>CM077813.1:10000000-12400000 GCA_039764185.1 Tamarix austromongolica
TGGATAATTTTTTCTAAATTTCATTTTAATTAGCAAAATAACCTAATTTTTCCAAATTAAATTCTTTATTATTTTCCTCTTGATTTGCCTTAAATATTCCCCCTTATTTTAATAAAATAATTTATTTAGTTAAATTTTCTAATAAATTCTTATTTTAACATAATTTCCTAAATTAGGATTTTGAAATATTTCACCCTTTTTTGGTGATAAAATTAAAATTTCCTTGAGCTAGATGAATATAACAAAATAGCAATCCCTTGGTTAATAGGTTTTGTAGGTGTTAAATGGTTAGGTTATGCCCTGAGGTATGAACCACACACACACATATTATCATAATACCAAAATTTTAGAACACTACTATGATTACAACGTTATGCCGCCCAATAATTAGTTTGGCCTAATTTCATATACAACTTGTTGCCAAAGCCATTGCTAATAGTATAAAGAAAATTTTGAAAGAGATTATTAGCTTGAATTAGAGTGTTGTGTGGGTGAACGTCTCATCACAGACAACGTCCTTAAGGTCTTTGAGACACTACACACGATAAAGCACAAGAGGAAGAGTAGACTAGTCTCTATGGTACTTGTGGTAGACATGAGTAGGTCCATAACCAGATTGATCAATCAAGGTTTCTAGAAGCGATCATGGTTAAAATGGTCTTGTGTGCTTCATGGATAAGCTTAATTATGTGTTGCATAGCCACAATGTCTTTTATTTTTGTTGTTGTTCTTATTATTTTTCTTGGTTAATGGTATAGTAGGTAGAACCTTCCAACCACAAAGAGGATGAAGACAATATAACACACTGTCCCCTCATCATTTTATCATTTGTGCTTAATCTTTTTTGGCTTTAATTAAAAAAGGCTACATCTTTTCATAGAGTTAAAGCATCTAGAGGTGAGACAACATTTACGCATCTTCTCTTTGCTGATGATAGCATACTTTTTAATAGATCCATTAAGAAAGAGGCATAGAGTTAGAAGGATAGTCTACAAACTTATGCTATAGACTCCTAATAGATCATAAACTATGACAAGTCTAAAGTTATTTTTAGCCTGATCGAATGCATTAGAAGATAGACTAGAAAGAATAAAACACATGATTGTAATTTATGATGTACCATAGTATGGGAATTATCTTAATCTATCCACCATAATAGGTGGGTTTTTAAAATCAATCTTTAAAGGCAGTAAGGATCGCATGCTAAAACACATTGAAGACTGATGGTGTGCAAAAACTTCTAGAGTAAGCAAGGAGATCTTACTCTAATTAAAATTTATACTTACCTAAGCCATGGGTGTGTTTGAACAATCCCATATTGAATTATTGGAAAGCATATATGAAGTATCACTTGGTTATCATGATCACAACTATATCTACCAAAAGATAAATGAGACATGGGTTTTTGAGACATTCAATCCCTTAACCTTGCTATGTTGAGGGGAACAATTTATAGAATTTTACAAGATCCAAATCTTAGCTAAGATTTAGAAAGCAAGACATCATTCACGTATGAATGGATTTCATGACAGCAAGGGTTAGTTTTCAGTCTATTTATGTTTGGTGTGGTATTCTTGAGGCAAAAGAGGTTGTGCAAAATGGGATGCTTTGGATGGTTGGTAATGGCTCTAAAATCAAAGTATGGCATGAAAAATGGGTACTGCATCCTTTTGATTGTAAAATTATCATCCTTTGACTAGCTCAAATAAAAGAACTTAAAAGAGCTAATGCATGAAGGCTGTAGAGAATGGAATGAAGAAAAGCTTCGATAACTCTTTATCTAACCTGATGTTGAGTGAATCATGCAAATTCCATTGCATGGTGAAGACAAGAAGGATTTTCTCATATGGATGAAATAAAAGAATGGTGATTATATTGTCCATTTTGCTTACAAGTTGCTACTAGCTTTAGAACATCAATGCAAAGTTTGTACATCAGCTAGGCATATAAGGGGATATATACCACATTTGGAAGCTCTACACAATTCGTTGAGTGAGAAACTTCACTTGGGCATGCTGCCATGGTATCTCATCAACCTCTGAGAATCTCAAGGAAAAAGGAGTCTAAGATCTGAGCTTCTTTCATAGTTGCATAATTTACAATAGGTATAGCCATGCTCTTCTTTGACGTCTAGCTGCTAAATAATTGTGGACATGGCGTGCATTCATAATTGATCTAAAAGCTAAGTATCATAGCTTGAAAATGATTGAGGAGCATCACCTACTTGTGATACCATGTTAATTAATTCTCCTAAGCATGAAGACATTGACAAAACCCTTTATTTCTTGAAAAAAGTTAATGAACTAAACCTAACCATGGAAGCCAACCATTACTTTCTCCAACTTCTAAAATGTCTTGGGACAAGCCATGTGGGGAACTCAAATTTTTAGGTTGTTTAACCTAACTTTTCAGCATTTTTAATTCTAGTATTTCAATTCAAAACCAAGGCACACAAACAAAGTAAAAAAAAAATCCATTTTGTGATCAAAATTACCGCCTAAGAACAAGAAAGGGATCTTCTACAAGTCCTTTTCCAAGTTCATTTTCAAGCTCTTTTTGTTGCGTAAAGCAACCCAATTTCTCATGAGACTTGATTGGAAAATCATCCAAAACAAAGATCTCCTATAGGTTTAATATGTTTTGAAGCCAATTGTGGTACCCTATTTTTCTAACCCCAATTATCTTAAATGATTAGACTCATCATTAATTATTCCTAAATATTATAAATATGTTTATTGGATTAGAAGATTTTATCCATTTTCACCCATTTTATTTTTCTTAGACTCATAATCTTTTTCAATACCAAATATTTTATATTTTAGGGTTTCTAAAATTATGACGCACGTTTCCCTAGCATTTCATAATTTTTTAATTTTTTTTGCTAATTTTTGCCATAAAATAGCCATTATTTGTCATTATTTACATTTTAATTATCCAAAATTAATAATAGTCAACCTCCTTACAACCCATTGGGTCCTAACCAGCCCTCTAAGTAGATGTAACTATATTTGTGACTTAGTTACATTGAGTCAACCAAAAATCTAGCTAAATGTACACGAACCATGCTCTTTGTTATTAAATTGCTACACTCAACCTCCTATGTACTCCACCATGATTGTTCTCTTCATTCAAGTGAATTAGAAGCAACTTCACATTTTATCCCTGCCTAATTGTGTTAACCAACATCCTATCTATGCCTTTAATTCATTTGCTACTATTTCATTTTATATCTCACACAAAATATACCAACTTACTCTCTTTATTTTCCCCTATCTTCATGTCTTATTATCTAAACTTTGATCTTGTTGTTGCCACCTAATGTTTCTCCGTTTCCTTCTTCTTTTTTCTTGGTTTAATCCCTTACATATTAATCCTCCATTATTCCTTCCTTTTACTCTTTGATTTTTTTTTTGTGTGTTTTTGCCTTGGTTTCCCCTCTTTTTTCAATTTTCATTACTAGAAAATTGTTACTTCTATATTGATTTTTCTGCATATTACTATCCATTTATCCCCCCAAGTTTACTTTGATTTAGCTCCTTAACAATTTTTCAGAGTGTTAGGAGCATATTGTAAAGAAAAGTAGAGGTATTATTGGTTTATCATTGCTCCAAATTCCAATTTTTGCAAGATAAGGGCCATTTCTCTCTTTTTTTTACCCTTTTATTTCTTTCTTTATTTTTTTATTTAATCTTCCATGATCTTAAATTGTCTTGTTTGTGAAGGTGATAAAAAAGCTCCTAGATGGCATTTTGGTTTGAGTTTTTCTATTTTTCTTTGAAGCATAATATTTAGGTAATATTATCGACTCTTCAGAAAAAAATGAATTATGTGGGAAGTGTTGTTATTTAAATTTTAATCATGATTGATATTTTAGTCAAGAAAAGTATGATAATATACTTTAAGTGTTAATCATGATAACATGATAATCTGATGAATTTATGTGAAAATGAATTGAATGAGTTACTATGAAAATATGTCATTTTATGTGATTTAAGGTATTGAGCATGATAGTATGATATGTTCAAGTTGTATTTAATTCTTTTCTAAGCATCATTTCATATGTATATTCACGTGTTTATACTTAATGTTGATTATCATGAATTTTAGATGAAAAATGGCAATATTAACATTATTAAACTTCCTAGACTTTAAGCCTTTGTTGATGATTTTTGTTGGTTTAATTTTTATTAGATAGTTCATTACATGTGTTTTAGTATATAGAAGTTTTTATATGAATTTGGGTAGATTTGGATAAGCTTTGAAAATTAGATTTTATTAAATTCTTTTAGCCTTGAGGGCACAAATGTCAGTTACATGGATTTTTATAAAATGTGGCTTTATCATTATGTTTATTAGGCCTTTTATTTAAAATTGGATGCATCATATATTAGAGTTTGAAGTTGTATAATATTTATTATGAATTTTAGTAGGTTTGAGATGTTAATTATTAAGGGTATTTTTTTCCTTTTACATTAATTCCGGATCTTTGGGTATGAAATGTGTAAATTGTTGAGGAAATATGATAAATGTGATGAGTGTGACCTATGGGTTTTATTGAACTTTAGGTTTTTTTAAGTCTTTTAATCTAAATATAAGTGTTAAGGGTATTTCTGGTATTTCACAAAGTTTATATTTGTAAGATCTAATATCAATATTCAATGTGTTAGTCTAGCTAATGAATTAGTCAAGTGTGAATCTATACCACCATTAGCATGGCATATAACTTCTTAGGCATTAAAATGAGCATAGTAATCCTTGATGTTTAATTGTTATTTTATATGTTAAAACAGACTTACCTAGGTTTGGTTCTAGCTTTTAGGTGACCAAGATAGTGCTTCTAAGTTTATTCTAAATTTTGGTAAAGTAATGAGGGTAATTTTGAAATTTGTGATATATATTGAGATTAGGGTTTTTGTAAGGATAATTTGGTATGTTGGTGCAATATATATTGGAAATGGTAAGATGAATTTCCATTGACTTTTAGTTAACCTTTAACCCTTTTATTGTCAACCTTTAATTTTCCATTGACTTTTGTTAACTTTTGAATATTCGAAACTTAATAGTGATCCTTTGTTTATGATCCTTAAAATTGGGCCTTTTATGACATGAATTTTAAACTTTTATACCACTTGAAATTGTTATGTCATTGTGCTTTATGGATAAAGTATGTATTGGATAATAATGAAATTGATAATTGTCTTATATACTTATACGGTGATAAGTCTCATTATGTGGGCCTTATAATGTGTTGGCTTGATTTCTTAACAAAACATTAATACATAAAGTGAAATATTACTTAAGTCAGGACTTGTATAATTTGAAGTAGTTATTTGATTTAGGTTTGGTCTCTATACCACTCAGGTGTTTTTTTCTTCTATGATCCCAAATGCCTTATGAGGTCTGAAGAGACCCTTGTCTAGTTTATAAGCATCTTAGATCCTATGGAGAGTATACATACTAAAATAATTAGGTGTTCTACTATTTGAGGGGTTCTGGTTACGTTTCGAGCTGTCCAATAAGGCTAGCACTATTGTGTACTTGGTTAGATATGTATTAGTTGAGTCTCAATCATCAAGTTAATATTAATCAATTGATTTGATTACCTTAATGGAATATAAAAATCGAATGTTCTCAAGTGTATGATAGCAATGAAATTTGTTATTTCTTTTGTATTCCATTATAATGTGCTTCCATTCAAGTGGATTTTTTCATGTTCCTATCATATGTCTTACCTCATGTTCCTTGACCATATGGTCTTACATGAATTGTTATTTCATGTATCATGATAACATATGTTAAATTAGTAATATTATCTCATGCTCTTATGCTTTTGAATGAATGATCGGTCATGTGTGTTGTCTGCTACCTTTTTATGATAGACTATATTACGTGGTATGCCGGTACAGACATGTATCATTCTATGGTCATTTGCTCATTCAATAAGCACATGATTCTATTTTGTGCCATAGGACTTTAAGGTCGATCCTATCGCTTGATGATCCCTTGAAGGAGTGATCCTTTTAGACAAAGAGTTGTAGCTTCTGTGTCTAGCTTTCCAAAGTTTCTTTTGGACTTTTTCTATTTGCATTATTTAGTTTTGCTCCTTCATCTTGTATCGTCTAGGATTGGGACAAAGAGTTTATCTACATTCTTTGTTCTTATAGTTGATTATATTAAAGTTATTTTGCTATTTCATTCTTTTTACACTAGTTTCATTGTACATCATAAATGTTTTAGCCTTATATGTGATATGAGTTTAGTGAATAATCACACCTCTCTTAATTTCACGTTTGGTGGTAATTCCCAATAGTTTATAAATATGATTCTATCCGAATAAAATATTTGAAGAGTGCTTGTTATGATTTAAATGACAGTAAACAAAATGTTTCTACTTTATAGTGCTATGTTTTTGTTGTTATGCAACAACTCCACTTTGGCCTTAGATGAGTGATGCACAATGGTATGCATGTTAAATTTTGGTTGGATTAGTGGGAGGGGGCATACCACTTATTGTTTGATGGTTTGTTTGAAACTACTTCAAAAATATAATTAATTTAAATAATTACTTTTTATAAATAGCTTCAAATAAGAGCTTAGTAACTCAATCCATCCCTAAGCTCGAGCTACCAATATGTGTGTGGGGCTATATCGAACCTAATAATTATTGGAATTAGCAAGCATTTGCTCATTTTTTTTATTGAGGCACTACAGATTCTCTAACTTGGGAATAATTTCAACGTAAAATCTGCTTAAACATTATTAATCAAAGATGATCCACCATTTCTCTCAAGTAGAGTCTCATTTGGAAGCTTCCGCGAGACAATGAATCGAGACCTTCATGTGGCTTACCTCCTTAGATCATCTTCCTATTGTTCAGTATCGTTGCAAGAGACATTTTAATAAGGATTCAACTTATACACTTTGCTCTCATAATACTGAATACATTCTCCATGTGTTACGTGACAATGCATATAGCAAAATAATTTGGCTCGACCTATTGCCTCACGACATGAAGCTTGATTTTTTTTTTATCTGGCTCCTTGATGGATTGAATATGGTTTAACATGAACAAGAAGCACACTGTCGGTCCTAGTGCCCTACCTCAAGCACTTGTCTTTGGTATACCCCATTAGAGAATCTGATTATGGCAAAATCAATATTTTTAGTTGGATCTTCATTCTTCGTCAAAAAAACGAGCTGAGTATATTAAATCATTTGTAAGAGACAGAGCTAATGTTTGGTTTAAGCATTGTTAGGTGCAATTAATTGATGGGAAAATGGTGTCTATTTGATAACCACTTTATTTTATACCAACTTTGGGCGATTTCTTTTATATATTATATTTATAATCTTATTCTTTATATTATCTACTATATATTATTTCTTCGTAGATAGGTCTCACTATTTTATACCATATATCTAAACTATCCTATACTATTAACATTAGACCCCTAATTTCTTACCCACCCACCACCCCTCAAAATTATAAATAATTCATTAACACATATAATATTTATTATATTTAAAATGGAAATTTATGAGAATGATATCAATCATAATTATTACAAATACTAATAATTATAAGCATAAGGAAAAATTTATTTGATAAGTCTATGGATAATTATTTTTATTGATGATAATTAATAAAAATCTTATGAATCTTAACTATTTTTGCATAATCAATAAATGAAATTTTATTATAAGTAAAATTATAAAAATTAGCAATAAAAATATTAATTTCAATGATAAATTAATAAATAATAAAAATAATATTAATGATAATTGTAAATAATTCATCAATACAAAAAATATTAATTATAAATATAAATTGATCATTAATTTTTAATTAATAATAATTATGAATATTTTATCAATACAAATGATATTAACTTTAATGATAATTAGATATTTTAGAAGAATAATAAATAATTATAATCATTAAAATATATTAACCTTAATAAAAAAAATATTTAATATGAACAATATCAATTATAATTAATAAATATATTATCAATCTTAATTATAATTTAATAACCAATCTGAATGTAATTTATTATTATGAAAATCTATTATATTAATGCTAATGATAAAAAATAATTATTTAAAATAATATTAATCATAATTATTAAAAATAATTTAATTATCATTATAATGAAACAATTAAAAATATTATTATTAGTTATAAATATTAATTATAATCACTAAAAATGTAAATATTCATAATTATAAATTATAAATTAATATATAAATTATTAATTATATTTTTGAGCATCGAATTAATACGAATAGTATTAATTATAATTATCAATTATTAATCAAAAAAATAATATTAACTTGAATGATAAATAATTTTTTTATAAGAATATTATTATTTATAGTTATAAATAATAATTTTATTTACAATTTTAAATAAATAAATAATAAAATAACGTTACTTGTAATTATTAGTTATAATTAATAAAATATCATTAGTTTTAGTTTTCATTAAAAATTCCACACACATTATATAGATTATAGTTATTATTAATTAATATTTATTATTTATGGTAATGATAAATTAATAATTATTAAAAATAATATTAATCATAATTATAATTAAATAATTAATTAACATAAAATATATTCATTATAATTTTTAATAGTAAATTATTATGAATAATATTTATTATAATTATAAGTCAATAATTTATGAGAATAATATATTTTTTGAAATAATTATGTTATGCTATTAATGATCAAAAATATTACAACTTCTTGAGTAAAGCTTATCCAAATTATATAGAACCTCAACATAAGTGTCCTTATTTGAGGACATATACCTAGTAGAAACTATATAGGTTATCTTCCTAATTAAAGCTTTCCAATTCAGTTCTGATTGGGAGAATATCTTGGCATTTTAGGCATTCTAGCAATCATAAAACCTAACAACACACAAAATTTTCAAGATCTAGGTCTTCTTTTGTGTATAGTTGTGGAACCAAACCCTTATTTCCAAATCTCTTAGTCATTATCATATATGACCTCTAAGTATAACTCCAATATGAGCATTCCTCCTCAAGTGTTCCATTTTCTCACATTCAAAAAGCTAATGCGACATATATTCATCATTTTCACATAAGCAACAAGACCTATTCTCTAAAGTACTAAATTTACTTATGGAATCTTTCGTTGGTAAACAGTTATGAGCAGCTAGCCATAGCACCATATTATGTTTAAGGCTACCATTCAACCACATTGATTTCCACTAGTTGACCGGGATACCTTGCCATCTAATGCTATCATAGATTGTGCTAATTTGGTATGCTCCTACTGGATTCATAGTAGCTCAGATTACCTAAAATGCTTTCTTTGCATCAAAGACCTTACTTGTAGTCTAAGATGCGGTGCTAGGAAGCTTAGCATCTCATATCAACTCCTCCTTACATAATAGCTATGAATCCATTTGATCCATAAGACATTTTTATCTAGAGTAATATGCCATAAATGTTTTCCTATAGTCATGTCATTCTAGACTTATATATCAATCAAGCTTAAATCTCCTTTTTTTAGTTGGAAAATTGTAGACGAAGCAATTGAGGCCCTTTTTTTGGGGTTGGTCTTGTCCATCCACAAAAGGTTCTGCACAAAATGATCGACTTGAGAAGAATTTTCTTTAGGATCATAAAAATTTGGCACCAAAACATTTGAATCTCATAGATAAATGATTGTAGAAATTTAACACATCATGCATATAATGACAACCTTGAAGACCAATGGTTTATTAGAACTCCAACATCTCATCCGATATAGTTTTATTTGATGATAATGGAATTCCCTAGTATCTAAAAGGCATACAACCCTTGAAAAATGATAGAAACTCAAGAATTTAGTGTTCTCTTACTCTTTAACTCATCCAATATATATAGCATTTTAGGAACATATTTTTAATTATTTTATACCCTTTTACTTTAAGCTTTTGGTCACTTATTTGAATAATATTTGAGATTATTTATATTATTTTTAATTAATTTTTTATTTTATAATAATCTAATGTATTTAATTAATTTTAAGCTTAAAGTTAATTTTCATATGATTTTGACAGTTTGCCATATGTTAACAATAACTTTCATGTATGAACTAAGATTTAAGTGATTCAAATTTTTGTGTAAAAATAAAAATGAGATTTATAAATTTTATTTCTAGTAATTTTTCTTAAATCTAATCTCATCATGGTAAAAAAAAATTAGAACACAGTTACCACTAAACTTTATTCCTAAGATAAAGAAGTGTTTGGAAAGATTGTGTTTGATGTTGTTTATTAATCTTCTTATATGCAGGTATGACAAGACCAACAACTGCAAACTAAGATAAAAGAAAGAAAAAATATAGAGGAAAAAATATATTTATATACAAACACACTGCAAGTGAGAGTTCAAAAGAAGAAGAAGAAAAAAACAGGTAGCAAATAGCAAAAAAGATTTAGAAATAGAGAGAAGGAAAAAGAGCCCCCGGCCATGGGTAGCTAAGAAAATGAATGCGACGAAAAAATTTCACAACCTCTAGAGGAAGGAAAAAAACGGAGCCAAAGAGACATTTTTGGACGAAGAATGACTAATTATCCATCTGATTAATTTGCTAAAATTTTCATCCATATTTAATTTTTGTTCTTTTTTCATCTATTTCTCTTGTATATTCTGATTTATATATTTATGTAATTAACTTACTTATTATGTTTGGCTAAATAATTGTTTTGGGGGAATAGATTAATGCCCTAAACCATGATTTGAGATGTAATAATAATTTTCTTTGTTTCATGGGATTGTCCTTTGAATCTTTTTCAATTTTTATCGTTTATATGTGTGATTATATTAAGTTAAATTATATGATTAATGCCTCGTTCTTGTTTTCTAATAGTGATAGTATGTAAGGGTATATGCATGCTAGGTGACTATATAATTGTACTCAAATTTATATTTATATATATAAATTGCAGCTAGGTTAGATAAAAATTCACTTAATAATTTTATAAATTCAACTGGATTAGTGGAACATTTCCATACGTATGAATCAAAGGAGGAGAATACAACTAGACACGATTGTGGTACTAGTGTGGGTACTTTGATTAACATCATTCCACTTGTGCTTAATGCTTTGAATCAAGTTAAATATACAAGACTCTTGTTGCGACTATACTGCTAGGATTTAATATTGATTTTTTGTCATATTAATCACTTTAGAAAAGTAATATAAGGTGTATAGAACTCCTTTTGGCATACAACTTGGTTGGAATTTTTCTCATGATTAAAATGACTTATGATTTATTGTTATATTTTGACCTAGTCTAGTAGTGGATTTTGACTTCTAGAGCATTCATCTATTATTATTATTATTATTATTATTATTATTATTATTATTATTATTATTATTATTATTATTATTATTATTATTATTATTATTATTATTTATTTTTGATATTTTTGTTTTAAAACCCCCGTATTTGGAATTTTCTCATTATTAGTGTTTTCTTATTTATTTATTTATTTATTTTTGTGAGAGTTTAGAATTCTAGTTAGTCTTTGTGTTTTATTTCATTTGTATAATTAGGAAATAAAGGTGAGACTTATCAATCCACAACTTAAAATAATACCCTTATTTACTAATACTACAATTGACAACAAGATGATTTAAATTGTGTGCTCGGAAGGGGGAAGGTGTTTGCCATTCTTGGTTTAATTACAATTTAATTGAGTCACACATGCCATGAACACCTTAATGAGACAAGAAGGGAACATAAGACTTATAAGCATCATCTCTAGGAAGCTCCAAACAATCGAATCATAAGCTTTCATTAAGTTATCCTTCCTCATACACCTTACCAATATATTATTTCTTCCATTTATATTAATATGTCAATGAGCTAAAAGAAATATTATCTCTTATCAATTTATCTTTCACAAAAGCTTAATGCGAAGGATTGATGGTGGTAGGTAAGATGGGTTAGAGCTAGGTAGAGTGTGTTTTGTATAGTATTGAACAATAGGCTATGGGCCTAAACTCTATCACTTTGTTGGGGTTTTCATATTTGGTAACAAAAATCATAATCATTGGTGTGATGAAAGGAGGCTAGAACCCTGATGAGAAGATTTATTATATGAAAATCTAAATATACTCCCCCACAATATTCTGAGCAGATTTATAAAAAAAATGGTAGTGAACCCATCAAGGTTAGGGACCTTGGTATTGCATATCGAGAATCAAGTATCATTTACCTCGGTCTCAATGATGGGTCCTTTTGTGTTGTCTGACTCAATACTGGCTTAAGTTGCCAAACCTAATGATGCATCAACCTTGCATATGTGCTGGTGTGTTTGGTACCTGAAAACCATGTGTAGTACTCAATGAAGGCAACTTTCATTGAGATGTGATAAATTTCCTAGTCACTATTTAGTTTTTGCATCTTTCCCACATGTATTTTACTTTCTCTAGTTTCATATTGGCAAAGAAAAAATGTTTGTTGGAATCTTATGACTTGATCCATTGAATAACCCATTTTTACCTCAAGAAAATCTCTTCACAAAGGGTATAATACTCATAGAGTTTGAGGCAAGTGTGTTATTTAAGTTGAACATAAATGTTATCCAAATTAAGGTTGAGTTGTTGGATATATTCAAGATTCTATCCCTATTCAACAAATTTGGAGGAGATTCTGCCAAACTTATCAGTGTTGAGCTACATCAATTTCTACTTGAGCTCATATAATGAATTTTTAATTCTAATAGTACTAGAACTAGAAAAATATTTTTTCATACTTTAGAGACAATGGCAAGAAATTATCATCAAAGTTCCACATCTCAAAAAATTCAAATATACTCTTGGTGTGTTGTCTCCAGAGTTGTAGATAGAATAAGGTCTAGTTGTGACCAAAGAAATAGGTTGATGTAAACTCTACTGTTGAGGTAGAAAATTTGTCCAATCAATGAATGTTACTAATGTGTGTGGGAGGATGGATTTATCAAATTGATAAGAATATGCTTCATTTGTGATGATAATAATTATAATAAGACTCAGTGATGGTGTATTAGGGTTTAACACATTCAAATAGGATGGAAAGATGGTGGTGATGATTCGAACAAAATAGATATGATTCGATGGTGATGGTTCGAATGATTTGTGGTAATTAGTTGTAACACCTCAAAATTTACTACTTTTTTTAAACCTTTAAATTTAAAATCCGTAAATTCTGGGGATGTTACTGCCACACTTAGTCCTACCGTTCCATTACCAAGTGCTAAGGTTAAGAAAAACATTGCCATCATCACACATTAATACATAAATTAAAGTTCACAAATCAATAATCAGAGTACGCATGAGTTTTACATAGTCCGAAATACGAGAGATAGTTCTTTAGAGAATAAAAATAGCTACAATAATAAAAGTGTTTCTGAAGTTTCAAACATAGTTAAAAGAGAAAAATAATAATAATCTCATAATGGAAAAACTGGCCACGCCACTCCAAGGACTTGATCCACCCCGAACATCACTAGCCCCACCTAATGTTCCATAGACATCAATGGCATCAAAGAAGGCATCACCCACCTGCAACACGTCATACGGGCCTTCTGCTCGCATACTATTCCACTGTAAGTAATTAGTATTTTTTATGTGCCTTAGTAAAAACTCTAGTTTGTTTTTATTGAGCTTGGGATCCCCCACTATTATAACCGGTGGGCCGGTCACACATAGGACATCATACCCTAACCACTCTTATAACCGATGGATCGGTCACACATAGGGTAAAAACCCAAACCACTATTATAACCGGTGGATCGGTCACACATAGATAAAAAACCCTAACCACTTCCTAACCATTGGATCGGCTGGACCCGTCTCAATATCTTCCACTTTAAGTGATTAATGTCTTAAGTATCTTGTTCACAAGCTTTCACCCAGACATGCATGACTGAATCCTACTATTCTTATCCTCCAAACCCTATTTGACCACCACAACCATAGTTAACCATATCATACCCTAACACCCATGAAAACCCTAACTCCATGCAAACCCTACTTCTATGCAAACCCTTGCTCCATGCAAACCCCAACTCCATGTAAACCCTAACACCATGTAAACCCTTACAAACCCTAACACCATGCAAACCCTTACTTCATGCAAGGCCTAACTCCACATTATTACACTCCCCATCATTATTTTACCAAACCTATCATGCATGTCATATCTCTTATGGGCTACATCATACCACAATAATAACACAACCCATACACATAATACACATGCCACAATTTAATGTACGAACCTACCTCAACTCCATATCATGTTGCATATATGACAGTTATACAAATACACATAAAATACATTATAGTTCACATCACATGGCATGCATGACATATACAACACATAATACACAAACGGCCTTAATACTCCCTTACCTAAAATGTCACCAGTCTTGGAGCACACTCCTACACCTCTTGAAGGCTTTGACTAGTGTCACCTTTATGAGGAAAAAACTATAATTAGGTTCCCTCCTACTAAAAATTACTATTATTCACTAACTTATTCTAAGACTAGGTTTTTAATAAAACAATACTATACCAAATATAACTATACGAAATACTACTAAAAATACTAGTAATAATATTAATATGATTCAAAACGGATGGTGCTATAAGGGCTTCTATCCTCTACCAACATAATGCTAATAATGATCATAATAATAATAATAAATATAATAATAATAATAATAATAATAATAATAATAATAATAATAATAACAACAACAACTTAAGACTAAATAATATAAGGTAGCGTTTTTGACCCTACCTCAAAATAGTGAAGGTACCATTTAATAATAATAATAATAATAATAATAATAACACATATTACTTATAATAATAAAGATAATAATAATATTATTAATAATAGTAGAAATAGTAGTATTAATAATAAAAATAGGAGTATGCGCAATATTTAATAAAATAGGGATTCGACCCTCCTTAGATAGATAATAGTAATAATAAAATAATAATACTAATAATAATAATAATAACAATAATTCGAAACTAATAACTTAAATAATTTATACCTACTCTCGACCCTGCCAAGAAAATATAACATTAATATTAAACCCAATAATAATAATAATAATAATAATCTAATAAATGTTAAAAATTGAAATAAAATAGAATAAACTTAAATAAATAGGGGATAAGGGCTGAGAGGGTCTAGGGTTTCTCCTTGAGTCGATGGAGATGGGTGGCACCGGCGGTAGTGCACGACGGCAGCGGTGGCGGCGATGGGCAGAAAAGAAGTTAGAAAAGGAAAAAGTTGAGGTTTGAGAAGAAAAGGTGGAGAATGAAGGTGGTGGTTGAGGTGTTGTTGGTAGCCTAGGCTGAGAGGAGTAAAGTAAGGGTGGTGGCGCAGCAAGTGGCGGCGAAAAAGAAGAGAAGAAGAAAGAGAGGGGAGGAGAAAGAGAAAGGAGAAAACAAGGGTATGGCTAGGTGGAGGAAGATTAGTAGCAGTTTTTGGAAGGTGCAGAAGGTATTGATAGCGGCGGATGTGGTGGTGGATGGAGGCGCGAAGGGTTGTAGGTATAAAATTTTGGATGGTCGAGCAAGGAACTTTGCACGGTTGTGGTGACTTGTGTAAGAAGAATCGAGGGAGATGGGTGACTTAGTTAGTTAGAGGGTGGTGTAAGGAAGACTTAGGTAGGTTGAGGTGGTGGCGTAGTTGGCAGACGGCGGAGGAAAGGTCGTCTGAAGTCACGGTGGTGCACAGGGTAGGTTTGTAACACCCCAAAATTCACTAAATTTTTTTTAAGCGGAAGTAATCAAATTTAAAATTTAAAACTCGTGAATTTTGGGTATGTTACCGCCACACTTAGTACCAAACCGATTCTCTCCGACCGTTTCGGTACCAAGTGCTAAGGCTAAGAAAAGATTAACAATCAATTATAAATCAAGACAAACTAAACTCCAAATAAGCATTAAACCAAACCAACAGTTCATAAAAGAACTAGAAAGATCATACATTAAAAATCAGAGTACGCGTAAAAGAATCATAATTCAAATCTAAAAGAAAGTAAGCTTACAACCGATAATATGTTCATTTAAAATACCCAATACAGGTAATAAATTAAAAAGGATAAATACGATACAAAAGAAATAACAAAAGGAAATATAATCGCATAAAGAATGAATATGGCCATGACACTCTCGAACATGGATCCAAAACATGCTCAACGCTCAGCCCCGACTGATGTCTCGCCCACCTGCACAAAGTCAGAAGGGCGAACTACTCGTGGGAATGAGCAGCATCCATGAAAAGTGTGATCAGTACGCTACGTACTGAGTAAGGTAACCGAGCACTAAGGCTACCACATAAGCACATAAAATCATATTAATGATGCAGAAGAAATAAAAGAGCAAAATCCATCATGATAATATAATATCATACAATCATTCGGGTAGATACATAAAGGCCCAATTATAGTCCGAATTAATTATTTAATTAATCCTTTATCGGAAGTCGATTCACAACATGCTTTTTATCAAATCCATGCGAGTATGGGAACCCCACTATTATAGCCGGTGGACCGGAAACACATAGGACATCATGCCCTAACCACTATTATTCACCGGTGGACCGGTCTCCAAGATACCGCAGTACCTGGCCACTATTATTCGTTGGTGGATCGGTCTGGCCCCTACTCGCATGGTGTTCCACTATAAGTAATTAGTGCCTTTCCCATGTCTTAGCACAAATATGTTCGATTTTTTTGAACACGGAATCCCCCACTATTATAGCCAGTGGACCGGAAACGCATAGGTACAAAGCCTGACCACTATTATAGTCGGTGGACCGGAAACACATAGGACATCATGCCCTAACCACTATTATTTGCCGGTGGACCGGTCTAGGCCCGGCTCAACAATCTTTCACTTTATATGATTAATGTCTTAAGTATCTTAGACATGCATGAATCACTCCTTTAACACATATCCTCCAAGTCCACTCCACATCTCAATCTAGGGTTTTATCCCCAAACCCTAATTTAGGCCTCAGTGGCCCATCTTACTCCACCTCACACAACCCAAATCATGTTAACACTCCACACACCACAACTCATAAATAACATCTTCATAATTACACTTTAATCACCAAGTACACATGATACCACAAAAACTCTAAGCAACCACAACAAACCTTAATTGTCCACACAAACCCTAGCTTGATCTCCTACGTACCCTTATATCGCTCCACGTACTATTTTTCATCCAAAGTGTTCAAACACCCAAACAACACTTATATTACCTTCCTTACATCCCAAATAAACTTTTCATACATAAATTTCACTCCCATGTAGACTTTATACATCCCATGCAACCTTTCGAATTTTTCATGCATAACCCTAAGCTCCCATGTAAGAACCTTAGAATCAACCATGAAAAACCCTAAATTATTTCATGAAAAATCCAAGATTCCTCCATACAAAACCCTAAATTCAATCCACACAAAACCAAAGATTCATCCATACCAAACCCTTGATTCAAACCATATAAAACCAAAAGATTCATCCATACCAATCTTTAAATTCAATCCATACAAAACCAAAGATTCATCCTTACCAAATCCTAAATCAAACCATATAAAACCAAAGATTCATCCATACCAAACCCTAAATTCAAACCATATAAAACTAAAGATTCATCCATATAACCCATATATTAGATTCTCCCATATGAAACCATAAATTAGATTCATCCATATAACACCATAGATCTGATTCTTCCATACAAAACCATAGATTAGATTCTTCCATATAAAATCATAGATTAGATTCCCCCACACAAAACCTTAAATTAGATTCTCCCATATAGAACTATAAATAAGGTTCTCCCATATAAAACCATAAATAAGATTCTCCCATATAAAACATAAATTAGATTCTCCCACACAAAACCTTAAATTAGATTCTCCCATATAAAACCATAGATTAGATTCTTCCATACAAAACCATAAATTAGATTCTTCCACACGAAACCCTAAATTCCCCATTTTATTCCTCCACTCATAAATCATTAAAATACTTAGGTCAACTCATTTCCCCTTTAGTCAACTTACTTCCCATTTTCCATTTTCCATTTTCAACCTTTTTCCCACACAATACCACTTTTATACATCCTCACATGCATGTCTTATAGGGTCACAACACATATCATCACATACCACAATATTTCATCATATATAGTACACATGCCATACAAAAACATACTTCAACTCCACATTATACTACATACGAAATAATTACAATAATAAACATAGGATGCATATCATACAAAGCATATAATTCACATCAACACACAATAGGCCTTGGTAACCCCTTACCTAAAACGACACTGATCTTGGAGTACGCTCCTACGCCTCCTTAGGGCTTTGACAAAATAATAACATATTAATAAAAATAACATTAACAAATTTCTAACTTTGCTAAAGATATAGAAATAATAGAAATATTATAAAAGTTGATAATATAGGGTTAAAGACTTTACCCTAATAATAATAATGATACTAAAATAATAATAGCAAAGATACTAAAAAATAATATCGATGATAATATAAATAAGAATAAGAATAATAATAACAATAATAGTAACAATAATAATAAAAAATAATTATTCAAAAACAAAGTAAAATAAAGGCTTCGGCCCCTTTACCAAAATAATACTAATAATAATAATGAAATAATAATAATAATAATAATAATAATAATAATAATAATAATAATAATAATAGTAAAACTAATAGTAAAGTAGTTGTAATATTAATAATGAAATAATAATAGTAGTAATTCAAAATAGTAAAAAAAAAAATAATAATAACATATTAATATTAATAACAAAAACAATAAGAATAATAATAATAAAATAAAAATAAAATTATTATTATTATTGGTGTTAATGTTTTGATTATTATTTCTATAGAGGGTTGAAGCCGGGGTGGCTTGTGTAGGAAGAATCGATGGATATGGGACATTTGGTTAGCTAGAGGGAGGTGCAAGGAAGAGTTTGGTGGTCAGATATGGCGGTGAAGTTGGCCGGATAAGGCAGACGAGGCGTCTAAAGGGGCGGCGGTGAAAAGGATGGATTCCCTGGGTTCGAAAAACAAAACTAAACTACAAGGTTGGTAAGGGGGTATTTATAGGGTTTAAATGAAAGGTTAGGGTCAAAGGGACTACGAGGGAATAGGGAAAGTAGTGTTAGGGTCATCGGCGGCGATGTTGGTCGGTGGGAGTCAAAACGAGGCAAGGTTGCGCAAGGAAATAGGGAGGGGATCGCGTGAGGAAAGGGGAGTTGATTGGGTAGAAATGATAGGATGATCAGTGGGGAAAAAGAGGGGGAAAAATTTTTCCGATCAAATCGGGCGTAACCGGCGGCGAAAAACTTGGGCGGGGCGGCGGAGGTTGCAGTCGACGACGAAGGCAAGATCGAGGGCTGGGGAAGAAGAAAGGAGGAAGAAAGGGTTGGGCCAACGGTCCAGCGAAGAAATAAAAGAAGAAAAAGGAAGGAACCGTTCGGGCGGTTGGGCGCAGGGTGAGGATGGATTTAAATGAAACGCAGAGTTTAGGTGAAACAAGGGACAAAACGCCGCGCACAGAGGGACATAAGAAGGGCAACGACTGCGCAGGCTGGGTCGTGCAGAAGAAGGAAGAAGGGGAAAGGAGAACTGGGTCGCGGGCTGGCCCAGGTCGGGGAGGGGAAAAAGAAAAAGAAAAGAAGAAGAAAGAAAAGGAAAGAAAATGGAAGAAAGAAAAAGGAAAAGGAAAAGGGAAAAAGGAAAAATAATGGGTTGGGTTAATTAAATTAATTAGGATATTTGGGATATTTAAAAAAATATAGTTAAATAAAATAATATTTAAATCCCTTTTTAGGCAAATTTAGGGTTTTTGAAAGATTTCTCATAAATTCCATTTTAATTAGCAAAACACCCTAATTTTCTCCAATTAAATTATTTATAAAACTAATATTAATTTGAAACTATTTTATCCTTCTTATTTTAAATAAAATAATTTATTTAATTACTTTCCAAAATAAAATCCTTAATTAGCTAAAATATCCAAATTTCTCCTAATTAAAACACTTATAAATTTCTTCTTAATTTACCCTAATTAATTTCCTTTTATTTTAATAAAAATAATTTAATTAATTAATTTTTCTAATAAAATATTATAAATCAACCAACCAAGGGGTATTTATATAGTTTAGAGGGGAAAATATGGTTCTGAAGGTCCGCATGAGGATAATGCAGGTAGGGTTTGGGGTAGTCGGCGACGTCAATCGGTTGGCACAAATTTAAGTCGGGGTCGACTTTTTACACAGGAAAAGGAGAGTTTTGTGCAAAATAAAAGGGAAGTGGGTTAGGTTAGGCTGATCTACAATTCAAGGGGAAGAGAAAGAGAAGAGAAATGGCCGGTCAAGTCAAGCGTGGCCGGCGGCACCATTTTCGGAGGCGGCGGAGATGTAGGTCAACGATGGAGGAGGAAGGAGGAAAAAGAAGGTGAACTGGGTATCTGAGGAAAAAGAAAGAAAAGAAAAAGAAGGGAGAACTGGGCTAGTCGGCAACGGTTATAAAAACTTAAATGGAACGCAGCGTTCCAGGGGGAAAAGGTGCAATACGCAACGCTTCAGCTACTGAAGGAAGAAAAGAAAAAGAATGGATGATGGGACATGGAAGAGAGGAAAGAAAAAGGAGGGATTGGGCCGCGACAGGCCCAATCGGAAGGAAGAAGGAAAAAGAAAGAAAGGAAAAGGAAAAAGAAAGAAAAGGAAGAAAAAGGAAGAAGGATAAAGAAAAAGGGGAAAGGGAAAAGAAAATTTTAAGTACGTTGGGGTCAATTAAATTAATTAGAATATTTTGTGTATTTAAAATAAAAAAATTAAACAAAATAATATTAAATTTCTTTTTAAGGCTAATTTAGGGTTTTAAAAAGATTTTTCCTAAGTTCCTTTTTAATTAGCAAAATGCCCAAATTTTCCCTTATAAAATTATTTGTAATTTCCTTTTAATTTTCCCTAAATAATTTCTTCCTATTCTAATAAAAATAATTAAATTAATTAATTCCCTAACAAATCCTTATAAAGATAATTTCTTCCGATTCCAATAATATTAATAACATAAATATTTTAAAGGCATTTCATTAGTATATGCATTCAACAATGGTATATTGATGATGACGAGCTTAGAATGTTAGGGTTTGGATGGAGGATGAGGTCGTGGTATAGGGTTAGGTTTAGGGTTTAGTTCGAATAGAAGGATTAAGGTGATGTTTGGTTCGAATGGAAGGTGGTAGGGTTTTGAATGGTAGTTTAGGGTTTCTAATGTGTAAACCAAATTAGGGATTTGATTAAATTCAAATTAGAGTGGTATTTGGATGATAATTATGTCTGGAAAAATATGGATTTAGGAGAGTAGAAAAGATATGAATTAATCTCTAATTCACACAAACAAAGAGATTAAAACTTTCAAGCAAAATCGTTCACACATATTCGATTAACTTGAATTGAACTCACACAAAATTCACTTGTATTCAACTTCAATGTCATACTCGTGCCTTCTATGGCTGCTTATAGCCATTCTAACATTAGCTAAAAGCATAATTCAAAAGATTCCAAGCTAAAAGGTATTATGCTAACTTTATGCTACTTTATGCTTTTCCTTATTATCCAATCCTACTATTTAATTAATTAATTAGCTAATATTAATATTAATGATCAAAAAAGATGCCAATAAACTCCACATGCACGTGGTCATCATTTTCGTGTATGCCATGCACATGTACGTAGACACTTAGTTGCTTGTTTGGTACGTTTCTAGCAACGTAACCATCCGTTGGTCTTCAAATTTGTGGGAGATACTTTCCAAATGAAGAATAATTAGTTTCATAATTATGAAAGCCAATTCTTGAGTATTTTCTCCTACATCAGTTACCAAAGACTCAAAGCAACTTGCATATAATCCTCTCATCCCCCAACTTCCCGTTACTCCATTTGAAGGTATGATTTGAGTAATAAAGATCCTCAACCTTTAGGTTATACAAATAGTTCCTAAAATCCTCCACATCTCCTACATTCAGACTTGCTCCTATAAACTTCTCTTAATCATGAAGATTATATTGAAGTCGCTCATAATGATCCAAGGGGAGTCCATAACTGTCATTGAATCCAACCAATGCAAAATATCCCTCTCGTCAATGTCTTGGTTATAGATATAGAATAAGAAATCAAAAAATAAAATAAAATTTAAAGATGTTATAAGTGGTCTTAAATTGCAATACTTAGTCATGGGCATGTAATAACTCAACATGCCATTTACTAAAATCCCATAAGCACCATACTATCCTTTTAGGATAATGTGAAAATTATATAAGGCACTTAGATGGATTCCCAACTTCTGTCCAACTAACTCAACTTTAGGAGCCTTTATTATGGTTTCTACTTGTCCTATTATAGTGATATTATATACTTTCACCATTTTCTTATTTCATTTTATATTTTAAGGCTTATTGAGACCCCTAACATTTTAGACTGCTAATATGATCAAGTAAATAGAAGGGTCGGTCACCTACACCATGCTTTCCTCTTTCATCTAAAGTGCCTAAGTCAACCTATAAAAGATAAAATTATTAGTTTTGAGGATATGCCCGTCATTAGTTGAATTTTGTGGTTATTCATAGTTACTTGATTGGGAATGGGGATTTTGATACCATAAGGGTGATTTTGTGGTTTCCTCAGCCTCCAAGAAGGATTGTGAACTTAACATGTGCCACCAAGTCTATGAGAATGCAGAGTGAGAGTGGCAGGCTAAGAAGTGTTAGTATCCTATTGAGAAATGGTAGTTGGTGAATACTTTGTAGTAGTATTTTGTGGTGGAGGTTATCTCTTATGGCATGGCCAAGAGTTGTGGCCAAGAGAATCACAAGTAGTGTAATATGCTTGTATCCATTCATTGGTGATTTATAGGGTCAAAATTTTTCTATTGGGGTCTTTAGTGTCAATAGATACCACAAAGTGTTTAGTGGCATCCACTTCTACTAGAGTCTGTGTGTATGAAAATCCGTTCCCCTAAACCTATAATCCCATCCATAAATAAAGGATGTAAAACTTCCATTTTCATGAATTATTTTTTTTGTTAAAATATTTTTTTCTAGAAGCCATGACAAAAACATAATGTGTTATGTCACATACAACATAGAAAAGGCATTCCCTATATCCAATATATACCCGATGCAAGACTAAAAGTAAGTTATATCTAAGGATCATGTATGGAAAAAATCGATCCCATAATAATACAAGATTATAAAATAGAAGAAAAGAGAACAAAGATAAAAGAATTATGGGACTAGAAGTATAGAGAGGAGAGATCCTGACAACCATACCCAAGATCAATCCATGTGCACTCATCATAAGTATCAAATCAATAATTACCTACAAAACAAGGAAACATCTACTTATAGGAATGAGCATGTATCCATAAAATGTATACATCACTAATTGTACACTGAGGAAGATAAAAAAAAACACATCGATAAGTTAAGGAATGAATAGCACATAAAATCATATGATAGGAGGAATATTATAAATAAATACAATACTTATGATACAAGGTGACATAAAAGGAAAACATATTAGAGTTTCTATGTAGGTGATAACAATATTTCTTTTTGTTAATTGATTAAGGATAGGACCCTACTATTATTCATAATTTATGGAATGATATCATGACAACACTCCTTCTAGGGCATAACATTCATGGGTACCATTATTAATATCTGGTGGAACAGAATATAACATATTTTCTCTTCTATGGAATAATGATTTGAAGGACCACTATTAATATCCTGTGGAATGAAATACAACATATAGCTCCTTGCAAGGTATAATGCTCCTGGGAACCACTAACATAGAATCTTAATCTTTAAGTATGCATAATCCCTATAAGCTGGTAGAACATATAATATAGACTAGATCTAGTGTCACTCTAGTTATTGTAACAACCAAGATAAATTGAGAACCATATCAACTCATTAAAAATAAGATTGATAAATCTCAAACCTAAATCTTGTAATCTTTCACTTTAATTATTAATGTTTTATTATCCACTCAACTAACAATTAACAAGGCACATCTTGATTCACTTTTATTACTACACCACTTTACTTGTACTACCAATTATTACTTGGAAAGCTACTTATCCCTTATTACATAAAATACCAATTATCGCTTATTACTTAATGTAATACCCCGAGTTGATACAACCCCACGGGGCTACCTCGAAGTATTTTTGAATTGATTAGATGAGCCTATAGATTGAACGGGTCATTTCAGCGTGTTTTGTCTTCACTCGCATACTTCTCAAAAAATTTAAAAAAAAAATAAAACTTCACAGGAGATTCACCCATCCTAAAAATTCTTCCATGGCTATCACACTTAATTATGGATTTTTTTAGGATGGGATCACCAAAAGGAGGGTATATCATAATGATAAGTAGCCAGATTAATCCTTATAATATTATACTCAATTTGAAGTATTACATTCATCCCCATCAAATAAAACAATGTCCTCGTTACACCTCAACCATTAACTATCTCAATATAGTTTTATCCCTTGAATCATTCCACTAGGTGGATAACTAGTTCATCTAAGTTCATATCGTTGTCGCAATTTTGTTATGATACCATTTTTAATACTATAAATTGATACAACCACACTGAGGCTACCCTGAATTATTTTTGGATTGATTAGTTGGCCCCACATATCAACACACTTTGTACTCACTCATGCACTTCCTGAGAATTTTTTTAAAAATTTCCAAAATGTTCCATGAGGATCACCCATCCTAAAATTTATTCCATGGCCACCACACTTAACTATGGATGTAATACCCCAAATTGAGTGGAGTGTTATAAGGATTGATTTGGCTACTTATATCAACATGGTATAATATCCTTTTGGTGATTCCTTCCTAAAAACTTCACATTTAAGCGTGTTAGCCGTGGAACAATCTTTAGGATCAATGCCCCTCTTGGAAAGTTTCAAAACTTTTCTAAAAAATTATCCAAAAGTGTGTGAGTGAGGACAATGCGGGTTGAAAGGACTCGTGTTGATTTGTGGGGCCATCTAATCAATCCAAAATCACTTTACGGTATCCCTCACATGGTCGTATCAACTTAGGGTGTCACAGATGGTATCATAGTAAAATTGTGACTGCAAGCTAAACTTAGATGAGTTAGTCAACTGCCTAGTGGGACAATTTTTAGGATAAATTGTATCGATACATTTAGTGGTTGAGAGACAATGAGGACGTTGTGTTCTTTAAGTAAGGGTGAATGTAATACCCCTAAATTGATCAAAGTATTATAAGGATTGATATGACCACTTATATCAACATATTATACCATCTTTTTGGTGATTCCTGCTTATGAACTCCACAATTAAGCATGTTGGTTGTGGAACAAGTTTTAGAATGGGTGACCCTCTTGAAAAGTTTTGAAAAAATTATAAAAACTTCTTGAGAAGTTCGTGAGTGAACACAAAGTGCTTTGAAAGGACTCGTATTGATCTCCAAGACCTGCCGATCAATCCAAAAATACTCTAGGTTAGCCCCCTTATGATTGTATCGACTCGGAATATTACACTTAAATTCATACCAAATTTTTTTTATTGTTCAAACATATAAAATTACTCTATGGATAAATAGATTAAAGATGTTATAAACACACAGAACAATGATAAGGCATAAAAAAATAAGGATAATCGAAGACATTCAACTTATGAAAATACCATAATAATCTTAAAAAAAGCATGTGTGATAGTCAATATCAATTTGAACGATATAAATATCACACTTATCATATTTTAAACCCAAATAATACTTATACAACACCAACTTTCCATAATTTCACCAAAATTAACCATTTTACCATTATTTTGCCTGATCTCCTCAAAAATTCTTTTTAAAATAACCTAACTTGTACTCAACCAAACCCTATCATATTATATGTTATAATTTAGGTAATAGCTCATTGATTTAACCAAAACACCTTTTCACCAAATATAGCACAAAACCTCCCAAAAATTCAACTTGTGTCAAACTTCACTATAATCACACATAATCTCCCATATATTAATGAAAACCTAATAAAGTAATTATATTGAATTAAATAAACCTACAAGCCCACCAAAAAGGTTAAGGTCGAACCACCCTAAGGCACAATTATGATCAAAAACCAAACCATCTCTTATTACTTTCTAAAAATACTTAATCACAAAACATATCATTTACCAACATGCTCTTTAAAAAAAATACTCTGCCCATATAAAACATGAAGTCATTCTATCACTAAATTTTTATATTATAAAGAAAGTTATTTTATAAAATTCAAAACCTACTTTTCATTTTTACTATGACTTTTTTCTCATTATCTTTACATTAAATATTTCGTTATTTTTTAATGAAGGGTGTAAGTGTAGTTTTAAGACTATTTTTATTAGTTTCCTAAAAATTATGCAGATTGATAGAATGACTTTCTTTTTAATATGGAGGGAGTAATAAATTGTACCTCCATGCTTAACAATTTAAGACAAAGCCTAACTTGATGTCTCCACATAAAATCATATAATTAAATGTTACTTATGAAATCGTAAACAATACATGAATATAAGATTGATTAGTCTAAATCATGCTTTTTTGCAAAATAGATCATGCTTTCATGGCATCCAAATTCAAATAACACATAGTATCAAATATTCTTAATCTAATGAGATATATAGCCTTACCTAAGAGAAAGGTCTCTAAGCAAGAAAATTTCTCCTAAGTATCATCTTCTTCAACCACCTTAGGATCACCTGACAAAATTCAATATATTATATATTAAGAATAAAAATAAGGGATTTAGGAAAATAGAATTAAAATTAGAAGATGGTGACCCTTGCTTTTTGAAAATATTAAGGGCTTAGCAAGAAGAGATTTTCACTAATTTGAGAAACTTAACTCACTTTTGCTTATACTAAAGTACTAAGGGGTTAAAGTTTAAGATTTAGAAATAAAGAAGTGAAAAGGGAAAGAGATGAGGGGGAAATGGATTGGTCAATAAATGATCTTTAGAAAACTCAAGAACAACATAAAAAATAAGGGAAAATAAAGAGGATATAGGAAGGAGCAAGTTAGGAAACTGTACAAATAACTAAGTGTAAAATGAGAACCAAGAGGGCATAAGGTTGTTATGGTGATCAAGAAAGGAGAGAGAGTAAGGTGTTCATCTAATTAGGATTTCTTGCAAGGAAACAAAGGAGGTGAGGTGTAGGAGAAAAAAGTATGGTGGTGTAAGAGTGTAAGTGAATGGTTGAGGTGTGTTAGGTGACTGAATTATGGAAAGAATCATGGTTGAATGAAAGAGGATAATGTCAATCATGTATGGCAGTATAGGGAGCTTAATCTTATGGTTAAAAAGGTCAATAAAGTTCAAACAACTATTAAAACTATTAAGGTAATGTGGAAAGTTTAATAAATGAATAAAAATTAGGATAATAACGAAATAGTTCCAAAAAAATGAAAAATTATAAAAATGTGTGAAATTAATCTAGGAACCCAAATATATAAATATATTAGGCATATGAATTTATTTTAAGTCAAAAGGAATTGAAATACACAAGTTACACAAAATCACACAGTACTTGGTCGACCGCGAAACTCCTTAGGCTAATGGTCATTTTATTTGCAGGATAATCAACTGAAGGGCAATTCTTGGATTACTAAAATGAAAGTTAGGGTTTTGAAGAGTAGAAAAGGAAAAAAAGAGAGAGAATGGTTTGGGGGTTAAGATAACATGATTTATGAATTATAAGAGGTTAAGGGAAGATTAGGAAGCTAATCACCCAAAGATCAATGCTGGAAAAAATTAGGGATATTACAAAGGTCTTCCTACAGTACTCGCAATGCAACTAATTGAATGTGAATTATTGTAACCTAAAAGGGGGATTAGTAGTTTAATCAAATGTGGCATGAACCGAAGTCATCCTTTCACAAATCAAAACCCTCGATATCAAGGTTTAAGGATAAAAGGATGGCTCATAAAGGTCAAATAAGGGTAATGCATAACCTAATCCATATTCTAATGAGAGTAGAATTTAAAAACCATGAAACCATTATAAGAATACCATATCTTGGGTTCCTAGATTTTTGTCTAATGAGTGCGCACAAAAGAAGTCATTTGCCTCATACTAGGGTGAACCCAAAAATATAACCAACAAGGGTACCCTACCATTGCTTATATTTATCGTCTTCTGAATTGATATTTTCCATCTATCATCACCAAGAGTAGAGGGAGTATACACAAGAGAAGTAGTTGTCAACAAAGAATAATTCACTAATACCATATCACTCCATGTCTTGTGCTATTGTGATTAGGTAATAGAGACGTGAATTGACCGTGGAAAGGTAATATGTGGAAGGCTATGGTTAGTTTCTTCATGGGCATAACTAAGGTTATGAGCAAGTAAGCCCAAGAAAGAAGGTTTAGACACAACCCCCACCCTGACACTTGCACTAGTAGAGTTGAAGCCAATCGATAAACATTAGGTATAGGATCCATGTCCTTTAGGTTGATAAAGTACTCTACATTTGGAGTTTCTAAGAGCGAGTTATCCAAGAATTTTGGTCAAATCACCATGAAGTTTGCCTTTGTTCTTACTAGATCTAGCCCTTAGTGATGATCCTTTACTGGTAGAGTCTGCGGATATTCTTATCTTGGCCATGGGAGAAAAGAGGAGAGAGCTAATGAAAAATAATATTAATCATAACTATAAATCAATACAAATAATATTAATTTTAATGATAAATTAATTATTTATAAGAACAATATTAATCATAAGTATAAACAAAGCTTTTTTATAAATAATTTTTATTATGATTATAGATAAATAATTAAAAAATAAGTCTAATATTATTCATAATGATATTAATAAATGATTAATAAGAAATAAAATGTATAAGATTAAATCTATAAATAAATAAATAAATATGAATATATTTTTATTAAAATATCATATGTCAAAAAGTGTTAAAATATATTAATTCATTTTAGATCAGATAAGTTCTGCAATGCTATTATTATTTCATCAACCTTTCTACATAAATAAGATTCGTCTACTAAACATCATTATTAATTCATATTATAACAAATTTCATATCAAATATAAGGTCACTCTCTTAGTGGGTTTGTCTCCACCTCTACACAAAGTAATTAAAGTAAATGTTGGTGGAAGCACCTCATCCAATCATTGGAATAGTTATGCTAGCATAGTTGCTAGAGGATCCTCAAGACATTAGGTTTTTAGATTTGCGAGCAACATTGGTTATAGGGATATACTATAATATCCCAAATTTTACTATTAAAATTTTTTGATTTATAGTGAAAGCATATAATAAAAATATTGAGTGTTACCAACATAATTGATATAATTCTAGTTTACCATACCATCCTTACATCAATCATAAGGTTAAAACCAGTCATAGTAAAATAAGGTAATTAGAAATGAGCGAAGCTTTTATAAATATAAATACGAGTTTGAAGATTAACTTCGGATTATAATAATAGAATACAAACTAAGGGATATCATAGAGTAAAGAGTCCACAAGGGGTAATACCCCCTCTAGGGACTCACTATAGGCTTAAGAGTATGCGTCTACACACGACACTTTGAAATCAAGAATGGCAAAGAAAAGGAGATCTTGGCCCAAGCAACCAACCCTTATTCAATGATCGGTTCCAACCTCACCGATGACGCTACAAAATTTAAATGATGCTAGTCAGTGTTTTGGAACCAAAGATAGAGAGATGGAAAGAAAGAATTCAATTGATCCAAAACGATCACACCCTAACATTCCTGAACCACCAACCAACAATAGATTGAAGGAAATAATGTTTTAGGAAACTTAGTTGTCTTTGAAGCACCAATTGTAAAAAACCAAGTAGATAAGAGTAAGTCTGGTGCCGCTATAGAAATTAAAACTTCATGGCAAGATATTATACTAAAAAATAGAAAACCTAATTAGATACATGATTTGCATTATGCACCACCCTTTATTCATTAAGGAGCCATAGTTGAAGAAGTTCAATAAGAGGATCTTGAGATCGGGATCATATATTGGCAGAATACATTGGTAGGTATAGCATGTGGTAATAAGCCATCATTCTACCAAATAGAATCCTAAATCAAGAAAAACTAGACCAATATCACCCTGTCAAGAATTATTGTTCATGAGGGGTACTTCTTATTTACTTTTGCGAATGCTGACGACTATAATTCTATCATTGATGCTGGATGTTGAACCTTTTTCAACCAACTATTTCTTCTCAAACACTCGCACAAAGAGTGAATTCCAATTCCTTCCACTATAGATGAAACTGCTTTCCCTCCTTTTAACATTATGGTCTTCTAAGAGCTTGAGTTAAATAAGTAGTTGTGTAGGAAGACTCATAGGTATGGACTCAGTCATTATAGCAAAGGAACGAATCTCCTATGCTCGTATCTTGGTAGAAGTTGATACCCATTGATCTCAACCTAATTTTGTGCATGTCAAGAAAGAAACCAGATGGTTCCATTCTCAAGCAATGAATTAAATTTGAAAGGAAGCCATCTTATTGCACCCATTGGAACAAACCAAGCCATATGAGTACCATCTGCCAAGCAGCTCATGCCTAATAAGGACAATAGAGAAGACAATGGGTAGTAGTCAACGACCGAAGAAAAAATAAGGACCCTAAACTCAGTTATCTAGGAAGTCCACAAAGATATCCACATGTCCCAAACTCTGCTGCAACTCATCATGCCACTCTTATCTATCACTAAAGAGCCTCAACAGAATCAAACTGTCACAATGATAGATAAACAAAAGGTGCTAAGATCCAAAGGAAAAGATTCTATATAGGGTTATGGACAATTAACCCAAGAGATGTATCAAGTAATTAATCAACATGAGGAAGAAGGAGATCATAAATGAACAGAAGTGACAGAAAGAAAGAAAGCAAAGGAGATAAAATTCCTCCCTGATTTCCATATCCAACTTTCATGAAGATAGGATGTTAGAACATCAAGGGTTTGAATGACCCTAAAAAGTAGTAAGCTATAAAAGAATAGTGTACAGAAAATAAGCTAACTTTATTCGACATTATAGAAACTAGATTCAAGATTGATAAAGTAAATAAAGTAACTAGCGGTTTGATGTACAGTTGGAAATGGGTGCAAAATTATGATTATCACTATAATGGGAGAATTTTGGTTAGGATGGATTCCTAATCAGTGGAAAGTTCAAGTGATATCTGGTCATGCTCAAGGGTTATTTTGTAAGTTGATCTCTGAGGGAAATACCCTCCATTACTACCTAACCATATTTTATGCTTCTAATGATGGTCACTCAAGGAAAGAATTATGGTAATGGATTATTCACCACTATCCTAGGGATACTCCTTGGCTACTTATGGGAGACTTTAATATGGTATCTAATAGAACTGAAAAGAGCCAAGGAGACGTTAATTAGGCAAACATTGAAGATTTTACAACCTATATAAATAATCTCCATCTTACTGATTTAAGATACACATGCTTCTTTTACACATGGTCTAATAAGCAAATGGGACAAGATAGGCTTTGGTGCAAACTGGACAGGACCTTATGTAATCCTCAATGGACAGATTCTTATGAAGGTGCCCATGATCACTTTATGGCACCTCTTATCTCATATCAGTCCCCTACTCTTGTTGATATCCAAAAAACTCTATCTCAAGGCAGAATACCATTTCGATTTTACAATATGTGGATGGAAGATACTACTTTCTTATATTTGATTCAAGAAAATTGGAGTAATAGATTACCTGGAAACAGACTACAAGTTATTGTCAACAAACTTAAGTAGTTGAAGCCTCCTCTAAAATAGTTAAATAATCTCAAGTTTGGTGCCATTAGTGATAGGGTTAAGCAAGCTAAATGTGAATTGAAAAATCTTTAACATAGCATGACACTAAGCCCTTTAGATCAGGCCTTGCATACTCAGGAGATTGAGATAATCAAGACTTATAAGCATCTATTTAAATGTGAGGAGAGTAACTTCCATAAAAAAAAATTTAGTGGTGTACACATGGTGATGGAAATAATAAATATTTCCATGTAGTGGTTAAAGGAAGAAAACAAGAAAACTATATTCACTCACTTACAAATGATCAAGGACATAAACACATAGACTAGAGAGGGATCTTTGGCATTTTCCATAACTTCTACACTCAATTATTAGGCGATGTTATCCCTTCTTTTATTCCATTTGATTCTATTATGATCTCTAAAGGGCCTACATTAAAGGTTGAACATCAACATAAGCTCCTAAAACCTATTGAGATAGAGGATACTAAAAAGGCTATTTTCTCACTAGCCAATGGAAAATCTCTAGGACCCGATGGCTATAACTCATTCTTTTTTAAACAATGCTGGAACGTCATAGGTAAAGATCTACATATGGCTATATGTGAATTCTTTGCTATTGGTTTTCTACCTAAAGCATTAAATATTATGACCCTAAATCTTATTCCTAAAGTTCCCAATGCAAAATTTTGTATAAAATTATAGCCACTATTCTCTTTTATAGACTACAAGAGGTAATGCCTAACCTGATTGGTTAAACACAAGCTGCATTTGTGAAAGGAAGAGTTATTAATGATAATATCCTCCTTGCTACTGAGTTAGTCTAGGGGTACAACCAAAGGAATAAATCCCCCCAAATCATACTCAAGATTGATATAAAGAAAGCTTATGATTCTATTCAATGGGATTGTCTTGACAAAAAATACTCCTTTCTATTTACTTTCACATCCACTTTGTGAAGCTTCTCATGGCATGTATTAAAACAGTCAACTATTCCATTAAATTTAATGGAATATTTCATCCACCTTTTCAAGCAAAAAGAGGCCTAAGACAGGGGAATCAATTATTTCCCTATATTTTTGTCTTAATAATAGATTTCTTAAATCATTCCCTCTCATGTCTATAAACTAATATTGATTTCTCCCCACACCCAAAATGTAAGGAGTTGAATATTGTCAATTACAGATGACTTGCTTTTCTTTGCAAAGGTCAATTTCCCTCAATCAAAGGAATCCTTGAAGTGTTCCATGCCTTCTCTTCTATTTCAGGATTGACTATAAATACCTCTAAAAGTAGTATATACTTTGGAGATGCATGTTTTGACCAACTTAAAGCAAAAATTTATGAGCAATTTCATTTACCTGAGGGTACATTGCCCTTCACCTACTTAGGATTTTCCCTCGATGGCAAATTCTTATCCAAACAACACTATAAACCTTTGATTGACAAATTCACAGCTAGGCTAAAATCTTGGCATACTACACTCCTAAGCTATGCAAGTTAAATTTAACTTATACAGTCAATTCTCTTTCGTATTCGAAACTATTGGATTTTGGTATTTCCATTGCCTAAACACATCCTCCTAGAAATCACTGATATATGTAGAAATTTTTTTTATTTTGGGATCTCAGAACAAGCCAAACCAACTCTGTTATCATGGGAGAAAATCTATATGCCTAAAAAAGAAGGAGGCTTGGGTATTATTAATGTTGATTAGAAGAATAAAGCAGTAATGTGTAAACTCCTCTGGCAGTTGGCATCTAAGAAAGACATGCTTTGGGTATCTATAATTATTATCTCAAGAGAGAATATGTTTGGATGGTGAGAATTAAAACCATTACTTTGTAGATTATGAGGAAATTATTAAACCATAGAGATCTCTACAAAAATACTTTTACTTCAGAGCATCATTCAGCTTTTATGCATGAAAATAAATTCAACATCTCTAAGATGTATGAACTTATTAGACCCTATGCCCCCTGTTGCTTGGCATCTAGTAGTCTGGGCAAAACACATTTTAGCTAGGTAATCATTCACTCTTTGGCTTGTTGTTATGGAGAGATTACAAACTAAGAACACACTTGTATCATTCAGGTTGTAACTCAACACTCTCTGTGTGCTATGAAATGTACACCAAGAGACTCATATGAATCTCTTCTTTGATTGTAGCTTCACAAAGGAGGTCTGATTACCATTAATCCACACGTTGGGATGTAACTAAAGCCTATTAGATTAGAACCTGGTTCTCTAATGGACCATCATAAGAGGCAGATGTCCCAATATTAGGAATTTTTTGATTCATGCTTTACTTGTTGTAGTCATATGCCACATATGGAGGGAAATAAATAGAAGGATTTTTACCAAAGAAACTTATACAACCGTACAAATCAAGAAGCATATCATTACTAAAATAGTGAGAAGGATGATCAAATTTCAAGGCTGCAAGTCTTTTAGGGAATTAACTAATTGTATTGATTCTCTTGTTTGAATAGACTTGTCATTTTTGCTCTCTCCTAGTGATTGGAGATAAATTGTACCTATTTCAAATGTACATTCATAATTCATTAATATATAATTTACTTATTCAAATAAAAAGTCTAAAAGGTATTTGGGTAATAACATCATCCGCATAACATTATTCTTTGCCCAAGTACCCAGTATAGATAAAATGTCACTCCTCCCCACACAATGCATCAAAAGCAACAAAATCATCCAGCTAGTCCTCCAAGACCTGCATAAAGACATATTATTCATCTTCTCATAGAAATGAGCAGCTTCCATGAAAAGGATAGCTAATATGCTACATACTAAGTAAGGTGACCATACTATCGAGTCAAGAATACAAATAAATACATGTAGTCATAGAAGATGATAAGTACACATATAATTTTTGAAAAGGTCCCACAAGGTAAACACTAGTCAAAGCCTCTTTATTAATTATAACAATTTTATTCTTTTATTGGCATTGATTTTAAGGACCCCACTATTCTTAAATTGATGGAACGGTTTGAAGCACCTCTTAGGGACAACACACATGAGCCACTATTATCATCCGGTGAAACGGACCTATAAAAACATCTTCTCGAGAAAAAAATTTCTCAAGCTAATATTATCATCTGGTGGAACGAATCTGAAAAATATCACCTTTATCTTGACTCGTGTATTCTTCTACTTTAAATCATTACTATCTTATCCATTAGGTTGCTCGAATCATATTCTTATTCATGATGAGTATAGGCCCCCCTATTCTTAATATGGTGAAATGGAATGAAGCACATCTCAAATGCAACACACCTATACCACTATTATCATCCGGTGGAACAGATCCATAAAAACACATTCTCAAGGTAAAATGCTACTGAGCCACAATTATTATCCGATAAAGCATATATGAAATACATCACATTGACCCAACTCACGTGATCTTTCACTTTAAATGATTAATGTCTTATTCATTATTGATTCATGGGTACAAAACACATTAAAGCAAGTAAGAATATCACACAATTACTAAGGGCATTCTCCAGAGTTAATATCCTTATTTCCCCAAAAATCCTAATTTTAAAATTTAGGCATAACCTCTTTCATATTGATCATTTACCTACCAAATTTTGTATATCTTCCTAAAATATTATTATTATTATTATTAAAATACCCAAAATTCAATTTCTAACACCCACATATTACACATGCGATAATAGCCCTATATCAAAAGTTACTATTTGTAAAGCTCACAAACCCTAATTTCACAGGTAAGTCATAACTTTTCCCATAAGGCTCATAAAATTATCAAATTAAATATGTATCCCTAAAATGCCAATATCAACAACATATATTAAATTTATGGTCCAACTCTAACGTTGTATACATGTGGTACTAAGATTACCGTTTTTAAGGTAAATATGTCCAATTTAGGCCATTTTCTCATTTTGGAAAACTTAAGACATTCATAATCACTCCAATAACTCCAAATGATATCATTAGCATATTTTAATCCTCCTAACACATTAAAATACCAAAATTATCTCAAGGTCACTCTCAATCTTATTTTTCAAGGGATAAAGAACAATAAGAATTATCATACTTGGAGATGGAACCCATTTTGCTTGAAAATTCTTATGCTTCTAATGCTTTGTTAAGTAACTCTTGCAGGTATTGTATATGTTTGCAAGAAGTTCAAGCTATTGAAGATCTTTGATATACAAGATGGTGGCATTACAAGAACTACAAAGTCTCATGGAAGACATCTACACGACATAAAGTTTTATTACATATTTTAAATCATTGTATTACATATTTAGAGTTTGTGTAACTTTGTTATTTTATTATATACTTTATAATGCTTGTAAAATATCATTACAATTAATATATATATATGCTTGTGCCATGCAAATGGGTTATTTTTATTAATAAGGCTGAGTATTATGGGCTTATTACTGAAAGGGCCTATATGTGTACATGTATATATATATATATACCCCTTGTACACACTTGATCTCAAAAAATACATGGAATGATAAGAAGTGAAAACTTTCAAATAACAGAGAATCAACACAAGAGTATGTGTTCTTCTTCTTGTTCAATTGAGATCTTTGAAGATAATTGGAGTGAATTCTATTGATAAACATAATATTTCTCTTTTGAAGGCTAAAGATCTTAGGTTAGATCTTAGCCACCCTCCAAGAGACATTCGAAATCAACATCATCTACATTCAAGTTACTCAAAACTTTGAATACGTTTGTAATATTTGATGCCATAGAAAGATATTGGTTTTGTAGAAGATTATTAGTTAATGATCTTCCACATCACAAGACCTTCAGAGTATCACCTAAGAACAATTAATAAAACATAATTAGAATTAAATGATATAATTGAGGAGGGATTAAGGTAATGGAAGTGTGAAAGAATGAGAAAAACCAAACCAAGGTTCAAAGGAATCTCATCCAAGTTTGTGTGGAACAAGGAGGGGTTGGTTGAAGGGGAAAAATAAAGAGGAGCAACGAATAGTTTGGGGAAAAGGTGGGGTGAGGAACAGTGGTTTTGATCGAAGGAGGGTGGTGGGTGGTGGGTGGTTGTGGAAATGGCTAAATGGAGGTGGTGGGCTATGGTTGTTCTTACCGAAGGTGGTGGGTGTGGGTCGGTTGGTTTGGCCGAAAGAAAGGGGTAGGATCAACTGGTGTGGATAATACTTGGGGCAAGTTGTGGCAAGTTTGGACGGAGGATGGGGTGAGAGAATGGCAAAGGTTATCGATGTAAGGGGTGAAGGAATGGAAAATGTTGATGGTGGTGGTGTTTGTACCTCGGTTGGGCTCATAGGTGGGGGTGATTTTAGGCGAATTTGGGCGAAGGTGAGAAGGGGTAGAGAAGGAGGGAGAGGTTGCATTTAGGGTGAAATTTTTTTTATAGAAGACAGAGGGAGAAGGGGGTAGGTACAGGCATTAAATTTGCCTTATTTATACATACATGCATGTAGGAAAAGGAGAGGAGAGGTGGTGATCAGGCAAAATTTTCAACCCCAACCCTAAATCTGAGTTGGGGTGAGTTGATGGGGGTAGAGGGTAGGCTTGGTAGGGAATGGTTGCACACAAAAAGAAGAGAAGAGGACAGTACCGATAGGGGAAGAAAAATAAAGTAAAATAAAATAAGGAAAGGAGAAGAAAAAGAAATAGGGAAAAGAAAGGTGTAGGTTTAGATTTAGGTTTAGGTTAAAATAATTTAGGTTATGGTATTAGGATAATTTAATTTAATAATTATCTAGGATTAGGTTTAGGTTAGAAAAGATATCAATAACAAGGAATAAAAATTAGGGTTAGGCTAAGATTTAGGATTAGGGAATTAAGGTAAAATAGAAATATTAATTTTGAGATATTAGAATTTGGTTACGATATTTATTACTCGGGATTAGGGTTAACTAAAATTTGGGATATTACATATACTTATAATGAAGCTATAGGGAATTTGGAGTGGCATTCTCAAAGCGTTGAAAAGAGGATTTAGACATATTGAAGTTTGTTGCGATCAACTCGAAGGTTGTGATCTAGCTTATACTCAAGACATTGCCTCCTTATCGTGCACATGCCTCTATTATTGAAGCCTATTATCTAAAGATGTTCGAGTTTTCTTCATGCTCTTTAACTCTCAAGCTCAAGAAGTATAATCTAGTGGCAGATCCTCTTGCCCATACTGATTAGAATATAGTGTTTGGGATTCAAGTTTTTAACTCACCACCTAATGAGGTGAACACGGTCGTAGAAGGGTAGGCACTCCATGAGCAATTGCATGGTGCCCCTAAAACTTTGGGGGCCATATTTGATGTTAGTACATGTATAAAAAAAAACATTAAGAATGAAAGAATGCCTTAGAAAGAATTGAGGTTCCAAACTTTCATTTACTATCTTTCTTTTTCGTGTATGTCTCTTTATCTTTCTACTCCTAAAATTAATATTTGACATGTCACATAAGTTACAATTTTAGCCTTTTAGGGACCATCACTCCGTTCAGCTGAGTCGACTTACATACAAAAATGGATTGGAGGACCTGTAATAGTTTCAATTACCAACCTTGGCCACTCCTCCTAAACAATGACATTTTATGGCTCGTTATCAACTCATTTGATAATGTATATATTGTTTATTGTCTATTGATGTACTTTACTTGGATTGGTTCACTAAAAAATAATACACTTACCAATATTTATATACAAGGCTATATAAAAAAAATTATATATTGATCTTGTGATACAATTGTTACAAGGTCGGTTGATTGATTAGGTTTTCTTTTGAAAATTTAACTAGGTTGAAAGTATTTTTCTATTTTTTTTTTAGAGTTATAAGAAATTTTCCATACTTGATTTGTAAGAAAAATATTCCAATATGATTGTTTTATACAATACAATGGTAATGTATACTTTTTGTTTTCGTTTTAGGGATCCAGATTTTATTTTAGAACAGGATTTCTAAAATACATTAGACGGCCTTGGAGGTGAACGATTCTTTGTTTTTTGATGTAATTGGCGGAGGCCAGTGGCGATTGGTCAGGCTAAATTTCGTTTGCAACTTATTCGCTGGTTCTATCGCTCTCCATTTAGTGATTAGTAAGAGGAAGAAGAAGAGCTGGGGAACTATGGACTTATATTTATTGGACTCCCAAGTACGAGGAGGTAATACTATGTAAGGTTACATCCGGATATAATTTGCACAAAATAGATAATCGTGCAATTTGTTCAGATAGCACCGTCACCAAATCAAAAGCATCAATTGTCATGCAGAAAATAAAAGAATAAAAAAACAAAGTCACAATTATTCAAAAATTGCTGCCCACGTCCTAGCTTATGCCAATGATTGAATACAGCCATACACGTCTTTATCATACAGTTTAAAGAAACTCCCAAACATTGCATATATCTCCAACAAAAACCTCCGTCCTGCTGTTCACCTGACCTCTTTTTCCAAAACTAAACTATTGCATTCTTATTATTCTCTTATCTTCTTCCGATCATCTCTCAGCCTGATCGCCCAATAAATTTCCAAAGAAAATTAAACCGTCTTAACATGCCAGACAAAGCATTAACTTTTATCCAATAAGTATGTCCATATCAGAAGCCTCGGCTTCATCATCTCCATCTGTATCATCATCGTCACCGTATCCTCGTGATTTCATAAGGATACAACTTGTTTCAAAATCAAAGTCTGACAGACTCCTCGAGAAATTCTACGATTCATTTGAATTCGAGTTTGATTACGAGAAGAGCGGCCTTTGGTCTCCTCCGGTTCCTCGGACAGCCTTCATGGGATCGCCGGGAAGGATATGTAGTGAACAAGAGATGGTGGCAAAATTGAGGAAGGTATTAGAAACAAGAAGCGGAGCTGGTAGCAGCAGTAGCAGGCATATTGCAGCTTGTTTTGATGTATGGGGATGTATTGCGTTTTGGTTTACTTCTTTTCAAAAGAGGGTTAAGAAAAGAAGAGAAATTACCTATGATTAATGAACTTTGAATATATATTTCGAATGAGCGATTAAATTTTCATTTATTTATTTTAGTTTAGTTAAGGTTTAAGACAATTTTTATGTAAATTCTTTTTCCATTAAATTTTATTTTGGTATTTGTATTTGTTTGCAGGCGTTTTGGTGTTCTTCGAAGGGAATCTAAAGCCAGCTTGTGCTTACCTGTTTTCTGTTTCCTTTATTAGATTTTTTAGTGTATATATATATATTATTTTTCTGATCAATCGATTTTTTTTATGGTATTACAAATGGGAAAATCATATTGTGTTATGTAAATGCCATTCCCTATAATCAGTTCATAAGTTCTACACTGTACAACGTAACGTTCAATTTACCATTGGCATGCAGTTACCGGTTGCGTTAATTAATTTATTAAGGCTTTCTGTGCTTATGTTATCTAAATATTTCTATAGCTTCAATTCTAAATTTTGGACTACAACTTAACAAAAACAAAAATTATTTATTATTATTCTCTCAAAAAAACCATATTATACTACTTTATGTCAATTACTGGACTTATGTGTTTATTGCATTGCCTTTGAGGTAACAAAAAGTCTAATATATGTCCCAGTGAAACTATAAAATAAAAAAGTCCGTGGATGACTAGTTCCTTTTTGGATTTGCTTCTTGTCTCAACAAAACCTTAAGGGCTTGTTTGGTATAAGAGTAATAGGGGTGGAAAATTTTTTTTCCCTATTTTGTATCTTTTATATTAAGTATTTAATAATAATAAATATATTTTAATAAAATACCCATTTCAGATCAAATTAAGATTTAAAATGGGTATTCATTAGAACAATAATATTTAATTTTAACTAAATTATATAAGATATATAAAATATGGGGGTAATTTTTCCACCCCTATTACCTCCTAACCAAGCGAGCACTAAAAAGGAAAAATTAGATGGTTGATATGAGTTTCGTAGTGAAGGCTATCATATATTTTTCTTCTTTTGTTACGCATGAGTTAAATATTATATAAATTCTGCTTATTTAAATAATTCCATTTAATTACCACGTATTCTAAATTTATTTTAATTTCATATCATCTTACCAATATTTTAAGTCTTAGATTACCAAAATAATAAAATTTTATTATCAAGTATTTTTTTAAGATGAATTGAGATAGTTTGTATCATTTAAACATTTTAGCTATCTAGGACTACAAAGATTATAGGATGGTATTAAAGTAAAAATAACTTAAAAATATATGATACTTAAGTATAATTATTTAAAATACATAGTATCTAAGTAGATTTAGGCTGAATGCCATATGTAAAAAAAAAATTAAATAATTTATATGATCATCTAATTTCATAGGCAATTCATTTGTTTTCTCCTTCGTTGCATATATCTCAGCACTTGAAATCTATAAATCGAGTTTACTTAGAATAGTACCTTCTAAATTTCAGGATTATAATCAAACATGCCACGTGAGCATGTAGTTGGGTTCCTTCAACTCTGATTATAAAAATGTATGCTCTCAAAATAGATTGTCTACCTCAATTTTTTTTTATAGGATTGTATCTTTAATGAGGATCAAACTTTAATCTATTGTCTTACATTCCAAACACGTACACCACTTAGTTAAATATCCATCTTTGTATCTCAAATTCATTAATTTCTTCAAGATATACAATTTATTTTTCTCGATTTTTTAGGCATACAAATTTTCTAGTTTATCCCAATGTCTTTGTATTTGTCTCATTCACTATATAGTTGTAAACATTATCTTCTAACATAGTCAAATAAAACTACACACTTGTTCATGATCAAATTGGCATTCTTCATTGGTTTTATTTTTCAATTTATCTTTAACAAAAACTAGTAGATGCAAATTTTTTACATACAAGAGATCCTTCATTTTACCCTTCCATCTTTGGTAATTAGACCCATTCAAACGAGCCATCATACTTGTATTAGCCTCCATCTTAAGCTTTTATACCACTTTGATGGGGCAAAGGGAGAATAAGTCAATAACACTAACCATAAAATAGAAACAGTAACAAAACAATGATATATAATTTACGTTAAAAAAAACCCTTCCAATATGAAAGAAAAACAACCACATAACACTTCAATCCACTTAAAAGCCTTTTATTATAAGAAATATAAGATACAAAGTCTATAATTCAAGTACTAACTAGATACTACACTTATCAACCTAAAATAACATAACTAGACAACAATTGCAACAAAAAAAAAAGAGTTTGCAACCCTAAAGCAGAGTTATTATAAATACATCCAAATTTCAATCTATATGTCAAAAAACAACAAGCCATTTTACAGAAATCTACAAAATGATGTCAACAACAACCTCACCAATTTTCATCCAAAAATGAGTACAATTGTATAATAAACCTCTCAATAGAAGCCATAACCAAAACTAATTTGAAACTAACCTAAAAAAATGCCCATTGAAATACCAATAAAAACCTAACTTGGAGAGCTAGAAATCATAACTTCACCATTCAGAATCAATATTGGTATTGTGGAAAGATAGTGTTAAAATATTAGCAAGATTCAACAGCGAATGACTTCAAATCTCCAAAGTGATAATATCTGTGCTGAAGAGAATAATAATAATAATAATAATAATAATAATAATAATAATAGAACTTTTTATATTTCTCTATCTTTCAACTATGAGATTCAAATCTCAATTTTTTTTTTCACATTTACGTACATGCCTACATCAAAAGTTTTGCTGATGTTTAGCCTTTCCAAAGTAAGGTTATTAATAAAAATGAGAAAAATAACTTTAGTCAAAAATGAGCTTCACCACAAATGAGGAAATCCCAAATGCCTCGACAACACGTATGCCACTATGTTAAAGAAGCATTGACTATTATTTTTGTGTTTCCATATATAGTGGAATATATATATATATAATAAGATTCAAACTATAAATCCATCAACATTGCATCATACGATTTGGTTTTGTTAACAATTTTAAAGTATGGTTGGTTTGTAATTTAAAAAATAGTTTGATTATTGTTTAGAAATTAAATTATAGTTCATAAAATGTAAACTCTATATTTATAACATTAGTAAGTGTTAATAAGTAACATTTTCTATATCATAATTATTAACTTACAAATGTTAAATTATAAGATATAATTCCTTTTTTTTCCTATTTCATGCTATTGTACACTGACTATATAGATTTTCCCTCTTTTCTTTTTTTACTATCATTAAATTGATTTATTGCTAATATGATAAAATACATTATATTTTGTTTTTTAAAATTGCTATAATATAGAAACATAATATAGCTTAGTTATAAATCATAAGATTTTTTTTTTCAAATACAATTTAAAATAAATTATTGAAATTTAAGGTGTAGACATTGTAAACTACATTAAATTGCATGTTAAAAATATGTCAGACTTAATTTAAGATACTCGAAACTAATTTAAGTTAGCTAAAAATTTCTCACATGATATAAATACAATTTAGTTTGATATAATCCCAAATTGAGTAGATATGTTGAGACTACCTTAAAATATACCATGCACATGATAGCAAAATGCACAATACACCAACTTAAAATATGATGGCATTTTTGTAATTAAATGCAAAATTGCGTTGAACATTTGGTTGTTTCTTTCTTCCATTTTTATCCTTCTCAACAAAAAAAATGATTAAGTTAAAACTTATAGATGAAATTATCTTTAATTTGGTTATTTAAAAAAATACAAAAATTATACTAAAACTCATCTCATGTTTTTCTCCACAAATAGATATATATATTAATATACTTTTGATATATAAAAATCATTATATAAAATATACATATATATTATACATTGATAGTAAAGATATGTTGCATTCATCACCATAAAAATTAATATTTATCAATTCTAATGGTGACATTCATCGGTGATTATATTGTGCAATTGTAGGTGTGAGTAGCTATTGTAAGACATATTCCTAGGTGTGAGCGGCTAAGCATGGAAATCATACCTGAGTGTCATTTTCCGTCTTTGAAACATTCTAAAAACATTTCTTAGGAACTTTTCGATATTAAAATGGGTACCAAAAGCATTCGATTAAATTTTTTTATTAAAAGAAAAGTTATTAATAGTTTACATCAGCTAATGTAGGTAGTATTTTTACGATTTTTTATTTTATTTTTCTCTTTAGTATATTTGATCTATTTTTTTAAATGTATATAGTGTGTGTGTGTGTGTTTTTTTTGTCGTTTTTGTCCATCCCCATTTTTTTTTATATTTTAAAAAATAATATTTTCGTATTTCTTTTCGTCCTCATCCTCGTCCTCGTGGAACGCTAGGCGTGAGTAGCTATTATTATTATAGGACATATTCCTTGGCCCCTTCTCTCTAGATAATGAATCCCTTGATATTGTGATGTAAGTAATGGATTATTCAATCATTACTTTAATTATTTTATGATCGATCACTAACTACTATAATAATTATTTAATCTCATCATCTATCTCCTATTCTAGCTCTAAGATAATTAATTAGTTTTCTTTCTTATTTAAGATTTAATGCCATGAAAATTGTATAGAGTTTTCTTAACTTTTTTTTATTTAATTTTCCTTGGTTCTAAACATTCTTCTATTTTTTAGCCCTTGATCTTTGTTAGGATAACAATGGAGAGTTTTAGAGAGTATAATATTTTATAACCTTCTTCTCTATTATTTTTTTCAAGTGAATTTCTACTATTGGTCTTTTATTACATTCATTACCGTAAAAATTAATATTCATTATTTCGAAGACTAACATTCACTAGTTTAATTGTTAAGATCCATTAATAAATATGATATGTAATACATCATGCATTTATATAAAACACAAACACACATTCATCACTGTAAAGATCAATATTCATCATTTTAAAAAATAATATTTATTAATTTGAGTGATAACATTCATTATTGAATTTGATATGTAATACATCATACATTTTGCAATACAGGCATGTGACATTCATCACTATAAACATCAACATTAAACATTTTGTAGACCAACGTTCATTAGTGAATAAAATTGATGAACGTTTTATATGATATTATTTTTTAGACAAAAATATATCAATATAAGTATTTATTGGTATTGTTCAAAAAAAATTTAATAATAATTTTGATTTTTTTAATAGCTACAATTATATATAAATCCATTTATAATCTCCAACATAACCATTTTTATATGTGTGGGAGAAGCATGAAACATTGATAAACAAAATGATGAGTGAACTTTTCTATTTTATTAGAAAATGTCGTTGTGTTAATAGCGAGCGCATTTAACAAGCTACTTTTAGATGCATCTCAAAAGTCAGTACATTTGCTTTATACGGTGACATCAACCCTACCCTGAGCCAACACGATAGAATTAAATCACGGCATATATTTCAGGAGTACAGGAAACACATATTTGCAACTACGAATACCCACAAGAAGCCGACTCCCCAACCAGTAACTTTTTTAATCACCGGTAGGAATCAAACTCCCACAATACGGCTACCCAGATTACTGTAACCATTTTATCTCAACAAGCTCACATATCCTGTTACACCTAAGATATGCGCCGGGGGAGATGTGATTTGAACCTGAGACCTCGTGGATAAGATTCAAAACCCTTTTCACTAGACCATATAATGAACCACACTTTTAGATGCATGATATAAGAAGTAGAATATGAGCGTGGGGTAAGGTTGTAAATGAAAGTCACTCGCTAGCCGACTTAGATTTGGCTCGTTAAAAGTTCAGCCCAACTCATTTATTTGGTTAAATGATGAGAGTATGACCCTTAGATTTAGAATCTCTTATTAAATGAGTTGATTCCTAGCATAAAAAAAAATTAGGCAAGAGAACCAGGCAGTTTGAGGCGGTCTCGACCTCTCCTCCCTAGTGAAACCCTTGGTTTCTCCTTGTCTGGCTCCGTCATGGCTCCAATGAAAGGCAACCATGGACGTCCCCATAAAATCAATCATCAAGAACCTGCGAGAACAATGTAACTTGTACTGATAAGTGATAACTGTGACTTTTCTGGTGAGAAATCGCAATTTCAAGAACAAAATCTGAAGAGCGACCCTCGATCGCCATTGATTCTTGGAGATTTTTTACCTACTAGTTTCGTTTCTGGATCCCCTATTGAACCTGGGCATAATCCTATCTCTTGTCCTATCTCTCCCTGTGATATTACTAACCCTCCTGCTTCGCTTTTGACTGCCCCTATGCCGCTGGAAAATACAGGTGATGTGATTACTATGGCTGAACAATTGAAGGATATTTTATCCCCCCATTCTCATAATGATCCAAACCCTACTTCCTCTAATTGGATCAAAATAATGACTCGAAGTGCTAAACCCATCCCCTTGAAATGTTGTCCCCAACCTGTCATCGAAGAACCTGTTGAAATTATCCTAGAGGACATTGCTGATGAAATTACTTAATGGCAGAACACATTGGTTAGGTGTGTTATTGGGGGAAACACAAATATTCAATCACTTCAAACCTTTGTTGATAAGGTGTGGAACCATGTCTCTAAGCCTCAAATTCTCCACCATAAACATGGATGGTTCTATTTCAGATTTGAGCATAGTGAAGATAGAGACTCTATCTTGCAGGGAGGCCCTTGGACAATTGGAAACAAAACCTTGATCCTAAAAAAATGGCAACCTAGACTTAATCTTGAGACTCAGGACTCTAACATTGTCCCTGTTTGGGTCCTCTTCCCTGAACTTGAACCTTGTTTCTGGTTTGAGAAGGCTTTAAGTAAGATTTCTAGCAAAATTGGAATTCCTGTTTCAACTAACAGATTCACTGCATGTAAGGGGAAAATTGCATTTGCTCGAGTTCTCGTTGAGGTTGATGTTTGTCAAGCTCTGCCTGAGACTATCTCCTTGAAGACTCCTTTCCATGGAATCATTCAGCAGCAAGTTGAGTATGAATGGATCCCATATTTCTGTGAACATTATAGGAGGCTTGGTCACAAGTTATCAGATTGTAGGAAAAAGAAGGCTTGGATTGCCAAGCATACTGCTGAACCTACTTCTGTGGATCAAACCTCCCAACCTACTCCAAAAGGCTCTTCTTCTCAGACTCCTCCCTCTGATAATGCTCCTGCTGCTGTGTTGCCAAATGTTCCTGCAGACATGAAAAAACCACCCCCAGAACAATACAAAAAAGAATGGCAAGTGGTTAAAAAGGGATCTCCCAAAGCAAGTGCTGCAAAAGCCCAATGCACAAGCAGAAGTGAAAATAGGTTTGACATCTTAAGTAACAGTTCACTCCCCTAGGCTGATGATACAGATGAACTGAATCCAAATGAGGTAGATGAGTTACTTTCTGAATGTATGGTGACCTCTCTAACTAAAGCCCCCCTCCTCAATGAAGATTGCTGCTTGGAATGTAAGGGGCTATAATAAAGCCCAAAGACAAATGAAAATAACCTCCTTTATTAAAAGGAATAAAATATATATCATTGGTATCCTTGAAACTAGAGTCAAGGCTAAAAATAGTGACATGATTATTAAGAAGAGATTTAATAAGATGGGTTTTGCCAATAATTATGATTTTCATCAAAATAGCAGAATCTGGGTGCTTTGGGACAGCTTAAATTTTAATGTATCTGTTCTTTACAAGACAGATCAAATGGTCCACTGTCGGATTAAAGGTGATACCATCTCCTACCAAATCTCATTCATTTATGGAAAAAATACTGGAAATGAAAGAAGATCTCTATGGGCTGACCTACTTCATCTAGCCAATGTATCTCTTGCCCTTGGTTATGTCTGGGTGATTTTAACATTGTTCTTGCACAATCTGAAAGGATCAACACTGCTCCTACTTCTATTCCATACATGACTGATTTTCAGAACTGCCTAACCCTTACCAGACTTAGTGACTTACCTTTCTTTGGTTGTCTCTACACTTGGACCAACAATCAAGAAGGGACTAATAGGATTTGGGCAAAGCTTGACAGAATCCTAGCCAACCATCACTGGTTCCTCAACAATATCACCTGCTTAGTCGAGTTCCTCCCCCCTGGAGTCTCTAACCACTCTCCAGCTACCATCAACATCAATGATAGGGACAAACATGGCCATCATCTTTCAGATATCTTAATTATTGGGGAGAGGATCCCTGCTTCATGGACCTAGTAAAAAGTGTCTGGGATAAAAACATTCATGGCTCAAAATTATAGATTGTATTTGAAAAACTCAAATTGCTGAAGCCTCTCCTTAAAAAGCTCCACCAGCATAAATACAACAATATCACTCAAAAAACCCAGCAATGCTTCCAGGAGCTCATCTCTGTCCAAACTCAACTCCAAGATAATTCTCTTCATAGCTTCCTCCAGGCTGAAGAAAAACATCTAAGGGATAAATATAATACCCTCAAAAGAGCTGAAGTCAGCAGCCTCTTCCAAAAAGCCAAAATCAAGTTTATAGTTAAAAATGATGAAAACACCAAATATTTTCATGCAAAAATTGTTGAAGGGAGAGCTAGAAATAGAATTTCATCTATCTATGACTCTCATGGAGCCTACAAATCTTCCTCCCATGGCATTGCATCTGCTTTCCTGGACTACTACAAAAATATTCTTGGCACCCCTGGCCCTGCAAGCCCAGAATACTACAAAAGCTATTTTTAACATGAATGATCACAAAAGCCCTGGTCAGGATGGTTTCACTACTAGTTTTTAAAAAAAATCTTGGTCTATTATTGGTAATTCTATTTGTGAGGCAATCCTTGACTACTTTAAAAATGGGACCATGTCTAATCAGCTAAATGCAACCTTGCTGGTTCTAATACCCAAAGGGAGACCCCCCTCCTCTATCACTGATTACAGGCCCATTTCTTGCTGCTCCATTCTCTATAAAACTATCACCAAGGTCCTCACAAACAGGCTCCTCCCAGTCATGGAAAAACTTATCAGCAAGGAGCAGAGTGCTTTCATAAAAGGGAGGTTCTTAGCTGAAAATGTTCTTCTTTCTCACGAACTAATCAAGCATTATGATAAGAAGAATGTTTCCCCAAGAGTGGTGATCAAAGTTGACATTAGAAAAGCCTTTGATTCTCTAAATTGGAGCTTCCTTGAGAAAATCCTTGGCCAATTTGGTTTTCCTGCTCCTTTCATTAAGTGGGTGATGGGGTGTGTGTCTTCCCCTAAATATTCTATTTGCTTTAATGGCACTTCCCATGGTTTCTTTGAGGGTAAAAAAGGTGTAAGGCAAGGAGACCCTATCTCTCCCTATCTCTTCATTCTTGCTATGGAATACCTGTCAACAATGTTGAAAAACCTTGGCCCAAGCACTAACTACCTGAGACACCCCAAATGTGCTGGAAATAATATATCTCACCTACTGTTTGTGGATGATCTCCTTCTTTTTTCCAGAGGAAACTTAAAGTCAGTCCTTGCCCTCAAAGAATGCCTCCAGAACTTTGCCCTTTTCTCTGAACTTGAAGCAAATCCTACAAAAACTGCTATCTACTTTGGAGGCACTGCATTCCAAATCAAAAAAGAAATTATAAAGGCTACAAACTTTAAAGAAGACAAACTTCCCTTCAATATATGCATGCCTTCCTCTTCACGGATGCAAATTGAACACTGCTATTTGTGTTGTACTTGTGGAAAAATTTAAGAACAAACTGCATCATTGGGCCAACTATTTTCTCTCCTATGCTGGGAGAAAACAACTTATAAATTCTGTCTTACAGGGGATATCTACCTTCTGGGGCTCAGCCTTTCTCCTACCCAAAGAAGTCCTGAAAGAGCTCAATAAATTATGTAGAAGATTCTTTTGGGGTATGCTGAAGGGAAAAAAAGATGGTTTTTGCAAGCTAGGATAACATCTACAGAAGTAAGAATTATGGTGGACTAGACATCAAAGAATCTCTTAGCTGGAACAAAGCCCTCTGCCTCAAGTGGATTTGGAGGCTGGAAAACAAGCATTCTTCCCTATGAATAGATTGGGTTCATCATTACTATTTGAAGGGGAAGGAAAATTGGGATATTCTCAAAAAACATGGTGACTCCTAGGGCTGGAAACAAATCCTGAATGTTAGGACTTGGCTCATCAACAAAGCTGGTGGCATAGCAAATGCAAAGCTTGCTCTCCAAAAATGTACTGTAGGTGGAAAATTGAAAGCCAACCTAGTTTATGACTCGACTAAAGGTGACCAGCAGGGCACTTACTATGAAAAATCAATCTAGGACAAGTGTGTCATTCCAAAGCACCAAATCATTTCATGGATTGCCTGTCAAAAAAGCCTCCCAACCATTGACAACCTGTCATCTAGAGGCATCCCTATTGCCAATAGATGTAAGCTTTGTAAATGCAAAGCTGAAACACACTCATATTTTCTTTGAATGTTTTTTCTCTACTGAAATATGGCAGCATGTTCTGAAATGGATGGGTATTACTAGAAAAGGCAAATGCTTAAACAAAGAGCTTAGATGGATGCATAAGCATAATAGGGGGACGCATTGGAGAAAGAAATGGTTCAGAGCCTCTATTTGTGCCACTGTGTATGAAATTTGGACTGAGAGAAACCTCAGAGTTTTTGCCAACAAAACCCGCTCCGTCACGCAAGTTGTCCATTCAATCCAATTCAACACTACTTGCAGACTCCTCAACACTTATCCAAAAAATCAGGGCAGCATGCATATAATGCTTTTGAATAAGCTTTGATTCCCTGTATTTTTCTTTCTTAGTTCCTAGCCTAAAGAATCCTATCTTGCATTGCATAGGGGGTGTATTCTCATGCCGTGGCATGAAATATGTACAAATTGTTTCCTTCCCCAAAGTGGATGAATAACATGTGTCAATCAATTTTCTCCAAAAAAAAATTAGGCTCAACTTGTTTATAGCACTAAACTCACGAACTCAGTTCGTTTAAGTACTAGGATTGTGAGGTTAGATTAATTAGGCTTGTTTATTTAATTAAATAAGTCGATATTGAATCTTAGGTTATTAGACTTGTTTATGAAAAGAGTTAGACCTAAACCTCAATTTTAGAATTTTTTTATATTAAACTAGTCAAACCAAGCCTAGGGTACTTAACTCAACATGATTTATTTACAATCCTAAACGTATGTCTACCTTGTACTTGCAAAGTTTATCGACATCATTTTTAAAATTTTATGATTCTTATTATAAATACAGGGTTATTTATTGTATTTCTATAATTTTTATTTATAGATACGATGTTATATTTGTAAAATTATAATTCTTGTTTATAGACACATTATTATTTCTATAAATTATAGACATAAAGTCATTGTATTAAGTATACAATTCCTATATATTATGTAGTCATTTTTTGTAAGGATGTTGAACATGCAATAAGTTATAATGAATATTGATTTACTTTCACTTAACATTTAAATAAATAGCTATTAAATACCTAACGAGTATATGTTGAACATATAATTAAAAAGTTATTGAATATATACCGAATGTGTGAAAAAAATATGTGTTTAATATATTCAAAATAGTTAATGTCATGTAGCTAATATATACCGAATATATACTAATTAAGTGTTAAACATGCCATAAAAATTTATAGAATATATGCATAATACAAATTACATATAATTACAAAAAGTAACCCATATCTTTAAACTAAACTTATAAAAAATATCTAGTGTTTATGAGTAAAAATTATCAAATTATAAAAAAATGACCCCCAATCTTATAATAACTAGAAAGTTATAAAAATAATTTATGAATAAAAATTATAGAATTACACATACAACCTTTTATGCGGTCACCCGTATGGCCGTATCACTGTCTCTGTCTGGGCACAAAAGGATCGGAACTATTACCGATAGCTGTTTCCTTCTTCTTTCTTCATTTTTTTCTTTTCTGACAAAGTACTATGACTGTTATCTAATTATAGCTTAAGCTTGTTTTTCCATGCAATAATTGCTCACCAACGACCTTTTGCTATTTTTTTTCCACATCTCAAAAAGCTTGTCATACCCACGAGCCGCTGCCGCTGCACATGTGAGAGGACAGGCCATATGTTGGTGCACGTTTCCGGAGGAAAATCTAAGAGACCTTTTTTGAACATAATCATTTTGTTTGCTTGGGAAACTTAAAATTGGTATTATTTGTTTCATAATACACTACAAACTATTCTCAATGACGACGACTGCCTAACAGTGATGCACGGCTACGCCACTCCGACGAAAATGTTTCGCCTCTTTGAAAAATTTTCGGCGTGAGAATTAATATTAAAATTATTTTTTTATTAAAAAATTATTAATGATTAAAATTAATTAATAGAGTTAGTAATTTTATAATTTTTATTTTATTTTTTCTCTTAATTTTAGTAGATTTGATCTATCTTTTTTAAAATATATATATATAATTTATATTTTCTGTCGTCTCCATTTTTACATTTAAAAAAAATAACGTTTTTACATTTCTTCTCATTTCTAATTTCTGTCTTTATTCCTGTACAACGCTGCTATCTAATGGGTCAGAGATGGATACCCTATTTATATTTTCAAATCCAATAAAAAAAATAATTTCTGAACTTGTTATAATTTTTAATTTTTTATTAAAAAAATTTCTGACCCGAACTTTGTGAGAATTAAAATTTCATAGTCAACTAGAACTTCGATCTATTTTCTATCTTTGATTTATTCTCCGATTTTAAAACCTATCTCTATTCCCGATCTTATTTTTTAAAATATACTTTTAATTTATATTCTATATAAAAAATTACATAATATATATGTAAAAACTATTCAGAACGAGTTCAAGAATGAAAATCCCAAACCCGCCCCTGCCCCCGCCCCCTTCCCAAAACTTTTTTGATAAGAATTCCCAAATCCAATACGAGAATTCTCCACTCAAACTCAAACATAGAGCTCCACACCTGTAGAAAAAGTACTACTTCTAATCCTCAAACAATAAAACAAATAGAATAAATAGTTGAAAGTATAAATGAGAAAATATCATTTTATTTTTCAATATGTTATTTTATTACTTAATTACCTTCATAAGTCGATGAAGGGAAAGATACGAAACAAATATACAATAAATACACCATCAAAACAAGTTGGAATAATATTTGATATATTGTAAATACCTTATTAAAGAGATAAATGTTTCATATATTTCCTACAACCCAACCCATTAATCTACTTTATTACGCCCATTAGTATTGATACAAAGAATGTACACAACTTAAATGCATCAAGAAAAATAAGAAGTAATATTCTCTTTTCTTTATATCTTTTGTCCACTATCTATTTTAATTTATTAATATCATAACATGTTATCGGCATAATTATACTCTAGAACAAAAATATGATTATTTGTTGATCTTGTTCACCGAGAAGCAAATGATAATGGAGTTGATGTTAAGTTTGATCAATATTTAATATAAGGAAGTATTTTATCTTCATTAGTTATCATTCTATATGTATATTAATATTATGTGTCATATAGCATTATCTTACCCTTTTGTTTCTGTTGTGAGATTTCGACTTTTTGTAGGAATATAAAAAGTCGTATATGCGTCATATCTTACAATCAAGAAAACTTCAAAGACATTAATTGTAATATCCCAAAAATTTGATTAGCCTAATCTCATGTCATTAACATCCTAATTTGATTATAATATCAAGAAATCTTATTTTTAGCCTTAATCTAACTTCTTAATCTCGAAACTTTAATCAAAACCAAAACCTTAACTCAGATAAACTGTAATTCGTAAACCAAAATCAAAACCTGCTAAAATTTCTACTAATCCTAACTATCTTGACTAATCCGAAATCACCTAATATAATCCTAATCCCCAAACCCTTCTCTTTTTCCTTTTCATTTCTTTTTTCCTTCTTCTTGTGCGTTGTTTTTCCTTGTGCCATGAAGGAGTTTCGCTCCTTTGCACCATGACACCATCAACTTGCCCTCCCACATGCTTCCTCTCACCATCACCCTACCACCCTCACTGACCATCACCATCATCCCTCATGCATGTCTTTTTCTTCTTCTCTTCCCCTACATACCCCACGCACCACCATCACCTCCCCTGCCGGTCTTCTTCTTCTTTCTCATCCTTACGCAACCCACACTCATAACCATTGCCATCACCTACATTTTTCATCACAACACTCAACCATCACCTCCATTGTCACCATTTTTGGCCTTGCACACCCATCGCACGTCTCCTTACCCCTCTGTTTTCCTTATCCCCCCCCCCACACACACGTACACATGACCATGTGTATATATATATATATATATATACCATAATCTCCTTATTTTCTCTTTATTTGGCCTCTAATCTATCCTTTTTGTGCCAAAAATTCATTGCCCGAGCTCCCTCTTCCTTATTTTTCTTCCTTCTCCTTTCTTCTTCTTCTTCTTCCTTCTTCTTTCCCTGTTTTGGCCTTCGCACCATCCAATCCACCACCAAGCACCACCTCGGCCACCACTCACTTCCCTTTGGCCGATGGACTGACCACCAAGGTCACCCTAACCTTTCCCCTCGCCATCGACGCCGACCACCGCCTCGTTTCCATTCTTCTTCCCCTCGTTTGTTGTAGTGTTACAGAGTGCACAGACTGTGAACTGCCTTCTGCACAACCATGCAACTTTTGCACTGCTTGGTCGTGCGCCTTTTTTTTCTCAACTTGGTGCTACACAGCCGTGCAACTTTTACACCGCCTGACTGTTTTTTCTCTCAACCTGTTGTATATTGTTGCTGCACAACCGTGCACCTTATTTTCTTTCGACCAGGAGCTGCACCGCCTACTGCACAGCCGTGCAACTTCCCATTTTTGGTCGTGCACCCCTATTCTCACCCCTAAACATTGTCCAAACACCATCAAAATTTAACCATAGCCCTGCCACACATTACTCTACACTTCCATACAACTCAAGCTTCCATTTGACTCCGGTTATTTCCATTTTACCCTCGTCTACCTTAACCTCCCCCTCAATTTTAATCTTCAATCCTAATTGTATTTTTATCTTATTTTTGTAGGTGATTTTCCAATGATCTTGGAGGAAGTCTAGGATTTATGTGCATAGAGTTTGGTGTCTTTGTTGGTAAGGATACATATTGTAGCTAGGGATTTATGTGATATATGTATTTTTGTATGTGCTTTTGTGTTGAGTATTTTGTATTGAATAATTTATTTATGGAAATGTTATGAAGTGATATTCTTGAGAGTAATGAAATTATGTAAGTGGGTATTTGGGTATAATGTTGGATATAGGATATCTATGGGAAACTGATGATATGTACTTCAGATAATGGTTGGAAATTTATATGTTTTGGTTTTCATAAGGCTTTGGGAGAATACGATTGTCTTGATTACCCTAAGGGTATTATGATCATTTGAGGATAATTACGTGATCATACTTATGTGTTCAGTTGTATGTCTTGTGCATTTTTATGAGTTCGGCATGATAATATACAATCAAATCTGAATAATGTATTAATCATTTAAAGTGAAATATCACGTAAGTCGGGCTAAGGTGTTTGTATGGGTCAGTTCCACCGGATAATAATAGTGGCTCGGGTGTGTTGTCCCTGAAGGTTGCTTCTGTCTGTTCCACCAAATTAAGAATAATGGGGCTCCATACTCAACGTGAATGAAAATATGATTAAGAGATAAAGTATAAATAGAAAGATACTAATCATTTAAAGTGGAAGACTACGTGAGTCAAGACCGAGGTGTTGAGTTTGTTCCACCGGATAATAATAGTGGCTTGGGTGTGTTTTCCTCGAGAGGTGCTTCATACCATTTCACTGGTTTAATAATAGTGGCTCAGGAGTAATTTACTGCAGCACCCTAAAATTTACTACTGAAAAAATTTATTTGTAGAGTTAAGTGCGAAAGCTAAAACAATAAAATGAAGGGTGTTATCACCACACTTGGTACAAGTCCTGTTTCCTCTACCATTCTCATGCCAAGTGTTAAGGCTGAAATTATTACTCCGCTTAAGTTAATAACATAATTACAGAAATTAGAATAGAGAGAATGTTAGATAAGTACTGTGATAATTAAAAACACCACCAGTTTACAAAACTCAAGAGAGAAATTATAAGAGGACATAATGGTCCAAATACAATCGGAAATAAGATAGCAAAAGAAACACTAGATAGCCCTACGCTCTTAAATCCGAACTACCTGTATTTGACTGAACTCGGAGGCTGGCCTGCAAAGTCAAATGTCCATTGAATAGGTAGGGGCCCATGAGAATGAACCCTTCAGTACTACGGTATTGAGCAACCCTTTATACCAAACTAATATGATAAAACAACATAGAACACATGCAAGGCATACAACTAACATGGTATAAGACATATACATATACATATACATACGATGATTGAGATACACTAATCATTTAGATAATTAAATTCCATCAAGGTCACGTACTACTCATATTCATTTGTCTGAAACAACTGAACTTATCAATGAACATCCCAGAGATACTCTTTGAAAAAAATAATTAAAACCCAACTCTACACCACAATTATAACCTTCACAACATAATTCATGTCTCAGCATAAATCCCAATCAGTTACATACAACACAGGTATGTTCATAGGTACAACATAATAAAATCCATGATATCATAGATATACTTACAGGTACAACATAATAAAATCTATAACATCACAGGTATACTTACGGGTACATCATAATAAAATCCATAACATCACAGGTATACTCACAGACATAAAGGCTGCTACTGAAATCTTAGGTAGGCACAGAGGCTGCTACCGAAACCACAGGTAGGCATGAAAGCTACTACCAAAACCACAAGTAGGCACGAAGGTTGCTACCAAACAATCTAGTAATCCGATAATCATTATTTCAGTCAAATCATATCATTACCATTTTTATTTACTTTCTCAAGGAGAGATCAATCAACCTGAAGACACAAAGGTACTCCAATCATATCGGTGTACCAAGGCAACATAGTATCCTACCGATTATTAACCCAAGGACGCAAATATACCCTGATCACACTGGTACACGAAGGTAACACAATATCCTACCGATAAGGACACCTAATCCATAAGTATGCATGCCCCCTATTAGTCTGTATAACAAAATAGAGTAAGATGTAGGGCCTAACTAGGGCACTAAGGCATACCAGCAAAAATCCATAATATCAACCGTGGGCTAAACCATGTCCTTAGGATAGCGACCCCCGAGGAGCCACCATTCCCGATCTCGAGGTCCTTCACTTTATGTAGTAGTATTTTATTAAGGTGACCACGAAATCGCATACAATACAGATAAATCCAATTTCCATACTTAACCGTTTTTGCTTATTTCCAATCATCCGAGACCACCATAATCAAGGTCAATATCGAGGCCAACATTAAAATATACTAATGTTATCCTAGGCTCAATTATTCACATTTGGATACTTTACGCCGAAAAAAACCAAAATACCCCTAAGACCAAAAATTTTAGATTATCATCCATTTAAATACAAATTCCATTTTAATTTATTCATTTGTCATGAAAAGGCTAAAACACCATAAATAAATTATCCCTTACGCTATTTAAATTATTAGATATGTTAAAGGACCATTTTGCCCTTATACAAAATTTTGCACATAAAATCCTTTTTCACACCTTTAATCCACCCAAAATATATGCTCACATACTCAACAATAGCTAATACATATTAGACATGATTTTCAGGATAAATATCATAATACACAAAATGACTAAATTGCCCCTAGGGCACAGATCCATTATAATTATTCCATAATTACATCTAAGCATGATCCACCTATTATTTTATACATAATTATCATATAAATTATTTTTCTGTCATTAGAATCATATTAATCATACTTTTATGCCCGACATAATTTACATCAGATAACATGCTCATTTTATAGTTTTCATGATAATAATAATAATAATAATAATAATAATTAACACATAATTATAACGTAAAAAATCATGGTTAGCATATTTCATATACCAAAAACCCTAATGTGCTATCACGCAATATTTATCATTTTAGTAGAGTATAATGGTTACCTGAATTCTAGCAAAAATGTAAAAATATTGTTATCCTACTAAAATTATCGGATCCTGCTAATCAAACTTTTTGTACCTAAAATAATACCAAAATTACTAAATTAATATCTATCAGATAAAATAATAATTATAATATAAAAATATTTTTTAATTACCAAAATACCCTTACATTTAATATATGTACCAAAACATTATAAGGTAAACAATGCACTCACGCTACACATGTAGTGTGAGGACTGCATACACGAGGGGGGCTATTGTTGCTGGCTGAGGTGGTTGGTCAGGTGAGGCCGGCAAGGGGAAGGAGAGGGCGGCAGTGGGTGGTGGAGCTAGTGGTGAGGTGATGTGGTTGGGTGGTGCTGGCTGTAGGTGGGGGCTGCTGGTTGCGATGGTGTGGGCTGGTTGGTTGCTAGGAGGTGCTACGGTGGAGGTGATGAGGTGACACTGTGCAGACTAGGGTTGGGCGATGGTGCTGGTTGGTTGTTGCGGGATGGAAGCATGCAAAGGGATGGGTACTGCATGTAGTTAGGGATACTGGGTGCCTGGTTGAAAATGGCATGGTAAGGGACATGTAGAGGGGGTGGAGGAGCAGGTTGGTAGAGATGCAAGGGTGCAGGGGCTCAGTCGGTGGTGGCTACGAAGGGTGGAGGAGAAAGGTGCACGAGAGAAGGGTGGTGAGGTAGTGGTCAGCGGATGGAAATCAGGGATGGAAATCAGGGAGGCTGGGAAGGTAGATGGTGTTATGAGTGGAGGAGTTGGTGTGTTGGCTTGGGAAGGCTCGGGTTGGGGTTGCACAAAATGGTGGTGGCTGGGCTGGAAAATTTCGAACAAAATAGAGAGAGAGGGAAGGGTTGGGAGGTTGGTTGCACGGGAAACAAATGAGGCAAGGAAAACAAAACAAAACTGAGAGAGGGAAAGGTTTGGGTGCTATGTTTGGTTGAGCAAAATGGTGCACAAGGGAGGCTAAAGGGAGGCTGGGGAGGTGTGTGCATGGTTGTTGGTTTGGGGGGCTAATGGTCGAAGGTTGGGGAGAATGGTTGTCGAAAAGGAGCAGAGAGGGAAGGGCTGGGTAGAGTGTTGTTTGGTGTTGGTTCTACGTGTGTATATGTATAATGAGGAGGGTTGGGCTTATTTGGTCAGAGGGATGGCTGGGAAAAGAAATTGAGATGGCATAGGGGAAACATGCATGTACATGCAAGAGAGGGTAGAGTGTTGCGGGAATGTGTGTAGCGTGTATAGGGTGGGTTGAGTGAAGTCAGAAAATGAGGGAGATAGGGAGAGTGATTGGGGGAGGGAATTGGGGCAAGCAACGGGTAAATTTAGTCAGGTAAATGGTAGGATAAAATAGGTATATTTTATTTTATTTTTAGGTTTAGTTTGGATAGATTAGGATACCAAATAGAAAAATAATTCGGATTAGGATATGTTTAAAAAAAGGTCGGAAAGAGTAAAACAATCGGGAATAAATTTTAGAAAATTATTTTTAGGTTATGGATCAAAATATTATTAGTAAAATAATTTAGGATAAGATTTACGGGTATAACTAGGATTAAATTAAATAATCCAATTTCTATCAGAATTTTAACTTGATTAAATTTATACTTAAAATATCGAAATAATACAAATAATAATAACACTTATAATATTAAACCTCCTAAAATAATAATTATAATTAATCATACGATTATTAATTTATAATTAAGATTTTTAAAAACGGGGTATTACATTTACTCTGAGAGGTGTTGGCTCCGTTCCACTAGATAATAATAGTAGTTTGGGTGTGTTATCCCCGATAGGTGTTTCAGACCATTCCACCGGTTTAAGAATAGTGGGGTTTCTAAACTCAACGTAAATAAAAGATTGGAATATGATATATCTAATGAAAGACTTGAAATCAATAATTATCTGGCCTTCTTTGATTTACATGTGTATAATTTGCTTATGAGAATTCTTGTATCATGTGTAACCCTCCTTGATTTTACCGTTACCTTACTCAATACGTAGCATACTGATCATCCGTTTCATGGGTGCTGCTCAATCCAACGAGTATACGACCCAGATGTGTAGGTACAAGTTGATGAGAACCAAGTGGATGATTTTGCAGCCTTTGATGCTATATATGTGGAGGAATGATTCCTTTGTATCAAGGTTTTGGGTGTAGAGTCATGTTATCCGGATGATAGTTTTACTTGGATACCCTTTTGGACTCTTAGTTCCATGGGATCTGTAACACCCCCAAAATTCACTACTAAAAATTTTATTTTATTAAAAGAAATAGCGGAAGCAAAATATAAAACAATGACTTTTGGGGATATTACCGCCACACTTAGTACTAGACCGATTCACTCATACCGTTCCAGTACCAAGTGCTAAGGCTAAAGAGAAAAATATCAATTGCTAGAAATTCAAACCATTTTTAAATCAAAGTAGCACAAGTAAACATTTTATAATAATAGATTCCACCAATGGTGGTTACAAGAATAAGGAATACAATTAAACTAGAAAGTAAAGGTAAAAGGAGAACCCTAAGAGTCCGGATAATCCTTACGCTCTTTCTCGTTGCCCACTTGAATAACACCTGAAAAGACCTGCAAGGGACACTACCCATTGAATAGGCAGGGGCCCCACAAATGGAACCCTTCAGTACTACAGTACTAGGTAACCCTTTAAAACACACTTAAAAGCAGGCCCGCAATGTAACACATGATATAAAGCTACATGCATATATAACAAGATGTGTATATATAATATTCACATAGTTAACATTCACATAAGATGTCAATAAGTCGTAATGAACAATTGATACTTTTGGGCCTTAAGCCATGTCATAGTGCAGAATCAATATATTCGGGCCTTAAGCCATTAGTCCATCATTATTCAATCATCTATCGGATTTTATATCCATATGAGTGCGGAAACCCCACTATTATAGCTGGTGGATCGGTCACTTATAGGGGAAAACACACCTAACTACTATTATATGCCGATGGATCGGTATCCAGGGCAAAACGCTCCTGGCCACTATTATTCACCGGTGGACCGGTCTGGCCCCGACTCACATGGTGTTCCACTATAAGTTATTAGTATTTTTTTCATAACTTTATTCATATCTATGACTGGTTTTATTGAGCTCGGGACCCCCACTATTATTGCCGGTAGATCGGAATACATATCAACATCATCCAGGGTAACACGCTCCTGGGCCACTATTATATCCGGTGGATCGGTACTCATAATCATTTACCAAGGCATCACACTCCTGGACCACTATTGTATCCGGTGGATCGGTACTCATAATCATTTGCCAGGACAATACGCTCCTGGGCTACTATTATAACCGGTGGATCGGTATTCAATATCATAATTCATCTGGGCCGGGCTCATTAATCTTTCACTTTCATGATTAGTATTTCTCCCTCTTTAATCAGCACACCAATACCATTTATTTACCTCGAATGGAAGATCAAGAACTCAGGACACAAAGGTACACTGGTCATATCAGTGCATACAAGCTACTCAGTACCCTTCAACCATGAACCCAGGGACGCAAAGGTACCCTGGTCGTACTAGTGCATAAAGCTACTCAGTACCCTACCGACAAGGATACCTAATCCATAAGTATGCATACCCCCTAAATAAGTCCGTAGAGCTAGATAGAGTAAGATATAGGGCCTGGCTGGGGCACAAAGGCACACCTGCAAATACCAGAATAATCGTAGGCTAAACCACGTCTTTAGGGTAGTGTCCCCTAAAGAGCCACCATTCCCGATCTCGAAGTCTTTCACTTTAAGTATTAGTGTCTTAATTAAAGCGATCATGAAAAGCACAATAATCAGATACTTATTCACTTTCAATCGTTCTGATACCATTAGTCATTTCTTATTTAGACTTTTATCCAAGATAACATAGAGAAATCATTAAGGCCATCATAATCTCATCTAATTCTGAATTAGGATTCGTTCCCGTAATACTTACTAATTATCAAATACTCCTACCTTGCTAATCAACATTATTTGAGTCATATTATGAAATTCTACAATCACAACGACATGTTGGGTACAAATTACTCATTTACCCCTTACTCATATCATTGCTAAGTCATCCCTTCCTTACTTGACAAATTACTCTATTACCCTCCTTGTTGCATAGTTACTAAATTACCCCTTCCTCGGTTTAGGTTACAAAGTCATCTCTTACACTTTTTACATCACCATTCACCCTTCATAATTGTTACACTAGTCATATTTCCCATTTGGTTGGTTAGATTACCAAATTGCCCCTCTCCTTTATTATGTTTACTAAATTGCCCTTACATTGGATAAATTATCAAATTACCTTTCTTCATTATCATGATTACCAATTTTCTCCTTTAGTTGGTTAAATAATTACCAATTTACCCTTTAGTCGATTAAATTACCAAATTTCCCTTCTCTATTATCATAATTACCGAATTGCCTCTTTAGTTGGATAAATTACCAAATTGCCCTTATCCATTATCAAAATTACCAAATTACCTCCTGTTAGTTAAATCACCAAATCATCCTTCTCCATTATCATAATTACCATTTTACCCTTCTCAATTATTATAATTACCATTATACCCTTCTCCATAATTATAATTATTAATTTACCATTTTCCATAATTATAATTATTAATTTACCCTTTTTCCATATTTATAATTATTAATTTTACCCTTCTCCATTATTATAAATATTAATTTACCGTTCTCCATATTGATAATTATTATTTTACCCTTCTCCATAATTATAATTACCCATTTACCCTTTTACTTACAAATTACCGTTTTACCCCTTTACTATCAAAATTACCATAATATCCTCTTATTTGTAAAAATTACCATTTTACCCCCTTACATCCAAATTCACCATAATACCCTTTTTACATCCAAAATTACCATCTTACCCCTTTCTTACAAAATTACCATTTTTCCATTCTTTTCTAAATTTACCATATTACCCTTTTCTCCCAAAATTACCATAATACCCATTACTTATAAAATTACCATTTGCCATTTACTTATAAAATTACCATATTACCCTTTTCTCCCAAATTACCATAACGCCCTTTTACTTATAAAATTACAATTTTACCCTTTTACTTAGAAAATTATCATTTTACCCTCTTCTTCCGAAATTACCATCTTGTCCCCTTATTACACCACTTCTATTAGATTAACATTACTACATAGAATAATAATATTAACACTCCCTTAACAATATCTAACTCCACCAACTATTATATTTTAATATAATACTTATTAGCACCCACACATATTAGGCTACATTATTACACAAGAAATATTACTAAAATGTCCATAGGGCTCACAATAATATTATTCAAGCATAAATGGTCACAATAACATAATATGACATGGATAAGTACTTTAACACTTTCATTAATAACCAAGTTCTTCCCTTAGACAACATTTACACACATAGCACATAAAAGAGCATACTTTCCTTTTTATTAAACAATACAAGAAAACATATAAATTATACTAACAACCATATATCAAACATAATAACATATTAAAATCTTAATGTGCAAACATACGTTTATCCATGCGTTTAAGTGGGGTTTAAGGATTACCTTAATTCCTGTAAAAAATCAAATCTTACCGATATCTCAGTTAAAGATTCAAGCTTTAAATAGCAAAATCAACACCTAAAAATAATATCAATAATAATTATATTAGAAATAATAAAATCAAAGCATAAGACCTTATAAAATTTACTTAATGAAATAATTAACTTAAATATTATTTTACCTTAAAAATTTTAACCAAAATAAACCAAGAATGCAGCAACTCATGCTGCTCATACAGCATGAGCTGCATGCAAAAATAAATAGAGGAGGCTCGAAGGGGGGTGAAGGAAAGGTAAAATGGCCATTTTCGGGTTGGTGGTTTGGGGCTAGGAAAGAAGATAGATTGTGGAGGTTTGGAGGCAAGGGAAGGGTGTAGGAGTGAAGAGGGGGTGTAGGTGGTGGCTGGTGATGAGTTGTTGGCGGCCAAGGGTGACGAAGGCAGTGGCGGCGAGGTGGTGAAGTGGGATGCAGGAAGGGATCAGGCTGAGAAGGAAGGAAAGGAGAGGGAAAAAATGGAGGGGTTTGGGGGCTTTTTTCAACCAAAGAAGGTACGAGGGTGGTAGAAGAGGTTGTAGGGAGTTAAATGGTGGGTTGGGTAGTGGTAGAGGCGGCCGGACGGCGGCGAACGGCGGGGTTGCAGGTGAGCTGTGAAGAAGGGGGAAAATGGGGAGAAAAATAGGCGGGGAGGAAGAAGGGCTACGGGATGGCTTGAGAGGGATATTGTGGTGGTGCAAGGCTGAGGTGTAGGGTGGTAGGGAGCGGTGCAGGGGGTTGGTGAGGCGGTTGGAGCGGCGAAGGGCGGCGACGATGCAAAAATAGGGGAAAATGGAAGGAGAAGAAAGGAGAGAAGAGGGAGGTCGGGCAAGGTTTTGAGCTCGAGGATTAGGGTAGAAAAAAAGTCTAAAGAGGAGAAGAAAAAGAAGAGGGAGGGTAGGGGGATAGGTGGATGATCGGACGATAGGGTTTAGGGTGGTAAGGGGTCGTAGGGTGGCAGGGAGAGGGTGACGAAGAGGAGGAAAGGGGAGCCATGCGGGATGGGGTGCATGGCTACCCAGTTCCAAAAATGGTGAAAAAAGGCAGGGAGAGAGAGAGAGAGAGAAAGATAGGTGGTGGCAGCGAGAGGTTGTAGGTGGTGGTCGGGCGTGGTGTTCAGGGTGGTAGACTTGGGCGATGAAGACAGGTCGAGGGCGTCGGTCGGGGTGCTGCTGGGTCGAGGCAGAAGAGGGGAGAAGAAAGAAAGAAGGGAGCAGGCCGGCGTAGGGGAAAAAACGTTGGGCCGACCCGATCCAGGGGAAAAGAGAAGGAGGAAAGGAAGAGGGGCTGGGTCGGCTGGTGCGTGTGGGGGGGAGAATGGGCCATCGGCCCAAGCACAAGGAGGGGAGGCCTGACAGCTCGAAGCCAGGAAAAGAAAAAAGGAAAAAGAGAGGAAGGAGGAAAATTGAGAAAAAGGTGAAGGAAAGGAAAAGGAAAGAAAAGGAAAATGGGAAAATAATTTAATTTAATTTAAAAAATAATAAAATGTAATATTTTTGATAAATTATTTCATTTAATAATTTAATTCAATATAATTTAATATATTGGTTCAAAAAGGCTAATTTTAGTAAAATATTAGTTTGAAAAATTATTTAAATAAAAATAATATGATAAAATAAAAAAATATTTATTTTTAATTTATTAAATACTCATATCCACATTTATATACTCAAAATCCATAAAATAATTAAACTAAATAATTTTAAAATCTGATTTATTTCAAATAAAACTATTTATTAAATTATAGGTTTTCTAAAATTTTGGGGGATTACAGGATCCATTTGCTGTATTTTAATATTGTAATCGGAGTTGTTCTCCAAACTCTTATTTGATGTTATTATAGGTTGTCTCGTTTCTGACTATTATGTTTTAAAATTTCTAATCGTTTTGCCTTATGATTGACATAAGGATGGTGGGGTAATCCAAACTTATGTTAATTACGGCGGTAACACCCAACTATTTGATTATACGCTTCCGCTTAAAACGAAATTTTTTAGTAGTAAATTTTTGGGTATTACATTAATCTCCCACTTAATATAAATCGATTAAACATTTTAAGGAGGATATAGTAGGTCTTAGAATAAGCTTGGAACAAAGCAATTTTACTCTTCTTTCCCCTTGAGACTAAGATTAACTTCTTATACAAATTGCTATTTTTATCAATTCCAATTGTCTATATTAAAAATCTATATTTGATTTTATTATATCTATATTGATTAATGACTCTCTTCTAGTTGTGAGATGGAACGTAGAAGTAATTGGCAATCGAAGGCGAAAACCTTTGGTTCAACAAATTTGAATTGGATCTAATGTGATCAATTCAAATATCAAAAGTAATGTATTTACGTTCACATCATCCATCATCATATATAGATCTCCATCACTTGAAGATCATGAAAAACTAACCAAAGCAGCTTGCATAAGAAAATTACATGAATTTAAATGTGATGGATTAGTAGTTTTGTCACTCTATCACTGTGTATATAAAAGTGATGACACGATGTTCTCATCGCTTATCACTATATATATATATATATATATATATCATCACATGAACTGAAGAATATATTGCAAACCACTATTACCAGAAGTTAATGGAATTTGAATGATTATAAAATATTGAATACCTTCTGTGCAATTTAATGTATGAAGCCTAAAGTTTATAATTTGATAAACAAGTTCATGGTTGAAGCTAGATTCTTTCCATTTGACAAGTAATTTGATGGGTGAAGCTTAAAATTTTCCATCCTATAAGCATTTTGATGATTGAACCATAAAGCTTCCCAATTGATATTTAATTTGATGGCTGAGGTTTAGGTTCTCACCTCATAAACCTTAATATGGTATAGGCGATTAGTTCGCCTGATAAAAGTGTCACTATATAGTCTACCTTGAAGAATATATAGGTGAAATACCCCGAAATTTTCTAATTTTAAAGATTATATTTAAATAAGGTTGTATTTGAAAATTTAAGTTAATAAATTATTTTATTAAAATAAAAGAAAATTTATTAAGGCAGATTAATAAGAAATTTTATAAATATGTTAGGTAAAGGAAATTTGGGCATATTATCTAATTAAAGATTTGAATTTGGAAATTTATTTAAATAAATTATTTTATTTAAATTAAGAAAGATAAAATAGTTTCAAATTAATTTTAATTTTATAAATAATTAAATCAAATAAAATTTGAGCGATTTACTAATTTAAAATGAAAATTTTGGAAAAATCCTTTAAAAAGCCTATTTTAGCCTAAAAAGGGATTTAAAATTTATTTTATTTAAATATTATTAATTTTAAATATCCTAAATATTCATATTTATTTAATTTGACCCAACCTAATTATTTCTCTTTTCCTTTTTCCCTTTTTCCTTTTCTTTTCTTTTCTTTTCTTTTCCTTTTTCCTTCCTTTTCTTTCTTTTTCTCCTTCTTCGCCGAATTGGGCCTGTTGCGCGGCCTAATTTCTATTCTTCTTTCCTTTCTCTTCGGCGCGGCCCAGCCCGCGCGTCGTCGTCGCCGCCCCCCTCTCCCCATATGCGCTGCGTTTTATGTCTTTATCCCAATCAAACGCCGTGTTTCACCTCATTCGTATTACCGTTGCACGTCAACCCCATAACGTCGTCCTTCAGGCATTTTTACGTAAAAACTCGTCCTTTCATTTATTCGTTTTTCCCTTCGTGCCGAACAGCCCGGTCTCCCTCCCTTTTCCTTCTCTTCTCCCCCGCGAACCGCCCGGTCCAGCACCCCCACCTTCTTCTTCTTCCTCCAGCCCGACGCCATAACCGTCCACCTTCCTTCCTTCCCCGAAAATGGTACCGCTGGGCACACGTGGCGTGACCGGCTCTTATCCTGCTCTTTTTCTTCCTCTCGACCTTCCCGTTAATATGAACTGTTCCACTCCCCCTCTCTCCTCCACGTTTTGCCCATTTCTCTAGCGAAGACCGGTAAAAATTCAAAAACATTGCCGCCGACCTTCAGCTCAAATAAACAAATTTACCTCCCAATTTCAACTCCTGGTAACCTCCCCAATTCAAAATTAACCTCCACAACTATAAAAACCATCCTCATAACCTGGATTCGGGATTTTTATTCCCCGAAACCCTAAGTTCAGACCGTGCGCCACCGCCCCGTTAGATGACTATTAATCCACCTCCGGCCAAGTTCAACGCCTCCTCTTGCTCCCAATCTCTTCCCTACAATACCCCCTAATTAACTAAACTAACCACAACCTTCGATTCATCTTGTACAAGCCTCCATTATTGCACAAAGTTGGTTTGTTGCTTCGATAGAAAATTTCACCCCGAGACATTGAACCACCTTCCACCACCACATGCGCCGCTTCTAACACCTATTAAACCAACTATTAACTTCTACTAATTATCCTCTACAACCCCATATAATTATTTTAATTTTCTTCCTCTCCATCACCTATTTTCCTAATTTTTAACCCCCTTAGACCCATTTTCCGGCCACCTCCGGGAACCACAGCCGATTCCACCTACATCCTCCAACTCAAAGTGATGCCATAGACATTTTAAATACTTAGTTTCAAATTATTTATAATTATTCTAATTTTAGCCAAAATTTTAGTATTAATTCAACTTTAATTATTATTATTAGTAATATTGACTGTATTCTAATTTCTAAATTTTGGTTACAGGTCTGGGAGTATTATTGAGTAAGATACAATAATTATCTTGGACTTTACCTATTTACTTAGGTTTTTACATAATTGATGTTATTCTTAATATTATTATTAATAATAATATTATTAGTATAATTATTTGGTTGATACTGTGATTATTACTGGAAGAACAGAGGCTTAAATTTTAATTAGGCCTCGCATTTATAAAATTTATTAACATTATTAACATTTTTCAACATTATTTTAATTATATTACCATTATTACCTTTATTAAAATATAATATAAGTATATATATACATTATTAATTTTATTATCACAATTCTGAATAGTATTATGTTTATCATTGTGGGAGGGTTAGAAATCCAACTTTTAATTTTAAGAATTTTGATATCATTAATATCTAATATTCTATTTATAAAAAGTATCATTAATATTATTATACTTTATTTATATTACTAATTATTTTTATTACTATTATTCTTATTATTGTTATTATTATCATCATCATAGTTATGATATTATTAAATCTATTTTGGTGAAGGGTAGAAACCCTTAGATCACCACCCTCTTCTAATGAAAATAATAATTCATTTGTATTTTTAAGTAATAGTTTCTATAGTTAAATTATTAAGTAGTAATATGTTAATTAAAAACCAAATCTTGGAATAAGTTAGAGGATAATAAAGTTATATAGGAGAATCTAATTCTAGTATGCTTTGATATAATAGGGTTTTCATGGATTTAGTCACGCATGTTTGGGCAAATGTTTGTGAATGTCAAATGTTTTTGAATAAAATATTTAAGACACTAATATCTTAAAGTGGAAGATATTGAGACGGGACCAGCCGATCCACCGATTAGGAATAGTGGTTAGGGTTTTACCCTATGTGTGACCGATCCACCGGTAATAATAGTGGTTAGGACATGAGGTCCTATGTGTATCCGGCCCACCGGTTATAATAGTGGGGGATCCCGAGCTCAATAAAGACAAACCAGATCGTTAATGTTATTAAAAGATACTAATTACTTACAGTGGAACACCATGCGAGCAGGAGCCAAGCCGATCCACCGGTCAGGAATAGTGGTTAGGGTTTTACCCTATGTGTGTCCGGCCCACCGGTTATAATAGTGGGGTGTTCCTATTTTTGCATGGATCTAATGCAGACAGGAACCAAGCCGATCCACCGGTTAGGAATAGTGGTTAGGGTTTTTACCCTATGTATGACCAGCCCACCGGTTACAATAGTGGGGTGTTCCTGTACTCTCATGGATTGATAAAGAACATGGTGTGTATCTACATTTGATAAAAGAAAGATTAAATGATTAATCCGGACCTTTTTGAGCCTTACGTATGGACCTATTGATTATAAGTGATTTCACTTTATGCTTCTATGTATCATATGTGTGGGTTGTAATTGTATGTGATCATTATCCTGCATGAATTAATGTGTTATATGCCGGCCTTAGTATTCGGTTACCTTACTCGGTACGTAGCGTACTGATCACCCGTTTTATGGGTGCTGCTCATTCCCACGAGCGGAAGGCCCGTCTAATTTGTTGTAGGTAGGAGATACCTACTTTGATGCTATCGATGTCTACGGGACATCAGGAGGGGCAGAGTGATAACTGGGCTGGATCAATCTTTAGAGTGACGTGGTCGTTGTCCTTTTTAAATTTATGATTCATGTTATCTTTTATTATGTTTGAATTGTCAAAATTTTTTTACTAAGGTTGTTTAGTTATTATTTGGAAAAAACAATAGCCGGTATTTCGAATTATGTAAGACTTACGCGTACTTTGATTTCTGTTTTTATAAATTTGAATTTGTATGGTATTACTGATAATGTTTTCTTAGCCTTAGCACTTGGTACCGGAACGGTAGAAGTAAACTGGTCTTGTACTAAGTGCGGCGGTAACATCCCCAGAATTTACGATTTTTATTTATGAGTATTGCTTTTTTTTTTAAAATGTGTAAATTTTGGGGTGTTACAATAGGTTTCATGAATAACATGGGCAAGAACCAATGTGCATATTATATGAGGCATAGTTGATATATTAAAGAGTTTCTTGAAGGAACGATTAACGGTCAAAATGTACATTAATTCTTGAAGAGCTTAATAAAGTATAAGGGTAAATGATAACAAAGTTATCAAAAATACTACTTAGAGGCAAGTCTTGAGAAAAATGCACAAAATGTATGTTTGACATATATGAAAAATCAAAAGTTATCCTTAACCAAAAGTTAATAAACCATAAAATATTATATTTGTGGCATGAGAAATGATATCCTACAAGTGCAGTAATGATAGGCAGGTTATTGAAAGTTGCACCAACACCTACTAAAAATATTGAAGATTATTTTTATCACTGATCTCATATGAGCACCTTATTATCTTGGTAAATTTATAATTAATCCACCATAACACAAGAAAGTGCAAAATCTTATATGTTATTAATAGAATTCAAGTAGACATATGTAAACTATTTAAATATATCATGGTATATAATGGTGCATTGATGTAAGGTACCATGTTATCTTTTACAACTAATGTTATTGCACTAGCATAAAATTGAATAATCATCTAGTCAAGATAATGCAATATCATTACTTATGGTTTGAAGAAAAATAACCAAGTAGAGTAGCTGCTTATGCATTTGATTGTTAGAACCTTGTTAGTGTGGTATATAATCGATATGTTTTAAGCATGGAAAGGTATGAAAGTTTGGATGTATTATAGATGTGTCTATAAACCTACTCCATGGATTTGAAAGTAGGCCACAAATAAGGCCGGAAATTATGGTATTACTAGCCTTAGGGGAAGGAAAGAGGATATTGAGGTGATTATAAAACAAACAAGTACTTAAAATACGTCTTCCATAAGATATGAAACTAAATAAAAATCAAAGTGTGTTTGCTGCTTATTCTTGCTAAATGTAGTGTAGCTATAACTTGCCTTTGTTATAGCTAATAAACTAAAAGCGTCATATGTGTTGACTAGTATTCCAACTCAGATAGAAGTCATTGTGGTGACTTAAAATAGGTTAATGGTAAGTATAGTACAAATATGCTAGAACTATATGATATAGGTACACAGATTAAACCCTTACAAGAGAAATTATAATATAGAAAAAGTATAGAAAACTTGCCATAAATAGTTAACATGTCCATATGGATAAAATATGAGAATAGATTATACTGACAAATGAAATATCCATAAATTATCCTTACATAGGTGTAAAGTGGTATGAGGTAGACATTGGTAATGTCTTTACCTAAATAGTTGCAACTAATAATTGATAAAATACATAATTATTCTTTGTAGACTATGAAATGTCAGTGGCTAAATGATTGAATGAGTTGGAATATATGTATGAAAGTTAGATGTATCTACTTAATGAGTGTGATTTATATGAACAAAAAGTTAAATGTTTGAATGTGTTAGACCAATTAAATTATAGTAGATGCTCATAAAAAAATGATATAAAAGTTAATATAGTGCCACAATTCTTTGTATAAAAGCTAGATTTTTGTCCTAAGAGGTTTTTACTAGCGTAGTTTTAAAAGAGAATATGAGAAATATGCACTCATGCATCTAAATAAAATTATATGTAATTCAACATATGAAGAAGATATTCAAAGTTGAGAGGAAAATTATACTATTTTTCTTAGTCATAATTTTGTCCCATAGGATTTTTTTGGTCATGTTTTAATAAGGAAGTACTTTTTAAAGGTGCACTCTTAAGGGATGTATCAAATATTAGTGAATGACACACCTTTGTATATGAGGACATGTTTTTGAGATTCGATTACACCTTCATGTATACTTAGCAGAGGGAATCGTACAAATATTAGACTATGAAAATCTAAGGGGAAGTGATGTAAATACCCTATTAAAGAGAAGCAGGTTTCGTATTCCCCATATTAGTGTACCCATTAATCTACCACATTATGCCCCATTGGTATTGATTTATAACCCCTTATACTTACTAATAAAAATTATATTGGAACCTCTATTATCATTATGAAGTCCTAGCTATAATATCTATACATATAAATAAAGGATGCACACAACTTAGATGTGTCAATAAGAATCAGAAGTATCATTTTCTCTTCTCACTATCTTTTTCCCATTATCTAGTTTAGTATTTATATATCATAACATGATATTGTTTATAAATTCTTCACTCAATTTACATATAGCATGACCTATTGTTTTTTATATAATCAAAAAATATTCTTACTATTTTTAATTTATGAGAAAATATAAATAAAATGAATATATTTTAGTTTATATGTTTAGAATTCCCCCCCTCAAGGATATATGTTAAAGTTAATACAGATTGCTTTAATAATCTTTGTAGAAGATTTTCTTTAGGAACCATAATTGGAGATGGATCTCAAAAAAGAAGTATAAATTTTAAAACGTTATCGAGTCTATATTTTAAAGCAATAATATTAGTTTAAATGTATTTGTAACTCATTTTTCTATTTTTTCTATCCAAAGGAAAATGTGTGCCTTCCTGGATAAGTCCTTAGGCCTTGACAAAGACAAGAGCTGGTATGTGCCCCACACCCCCACCTTTAAAAAAATCCTAAGGTACACCTTTACATAGAATAATCTTAAAATTTATTCTATAAAAGAAAAAAAAATGTTGTGGAATCAATTAATAAATCAAATTGATTTTATAACCACATAAATGGTTCCACAGGCTTTCAATATTTATCCTATATATATTACTTTAAAAAATAATAGTTTTTATAATAACTTTTTTTATGTCAGAGGGTTGAGAAATAAGAGATGTCTGGATTATTTGTATTTGTTTGCCATACACCCTATGTGATAGCCATCTAATAAGAGATGGTTAGCAACAAGTAGCGAATCTAGAAAATTCCTTCAAAAAGGGAGAGTCGAACAACCTTTATTTTGTACCTCATTTCATCCTTAGACATTGGTTTTTCTACGTTGTTTGTAAGGCTGTTGACAAACCAAGTTGGTTCGCGAGCTTTTTGGGCTTGACTCGTTAAAGACTTGGTTTGGCTCGATTGTTTAACTAAACAAACTTAAAAATTAGACTCGAGCTCGTCTCGATTATTAAATGATCCAAGCTTGAGCATAATAAAATTTTTCTCGAACTCATTTATAGTGCAAAAGCTCATGAGTTTGGCTCATTTACTACCAAAGCTCGCAAGTCAACTCATTAAAAACTCGGCTCGACTAGTTAAAAGCTTGGCTTGTTTATAAATAAGTCAAGCTCAAGCTTCATTTTTAGGCTCATTTAGTTAATGAGCCAAGCCTAATCCTACCCTGGTTCGGCTCGACTCGCCTCGTTAAGAGCCCTACTTGTTCGTCCTTCGAAAAATATTATTTATGTGTTTGATTCCGAAAGACATTATACGATTCTTTTTACGTTAGCTTGAGCAACGACAAAAAAAATTAATTAAAAAGTTAGGATACTAAGCTTGCTTCATTACTCCGATATATTTACAATGTTATGTATAATATTTATTATGATACTATGCAAGGTGTACAAAGGTGGAAGGGGCATTCCAAATCTAAAGAATCTTCAATATATATGTATGGAGGCCATTAAGTCAAGGATTCTTTATCTCTATCAATTTTAATTAATATATCTCTATTGGCTACACATAATACGGGCTTTTGTAAAATTGAACAAACTTATTTATTTTACGGTGTCTATAACAATCGAATGATAATAATTATGGATACTACATATATTGATTCATAAATGGTATATTAAGAAATAGATTCCATGATACAAATCCAAAAATGGTTCCACGAGTAACTATCTATATCAAAAAGTTTAAGTTATAAACACCGAGGTGTTATAATAATCAAAATGAATTTGAAATGTAGCAAGAAATTTTGTACAAGAGTAAGGTGGGAATGGATACAACAAATCTATCCACAAGCTTAATTAACAGATTGAAAAGAAGATACAAACGAAAGAAACACATGATAGAGGAATTATCAAAGTCCAAATATCTGTAGTCGACGAAACTATGATATAGAAGTGATTTGAATAACTCAAAATGACAAACAAGTCATATCTTAGCCCACCAATGGTTACATTATTAGCATGGGAAAACGCTACTCTTAGCCTTAGGATCGCAGTGAAATGGCTTGATACGCACAACTGACGCCGATCCTAAGATATCAAGGAGTCTGACAGTAAAGGATTAAATGACAGAATGGATTCACTTTAGGTACGAAGAGTTAAGCTTAACAGAATTTAACGAGCTACACCCCTAATTTCCATATGCCGAACCCAAAAATATGAAAGTATGCTTGATGCAAAAATATCAAACTAGTAAACATGCTATTCTGCTGGTTATGAAGCCACTTTATGATATCCTAATTCAATAAATTTGACATATAAAAGCGTAATATAAATATATCATAAGAAGAAAAAAAAATATATTAAAAAGCTATCGATTTCTATAAATGTCACTAATCATGCCTGCATTCCAAAACGCAACATCATTTTTGTAGTAACATTGACCAAGGAAAAGTTAAACCTGACACCTGTAATGAATACTAAGAAAATAAATGAAGCTAAATTAACAAGGTAACACAATGATTCAAATAACAAATTATACATAGGGGGAAAATAAAATACATCTACTAAGCACCGGTGAAAGAACACAATCCGGAGAGTTTACGATTCACGAACTTAATAATATATATAAGGCTTTTAAGTTGAATGATATAAAATGACTAGTCTGCTTATGAGTTTATTATCTTTTGATCAGAAATTTTTTATTTAATATCTGTTATTTATAATATATTGAAAAAATTTAAATATTCAACAAATTATTTATAATATGATTTAAAATATTAAATATTTAAAATTTTATTTATTAAATATTAAAATTTTTAGTTTTTTCCCGAATAATCAATTACCATTTATCGAATATCTCGTATTCACCTTTGATATCTTGAACCTTTTGGCTCCGTTTGGATTGGGGTGGAAGAAGGTTAATGGAGGTGAATAAATTGATTCATCTCGTTTGGATATCAAGTTAATAATTTTACCTGGGTGAATCGAGGTTAACGTTTTACCTCCATTTACCTCGATTAACATCGTTTTTATTAACTTCCGATTTCGGGGGTAATGGAGGTAAAGATGAAAGAATAAATAAAATTTTGACTTGATAGGACCAAAATTTCCTATAATATGACTTATTTATTTAATATAAGGGTATAAATATCATTTGTTTTATTATTTTAATTTTTATTTACCTCAATTTAAACGAAAATTTTGAAACATTCATCCTAATTTAGATTAATATTATTCAAATAATATTTTAAAATATTTACTCTAATTCACCTTTATTTACCCCTATTTCGATTCGCCTTTGTCTCATCTCATGCCTCCCCGCAACATCCGCGGCGCAACCTAGCTCCGCCCGGCGAAAGCGAAACCCATAGCCCAACAAGCGGCGCCGCCCGCACTTCAGTGCACTGGTTCTTTCTTCGTTGTCCAACTCTAATTTCAAGGGCGAGCTCGAGCCTCGCCCAGTCGCCCTCCCGTCTGTTGTTCGATTCAATTTGTTCACTCACTATTCCGAGTCTCCAGCTTCAAGCTTCAGCAGCACAGGTATGTTCCAATTTCAATTAATTTTGGTATTTTGAGCTATTTTTTGGGCTCTGCGAGCCGAACGACCGAGCATCCTCCACTGTTTTTGAATTATTTTGTTCACTCGCCAGTTTGGTCCTGCACTGTTTGAGTTTCTACTATTTTAACTACTACTTGTCAGTGTTATCAATAATTGTGCTCGATGATTGTTAGGGTGGGGCTTAACAGAATGATTTGTCCGGGTATATTGAAGAGTGGTTTTGATTTCATTAATAAAAGTTTCTAGGACCTTGTTTGTTGCCAGATTTTAACTACCTGTCATGTGCAATTTGAATAAATTTGATTTGGAACAGCTGTTGAATATGCTTGGCGCTGCTCTGAAGTTTCTGGGAATTAGGACGTTGTTTATTTTTTTGTTTGGCGCTGCCCTGGAGTAAAAAGAAATCTCTCTCAGCAGTAGAACTCATATAGGTTCTGGTTTTTGGATTTCAGGTTTCGGGTATGGGGTTTGGAAGCAGGGATTTAGGGAGGGGATTGGGGCAGATATGGAGATCAACTTCCTACAGAGATTGCTTGGGGATTCCCGATAACCAAAAACTGGGGATCAAGGTGGCCGGGGGAGTTCGAGGCCCCTGACCCCTCCACATTGTCATCACTTTCGATGTATAAAATAAAAATTGATAATGGTTTTCCCATTTTATACTCTGCAGCAAGCCTTTGACATCTCATTTCTCTCCCCTCTCCAAACTGTCACCCCTCCCTTCTTCCTCCTTCAACCTTATTCTTCAATTCATCCATTTGTGATAGCCAATGCAACCTTCTTTTTTGTTTTATCCATATGTAATAACCGGTACAAGTCATCTTATCCATCTGTTATAGTCAGTGCAAGTCTCTAATATAAATTAAAATAAAGATACCGACAGTTTAAGTTTTTTGCATTTTACTTTTCAATTTGTTGGTAAATTAAACTAGATTGGGAAAGTTAGATCTGACATTTTTTTTGTAGATCAAATTGAAAAGTAGAAACAGTTTTAGATCTAAAAGTGTTTGGCTTGTGGCGGCTTTGCGCAAGCTGCACATAGTCAGTTGCTTACACTGCCAAGCTCCTCTGTCATGTGTTGCTATATGCTGCTATGAGTGAGATACATGGCTTGCGCACACCTTGTGCACCTTGCGCATCATGGATGCTTAAGCCTATGGTCTTCTATTTTTTTAATTAATGTTAATCATAGTCACTGCTTGTCGGAAAATAGAATTGCGAAACGTAGAGAAGATGGGAGTGCAATCAAAGAGAAATAAGCTGTTGAGAGACAAGGAGATATGCAAGGAGAATTTTTGGAATATTTTAAAATCTTTTGTTTCATACATAAATAATTTTGTCTCATTTAACAACACCTGAATATACTCATATTGAATAAGGACAACATGGAGTCAAAATTGTGGCTCTGCAATTGTCTTATTTTTGTTGTGTGCTTTATCCTTTTCCCTTTTCTTTGGGAGACATATGTCCTTGAATTAGAGTTTTTTCTTATGTACTTGTAGGCAAATGCATGTATTAAGATCCGCCCTTGAACTCATGCTACTGTGAAACAGAGGTTTTTTTTTTCTTTACAATTTTGATTGAACTGTTGGAGTATTACTTAAGACTATATGGCATATTTAAACATAGATTGCTATTTATTTATTGAGATTGGTTATGTTGAAAATTGAAACACCTATTAGTGTCTAGAAGTAAAAGCCCCACCCCTGTTCTGGCCAAATTCAAAGATCCCGAAATTCCTTTCTTTCCTATGCATTTATTTCTCCAAATTTGTCACACAACAGGTATGAAAGGAAAATACGATGACTCCGAAAAGTCTAGAAAGGGTAGAAAGGTGCAGTTCAGCGAGGGAGGTAAATAGTTATTCCTTTGATCATTATATTGTTCCCAACTTCTTGTATTTTTGCATATCCTGTTTGGTTCTCTCTCAATTTATTCTTTTAGTGTTTGTTTGTATGCATGGATTTCATATAATGGGCTTGGAATCAGAGAGTATTTCTAAATTAGTTGAGGCTCCACTCCAATTTCAACTCCCCAACTGGATATCCTTATAATAAATATGGACCACTACTGCATTACCTTTGTTCTGCTCTTGAAAGGTTTTAGGAATGGAAAAAAAAAAAAAAAAAAACTAGATGGAAGTTAAATGTTTGGTTATCTGGGAATATCAATAGAAAAAAACAATTAAGAACAAAAATATGATCTAAACTTGGATCACTAGTAATTTGTGAGGAGGAATTCGGAATTTGAGCAGAAAGAGTGAAATATCTTCAGTGAATGCATTGCTGACTAGACTGAATTTTGAAAGACCTGTATAGCGTTTGTATGTTGAAGTGTAATGGCAAGCAGAATTATCAAAGGAACATCAACAGCAAAATGAGTTTTTGGCGCAGTTGATTCTTCATGAATTTTTAACAGAGTTTCTAAGTTGTCAATGTGAGGCTTCTTTCCTGATTTTGATAGGGTAGCTGCTCATAAACAGGTACATTTTGTTGATCCCCTGCATGGGAAAGTACAACCGAAATTGCTCCCCCCCCCCTTTTGTAAGGAAATGTAGGTGCAATTCTAGGTCTTTATTCTGTGTCATTGTGCAAATTGATCTCGCCGGCTAGGCTTTAGCTAACATGCATGATGGCAGGCAGCATGGCATAACACTACTGATGACATAGAACTCAAAAATACACTCAGCTTAGATCTGAATTTTGGTGGGAAGGAAACAAAAATTTGATGAATATAGTTAAGATATCAGTAGTACACAAGAAATTAATGAGATATGCTCTGTTATGTGTCTAAGTTTGTTTCCATCACTTGTCATTTTCTTGCATGTTACTTGAGTTCTCCATCAAGCGTAAAAATGCTGAGAATTACCGGTCAAATGTACACAAGTGCCTTTCCGTCTCATAGGGAGTGCATGGTGTAGAATTTGGTTTTATTCTATAATACCTTCTGATATTAAAATTGGTGGAGTTTTGATTTTCTTTCTATTGATCCCTTGAAAACTGCAGCTTCACCTGATGTCAATCTTTTTTCGTCAAAATCTGGAGGCAAGGACGACATTCTGATAGGTGATATATTGTGACAAACTTATTCTGTGATGCTGCTTCTATCTCTGACAGTTTGCTTCTTCATCTTTAACCATTGTCATGGAACTTCTCTTTTGGTTGCAAACAGGTAAAGGGGGAAAGATGGGAAGTGGTGCTAAGAGTTCTTTCCCAAAAGAACAAGGAAAGTATGAACTAAATACAGAGCAAGGTGGGTACTTTCCGTAACTAATTACTTACCTCTGTCTGCCATCCTCCACCCCCTATAGTTGGGATGTTGGGTCATGACGAAGATCCTTGTCCACTGCGACCAACACTTCTTTTTTGTTTTCTATCTCTGATTTATTTTTCTGTTTGCTCCTGCATTGCTTGCTGTCAGATGTGTATTTTCTGTTTTGGGAACATTAGATTTTTGTTGTTGATGACTAACCTATATATTCCATGGTGGCATTTGTTAGACTCGCCGCAACAAATCTACCAAAGACAGTCAGAGAGATTAAGCAAAATCAGAGAAAATAGTGAGAACACTGAGAGATAAAGAGAATTGGGAAATCTGAGATTTGAGTATTAAGAATAGAGACAATCAGGCACCAAGGTTTCAAGAGGACCTGGCTACTTCCCATACACCAATCTTTCCCCCCTTCCTTCTAGATTCCCTTGTCATTTTATACCAGATTCCCAACAACCCTGCCCCCACTAAAACAAAAAATGGTAAAGTGACCCAGCAGTCACTGACAAACCCTCCTCTCTCTAGCCTATTTAACTGACTCATTAGCTAAAAAAGGAAAATTATAAGAAATCAAAAAATCAACAAAACAATGGATCCATATCTAGCGCCCGCCATACTCATCTATTCTTTTACTTCTCCTGTTTATTTTATGATTGGCCTATCATGACCCTCCCCTCTAAGTTTCACCTTGTCCATATCAAGCTGACAAGAAAAGGAGAGACCAAACTTAAGCAGTAGGGGATTGAGTGTTTGTCAAGCTCAAACCATATAGACACCGCTCCTTAGCTAGGAGCTTAATGAAAAGTTTGCCTTGAGGTATTTTGGGCCTTAACAGGTGGTGGCCAAGGTGGGGGTGGTTGCCTATCGACTAAAGCTACCAGATGCTTCCATACACCCGGTGTTTCACGTATCTATGCTCAGGACAGCAGTAGGTGCTAGTGGCCAAGCTCAACCTTTCAATCCTGTTTTGACAGATGAGCTGGAGTTGAGAGTGGAACCTGAAGCAGTGCTTGGCATGCTTCATAATACTGCATGGATACAGGAGGTTTTGATTAAGTAGCGAGGGCTCCCGGAGTTTGAAGCTTCATAGGAAGAGTTTGATCGCCTCAACCATCTGTCTTTATTTTATTTATTTATTTATTATTTTAAACCAATAGCACAAGGTTGGAAAACGGGTTGCGGCTTGGTCTCAACACCCCTGCTGCCAACATCTCACCCACATGGCGCTCAATTTCGTCCTTCTACGCTTGGGGGTACCGATAGGGTCGTACACTCACCGGTTGAGTGCCTGGAATGAGGGGAATTTTGTGATCTAGTTCTTGGTGAGGTGCTAGCCCTTGAGTTTCCCTGGTTACTTGGGGAAATTTTTGCACCACTCTTCATAGTTGAGGAGGAATATTGACAGTCCGCAAGTCTTAATCCGGCCTTGGATTCAATGCACAACACTCCAACAGTATCTGTCCCTTCATGCCTATCATTCGCATTAACGATTTGAGTGAGACCTGTGACTTATACAAATCAACATCACCCTGCAAGGTCACAGGGGTTCTACCCATCATAAATTTTATTTTTAAATTTCTCCGGTTAACTTGTATTGCCCCTAATTTTTCTAACCACTGCATCCCTAGGATAACATCAGCTCCTCCCAATCTCAAGGGTAAGAAATCTTCTATTACCTCAATTTCTTATAGCGATAACTTCTCCTTACATATACCTTGGGTCTGGATTCTGGACAGAACTTCCCGTACCTATGAACACTCCATAGGAAGCTGTGCCTGTCACCACCATTTTTAGTCTCTCTACCAAGCCACTTGCAATAAAATTGTGGATGACGCCACAATAGATCAGTACTACCACTCCCTCGCCATTTATAGTCCCTCGAACCTTCATTGTTTGGGGTGTTGTGAAACCCACCACTAAATTCATGGAGAGTTCTACCTCCTCCTTTTCTTCAGTCGGTTCCTCCATCGGTTCCCCTTCTCCTTCCTCTACCGCCACCATGTCATCCACCAGCAACAATTGAAGAGTTTGGTTTTTATAGACGTGAGTAGGGGAGTACCTCTCATCATAGCGATAGCACAAGCCTCTCTCTCACCATCGCTGGTGCTCCTCGTTGGTCAACCTCTTGTACCCCGATAGGGATGTAAACGGGGCGGGTTCGGGGCGGGTATCCCCATACCCGTACCCGATACCCGATAAGTATATTATACCCGAATCCATATCCGTATCCGAATGGATATCCATTAATATATCCATATCCGTATCCGTCGGATATCCGTTACCCGACGGATAATCCGTTACCCGTTTAAATTATCCAATGGATATTACCCGACGGATAATCTGTTACCCGTTTAAATAATCCAATGGATATTACCCGATGGATTTTACCCGACGGATAAATCCGATACCTGTTTGAATTTTTGCTTAACCTATCATATATAGTATATGATATATAAAATCTATAATTTCAATCAAACAACCTATTATTTAAAGATCAAATTTTGAACTTGCTCCAACAAGTTTAAATCTTCAACCTGCTCCAACAAATCCATATTATCAATATCACCATTCACCAATTTATCAAACAATAAAGCAATCAACAATAATACAAGTCTAGTTTAAAAACACCATAGCCAATAATGTTTGTTTATACAAATACTTCCACAAATAAAACTGAAATCAATGCATGTGAAACATAATAATATAACTTCGATTAGCTAAAAATAGCATAGAGAAGCTGTTCGTTTTGAGCTCCAAAAATTCCATATCACCATTCACCAATTTGTCTTTCCATCTTCAACCTTCATATCTTTTGGTTTATGCATTCATCTAAAAAAACATAAATAAATTAAATAATTAAGTGTAATCAAATATTTTAATCACTAATAATATTTATGACAAGTTTTACCTCATGCTCACCAACATCCGAGTCGGATTCTTCATTTTGCAAGGTAAACCTATGATAAGTTGAGTTCGCAGTACCATCATTATCTAACAAAAATTAAAAAAAAATTAGAACATTAGAATTAAACAAATATAATAATAGATATATTATAATTATTTAAACATCAAACATATAAATTTAAATATTACCTTCATTCCTTATACTAGCCCAAAGCCAATCTCTACAACACATTAATGCTTCTAGAGTTTTTGGGTGTAATCGGTTGCGATGAGGACTTACAAATCTCCCGCTTGTGCTAAAAGCTGACTCAGAAGCAACTGTAGAAATAGGGATGGCAAATACGTCTCTGGTCATTCGTTGTAAAATTGGATACTTAGTATTTGTCTTCCACCATGATAACACATCAAAGTCATCCATCTCTGGCATCACAGGCTCCTCCAAATAACAATCTAACTCGGTCTTCTGTGGCGCACTAGTTATGTCTTGGCTCGCCAACCATTGATTATAATTAAGCTTAAGGGAGATTCTAGAACCCGAAGTCACACTACTAAGACTTGAACCACAACTTTGACTACTAACACCAGAATCGCGCGATATTGATGAACTTCTCTCCCTACGTTTATAATTCTCTTCATACTCATGAAACAATTCATAGCATACTTTACGAACATTATCTACCTCTTCATCATAGGTGCTCCCATAAATGATAGAATAATAAAACTCTACCAACTTTAATTTATACCTCGGATCCAAAATAGTTGCCACGGCCATCAGTTCATGAATCACACTCCAATATTTATCAAACTTTTCTATCATTTTTGTTGCCATACCACTAATAATTTCATCTTGATCAAGAGACCATTCAATCAAAGACATTCTGACTTCACAAACCTTGGGAAAGTATAAATTGGCAGTAGGATATCTACTCCCAGAAAACATCAAAGTGACATCATAAAATAATGACAATCTCTCACAAATAGATCGAGCCAAATTCCATTCATCACTTGTAGGACAACAACTATAATTAGATTCCAATCGTGCCAAGCGAGCAAACACATCTTCATACATTAGAGCAACATCAAGCATCAAAAATGTTGAATTCCATCTTGTCCTACAATGATGTGTTAACGCTCTACTATACGGAATTTCTTTTTGACGACAAACCTCCATAAACTTTTCCAGCCTTTTTGGTGTGGCTTTCCAATACATCACACTCTCTCGTATGCTCTCAATAGCTTTTTGAATGATTTCCATACCATAGCTAACAATAATATTAAGCACATGAGCAGCACAACGCATATGAAAATATTTCCCACGCAATAAAAAACTCTTCGACTCAAATCTATTTTTCAAATCTCCGATCAAAGCATCATTGGTAGTACAATTATCGACGGTCAATGTGGTAAGTTTTGAATCAATATTCCATTCCATCAAACAATTGACCAAAACATCACACAAAACTTCAGATGTATGCGGACTTGGAACATAGACAAACCTTCAACAAAATACAATAATACAATAAATAAACCAAAGAACAACATATAATTACATAATATTAATAATTGCAAAGAACTACCATTTTTATGAATTTAGTATACCTTATTATTCGACTTTGCAAGGTCCAATAATTATCAATCCAGTGAGCCGTGATAGCCATGAAACCCTTTTTTTGATTCTGAGATGTCCACATATCTGTTGTGATTGAAACTCGACTCTTGTTACTACTCAACAACGACATTGTTTTATCTTTTTCATATTCAAACAACTTGAAAATATCGCTTCGCAAAGTGTTCCTTGAAATCATTTTAAATGATGGTTGAAGAGCTGATGAATATCTTCTAAAGCCTTCATGTTCCACTATACAAATTGGATACTCATGCATAACTACCATATTACATAGCTCACGCCTTGCAACTTCTTGATTAAATTCAACAACCATAAGCTTTCCTTTTCCTTCCCCCTTCTGATCAAAACACAACTTAGTTTGTCCTACCCCTTATATAGGCCTTAAACGTACACATTTCCTCATGTGATCATGCAAATGAGAAGTACCATTTTTTGGATCACCGCTCAAACTCTTATTACAACCTTTACAAATTGCTTTTTTCAAACCGTTAATTTCTGCCGCATTAAAATAATCCCAAACAACTGAAGTTTTCTTCCTTTTTTTCACTAAAGAAAATGGATTCACTTCTTCTACCTCCTCATTGGTTGATGGTTCACTAGGTATAGGATTACTAGCTGCGCCGGAAGAATATGGTGGTACACTGTGTGAATCAGTATTAGGTTGGCTACTTGATGCCATCAAACTATTTTAGGAGATCCCAAACGCTGCACAACAAGAGAACATAATATTTACTTACTCTCACTTATTTATATTTACTTAATAATAATAATATTAATAATGATAACGATTATAAACATAATAAGATAAGATCAAACAAGGTTAGTAAAAAACTAAAAATAAGTTGAAGAGAATACGACCTTAGTTTTTTTTTGTTACAAAAAAAATTATTTTAAACAATAATTTGGGTCACCTTAGTTTTTTATGGCATCTTTTTGGTTTTTATATGTTAGGTGACTTCTCATTGCAGCTTATTGATATAAAGTTAGCAACAAATGAATTCTGAAACCCTAATTATTCTTATTTTGGATGAGTAGTAATCTTTAGGAGACGCGGATAGTAATTCTTGAATCATGAGGTGGGTGTGTTGCACCAATTTAGTAAGTTCATCGCAGAGTTATTTCATATTTGTTGAACAAGAGTATGTCCTGATTTTGTGGAATGAGATTTTTGTTGCATTTTTTACATTCCATCTTTTGAAGAAGAGATTGAATTTTGTGATGCAGAGTTTCTCTTCTTGATGTTGCTGCTGTTGTTGTTTATGGGACACCATGATCCATGGTTAAATATTTTTGGTAGTGAATTTCAGATGTGATGAATGAGCATTATTATATATATAGGAGAATTAAATAAATAGAATTTACTAGTATATAGCTGTCTTTGGATTGGTAGTGACTATGAAGTTCATGTCATGGAATTTTTAGGAGGGAGGGTGTCATGCCCGGCAGCTGGTAGGGAGGTGTGAGTATTTGCTTAGCTTCCATGTTCAACGATAGATGTAGATAAATATGAATAAGGTTGTTAGGATTAGTCTTGGGTATTCATATATTATTCCCATTTTTTATGTATCAATAATGTTCTGTTTTCATGTCCTTGCCATTACAGAGATAGATTTAGATGAATATGAATAAGGCTGCTAGGATTGGTTCTGGGTATGCATATATTATTCCCCTTTTTTATATAACAACAATGTATGTTTTGAGGGGGGGGTGTGTGTGTGTGTATGACTTACATGATATATTATCATGGCTTGAGTTAAAGTTTCGGATATCCCTTAACACCACCTTTCTCCAACTAAACTTTGGTATGGCTAAAGTCAGGAGTAAGAGAAAATGTCTCTTACTAGCATTTGAAGTAAGAGAAAAGGTATAGGTAACCTGCCTTCTCGCCCTTCCAGTAGTTTTAAACTGTATGAAGAATTGTAAGAAAGCTAGCTAGCACATTTAGTCAAACTAATAATGCTTTAAATTATGAGCATATGTACTTGAGTTCCAAATTTGCAAACCAAAAGTATCTTAATGTTGCAAAGTTGCTTAAGAAGTTGAGGAATTGTGCATATCAAGCCAGCCAGTTCATCATCATAAAAATGAAGTCCTCCAAAATTAAGTTCAATTTCTTCCTACGATTCAACATTCTCAATCTCGAAACCAGTACTTGACCCAGTAAATTTCCAAAAATTCAAACTCAGATTATTAAGTCATAGAGTATGCAAACACTGATAACTGCTATCAATCACCAGTCTCTTTGAAATCCTAGAATTTTTATAAACTCCAATGCTGAAACCCCCCTCAACCCATTTCTCCAACTATCAACAATGCTGGAGATGAGCAATATGTGGGTAAATCTAAGAAGAAAGGAAAGAAAAGGCAACAGTCACACACAAAAAGAGAGGTAATTTGTTTCATAACTTTCGAACTTATATCCTGGTCTTGAGAACATGTTTTCTGTGCTCAGTCATGCTCATGTTTAAGAACACTAGCTAAGATTATGCTAATATTAATTACCCATCTCCTTCATCTTCATTTTTTGTTTGATTATTATACATATCTTTTTCAAGGCTGAACGATGTGCTCATGAATTTAAGGCAAACAAAGCAAGACTGGTATGCTGACATGTGAATGAAGAAATATGATTATTGTGAAGCAAGCTGTTGATGATGAAGTCGAGGGAAATGAGAAGATGAATAGGAGGGAATTAAACACAGAATCGCGCACGCATCCAAGAACGAAGAAGAGAAGCTGACCAAGACAAGATTTTGAAAAAAAATGCTGCGTGAATCGTAGAACTGTCGAAGGAAGCCTGAAGCAGAAAGGCCCGAAACTCAAGTCGAACTTTCGATTCTGTCGAACAAGAACAGCAAGTCAGCAACGGCGCAATGCAAAACAGCCAAACAGGTTACAGGGGCGGGGCGGCGAAACTATTCAAACGAAATGGATTAATGGAATTGGGATACTTACTCGAAGTGTCGATTCTCAGATTCTGTCGAACAAGAACAGCAGCAACGGCGCAGACGGCAGAAGCAAAACAGGTGGTTACAGGGGTGGGCGGCGAAATGATTCAAACGAAATGGAATTGGGATACAGGATACTTACTCGAAGTGTCGACTGTCGATTCTCAATTTCTGTTGAACAAGAAGTCAAGAACAGCAGCAACGACGCAGAAGGCCAGAAGCAAAACAGGTGGTTACAGGGGCGGGCGGCGAAATGATTCAAATCAAACGAAATGGAAATGGAATTGGGTTGATTAGGGTTTGGCAATTGGCAGATAGATATTAGATAAGTTAAATTTAATTGTTTAATTTAACTTAATTACTATTATAACCTTACTGAATATATTGAATATGTTATATATATGAGGGGTAAAAAGGTAATTTTATATCGGGTTTTATCCAACGGGTATTAAACGGATATGGATACGGGTACGGATATGGAGACCCATTACCCGTATCCGTACCCGAACCCGACAGATTTTTTTTCTCCATACCCGTATCCGTACCCGAACCCGTTTATCCATATCCGTTTATATATCCGTTGGGTTTTATCCGTCGGATATCGGGTAAAACCCGTCCCGTTTACATCCCTATACCCCGAGGTCCGTCGGCTTGCTAAGGCCTCCTCAGGCTGGAACCGGTTGTGTGATTGAGTCACCGATTACGTGGGTATAACCGGTTGTGTGAATGAGTCACCGATGAATTGGGTATAAAGTACACCACATTCGATTTGGTGTTGTTGGCCTCAATTAAGTTCGGTTAAGGGTTCCTAGAGCCGGTAGATACTTGCGCTAAAGGATGTGACCTAGACCCAATTCCCCCTATTCCGCCTGAGGTGTTAAATCCACTTCGCCTTCCTTGAACAACCTGATTTTTGTCCTCTACCATCAGGGCCGACTCCATTATCTCTGCTAGCCCATTGGGCCGCATCATCTGGGTCTCCGCCCTTATTGCTAGCCTAAGCCCATTCAGGAAGGTACTCTCAATTACTTCCTCTGGAATTTGTCCTTTCAAGGGAGCCGCCGACAACTCGAAGATCTCCAGGTAGTCTTCAATTGAAGTTTGAGGACGAATTGCCAATAATTTCTCACATAAGGAGCCTTCATGCCTTGGCCGAAATCAATTGATGAAGGTGTCCTGGAAATTTCTTCAGCTAGTGAATCTTTTTCCTTTCTTCGACATATTGAAACAATGCCAAAGCTTTCCCTTCCATGGCCATTGCCACTGCCGCCTTCGATGAGCTGATCCAAGCTGAAGTAGTGCTCAGCTCTAAACAACCATCCATCAACGCCGCTGAAAATGGGGAACTTCAGTTGTCGGCCTGAGCAGTTGTCCACCGTTGAGCGTCCTCTTCACCCCCTTGTTTTCCTTTGTTGATCGAGGCGGATGTTTGCTCCCCTCACCCAAGTAACTGATCCAGCCTACTTAATACCTCAGCCATCATGGATTCTAGGTGTGATATTTTCTAGATTTCTTCCTTAACCCATCAATTTCCTTCTGTCATTTTCTCTGCACAACACCCATTTTTTTTTCTTCCATCATTGCCATCCTTTCCTCCATTTTTTCTTCCATCACTGCCATTTTTTCCTCTATTGCTTCCACCTTCTTTGGAGCCATTACCTCCTGTCTCTTCACTGCTTTGATACCAAAATGTTAGACTTGCCGCAGCAAATATACCAAAGACATTCAGAGATCCTAAGCAAAAAATAGTGAGAACACTAAGAGAAAGAGAACTGGGAAATCTGAGATTTGAGTATTAAGAATATAAACAATCGGGCACCAAGGTTTCAAGGACTTGGCTACCTCCCATACACCAATCCTTCCCCCCTTCCTTCTAGACTTACTTGTCATTTTATACCAGATTCCCAACAACTCTGTCGCCACTAAAACAGAAAATGGTAAAGTGACCTAGTGGTCACTGACAGACCCCTCCCCCCCCCCCTCTGCAACCCACTTAACGGACTCATTAGCTAAAAAAGGAAAATTATAAGAAATCAATAAATCAACAAAACAACAGATCCATATCCAGTGCCCCACCTTACTCATTGATAGGCCAATTATCAAATACACTTACGTGAGGAGAGGCAACAGAGTGGATAAGTAAGGCGGGGAAGGGGTGATGGGTAAGAATTATCATTATTGAATTGATAGTGAGTCGGTTTGGGGGGGGGGTCACTTTTACCATTTTCTGTTTTCAATTTCTATTTTCTGTTTTGGGCTTTTTCCATTCGAGTGGGGACAAGGTCGTTGGGGGAATCTGGTATAAATTGGGAAGGGAGTCAGGTAGCAGGCAGGGAATATCTGGGAATTGTTTGGGAGGTTGCCAGGTCCTCAAAAACCTGGGCACCAACAGCTCTGAGAATTAATACTAAGTCCCAGATTTCTCAACTCTCCTTTTCTCTCAGAATTATAGTTGATTTTTCTTGTAGCCGACTTACCATCTCTGATCATTTACATAAGCTTGCAGCAGTGAGTCTAACACTCTCTATTATTTTACATCTCCTCACATAGGTGTATTTTATGATTGGCCTATCAGATTTGACATGGCCCACATATTCATGGTGGCTGTCACATGTATAGCATTAAGAGTATATGTGGCCAACATAATCTATTACTCTTTATTTTCTTGGCTCATGCAGCACAGTATGTTCTAAAGACTATGCTGGCAACATGCTAAAATATGATCATGATACCTGATCCATAGTCCGACATCTCAAGGTTTAAAAGCTATATAAAATATAGTGGCTTCACTGGGTTGGAGATGCTTCTTAAATGGTGTGGAAATAGATAAGGAGAGTTGATTATGGGTCATGTTCAGACCATTTTGATTGGGGTCTAACCTAGGTAACAAAATTTACCATTCGACTGATTCACAAAGAAGAGAGACTCAGAAACACAACAATTTGTTTCAATAAAAATTGAGACACAGATGGCAACTGTGTTGGGTGCATACAGGGCTCCATGCTTTAACCCAATTTCAATATTAATTCCTGAACCCGCCTTGATCCATACCTCGATCACCGTGGGTATTTGATCACCATCCCTGCCCCAATCTTCATCCAAAATACCTGTCTGACCCTGTCCCCGAATTTGTCCTGAATCCTATACCTTGCTTCCGAAATTCATCCCTGGCCAAATTTTAGAAATATGCAGTATCAATACTTCATAGTCGGCCTAAAATCCAATCAATGCACTGCCAATACGAGCAACATGCTTCTGAAATAATATCTTCAGATAAGATTAGACTGAAAGATATATAAGATTATTCTTCCCTTATGCAATCAACAAAGGAAACATGCTAAGCAATTTGGGATGAAGAAATAAGTGTGGCAGAGGGTTTTTTTGGGTTAGAGTTTAAGTGTGATAGTGCAGTTTGGAAGGTCTTTTCTGCACCCTCAGCTTCTCTCCAGTTGTATCAAATAGCCGATGATGGCTTTTGCTCTTTAAGTAGCAGATGAAGCAGTGAAGCTATTTTGGCTCTTGCTTTTGTTAGGTTGCTACTACTTAGATCTGCTAGTTCCTAAAAATAGTTATGCAAATATTTAATCTTTTCCTTGCTGAATATATTCAGACAAGTATTTCTTGGCTTTTTAAAAAGGTAATCCCAAAGAATTGGTTTGATTGGGATTCTCTAATGAGATTGATCAGGCTGTTTTGATTGCCAATCTATTTACATCAACGTGATTGCACCTATGCTGAGTTGGTTCATATGCCAACCTTGATATTCTCTGATATTTGAGACAAGCAGGTTGGGAATGGAAATTAAGTCACTTGTTTGTGATTTCTACCATATGATGAGAAACACATCAACTTATCTCAATGTGAATATTGACAGGATTTGGGAAATGCAGAGCAAAGGTCATGGAAGCTGCAAGTTACTAGAGTAATCATTAATTTGCAGGGTACTTTTGAACAGGAATTTTCAATCAAATAGACATATATCTGATTTTCAGGAGCCCTATAAAAAATTATATGTATATATGTATAATATGGGGCGGGTCCAGGGATGAGGACCCCAAACTTGCCCCCGAGCAAATGCCTGAACAGTTCCCTGAAACCAAATTTCTTCTCAAACCCAAACTCGAAACCCATTGCCACTGTAATTGTGGTCGCTAGCACGGTGTTGTGGTATAGAAACGTTACGGATGATATTTTATATGTCGCCGAAGTTATGAACGTGGTTTTTTATTTTTTTTCTACAAAAAAATGTCATCATATATTGTTTCAGCCAAAATGCATGTTTTTTTTTCTTCCTATTTTGCATATCGGAGATTTCGTCTGGTGTCAAGTCAAAAATCCAATGTATATCAGGGATATATCAGTGTATCATACAGTACTTTATTCCATGCCAAAACCCAAAATTTCTCCTCGAACTCTAACCTGAAATTTCTCCCGGAACCTGAACAGGGAATCCATGACAGGTCCCAAACTTGAGGGAAGAATTGCCATCCAATGTTTTTTTTTTTTTTTACAAAAAGTGTGATTGACTATTTTTTACGTGATGTCTGAAAGCTTAATTTTATTACTATTTTTTATTTTCAGAGAAACCAAAGGTTATGCTTGTATTTAACAATTGCAATCAAAATTTTCAGCTTATGAATTAAGATAGAACTGCTACTGCCTTGCTCCTCAGACCCCTGCTGCATCATTTGGCAGCAGGATGGCACAAGAAACCCTGCAGTTTCAGCCCAGCATGGAAGCTATGTCTTGAACTATTGATGTTACATATAGAAACTATAGATGGGATAAAATGTTGTTTGGAGGATGTTTCTCTGTATAGGTCAGCAACGTAGATTATTATTTCTGTTGTACCATGACCCAACATTCTCTATCAACCAGTATAACCCTACTCAATCCCAGTTTCACACTAGGATTTTCCCCCATTCCTGTAGGTCGACCAAAATTATATATTGTGCCTCATAACTGTGGCTGTGAATGAGGTAAGGTACAAGGACTCACAACTTTTAGTAGTACCAGTAAACCATGGATCAAATATTTTAGCCTCAGTGCTTGTATGATACTCGGCTTCATTATCATCTGAAAATTTCATGTGGGGATTGATTACTTTTGTCATCCTAAATGTCTTCACTTATATGGTGTAGCTACAGATGGTCCCGTGGTCACATGTAATATTTGTTCTGATGAATCTCACCTGGCTACTAAATTTTTTTCCTGCTTAGTTAGGGATAATATGCAAGTAATTTCCTTGTTTCTCCATGTTCCTTGTTCTGCATCCCTTTCATTTGCTCTTGAGTTGCTTAGTAATCCGAAAGTACCTGCTGAAGTAGCAAAGGTTATCATGGAGCACCTTCTTCATTCATTTATTTATTGTAAATAGAGCTGCCAAAAAATGCACGATGCCTGATGGATTGTGAGGTTGCTGATATCTTGCAAGGAATCCAGGAACAGATGAGCTTTCTGTCCAGAGATCCGACAATAAAACTTCCTGCGTAAGAGACACTTTATTTATTATTTTGTTCGGAAGATGAGTACCGCTATGAGAGGTAAACTGCAATTACCTCTTAATTCTCTGTTACTGTCAGATCGTTTGATAAGGGACTGCAGTATGCTAAATCAGGAGGCCAGTATACTAACTCACAAGCCGTCAGAGAAGTCCTTGAGTATCCTTTTATCCTCTAGTGTTATTTTGTGTTTGTTGAATGGAGTGCTTTATGGTGTACTCCTTAACTCATCAACTATAGCTCTCTTAAAAAGTATGGAGTTTCTGACGGCGAGGTCAGTGTTACTACCTAGTTGGCTATTGATCTTAACGTTTTCAATTTTTTTCTTATCCATTGCCTTCCAATCTCTCGATTGCAGATATGTGTTATCGCCAACATATTTCCTGATACCACTGAAGAAATTTTCTCTCTTGTCCCTTCATTGAAGGTATGATTTTCTTATCTTGGCTGATCATGTTCGATGTCTTACTGTTTTTATATTCATGATTTTGGATTACGTTCGAGGATTCTGATGAATATATGCCATTTATTTGTGATTTACCCCTTATTTGATCGTCTCTTTCTAAGGCCAAGAGAAGTAAAGTTACTGAATGCCTCAATGATGTGCTACATGAGCTGGCAAAGTTAAAATGTCCAACTGATGCCCTCAGAGACTAGATCTTAAGGGTAAGATATGGTACTCCATTTAGGGGCTGACCCATCTGGATTTGCTGTTTGATTTTCTGTGTACGTGCATGGATTGGGCTAAAAAAAATTTAGATTAGTATGCTGAAAAATACATATTTCAGATTTTATGCGACTTTATTTGCTTGTGTAGGATATGTGCTTGATTGGGCAGTTTGAAATGCAGAAACTTGCTGGATTTGGTTCCGGATGGGAGTTGCTTGGTTAAATTTTCCCGCCAGCAACTGTAGTGTTTCTCGTTGATAGGGCTACTCTTTAACTCTCGTTAGAGATAGGTTCAAGCAATGCAACTTCGTTGTGATACTTATGTTATTTGAATTGTAAAACCTATAGATGCTAGTATTTTTATTAGAAATTGTAGTATGGAGGTTCTTCGTGTGCTAAGAAAGGACAAGTTGGTGCTGTCAGTTATCTTGTCCTCTTTAATAGCATCCCCATACTCGCTAAGATGCATTTTTTGTTTGTTTCCAACATACATACGACATAGATTTTTGAACCTGCCAAATTATCCTTACCACGCAGACGGTACCCTTGATAACATTGATGGTGCTTTGTTGGGATCAGACAAGAGGCCATGTCCCAGAGGAAAACGCTTGAAAGATTCGGGTGGGGATTAAACCGGATGATGCCCGTGAGCTGAAGCAATTCAGATCAATTAATATGGTCGGCCGTATTCATAAGATCATAGTAAATTTTTAGCAGAGATTAAAAGGTGTTATGGTGGATCTGATTTATGTTGCTAAACGTGCCTTTAATTAGGGATGGTAACGGGGTGGGTCGCTGGCTTGGGGACGGAGACCCTATCCCTAAACCCGATAAGAAAAATAATTTCCGAGCTTGATCCGATTCTCTTTTTTTTATCGGAGATTCCTCGACCTGATCTTCGATCTATCTTCTATCTCCGATTTATTCTTCAATCTTAAAATCAGATCAGTTTTTCAAAATCCGACTTTATATCCAATCATCGATCCTCAAATCTTTTTTTTTATATTATGCTTTTAATTTATATTTTATAAAAAAATTATATATATTATATATATAATTAAATAAAATATATAAAAAAAATATTAAAAAATTATTTGGGGTGGGTTCGGGGATGGGGACTCCAAATCCGTCCCTGAAAAAATCTCCATTAAAAATCTCTAAATCTAAATTCGATCTCCGAATTCTTTCCTCGAACCTAAATTAGATCGGAGAATCTCCGACGGGGCCCCAAATTTGTAGAAAAAATTGTCATCCCTAGCCTTCATGAGAGAGAGTATTTTCAAAGGGGCCCTTGCTACTAATTAGGTGGTTCATTGGCATAAGAAGAATACGACCAGGTGGGATCTTAAATATTTTAAAGTTAAATGAATATATAATAAATTTAAGAAAATATATTTCAAATTGGAGGATCAGTCAAATGATAAGGCAAAATCATCCAGTTGGTTTCACATTGGTATTTTTTGTCCAAGTGTGACTAGTTGACTAGTAGGTCAAAACAAGGCAACCGAATCTATTGGAATTTCAACTTAGCTTCTTTTGATTTTAAAACTTGATCCCATGTTTACAAACTTTATAAGTTTGCTATTTTGCATCAAGCATACTTTCCTAGAGTTGTATGAATATTTTCATAAATTTTGGAGTATTAATTAGCAATCTTATTTTATTGAAAATCACTTTTTGATAATAAAAATATAAAATAAAAAAAATCCTACCAATCCTCCTTTATGTCAACTCTTACTCGGTCTCTCTTTCTCTCATTGCTTTCACCCCTAGTTTTGATCAATAAGAGTGGGAGATGTATTATTGTTGACCTTCCCACCTTATCTCATTTTCTCAATGACCTCGTTCTTACAATCAACTTCCCTCACTTCATCATATCATCCTCACCCCTTTTCATCTAAGTGCTTAACAAGTCTTCTCTTCTCTCTTTATTGCTGATTCTCGACTGCCTAACCAAGTGAATTAAAAGTTTTTTTTTTCTAATTCATTAGCCCAACCCTCAACTCACTTCACCATTCCCCATTATTTTTCCAAAATTTTCCAAGTGTTCTAGCTTCCTTTTCTCTCCATACTTACTAATGAGTTTATTACAAAAAAAATTACTACTGTAATTTTCTACTTAAAAATTTCGATTTTTATGGAAGCTAAACATAAAATAAATGGGTGTTACTATCATATTGATACAAGTCCAGTTTTTATATCATTCTCTTCTCAAGCACAAGGTAAAACCATTCACCAGTTTAAATAAGATAACAAAAGAATTAGAGAAACTTTTATAAACATAGATAAGAGTTTGGAGATAAAACTTCGAGCACAAAACTTATAAAAATATAATAAAAAAATTATGGATCCTAGAATCTATAAGGTATCCAAATAAAAACTCTAGCTAATAAATATCTAAGACTTTATGCCTAAAACCCAACAATACAAATCGCTCTTCCCCAAAAGTGCAACAAATTTAGTAAAGTTATCGATGAGGATGTAAAAAACCTACACATCAATAACTAGATTATTTGCTCGTGGGAATAATCAACACTCATAAAAAGGTTGATCAATATTTATGTATTGAGTAAGGCAACATTACATATCAATAGAGTAAGGCATCCATAACACATAAGGTCATAATGAGAGAAACTATGCATGCACATTAATTACACATGATTCAAGATGACCTAATATGATATCATAATAAAATTCGTACTTAGGTGATCATACAAACCCATTTAATTAACACATTCAGACTAAGAAACTGTTAGTAACAATAATCTCTCCCTTCCCTTGTAGATAGAAGAAAGGCAGTCAACCTCACTAATACTTTCATATTCAGGGTAAAATATGTTTGAACCACTAGTAAACATCTAATCCTTAATTATATACCTCCATAGGCCAGTGGATCAGATTAATATATAGTAGATTAATATCAGTTGGTTATGATAGAACCAGGTAATTATTTCAATAATTTAAATACTTATTTCTGATTCATATGTTCTTCATCTTTAAGTATTGACGTCTTGTTAGTACATTAATCAACACATAACACATAAAAAATGCATTTACTTAATGTAATTGTATTTCCACTTTTATTAAAATTGACTTATTATGGGGAAAATTGTTTATCAGCTTATTACAAGGAACTCCGATTATTGTGAATTCATTCAAACAATTGATAATACTTCAAACACTTAGAAATGCATTATAATTATACACATTAGAAATGCTACGGTCATATGAAGTAAAGGTAAGACATAAGAGCAGATATTAAGTACAAAAAGGAACATTTCCCTAGGGTAATGAACATAATGCCATCATAAAATCATAATTCAACCCTAAATTATTATTATTAAGATAATTATTATTATCATTATTATTATTATTATTATTATTATTATTATCATCATCATCATCATCATTATTATTATTATTATTATTATCACCACATTAGTTACACTACAATGAACAATAGAAAAGTCTCAATGCATATATGACTCTTAATTACACTCGTTCCTTAATAATGCAATCAAAATATTTAAGCTAAAAAATTTAAAATCATTTTCAAGAAAATGTTAAAGGGTCTCAACAAGTCAACTCAACTTATTGCAACCTCATGCTAAACAACCTTATATTATCAACATTAAAAGATCATTATATTATTACTATTATCATCATCGTCGTCGTCATCATCATCATTAGTATTATTATTATTATTATTATTATTATTATTATTATTATTATTATTATTATTATTATTATTATTATTATTATCATTATCATTATCGTCGTCATCCTCATCTTTCCTTTAAATTTTAATCTACTAGTCTAAATTATTAACACAAAATAATAATAATAATAATAATAATAATAATAATAATAATAATAATAATAATAATAATAATAATAATAATAATAATAATAATAATAATAATACACACAATAATGGAACATCCAACCCTAAAATAATTCTAAAATTAATTACCTATAATAATTAAATTTTAATTTAAGGTATCTAAATTAGAATTTTTACAAATGAAGTATTACAGTTGGGCCTTGATTCCTTTGTGGACCAAGTGCGTGAATATAATCAGAAATTAATTAAATAAATAGGTTGTGTTGGTGAAAGTGATTATGTATTATTCTATAGGTCTTGATTGTTGTTGACCAAACTCCTTAATAAAATGCTAATCACTTAAAGTATAAGATCTTCATTCGGGACAAATAGCACTTGAGGCAGCTATTCAAGCATACGTTTGGTATTCACTTTGTGTAATTCTAATTTTTTTTCTCTTCTATGATGTTGAGTGCCTCATGAGAGATCCAAAAGGCCCTTTTTACTCTGTGTAGGGCTATAAATGAGCTGAGTCAACTCAGTATTTGGTTCGGTTCAACTCATTCATTTATTTAAATGAGATAAGTCTGAGCCTCACTTTTGGGCTCATTTATTTAATGAGCCAAGCCCGAGCTCGAAAAAGTGAGGTGCGGTTCATTTTATGGCTTTGGATCATGAAATTGACTCGACTAGACTCAACTCATTAAAAGCTCGACTTATATCGTTTGTTTAGTTAAATAAGTCAAGCTTGAGTTTAGGGATGTTTAGCTCGGCTCATTTGTAATCCTAACTTTATAAGATCCATGGGCCCTATAAGGGGTATGCATATTAAAGTGATTAGATAACATATTATTGGATTTTCTTGCTACATATACAGACGAGCCAGCTAAGCTATTATCATTGTACACTAAGTAGAAATGTTGTAGACAATGGTTTATTTGAGTGTCCATCCTCAAGTTAATATAATATATTGGATGTGATCACAATAAGGAATTATAATAATAAATCAATAGTGTCCATCCATATGGTCATACTTTATTGTTTTATGCTTGATAGTTGATTTATCTCCTTTGCAATTGAAGTCTATATAAAGCATGTTATTAATTTTTTTTTATCGCATGTTATATAATGATCTTTGCATGGGGCACATGCATAATGTTATTTATTTAGGATAGTTGCGTTACTTGGTACAAGATGCTTGCTAATACCACACTTTGTAGATATTGTGTAGCAGGTATTTGATGATAATCCTGCTAACTTCTAGGATATCCGTCAGGAGAAGAGATTTGGGTTTTTATCTAGTTTAGAGCATAGAGTAATAGCTATCCAGAGTCGCATGTGTTATATGTCCTAGATTTTTTATATCTCTTTTGAACTATTCGTCCCTTTTGTTCTTCTTTTCTCTTTTTCTATGTATTGTATTATTTGGAGCATGTACTTTGTATTATGTTCTTACATTTAATTTATTATATTCTTCTATCTATTTCTATAAATTTTAATTTATTGGTAGCAAACATTTCAATCTTCATTTAGTATATTTGTGCTAAGTTTGTTGGTAACACCTGCTTAATTATGCATTGTGTTAATACTTATGCTTAAAAATAATTTTTTTGGTACTAAATAATTGAGTGGTACAAATATTTGAGTATGAACATCCAAGAGAGAGTGTTACAAATACACTATAAAAAGATGGATGTTTTATATTTTTCCTATTAGTGTACTCATTAATCTATCACATTATGCCTATTAGTATTAATTTATAACCCCCTTACTTATGCTTATTTAGTTATCTTATATCGTAGCCTCCAATATCATTAGGGAGTCTTGATATATATATATATCCATGGATAATGCACACCACTTCGACATATCAATAAGAATTGAAAGTCTCATTTTCTCTATGTTTTGTCTATTATCTATTTCAATTTCTCAATATCATAACGTGATATTGTTTATAAATTATTGGTCAATTTACATATGAGGCAACGTGTTATTTTTGTATATAATTAAAAAATATTCTTATTTTTATTATAATTTATGATGAAATATAAATGAAATGATTATATTTTAGTTTACATTTTTAGAAAAATTTGTTTAGGATACATGTTCAAAATTTATATATATATATATATATATATATATATATATAGCTATATATTACTTCAATAATCTCTGTGGAAAATTTTCTCTAGCAGCCCTAATTGAAGAAGGATCTCGAAAAAAAAGTGTAAATTCTAAAATGTAATTGAGTCAATATTTAGAAGTAAAAATAATAATTAATATTAAATGTATTTGTAACTTGCTTTTTTGATTTTTCTATCCAAAGAAAAATTTGTGACATACTCAAGTAAGTCATTAGGCCTTAACAAAGACAAGAGTTGGTATGCGTCCTACCTTAATCAATAATCCTAAGGGAGGTACACATGTACATCAGATAATCATGAAATTAAATCTATAAATACCTTCTCATAATTTAAAAAAAAAAAGTGGTATGTAATCGACTAAAAAATTAACTTGATTTTAAATTCACATCAATAATTCCATAAACTTTTAATTTATACCCTATATATTTTACTTTAAACAAATCATAGTTTTTATAATATATTATTTTTACATCGGAAGTATATTAATATAGGTGCCTATTAGTAGAGAGAAATTGTATTATTATTTTAAAATATATTTTAATTTAAACATAATTTTGATTAATAAAAAAAATATTCACTAACCAACGTATAATAAAAAGAGATTGTCAGTAGTAGGTCACCCCTTTTTACTATGATTTTTATTTTTATTTTTGTGGTTTTATTTGAATTTTTTTAACCAACTTTTTTATAGAATTGGTTCTATACGTAGAACCTGTTCTATACTTTTATGGATCTTATAACCTCAATATTTATTGTTTGTTAGTTTTTTTCGTTCTAAATTTGTTATGCAATCTCCGATATGTATACTCTAAGGCATCTAGTCCGTTCTACAGCCATAACCGTACCGACAAAAACACCATATAGGGTCAAAAATACATTAAGACATACATGAATTAAGTTATAAATTTCAACGAGGCATGTCCGTCACTGGTGACTTAACAGCACCATATTCGTGAAGTATGTCTTCAATGTGCAATTCAGTCGCTTCAAAAACAATCTTGCTCCTAACATGCCAGATTTGGTGGACACTGGACAGTTGATGCAACGGCTGGGCTTCTTAATTGGGCGTGTAGAGTTCTTCCTTTCGCGACTCTTGCTTGCGGCTTCTAGGGCACTAGTAAGGGTAGTAGAGTTTTTCCTCATATTACATTTTAAACGAAATTAGGGTGCAAAATTTTAATTATTTTTTCTTTTATCCATAAATTAAAGTTTAGGTCAAAGTTTAAGACTAATGCTGAAGCTATGGTCAAACATCCTAGAATGACTTGCAAAATTTTCACAAAATACCCCAGGAAACCTGTGGACTGGCCCATAGTATCAATGGTTTGGTTCGGGTATATAATAGAGAACAAGACAGCCATAATAGAGTAATTAATTTTACTGATTTTGGGACTCACCAATCAATTGGTTTGACCAATTGATTAGTGAGGTCCCTAAAAAAACTAACTGGTTGGCTGTCAAAATAAATAATTACAACTCTCTCAATTTTAAAACCAAAATTTTATATTGTAAGATAACGTAGAAGTTAGAGAAAAAAAATCGATGAATGTTACCATAGGATATCATAAACAGATGCCTAAGATATCGTAAACAATAATATAGTAGAATTCAATTATTATTATTATTATTATTATTATTATTATTATTATTATTATTATTATTATTATATTTAACTTAATTATATGTTAGTACTCTATTAAAAATATAAATACCAAAGGAATGACCCTACATAAACAATAGATGGTGCACTTTACATATAAACATAACATTAAAAAGCGATTAGTATCATACCTCATACATTATTTATGACAATGAAGTAGAAAATCTTTAATAAGAAAATCAGATTATATAGAAAAAAATCATGATAATGGTTTTAAAGAACATTTGTATAAGAAAAACAAAATTATTAGAACCATTTCTTTATAAATATCGTGCATGCATTATAAATAGTCTATATGGGTAAATATCTACACGTTTGAGTTTCTGAATAATTTTCTTTGTTGTGTATTTATTTATCCTTTGAAACCTCAAAACAATTTATCATACCAATTCGTTCCAACAGACGGTCATGGTTCTTTGGTGTAACCGTGTAGCAACAATGGTGTCGGCCATCTACCCACGACAGAAGAGAGGAATTGTTGGCAAGGGGAGGGGTTGAGATTTTTCCCACTATGCATATTGGGAACCAAACAGGAATATACGTCAAACAGATCAACGAAAGTGCAAGCAAAAAATTGTACATACTACATAGCATAAAAGAAGTTGTTCAACAAGAAGACTCGTACCAGTACCAAGAACACAAATGATACGACTCCAATACAGCTGTCTATGATAAACGTTGCTACAATCTCCCTGCAATATATCCATCGTGCCGCAAAGAACAAAGCTTGAAATGCAATTTTGCAAAATAAAACATGATATAAATCATCAAAATTGAGTAACACCAGAACGTGAAAAATACAGAGCATCCCACGGGTTTTCATGCAATGATATAACAATAACCTAATGGGAAAAGGCATATTAGGCCATACCAACACTATGCATGCTGATAATGATGGAGCTTGTACAAGTACACTTTCCCAGCAGCATTTCCCATAGCCATGAAACCTCCACCGGGACTAAAATCCAGGCAACGAGGATACTGCAAGTTTTGGTTAGATCCAGGCCAATTGGAAAACACCGTGAAGGATGGGATGTGTATCAACTTCAGGCTGTTTTTCTTCATTTGTGAGCAAACGGCCAATACTTGAGAGTCATGATTGAATTTCATGAAATCCACTTTAGTAATTAAATTCTCTATGGTTTTGAGTGGTTTCCTTTTGCCTCCTAAGAACTCATCCCTACTGTAAACATTAACAATTCCACTAGCTGATCCTGCTGCAAATAAGTTCCCAGTGGGAGCAGTACAAAGTGCTGTACTATTTATGCTGCCTTCATCAACACCCTTATGAAAGCACCTTCTTGTTCTCAGGTCCCAGTGGTATACAATCCCGTCCCCACCAGAGCTTAGCAATTGCTGTCCATCTGGGGTGAAGGCCATAGAGCGAACAGTTCCGTTCATTTTAAGTGTTCCAATGAGCTCTTTGGTTTTTGCAGACACCAACAAGATATAACCTTCATTACCTAGAAATGCTATGGTACTTGAATCAGGCGACACCTCAAAGCTCTCTAGGCTCTTTTCCTCTCTACCGGTTAAGGGCCCGATTCTATCAACTGCTGCTTTCACAATGTCAAGGCTGTAAAAGAACTTTCTTCTTCCAGCAACAATAACTTGAGATCCATCAGGTAAGAAAGCTGCTTTTCGAGCAGGACAATCTTCGAGGAAGATGCTTTGAACTTTAGGGTTCCGCTTGCCATCAATCTGGAAGAACCTCAACTTTCGATCCAACCCAGTAGCCAGCAGCAACTGAGCATTTCTATGGAACTGGACAGAGTTGATTGGTCCGTTGGAAGGGTCTTGAGTGTTTGCGTCCACCAATCTGGAGTACTCAAGTATTCCTGGCAAAAGCTTACCACTACTTTTCACAACAAGATCTTCATTTGATCTGAGAAGATCGTTGACTTGATCAGCAACCTTACTGTCGTGGGCCATCACTCCATTTTCCACTTCAGAATCCTCATCTTCAGAGCTGTCATTCTTTGTCTTTGAGTCAAGTTGAGCCCACTCAGTCCTAGGATTCAACTTAACATGCTGAGCTCTCAGCCTTGACACATAATCCATACCTGATATGACAGTCTCATCTTCTTCTTTTCTCAGCTTCCTCAGTCTGTTAACTTTAACAATGTTCACAACAGTCTTTTCCTCTTCCTCATCAACCCAAGCAGGCTTTCTTTGCTCTTTATTATCATCCTTGTAGTCTATATCCTCTTCATAACCAGAAAGGTCGGTACCAGCAGAGCGGTCCATGATAAACAATCCACAATCCGACCCTTTCTCTACCTCCATTTCATGCTCAACATGCTTTCCAAATTCAACTGGAGAATATAGTGAACCAAACAATGTATTCTCCAGCGACTTCATCTCTTTCTTCTGCTCCATTAGCTTCTCTTTCTCTTCCGCATCTTTCCTTTTCTTTCTCTTCTTATGACGATCTAAGTCATCAGAATCGGAGTCTACAATATCTTTGGCATCCACAGACCCATCCAGACACGAAGACACAGCATTGAGCTCACTTTTGGCCTTCTTGACTTTTCTATCTTTGACAACAGCATTTTGGGAAATTAAACTCATCTTTGCCTAGGCTGCACATCGCAACACCATGGGAAAATATGGCATTTAATCAAATTTGTTACACAGGGCAAGGAGTACTACAGGTGCTCGTAGATAGTGAGCAGAGTACGGTTTTACAAAATCAAACCATCAAAATGTAAATAACAAACGAAAATCAATCTTAACAAAGAAACCAAAAAATATTCAAAACCAAGTTTGGAAGTAGTCATATCAAACAAAAACCTAACAATTATATTGTAAACCCTGCTTTTCTAAAACATATTTAATATCATAATTATGAAAGGAGAATGCTAAACATAGATTTATGATACCTTTTAGAAGTTTGAAAACCCTAGTTACATTTTTGAAACGCTTCATTCTCATGTTCTAAATCTTTCTTACGATTTTGACTATCATGAGACTTTTGAGCCATTTTTGACTATAGAACTTTTACCAAATCATCCTAATTAGTCTATATTTAAAATCCTTGAATTTTTTTTTAATCTCCTAGTCATTTTCAAAACGATAAACAAAGATTTTGACAAAAAAAACTGCCATTCGTGTTTTAATCAATTCTCATTCGTGTATTGCGCCCCAAAAATAATTTTTCTAGTTATCTAAAATTTACGAAACTTTGAGGATTATTATATTTTGATGTTTTTGAGCTAAAAATGAATTATTATTTTATTATTTTCATATTCTTTCCGCCATTTTTAAACATAATTAACTACCAAAACCTAACTTTCAGTACATAAATCTTATCTAAATCCTTTTAGATTTACTCCAAATCCTCCATTCATGATAAGCATCAAATCTTTACCCTTGATTTGTCCCAAATCTGTCGTGTATCACGATCCACATAACGAACCATATCCACCCAAATCTTTGACAATATTCAGCATTAATTACATGAAGACTTTTTCTATGTGTTTTGTCTTATCCTCTTAACACCACTGAACCTCCTTCACCCCTTCTCCCTTACTTTGGTCAGTTATGACCTTCCCCACATGCATCCAAAATCCTATCATATCCTTATCTACACATTCATCCCCTTCCCACAGAAAAAAAAATGAAGATTTCGAAAATATTTTCTCAAATCTTTCAAGTTTACATGCACTTCACCTCCCCACTACATTCCAATGTGCACCAACGTCATTCAAACTCCTTCACACACACGAGCTCATCATCATCTCCATCCTCCTCTCCATTTCGTGGCACTACCATAGCAAGCCACCATTGTTTGGAGCTTTGAAAATCAACCATACATGAAGATTTGGGTTTATTCATCTTCTAATCTTCGATCTCTATTTTTTTTCTTGGTTTTAGGTATAAATTTCTAATATTTTCTCATAATTCCTTGAGAAGGTTCTCAAGAGGTGATTTGAAGGATTCATAAACTTGTTCTTCTTTCTTTTCCTATCCTTGATAGCATAAGCTTACAAGCAAGATCTTTTTACTTGTTTTGACCATGATTGGTGTGGGTTGTTGTGTGTTGAGTATCATATGGCCATCCATGGTTTGTTATAAGTAAATACATAGATGGAACATGATGTTATGACATTATAAGCATAAAAACAATATATTGATGCCTTGAAGCTTTGGTGCAAGAATTTGTTTGAAAGAAGCATGAAAAGGGTGGTTTTGGAAACCACCGAATTTCATGTAGGTTGCGTGGTAAAATTGTATTGATTAGCTAAGAGTTATGATAAAAATAAGTTATAAAATGAAAGCTTAGGATGTCTAGTTTATCACAGATTTTACAGTTCACAAAAATAACATGTAAAAAGTTATGGCCAAACTGGTGCAAGGTGTCAAATCTACCAAAACTGGATTTTTGTGTTCAAGGCTTGACCTTCTTAATTTCTGCTATGCTTTTGTTGTTTTCAAGTTAATTTGATATAAAATAACATCACTTGGATGAGTATAACATGATTTCTGAAAGGGTAAAGATTGAGCATGATTTATTCCAATGTTGGAACTTATTGTGCATAGCTGTGTTTTTTGCCCAATTCTTGGAGTTCTTGATCTTCTTAATTAATTTCAATCTTAACATGTGAATCCTTGGAGTTTGTAGATAAATTTTGATATATAATTTGACATGAGTTAAGCATGTTTAGTAAGTTATATAAGTAAATAAAGTTGATAAATTAAACTCTTGGTTTAACTCTTTATTCTAGATAAGTGTTGTGGTATATTTTGATACACTATTGACATGTATATATTTCTATCTCTCCTTTGAAGAGTAATCGTTTATATATTATTGAATGATTTTACTTTTTTACATCTTTAGCCTTGTTTTTGGGTGATGATCACATCTCTCTATTGGGGGTGGCGGTTTTACCCTCGTTTGTTATTTTTGCTTATATGTTTCTCTTTAAAACAATAAATTTAAATTGCAAACAACGAGGGTATTACATATATCATGTGCATGCAAAAAAAAACGTGCATTGAAATTCCTAATGCAACCCCGAAGAGTATTGAAGCAAGTTGGATAAGGAACAACTTCAACAATGGCCTGAAAAAAGAATAAACAACATAAGACAGTATAGAACGTTTTGGGTAAGAAATTGGTTCCATATAATTAAATATCGGTCCCGATACGCAATATCGGCCAATATTGCTCAGATTTTGGGCCAACCGATACGCGAAATTGGCGATATGCGACGGATTTAGAATTTCACATATTTATCGTCGATATATCGGTTATTGACCGATATTTGCTGATATTTACTGATATTTGCCAACATTTAATGGTATTTGTTGATATTTATTGTGAAAACAAATAAAAAAAATCATGCCACGACAACTGCGACATATAAAATATCGCTTGCGACACTTCAATATCGCTACACCGCGACCGCAATTTTATTGCTTGATTGGTTTCGAAAGTAAAAGGTTGAAAAATAGTGTGGATTTAATACTGCATCTTAATCAGCTTATGTTTGCCTCATCTCCGCCCCCCCAGAAAAATCCAATCTCTGATAGAATATCAAGCTCCAACAAAATTCCTGTCCAACAATGTGGAACAAAACAAACACCAGATTGGATTTATTGTAAGAAAAACAGAAGGAATTAAACTTCATTGTATAGTTTGTAACAAAACAGAGAGTAAACGAAGGAAAGTGATGAGAGAATTTCATTATTGACTAACTTATTGATCACACGGGTCTCTCAATCCCTTTATATCAGCTATGGTTCTAACAAATTCTAACTGAGCTGCTAATTAACATTTAACAGCTTGTAACAGACATGATGAACAACTAACAGCTTGTAACAGACATGATAGTAGCATTAAAAATGTTACTCACACAGGAAACCTCTCCATTTCCCCATCTACTACCTTGGTAGACGTCCTTTTTGTACCAGACATTAAACATAATCTTCTATCTGTGATTCGGTTATCAGCCAAGAGAAGCAATGGACTATACAGTATACAGAGTCTCATACTTTCTTAGCCAATTATAATTGTATCCCAAATCTTTCATCTTGTAATAAAGCTACTCTTCATACCAAGGCTGCAAACATCCCTGACCTACCCCTTATACATGCCAGATTAGGGCAGAGTTCAATCTCAAAATTACAGCATTTACCTGATTGTTCGCAGTCTGATGTGACATATAGCTTTTGACACTTGTACTCTTGCTAAGTTTCACAAACTTCCATTCAATAAGAGTATTTATTTTGCTTCCTCTCCTTTTGATTCGGTCCACATTGATTTGAGGGAAATCTCCTCGTATCACAGATGAATCTTATTTTTCACTATATCGGATGACCACACAAGGTTCACTTGGAATAATTTATCTCAACACAACTCAAGTGAAACAGATTCTATCTTTATTACTTTCCACGGTTGAAACATGGTTCAATAGAAGAGTCAAAGTAATCTGCAGTGATAATGGCACTGAAATTGTGCAGCATGATTGTTCTTCCTTGCTCCATGGCAAAGGAATTGTTCATCAAAGAAGTGCTCCTGATGTGCCACAGCAGAATGGAAGGATTGGAAGAAAGCATAGGTATTTAGTTGAGAGTGCACAGGCCTTACAGTTACATGCTCAGCTCCTGGTTAAGTTTTGGGGAGATTGCATTTTGGCAGCTACCAACCTCATTAACTCGATGCCCTATTCATATTTAGTTCTCTCCTTTTGGAGCTTTATTTCACAAGTCACCTTCATACGCTCATCTCATGGTGTTTGGGTGTCCATGTTCTGCAAGGCCTTACGTTACACAGTTTGAACAATTATATGCTAAAGCAAGGAGGCTTGTTTTTATTGGTTATACTTCAACTCAGAAGGCTTACAAGGTATATGATCTTGAAATTCACAAGATTTTCCATTATCAAGGATGTCATCTTTCAGAAGTATTTTTTTCTTTTTTCTTTTGTAAATAACATTCCAATCCACACCTACCACCGGTACACCATCATCTACCTTACCTCTTGTTACCTTTATTGATGATCCTTTACCAGCTTCTGCTCCACCTTCTATTACATCATCTAACCTATCTCCTGCAATCTCAGTTCCCTCTTCATCATCCCCTGAACAACCATCTCCTCCACCACGGTGCCACCACCACCTTTAGTTCCTGTCCAGAGATCCACTAGACAAAAATATCTACCATCTTCCATTATGCTTCATTTGGTTCTTGAAAAGTTTTAAAGAAAAGAAAGAAAATGAAGAGTAAAACATCACAAACTTCTACCTGAAACTAAATGAACCTTGTTCATACATCAAACCAAAAACTTCAACCGCTCTAATCTTCCTTTCATTATGCTGAGAAGACATTCAGAAAACAGCACAACCATATATCTAAAGCCGAATAAACCTAGTATTACATCACCAAAAAGTTCAATGTTTCCAATCTTCCATCCAGTACCCTATCACATACACTTTAGTCAGCATGATATCCTTATTCAATATGACATATATAAGCGTAATATAAATATATCATAAGAAAAAATTTAAAAAACTATCTTTCTCTATAAATGTCACCTATTATGCCTGCATTTCATAGCACAACATCATTTTTGTAGTAAAATTTGCTGATGAAAGTGTCCGCTTAACACTTGTAATGACTACTAAGGAAGTAAATGAAGCTAAATTAACAAGCTGACTCATTGAATCAAACAACAAATTATATATTGAGGGGGAAAAACCATCTAATTAGCACGGGTAAAAGAGCACAATCTGGAGAGTTTACGATTCACTAACTTTATGCATAGAAAGCTTTTAAATTAAATGACATAAAAGGCTAGTCTGCTCATGAGGATAGGAATTTAGTTAATTAAACAAAATATACCTTCCCAACCGCCGGAAGATGAATCGGAGCAACGAACTTAAGTGATGAAGACTGAAAGAGAGAGGAACGGCCGACGAGGAGAAACGCAAATTGGGAGAGAGAAAAGATGGGCGGAGGAAGAAGCGGAGACCGGGAGGAGCTGCAGTCCTTCCCTATTCGATTGCACTGTGTTCCCACATTTGCGGTGTCCTTCCAAAAATGTTTTTCACTTGGACGTTCTAATTTTTATAAAATATAACAAATACTATATTTTACAATTTAGAAATGTCATTTTTTTTATAAGGACCTTGCATACATTATTATCCAATAACCTTGACATTACAACCACCAATAAGCATTAAAATAACTTAAAAACTACTTCTTAAGTTAATGGCAAACATAAAGAATTTATCAAAAGCTTTAAGCGATAATAATTTTTTTACTCTATTAGTCATGTCATTAACTATACTGTATATAATCACACTAAGCAAACGTTTATTTTGATAAAAAAATTCGTTGGTTCCTCTCCTATAAATGGTAAGCTACTGTGGCTAGCATGCAACATAGGTAAATTGTTCTACACTTTGGCCTACACCTTCTTTGACACATCCAATTCATCACTCGAGTAAAGTCTATAGGATGATGAGCGAAACCTATCCTCTCAAACAGCTTGAGCCAAACAGTACATGCATAAGAGCAGTTGAAATGTAAGTATAACATGTCCTAAAAAAACTATTTTTTTAAAATTCACCCTAATTTCTACTTTCAATCCAAATATCTACCCACCCTTACTGAACACACTCACGTACACACACACACACACACACAATATATATATAAAAGAACTTTGGCATCCTATCATCCATTATGAAACAATCTAAGTCATTCGTTTATCTTGAAAACAACTCTACTATCATTTGTGTGGAAACAATCTAGGCCATTCTTTTTCTTAAAACCCTACCCTGTAATATTAGTCAATCTAAATCATTTATCCACAAGAAAATGAACCTAGCTCTTGTGTTTATAAGTGTCTCAAGCACGCCAATAAACCAACAAAACAAAGAGATCATAATCATTTATTTTAAAAGGATTAAATCTTCCTTAGATCTTTTTATTAGGTCACTTTCCTAGCAACAACTATCCTTTCTTTTTACAAAAGCATCCCACTACTTCATCACCACCAAATATAATGAATCAAACCGCGGTTGTGCTTTTTAAAACAATTTTGCATCATCAATCTTTTAACCATAGCTATATTAAAGAGACCCCGCCTCACAAGATCATACTCAATTTGCAAAATGGGCTTGCAAGAACATACTTGTGTCCTATCGATTGAGAGGTACTCATCCAAACCATCAATGTACTTGTCAATTAAGATAGAAATACAAGGAATCAACCTGTACTTTTCATTAATTCATCCACTCTGACAATCAAGCCCCATTACAGATATATACAAGGGAGCTTGGAGCTTGGGGGAATTTTTGTACAAAATAGAAAAGGGAAAACTAATAGGAAGAGGAAAAGACATAAGCATGGCCTTATATATGATGAAAAAGATGGAGGAAATCTTTGGATAGACAAAAGAAGTGAGAGAGATAAGAGAAGACAAAGCGGTTTAAAACCAGAATCCTATAACATTTGGAAGCCACAAGGCCAAAAGAGAATGAGAGAAAAAGGAAGTGGGGGAAAATAGAGAAAGAGAGATAATACAAGGGACGGTTAAGGTACAGGTTAGGACAACTAGATTAGGCCGAAACATAGGATTAATCGCAAGCTCTATTTTATTCCAAAATCCTCACCCCAAACATGTTTTAAAACATCTCCTATTTTCAATTGGCTCACAGGACAATTATAAATTAATGTTACCTATTCTAAGTCAAATGTTAATAGGGGTTTAAAAGAGACTACATGTATTCATTTAGGATTGGGCGAAGGCATTTAGGAACCAATGTAGCCAAAAACCAAGCCTAATATCAATAGGATTTTAAAACAATTTTATTATCATCGGCCTCCAACTCACACACCCCACAAAAATATCAACTACTAATATTTGTAAGATATAATCATAATTAACTAGTTATGGGCTCCTAAGACTTTAAACACACTAAAAGCACATCAAAAAAAATATGCATGAATTTTTTTGACATATATACAAAGACACGCTAAATCATGCAAGCACACAAAAACACTCACAAACACTCCCACACTTAAATCACATATTGCTCTCAATGTGTAGACAAGTAAAGGAACATATAATTTAAGTATGGAGAGACAAATAAATAAATAAATAGAAACAAGTAAATAGTATAAAACTCCCCTATCACATTGGATTGTCTCCTAAGAAGTGCTTGTTTTTACGTCTTTAGCCTGACGTGATCTCGATTTACACAATCAAGGTAGGTAGTTCTTGTAGATGCACCTCTTCAACATTATGCTCCATGAATGACTTATAGTAGGGCTTAAGCTTGTGATTGTTTACTTTGAACTCATTTTCCATCTTCTCACTTCTGATCTATATGGCACCATGAGGGAAAACATGAGTAACAATAAAATTACCAACCCATCTAGAATGCAGCTTACCTAAGAATAAGTGAAGTCAAGAATAATAGAGTGACAATTTTTAGCCCACAAAAAATGACTTTCCAAGAATCATCTTGTTATGAAAAGCTGTTGTCTTCTCTTTATACGCTATATCACTCTCAAACACATCATCCCTCATATCTTCAAGCTCATGAAGTTGTAGCTTCCTACGTGCTCCAGTGGAATCTATACTTATGTTTAAGTTATTCACAACCCACCATGTCTTATACTCAAACTCCATGAGTAGATGACATGATTTTCCATAAACAAGCCAAAAGGGAGACATGTCTATGGGTGTTTTTATCGGTAGCATTATAATCCCACAAGGCATCATCTAACCTTTGGCTCCAATCCTTTTGATTTGGGCCCATGGTCCTCGCCATTATCTTCTTAATTTCTTGGTTCGAGACTTCTACTTTCCCACTAGTTTGAGGGTGATAGGGTGTAGAAATATTATGTGTAACCCCATACTTATCAAAGCTTCGATCGTTATGTTGCAAAAATATGGTCCTCCATCACTGATGATCACTCTAGGCATACCAAACCTAAAAAAATATGTAAGATTGGATGAAACCTATAACTACACGATAATCATTAGTATAGGTGGCGATTGCTTCCACACATTTTGATACATAATCCACAATAAGAAGAATATAAAGATAACCCTTAGAATATGGAAATGGACTCATAAAATCAAAGCCCCACGTATAAAAAAATCCCACAACTATAATAGAGGTTAATGGCATTTGATCTTTAGGACCAATGTTACCTAATCATTGGCACCCGTCGCATGTCATGCAATAAGTGTTAGCATCTTTAAATAGTATAGGCCAATAAAAACTAGCTTTATGAACCATGAAGTTGGTCATTTTGGCACCAATGTGTCCTCCACAATGTAAAGTATGACAATATGATAAAATATGCTCAAATTTGGAACCAGTTACACATCTCCTTGCTATACCATCAGTACTGAATTTCCACAAATAGGGGCCATACAAAATATATTAGTATGTCTCCTTTCTAATCTTAGTTCTCACAAATTGTGACATGTCAGTAGGTGGCTTATGAGTAACAAGATAGTTCACAATATCATGGTGTCTTAATATATATATCCTAAAGAGCTGCTCATTCAAAAAATTCTCAATCAATAGTATATGTTCACCATCTTGAATCAGAGAGCTCAAATGACTTGCTAATACGTTCTCACTTCCTTTATTGGCCTTAATCTTCACATCAAACTCTTGAAGCAAGAGAACCCATCTTATCAACCTAGGATTTGATTCCTTTTTAGAAAATAAACACTTCAATGATGCATGGTCATTGAAAATGATAACTTTAGTTTTAAGTAAATGTGGTCTAAATTTATCAAGAACAAATACCACCGCCAACAGTTCTTTCTCGATAGTGGAGTAATTCAACAGAGCATTATTAAGAGTCCTTGAAGTGTAATAGATAACATGTGCATTTTTATCCTTCTTTTGTCCTAAGACTTCACCAACTGTATAATTAGAGGCGTCACACATGATTTCAAATGGTAGAGACCAATCTGGAGGTAGCATCGCCAAGATCATCATTAGGAGTTTTTTGAGTTCATTGAACGCTTGCTGACAATCCTTAATCCAATAAAACGCCACGTACTTCTACAAAAGGCATGTCAATGGTCATGTAATTCTAGAAAAGTTTTTTATAAATCATCGATAGAAGCTTACATGTCCATGAAAAGAATGTACCTCTCACACACAAGTGGGAGAGGGAACGTAACGCACATCATCTATCTTATCTTTATCAACCTTTAGCCCCTTATATGAAACAATATGACCAAGTAAAATTCCTTTTGTCACCATAAAATGACACTTTTATCAATTAAGTACAAGGTTAGTTTCTTCATATCGTTTCAAAATTAAAGTCAGATTGTTAAGGCAAGATTCAAAAGTATCACCAAAGACACTAAAATCATCCATAAAAAACTCAATAATCTTCTCAATGTAATCAAATAAAATACTAACCATATATCTTTGGAATTTACCAAAGGCCTTGCATAGCTCAAAGGGCATGCATGGATAAGAAAATGTGTCAAATGGGCATTTAAAGGGCATATTCTCTCGATCCTCTTCTACTATGTGAATTTGGTTGCACCTGGAGTACCCATCAATGAAGTAATAATAAAAATGACTAGCCAATCTCTCAAGTGTTTGATCAATAAATTGTAGTGGCAAGTGGTATTTCCTTGTCATGGTGTTCAACTTCATATAGCTAATGCATACTTGGTGTCCAATCATTGTCCTTTATGGGACAAGCTCATTCCCCTCGTCCTTCACAATAGTGATCCCTAAGTTTTTAGGTACCACCTAAATAAGTGCCGCCCATTCAGAATCTGAGATGGGGTAGATGACTCCATAATCCAAGAGTTTGATGATATCCTTCTTTACTAGTTCCATCTTAGGAGGATTAAGCTTGTATTAGGGGTTCTCTAGTAGGTTTAGCTAATTTTTTAAGAAGTATGTGGTGAGATTCAAATGATCTGGTAATGGATTAAGTTCTAGTGTAAGGGCATGAATCACATAAGGTATAGGCTTTTTAGTAGCTAAAGGAATCAAAAAAGGAGAGGATCCATACCGATATGGAGGGTTTCCCTCCATGTGTGCCATGCTATGCATAAGATGTGGGAAAAGTAGCATCTCAATTTCCTCCAAAGAAATCTCTTCCCCTTTCTCATCTAATCCTAGACTTTTCATAAAAGTGGTTTCAATAGATCATCCTCATACTCATCCTCATCAAAGTTGTAACACTCCCCAAAATTCACTACTGAAAAATTTTATTTTTAAAACTATAAGCAAAAGCAAAAAAAGAGTAAATTTCGAGATGTTACCACCATACTTAGTACCAGATTGGTTTCCCTCCACTATTCTAGTACCAAGTGCTAAGGCTAAAAACATACTTTAATCAAATCCAAGATACAATCATAAATTAGAGTAGCATGATAATTAAATTATAAGAAATAAAATCCACTAATAGTGGTTACACAATAAAATAATTGAAACAGGAAACATAGGAGTTTTAAGGAAAAACACCGAAAGCTTCCCGGATAGTCCTATGCTCTTAACCAGAGAGTAGATATGGAATAATGCTTGTGAGCTAACCTATAAAGGCAACTGCCCATTGAATAGGCAGGGGCCCACAAAATAAACCTTTCAATACTACGGTACTGGGTAACCCTTTATATATGACTAATATGTAGGGCCTGCATGCAACACATCAATCATCACACATCAAACACATGAACAGGAAATTATACATATATAGACAGAAATACAATAATCATTAGAATGGCCACATACATCAAGATTATATGTCACAAAGGCTCATTCACTTAGAAATAACAAAAATTACCAATGAAGCATCTAAGCGATGCTCTTTATAGTATATTTAAATAGCCAACAACACACTCAACCATAGAACATCACTCAACTCAAGGCAGGCCCATGGGCCCATCAATACAGTACCAAAACTCAAAACATCCTAGTAGGCCCCAAGGCTGCCACTATGTCACATCAACATGTCATAATAGTTCTTTTATTATTAGCTAGACTTAATCTATTAATTAGATATTAATCATCTCTTGAATTATATCCACGTAGGTTTGGGGACCCCACTGTTATAATCGGTGGACCGGTATATATGATACACTTTAGGACAAAACGCTTCTGACCACTATTATAACCAGTGGATTGGTACATATAATATAATCCGGGGTAGAATGCTCCTAACCACTATTATAATTGGTGGACCGATATATATACTACACACGATCCTGACCTACATGGTATTCTATTATAAGTGATTAGTGTCTTTCCATTTAATTATCACACCAATTCCATTTTATTTAATCGAGGGGGAGATCACGAACCTAGAGTCACAAAGATACACCATTCATACTGGCGCATAGAAGTAGCACAATATCTTATCGATTATCAACCCAGGGATGCAAAGGTACCCTGGTCGCATTGGTGCACAAAGGCACACAATACCCTACCGACAAGGACACCTAGTTCATAAGTATGCATACCCCATAATTAGGTCTGTAGAGCTAAATAAAGTAAGATGTAGGGCTTAACTGGAGCACTAAGGCACACTAGCAAAATCTAGAATAATTGTGGGCTAAACCACGTCTTTAGGGTAGCGACACCTAAAGAGTCACCATTCCTGATCTCGAGGTTTTTCACTTTAAGTATTGGTATCTTAATTAAGGTAACCACGAGAAACACATTAATTACATACTTAACCATTTGTATTTGTTTCCATCATTATGAAGTAACCATAATCAAGATTATTGTCAAAGTTAACTTAAGTAGTTTACTAAGGCCATCCTAGGTTCCGACACTCATACTTAGGCACCTTAGGTCAAAATGACCAAAATACCCCTAAGGCTAAGGCTAACTCTTTACTATCCACTTCCATCACATAATTTATTTTTATTTATCAACATGCCATGAAAGAGTAACATACCATAATTATACTATTGATTATGTAGATAAGTTGTCCAACATACAAAATGATCCTTTTACCTATAAAACCTTAACATACACTTCTAGAACAACCAACACACATTCTCTTGCTTAATCAACATTAAATGCACCTCCTACATGTTTATGAAAATAACGTTACAACGTACTCCAATTTATCATTTTATTCCTACACCACGCATAATCCTTATGATACACTCAAATTACCAAAATATTCCTAGACCATATTTTATTGAATATTATGCTCAAATAAGTGATATTAAGATAGTAAACCCTTATTGTCATGTTTAACATCATTTTATACTTCTCATGCATGTTTGTTAAACTAACCACCCTTTTACATGCAAAATTACCAAAATATCCCTAGACTATATTTTATTGAATATCATGCTTGAATAAGTTAATAACCCCCTATTATCATATCTAACATCACTTTATACTTAACATGTATGTTTATTACAATAATTCCCATCTTGCCTACAAAATTACCAAAATACCCATTCTTACTTACAAAATTACTAAAACGCCCCTAGGCCATTTAATATTGATAATCATACCCCGCATGCATTGCTAATACCACAAATCCCTATTAGTATACTTAGCACCAATTGCCACGTATACTATCATGCAGGTTTATTAAGTTAACTCTCATTACACTTTCTAAATTACTAAAATGCCCCTATAACATTTATGTAATACCCCAAAACCCTATTTTAGGAATTAAAAATAAAATAAGGATTATTGGATAAGGTTTAATTATATATGCTATTTCTAATAAAATAATAATATAATAATTATTAGTATGGCCATAAAAGGAGAAAAGGATGTAGGGTTATAATTAGTGGAGGCTAGAATTATTTGCTAAACTAAAATAAATTATAGTAAATAATAAAAATAATTTCTAAATTAATAAAAAGTTTATTTTATTATTATTACTAATCTTTATTATTCCTAAAATTTTAAAAAAATCCCAAACCACCCTATCAAGCCCATTTTCCTTTTTTTCTTCCTCTTTGTCTTCCTTTCCTTTCTCCTTTTCTTCCTTTTAATTCCTTCATTTCCCCTCCCTCAGCCGACTAGGCCATGCCCAGTGCAGACCCAATTCCCCCTTCCCCCTCCTCTCCTCTCATTTCCCTCCCCCTGGCCCACTCTTTCTTTCTTTTTTCTTTTCTTTCCCCGCCTGCCCTAGCCCAAGCTCACACCCCTGCTCCCCTTTTCTCCCTTCCTTTTCTACCTTCTTCCCTTTCTACCCCTGTCTTCAACCTCCCCCTGATCGGATCTGCTAGTCATGGCTGCTTTGCAACTCCGTCTCTCTTTCTCCCCTCCTCCTTTCCTTATTTGGGCCTGTAGGGCGTGCAGCTGGCACTGCCCTGCATGGTCCCTCTCCCTCCTGCAACCCCCAGCTCCCCTACCTACCCCCTACACCCCCTCGTAAAACCTCTGCCCTATCTCCCCTGTCAACCTACTACTCTAGCCTACACACCAACCTATATACCAACCACCCACCCCCTCCCCTGTCTTCTTCCCTCCTTTATCCACTTCCTCCAACCATTTTTCCTATAAATACTCCCCACTCCCTCAATTCTCTCTTTTTCTACAGATCAACACACCCTCCAGCCTTACTCGCACATCCACTTCAACTGCCGCTACCGCCACCGTCGTCACACCCTCCCTTCCTCTTCCCTGCATCACCCTCCACCCAATGAAATACTTTCATACCCCTAACTCCCGTTCCTCTTCTCTCCCTACTTGTGCAAAGTGGGCAACTCAAGTAGCCCTTTTGCACCTCCCACGCCACATGTGCCACCACCACAGCAGCAACCACCACCCTCCCTACCTATTCAGAAAACCTTCTCCTACCTTACCACACCACCACTTTCCCTTTTTCCCCTCCTTCCTCCTCCTTTTCTCTTCTTTCCTCTCGGCCATCGCCACTCGTGAGACTCCACCACCACCACCACAACCCCCTCTGACCCATAAACCCTACCACCTAAGAAACCCTAACTCCTCTCCTCTTTCCCAACCCCAAAACCCTTCTTTTACAATAAGCACCATCACCATCGTGTGCCACTACCATCACCCCTTGCTAGCTATCCCTTATGGTTGTGCTCTTATCATTCTTACCTACTTAGTATATTTTATTTTAAATATTTTGTTATTATTAACATTGTTACTACTACTACTACTAATATTTAATTAAGGAAATAAAGAAAAAGGAAAAAAGAGTAGGAAGAAGGTTAAATGACTAGTATGCTATTTTTATAGGTTGTGAGCAAAATCCTTTCCATGAGGAGGTGTAGGATTCGTGCTCCAAGCCCTAAGTCCTATTAGGTAAGGATATAGTTAAGGATTTGGGTTTTGTTATGAATTATGTGCTTATGGGGGTAATGGTATAGAATGTGTACTTATATGTGAATGTGAACTAAATATATGTGTAGTGCAGCTTGGCTTGCAAGGAGCTAATGTATGTTGAGTATGATTTATATTATGTGTAAAATGTGTGATTTGACTTGTTATGTATGACATGCTCTTATGTATGGTTGAGATGGTATGACATGCATGCTTAGAGGCCTTAGGTGGGTTTGAGTGGTTGTGGGGGAACTCAAGAAATAAAGAGAGTGGAGTGAGAAAGGAGAAGTGGGAAAAATCCTAAGTGTATTATGAAATATGGATGAGAAACTAAAGGATGAAAGTAATAAAATGAAGGGTTAGGGTAAAAATATTGCATGAGAAGTATGAGTCTTGCATGAGGTGTTTAGTCTTTTCATGGGGGGAAAGTTTACATGGGAAAAGTTGGTGTGAAGGTTGACCATAGGGAGGAAAGAGTATTTTGGGTGATTGGAGTACTTGGGAAGAGAGAGTACGTGGTTTGGTGGAAGTATGCATGGGAGCCTAACTAGGATTTTTGGGGAAAAATCCTAAGTATGGGGGTATTATGAGAGAGGTTAAGGAGGTTGGTTGAACCTTGGGTTGTGATGAAGAGTGTGTCATAGAGAGGGTGAGAGTCAAGTTAAATGGAGGGTGGAGTTGTGCATGAGAAGGAGGTGTAAAAGAAAAGGAGTGCATGGAGTTGTGAATAAGAGGAAGGTATAAAATAAAAATGAGTGTATTAGGGCTTTGGGGTGATCGACTAGGCTTTATTATCACAAGGGGAAGTTGGAGAGTCTAGTTGTGATGATTGGAGTACGTTGAGTGGAGTGATGGTGTTGGAATCAAGGGGGAGTATGGGTTGTATAAGAAAAGGAGAGGCTAGGGCCACATATGCCAGATTAGGGTTTCAAGGGGAACCCCTAGTAGACGATGGTGAGCCTAGGTGGAGAATAGGAAAGTGGGTCTTGACCCACATGCATGAGGGCTTTTGGATTCATGGTGAGTAGGGTGTAAGGAGAAAAAGGGGCCATGGAGTCTTGGGGACTGTAGAGGTCCCAAGTTATGGGATAGGGTTATTTAGGGAGCCTGGGGTGGAAGAGTGATAATGAGTCAGGGAAGTCCATTGGGGGTGTACATGTCTAGTTGAAGGGGTTACATGTTGAATAAGACTCGAACAAAATACTAATAATTTAAAGTGAAAGATTATTGAGCCGAACCTAGACCGATCTACCTACAAGAATAGTGGTCAGAAGCATTTTTGCCCTGGAGACCGATCTACCGGCAAATAATAGTGGCTAGGTGTGTTCTACCCTGGAGATGTATTCCGATCCATCGGCTATAATAGTGGGGCATCCCGAGCTCAATAAATCAAACCTTAGATGTTAACAAATCATGAGGAAGATACTAATCACTTACAATGGAACACCACTTGGGTCGGGACCAGACCGATCCACTTATGAGAATAGTGGCCAGGAGTACTTTGCCCTTGAGACTGATCCACTGGCAAATAATAGTGGCCAGGTGCATTCTGCCCTAGAGTTGTATTTCTGATCCACCAGCCATAATAGCGGTGTTCCCATACTTATGTGGATATAATTCGAGAGATGTGTAAAGATGGAGCTAATGGTTTAAATTCTAATAGTGGTGATTAATCCAATTAACTTATTACTTCCATTATCTATCTTTTATATGATATGTCTTGTCTTAGATAAATGGTTACCTTACTCGATACGTAGCATATTGAGCACCCCTATCATGGGTGTTGCTCATTTCCATGAGTAATGGCCCCTCTTGAGTCTGTGCATGTCGGAGATGATGCCATTGCTGACTTGGTTAGGGCAGAGTGACGATCTAATTTACCTAGAGTGGGGTCTGAGGGAGTGTTATCCAGAATTGTTATTTTATGTTATTTCTACCATTTTCATTCCCTCATAGTGGACGTTGTTTTGTACTTTATTTTAGTTATGTATTAACCTTAACATTTGCGTACTCTGGTTTTATTTCTTAATGTTGAAATATTATGGTTTTTATTAACCATCCTTGTTAATTATTTTTGTACCTTTAGTCTTGTAGTTAGTATGAGATTAGCCAGGGGTCAATCTTGTACCAATCTTGTACTGGTCACGACAGTAGCACCTCTCCCCTCATTTTTAGTGCATGATTTTCCATAACAAACAAAAATTTTCAACTGTATGGGGGTATTACAATTTATTATTAAAAATCATACCCAACATGCATTATCAACTCCATAAAACCCTTATTATTATTCTTAGCACCAATTATCACCTATCATACATGTTTATTTAAGCAACCTCAATTTTACATACAAAATTACTAAAATGCCCCTAGCAAATAAAATATTAATACTCATGCCCAACATGTATTATTAACACTATAAAACCCTTATTATTATTCTTAGCACCAATTATCACCTACCATGCATATTTATTTAGGTAATTACTATTGAACATATAAAATTACTAAAATGCCCCTAGAACATAAAATATTATTTTTTCATGATGGAACATGTATTTTTAATGCCACAAACCCCTATCATCATCTTCAACACTATATAACACTTAGCATGCATTTTTATTAAGATAATTAACATCATACATTAAAATTACCAAATTACCCCTAGGCCATAATGTAACACCCCTAAAATCACAGTTGAAAATTTTTGTTTAAACAAACAAATACAAGCACGAGAGGTGCTATCGCCGTGATCGGTACAAGCCTGGCCCTCGCCTAGTCTTGTTCTAACCACAAGGCTAAAGAAAATTTTTCACAAGACATTAGACAAACTTAAACAAAGATTCATAGAAACCAAAATGTTCATAACACGAAAATCAGAGTGTGCGATAAAAGTTGTTACAACCCAAATAGGGTACATAGTCAAAGTTCCCAAAAGGGATAAAAGGTATAACATAACAAAATAAAATCGAAATACAACGAAAAAATAAGTAAACAGGGATATAAGGGAGTCCGGTCAACATTGCTCTCGGGCCCCCATGCTAAGTCCAATGGTTAACTCTCAGCCCTGCTCAATGCCTCATAAGTATCATAGGCATCGAAGATGGCTTCTCCTACCTGTACAAACTCAGTAGGGCACTCTGCTCGTGGGAATGGGCAGTACCCATGAAACAGGCAGTTAGTATGCTATGTACTGAGTAAGGTAACCATGCAAATAAGGCCAGGCACAAAAGCATATAATACAAGTAGGATCATACGGATAAATCATGCAAGCAATGCATATAGTAGAAGGTGTGTTACAGTCCGATTTCCATGGGGCCAGGGTTAGCTAGGGGTGGTAATAGGTCAGGAGTCATACATGGTTTGTGCATGGTTGTGTGTGTGATATCTAAACAAATAAGACATGAATAAGACATTAATCACGTAAAGTGGAAGACCGCTTGAGTCGGGGTTATGTGTATTATGTTTACCGATCCACTAGTGAGAATAGTGGTTAGGAGCGTTCTGTCATGGATTGTATAATATTTATCGATTCACTGGTGAGAATAGTGGTTAGGAGCATGTTGTCCTAGATTGTATTATATTTACCGGTCCATCGGTGAGAATAGTTAGGGTCTGAGCTCAAGTAATGAAACCCTTGAATAATAATAATCTATAGAAAGATACTAATTACTTATAGCAGAACACCACGTGGATCGGGAACATGTGTATTATGTTTACCGATATACTGGTGAGAATAGTGGTTGAAAGTGTTATGCCTTAGATTGTATTATATTTGCTGGTCCATCGGTGAGAATAGTGGTCAGGAGCATTCTGCCTTGGATTGTAATATATTTACCTGTCTACCAGTGATAATAGTGGTTAGGAGTGTGCTTTCCTAGATTGTACTATATTTACCTGTCCATCGATGATAATAGTGGGGTCCTTAAACCCACATGGATATAATTTGAGAAATGACTAATTATGACACTAATGGATTGAGTCCAGATAATAATGAATGGAATAATATGACCTACTGATGTGTATGGCATTCTTGATGTGATCTTGTTGAGAATTTTGTGGGTCGGTTATGCGAGTTGCATTTCCTACTGAGGATGATGTGATTTTCTAATTATACTACAAAAACGACACTTGCATGTTCCAATAATAAGTCATGTTATTTCTAAGTAAATGATTAATGGTATCATATGACCTTGATGCATGTGGCTCTAGGAATATTTATTGCATCTCAGTTAATAAATGTATGATTCCATGTTCATGTGATTGATATGATGCATCTGATGTGTTGCATGCGGGCCTTGCATAATAGTCTTGTATAATGGGTTACTCAATACCATAGTACCGAAGGGTTCATTTATTGGGCCTCTACTTATTCAATGGACAGTTGCCTTTGTAGGTTAGCTCGCAAGCTCTATTCAAAATTTACTCTTAGGTTAAGAGCGTATGACTATCCGGAAAAAGTTTATGTATTTTCCTTATAATCTCTTGTATTCTCTTTTCATTGACTTTATTTTGTAACCATAGTTAGTGGGTTGTATTTTCTGTATTCTAACTATTGTGCTACTCGGTTTTATGATTATATCTTTAAGTTTGTGTAAAGTACGTTTTTAGCCTTAACACTTGGTATCGGAACTGGGGAGGGAAACCAGTCTGGTACTAAGTGTGGTGGTAGCACCTCAAAATTTACTATATTTGCTTTTGCATATAACTTTTAAAAACTAATTTTTTCAGTAGTACATTTTGGGGGTGTTACATGAACAACCTAGTCAGTCTTAAAAATAACGTGTTGATTTCTGATGTTGGTAAGTTATTTCCTCCCCCTCCATCATTCTTGTCCATTTGTTGATCTTATAAGTCCATCATCCAATTGAGTTAAATCATTTTATCTATAAAGTATAATGAGTGAAAAGATCATTAAAAGGTTGTTGCCTCAAACCTATCTAGGGGTAGTAGAGGGCCCATAATTTATCCCCTAGGGAATCTACCTCTAGTGCCTCCAAATGAAAAGTATGTTTGTCTAGTCATTTTTCAAAATATCCTTTTCATAATATGTTATTTACAATCATGGCTTGAAATACCTTTATATTGTTATTTGTTCAAGAAGCTAATGGGATTGTGAAAAACGGTCATGAAAAGAAAGGACAAAACGAAATAACTTTAGTAGCATTTATTCAAACACTCTTTTTGTTCCCTCTATTGTTGCAAACCCTTTGGCTATTACCCCGACCTCATCAAGTGGAAAGCTTATTGAAACTATCACCAACTTGTTTGGCTATGAAGGACCCTATATGTATTATGATGAACTTTCCACCTTTAAGGTGCCCCCTAGGTTTCCCTGTTTGCTTTATCCCCCTCCATAAATACATCCTCAAATTTTGATTTTGATTATCTTATCATACATTATTATCCCTTTACTCACATTATCCTTAATTCTTCAAAGCCTTATTTAGCTTTTTAGGAGGAAATCGAACCTAAAGTTATCCTAAGGCTCCGACTAAAGCAAGTCCAAAATAAACATCCTAAAAACTCACTACCAAGAAGTAGGAGGCCCCCAAAAATAAAGACAATCCTTATAAGCCACTTTTAAAGGGGAAAGGTGTGTTAGACCCTTTATTGAGGTGTCCAAACCTATTGCCTCCAAATCTTCTAAAGTAGCTTCGATCCCTACACCAGATAAAGAGACCATAATAATTTTATAGGAAGGTGAAGATGGTTATCCAGAGGTTGAAGGGAGAGCATATACAAATGCTGAAGTAGGCACTACTCCATCCCCAAATGCACAGGCTTGTACAAGTGCCAGTGGCCCAATATAAGAAGCATGTGGGCTAGAGGGTCATGATGTTGGGTGATCAAACTAAAAACTTTCCATTCAAGAAGGAGCCATCTTAAGTATGCTTGTTGATTATTCCTTCTTCGATTATCACCCAGATGATAGTGTCTATCTTGAATTGGCTAAAGCAATAATGCTAGGTTGAGATAAAGTGGTTGTTGATGCTATTAAAATGATAAATCCACTAAGGTATCAGCTAAATCTATCCTTCTAGGTACGTCATACTTTTTATATATTATATATGGGACAAACTTAATGTGATTACTCAATAATCATTTTGATGTTATCTATAACAATTGTCCATGAAAAAAAAATAAAATTTTGATATATTTGAATGAAATGCTAATCCCTTCCATAGGGTAAAGAAAGAACATCAAGACATTCAAGCTAAAAGCTCAACCCTAAAAGTTGGAAAAGAGCCCCTTGGGGATAAAGTGGATGATCTAAAAATCGAGTGGAATACCTTATAATCTACCTTACCGATGGATTAGGGCTTAAAATATTAGAAGAGTGTATTTAAAAAAGAAAAGAAGTCAACTAGGGCCATTATAGAGTTGTTCAAGGCCGAAGCCACCAATCTGGAAGATAGTTTATAGAAGGAGAAGAAATGGATTGATCAGTTGTCTTCAAAGAAAAGAAAATGGATTGTTGATGTAAGGAAGATCCGATATTTGTCTGAGGCCAATAAATCTCTATAGAATAAAGTCAAAACCCTTAGTAAACTGAATAACGATGCAAATAATTAAATACTAGGGTATGATGTTGAGATGCAAAATGCCTTAGATAAATAAATGGCTGAGACCAAATGACAACACTTAGAGGCAGTTGAGAATTAGAGGATGAATAATGCCAAAATAAATCAACTTAAAGACATGATGGCCTGGGCCAATAAAGTGGTCGAGTTAGCTAAAAAAATATATAGATGGTTGTATTGAGAGGATCATTTCTAATGCCAAGTTGAGAAACTCTCATGAAGTCGTGTAAATACCTGAAAAACTAAAGAACTTGTACATTATGAAAAAACCTTTAGCCTCAGTGGCCAATATTTGTTTGAGCCAATAAATCTCTGTAGAATAAAGTCAACACCCTTAGTAAACTAAATAAAGATGCAAATAATTAAATACTAGATTATGTCACCAAATATGTTGAGATGCAGAAAACCTTGGACAAATAAATGGCCGAGGCTAAACGACTATGCTTAGAGGTAGTTGAGAAGTAGAGGATGAATAATGCTGAAATAATTCAACTTAAGGAACTGATGGTAGGGGCCGATAAAGTGGTTGAGTTAGCTCAAAAATATATAGATGGACACATTAAGAGGACCATTGCTAATGCCAAGATGAGACACTCTCTTGAAGTTATGGATAAATACCTAAAAATTGAAGAATTTTTACATTATGAAAAACAATTTCATTCTCAGTAGCATGGGTATGGTGCCTCAATGGTGCATGATCAAATTAAAACATTGGTATATCATTACCAACTTTGGAATCCTGATGGAGAATTCTATTATGGATAATACTTGGAGAACATGTATTTTCAAAGGAGGCCAAAGATATAAAAGAAGATGATTCTTGAGTGGTTAAGGGCAATACTAGATTTTTTTTAAAGTATCATCTTTGTTATATTATGTTCATTGCTTTGATATATAACATGATCTTGAAGAAGTTTTGGCATGCTTGTATTACTTTATCTTTTGTCTTGACTCTTCGTATTTATGCCAAGGTTGGTACATTTTGTAATACTCAAGTTGCCCACTCTTAGAATCTTTTTTATACCTTAATGGTAGCTAACTAAAGTAAAGTTTGATTAATACACCATCGGTTGATCAGATTGAATTGACCAAACAAACCCCTCAATATTGGTCTTAGTGACCCCAACACATCGATTAAAGATTGCATCATGGGAGCCTAGGCTTAGTAGCTAAAAAGACACTAGTTATGCTTGATTCCATGCTCATTGGCCTTGGTACATCAACCAAGGATGCACCATGGAACCTAAGCTCAGTAGCTAAAAGGCCACTACGTGTGTTTGTTGTTTTTCATTCTCGTAGGCTTAGTGGCCTTAGTGTATTAGTCTGAAGACGCACCTTAGAATTGGGCTTAGTGAGTGAAAATGCGTAAGCCTTTCAGTTCACCCGGTGTGCCCATCTTCTTTTCTTGGGGGTTCATGGCCTCAACATATCAGTCAGAGGTTGCACCTTTAGATCCTGGGCTTAGTGATTGAAAATGCATTGGTCCATCAACTCACTTGGTTACCCAACCTTGCCTCGACCCTCCTCAACCGGTGTCTCACCGTTCCTAGTATTTCTTTGTTTTCATGTTTGGCCTGACCGCTACACTATTTTGAAATCAGCGAGGATTTTGTTCTCCTAATACAAAATGTACCATATGAAATATTGCTTAATGTAATTTAGCTATCGATGAGTTAATAAGGTGAATTTGCAATCAATTCTCTAGTTTTCATGGAATTTCCTATATTTATTGTTGTTGAATTGTCATCCATTAGCCGTTATAATTGCTTGAGGGTAGTGATTAAAAAATTGGGTCAAATTGGCTAGTTAAATCGGTTTGATAAGATATAGAAAGGTCCACTTGTATAAAACCACCTAATTTTAAAATTCTATATATCGATAGTAAAAAAATAGGTTATATTGGGTGAACTAGTTGAAGTGGTTTAACCTATTACATCCTAAATGTTGTTGTTTCAATTACTGAAGAAAAGAAATTCAATATGGGGGGAATCGGTTGAATTAGGATCAATAGGGTGATATTAGGGTTATATCAAGCAAATTTTGACCAAAAGCAATTTCCAATTAAATCACAGGTGGATATTGTACCAAGAGGTCTATCGGGTTGATTTTTAGTCTGATATTCAAATCATTGCCTAAGGGACTCTTAACCTGCATGATTTTGATTAGTTCTATTCAAATGATGTTGATCAGTAATCCACATTCCATAAATACCCACTTTTCTATTTTATACTTGTTGATAATATTCTTTTAGAAAAACTTTTTTGTTTATTTTTCAGTGATCTATGCTAGGGCCTCCTCCTCTACCCCATTTTGTGAAATAATCAATAACTACTATGACAAAACTCTTTTGGCCCATACCTGCACTTAATGGGTTAGTTTGAAAGATAACACAAATGTGTTATTATACTAATTTTTAAATAGTTGGTGATAAACTTTAAATTGTCATAATTATTGAAGCTAAGCGGTCCAAAAATATTTTCCCCCACATGACAAATGTCCATAGACTTAAAATAGGTTGCAAATCTGAAATAGGGACGTGTTGTGCCAGGGTAAAATTTTAAACTCCTTAACATCGATGTATTATTGCCTCAACATCTTGATACATAGTTTTCCATTAATAACCCTAGCGCAGGGCTTTTGTTGAGAGAGATCTGGTAGCTTGGTGTAGTTCACATATTCCCATACGAACTTCATTTAAGACTTTTTGTCCTATTGCTTAAGGCACACATTTTAGTACCGACATGGTTAATGAACATCTATATAGTTATCCCTTAATCATGAAATATTTTTTTTCCCTTCTTCTTAATTTAAATACCTTATTTTTGTCCATCTTCTAAGTCCTTGTTTCTAAGTAGTTCATTAATTCTTTTATACACTCATCTGCCATCATCATCTCTACAATATCACATAATTCAACCCTAACTTCACTTATATATATCGAATGCTTTGTCATATATTCAAATTTGATTGTTTGAGATGACGAAGAAGTATTGGTCGAGGCAAACTTTTCTAAAGCTTCATATGCTGGATTGGTTAACAGTGGTACTTATTCAACTTCAACATATGATAAATGCTTTGTTGCTTCAATCAACTTCCCTAAATATTTCTTCATACTAGGTTCCCTAACTTCATACTATTTATTGTATTGATCGATGACCAAAGCCAAATCACTATATAGTTTTATTCTATCTGTCTTCAATTCTTAAGCTATTATGAGGTCGACTAATGTAGCTTCATATTCAACTTTGTTATCGGTGGTAAAAAATCCAAACCATATTGTATATTCCATTGTTATGCTATTATGGTCAATTAAAACCACTCCATATCTAGAGCCTAAGCTATTAGAAGCCCCATACATATGTAAAGACCATTCACCTTACTCCCCAAGGATCAATGATACATTCAACCTAGGTTCAAATAATCACCCGACAATCAAATCAGCAAAATCTTTGCCCTTCATAGTATACCTTGGGCGGTATTGAATGTCATATAAGCTTAATTCAATGACCTATATCACCATTCACCTTTAATTCTCAAGCTTATGTAAGACATTTCTATGGGGAATGTTATTCAAAACCACTATGGAATGAGAATAAAAATATAGTTTTAACTTTCTCGAAGCAATGAGTAAGGCATATGTTATCTCTATAAGTTAGAGTATCGACGTTTGACATTAGTCAACACTTTTCTAATGTCTTAATTTGGCTTCTATGCTACACTTTCAGTGCCTTCTTGAACTAGAATAGAGGAAATAGTCGACATTGATGCTACCAAATATAAGAACAATGTCTCTCCTTCTATTGGGGTTATCATGGTTTGTAACCTAGATAAGTGGATTTTTAAGCCATTAAATGCTTTTTGGAAATACTCAGTCCACTAAAACTTTTTTTTTACTCGTAGGAGCCAAAAGAAAGGCAATATCTTGTCGTCACCCTTAGATAAGAACTTGTGTAATACAACTAGTTTTTTCATTAGCTGATGAATGACTTTTTCCCCTCGATTGGCTTTGTGTGTTCAAATCAACCACTAATTTTTCATAATTTACATCTATGCTCTTATTTGAGACCATGAATCCCAGAAACTTGTCACTCTTGACTCCAAAAACACGCTTTGTACGATTTAGTTTCATTTTATATATTTAGAGTATCAAAAATAGTTTGGATTTCTAGTATGTGGGCTTTCTTTTTCTTATTATTCACTATCATGTCATTCACATAAGTCTCTATTAGTCCCCAATCTATTATTAGAATATCGTGTTTACCAACCTTTGAAAAGTTGCCCCAAAGTTCTTAATGTCGAACATCATTACTTTATGACAATAAACTTTGTCATCCGCAATGAATTTAGTTTTGTCTTGATTAGCCTTAGCCAGTTTTATCTAATGGTACCTCGGAACTACATCCATAAAAGTTAACATTGCCTAACCGAACATTGAGTCAATCAATTGATCTATCTAAGGGAGTATATAACCATAGTTAGGATATGATTTATTAAGGTCGGTAAAGTTGACACACATCCTCCATTTTACCATTAGATTTCTTCACCAAAACTAGATTAACAATCCAGTTTGCATATTTCTTATTCTTAATAAACCCTAAATTTAGTAACTTCTCCACCTCCTCTTGGATGGCCTTTTATTTTTCAGCACTAACTACCCTTTCTTTTGTTTAACATGATTATATCCTTCCACTATAGATAAGTGGTGTTTGATTATTTCAAAAGGGATTCCTTCTAGATTAGATACTATATAGGTAAAAACATATTTATTTTTTGTAAGAAAATTCAACATCCCATCCTTGTCAGCCTCACTGATATCCTCATCTATTATTACAGTATGATCCAAATATCCCAATGATTTTTCTTCTATTTCATCATCATGCTAAATGTCCTCTAAAGAAACATTTAGATCCTCTAGGATTAAACTTTCTCATGTCTTCTTAATGTTGGACCACCCCATGGATCCTCTTACTTCTATTACATAACACTATTGTACCACTCTTCTATCACGCTTGAATTCTTCCCATCCTTCACTATCTAGGAATCTCATTAACAATCCTAACATAAAGTTTTTTCCTTTAAGTTTTTTGAGGGATTATCATTCCAATATCATATTATATGAAGAGGGGCAAGCAACAACTATAAAATTCATTTTGATGCTCCTTAAAACCCCTATATGACCAATCATCAAAGCAAGGTCTACCGCTTCCTTCGATCTTATAATATTACGGGTAAATCCAACTAGAGGTGAAGCCTTACTTATCAAACAATCCTCCTAATTACTTATAAGCTTCCTTAAAGATAACATCAATAGAACTTTCTATATCTACAATTACCTTTATCATCATGCAATTTCCAATATGAACTTCAATAACCAAGGGGTCATCATGATGTTCCACCATACTTTGCCCTTTATATTTTGCTATGAAATTGAATTTCCATTCACCCATTCTTTCCCTTTTATCTACTTCATAGAAGTTAGCTCTACTAACTAATGCCTTTATGGCTGAATTATCAGCTTCTACTGAGGAATCTCCCCTAAAATCACATGAATAAGTTTTTATGGTTCCTTACTTTGAGGAGGCAGAGGAAAATATCAAGCAACACCTATTCCTTCTCAGGTTGAGGGCATATGTGTATAGCTTCAAATGACCCTTGTGTACCAACTCTTCTACAATATCGCTTAATGCTATATAATATTCTATAGTGTGCCCAATATATTTATAATATATGCACCACCAATTAGTATTTCTATATTTTGTATTGGTACTTAGGGCAATGGGCCTTGAGAATGTTTGTTAGCCTTTTTATTTATCGTTGAATACATGTGAAATACTAGCCAGTTGTAGGGTTGTAAACAAATGGAGTTGACTAGAGAGTTTTCTAGGTTATGCTCAACTAGTTTATTTAGCTAAATAAGATGAGATCGAGCCTTATTTTAATGCTCATTTAATAAATGAACTGAACTTGAGCATACAAATTTGGGCTCAAGTTCATTTATAGTGCAAAAACTTATAAATTTAACTAATTTACTACAAGATCATACGAGTTGGCTAGACTCATTAAAATCTATGCTTGTTTATAAATGAGCCGAGTCTAAGCCTTATTTTTAGGCTCATTTATTAAATAAGACAATTTTGATCCCATCGCACCCCGACTCGGCTCAACTCAACTCATTTACAACCCTAGCTTCTAATAAAGTGTATTTATCCTATTTACTAGATGAGCCCCATCAATAAATTAGGTTTGTCTCTAGCCTAGGACCTTCTCACTCTCTTCCTTACCTACATATCTCCTTACCTATTATTAGTTTCAACATTGAGTATGTCTCTACTCTTCTTCTTGTTAGCTGCATAACTTTACTCATTTCTTTAGCATCTGTCCTTTCCTGTACATCTTTTCTAAGAGAAGTGTAAGTTTTATGTTGTGCCAAGTACAATTTTTTCACAAGCTCTTTATCAATTAATTCTATAAGGAAGGAGGATATAACAATGTTGTTTTCTAATTCAACAATCTTTTGGACCCCTTTGTGAAAACTATTAAAAAAATGACCGAACCAACTTTGACAATCCTTAGAAAAACCCCATTAATGAAGAAGAACCCTTTTTATGTAGTTAGTATGCATCAAAATATTTGAAGAAATTCATCGCAAGTTGTGATAACAAATCCGTTAATTCAGCTTTTAACATTCCAAACCAACTCAAGGTTTCTCCCTTAAAATGCCCAACAATACTTTAAATAATATTTCCCCTTGAACCCTAGCTAACAACATGGAGTTCCTTAAGATATTCAAATGGCATTCAGAATTATTTAAGCCATCAAATGGTTCAAAAGCTGAAATTCGTATTCTTTGTGTTGGTGCCTTAAAGATATCCTAAGTGAAAGGTGTTTGCCAGCTGAAACTAGTATTATCCTTATGCTCTTTCATAGCCCTGCAATGCCTCTTGAACCCTTTTTTCTATCATCTTATTAATTGAATATTCTTCATTTCTCCTAGTACGTTAACATTTTTGTCTTTGATTTCTATGCTGGTCTATTTCATCTCAATTTCTATTGACCTAATGGCTCAAACTCTAATGCCTTTCACTTCTACTTCATCTCGGATGATTGAAAGACTATCATAGTCTATCACTCCTTCTTTTGCCTCAGACATCTTCCATAGAATCTGTATATTCGTCTTGCAAGATGGCATTGTAAAGTCTAGTTCTTTATTATATTTCTTGAAGTTTAAGAGCCTCATATAAGGTTTCTTGAGGAGTAGGTTGCTGAGGCAACACGTGTTGATGCTAGTCTTTGAGGTGAGGTAACTATCTAAGGGTGTGAGTAAGAGAGGCCACCATATATGACACCATTAATTGAATAGAGGCACGCAGATTAGCGTTAGTAGCTTGGAGTTGAGTAACAGTGACTAAATATTCTTCCTTAGGAAGATTACTAGTGTTTGGATCAAATCGGTGAGGAGGTTGAGTGGAATACATGGGTTTTTGTAAGAGGTCTCCACAAACGGCGCTTGTTGTCATATGAGTTTAGTGAACCAAGGGATTATTAAGGATTGAGATATAAATTAGTGTTCGTAGAAAAAGGTGAAGGCAAAATGAGGAAGAGAGAAGAGAGATTAAAAATAGAAAAATAGTATTATGATTTTTTATGTCTGAAAATGACTACAATACCCCATACATATAAGAGTTAAATCAGGGCAAGGGAAAGGGGAAAATACTATACGGTGGAGATCAAGAAAGTTGTTTTAAGTGTTACATGGAGTGTTAACCAATAAAAAGGGCTTTATGAGCTATCAACTTAAGACTAAATAAGATCAACCGAGACACATTCGAGATTGACTTAGGAACTTTTTGGGGCAAATCCTTATCTATTGGGTTGGTATTTAACAACATGATAATATTAGTTAAGGAAATACCTATATTAGTAGGTAAAACAAAAAACCTTAAGCTTACATTATTAGATAATATAGAAATAATGTAGGTTACCAAATGATACCTAGATATGACATACTTTAATTAGCTTTTGATTTTATTAGCTTGGTTATTTTTGGTATGAGCTAATCTGACTTGAATCGATCAAATTTGAAAATCCTAAAAAAGGGAGTTCAATCTTAGGACCATTTATTTACATACACATTGTGTTTAGATAATGATGAATTAGGGTAATCATTTTATGTGATCAATAAACAAAGGGCAAAATTTATGAGATTAAATATTAGGAAGAAAAGGAACAAGTAAAAGAAAACAGAAAGGAAATTATGTAAAGGTTGAATTAAAAATGGATATTTTTTTTAATATCTTTTTGGTACAAAATTTTGTGGCAAATTCCTGTGCTTCCTCTTTAAGATTCCCTTACAACCAAATTAAAGTCCATCATTTATCTCCTAAAGGACAAACAAAAAAGTTGCACCTAGTTTGCATGTGGAGTAAGCTTATGGTAGCTAACCCTTTTGCGTTAGTTATTACCAAAGCTATCCTCCTCCTCCTACAACTCTGAATCAAGCAGGACTCTTATGCATTACTTTTGAATCAGATTCAAAGTATATTGTTTAGTTACTAAATGACCATAATAAACATTCCGAATGGTATATTAATCATGTGATATTGGAGTGTAGGGAGTTGTTAGCATCTAATGCTCATTTTATTGTATGATGGATCCCATGATAAGGTAATATAGTAGCTTATAAATTCAGTCGATTTGTCATCTAGTCCTTTGTAAAACGATCATGGATTGACTTTCATGCAGATTCTATCTCTATAATCTTGCATGTGATTGCAACAATGAATGATATTAGTTTTTTCATCTTTTAAAAAAAAGAAGATACACAAAAGTAAGATCGATAATTTTAATTACATGGTCCACCAAATTCCAAATAATTCATTGGACTCCCACTTACCCAACACTACCTTAGGTTTCATTTGAATAATAATCATGAATTGTTGAAATTAATATAGTTGGGTTTGTTATTTTACTATTTTTTTTACCTATTAGAATATATGTCATGGTAATTGAGATAAAAGATAATGATAATATTACATTCTTAATAAAAAATTGAAAATGATCATATCAACTCAAGTAAAGAAATAATCTAAGAAAATTCTAAGCTTATTTTTGATAAAATAATATTTACAAATTATTGCTTTGTTCCCCCCTCCTAATGTAACCCTTTACTTATTAGAAAACTCAAATCTATTTATTTTCTATATCATAATTCGTATTAGAATATTATCAAACAAGTAAAAGAATTACTCAGATATACGTGTGTATATATAGCATATATTCCTTCATTTCGGTACATTCCAAACCGAGCCTCAAAATTGAAGTTACAGGTTACGGCTTCGAGTCCAGCGCAGCAGAAAGCGGTCTCCCCAATTTCCAATTCAGTAACAAATAAACGCAACAAAATAGAAAAAGCTGGAGAGAGAGAGAGACAGCGGGAAAGAATTTGATAGTCAGATAGGAGAATTGGGAATTCGGGGATCCCGGCATTTTCACTTCTCCTTTTCCCTTTCCTCCGTCTCCAAGTCTCATCATTTGTCCCAGAATTATTATGCTTGACTGGAAAAGGGATACACTCAGCTGTTCACTTCTATATACTGCATAAAAGTACATCTTTTAATATATATATATATATATATTTCATTTATCCATACTAGCAAATCAAGACGTGAAAACGAAGTGGTACTAGCCATGGCGGGTTACAGAGCAGAGGATGACTATGATTACCTATTCAAGGTAGTTCTGATCGGCGATTCAGGTGTTGGGAAGTCTAATTTGCTCTCTAGGTTCACTAGAAATGAGTTTAGCCTCGAATCCAAGTCTACAATCGGTGTAGAGTTCGCTACTCGGAGCTTGAATGTCGAGGGCAAGGTTATAAAAGCTCAGATTTGGGACACTGCTGGTCAGGAAAGGTGACATTTTTCATCTTGAATTTTGAATTTCTGATATGGGTTTATGGTTGTTATTAGTTACCCGTCTCATTTTCGTGACTTTGTTTCTATGTATATTAGATTATGCCGGGTTAAGGATTTGAGGCCGGTGCATAAGTTGTGATTTTTCCGTCATAAGGCGAACGCAATTGGGATTTTTAATCCGTGTCTCTGATAAATGCTTATAGTTTGTTTGGTTTCTGTTTGTTGTCTTCGTTTTATTATGTGCTTGGGTCGTCGTTATTGTGTTGGGCCAGCTTAGATCTGGTTTCTGATGAATCAGATAAATGATTTTCAGCTTGTTCCTCAGAGATCCGAGTAATTCCATGAATCTATTGATGCTGTTGTGTGTTTCAGATTTGGCGAGTTTGTTGGCCTTTTGCCTTAACTGCATTGTGGCATAAGATGCATTTTCTGTCTTCTTCAAATTTGATACGCTGAATATGTGAACTTCGGTTTTGTTGCGGACATATAGGTTTGTGTTTGTTAGTTCTTGCTAGATTTTTTCCCCTCGTTTTCTGGAGTAGCTTATTAAATGATTCGAATGGAGCAAAGATAGTGCTTTGCCTTTCGTTTTCAGCAGTCATTGCTTCCCTTGAGTTTCTGTTGCTGTTTTGTTTATGCTTTTCCCTTGTGATAAGCAATAAATTTGTTGTGGGATGAGCGGAATTCAAAACCTTGCTATAAACGGCTCGTTAGTAGTATGTGAGTCCATATTGGGAATGGCTTAAATGTTATATGTGGTTGTGATTCTAGCCTGTGAGTCAGATTTGTGGTTCTTTCTGGTTCTCAGCTATATTTGTCCCCGGTTAAGCTAATATCATTTCCTAATTTTTACTCCATAGTGAACTTCATGAAAAAATATTAGGGAGTTGTGTGAAGTTGACTGCAAGTAATGGAAAGAATGTGGAGCCTAGCTTTTAGCTTGTGGTCTGTCTTCTCTGGATTTCTGTTGGTTTGAAGATGCTATTGTACTGTTAAATGGAACTTGGAAAGACTGGTTGTGCCTCTGCAAAATAATTTGTTTTCCCAATCCTACTCATTTCCTTGTGGGGTTTTGTGATGAAAAAAGGATTAGAAGATCAAGGCTGCATGCTGCTACATTAATCTTTGTATGGCTGGAATCAGGATTAATCAAAGACAATGGGCAATGGGGCGTACTATGTTAGGTGGACAAATACAGGGGTTAAGATGAGACTTTTACTTTGGGACTGAGAGTTATGTTTCTTTCAGTGAACTTTTTCAGTTGGAAGAACCTTTAGGTTTCTGTTTGATTTGGCTTTTGAGTTTTGAGGAGTCAAGGTCTTACAGTCCTGTTTGATTTTCATGTATCAGACTGTGATCCATGACATGAGCTGATTTTTTCAACAAGAATGATCAGCATTTTATCAGAGGATGAAGACAAGAATTATTTGTTAGGATTATCCATAAACCAAGCGAACACCAAGTCTTTTAACCTATTAATGTTTCTCCCATTTTTGTACCATCATGTTTTAATTCCATCAATTGATGAATTTATTGTTGGAAGATCTTGAGGGGGAGTGGGGACAAGAGTCTTAAGATTTTAGAAAATTTCATCAAGTGACCCTAGGTTACATTTATGTTCTCCGTATATTGTTTTTTGTTAAAATTTGAATTTTCTGCTCCAAATTTGAAATTATAAAATGGTTTAATGATATTATCCTTAACTGAATTTAATAGTCGCAACAAGAAAGATACAAATTACAATCATGGAACAAAATATCTTCCAATACACCAAAATATTCCCAATACATATCGGATTTTTAGCTTCCCAATGCGTAAAATGTTCAATACGTGATGTAGAAATGAAATCACATGCATATTGGCTGATATGATTCATTTCGACCGATCTATTCTAAAAGTTTGTTCATATTTGCAAATTATGCGGCGACAACCACGACTTACAAAAACATCGTTGCAACACCCCCAATACCGCAATGGCGACCGCTAGCACAGTTTTAGGTTAAATGGAATAATTGCAATTAGAAAAGAAAGTTTTTCCTTCTACTCCTACCACTATTACTTTCTCAACCTTTAACTCACCACCATCACAGCCACCTCTCTCCCCCACTACTTTTCTCTCTCTTTTAGAACCATTGCTTCCCAGTGATGGCCTCCTATTCCTCCCTTTTTTCCCTACAAATACAATCAACAAACAGTGGCATGATGCAAGTCCAAACTACCCTCCGCCTGCCTGAAAATTCAACACATTGTGATTGAGGTTTTAGGCCCAAGATCTCTCATTTTTGGTCTTTGCGGCAAGCAGTAGCTCAACCATCAATCAATTTATAGTTTTTGAGTTCAAAACAACAACAGCCACACCTCAATATTTTAGGTTTCAATACTGCATTATTCTACAATGGAAGGAACTAGATGAGGATATGCTTGGACTGGAGACACCAATATCTATGGTGATCCTGCTCTAGCCACAACCAACCAATTATTTATTGAAATTGCTGAGGAATAAAATATTGTTTGATATATTGAAATATCCCAATACGCATTGGATTTTTGGCTTGACAACATGTGAAATGTCCGATGTAGAAATAAACAGATATGATACGTTTGGCCGATATATTCCAGTATTTACCAATATCTTATTCATATTTGGCACGCCGTGACAACTGTGACATACGCAATATTATCCGTGACAATGACACCCCAATGATGCAACACTGCGATCACAACCGCGAGTGTGACCGTATTTTTATTGGCTAAACCCTACCCTTTTTGCTGCGTTAAGACTACTAGCCTTTTCCCTCTTCGCTCCATCTTCCTCTTTTCTCTCTCTCAACTTGTAGTCTACTCTATGATTTTGCTTGAGCTGAGACTATTAGAGTATAGTTCTAGGATTTTCTATATTAACAAGAACTTTGAAATTTCAATCAATGAATGGCAAGAAAGTGATATGTTGAGGCTATGGGAGAGACAAGAAAAGGGTGGAGGTTTTAGGGCTTTGGATTGATAGAGAAGGTGAAGAATTGTTATTTGCATGTTTGGTGGTTGTGATGGTAACTGATAGATGAATTAAACTTTGAAGGCATTCTAATTGAGTATGGGACACTGCTAATGTTTATGGAACTTATGGTTATCTCACTGAAAAGAGGAAAGGTTGATTGGTGGTGGAGCTGATATGGGGAGGGTTTATTCTGGGTATATGAGTTTGTGTATTTCCCGCGGGGTGAGAGGGAGAGATTGGGGAGAGAGTGAAGTATAAATTTTGTCTCATATCCTAAGCATAATTTTGAGTAAAAGAATAATATGGTGAATACATATGACTCATGGTCTGTTTGTTGGGGTTTTAGGCCACAAGTCATGACATAATATCACTCGAACGTTTGGGTCATTTTTCATATGCCCATTAGTGATTATTTTTCTTAGCAGTACTTATTGAATTATCTCCTTGGAGAAAATAGGTGGAGTAGTTTTGCTATACTTGTGTGTAGAGGTTGCTAATCTACTCATACAATTATATATTAGTCTCGATACACAATAACGATTTACATTTATCGAATTTTAGGTTAGCCGATATACGAAATTGGCGATACGCGACGGTTTTAGAATTTTATATATTTATCGGCGATATATCGGTTATCAGGCGATATTTGCCATTGTTTACCGATATTTGCTAATATTTATTGTGAAAAAAAAAATCACACCAAGATAAGTGTGATATTTAAAATATCGTTCGCGACACTGTAACCGCAACCGTGACGTCGGTTTTATTGCTTGAATCTGCTTCAATTCTAATATGTAAGTGGTTTATATGTGTATTTTTCATTTTGATATTCACCCAAGTATTGATGGTTGGTGTTATTGGGGCATTTTTTGATACATACTTAGCTCTCTAAAATGTGATGTATATTGACTCTTTTGAGTATTTACTTCAATTGCGCTTTTTTTGAAATGTTTATAGCAAAATTTGGTTAATGGTGAGGATAGTATTGAACAATTACAAAAAGTAATGGGTCACATATAAATTAATAATTTGGTTGTCAATAGGAGCTTTAATGGAGTAATATCTAGTGCTATCTCAAACTTTAGTATATGTTAATTCCATGATGTCAGGTATATCTCTACAGTCTACCCAAGGGTTTCTCGCACAAAACCAAATTTTAATTTTGTCAACTCTGAATAATTAAAGGACTTACGGTACATTTTCATCTTATTTTCATACCTAATCAAGTGAGAAGATTAAGAAATATCTTACTATATATAAAAGCAGACTACGTGTATCAATTTTTCCCACTTAAAACTGTCACTTTTAGGGAAAAAAAGCTTCCAACGCATGATTGGGGGGAGAGAAAAAAATCCCGTTTGAAAACATTGTTTTTTTGGACAAAATAGATATGCTAGAAAAGTAAGAGAAGTTTCCGACAAAAGCCAATGCGGGCAATCAAGTTAAAGACCGAACTCATTATTTTGCTATTTGAAAATAATTACTCCCGTTGTAATTTAAGAATAAATGTTGTAATCAAAGAAATCTTTAAAAAAATATTTAATAGTAATATAATCGTGTAATGACTTGTTATATGGAATATAAATAAACAGTCAACTTTATATCAAGGTTATTATTTTAAATTTATAAAAAGAAAAATTTTCTCACATTTAAGTTAATTTTTTATACTAATACTCGTTATTTCGATATAAATGTAAAAGTTTAAATTCATGCATTACATAGGAGACAACTATTTTTCTTAAAGACTAATCATTTGAGTGATCACAAAAATTAGTGCATTGCGTGGGTGGTAAACTAATTTTAATTATTATAGTAATCACAACTAATACATTACAAATGATCTTAAATACATCTTTTGTGCATCATACGGGTAAAAATCTAGTTGCTAATAATAACAAAAGAACAACCACACATTTAATATATATATATTTTTTAATGAAGATAGATCAGATCATCAAAAATCAAATTAGACAAAGGGAACAAATCCTTAGATTGTATGGGAACAAGTATGGAAAATTGGAAAAAAGACAAGGGGAACTATAATTCTAAAAAATCTAGGAGAGAGGAAGTTGGGTTACGGTAAAAAATATATATTATATATTAATAACTATGATTGTATTATGATTTTATACATGTAATTCTAATCTTACACCGAAACAAAGTAGTCCCTATGTCTTGGCCCACATAGCTATAATAACGATCCAATAAAAATGATGCATATAAAAAATAAAAGAAAAGAATATTGCCAAAAAGATAAGATTAAAAGAAGATTATTGCCAAAAAGAGAAGATTGAAAGAACCAACATCAAGCCCAAAGAAAAGGTTGGAATTTCTCTTCCTCTTCCTTTTATTGTTTAATCTAGCCAAAGAAAGTAAATTCATATTATAAATTTAAGAAAACCGGCCAAACTTAATAAAATGCCTAACTTCATATAGCTTCTGACCCAACTCTCTACCCTGCCAAAGCAAAGCACAATAGCTTTACCACAAAACAAAGAAAAAAGAAACGGCAATGATGAAGGCAAACAAAGTAAAGGACAACAACATTTGGCATTTTTCTTTGTTGAATTGCTACGATGGTGGATGATGATGCTGATAGTGCTGCAAGAGTATGAAATACTGCAGGAGGGTTGGAGAGGATGCACGAAGATGGGGAACTGTTGGCTATGCTAGAGGAGCTTATGAGAAATTAGGGAGGCTTTGAGCAAGATCATTGACCTTCATCTATAATTATTCGTTTTTCATTTCCAAACTATTTTAGAAATGCAAGCAGCAGGCAATGCACCTTTTGTGCAACATAGTTGATTACAAGCTTAAATCCTAAAAGATATGAACAATTAATATAATATAATTACAAGTAAAAAGAAAAGAAAAACTCCCTAGCTTTTCTATGCTTGCAGGGCCTATAGAGCAAGGAATATTATGTGGGCATGAGCTTTCCTTCCAATAATTCTGGGGAAACTTAGCTACAATTGTGGATCCTAGGTATGGTGGAACATAGATTCTATCATTTTCTTCCACTAAAGAAAGTTAGACCTTGAACATTAACGAGTACAATGATGGCTTAATCTACATTGTTCGAGTACTCTTTAGGATTAATAATTTATGCTTTTTATTCGGTTGCTGGTTTCGTAAGGCGTCTAGTGTGAAACCTTGCTTCCACTTTTATCTTCTAGTACCCATGAGGTGCACAGGAGGTTCTCATTAAAGCTTTTAAGTTTAGTATTAATGTACTTGGTAAAATACCTAGGTGTAATAACTAGTCAACCATAAGCCTTTTAGATTACCTGTTGGCCAAAGTTAGCGTTTTTTGTTTGGTGGACAAGATAATCAAATAATTCATTGAGCAAAAGCTTCTACCTATAAGGCTATACTAGATGTCCTCAAGATTGTCACTCTGTAGGGTTAAGGCCCTTCAAAGGCTAGATGTCCTCACTCAGCGGCTAGGTTTTGAAATTATTGAGCATATGACTCAATTTCACAACTTTCCATAGACATTTTACAAAATTAGGGGTGTAGTTGACAACTAGGTTGCATGGGGATAAGTGTTTGAAAAGGCACGCATGACGCTAAGCGTCAGGGTCTGAGGATGAGGCATTGCAAAGATGCTCTAAAGCATAGAGGAACAGAAGGCCTCATAGGCACACACATTACTATGATTAGGCTTTATCTTCATAAAAAAAAATTCAGCTATTAATAAGAATAAGAATAGCAATCGGGCAGGTAATACTCAAGACTTAATAGAATGGATATGGGTATGGATATAACTAATGGATATGGGTACTGTAGGGCTAAAATTATATGTTAGCTTTAACACGGACACAGGTATTGAATCTCCATATTCATATCTATATCCGTATTCATATTCATTAACTCATTATTAATTTGTGCTTTTACCCATCATTTAAAAATATAAATATAATTAGTATTATACTTAGGGTCAAAACTAGACCTTGCCCTACTTAATTTTAAGAAATAAAAGGTGAATAATAATTATAATAATTTTGTCCAACTATAATCTACAGCCAGTTGAATTGTTTATTTCTTTTTGAATGAGTTATATTTGATTCATGCTTCACAACTCTTACAACTCACAATAAACCTAAATCTAATGGATGCCTTTGGCCCTCAACTCCATGAAAATCTAGAAATTGTTTATGAAGAGGACTGCCTCAATGATGAGTAACTCAACGATGTTGAGGAACGAGGATGAGGAAGGGTTGGAGGAAGAAGAAGAGGATGTGGATGAGGGTGAGAGGAGGAGAGAGAAGAAGCTTAACTTTGTACTCAAGTTGCCTCCTTGTAATTATTACAATTTCTACCCATGTACACCTGATTAGAGCAGAGACAGAAGAAGGCTGCCTCACGATGGTGGTGACTTGGCTTTTTAAAATTGGTAGTAGAAGAGGAGGAATGGGTAGATGTAGAAAAGAAGAAAGTGGATTTGTTGAACAAATTAGGACCATTCATATAGGTCTTGTTTATAGATTTGTACAGGGTTTAGATTGTTCTAAGTTCATGGATATGTGTACAGTTGATCTAATTGAATTGTTTGTTTAAATCTTGTTGATAATTTTTCAAATTCAATTGTTGGGTACTGGGTTAGCATTAGATATTAGGTATATGTTAGGATAGAAATGGGTAAGCTAGTGAACACTGCTTCCAGTTCGGATATGAATATGGTTTAATATTCCTTATGGGGTTCGGTATTGGTTATGGGGTCACTGACCTCAACCCACCATGTTTACATATGACTAAATTAGGAAGGAAAGGGAGCAGAGAAAGACCAAAAGACATAATTTTGAATCTCAACGGAAAGAAAGATATCTGCTATAGGAGGAAACTCTAATTAGCTATTTTTGGGTTTTATTTTCATAAATATGGTAACCAAGTCGCTGGGAAGGAAAAAAAGGAGGGGAAAAAAGGGTTTATGGGGGTTCAATAAACATATTCTTGAGTCTGAAAAGAAAGGAAAATATTTACTTTTGGCGTCTCACTTTATCTAAGTGCACCTTGGCTTTGTGCCTAGTTCCTAGGCTCTAGGATGCCTTTGGCCTTTTCAAACACTAATGGGATGGGCATGAGAATGTGAAATTGGGACACGAGCAAATAGGAAAACATCTAATCTAAAAACTAGGAAATAAGAAACTAAGGAAGCATAAAAAGCTAAATATACATTGAATAAAATTTTTAGTTCAAGATGGATCAATTTTTAGTTCTAGCTTATCAAATTTTTGTTAGGGACTGTGAACTTAAATAGTGAATATTTCTTCCCTTTTTTACTTTGTGAAGACGGATCAATTTTTAGTTCTAGCTAATCAAGTTTTTGTTAGGGACCGTGTACTTAAATAGTGAGCTGAGAGATATCTGGACATTCAGCTTTGCAGCTTCTATGTCTTCGGTCCGATGGAAATTTTTGGAAGGACCAAATTCTATCTTGTTTATTCTTCAATTATACCGTGGCATTAGTTTGATGGTTTTTCTGCTTTTGGTCAGCATACTTTGTTATTGTTTCCCTTGTTTGATTGTTATTAATATTATTATTGTTAGAAAAGATTAAAAATCCACTGGCGAAATGAAAAGTTGGAAAAGAAGAGTCCTTCGTAGGAGGGGGGAGGGGGGAAGGGGCAAAAAATCGTCCATTCTTTTGCATAAGCAAAGAAGCACCCATTCATTGAGGGCCAAATTATCCTCCGTAAAATCTCCATACAAATCCTGCTTTTGCAGAAAATAGAAGTCAGATGTGGTATTTTGCTGCTAAAGGAGGAGATCTTACGGGGGTGGTTTTCTGCTCTTTTATTTATATTTATTATTTTCCCATTTTCTGTGCAGGAAAATTTATGATTCAACTTGAGCTTATAAAATGTTGATTTATCAAACAGTCATCCAACCACTGGAAAAATTTAACAGGAACATGGATATGCTTTCTAGTTTAAACAAAAGAAGCGGGTTTGTTCTACCCATGAGATGAAATAAGGGCAGGCTCTTTTTATGCTGTTGGATGATCCATAACGTGTCAAAGTAATGCGTTTCACATGTTTCATTAACCCACTGGTTCTATGATGTAAGACTTGCAAACACCAACGTTTGTGATCTTTGTTATAATGTTGTTGTAATTCACGAAGTGATGATCAACTGGGTGATTGAGAAAGATCAAGAAAAGGTCTGCACACATGCATCAGCACTTCATTTGCAGCCAACCTCCATGCATCACTATAATATATCAGCATAACTCTTTTCTCTTGGTCATCCAAAAGATATCAGGAAAATAATTCAGGCAGACTAGTTTTAACCTTTTGTCTGCTTGAATCCATAGATATAGAGCCATCACGAGTGCTTACTATCGCGGAGCTGTAGGCGCGCTCCTGGTGTATGATGTCACCAGGCATTCCACATTCGAGAACGTAGAAAGGTGGCTAAGGGAGTTGAAGGATCACACCGATCCTAACATTGTAGTCATGCTGATTGGAAACAAGTCAGACCTTCGTCACCTCGTGGCAGTTTCAACCGAGGACGGGAAATCATTTGCTGAAAAGGAGTCTCTGTACTTCATGGAGACTTCTGCACTGGAAGCGACCAATGTGGATAATGCATTCTCCGAAGTTCTCACCCAGATTTATCGTATCGTGAGCAAGAAGGCCATGGAAACCGGCGGGGACGCAAATGGCTCAACTGTCCCCGTCGGAGAGAAGATAGATGTTGGTAAAGAAGTGTCTGCGGTGAAGAAAGGGGGCTGCTGCTCCAGTTAGGGTCTTGATCCAGCATATTAGTGGGATGCAACTGGTTTGTTTTGCTGCATATCATTGTTTCTGTTTTGCTCCATTTAGGAAGTGTTAACATTTTCGGATTTCTTCCTGTTTTAGGAGATACAGGCTGTTCTTTTCTCTTAATTTCAGAATATAAGATTTGGCATTGGGTATGATTTGATTACCATTCTGTTTAATGGAAGATATAATTTAGGTGGACCAGTAGAGTTGCATTCGATGGAGTATGATATCCTATCCTATCTTTCAGATGTCTTCTCAGAGACAGACGGATCTGGGCTAACACACTTTTGTGACTACTGGTTCAATCTCTGCCAATTGCTATCCAGCTATCCACCGGGGTCCAGATTAACATGTAATATCTCTGTTTGTAAATTATGAGCAAAATTTGAAATACCAACATCGACAATTAGGATAATCGAAATAGTTTTAGTCCATATTAGAGTTATTTATTAAAAATGGCTATTATAATAGTTCATTGGATATTTGATGCTAAAATAATATTTAATATCTTATTAATTATTTTAATAATATATTATAATATTATATTTTTATAGTTTTAATTTTTAAAAATTTATTCGTTTTTATAATTTAAATTTTATTATAATATTTTAATATTTTTAAGTAAAATAAAATATTTATATACATATAGATATGAGTAATAAGTGATATTCGATTTTTTTAAAAGTTATTAAAGTTGATAAAATAATATATTTATATAGATTTGGATTTGGTTGGCATGATTTTTATTCTTTGGATATCCAAGATTAGGATACCTGATATTAGATCTAAAGGATGTAAAATAGATATCTAAATAAAACACGTCTGTACAAATAATTATTTTCACTTTAACTTTTTGATACAAGAATTAAAAAAGTAATTTCAAATGTAAATTATTTTTACTTAAAACATTTTTGAAAATAATAATAGTAATTAAATTAAGCATAAAATAATTAAAATTAAATTGTAAATTTTAAAAAGTTATTTAAAATTTACTTTTTAAACTTAAAACTACATTTATTTGTGAAAGGGAGTAATACAACAAAAGAGGAAAGTGTTGTATTCATTTTTTTTATAAGTAGAATTCAAATTTCAATCAACTACAACGTGGCCTTACGTTGACACTATTTCGCTAAGAATTCTATCAAAACAATTTTGTTTAACTGTATTATGGTTTTAGAAAACACTCTAGATCTAGATAAAAGTAGGCTGATCGTTGATTCGATTTGATCATGATCTTAAGACGATTCAACGTCCCATAACGCTCAAGGTTACAAGTTATTTATTTATTAATTTAAGCCTAATTATATATGTATTGACCCTAAAAATCTACAGATACTTGTAGATTTTTATCAATTTGATCATTTTTTAATTTATAATAGTTTATTAATAAAAAAATAACCTTTATCTGTCACTCTTTTTGTCTCCTATAATAACTTATATTTAAAAATTATTTTTTTAAAAAACTAGTTATTTAAAAAAAATATTAATTATGATAAAAGTATAATAAATAAAAGTATGAAGTTAAAACTTTCTCCTTGAATTGTTGGAAAAATAAATTATTCTGAACTCATAAGTATTATTGATGCAAGAGCATGGCTTTATTCATTTCCAAACATGGTTTTGAGACATGTTTGATGAGTTTCTTTGAGTTCTTGGAAGTGCCAAAGTCAAACAGGACACTTTCTTGACTTTCAAAGCATAAGTTGCGTTTTATGCAATTTCAAGCAACCAAACAAGACCTTAATGACATGGTAGCTATGGGATGAATCAACCTATGTTTTGATGACATGTTGGACGTTATGCCGCATCATCATGACACGTGGAAGCTGCTGGAACAAGCGCCACACATGGAGTAATGCAAACTAGGGTTTTCTTTTTTAAGGTTGTGATTTTATGTAACTAACTAGCTCATAAGGCAATGATTTTATATGATGTATTGCCATATTATTTAAGTGTAATTACAGGTTGTAATTAGATGTAATTAACAGCTGAAAAGTCAAGTTTATGGCCTATAAATAAGGGTCTTCTCATGTGTAAAAGAGAGAGTTTGTGTTTGAATAAAAATCATCTCCTTTGAGAGAGTTGAAACCTTCCAATTCTATGTGAGTTGAAAGTGGCCATTGTTAAGGATTCTTTGTGTGTTCCTTTTCTTTGGTTTTGAATCCTATGAAGATTCTTTGTGTTTTCTTCATTTGATTCATATCAAAGGGTTTATCTTTGTGAGTTCTCTTTGAGATCCATTTAAACATCATCTTTGTGAGGTGTTTAAGTGTTACATTTGTTGCATTTTATCCTACCCTTATTCATCCACCATCGTACTACACGAACATCATCATCCATCACCTTTCTTGAGTGGATTTTGTGTGGGTGTTACATATCAATTATCACATAATAAAATAATTTTGAATGAGTAACGAATTACTAAACATTATAAATTATATAAAAACTATTTCTATTTTGATATATTATTTAATGCAAGAATTTAATTAATTACGACCTTGTGCAATTCTATCGAATAAATATTAACTAAGGTCACGTCAAAATTAATATATGTAATCATTTTAACTTTATATCATTTTTTTGACTTGTAAAAATATAAAAATAATTGACTTAAAAATAAATAAAAGTATATATAAAAAGTATTATGATTCCAGCTCAACCAAATCCAATATTTGTCCGTGCTCTACTAAGGTCCACTATGAATATTTGGATGAGTCATGGTCCAACCCAAACTATGCCCGACCTTAATATGATCCAAGCCCATATATTTACTAGGCCTATCGACGACTGACATAATGGAAGAATGATCTAGGCTATCATTATACACACTTTTTAAGCCTTACCTTTATTCAATAAATGATTAAATTATGCTTCAGTATACATAAATGTAATTTCTAAATTATAATAATAATCTAAAAATTACTTTAATAGTAATCCTAAAAAATAAAACTCCAGCAAAATTGACTACGTCTTTGTGCATCACAAACCCTTCTCCAACAAAAGCTGTGGATGTTCATCTGTTGAGTTATGCTGCGACACCAAGCTGGCGGTCCAACTGGTTCACAGGCACAACACAATTTCGCCTCGCCATCCATGATTGTCCATCGTGGAAGCTTGCAAGTGAAGATGAGAGAGTTCAGTAGCTGTGTAGTGGTACATAGTTACAGAGAATGCAACGTGGTTGCGAATACTCCACGTGAATAGAATGCAACGGATTGGGTACCCTCTATCCATTATCTAAACCCGATAAGAAAATCTATACCTATATCTATATCCAAATTCGACGAATATTTTTTTTCCTCTTCCATATCCATATCTATTTATCCATATTCGTTTACATATCCATAAGATAAAACCCATCGATTTTAGGGTAAAACCCATCAAATTTAAAGTGAAAATCATTTAATGTTAGAATTATATACTTAGTTTATAAAAATTTAATTATATCTTCACTTTTAGAGTTAGAAAATATACTTAAGGTTATATAAATGAGGGTAAAAATGTAACTTTATATTGGATAAAAGGATGTGGGTATGGGTATGGATTTGAGGATCACTTATATCCATACTCAAATTCGGTGGATATTTCTCCCCTTCCTTCATATCCATATCCATATTTGTTTATCTACATCCATTTATACATCTAATGGATAAAACTCGTTAGATTTTGGATAAAATCCATCCGATTGTCATCTGGGAAGGGGGCAATTTTGGCCTTATTTTGATTGGATTGTAATCCCTCCACTTTAATATATATTTTTTATTAAAAAAAACAAAGCTATTGAAGAAGACAACAAAAGGTGCATGCAAGTACTATTGCGTGTCTCTAGTCCATACTCCTAATAAAGTTGATCCGATTCAAATATTTCAATCCAAATGATTTGATTTATCTATAATTTAATTTGCAACTAAAAATTGAAAATTGAAAATTTAGAGCAATTCAAATCAATCTAAAATTGATTTGAATTTAGCATCCAATTAATGATCTATACTCGAATGATCCAAATTGAAACAATCTAATCTATAAAAAATCCAATTTGAACCCAATCCATATCCGTATAGAAATATGAATTTACCTAACCTGAACTTATCAAATCTGATATAACCTTACTCGAATACAAACCATACCTGAAATACTTCCAAACTTGATCTAAACTAAAGGCAAATTCGATCAACAAATGTAACATTTTATGTCATATAAATTGTTACATAAATATCAATAAACTATCTTATTAATAAAATTTTATGTAAAAATATTAATAAGCAATCCATATAAGGAAAAATGAAATAAAATCAGTAAGACTTTATTCTCCTCAATTTATTATAATATCATATTAACATCAATTAGATTAGATCATTTAAATTTCTGTTATTATGGTTATTGTTGTTCTTATTATTATTACAAACATAAAAGTTATAATTATAATAATAATAATAATTATTATAATGATAATAATAAAATTTATACTTATATTTATTATTATTAATATATATTTTATGATAACAGTTAGTTATATTATTACATATATTATAATAATAAAATACTATACTAAGCATAACAATAATAGTAAGTCACAAAATTCAATTTGTTCATTATATTATATTAATAACAATCAATGTTGATAAAACTTTTGAATTAAATCAACCTAACCTTAACCCAATTTGATTCGAAGTTTGTAGACCCGCATCAAGTCCCAAAAAACCCAATGCATTATACCATAATCCGACTCGATATTTTTTCGATCTGAAATGACTCGGCCCAACATAATCCCGATATAAATTATTGGTAACTAAATTGGATCTGAATCGAAAGGACATCCGGTCCTGACTTCAATTTGATTACATAATAAAGATAATTTTAATTCGATTCAAACTAACCCGATTCAAACTCAATTCTTATGATCCGTTTGTAACTTCTAATTGTCTATGACAATGTTATGTTTGAAAGAGTGGTAGAGGTTGGTTATTATCGAAAGGTGTTTTATTATATTTAATAAATAAATTTATTAAAAATAATATAAATTAAAGAATTACGGTTAAAATCCAGATATTTAAATACAGAACTTGGACACGAGCATGCCCTATGTTGAATAGTCAACCGTCAAGATGCTGCTCTTTGCGCGTGTTCATGTATTTCCCGTTCACATGACCTCCTATACTAGTCGGTCTACGTACCGCCTGCCTACCGGCAAGTCAGCAACCCTCCGTTCGCATTTTGAAGCTGGCTCCTCGAGTCTTATGAAGTGTAGGAAGGAATTAAAGTCTCCATATGCGGGCTGGGCTGCCGACTTTAAAGTTTTAACTTCATAACACGACAGCTAGCCCACGAACTTGTCCGACGACGCATGCACGTCCATGGTGTTAGGTTGGTGATGGAGCAAAGCAAAGCGCCATGAAATGTAGCCGTTAAATCGGGACGGGGATCGTGCCTAATTTGCCGATATCATATACTTTGGATCGGTAAGACTAGCCTCATTATTTTATTGAGGAAGTATTAGCAATAATAGTAGTAAAAAAATGGCTTCATCTACCAAAGTCAAGGCAGTCCATTTGATCAATTTTGAACCCAATAATGCCGTACAAAAAAATAATAACATCCATAATTTTTTTTAAATTTTTGTGTGTGTTTGGGGTGGGGTGGGGACTTAAAATAAAAATCAGCAAACACATCATCATCATCGATATATATATTTATAATATATATATATATATATATATATTATCCTAATTACCGGCACGCAAACGTAGGTGTGATTGAGACTAACTGTGGGTAGCAGCAGCAGCAGCACGGACGGTGGCCGGCAGGCTAAACCTACCTCAACTAGTGGTCCCACACCAAGTTGTAAAATTATTGCACCTCCGGCGATACTCCTCTTCATCCGCCACCATCGAACTGGAGGCGGCAATACTCGTTCCTCTCCCGAACACGGCGGAGCATTCGGGCAGCTCTCCGAGATCAGCAAACAACGATTCGTCTTCTTCCCCCATAGGAAACAGTCGAGCGATCATATCGTAATCCTGACGAGTCGCACCCCCGGCTCCGCCGACGACCGTTTCCGTGAAAACCGAAGGTCTGTCCAAATTGAATGACGGGGACGAGATGGCGGATTCCATGTCCGCGAACCACATGAAATCATCGGCGACGATTAGAGCCTCGTCGCCGAAACCGGCGCTCAATTTGTCAGTAATATTATCTTTCGCGATCGGCGTGTTGTTGGGACGATGATGGCGATGGTCCTGGCCGATCGCTGGAGCAGGAGTATAGGCCGCTGGATTTATACGATCGAGTTCCGCTGGATTTATACGATCGAGTTCGGGACTGACATTCGGAGCGGCGGGTGTTTTTGTGGCCGTAGCTGGTGCCGTCTTAGGAGGGGCGGAGGAAGTGGTGGTGGATGGGTGGGTGTGGTGGTGGTGGTGGTGGCTGTTCTTAGACGTCGGCCAAGGGTGGTTGTGCTCGTAGGAGTACGTGATGACCAGCGTACTAGGGCTCGCACGGCTTCTCTCCACTTGCTTCCTAGCCGGGCAACCTTTTGAGCTGCTGCATCTATAATATCCCCTACAGAAGGAGGGAAAATACTGAAGATGAATCAATGGCAACGAAGATGCATAGCGATAAATGCACGAGAAATTAATCAAACTTGATCTCTTCCGCACGTTTGTGTATTTACGTACACAAGGTAATTAAATGTTTCAGCTAGCTAGCATCGATAAAATTCTCAGCACGACCGCAAATAGTTATCCATATATGGTCGAATCGATTCTTATCTTACCTTTATAGGTCTAGATGTCCTACCTAGATTCAAACTTATTATCATCTAGTACTAGTAGGAGGAGGAGGAGGAGGAGGAGGAGGATTAGTTTTTTTTAAAAACCAAATCTATGGCATGTAGCTACCAATTTCAACTCACATGTCAGTAGATCAGGGTGTGATTTACGGTAGGTATTTGCTTTACCTCTACGTATGTATGGTAGCTAGCTAGATCCAAATACTACCATTAAATTCATATGTAAATAAAATTAGGAAAAACAAAAAGAGGAAAATCGAAGAAGAGCTAGCTAGGATGGGAAAAAATTAGTAAAAAGGACACGCAGATATGCAGCAGCAGAGAGAGAGAGAGGTGAAGTACCTAGGATAAGGAGATCCTTTGATGGGTTTCTGGCCGTACTTTCTCCAAGCCCATGAATCAGAAGGCGGAGTAATCGAATCACCTTTAAGCCTCGAGCCTTCGACGTCTTTAATAGGCACCGTCACCACTCTCTTCTGTATTGCTCTCCTACTGTTTTATTATTATTATAAATATATTATTTTCAATTAATTAATTAATTAATTAACGGCTAGATCAATGACCATCTTAATTGAATCTTCAAATAAGGAAGAAGAAAAAAATCCAAAGAAATATATACCATGTAAATTTTATTTATTTTTATTGGACTTCAAAGTTATATATATATATATATATGGATATAATGAATTAATTACCCTCTTTTAGGTGAAGAAGAAGATATGGCGAAGGTGGTTGGAGAAGGCGGCGAATCTCCACTATTTTCTGACGATGAATTCTCTCTCTCTTCATCCGCTTCTTGTTGTGGACGATGGCGATGATGGTCTGCATACTCTTCTTCCTTCCAGTAGTACTTCTTGCTTGCACCTTCCATAATCTAACTTCAATTCGAACAACTAAATCGAAATATATATTTGCTGTTTCTCGGGGCCGCGGTGCGATGTCTGATATTTATATATATATGTACCTTCTTTTATTTTTTCAGGAAGAAGAAGAAGAAGAAGAAGAAGAAGAAGAAGAGAGAAATTAAGAGAAGGGGAGAGAAGATGGAAATGGAGGGATTAAGGAAGGTGGAGAAGAAAGGAGGATGCCCTTTTATGGGGGCGATACACATGCATGCCGAGATTGATCAAATTGAATGGTCATGTTGATATATACCATACAGCCTACGTTTGTTTGTTTATTAGTTAACGATAATAATATCATATGGGGCGTGATATGATTTCGTATATAGTATACTACATATTTAACTTTTTTAATTTTATTTTTATTTAATATTGTAATCTTCTTATTAGCTAGCTAGGGGACAAGCAGTGGCTCCCAATAATTTATTCTTCCATCCAAGGACGTGCAACCAATTCTCGAAACAATCCAAAAAAGTAATTTTATGTGTTCTACTCACTGAAAGCGATCCCCCCCCCTACTCTCTCTTATCTATCCATTTCGTTCGATCTCTCTCACCAAGATTATGCTAATCAAGGCTCGTCACTTTCGCCCAAACAGTGTCCTCTCGGACGCACTTGCTTCTTAGCCGGATAGCTACCGTACGGAGACTCGGCATCGTTCTCTTTTCATATGGCACACGCGCGCGGTTATTTATGAATTGATATTAAGTATTAACGATATATCCGATGTCACTGTAATAATAATGATATCCCATAACGGTCTGTTTGGTTAAATTTTTACGATAGTTATATAAATACAGATATTATCCGACTTTCCATTCATATTTTTAAATATTTTATTGTAGAAGTTTTAAAATTTGATGAACTAGAGCATTTGGGAATTTTTTTTTTACTTGTTAAATTTGTATCGTTGGCTACGAGGGTTAAATATAGTTAATGAAAAAAGAAGAAGATTTAGCATTGCATTAGTACATCAATATTTTTTTTTTAAGAATAAATATTATCATTAATTTGAAATAGATTTTCCCCCCTTAAATATTAAAGTATTTCTTTATATCATTCACCCGAACAGTAGCTAATTTATTTCATATTTATGTTCAGACAGTATTTATTTTTCCATAACAAATCAAAAAATATTTTATTCTTTAAAAATTTTTGAACGTGACAACCTTGATTTGTTAGATTTTCAAACAAGAAAACATTTAAGAACAAAATCGAAAAAAATAATAATATTAATTTCTTTATTTGATCGTTCCCCCTGAACGTTTATTTCTTTAATAATATTCACATTTATCATTATAATCGTCATCCTACATCTTTAGTGAAATTATTAATTCCCCCCTTTCGTGACGTGATTTTGTTACTAGACTCTAGTTGCCTTAATTTGCTCTATAACGTACTTTTTCTCGCCTGTTCGTCTAGATTAATTATAATATTCAAGCAGTTATATAACGACTGGAATGTTGCTCATCATGATATCTAAGGTGTTTAAAGCTTAATGTACTACTGTTTGCGATAACGTGCGAACGAGTTTGGACTCATTTCATTTGATATTAGTATATTACCTCTGAAAGTTTATCGGATACGTACGTAAAGATATTTCTTCAAATCCCGCCAAGTTGGCCTCCGTGGCTTCCACTTTGTGCAACGCATGTTCAAAGGCCTTAACTTCGAAACCCTCGACTTTAATTTAAGATCAGGCTTTCCGGCTCCGCCGGTTTTAACCCGTTCGTGTATTCATTCATAGGTCTTGAGTAATGTTGTTGAGTTTCAGCCACCGATTATGTTAACACATCTTAGAATAAATTCGGAGAGAATTCTTGAAACAAAGATTACCGCAAGAACCGAAACCAATACGAACAAAATGAAGAATTCTTGAAGAGATGAATTTCAAACACTTTACGTTTGCATGTCTAATATTTTGTTGCGCTTTCCATTCTTGTCGAGTTATGATTCAAATTCTAGGGTGAATGCCACATGATTTCTCATGCATGGAAGTTAGGATTACGATAATTTACATGGATGCATATGCACATAATTAAGATTAGCTTATGATAAATTCTATTCGCATGGCTTAAGGTTAGAGATAATTCCCTACATGTACTATGATGATAATATTTCTATTTAAATGATGTTCTATGCATTAAATGTGTATGTACATGCTGCATGGAAGATGTGGTATGCGAGAGTTGCATGGTTAGGGTTTTGGTGGACGCAACCAACTAAATGCGTGAAAAGTAAAAAAAAATGTAGTTAATCACTGAAATCCAAATATTAGCTACGTGCTAAAGTAATGTGGAATATTGCCTTTTTGTCTACTCATGAACAATCTCTCATAATGATAATATTTGGTACAAAAATGAATAAAATGGTGAAAATAGGGTTTGAAGGGTATTTTGATAATTTTGACTTAAGGTATCTTTTACAAATAATTGGATGCTAGGATGTCCTTAGACATTCTGATAGGTTGACCTTAGCTATAAATTGGCTTGACGTAGACCTATGACCTTATCTAAATAATTAGAAAATAAAAGGAAAAAAATGGTTAACAATGGAAAATAAAAATTGTTGTGTTGTATGTGACTTATGTGATCACCTCATAAAATATTAATACTTAAAGTGAAAGATCTCGAGTTGGGAATTGTTTCTCTCTAGGGGTTGCTACCTTAGAGATGAGGTGTTAGCCCTCGTTATTTTGGTTCACTAGTATGTTGCCGTGTCCCAATTTAAGGCCTTACTCTACTCTATAGGTGACCTATGGGCCCTATAGAGGGTATCGATACTTAAGGACTAGGGGACTGATGTTAGAAAAATACCTGTGTTGCCTTTGTGCATCAATACGACCAGGCATACCATTATGTCCTTAGGTTCAAAGTAAGGGTATTGTGTTACTTTTGGGTGCCAATATGAACACATGTACCACTGTGTCCCTGTATCCCCATCGAGTAAGAAAGTAAAAAAAAAATGGAAACATTTATTGTGTAATAAAATGAAAGAAATGGATTTGTTGGTTCGGTAGTTGCTTTAGTGCCCTACCTTAGTTTGTGTTGGGTTTGTTGGTTCGATAGATGTCTCAGTGCCCTACCCTGGTATTCTATTGGATTGTTGTTCTGGTAGTTGCCTCAATGCTTACCACGGTGTTTGCAATGTATTTGACTAATTGAATATAACTTTGTACATTAAAATGATGTGAAGTTGACTATTATGTTTTACTATTGAATTTGAGACTAGATATTCATATATGTTGCTCCATGAATATTTTTTTTGGTTATGGTACATGCTTTGTGCTCAGATATGCTAGTTGGATTATGTGTGAGTATGTGATATGTGGTATGCTACCTCTTGTGAGGTATTATGATTTACTTAGTACGAGGAAATCATATTGATACTACTTTTGTAAATTATTACGTGAGGGTCATAGAGTGGCATGAAGTGTATAAGAACGAGAAGGATAAGTGGAGTCTTTAGGAAGATGTTCCATTTTCAAATAGGGCCTTTGGGTCTAAGACTTAGGGAAAACAAGTGTCGTACCTTCGGGTGTGTGTTTTTGGTTATGGTCGATTTTCCTTTGGACTCTTATGTCTCTTGCTGTAATTTGGTTATACTGTTGTACTACAACATTTATCCGTAACTTCTATTATGTATTATTCTATTCCACTTTTTTTACTTGGTTATGGCTTGCTTTAGCCTTAGCACTTGGCGTAAGGAAGGCGATGAAGCCATAATTAAACTAAGTGCGGCAGCAACACCCATTAATTTAGTAATTAACGCTTCTGCAAAAATAAAAATTTTTAGTTGGTAAATTGGGGGTGTTACACATACATCTAACCCTTTCTAAAATGGTTCTATTCATTCTCTCAACTAAACCATTTTGTTAGGGAGTGCCTCCCACTGTCGAGTGCCTTACAATGCCACTTTCTTTACAAAAAACTTCAAATTCTTCATTACAGGATTCCTGTCCATTGTTGGTTCTCAATTTCTTCACCTTTCCTTCCTTCTGTGTTTCAACCATGACTTTCCACTCTCTAAAACGCTCAAATTCTTCATTCTTTTTATTTTTGAGAAAATATATCCAAACATATCTCACAAAATCATTGATAAGGATAAGGATACACCTTGCACCACCTATGGATTCACTCCTTACAGGACCCCAAAGATTAGCATGCACATAATCCAACAATGCCTTTGTTTTGTGTGTGCTAGATTGAAACCACAACCTACAAGACTTCCTCAACATGCATTGTTCACAAAACTGCAGGTCATCCATCTTCTCCTTTCCAAGAACTCCTTTGTCATGAAGGATTTGCATCCACTATTCAATGTCATGTACTAATTGTAAATGCCACAATCTACCATTTCTTGTTACTCTCTACTCATTCCCCTCAACAACATTTGTAGAGTTTCCTTCTTGTAAACATAAAGTCCATTTATAAGGCTTCCCTTTGATGCTATCATGGAACCCTTAGTGACTTTCAAATTTCCATGCTCCACCTTAATGGAATAACTATCTCTATCCAAAGTTCCAAGGGATATGAAATTCCTTTTCAATTTTGGAATATGTCTTTCATTCCTATGTACACATTTAGTTCCACAATCATTCTTGACTATCACTTAACCAATTCCTATGAAAGAACAAGCCTTGTTATTTCCCATTCATACATGAGCTCCACTTATCTTGGAATAATCTTGGAACTAAATCTTATGTGGACACATATGAAATATACATCTAGAGTCTAATAACCAATATTTCTCAATTCCTTGAGTAGCCACCATAAGTACTTTAGAATTCTCATACCCGCCTGAAACTATATTTGCATCTCCTTGTTCTTACATCTTAGATTGAAAGTCTTGATTTTTCTACCCAATCTTGTTTCTTTAAGGGTAATCTTTTCTGAAGTGCCCCTTATTATAGTAGTGAAAACACTTTAGAGAGTTTCTTGATTGTGACTAAGAGACACTTCTTTTATTTTTCTTTTCTTTCTTCTCCAGCCTTCCTCGAACATTTAAACTCTCAGAAACCTTTTCATCCTTTTGTAGCTCTTTTATCTTGAGTTCCTTGGATATCAGAACTATAATAACTTCATCTAGTTTTTATTCCTCATGGTTGTACATCATAGTGCCAGCGAAATGCTCATACTTTTCTTGGGGAAGAGATTTTAACAAAATTATCACCTAATCTTCATCTTCTATCTTCATGTCTACATTTTCTAGGTCTAATATAATTTTATTGAAATCATCAAGATGATCTTCTATTGATTTTCCTAACCTCATCTTAAAAAAGTACATTCTTTGCTTCAAAATGACATGTTTAGTGAGAGATTTGGTCATATACAATGACTTTAATTTGGCTAGAGCGCTACTATAGTGGTTTCTTTTGAAACCTCATGCATAACCTTTTCTCCCAGGCATAGAAGTATCATACCACGTGCCTTTTCCAACAAATCCACCTTCTCTTTTTCACCAAGAGAATTAGTGAGCTTAACTTCTCCCAAAAATGCATGTCGCAACCCTTGTAGCACCAGTAGTGTCCTCATCTTGACCCTCCAAACTCCTTAGTAGTTTCTCCCATCAAACTTATCGACATCAAAGCATGTATATCCCATATTTCAGAGGTAATGCTCTAAATAAGAGGTTTTTTCTCTTATATATGCGTTATTACATGTATTATAGTTTTTATAAATAGCTAAGGAACTAACTAGTTAAAAGCTAGTTAACTAAGTCAACTAACATAACCAACCTATTAATAAACATAACGAATAGTCTAATAACAACCTACTAATACTCTTAATACACGTGCGCAACACTTAAAAGATAATACAACAATCATCTTCAGCCTTATCATGTATGAGTTTCAGACATTAGTCGTAACATTCTAAAACTTTGTGTTATCCAAAAAAGAGAAGTATTTTTATACAATTTTTTTATTTGATGCATCATAATGTTTGTAATTTATTTTAAATCACTATAAAAAATTTGCAAGTTTTTGTATTTATAAGACATCAATCATATTTTTTTCTTTTTGTTCTTTTATTTATGCCCTACCCTTATTTATAAATATTACACCACATGCCCCTATATTTTTAACAAAATATACTTTATACCCATACTCTAATTTATATAGTGACAGATACGATGCAGGCTGAAAGCACACATGACAAAAAATAAGTAATTTACAAAATCCACACAAGAGTTGAACTAAAATAAGAAGAATAATATATTGAATGAATTTGAGGGTTAGGGTTTTGGTTAGGAGTTAGGCTTTCACAATTTTTATGTGGATTTGATTATGATTGTATGGGGTTATTAATGTTAGGTTGATGCCTAATGATTGGGTATCAATAGTAGGTTAGTGTCATGATTAATTTTGTATTAATTGTGGAGAAATGACTTTGGCAAAGAAGAAGAGTTCCAGTTAGGGGTTTGATTGAAATAAGGATTTCTTTTCTACTTTTATGTATGGATTATGGTGGGTGATTATGAGAATGAATTGGAAGGTATAAATGGTGGATTATGGTGTTTAATTGAGGCTACAAAAATGTGTCTTAATGGATGTTAATAAGGTGGTAAGATTCGTTGGTAGAGAGGAAGGTTAGGGTTAGGGTTTCAAGAGGTTTAAGATGATGAATTGTGAAGATGAATATGTGTATGGCTTGATGTTAACCAAACATACCTATCAGCAAGTATACCGGTCATAAATAATACAAGGCATTAATAGTACCAGATTATCGTTCCCACATAGACTAAATAATAACACAAAACCCTAATTACTCTAATAAGGCCTAAATGATCTAAATAAAATAAATAAATAACTAATTATAAATTAAGAATTTTATATCAACTAAATTAATCTGAAAAAAATCCAACAAAGGTAAAATTAATTAATAAAAACTACCAACGAATTTAGATCCACCACTATCCTATTATAATGACTAATTAATCAATTACTTTATCTTTTCAATTACTAGATATGTGTTGATAGGAATTTGTAACTAATGCACTCTCTCAAGTTACGTATTGCTATTGATTATTATAGGTTTTGCTATCTTTAGTCAAATGATTTCAATAAAAGATAATGTGTTAGGTTAAATATTCCACCATATGCCCTTATATTTTAATAAAGTGTACAAGATACCCCTAATATAATTTATATTGTGCCAGATATAATGTGGTTTGGAAGCCTACACGACCAAAAATAAGTAATTTACATAAGCCACACAGAAATTGAATCAAAACAAGAAGAATAGTTGAACGAATTTGAGGGGCACGATTTTGGTTGGGGGTTAGACTTTCACAATTTTTATGAGGGTTTGATGAACAATTTGATGTGGATATTAATGTTGGGTTAATGGATAATGATTGTGTATTAATAACATGTTAGGGAAATTATTAGTGGTGTATTAATTGTGGAGAAAAATGTCGGTAAAAAAAGAAGAGTTAGGGATAGGGTTTTGATCAAAAGAATGGATTTGGGTGTTTGTTTCTATGGATTATGATGGATGGTTATGAGAATGAATTGAAGGGTGGTTAATGGTGGATTATGGGGTTTAGTTGAGGATAAAAAATGTTGCTTAATGGATTTTATTACGGTGGCATGATTTGTTGGCGTGGAGGAAGTTAGGGATAGAGTTTTATGAGATTGAAGATGATGAAGTTAAAGATGAATATGTGTATGGATGAGAAATGTTATGATGGGATATGAATGTTTTCAATTGAAAAAAAAAATCTATACCTCTCAAAACCACATATAAATTGATTATGAATCACACAAAAGTCACAACCAATAAAAATAACTCACAAAGAGATCAATTTTAAAATTCAAACCTATATTTAATTGCACTTGATCATCTTCAACGTTTTTGTATGGGTGATTTAAATAGATTAATTGCACCTATTAAAATATTAATCTTCATGAAACTATAAGCTAAAAATGGAAGATAAATCATACAAAAAAATGTGCCATAATTGACACACATACACATATCCACAAAAAGATAAAAATTCTAACAAGATAAACTTTCTAAGATTCTAACAAATACGAACTAAATTTTAATTGTGACTCATATAGCTTGTTATCCCTCATATTGGATGTCCACATCATTCTCTAAACATGTGAGGAAGAGGTACTAAGTTTGGTGGGTAAAAGAGTAATAGAAAAGGAGTTATGCCTAAAGTATGAAATTAGGATTTTGGGGGAAATATGAGGGTCTTAAACATGGAGAATGACCTTATGGTCTTTGTGACGTGATTTATCAACTTTACATTTTATTTTTTTACCTATCAAATAATTCATTAATAAGATATTTGTCATTTAAAGTAAAAGATTTACATGAGTCAAGAAGAGGTATTTTCTAGGTCCTTTCCACCGGACGATGATAGTGGTTCAAGAGTATTTTGCCTTAAAGGTGTATCCATCAATTTCACTAGAGTAAAAATAGTGGGGCCCTAAACTCAATGAGAAGAATAATATGATTTGAGATAAGTAACCTAATGGATAATATATTAATGATTTAACATGGAAGAGTACGTGAGTTAGGACCGAAGTGTTGGGTTTGTTTCACTAGATGATAATAGTGACTTAAGTGTGTTGTCCTTAAGAGGTGCTTTAGACTATTTCATCGGTTTAATAATAGTGTATTAGGAGCATTATGATATGAGAGGTGTTGGTTTTGTTAGAAATAATGTCAAAAAAAATAAATGACATCTTTTTTTATTTTAAATTATGGGTTACTTAAAAAGATGGTATGGAATAAATTTTAAGCAATAAAAATGTTATTTTGATTTTTGTTAGAAAATTTTGGAAGAAATCATAATTTAAAGTAAAAAAATAATGTCATTTTTAGCCCAATTTATTTTTTTCCTTTTACTTGAAACTTTCCAAAAACATACCGAAAGGAGCCTATAGTAAACTTTTGGAAACTGAACGGTGCGTGGAATCTCTGCCTTGCATTTGTGATCACAGGAAATTCCAAAAAAATTCGTGAAGAACCATGGCAAGGGTCTCCCCACTCATGCATACCTCAACGTCCCGAACGGAGCAAAATGGCCAGTACAACTAGTTAAGGAAGAAGGCAGAGTCTGGTTTCAAAACGGATGGGAAGATTTCGTCGCACACAATTCCATCGCCATCGGGCACTTCCTCGTATTCAGATACGAATCCGCTGATTCCGACTCGAACTCTCCATTAGTTCCGCCTTTTCGAGACCGACGGTGAATGAAATGTGGCGTTAATTTGTATAATAGTAATCTTTGGTCGGTCACAATATACGGCTGTAACCCTAACAATAATTAACCCTAATAAATTATAATAAAAAATAACACTAAACCTCATAAAATAATGATCCTAAACCTATAGGTAACCCTAACCCTAACCCTAACCCTAACCCTAACACTAACCCTCCCCCTAACCCCAACCCTAACCCTAACCACAATTATTTTAGATTATATATACACATCTTATATATAAAAATATTATAAATATATATACATATAATAGAACACATATAAACACACATTTTACGGAATATAAATACACGTCTTACAAAATATATATTAAAAAAAGCATATAAATACACATGATCTGCATAATAATGTGAGTGCTAGCTAAAAAAATATATACACCTTAATTTTATACTTAGAACATACATATCTTATGATAATAATATATATTTTAGGCTTGTAGATTCTCTTAAAATAATAATACATATTTTTATAAAATAGATTATAAACACATTTATATATATATATATATATATAAATTAAGGTCTCGGCCGGCCACAATAAAAAAAGGCCACATCAAAATTTTTCACCAACACATCAAACAACAAATTTTTGAACAACACATCAAACACAACCTCTTCGGTGCAACAGGCATGGATTTATATATATATACATATCAGTAGAGAAAAATTAAGCAATGAAGGAAGAAAAACACATACGTAAAGGGAGCTACGGCGTACAAGTTGAGAACGGCAATGACGAAGGTACAAATGCTGGCTACGTTCGCAAGAATGACAGAGGGGTGGTGGAGAGATGGCAGTGCGATGATTTCCCTTAATTCAGAGGAGCCGGAGCGGTGGTGCAAGGGTTCGCAAGAGAAAGAGAGTAAGAGAGTACGAGAGGAAAGCGGCAGAGTCTGAAATATTTGGCACGAAAGAGAAGATCAAACGAAATAAAAGGAACTTTTAATAACGGTTCCTGTAAGAACCGTTATTAAAACATGATTTAATAACAGCTATTACAGGAACCGTTATTAAAACCTGGCCAATTTTGACAACGGTTCTTGTTTGAACCGTTATTGAAACTTTTAATAACGGTTATTACTTAAAACCGTTATTAAAACTTCCCGCGCATTAATTTTCACGCATTTGATGACGGTTTTCGAACCACCGTTATTAATGTCCCGTTATTATTTCCTGTTTCCGTAGTAGTGTACCGGATTTTTTTTTTATTTTCTTAGATCTACAATCTAATTATATAATAAAAATAATATTTATACTTACACATTTATAAACTTAAAAAATTGAAACTCAGATACTTATACATTAAAAATTAAAACTCATACTTACAGATTTAAAATTAAAACTTACCTTCAACCTAATGCTTGATTGGGAAAAAAATTACTTCGAAAAAGTTGCTTGTAGAATGAAGGAGGAGAGAAGCAGGAGAAAGTAAGAAGCAGAGGTGCACGGGAAAGTTAGATGAGGGCTGAAACGCAGGTAGGTAAAGTAATATAATTATAAGGGTAACTTTGCCCCTGTTTGGTTTTACTTATTATTAATAACTACTTTTAGATAAAAACTACTTTTATAAATTTACTTTTAAAAAAGTACTTTTATAAGTAAAACGTATGTTTGTTTTAACTTTTATTACATAAGTGATTAATGCTAAAATACTACTTATTGTATTTTATTAGTGTTTGGTTTTTATTTTCCTACAAAATTACTTTTTCTTTTCCATCTTTAGTTTTTATCTTCCTATATATATCTTTTAGTAATAATTACTATATAAATTATGTAATATTAAATATTAAAAAGCATATTAAATATTAACAAGTATAAAAAAATATGTAAAGATATTACAAAGTACTAAAAATTATAAACTTATTAAAACAAATTATGAACAACCATTAAACAAACTTTATAAAATTCACAAACATATAAAACTCAAATATTAATTGTAAATCAAGGTTTATATTATGCAATAAACATTCTTAAATTTATAATAAGTATCATAATTTTATTGAAACTCGAAGTAGGCCTATTGCCTTTCTTAACCTCCTGAACACATAATTGAACAAAGGTTTGATGCCTTGATTTGGTCCAATGTGCAGTATCTGATGAAGATGCCATATATCCTACAAATACACTTACATACTATCAATAGAGATATCAATTTAAATATATTATTAACATAATTACAGTCTACTTATAGTTAATTGTATTATACTTGCAATTATAAACATACATTGTAATTATAAATTTACGACAAAAGTAATATATATAACCTTTTAGATTATTTGGATTATAGTTAATAATTATAAACATACATTGTGCATCTCTTTTTCATTCACAAGTTCACATACGCAAGTTTCATCATCTATAGTTTTATTTTTCCATCTTTAAATTAAATATGGTTTAACTCAGCTCATGGGAACTGATATGAAGTAGTAACACCAGCCCTGTAAGTTTAATATGTTCGTCAAGGTTCATGTCATATATACGAGCTTCAATAATCAACTGGCTATTTGACTCAAATACTCGAACCAAACCTTCCAATTCATGCTATTATTTATCTATCACCTATGCACTCGGCTTTTTATCTGCCTTCAGCTACATTTTCTCCTTAGCGCATATATCATCTAGTGGCACTAAGAGTCGATCCTACATCTAAAAGTTGTGGTAGAGGCTTTCTTGAATATCTTCTCTCCACCTTGTAACTTTTTCATTATGAAACTAGTGTACCCACCTGTTGCATATATCTCAAGATCTCACGCTGCAGGTAAGAAAGATTGTTCAACAGAGTAGAATGCATCACATTCTTTACCAAGCCTTGTTTTGGGCTCAAGGATCAGTCATCACTGGAACATTTTCCCCTCTTCCTGCTAGGCACATTCACATAAAAAGTCCATCACAAAACATAAAGGCATGGTATAAAAAGAAGAACCATAAGCATTTTCATTCTTAACCATCTATTATGCACATAATGTCAAATTAACAGAGGGGGCATGATTTCGGGAGCAAAGGAGAATACCTGATTGTTTTGGCTTTCTAAACATGCAATATATCTATGTAAAGTGAGTTCCTCATATGTTCAGCACAATGGGCATCCTTTACAAGACAAGTTCAAAGTCTTGAACATAAACTTACTGATGAGAGCACTCTTGGTGAGATTGAGATTTATGAATTAAAGTGACCAATCACCTCCTGATTAAGGCTTGGAGGGAAAACCACCTCCTGCTCCTTCGGCTGATCTTATTTTGAGCAATATACATGGTTACCGGAAAATAGACGGATAACGACCAGTAACTGATGGCTCCAAGTAGTGCAAGTATGTCGTTGAAAAACGGCAGTGCCATTGCAAGTATTGTTGCAAGTATCACATAAATAGTTCTCCATACCAGCCTCAGCAAGTTGATCCTGAACCTCAGTCTTTTGTTGCAGAACGGTGTTACTGGGTATTCGGAGTTTACGAATTTGGAGTTCGGCCGAGCAAAGGACCGGGCTTGGACCGTGTTACTATATTAGTAGTAGGGCCTCAAGTTTCGGTCTTTTTGTTCCGAGCTTGACATTGCATTTCGGGGGCAATTCCTCAGTGGTATTGCCCGCGAGAAATTACTTTTACGAGTTCATGGATGCCGACGATGAGCCCGGGAAATGGAAAAATCCCAAGAAAGCAGGGTGTTTGATGTTGATGGACAGTGGTGAGTTTACGGACGCTGAAAGTGGACCTGGTGCTGCGCTTGGGAATTACCAACAGTAGAGATTTGAGGTGCTGTATGACTTGAAGAAACGAAGGGTTGGATTTGCTCCTAGTCTGTGGGACAGCCTCAACAACCGTTGATGCCTCGGTGGTGAAGGAAGCTGGTAGAAAGCTAGCGGCAGCTTTTGGCGTGCATCCCACACTGCAATGTTTTAAACGACAATTTTACTATAAATATCACCATGCCGCATACTACAAAAGTGATTAGTAAAAGTAGGTTAAAGCTACTTATTAATTTTAGCTTATAAGAAGTAATTTTAAGGAATTAATTTTAAAAATAACTTTTATAAAGTGAAGCCAAACAGCAATATTAATCTAAAATAACTTTTTATAATTAATTATAAAAAAAATTACTTTTATTAAGTTAAACAAACAGGCTCTTTATCAATTCACGTGACAAAGTTTTCCACAGAGTAAATATTAGTTTTCCATATAACAACTACGGGCTTTATCGAGCCCATTACAACCTTAGATGTCTTTGCAGTTAAAGTTAGTCCGACATATTTTCTTAATTAGTTCCAATGTTTTCAAATCTTGCATAAATTATAGATGAGTATTCTCGGTCCATTATTAATTATAATCGAAAATTTCATTTAATTGTTCCCCAAATACTTGATCAAATATTACAGTTAACGTAAAATAAATAAAAAATAAAAAATTCAAAGTTAAGAGTTTTGCACATTAGTATTTAAGCACTACATATATCAGAGAGCAAATAGAGCTTTATATATTTGAACGGATGTTAGTTTAATAGTTAAAACAAATACTATAATTTTAAGTACCAAATATGTGTTAGGTTAGAATCGATCTTCACGCGGTATCCTCAATTAAACCATAAACTAGAGAAGTTGAAATCGCGCACATGGTTACGTCCCCAAATCTGCTAAAAACGACCCATTTAATATGCTATCTTTATATCTTATATATTTTACTATATCATGACTAATTTTTAAAACGAACAGCATTAACAATTTTTGCATCGACATGTCCAAATACAAAAATGCTCAATTTATAACCAGATTTATAACAATTTATATTCATAACTTTATCATAAAGTGCAGAATTCATATGAGTGATTTGAATATATGGGACCCATATATCGTGAGATGGTTATATACTTGTTATTATTATTATAAAGTTGTGGTTATAATTGTAGTATAAGTAGTTAGATTATCTCTAATTCTATCAAAGACATGATTTATATTAAATTAAAAAAAATAGTAAAGGCTGTCCTAAGAGTGTCTACAACAAAAGAGAAAAAAAAAATCAATATACTTTTAAAAACAAATTTTCACACTTTACTAGCGGACAGTCCATATAAATTTTTTTGCGTCGGATTACTTTTTTGCGATCCACTATATTTTTTTAATTTTTTTTTTATCTTATTGGTGCAGTGTTTTACACTGAATCAACGGGTGCAAAAAAATTTTTGCACCTCCATTGTGAAAGGGTCTAAGAACCAAGGTTAATAAATCAAAATTAAAAATATTTATTAGTTAATGATACGGACAAATTTATATATTTGTTATCTATTTTTAAATTAATGCAAACTCACATATAAATTTAAATGGTTATATCCATAGCCGTACGAGTTATCGTAAGCAAAACAACAAAATAAACAGTGGTTTAAAAGCAATCACTCAACTTATAATAAACGGGTAAAATATTTTTAAATATTCTGTATAATGCACATTTCTTTTTTCCGCCCATCAAATATTTTAAATCGTGGGTCCTTCATCTAAACTCTAGTCCTCACTCCTCACCACTCCATGTAATGTACGAATAGGACAGATCCATACGCCACGTTGTATCATCCCCCACCTAATCGTCATAATAACTTCCGAAACACAAAACTCAAACTACTCCGATCCAATACGCTCGCCCGTCAATCGCCCGTAAATTGTGATCCATGCAGCGATCGATCTGCATCGATTCTTTATTTTTTATTTTATTTTTTTATTTATTTTAGATACTAAACTAAACAAACTAACAATAAACGTCATCACATGTCGAGATTAGTTAAATCAATATTTTAGCTTAGCCAATGGGCAGTATTAAATTTGCCGTCCGCTTCTCGAGAAAAGGAAAAAAAAAAAGCCTATTAATTTTTATAATGTCCGTATGATCTTTCGCTTCGACGAAGGACAAAGGGGGGGGGGGGTAGTATGTTACTGCCAAACGTTATCCATCTACTTGAGTTTATTATTTTATTCGACTGCCGTTCGTAAGCTTACTTATTCAAATGTAACGTCCGCATCCGTCTCAAATCATCGAAGCATAAACAAACTAAGACCGAGAAAAAGTCAAATGTACGACGCTTTTATTTTAGTGTATCATACATCATTTCGACTTCAATTATTTCCCTAATCATATACGTACGTTTCCTTGTGGGTGTACTATCGTAATCATGGGGAACCGAAATTTGAGCTCCGGACATGTAACTATAATGTCTTCCCTGTCTAAGGGAAATAATAAGGGTTAATTTTTTTTCTTTTTATTTTATATTTTTTTATTAAATTTTTTATTTTTTTATTAAATTAAAATATATGTAATATGAGGATAATTTTTTTATATTTCTGTTACCTTCGTCCTAAACGAACAATTAATAATATTTTTATTTATAGATATATTAAATATTACTAGTGTTATTACACAAAGTATGCAGAGATCATGAATTGATACGTAGGTTTGTATATATGGCCATTTAAGTTAGCTTTTAACTCTTATGCACAAAAAAAATACAATTTATATTTTGTTTGGATGAAGGATTTAAATACTTTATCTAGATATATTAATTAAAATAAAAAAAATTAAATATTTATGAGACATTTAAGTTTCATAGTAAAATTCTATACCAAATAAATTTTTTCAAAGGACAACATTTCATGAGAAAAAATAAGAAATATATTATATATAAGCCTCTATCCAAATTCCATGTACGACAATATAGAAATAATGAAATTTAAAAATTCTCTATTCAAACAATATACAATAATTTTTTAAGAAGTGATTCATTTTTAAAATTCTATCATTTGTAAAATTCTTTGCCTTAGTCTTGCTAATTTTAGTTTTATATTTGAGGTTCAAAACTCTTGTTTGATAGCCTCATTGAAGTAGATTTGGAATTCAGGTATTTTTTCAACACAATCATGCCAAACATATTTAACATTGTCGTGTCAAACATACTTTCACCTAACATTGTCAAACATACTCAACACAGTCGATGATTGCTGCCAAAAGTAGCTAAGGAATGGGACGAAAAATATTCCTCGTAAACATGATCAAGAAAAATGAAAAATACTTCCACATCAAGAAAAAAGTAAGCTTCCACTTGCAGAATCCCTCCTTCCATGTTATGATAATGATATTGAAGCAGCCTTATTCTGGCGATTAAGATAGAAGTCTGGGTGCTCTGGAGCCGACCACATCCAAAGTTTTCATACGATATTTTATTAGTTTACACCGACTCTTGAATTTATATGAGCCTTACAGGCTTGTTTTGATAAGAAAAATGATAGGTTTCACTGAGTATCATGACATTTTTTCTAATTCTATTTATTCTGTATTTCAAATAATTCTATTTAAATACCATTTGCTGTCAATTATTTTTAGTATCATTCTATCAATGTTTCTAATATTAGGTTAATAAAATGACAAAATTTAATATCAAATATTTTTTTTAATAGAATTGAGATAATTTCAATCATTTTAATATATTTTTTTAGAACTTTTATACGTTTTGAGTCTTGTACTATTTTAAAGCTATTTTTTTAGACATTCTAGAAAACTCAAAGTGAATTAAAAACAATTTTCAAACGATTTGGACTTTCCAACTTAGCTTAGAAAATATGTAATATTTATTTTTTATCTATCATTTTAGTAATCTATGGCTAGAAATATTAATAAGATGACACTAAAGTAAAAATATATTTAAATTAATTGTTTGAAACACATAGAAATTAGTTCAAACATCATGATATCTAAATAGAATTAGGCCAAATATTATGTAACAATTGGGTGAACAAATTCACACACAAAAAAAGAAACAAAATAAAAAAATTTCAAAAAAACATTGAGCTTCAATTGACGAATTTAGTTACACACACACACACACACACACACACACACACACATATGAACGTGAAAAAAAATAATCGGACACAATAAACAATGTATATATAAGCTAGTAATGAGAAGTAAAAACTCATTTTTATTTATTTATTTATTTTTATAATACACACATTGTAATAAACTTGTGATAATAAATTCGGTGAGGTGGTGAGAATGAAGTTTTGAGTACAAAAGGTTTCAAATTCAAATCTTTCTCTTAATATTTGATACATCGGGGTTCTACATCAGAAAAAAGGTGCTACTTTAGTGCCTGAACAATAATTAGTGAGCATTAAGAATGCCATTGTAATCATTATAATAACAGACATAATCACCACTGTGACCTCGCATAATTAGCTTAGAAATGCACATAATCACCATTGTAGCAAGCATAATTACCATAAAATATATATAATAAGAACACTAAGTGACATGATCCTCATAAAAATATACATAATAACCACTCCAACACACATAATCTCTATATAAATAGACATCATATAGTGATAGACATAATCACCCTAATAGTCAACATAATCACCATGCTAGATCACATAATCACCTTATAAAATCATGAAAATTTAACATAGAAATGGAGAAACAAGAACACATTTTGTAGGGGGCACAACCAACATAAAAATATATATAATAAACATAGTAGTTGACATGATCACCTTAAAAATATACATAAACTATAGCAACACACATAATTCCTATAGAAACTGATATCACATAGTGGTAGGTATAATCACTGCATAGATATACATAACTATCATAGTAATCAATATAATCACTATAGTATATTACATAATTACCCTAAATAATATGAAATTTTAGTACATAAATAGTAAAAAAAACACATTTTTTAAGTTGAAAATATATCAATATGAGCATCTATTTATAGAGAATAATATCACAATCACTATGATATATATTTTTTATTTGATAATATAAATTAAAGATAAACTAATTAAAAAATATAAAAAAGAAAGAAAAAAATTTGATGTCACAATTCACACCATGCACAATTGTGACCAGAAAAACATAGAATCACCACAGTTACATACATAATTACCAAAATTATATATGTAACTTAGATGTCTCAATTTCAACAAAAAACACGGGGCCATATTAGCTAGGGTGTAGGCAATTGCATACACTTAGATGTACATAATAATTCACTTGATACTTATCTTATGTATTGTATTTGTTTTTACTAGCTCTTTATAGATATAAAAAGACCTATGATAATATATGAAATTGTTGTATCTTAGCTTTCATACTAAATGTGATCCTTTTGGTCCACAAAAAGATTTTTTTCCTATTGTGGTTAAAGAATGAATTATTATTATCAACACATACACATAATGCGAACCACTATTTTGGTTAGAAATTGGAAATTTCTAATATGAATCATTTGATAAAAAATAAAGGGTTAAGATAAAAAATAATACTACTATAGTTGAGGAAACTACCTTAAGTAGGTGGTAGAAACTACTCTTAGTCGGCGGAGGAAACTATTTTAAGTAACTCATGAAACTATAGTTTTGAGTGTCCGGAATGAAATTCAATTTTATTTTTATAAATAATGTGTATTTATATTAGACAATATAAAACTATCCCTGGTAGGTGGTGGAAACTACCCTTATTAGGTGGAAGAAACTACTATTAGTAACTTAGGAAACTATAGTTTTTATATTATCAACACAACTAAGAAATACGAAGACCTTTTTATAAATATCTATGGATGATAGTTTTTACTGCTTACTGATGGTGTTTTCCTAACTTAAAACACAAATATGCAATATTTATATAAATGCCACCATTTGTTGACACTCAAGTACTATAATTTTTGAGCTACTTAAAGTACTTTCCACCGCCTACTTAAAGTTGTTTTTTGACTTGAAATATAAATGCATAATATTTATAAACTTTTTATTTTTTTTGGGTACTCAAATACTATAGATTTCTTAGCTACTTACATTACCCTTCACCCACTAAGGGTATTTTTTATGACCAACTGTAAGTAGATTCCTCAACTGTAATACTAATTTTAATCTCAACCCTTCATCTTTGATATGATGGTTCAAATTAAAAGTTCTTACAAAAAAGATGGTTCTTGTTGGATATTCCTAATATATATATAGTCAGAATCACCCTTACGATGAGAACTAAGAACCATTATTAATTTTTAGAGCTACTTATAGTAATTTTACTTATCCACTAAGGATAGTTTTCATCACCAACTGAGGATAGTTTCCTAACATGAAATAGAAATACACAAAATAGGTAAAGAAAGAAGGATAATTTTAGTTCTCACTACAAGGGATTATTTTCACCGGATATGTACCTTGTATATATAGGAAGAATATCTAATGATAATCACCTTTTTGGTGAGAACCTGAGAACTTTTAATTTAAATGATTAGATCAAAAATGAAGGTTTAAGATTCAAATCCTACTATATATAGTTGAGGAAACTATCCACATTATGTAGTGAAAACTACCTTTAGTTGGTGAAGAAAACTAATATAAGTAGTTGAGAAAATTATAGTATTTGAGTCCCAGAAAAAAACGATGGTTACATTTTTGTAAACATTGTGTATATACATTTTAGGCCAGGAAATTATCTTTAGTGAGTGTAAAAAACTAATGTAAGTAGCTCAATAAACTATAGTATTTTAATGTTAGAAAAAAAATGATAATATTTTTATAAATATAATATATCATGATTTTAGATTAGGACACTACCCTTATTAGGTGGTAAAACTACCCTCAATAGATAGAGAAAACTACAGTAAATAACTCAGAAAACTAGCGTTACTATGCAATAAGGCTTTAATGGCAACCCATAGATTACGGTTAAAAAAAATTGATATAAAAAGTGTAAAAACTTAAATGTGCATTTGAGGGAAAGCTTTAGATAATGGTTTTAGATAAAAAATTGTTATTAAAAACCAGACTAAAACTTTTGAGGTACGATTTTAGGTAAAGTCATTATCAAAACATCCTCCTTAAAATTTTATGAAAGGTCTTTCATTATGATTCTTTCATAAAATTGTTGTCTAAAAAGTTAAAATAATTCAATAGACTTATTAATTGGTCAAGAGAAATTTTCATTTCATGGATTCACCGCTTCCCATTTTTACTCCCTAGTCTTTGATACTTACTCATATCTTCTTTCCCCCATTTCTTGTCTTCCCTTCCTTGTTGATTCCTTTTATTTATTATCATATCTTCCATACTCCCTATTTTCATCTTCCCATAGACATGTAATTGATTTAACCAACCCCCAAATTTGACCATCATTATAGTCTTGATTTGGGGGGGGGGTGGATTTTTTAGATCTGATGTATGAATTGAAAAGGATAATAAGACATTGTGCAGTAACTAGGGGTGTTCAATATTTGGTCCAAAACAAAAAAAATTATACTAGACTGATCAATTATTTTGGATTTCGGTCCACGACAACACTAGTGTTTTGGGTTCAAGTCCTAAAGTAAAAAATTATTCAATTTAGGTCCTATCTGATCAAATTACTCAATATGACCCATAATCTCTTTAATATTTTATCCAAAAAATTTATGTATTTTAATATAAAATATATGTACTTCAGCAATTTTGGTTCTAACCAATTATTCTAGTCCGGTCCTGACTTTAATTTTAGACTTGTGCACACAATTAGTGATGAACATATATTCTTATCTATTTTCTTCCCTCATAATTTAATTTTCTGGTCATTTATTTAAGTAATATTTGTGGTTATTTACATTATTTATAATTATGTGCTTAAATTTTAATAATATCATTTATTTCACTAATTTTGACCAAATGATAAAATTCACATGATATTTGACAACCTACCATAGTTTGGTAATAATTTTCATGAATAAACTTGGATTTAAGTGATTTAAATTGCCATGAAAATATAAAATCGATGTCTGAAACATTTATTTCTATAAATATTTCCTAAATCAGATTATTTCATGGCTAAAATTTCAAGCAAATTTATAGCTATAATATAGATATGTTTGGAATATTTTGACTTAATTTTTTCAATCTTGGACCACAGGTATGTGTACTTTGGGTGCAACTAATTATGGTACAAGTTAGCAACAAAAAGTTAATATTAAACAAAAGTAAAAAGTGATAACCATTTCTAAAATCTTGAAAGGTCCTGCACAAGATAAGGAAAGAAAAAGCAACAGATATATGTATAGAGAGAATAACTATAGTGAGTGAACATGTTTGTGATACTATAGGGAGTAACCAACCAATAAGAGAAATATTCTCAAGTACACTTCAAATCAAAAATTTCATGTACTTGTTCTTAATTTCCTTCTTTTTACATAATATTTTGTTTAATTTTTTATGTATTCCTAATTATATATGCAATTTGTTTTAGTAGTTATATTTTATTAAGTATTTATTTTTATCGTCCATGAATATTACGGATTTTATATTATTGTGTTTTGATATATAAATCATATATCTAATTAATGTTTAAATTCTTGTTCTTTATATGAAGCTTGTTCTATTTTATATTTATGATTAAGGGTTATAGTTATTCGGTTAATTCTAGTGGGTTAGTAATTAATCAGAGCAAGTATCAATTGATTTAATTTAGGGACTTCCTTAGCTACCAATTAAATTAAAATATAATTTATTCTAGTCAGCTTTAGAATAATTTTTTTTTAATTTGGCTAGGGCTAATGAGATTCTTGAGAGCATAACATAATTAATTTACCTCTAAGTTAATTGAATAAAAAATAATTAATTTAGAGAAGTTAATTAGTGTTAGAAAAAGGTGTTACGTAGCCTAATTATATACAATTAGGAACTGAAAGAATGATACAGAGAGGTTGGTCTTCTGTATATAGTTGTGAAAATTGCTTGAATGTAGCCATTTTTCCTAATAGATGTTCTTGAATGTCTAGCTATTTGAGCAATAATAGTGAGTTCTCTTCAATGATTTTTCCAATGATCCTGCCACTCTACAAATGCATACAAGTTTATGAAAGAGAAAGAAATGAAAAAAATTATCATAAAATATAATGCTTTAAAATTAACACATAAAAATGACTTTTCTACGTATTCATTTAGGGCTTAAAATAAAACTGGCACAAGCCTCCCCGACAACAATGGCAAAACTTGATAGCATGTCCTTAACACTGTTAAAATTAACCCTATTCCTAACCTAAATGATAATTAAAAAAATATCATGTGGCAAGAAATGATAATTTTTACGAGGATGATGCAATTCTAAACTCTAAAATATTACATAAAATAATTAAATTATTTAATTATATAGAATAAATAAATAACAAAAAAAAAATAAAAATGTTATCTACAATATTAACTAAGATTTGGGGAGGCTTGATACAAGGAAAAATGAAATAAAAGTAATAAGTAAATTAATAACCGAACTACTCTAGTAACTAAACTAATCTTTAAGATAAATAATTAAAAATAAAAATAAAAATATAAACTTAAATTAATTAAGAACTAAACTAATATATACACATCATACCCTTTGCCATCCCAATATCTAAATTAAATTCATATAACCATTTTTGTTAGTAAGTAACATGTATATAAATAACTAATTTTGATAGGCTAACCATAAAGAATTAACTTGTTAACTCTCCTAGTTCCTAATTTTATATAATTAGGCTAACTCACGCATTTTTTCTAATACTATATAATTTTTATATATTAATTATTTATTATTAAATTAATCTAGAGATACATTAATATTGTTACATTATCAAGCATCTCATTAGATACAGATAAATTAAAAATCCTGCATTCTTAAGTTCACTAGAATAAATTATATTTTATTTTAGTCCGTTGCATATGAAGACCCCAAATTAAATTAATTGTTACTTATTTACATTAATTAATAACCTGCATGAATTAACCTAATAGATATAACCCTTAATCATAAATACAAAATCGATTAGTTTTTATATAAAGGACAAGAATTTAAAAATTAATCACAAATATGATTTATATAATAAAACATTGTGATTCATAATACGTAATAGTTAGATACGATAAAAATCAACATTTAATAAAAATTAACTACTAAAAATTAACACAGATCACATGTATAATTTTGAATACATAAAAATTAAGTAGAAGATTATAAAAAAAAGGAGAAGTTAAAAATTAAATTCATGAACTTTTCAATTTGAAGTGCACTTGCGAATATTACTTCCATCAGTTCGTTACTCCCTACAATATCACGAGTCCCCTCGCTTATTATAATTATTCCAGCTATTTGTGTAAATTCTTAACTTTAAGTTAATAGGTTCCTAATTTACATATATAGTAGAGAGGGAAAAAAATTCTTGGTTTTTTATTAATCCGGCGGAAATTTCAATCTCCAATATTTGTTTTCTTATTATAATTAACCTAATAGATATAACCCTTAATCATAAATAAAAATTGATTAGGTTTTATATAAAGGAAAAGAAGTTAAAAATTAATCACAAATATGATTCATATAATAAAACATTATGATTCATAATCCGTAATAGTTAGATACGATAAAAGTCAACATTTAATAAAATATAACTACTAAAAATTAATACAAATCATATGTATAATTATGAATGCATAAAAATTAAGTAGAAGATTATAAAAAAAGAATAAGAAGTTAATAATTAAATACATGAACTTTTCAATTTGAAGTGAACTTGAGAATATTACTTTCGCCAGTTCGTTACTCCCTACAATATCACGAGTCCCCTCGCTTATTATAATTATTCCATCTATTTGTGTAAATTCTTAACTTTAAGTTAATAGGTTCCTAATTTACATATAGATTAGAGAGGGAAAAAAATTCTTGGTATTTTATTAATCCGGCGGAGATTTCAATCTCCAATATTTTTTTCTTCTTGGCCTAGTCCTCGTTGCCTTGTATATATACACATATTTGTTGCTATTTCTATCCTTATCTTATGCAGTAGCTTTTAAGATTTTAGAAATGATTATCTCTTCTTTACTTGTGTTTGTTATTAAATTTTGGTTCTAACTTGTACCTTCATTATTTGTAGCAAAAGTACACATAGCTGGTGTCCAAAATTGGAAAAAATTAAATCAAAATCTTCTAAACATATCTATATTATAGCTATAACTTTGAGGGAAATTTCATCCATGATATAATATGATTTAGGAAAAATTTGTAGAAATAAAAGTTTTAATTATCAATTTTATCTTTCCATATAAATTTAAATCACTTAAATATGAGTTTATTTGTGAAAGTTATAGCTAAAGTACGGTATCTTTTCAAATACCATGAAAATCTTATCATTTGTTTGTAATTAATTAAATTAATGAGATTATTAAAATTTAAGCATACAATTATAAATTATATAAATAACCTCAAATATTACTTAAATAAATAAACCAAACTTTAAATTAAGAGGGTTTAAAAAAGACGTGTTCATCTAACTTTTCCACACTTAAACTTTGGTTGTCTCACACAATTTAACACATTAACCGATACTCCTTCATATATAAAATCATGTCGTACACAAAAAAAAAATAATGTCATACTAATTCTTATCTTTACACTCATAAGGTAGAAATGACTGCTGACTCAAAACTCGACCCAAAACGAATAACCATTTCAAAATAAGTCGATAGCTAATAATAGAGAGCTAAATAGTTAGAATTTTTTTTTTCAAAAAACATAATTATATCAGGTCCATCCCTTCATTGGTAAGCATGCCCAAGTTCTATTATTCATCTCTCATGCAACTTATAATAAAGATAATATACAAAATGAGATAATTACTTTATTTTCTTTTTCTTTGATTACCTTTTTTTCATACTTTTTTTTGTGTACATAAGTCACGCGTTATCAAATTAGGCGCGTTTCACGTTCCATCCTACTTGGCACAAGAATTTAGTGAATTTTTTCACCTACAATTTTCATATCGATACCTCAAGCTCTCTTTCTCTCCCCCTGTTGATATCTCTATTTTTGTTTTCTTTTAACCTATTCTACAAATAGCATAAGAGGACATCTAATAGGATGTTGATTGCCATCTTAAAAGGGTAAAAAAAAAAACAAGTTAAAACTCACCAAATAATTGAACATATTGAATCTAAAATGTCATTTGTCCAAATAGAGTATCAAGAAGTGATCGTTTTTATCAAAACAATGCAAAGAAAATAAATAGTTACACCTCATCTAACCCATGTAAAACAAAACTTCTATACATGGAGTTGTTAATCATTTATTCCTACCTCCTCCCTTATTCTCCCTTTATTTATTCATTTTTTCATTTATTTATTTATTTATATTTTTTTAAGGTGAAATAAAAAAATAAATAGTAATAAAGTACTATGATCTAAAAAAAATAAAATCTTGGCTCTACAATATTGAAGGTAAAGAGCCTATAGAAATCTGTTAGGTAAAAATATTATCTTGCATAACTTTTAATTTTATTTTTTTATTAAAAAATTAACTATATAAAAAAGGAAACAATATGTCTCTTCCCCACACTTAAATCTTACATTGCCCTAAATGTAAAACATAATCAAAACTAAGCATAAGGTATGTCCATACTAATAATATACATGTCCCCCTCCCTCAAAACTAAAGTACTAAAAATAACTAGACAAATGAAATAAAATAAATTAAAGAGATAGAGTTTAAGAAAACAAATCTAGTTATCCTAGGGTTGCCTCTCAAGCAACGCCTTTGGTTAATTTCATTAGCTTGATTTGTAACGCCCTTGTTTTAATTGCTTAAAAAATTCATTTTTTGATGGTATTAACTATCAAATTACAGGGTGTTACTACCACACTTAGCATAATTCTAGCTTCTTCACCTTTCTTATGCCAATTGCAAAGGCTAAGACACACCATAACCAAGGTAAATTAGCTGAATTAGAATAACTTATATAAATAGAAGTTATGGGTAAAAAATATCAGTACAACAAGATGACCAAAGTATAACAAGGGGCATAAAAGGCCAAAGGAAAACTTACTATAACAAAAAAAAAAAAACAATCTGCACCTGCAGGTATGACACCAATTTGTCCTAACTTTTAGACCCAAATGCCCACTTTGAAAATGAGACTTATTTCTAAAGACTCAACTTATCCTTCCCGCTCTATGCACTTCATGTCACTTCATAGCCTTACGTAATCATCTAAAAAAGTAGTATCAGTATGACTTATCTGTAGTGAGTAAATCATAATACCTAACAAGCGGTAGTGTATCCATATTTCACGTAGTCACACAGAATCCGAAAGGCATCCTTGAGCACATAGCATGTACCTAACCACAAACAATATTTATGGAACAACATATATAAACATCCAATATCAAGTTCAATATTAAAACATTCTAGTTAACTTATCATTATTTCAAGGTACTAGAGACATAGCTGATTAATTAAATAGATTTCAAACACTATGGTAGGAAATTGAGGTTACTACCAAATCAATAATCCAAAATAGTACCAGGGTAGAGCACTGAGGCATCTATTGAACCAAAAAATCTAAAACAATACCAGGGTAGGGTACTAAGGCATCTACCAAACCAATAAATCATCTCTTTTCATTTTCTTACACAATATATACTTCAATTTTTACTTACTCGAGAGAGATACAATAAACCTAGGGATATTGAGGTATGCCTCTTCATATTAGAACCTAAGGCAACACAATACCCTTAACTCAAACTTAGGGATACAACGGTATGTCTGGTCATACCAGAGCACAAAGGCTATGCAGTCTAATCCAACTTCATTCACCTAGTCCTTAAGTATTGATACGCCCTATAGGGCCGGTAGATCACCTATAGAGTAGAGTATGTTCTTTACTGGGGCAGAACAACACACCATCAAACCAAAATAAATGAGGAACAATACCTCACCTCTAGGGTAAATAATCCCAAAGAGCAAACAATTCCCAACTCAAGGCATTTCACTTTAAGTATTAATATTTTATGAGGTGATCATAAATGTCTCATACAACACAACATTTTTTTTTTATTTTCCATACTTAACCATTTTTCCTTTTTATTTTCAATTATTAAGGTAAACTCTAAGGTTATAGGTCTATGACAAGCCAAGTCAATGTTAAGGTTAACATATCAAAAGTCTAAGGTCGTCATAGCATCTAATTATTTGTAGAGGATACATTAGTTCATAGTGACAAAAATGCCCTTCAAAACCCTAGTTTCACCATTTTATTCCTTTCTGTACCAAACATTATAATTATGAGAGATTTGTCATGAGCAAAAAAAAAAGGCAATGTTCTGTTGTATTTTAGCATGTAAGTAATCTTTGTATTTTGATGATTAATTGTATTTTTTACTTTTCATGCATTCAGTGGGTTGCGCCTCTAAAGCCCTAATCATGAAACTCTCACGTATTACGTCTCCCATGAAGCATGTATGAACACATTTAAAGCATAATACATAATTTAAATAGTAATATTACCATTATAATATAAGTAGGGGAATATCTCTAACCCTAGGTCATACAATTAGAAATTATTATAAACTAACCCTAGTCCCGCGTGTATGCTTCCGTATGAATTATCGTAACCCTAACTTGAATCACATCTTGAAAAGAATGAAAATCCTAACAAAACCTTAAATGTGCCGATGTAAATTATATGACATATTACCATGCATACAACTTAACTTTTAACAATTATATGTATCATCCCCTCAACATGTTATCATTTTATCACGCATGTCATACCACTAAAAAGGCATAAAAACCTAGCATAATTCTAGGTCTAAACAATCTTATCATGCTTGCATGTAAATTCAAACATCTTTTGAGTACTTGGATTTACCTATTTCAAGCTCTCACAAAAAAAAAAAGGTTTTCTCTAAGGTCCTCAAGAATTACTTAGGAATTTAACACCCAAACACATATGTATTAGAATTTAATATAATTACACAACAATAACCAAAAATTACTAAAATAAATCAAGGATTACTAACTGGTTGAAATAAGGAAAAGAAAGCCAAGGAAAACTTGAGCAAAAAGAGAGGGAGGATTTTGGTGGTTGATGCTTAGAAGGAGTGGAGGAGCAATGTTAGCTTAGGCCAGTGCTAGGGGTGACAAAAGATAGGAATGGCCAGTATAGGGGAGGGTAGAATGGCCAGAAAATGTGTATCAAAAGGGAATGAGAAGGTGGTACAAAAGGACTGAATATGAGGGAGGGGTTTCAGTGGATAATGGTGCAACAACAAGGGGAAGCTTCAACAAAGTTAGCCAAAGGTGAAGGGGTAATGATTCGGCGGGTTTTACGAAAAGGAGAAAAGGTGGAACGATGGTATTGGCCAAAAGAGGAAGTGGTGTAATGGTAAGATTTGTTGTAGGTTTAGTGGTGGTTTAAGTGGAAACAGTCGAAGCCAAGGGAGAGGGAAAAGTTTTATGCGGTTGGACAAGGAAGGTGGGTTAGTTTCGGTGAGGTTGTGCATGGATGTTTGGGTGGTTTTAGTAGAAATTTGTAGTGCACGGGGTGAGTGATGAGTGGTAGTGGCCTGTGCTAGGGAAAGGAGGCCGATGGGGGGTGTATTGTAGAATGAAAATGGTGAAAATGGAGGCGTAATGATGGAGAATGCAGAGGGAATTTTACATAAAGGTGCTCAGGATACAGAGTGGGAGAAAGTATCGTTGCTTGAGTTTAAGGCATGAAAAAAAGAGGAGAGGAGAATGATTAAGAACAGGATTCCATGTAGGGAGATGTGGAATAAAACAAGGAGAGGAAAACATAGGGGAGAGGAAGGTATAGTGCAGGTGTGGTGTAGGGTGATGGCTTGTAGGAGTAGGTAAAATGTGCGGGAAAGGAAAGGAGGAAAATTCAAGGGAGTTTAGTGGACTCAGGTAATTTATCTAGGTGAATAATCGAGAATGAATATTCATGTAAAATTTATTAGGTTACCAGATTTAGGGTTTACTTAACGAGCATATACTAGTCACAATCCATCCTTAGTTTAAAATTTTAATATGCATTCTCTTGTAAATTTTAACCTAACTAAATTTTATATCTAATAATTCATAATAATAATGCACATATTAACAATATATTTATTACCAAATATCCTAACATAATTATTACAATTAATACACACAATTACCAATTATAATTAAAGTTTCTGGAAATGGGGTATTACAACATTCTTCTTGCTTTCATGTAGTCTCCAAATTGATGTCTTCAACTATCTCCACTTGTGCTAACTTGTGAAATGTCTTCAATTATAACCAATCACTTTGAAAATCTTACATGTTTCAAGACTTTTAATTTCTATTATGCCATGATGAAAGATGTTAGTAATAACAAAGGGACCAAGCCATTATGATTAAAGCTTACCAGTAAATAACTTCAGTCCTATACTAAACAATAACATTTTCCTCTATGTGGAATGATTTCCTAGTTATCATCTTGTAGTGAAAATCTTGGGTCTTTTCCTTATTTTTCCTTATATATCCTTGCATTATGATATACCTCTAGCCTCAATTTTTCTAGCTCTTGCAATTGTAAGTTTCTTTTTTTACCAACGTTCATATAATCAAAGTTACATTGCCTCACTGCCCAATATAACTTATGTTCTATCTCCACTAGTAAATGAAAATCTTTCCCAAAAACCAACCTATATGGAGATATCCCAATTAAAGTTTTTAATGCCATTCTATAAGCCCAAGGAACATTTTCTAATCTAATACTTAAATATTTCCTATTGAGTTTGAATATTTTCTTCAAAATCTGTTTAATTTCCCCATTTAACAATTTAGCTTGGCCACTAGTTTAGGGGTGATTTGTAGTAGATAAATATTGTGTCATAGGATTTTCAAAAGATTGCCAAAGGTCCTATTAAAAAAATGAGTCCCATGGTCACTAATAATAGCCCTTGGTACACCAAATCTATTAAAAATATTGGTTTTCACAAATTTCACTATAGTTTTAGCATCATCAAATTTGGTTGCTTTGGCTTCAACCCTTTTAGAGTCATAATCAACAACAATAACGATGTGAACACAAACAAAAGAGGATAGAAATATGGCCATGAAATCAATACCCCAAATGTCAAACATTTCATAAACCATACTAGCTAGTTTGAGGCATCTAATTTATCCTATATAAATTACCTGTCATTTGGCACCGCTCACAAATCTTTATAAATAAATAAACGACTCTGTGTAAAGTGGACCAATAAAAACCACATTCAAATTATAGACTTGAGTTTTGTAGATGATCTTCTCCTCTTCTGCAGGGGTGATGTTACTTCTGTTGCATTACTAAAAACCACTCTGGACCAGTTCTCCAAGTGCTCGGGCCTCACAGCAAATCCAAGCAAAAGCTCTATTTTCTTTGTTGGGGTATGTGACAGGGTAAAGAGAGACATTATATGGAACCTTGGTTGCAGTGAAGGTTCCTTTCCATTCAAATACCTGGGCCTCCCCTTAGCTTCCTCTTGTTTGAAAACTCAGCACTACCAACATGTTATTGACAAGCTGCTAGTAAAAAATAGAAACTGGACCTGTAATTATCTTAGTTATGCAGGTAAATCTCAATTGATTTCTACTGTGCTACAAGGGATTACATATTTCTGGGCAAAAATCTTACTATTTCCTCTTGGTATACTCTCACATATCAAGAGTATTTGCAGAAATTTCTTATGGTCTGGGACTAGCTCTGGACATAAGAACCCTGTTGCTTGGAAGACAGTATGTCTCCCCAAGGATGAGGGGGGTCTAGGCTTGAATGATCTAAAGATCTGGAATCAGGTAGCTTTGGGGAAGTGGCTGTGGAAAATCCTCTACAATAAAGAGAGTCTCTAGATAATGTGGGTGCATGGTGTTTACTTAAAACAAAATGATATAGCTACTGTCAGGGTTTACCCTTACCACTCCTGGCTATATAGGAATATTATGAAGATTCTGCCCCTTCTACTGCAACATATTTTAGATGGAAAATGTGGCACTAGTACATACTGAATCAGCAAGGCTTATGAGCTACTTAGATACAAAGAAAATAAGAAGCATTGGGCACCCCTAGTCTGGAACCATTTTGGAAGACCTAGATGTTCTTTCATAACATGGCTTGCCTGCCACAAGAGCCTTCCCACCAGAGAAAGGTTAAGAAAATGGAACCTATAGATACCTACTGAATGTAGTGTTTGTGCTGAACATACAGAATCAATGGATCACTTGTTTCTACATTTTATTTTTGCTGGAAAAGTCTGGGAGCTGGTCAAACATAGGATGGGCATGGAAATCCAAGCTGTAAACTGGGACTCATTGATACAACAAATTGCACAATGTACACAAAGGGACAACTTAAGAGCTGAGTGCACCAAGGTAATGTTTAGAGAAGTCATATACGGAATTTGGCGATGCAGAAACTCTTCTATGTCCAATGGTTCAACACACCACCCAACTCACATGGGGAAGAATATTATAAAGCGTTTCCATATTAGACTCAACCGATGTAATAATAGTAGGGGAAGTATGAATGCAAATTAAGTAGTAGGTTCTCCCCTCTAGAATGGATACTCTTGAGTCTCTCGTTGTAATCTCTTCTTGTTGGTTTTAATAATATTCTTTATTATTTACCAAAAAAAAACATTCAAGCACTTTATGAGACCAAATTGACCTCCAAAATCATAAGTATGACAAATTCAAGATATATTAATATTTTAATTCATTAATATATCTTCTAATTACTTGATCATAATAATATTTTCAAAGATATAGATCATTCCAAAAATAATATTTAGAATCAGGCTTTATTCTTTCCTTTTGAGCTTTGGATAATTCACTTGGAAAACTTCTAGTCACCAAATAGTGCACAATGTCTATGTACCACGGAGGTTCCACAATCAATGAATATAATTGCTCATTAGGAAAGAAATCAAAAATATAGTCCAATATTCTTTTGGCACTATTCTGCTGAGATGATCTGCTACTAAATTCTCAACACCTTATATATATAAATGTCTAAGTATAACTCTTATAACAAAAGTATACATATCAAAAGTTTAGGGTTTGATTCTATAATTTTTTAAACAAATATCTAAAGGTAGTATGGTAAGAAAAAGCAATCACTTTATTCCTAATCAAGCAAGAAGGAAAATTTTCCAAAGTAAACACAATTGCATACTTTTTTTTAATCACATTGTAATTACAGTGTGCAGGATCAAGTGATCTAGAACCATAATAAATCACTTAATGTTCTTTCTCTTTTATTTACCCTAATAAAACTCCTATTGCTTTATCGCTTGCATTACAGATTTTTTCAAATGGAAAATTTCAATTAGGTTGATTGGTTATATGAGCACTAGTTAATTTCTTTTTCAGGTAATCAAAAGTCTTTTTACACTTATCACTAAATTAAAATGAAACATATTTCAAAAGCTAATTACATAAAGGAAAAGAAATTTTAGAAAATTTTGGACTAGTGTTCACCTTTAGTAGTGACAATAAATAAAAAGAAGCCAAATTCCAAAATTATAGTTTCAGATCAGAGAGAAGAAAAACAATTACAAAGATTATACTCAATCTACAGGCACATATCATTGCAAGAATGAAGTTTGTGCTACTTGGTGGGTCGAGGGGAGATTCAAATCAAATGATTACAGCTTTATGTGAGTTGATTGATGTTTTTGAGCTATTAATTATAGGTTGTGGGGTAAAGAATATGCTTAATTCCTAGGTACAACATCAAGAGCTCAAAACATTTTTTTTACTCGTGTGTGTCACTAGATTCGAGATGAGCTCATTCAAGAAAGGCACACGATGAGTGATGCTCAATTAGAGGAACTATGTACACTTATGTGTTATTGTATTCTTATACATGTTCTTGATTTTTTTATTCTCTCTTATATGTTCTCCAATTCATGTTTACTTTTTATTTATGTAACTGGATTGGAACAAAGAGGGATTCTAGTTTGAATATATCTAATGAAACCATCGCTGGAATTGAGATCTCATTCAAAGAGAAAGATATCAAATATCTGGAGTTTCCCTTTGTATATTATATGGATGATCTGATCCGCAAGGACCATGATTGGGAATTGTTTGATCGTCTTTCTCTGAGGAAGAGGCGAAATATAATCAACTTGAATTCAGAACAGCTATTCGAAATCTTAGTGAAATGCTGGATTTGTTATCTCATGTCTGCTTTTCGTGAAAAACTACCAATTGAAGTGGAGGGTTTCTTCAAACAACAAGGGGCTGGGTCAAATATTCAATCAAATGATATTGAGCATGTTTCCCATCTTTTCTCGAGAAAAAAGTGGGCTATTTCTTTGCAAAATTGTGCTCAATTTCTCATATCTGCTCTTGACATGTGTTCTTTTCTCTTATTTGTTCTTTGATTCATGTTTGTTCTTGATTTTATTCAAATATGTTCTTGTGAAGTTTTAAGTTCTTGATTTCTATACTTATGAAGTTTGATGTTCTTCAATTTCTTATATATGTTATTTTTATATGTTGAAGAAATTGTGAAATTCTTATTTGAAAGCTTGTTGATATAGTTTGGTTCAAATCTAAAATTTTGGTGTTCACATTTTATTTTGTTTGAGCTTCATGGTTTTTATTTATTTATTTGGTGCAACAATAGACATATGAATTACCATGAAGTGTCTAGTATATAGCTGTACTGAGAACTACGATGGTTCAACTATCTCATGCTTTGCATTAATTTCATTAACATACTAAAATGCTATAAAAAATACTTGAGGTGTGGGTTTTGACAATAATTATTTCTTAAAATCATTATTAAAATTTGTGTTAAATTTTTTTGATATGGACTTTTTATAGCAATTTTTGTTGAAAATCATAATCAAAACTTGACCGTTAATAAAGATTTTCAACAATAACCATTGTTAAAAGCCAGTATTTTTTTCTTCTTGTTTCAGTGTAGTTTTTAATAATGGTTTGGAGTCATTATTGAAGATATGTTAACCCTTGCTTTTATGATGGTCCATAACTATTTTCAAAACCTTAATTTAACCAATATTAAATCCATATTTTCTAGTTGTATAGAGGTGGTTAGGGTGGCTCTTGGTTCTTACCATAAGCGGTTATTCTTAGTAGATATGTCCTATGCATATATAGATTCATATAAAGCCTATGGGGTGAGTCTAAAATACCATATATATGAATACTAGTTACAATAAAGTTATTATAATACCAAAAGAAAGATAGATAGATTCAAACATGGGACCTTTGATATCAAAGAATTAACCTTTAGCCACTAGGCTAAACTTTACATGTATAGTTAACAATCAAGTAAAATGTTGGTTCAGGTCAATTTGTATTTGGATTATTCTTGGGTCAAGATTTAGGTGATCTTTGATCTTTCAACTAAATTAGGCCAATTTAGGTTGTTGTCACATAGTTTTAGGTTTTAATAAGTTCTGGTAAAGCTATCTTTTAGATGTAGTTCAATTTAGGTTTGAGTCATTTTGTATTCAAGTGAGCTTATATTATTTATATTTTGAGTCATATTCAGATTTATATGAGCTTAAGTTATTCTATTCATGTATGTATGTGTGTATTATTTAAAAAGATAATGTTTATTATACGTAAATGTTATACTTTGAAATTTTATTTTTATTAAATATTTAAATATTACCCAAAGTTCACAATTATTAATTCAATATAATGTAATTTGAGGTTCAAATCAAATTATTTGATCAAATTGATTCAAATTAGATCAATTTTTTTGATAGAATAATTTTTTATTTGATATTTTTCACTTGCGTCTTACTCTAAAGTTTCACATTTCCCCCCTAAGTATCCGATCTTCTGGATATCCAAATTAGTAGTAGTAGTGATACTAACAATATTACTAATAATAATATTGGTAACAGTAATAATAATAATAGTTATCGTGCTAATACTACTAATGCTTGCAATAATAATATCATACTAATAGTAATTATAATAAGCATAATTTTGATATACTAGTAGTACCAATGTTAGTGAAAGCAAGAATAATTTTGATAATAATAATAATAGTATTAGAAGCAGTGAAAGTAGTGAAAACATTGAGTAATAGTGGTAATAGTAGAAGTAGGTAGTGTTGTAGGGATACCGGGAGTAAGATGGAAAAACCGGGATGTAAAGAAATGAAAAAAAAAGGATAAAATTTTAATTTATTAAATATATTTGTGTACATTTTAATGATATGTGGATGCAGAAACAGAAATAGAAAAGTATTTTATAGAACAAAGATGATGAGTGAAATGAAAATTTCAAGCATCAATGATAGTAGAAGTATTAATAGTAAAAATAATTATGATGATATAATAATAATAATAATAATAACAACAACAACAACAATAACAACAACAATAATAATAGTAACGATATTGATAATAATACTAGTGATAATAATAATATTATTTTTGATAATGATAATAATAAAAAAATAGTGATAATATGTATGCAAATAATTATTAGCACCAATAGTAATAATAATAAGTATAGTTGTTGTATCTTCAATATATATATATATATATATAGGGTGAAGGTTCCATACACACTATTTTTAAAATACATTTGTAGGAACCAATCATAACCATTAGATTAGTATTTGATCAATGGTCAAGATTTAGTAAATAACTAACTTGAATTTATTTTAATCTTGACCCTTAAATCTTCTAGATCTAATGGTAATTAAATGTTCCTACATTTGTATTTTAAGTAATGGTTTGTACAAGAGCCTAAATATATATATATATATATATATATATATATATATATGTAGGGCTGTTCATGTTATCAAATAGTTACTTATTTGATCCGATATCCAAAGTGATTCGATGTGAAAAAGCAAATAACCGATCCTATTTTTTTTTTCAAATTAAATATATGTTCCAAACAATAAAAAGTCAAACAAACTAAATATCTGATCCGACAAATATAAATAATATCCGAGTTGAAGAAAAAAATTTATACATTTTTTATAATCTTTTATTTTATATATAATTGTATATAAATAAATTTAGATGTGTGTGTGTATATTTATAATTTTTACTTACTTTATTTATTATTTGAGACAAAATTTAATTTAGTAGAAGTTTTATTTTTAATACAATCCCTTTTTAGATAAAATAAAAATACTCTGCATACCGATGGATCCCACTCACCCCTTTCTTATTTTAGTTTTAACATCGGATATTTATTGAGTAAGTTAGATATTTGTTAAGCAAATCAGATAATATCAAATATATTTGTAATTTGGTGGTTTTTTTTATATTTGAAATTTTCTTCATATAATATCGATTATATTTGATTTTTGATTCGAAAATTTGAATATCCAAAGTTTTAAATTAAATATTAAATATCATTTTTAAATATCTAAAATTATAAATATCCAATAATGAAATATTTAAAGTATTGAATATTTGAACCTTGATAAACCATATATATATATATAATATAACAAGTCATACCATCAATGTAATTTCCTGCCTAAAGGATACTCTCTTAGAGCATCTACAATGGAGACTCTCAATCTCAAATTTGAGATAACTCAAATTTGAGGAAAGGGTTGTAAGAGTACAAAAAATCTCTCAAATTTGAGGTTACCTCAAAAATTTGAGGTACCCAAAGTTTGGAAACCGAGGCACATTTGATACATATTTTAGACTGATTTTTACAATATGAGGTATTTTTTTTTAATATTTTTTTATTTTTAAAATTAATCATTATTAATTAAATTATTTGTAAAATTATATTTAATAAAATTTGATTATATAATATTATTAATTGATATTTATAGATTAATATAAATTAAAATTTAAATATTATAAAGTATAAATAATTGGTTATGTGATTGATAAAAGTAATTGGGTAGTATAAATTTTAGGTAATGGGATGCAGAGTATTGAATTAAATTTGAGGTAAATTGATAAAAGTAGAAGAGATGAGGAAAAAATTAATTAAATAATATAATTGGGACCTTAAATTTGAGTATAAGATCGTGGATGCTCTTATATATATTTAACACTTGTCCTTTTGACCGTGAAACAATATATTTAATAAAAATGCAGTATTTCCTACGCGCCAATTGGTCCGGGTCCAGCACCATTATCAAAAAATTCAAATAAATATTCGATGACATGAATAATGAGTATGGATAAGTGCAGCGCAATACAATTAAATATGGATATGTACAGCCGTCAAACTTCTTTATTGATGACTCAAATAGCAATATATAACATGTGCGCAGAGATTTACATCATTAATTTGAGCCAAAAGTAAGCTAATTTATCTGTTTGAGCCTAAATGTATTTTAAGCCTGTTGGCATATAATATATGTTCTTATGAAAAAAATACCCCAAAGAAAATATACGTATTTTGTTCCTATTCGCATATAATATAAGTACTTAATAGCAAAAAAAAAAAAAAACAATTCCTATATGTAAACTTAGTCTTTAAATGTGAAAACTATCTTTTTATATTTTTGTATTTGTACGAGGGTTGTTTTTTTTTTTTTTAATTTCCTATTGTTTATTTACATGTATATGATGCTTCTTGTATATATTATTAATAATTTTATCATATACTAGTTATATTATATTATACATGGGGCATAACTAGTTATGGATGATAACAAAATCTAGAAACATAAATTATTTTCTCCCAAAATTTATCCCCATAAGATCATAATTATGTGATTCATTAATTAAGAAAAAATGTATTGTCTACAAGTAGATGCTCTGTATTAACACCAATTCATATGTTCAAATGTAACCAAACTCTTTAAACATTCAACATATTTAGTAATTTATTTAATTAAATATTAAAGCAATCTATAACCAATTATATTACTGACAACATATCGGCTGAGTGTATGTAATACTCTGATTAAATACAAATATTAGTGGACCATCTAATTTCTCATGACACATTTGTTAAAAGAATTAAATGAACATGAACTTAAAGGTGAGCATTAATCATTTAACATGGGCAAATATTAATAGAGGTCAGCTCATAAGAAGAGTCTTTCCTATGGATGTAGTAATAACAAATAAAAATAAGAGTTGTTAAGTTTTTCCACATACAAATAAAATTAAACAAAAAAGTAACTGTATAACAACAATATTAGTTATAGTAACCATATACAAGCATATAAATAACTTCATTATATTAAAGTTTTAATTTTTTCATTGAAGTTATGAAGTGTAATATTATATTATTGCAGTAGCCACATAATATATAATTTTTATAATTAGATAGCTAAATTCAATAGCTTTTTTATTCAATGACATATATTAATACAATATCATGTTATAGTTAGTCGTATTTCTTCCATATATCCATTTGTCATTTAGTTTTTATTTAACATATCATATTTATTAAATAGTTGATATTATGTTTAAGGGTAAATCATTATTATTTATGTTATTATTTCCAAAATTCAATAAAATCTCGTGCATCGCACGAGTGAGATACAGGTTATAAGTAATGCCTAATAATAATAGCTAATTAATTACAATACTATATTTTAAATAAGTACCGAGTCTGGAATAGTCATCGGATTAAGTCATATATATTTTGGATTTATAATATCTTAGGCCATGTCAGATATTAGATAAGAGTTGGAATGGGTTTGTTAGATTTATGGATCTATAATTTTTTGGATGATATCGAATTTGTTGGGTATGAATAAAGTTTCACGTTAATAAATAAGAGGGAATTAGACCAATATACAAGTCTAGTGATCTACTCGTCCTAATACCGATTGTTTTTAGGATAGAATATTACTTGAGCTTATATATGAATATGGTCTTGTGCCTTTTCTAATCAGACATAGCCCATGCCTGATTTTATATCCAACAGAATTTTAGACAATCATCAAATCGGATCGGATAGATTGTGGTTTAGAATTATTGGAGTTGAAATTCTATAATTTTTATAACCATTTTCATAGATTATTTTGGATTAGGTCTGGTTTTTCATCTATATATATAGACACACACACAAACACCTTTGTATATTATATGAAATATTAGATATTGGTAGACAAAAATGCATCAACATAATCGATGCATGTGTATATAGTTTCACCCATCGATAAACATAGTGCATGTATTAGATCCATCTAATTTGTATTATAATTGAAAATTTATTTACGGCTTCAAGTAAATTAAGTGTAACATGACCATGGTCTATGAGAAAACGGCTGATTAAATCACTAGTAATTTTCAAGAGATTCAGTTTTTGATAATTGAAACTCATTACAAATCAAAGCCTTGATACAGAGGAGACACAATACAGGCGGGTAAAAAATTCCCTTGTAACAGACGCACCCAGCAACTAACTCAGCCCAACCAATTAGTTGAGTTTTCATGTTACTGCTGGCGGACTCGTAAGAAGAAATTCAGGGAAGAAACAAAAAGAAGCGTCGTCAACCGGAAAGAGGCCCCTAGATGTGAGCACTTTGCGAATCAGACTAGCAGATTATGGCACGGCATCCCATAAACTCAAGAGATTATGGAGTAACTAGTTTATGATATTGCGTATTGACTAGGCAACCATCGTCTCCACAAATCTCACTTTGCTGCATCAAAAAGTAAATTAAAAAATTCTACCGTCTTTTTACAAGTTGCGTGGACGGTGAAGCAAAATGAACAAATAGACAATTGAATTTTTGAAATTCTTCATTAGGTTGGATCTTTGACTTTGCTCACGCCTCTTACGCGCCTAATCCATTTCCATGCCATTTTTCTATATGTATATATCTATCCCTTCCTGACTCCTGCTGACTACGATATTTAGGATAGGAAGCTTCCTCCTCATGCTCGCCTCTCGAAACGTAACGTGAATCCTCGAAAATTAGTTTTAAAAGTTGCAGTGGAATATATTATTGGCGGGGGTGGTGGCGTGCATAATGACAAAATAGCTGTAATATTAAAATGGAAGTTTCAGTTCCAGTTCCAGTTCCAGTTCCGCTCCGGCCGGTTAGCAAAATGACAGGGCAGGCGGATCCCAATCCCTAGGACATAGTAATGACGAACCGAATGTACATGCGGGACACATGCATGAATGGACTGCTCAGTCGTAGTACCAAAAGAAAATTGGACCGAAAAAGGCGGGGCTGCTGTTCGTTCATTCATTCATTGATATGAACATGCCTACCCTAGCTAGCTCCACTATGCGCTGTCATCATCACTGGTGTTAGAATCTAGCTTCTGCTCTAACCTAGCCTGATCGTTACTTAGAGGAAGCATCGATGCCTAGATGTTTGAGTTGCGTGTGCATGGTGGACTAGATTATGGAACCGCAACTTGGAATCTCAATTATGTGGGGATAGAAGATTAGAAAAGGAGAGGGGAAAAAAGTATGCGGTGATGCTGCTTGTTAAGTAATTTATTTATAGACAAATTATACATAAGCTAGGTTATTTTTTACTTAGAATTTTTTTCATTTGGATTTAAAACATTTTTTTTTCTTATTTTGTTTATTTTAAGTCATATTTTAAATTAACACCTTCAATTGTATCCTTGAAATTAAACAATTTTATTCATTTTTGGATTTACTTTAATATTAAAATGGAAGCTATTAGTTAACTATAGAAACATACGTTAATACCCATGCAATAGGACATACATTACTTATTTGATTTCAACCTAATATCTGTTTAAATATTTATACTTTCTATTGTTAATTGCAAGCCTTATATAGTATTGCTGAAATATATTTATTCATGTTTTTTATTTTTGTGCTAGAGTCGCCCCCGTTAGAATCTCTGGATATATATCCTAGTATATTTGTACCCATGAGGTAGCATTTGTGTATGCCCATAGTAGTGTCTCTATAATTAGCTTCCTATAGTATTTATGTTACTTTATGAAGCGGACTCTTATAGTCTACATGAGTATATATCCATGAGATTGATGGTACTGTACTTACATGTAGTGGTATTTTTGTCCGCATATAGTAGTATTTTTATCTTACTACAATTGTACATGGATTATTTTGTGTTTTTTGCCCTTACTTAATAAACAGTGAATCATACTATCTGAGTTTTGAATATAGTATATCCATTCTATTCTTTCTTTTCTCAATTGAATTTTATTTTATCTTCTTACGTATATAGTGTATAAAATAATGAATCTTAATGTATATTATATAAGTAAAACAACCTAATATGTACAAAGAAAATAAATATAATGAATCTAGATTCTTATCAAACTTATTAAGATGGCATAATTTATTTTATTTTTTTCTAAAATTTTATTATCAGTTATTAGTGTTTATTGCTACGAATCATTATCTATTTTTCTATAATAATGATCAATATTATTCTTATTAACATATATTTTTTAATCATCATCATTACTATCTATATATATATAAAAACGGAGTTGTGTAGCATACAATATACAGACAAATTTTCCCGCCTAAACTATATTAATTATTATTAATCATTAATTACTGCTGCATACATTATTGCTAATTATTGTTATTACTAATTAATAAGATGGAATAATTAATATAACTATTTATTAATATAATATAACTATTCATCTCCTATGTGCATTAAATATGTATAACTATTTATTTACTGCACATATGTCAAACAATTAATTTTAATAAAGTATTAACTATATATTTTCTAATCAAATATTTTCTTAATTAATTATCCAAAAATATACAGAAAACTATTCATTTCGTGCATATTAATTTAATTGTCCGACTATTCATCTCTTGCGTATTAATATATAAATAATTAATACACCAAAGTGCATATTAATTTGCTTCAGATGCATATATCTATTAATACAATGTGACTATTTATCTCCTATGTGTAGCAAATGCATATAACTATTCATTTGTTGTACATATGTCGAACAACTAATTTTAATAATGTATTAATCAAATATTTTTTTTAATTAATTACTTGAACATATACGGTCAACTATTAATTTCTTGTGTATTAATAGAATTGTCAAACTATTCATATCCTACATATTAATATATAAATAATTGATAAATAATTAATACACCAAATAAAGTACATAAACCAGTCAACCAACACATATGCATCTGCTGCGATTAATATAATGCAACTAGCAAATACATATAACTAATTTTAATGAAGTATTATTTTTTTTCTTTTTTTTTAAGATTAGATCAATATTAATAAAATATAATGATAATAATAATAATTGTTTATAATAATAATTTTATTATTTATTATTAATAATATAACTATTATTATTTATATAACTATAATAATTATAACAATTAATATAACTAATACTAATATAATTATCCATATAATTTTGATAATTACTATTATCATAATTTATAATATAATAATGATAATTATTATTATGATAATAATGAATATTAATATCATTGATTATTACTATTATGAATATTATCATGATTAATAATATAATTATTATTAAAAAAACTAATAAGAGAATGACAATATTGGTTATTATATAAAAATAGAGTTGTTTGGCAGACGATATACAGACAAATTTTTCTGCCTAAACTATACATATTCTTATTAATCATATATTATCACTGTCATATATTATTACTAAATAATAAGGTTAAATAAATGATGAAATACTCTTGCGTATTAATTGATTTGTCAAACTATTCATCTCCTACGTTGCATAACAACAAAATGATATTCATCTCCTGCGTATTAATTGAGATATTCATCTATTGTACATATGTCGAACAACACATATTAATCAAGAATTTTCTTAATTAATTATCTAAAAATATGCAGCTAACTATTCATCTCCAACGTATTAACTGAGTTGTAAAACTACTGAATATATGAATGTAACTATTCATCTGCTGCACATATGTCGAACAACACATATTAATCAAGTATTTTCTTAATTAATTATTTAAACATATACAACCAACTATTCATCTCTTGCATATTAATTAAACTATCAAACTAATGAATATATGAATACAACTATTCATCTTATGTGAACAACAAATAACTATTCATATTCTACATACAATAAATGCATATAACTATTCATCAGCTGCAATACATATTAATCAAGTATTAATTAAGTATTTTATTAATTAATTACTTGGACATATACAGTCAACTATTCATCTTCTGCATATTAATTAAATTGTTAAACTATTCATCTCTTATATAATAATATATAAATAATTAATAGACCACCCGTGCATTGCACGGGAAAATGTAACTAGTTAAGAATAATTATTGACTTTTATCGTTATTAATTAATTATGATATTATTTATTATTAATAAACACTTTTATTCTTATTAGAAGTATATTAATCATATGAAAAATAAAATAACAATGATATTGTTTATGTAATATCCTAAATAAGTGGTTGATGATATATACTTAAAAAGAAAAATAAAATAACAATGATTTTATTAATAGCATGCTGCTATGTCATTAGACACATGAAGAAACATACTACACACATATAATCACATGTAGGGATGTAAATGGGGTGGGTATACCCATACCCGTATCCATACCCGATTAGAAAATCCGTACCCGTACTTGAATCCGTATCCGTTACCCGACTGATTATCCGTATATCCATTAATAAATATTATCGAGTGGATAAATCCATTACCCGATGGATAAACCCATTTAGAGTTAAGTCAAATGACAATTTTAACCTTAATTTATATTATATTTATTTTAAAATTAAGGATAAAAGGTAATTATATATCAGGTAAATAGATACGGATATGGATACAGGTATGGTTATAGGTATAGGTATGGATATCCCATACCCATATCCGTACCCAAACTCGACGGGTATTTTTTTTCATGATCCATATCCGTTTAAATATCCGTTGGGTTTCAGATAAAATCATCCTCGTTTACATCCCTAATCACATGGATATATGGTAATATAGGCATTTAAACAAAATCATACTTAAATTGCCAAATCATGCACAAAAGTTAAAGAAACCAATAAGGCTTAATTTCAAAAAGAAATTCTACCACATACTCAAATTCTAGAATACAATTAGCCCATGTTCAACACAAATCACACCAAGAGCAAGGAACCACAATAGCAACAAAAATGCCACTCATATTAAACATAAGAATAGCTTACATTGAAGTAAATCTTCTAGCACAAAACTCCTACTTGATGGCTATCTAGAAAGACCTCGATCCCTAAGAGAATAAAAAATTAAAACAATCAAAACTCCTTTTTAAAACTCTATTAAAATCAAAGGAAATAATAATAAGAAGAAGAACAAAAACACAACTCAACCTTTTTCTCAGAAATAGACTTCTGAGGAAAAGAAGCTAGAATCTTCAACCCTTCTTAAACCTTAGTCCTTCATTGCTTAAGAGAAACAAGGGAGAATTAAAACCAAGATTAGAAGAATAAAGAAGGGACATGAATTCGGCCAAGTAAGGGAAGAAAACAAGAGCAAGTCTCTATTTTTTTTTCTTAGTAGAAGGGAAAAGGGGAGAAAAATGGGGAATACTTAGTACTAGCAATTTTCACTTATGGAAAGGAATAAGAGAGCAAGAAAAACAAGTAAGAAATGAAAATAAATCAAGAATAGAGGATATCAAAGGCAGGTATGATCAAAATCCATAGGATGGGGAGAGATAAGACTTGTATGGTTGAGTGTGGGCAACCAAGGGGTGAGGGAAAACATGATGGTGTGATGGACGTTGAGTGTAGTTAGGAAGAGACATGGTAGAAGGTTGGTGATTTAGGGAAGGATGGGAAAGAAGTCAAACACACAGCTCAACTACCATAAGAAAGAGAGGACAGTGAGGGAGAAGAGAGAAGGTGAGATTTGTATAAAAAAGTACTTTTTTTTGGGAAAATATAACTAAATAAAATCATAAAATATTCTAAATAATATCAAAATAATACCAAAGCCATAAAATATGATCATTAGTACAAATAGAATCTAATTAGAAGTTTTCATAAATATTAGAAAGAGAGTCAAATCAAAATCATAAAAGGATATAAAATCATAGGATAACCTGTTAATCAATTTGAGCAAATCAGTCGACTAGTTTGTTGAGAATAAAATTATCAATCTCTAAGCGTATTAGTTGATCGGTTAGGCAAACTAGTTGATCAATATACGTGAAATTTATATTTTTATTATAATTTCAAGCCCATTTCAAAATCAAACTAATTTATTTTATATCAACATAATTTCAAACACATTTTATAGGATTTTAGGATGGGGTATTATAGTACTACCCCCTTAAAAGAGACTTCATGCTCGAAGTCCTTAGAAGAAACATATTGTTGTAAGATCAAAACATTAGAAAACCCTAGCTCATCACAGTGACCACACAAGTGTAGTATCAGGATGGTGAAGTACTTATAAAACAAACTACCTAAAACATGATAAAGCTCATGTAACACATTGAATTCACATAGTAGCATGGTGATAAGCATATCAATATAAATTAACACTCAATCTTATGGTAGTAATACAATCAGGCTGCTTGCATGAAAATCATGGAAGAATAATAATACGGTAAATATATCACACTCCACAATGTAAATCATATTGTATATCTTCCTTTAGTAATCACATAAATTCCAGTTATTGAGATAGTTTGTTTGACCACACTCAGTTCTTCACCATAAACAAAAGTCATGGTAGCAAATAAACACAGTGAGATACCACACCCATCACACGGGTTCAGGATACGTCGAAGGGGCTTTTATCTAGGGATACCACACCCACTACACATCTATTGCACTTGTTATGAGGGCTAACACAAATTGGAAAAACACACTTATCATACTTGGTTGGAGTACATCAAGGGGGCTTGTACTGGGATACCACACCCATCACACCTTGAATGCCTTCGTTGCGAGGGTTAAAAAGTTGGGATGCCAAACCTGCCTAAGCAATAGGTAATACGAATGCTAGGGGCTTGTACTGAGATACCTCACCCACCAGAAGTGGACATTGATGCCATACTAGTCTGCAACAGTATAATCCTATACCTAAAAGACATGCGTATACCCCCTACCAAATGCAAACTGGTAGATAATGGAATATGTGCTGAGTGAAAATATAAACCATAGGGTGACCCACCCTTTAATGCCTAGTCAGCTACCCCAAGAGTTGAAGAAAAAAAAGGCTCGAACTAAATTTTATTCTATTATTGATAATTATCAAGTGATATCATAAATCACATATTAATTTCACAAATAACCAGTTGGATGTTTCCAAGTGATAATACCAAATACATCATAAGGCGTAAAAGCCACCAATTGGATTTTTAGAGAGACACCAAACTTAACTAATTCAAGTCCCAAATATCATCACTATGATTCTTATTAACTCTAGGTAAACATGGTTGAAATCATAATTTAAATGTTGTAATTATATGTAGTTATAAACATGAAAGGCCCAAAAGAAGAAAAATAATTAACAAATGAACCAAGCGACATACAGCCGGACTAGTAGATTGGTCCCTAAGACTAGTCGATTGGTTTGGTCGTACCTGACTTGAACCAAAAATAACACCGGCAGATCATTCGACTAGTTGGTCTCACCGATAGATTGTTTATAGGAAACCAGTCAATCACTTAGTCTAATTGATAAATGGGTGTAAGCAGAGACCAGACTACTTTAGCCACAGGGTCACCTGTTGATAGGTTTGGAAAATTGATCGACTGTTCATAGAAACCATTCGACTGATCTCATAACTAGTCGACCAAAATTACCAAACCATGCGACCATTTAGAGAATCAGTTGATGAGTTCAACAAACCAATCGATTGGTCTGGGTAGAACAACAACCAAACTTACTATACACACACCAAAATTCACCAAGCTTTACTATATTAATCCTAGCATGTTGCTATGTCATTAGACACATGAAGAGACATACTACACTCATAGAATCACATGGATATGGTAATGTATACATTTAAACGAAATTATACTTGAACTACCAAATCATGCATAAAAATTAGAGAAACCAGCAATGTTTGATTTCAGAAAGAAATTATACCACATGATCTAATTCTAGAATACAATTAGCCCATGTTTAATACAAAATACACTAAGAACATGGAACCACAATGAGCAACAAAAACCTCATTCATATTAAATATAAGAATGCCTTATCTTAAAGTAAATTTTCTAGCACAAAACTCCTACTTGATGGCTATCTAGTAGGACCTTGATCCTAAGAGAATCAAAGTCAAAACCATTAAAAATCATTTTTAAAAACTCAATTAAAATCAACTAAAATCAGAAGAAGAACAAAAACACAACTCAATCTTTTCTCAAAAACAGACTTTCGAGGAAGAAGAAGTTGGAATTTTCAACCTTTCTCAAACTTTAATCTTTCATTACTTAAGAGAAACAAATGAGAACTACAACCAATATTAGAAGAAGCAAGAAGGGACAATAATTCTATAATACCCCAAAGTATTATTTAATATTAATCTTTATTTATTTATATTTTGACATAACCCTTATTTATTAATTTGATTAATTTCTTAACATTTGATCGGCAAATATAGATAAATTTTTATATAAATTTATCCTAATAAATATATCTTTTTGTTTTATTTTAATCCACCCTACATCTATATATCTTAACCCGATTTATTTTTTCTAATAGAATACCCTATATTCGGAAAAATTAATATTATCCTAAACCTAAATTGAACCTATTTTTAATTCTAACCCTAAATTTAATTTCTTATTTATCCTTTTTTCTTCTTTTCCCTTTTTCTTTTTTTTCTCTCCCTTTCCTTTTCTTTATTCCCTACGTCTTTGCCCACCTCTTCTTCCTTTCTTTTTTCTTTCCTCGGCCAACTCACCCTACCCCTTTTTCTTTTTCTTCTTCCCTAGCCTGCTCTACATCACCCCAACCTCTCTTCCTTTCATTTTCTTCCTTCCCTATGCCCCAATAGCCCAACCCACCTCCTTTCTTTCTTATTTCCTCATGCCCCAACAACCTAACCCACCCTCCTTTCTCTTCTTCTCCTTTTCTATTGCCTATATCTAGTTGTTTATATGCTTATACCAACCCCTGCGCCATCCGTCACTAGCACCATAGCCCTTGCTCCCTTCCATTTTTGTGTGTCACCCCTGCACCATTTTCTATTATTGCCAGCACCACCCTAATCTTCACCACTATCGTCCCTCATCTTATCCTTCTTCTCCCTTTCTTCTTTTTCTCTCTTCTCCCCTACTGTGCCTTTTCTTATCCTCATCTCCTATGGTGATTTTTGTCATTCCTTGCCCCTAATCTTGACACCTTCTTTGTAACACTCCCCTATGTAACAACAGAAACTGTTGTTGCTCTTAATTTTACTTTGTCACCTCCCTTCGCAGGCCACCAATAGTACCTCCAAAAGTTACTACTAAATTTTTTATTTTTTTTAAAGTCTTATGCGGAAGTAAACATAATAAATTTTGGGGTGCTACTGCCACATTTAGTACCAGACCGGTTTTCTTTCATCGTTTTGATACTAAGTGCTAATACTAAAAACATATTTTACTTAAATTTCAAGGATACAATTACAAATTAGAGTAGCATAATAGTTAGATTTTATTAATACTTAACACAAATTAATACTTAGTATGTACATTTATTAGGATAAACACCCTTACACCTTTAAAATTATCAAAATACCCTAGGCCATATAATATTACTCTTCATGCCCAAATATGTATTTCTAATACTGCCAAACCCTATTTTATACTTAACACCACATAACACTTAGCCACCAAACTTATTAGAATTATCAACATCATATATTAAAAATTACCAAAATACTCCTAGACCCTAAAATATTGATATTCATGCTAAATTATATGCTTATGATACACCAACTCCTACCTCCATTCCTAGAATTGTTTATAACGCAAATGGGCACCCTAACTAGGGTTAAAAATCATGATGACTCTAAATAACCAAATTGCCCCCAGTACTCATAGTAGTAATATTCTCATTACAAGTGTCCACACACACCCCACATACATACATCATTACTACTTAACCTTACTATCACCCCTTTGACATACATAACAAATAACATGCATTCTTTTCCATTTTTCAATATAATATTAATAATCATGGAGTTAATTATAACACATCATATCCACACAAATCACACGTCAAAAACCCTAATGTGCCAACATACAATAATCTAAACATTTTGTTAGGGGTATAACAGTTACCTTATTTCTAGCAAAAATCAAACTTTAACGGTATCTAGATAAAAATGCTGAGACTCTATTTAACAAAATTTTGTACCTAAAATTAATGTCACAAATACCACATTACATTGGATAAATGAGACAATGATTTTCATTATAAACATTCATTAAATATAAGATTACCAAAATACCATTAGACCTTAATGATTATACAAAACTTATAAATGTACATTGCATAACTCACGCTGTATGTGTAACGTAAGCCATGCAAGGGTGGCAATTGAATGGAAATGGAGAAAGTGGGGGAAGGTATATCTCTGGTTGATGGTGGGAGGTGGCAGTTTTGGTTTTTAGGTACTAGAGGTGAGGGAGGAGGTGGTTGGTGGTTGGAGGATGTAATGAAGATGGCTCGAAGGCGGCGGAGGTGGCGACATAGGCTGTAGGAAGGGAGGTGCCAAGAAGGGAGTGAGAAGAGGGAAAAAGGAGAATAAGAGAAAGAGAAGGGGAAAGGTAGGGCTGTAGGGGAGGTAGGGGTGGTTGCTGGTCATGTAGGGAGGATGTGGCGGAGGAGATGGCAGAGGCTACAGTGGGAGAGGGGTTGCTACAGGGAGAATGGGTGGAGGTGGAGGAAATCAGTAGGAGATTCCATAGGGAGAAAGAAGGAGGTGCGGGAAGGTAAAGGCAGAGGAGAAATGGGTAGTGGCCGACGACAGAGGCGAGGTTGGTGGTGGAAGTGCGGGTGGTGGCTGTAATTAATATAAATGAGGAAAATAGGGGGCGAGAAGAAGTGGTAAGAAAAGAGAAGATAGGATCAAGGGAGGGAGAGTAGGGATGAGCTCGAGGGATTGGTGAGGTAGAGAAGAAGGGAAGAAAAATAAAAGAAAAAGAAGAGGAGGGAGGGTCATGCGAGGTAGTTGGTGTAGGGGTTCAAATGGGCGTGGTAGAACGAGGTGCAGGGGCAGGGAAGGGCATGCAGGGGAGGGGACTAGGAGCTATTGGGCCAAAAATGGAAAGAAAGGACGATAGGGGAAGAGGGTGGTGCAGGGCATCCGATTGACAAAGGGGCGGTGTAGGCTGGTAGGGGTGTTGGGGCGTAGGGGGTCATGAGAAGGGGCATTTGGGGGTGTTTGGTTAGGGTGATGCAGATGGGGGAGAAGGATGGGGAAACAAGTTGCACAAGGAAAGTGAAAAAAGAAAAAGAAAAGAGAAGATGGGCTGACCCAAGGGAAGAAGGAGACAAAAAAAAGAAAGAAGAAAGGCCTGGGCTGGCCCAAGCGGAAGAAGAAGTGAAGGAGAAGGAAGGGTTGGGCTAAGCCAAGGGAAAAGAAGATAAAGAAAGGAGAGAAGATTCTGGCTGGCCTAAGAAAGAAGGAAGAAGAAAAGAAAGAAAGAAAGAAAAGGATGAAAGGAAAAAAGGACAAAGGAAGAGAAGAAAAATAAAAGGGAAATATTTTTAAAGTTAGAATTAGAAATTAGGCGAAATTTAACTTTTGGAAAAAATATTAAATTAATATATCAAAAATTGATGTATGAATTTAAGAAAATAATTTTGGTAAAATTATGGGTTTGGGATTTATTTAAATAAAAGAGTAAGATAAAATGATAAAAAAAAATTATATTAATTTATTAAATAATTCTACCTATTTTGTGAATCAAGGTTCCCTAAAATAACTAAATCAATAATTTAAGATTAAATTATCTCAGATAAATGGTTATATATTTAAAATTTTAGTTAAAAAATTAGAGGGTGTTACACTACCATCCTCCTTTTGTAATACTTCGAAATATAGCTAAAACTAATCCCAAGTGATTTACTTCATAACCTAATGTTAATATCAGAAAATTAATATTTCCAACTTACCCTTACTCTTTAACCCTAACCTTTTGGGCTAATCCTGATTGATTGGTAATTAAACTATCCTAATATCATAACCTAAAATATATCAACCCAATTTTAATCTAAAAACAAACATATTATCTTCTTTTTTCTTTTCCCCTTTTCCATGATTTCTCCTTTTTCTTCCTTCGGCCAACCCTCATCTTTTATCCTTTTCTCCCTTCTTCTTGCATGAAACTTTGCTCTTAGACAATGTCTTCAACGCCCCTATAACCTCCCTATCACTTGCCAAGCCACTCCCTACCCCATCAAACTATCAACTCCCATCCCCTACGATCATGGGTTGGGGTTGAATTTTTAATCGATCACCCCTCTGTCCCTAAATTCATGTATGTGTACGTAAGGCAAATTTAATGCTCTCCAACCATCTACTTGTCTCTCAAATTTCTCTGTTAAAAAACTAAAATAACCTCACCCTTATTCCTTACCCTTTCCTTCTCCTTTTTGTATCCTAAAAAACTATAAGACTCAACACTAGCAGCCCTCACCGAAGCTCCCTCAACTCTTCTACCACTTTGTTGTTCCTACCCCCAACCAATGCAATTTCCATTGGTGCATCACCCCATATTTTAGCTAAAATAGTAGCATATATGACATAATAGCACATGAGCAATGAAGTTTGGCTAATGTGAGCCTAGCTGAACATTGACGAGTGGTACTTGATATTTGGAAAAGCTTCAACCGTCTTTATCTACTCAAATTCACAGTATTTCATTGGTATAATTTTCCTAAACCCTAGCTTTTATTTTGACCAACTATGGATAAATTAGGCTTAGATAAGTTAAATTGATTGTTGGATTATGTATATATGAGTTCTATGATTGATTTGGAGGTGTAAATTGTATTGTATGCTGATGATTGGTGAAATTTAGATTTTAACTTGATTATTTTCGGATTGTTTAGATTTATCTAATTAAACTAGTTTTGATAAATCGATTGTATAATATGCTTTGAAATGTATGTAATTTCATTTTGGTAGCTTCCATTTGATAAGATTGATTGAATTGGGATTCTTGTCCTTAAACCCTAATTGAAGAGTCATGCTTTTGAATTATGTTTTATTTTTGAGTTGTTTACGCTAATTGCTTTTTTAGATAACTTTAGAATATGATTAATTGTTTTTTCAATTTATTAATTGAATACAATTTATAAGAATACACCAAATTGGGATTTTTTTCATGACTCTAATATTGTTAAATTGGAACACGTCTTTATTGTTTTTAATCGAATTAGTTATATAATATGTTTTAGAATATACTTACTTTTATATTTATATCATCTGTTTGAATATTTAAGCAAGAGTTGACTAGATTTGTATTCTAAGCTAAAACCTTATTTTTTTAAAACAATCATTTTAAATTAGCTATTTGTAAGATTCTTATTGCTGAATTTGAATATCTATATTTATCTAAATTTGTTTTAATTGTATTTTCAAACTATAAGTTTGAGGTAATTGAAGTGAATTGTTTGATTTGAAGTTTGAAAACCCTAATTTTTAGAGATAATTTTATGAAATTGATTTATTTGTTCTTCTTTTACTAGTCAATTACTAGCTTTGATTTGAAATTCATTTGATTTGTGCTTTTATTTTATATATTTGTATAGGTTCTTAAAAATTGGTTAGTGGGTCTTTTTGGTTGCAAAACTTAATTTGTAAGTCATTTTTGATAAAATTAACCTATCATCTATAGTCATTCCCTCAATTTTCCAAATCAATTTGAAATGCTCCTATGTGATCTTTGTTGAACTCAATTTGGTTAAGACTCAATTTTAAATCTTAATGAAGCTATTCTCTCAAGTCTTAGGTTTTGAAAATATTTTCCACGAAATTTTGTTTGTTCTTTTCTTTGTTGATTGAATTATTGTTCTTAAATTATTGGCCAATGAGGTAGTTTTCTTATCTTGTCCCATGATTTCCATCGGTGATCTAGGAAATCATTTCTCGTGGATCCTAGAGTTAGTGATCTCCCTTGCTTTATTTTATTGCTTAGCTAGCTTTGGGCCTAGGTAAGTCTCTACCTATCTTTGCTTATGGTAGAATCATGAAATAATTATCTTCTTGAATTTAAAGGTGATAAGTATGATTTATGTATGTTAAGAGTGCACCATATTGTATATGATACTTTCATGTATCTATGAGCTTATAATTTTCAATGTTAACACATGTTAGCATGCTGCTTGATTAATTGTATGAGTTCGAGTAAGTTAAGCGATGAGTATGATTATGTGTTTAACATGTTTATCTAATTTATGAAATTTTTAATGGTGTGTTATGGCATGTTTCAATTATAATTTGTTTTGAAAATTATATAATTGGTTAAGTATGGATTAAAATGGTATGATGCCTTACGTGGGGCTTTTCTGCCATAGAATTAATTGGCTTTAATGCTACTTTCAATTATTTAGATTTAATGCTACTTAGAATATATTAGCTTTAACACCACTTGGAGTTGATTAGCTAATATGCCACATGGTTTGATCCTTGATCTCTTATAGATCAAATGCATGGATAATTTTGGAATCTAATAATGGAATGGAATTGTGTTGATGTAAGTGATTTATGTGTTATTATGTGATCCTAATTCATATTTCGTTAAATACTTAAATAAAATATTAATCACTTAAAGTGAAAGATCTTGAGTCGTGACTTGTATCACTCAGACTAGCTATCTGAGTTAGGCTTGGTATTTAGTTGGTACCATTCTATTATTTTCTCGTTTGTGATCTTGGGTGCCTTACGAGGTCTATAGATTCCCTCTTTTACTGTATAGGTGTATTGATATATTTTTACTCCATAGGGGATATGCATACTTAGGTGATTGGGTGTGTTATTTATTGGTGGTTTGATTATGCTTCTGAGCAGGCCAACAAGGGCTAGTACTGTTCGCATACTATATTAGTTATTATGCTTCCTTTGAGTATCTGTCCTCAAGTTAATATAATAAAATGGTTGTGATAACGATAATGGACTACAATAATTGATGGTTATCATTTATTCATGGACTTCATATCTCATTATACTATGCATGTCGCTTAGTTGTCTTCTTCGTAATTATGTTCCCATATAATGCATGCTCTTTTCTTGTTATCGCATGTGGGCCTTATATGCTTATTGCTATTTTTTAGGATAGTTGTCTTATTCAGCATGAGTTTGTGTTTCATTATACATGTGTACCATTATGTTACCATGTCCAATGATGTGTTTATAAGGATGAATATATAGCCACATGTTTTATTGTACATTATCGCATGTCTCAAATGATCTCCTATATTATCATATGTACACATGCATACCATTGATATTTGTAACTATGATATTCCATACTGGCATGCCTCACTCATGTCATCACATGTGTGCCTTTCTCTTATCACTGCATATATGATGTTCCTTGATAGCTTTTGGGTGAATGATAAATGTTATGCCATGTACTTATAATATTGTGTGTATTGCTATATGAGTGGAATAGTGTGTGTATCACACGTATGCATGATTATCATCAATCAAAGATTACCATATCTTTATCAGCATCATGTTCCCTCCATAATTTAGCTAGTTTTGATTTACTCAGTACTAGACTTGTATTGATATTACCTTTGTTGAATGGGTGGAGATCGATTTCAATTCTTGGGTTGAAAACTTGGGCTTTGAGAGAGTTAGGCCACTCGAAATTCATGCCCATCAAGGATTTATATTTATCTATCTATACCTATTTCAAAAATTTTCAAATCTTGTATTGAAAATTTAATGTTGTTGTAAGAGAATTTTAGTTTTCCATTACTTTGCTATGTTTCTAAAATCATGGTTATTTTATAGGTTTTTTGTTGATTTTATCAATGTTGATCTTTTTTAGTGAAATCATTTGTTTTCTATCTACCATTGAATATTACCTTGTCAGAGTTTATTTTCTCAGTATAAATGATGTTTGAGTTTTATTTGGACAGGTTTTAACCTTGCATCTAGCATGAAATGTTCATGTACATTTGTCTTATTCTAAGTGTTGCAGTAACATTCTCCATTTTCTTTTTTGTCTTTTGCAACATTCTTTAGAATGAAAATTTTCACATGTGAAGTTTGAGGGTGTTACAAGTACCTTCTCAAAAGAGCATTAAAAAATGATCTAGATTTGTTATTATTGTATTTTATGTTGATGACCTCAATATCATTGGAACACATGACTATCTTGAAAGTACTATAAGATATTTGATGAAATAGTTTGAGATGAAATATCTTAGGAAAATAAAAATTATCTTGGTTTACGCATTAAGCACTTAAAGGATGATATTACTTTTTATCACCAATCAACATATACCGATATGATTTTAAAGATACTTCACATAGATAAAGATCACCCAGGGAACTCTCCAATGGTAGTTTGCTCGCTTAATGTAAAGGATGATTTTTTCCATCCTCGTGAGGACAATGAAGATATTCTTGTCCAAGAAGTACCATGTTTGATAGCAATTGGGGAATTACAGTATTTGGCCATCAATATAGACTCCAACACTACCTCTTATGTTTATGAATTGCCAAGATAGGGGTCAAATTCCAAAAGGGGACACTAGAAGGGAGTCAAACATTTGTTTTGCTACCTTAGGGGTACAAATGATATTAGACTATTCTACAAAATATATGCAAACGTCACTCTTATTAGGTATGTATATGCAAGATATTTATCAGATCCACATAAGGTAAAATACGTTATGATTATGTGTTAGCATTTGTAAACTCTGCAATATCATGAAGGTCAAGAAAGTTAAACTATGATTGCCACATCATCAAATTATGAATACTTAATTTCTCTTTATATAGCTGGACAATAATGCATATGGTTATGATTAATAATTCAACATGTACAAAATGAATGTGGAATAAAAGTAATAACAGATTATCCCACTATAATATTTGAGAATAATACAAAAGGCATTACACTAGTAAAGGAAGGATACATCAAAAGAGATATATTAAAGCATATAACAACATAGTTTTTCTCCACACATAATCGATAGAAGGAATGAATGATCATTGCCTAACAAATTCAATCTTCCTTGAATCTATATGATTTTTTTCCCTAAATTCTTTCCTCCTAAAAGATTTAAAGAGTTCGTACATAAGTTAGGGATGTATTATTTTTGAGATGTATGTTAAATTAAGGGGGGTATTATACATACAACACTATTTTCCCTTTATTTTTGTTTTTTCTTGATAAGGTTTTTAATGAGGTGTTATATCTAAAGCATATAACAAATTATGATAAGCACATATTAAAAGGGGAGTGCTATCGATCGATAATTTTACTTTAGTGAATTGAATAAGTGATTGTACTTTCATGAAATTTTACCTTGTAACATATGAATTTAATGCTTATATAGAAATTCAATATTGCTTTAGATATTTGGGTTATTGTAGTTTGGCATATTCATCAAACTATGTATATAAATAGCTTACAATAAATTTAAAGTTGAACTACAAAATTACTATTATTTTTATTGATTCAAGAGTTTACAAATCATCAAAGAGTTATATATATTTTATCAACTTCAATTTTCTTTGCATTCATCTTATGGCATGAATAAATGAGTTACTTTGCCCTGCAAATTCAGGTTTACCAATTAAATACTATTTGAGAGGCATATAAGGCAGAGGTTTCGAATCAAATTCATAAATGGTACATTTTCTTCTCCTATCATTTGTATATTATTAACTCTGGACACTTGGCATCCTCTACTTATTTTGGTTCAACATTTTGTTGAATGATAGTTAAATTTTGCCATCATATGTTGTTGATTTACGATGCACCTGGTGGATGTGATGATTAATTAGATAGGTATTTGTTATAGCCACCAACTCTCTAGCCATTTTTCAACTTTGATAAGGTTTTGGTCTTTACTTTGCCTCCCTTTAAAATATATAGTCTATTCTAATACTGATTCTCAATAGGAGGCACCAAACTAGTTAAAAAAATCTATAAAAACACAATTAAGTGTGTTAAGAGGTTGGAATGTTGGTTCTACACACTATGTCAAGGAAGCCCATATGTTATCCAAGGAATCTACATGATGTATATTACACTATGTAATACCCCACATTTTTTAAATTTAATTTTATTAAGGTTAATTATCTTATTAGCATAATTTGATGAAAATATTTAATTATTTTAACTTCTGTTCATTTTACGGATTTATTGAAAATTTTGAATTCATATTAGAATGCAATTAATCGTTGTCATTGCGGATCATTTTAGATAAATTCATTTATGACCATAATTTTATTATACTCATATGATTTCGATTTTCATTTATAAATATGTATTTTCGTTCATTCTCATCTTTTAATTTTTAATATTTTATATTCCTTTTCAATTATAACTTCGTCGTGCATTTACAACTTTATTTGGGAGTTATCTTTTGTTAACAAAATAAATTATTTAAATTATAAAATTTCCTTTAAAAAAGTAAAATTATTTTAATAATTTTAACAATAGAAAATATTTTTGACCTTGCATTTATTTAATTTTTCGAGGTTATTAATATCTTTGGAAGCTTTTAAATTAAATATTTCCGTAACTTATGTATGATTTTCTTTTCAGAATTTTTTTTCCATTTTACCCTTTATTGTTGCGGATGACCATTTTGAAAAATTATTTAAATTAATGCCAGTCTCTTAGAATTTGATTTAAATATCTTCCTATATGGTTTAATTTTTTTTTTTTCAAGGTCATATTATGTTTTTTCATAAATAATATAAATCATTGTGTTCATTATTATTTTCTCCCAAAATTTTTTCCGAAATTCTTTAAAGAATTTTTATATTGATTTTATACTCTCAAATATTTAAATAATAATCTTCGTTAAATGAGTTTTAGATAAAATTATCTATTATTATTTTTAAAAATTCTGTATTCTCATTTTTGTGCTTTTATTTCTAAAAAAAAACACATTCACAGACACACACTCCAATAATTGACCAGACCCCCCCACTTTTCTTCTCTCTCCCTCTTTTCTTTCTTCATCTTCCTTACTCATTTTCCTGCAACCTAGCCTTTTACCTGCCTCATCCCTTTTCCTTTGTATACCACCACACCACCTCACCACCACTGCAAAAACATCGACCTTCTCCCTCCATCTTCATTATCTCCTCCACATACCACCGCCTTCGCCACTAATGCAAGCAGCAACCATGCGGGTAGCAGCGCAACAATGACGGCACAAAAACAATGCACCAGAGAAGTCTATCCGCCACCAATGTCGCCCAACCACCTACGAACGCACCTCACTCTCATACGGAGCTTCCCCAACCTTCACTGACTTTGACTTGCAGATTTCATTTGGTATAAATTATCCAATCCCTAATTTTTGTTTTGATTAATTTTGTAGGAATTGGCTTATGATATGTTGAATTGGTTGTTTAATTATGTATATATATGTTGTATGATTGATTTAGAGTGATTAATTGTAGTGTATGTATTTGATTTGTGGAAATCAAAATTTTGACCCGGTCATGTCAACATTTTTTAAATTCGTCTGATTAAGCTTTTTTTGATAAATTGATTTTACAATATGTTATAAATCCCTCCTTTGGTATTTACTTATTTTCAATAATTACTTTTAGAAAAAAACTACTTTTATAAAACTACTTTTCAAAAAGTACACTGGTAAGTAAAATATACGTTTGTTTTTAGTTTTATTGTATAAGTGATTAATAGTAAAAAACTACTTATTGTACATCATTAGTGTTTTGTTTTTATGTTTTTTACAAATTTCTTTTTTATTTTCCATCTTCAATTTTTGTCTTCGTATATCTATATCTTTTGGTAATAATTATTACATAAATTCTTTAATATTAAACATTAAAAATCATATGAATCATAAAAAAATTATATAAAATATATAAAAAGTATAAATACATTATAATGTAGAAAAAATTATAAAACAAAATTTATTAAATTATTAAACAAATAATAATAAAGAATCACTATATAAATTTTACAAAAGTCACTCACATCTAAAATTTAAATAGCGATAATGATAAAAGTTTATATTATGCAATGAACATGCTTATATCCATAATAAATATCATAAAATAAAATAGCTCAATGATTTGCATGGTAAATATCATCTCTAATCCTACACTGTATCATTTCCATTTCTCTTGCAAATTTACCGTCTACATGTTGTCCAACATCCCTATTCCTATTATTTTTTTCATATATTTCTCTACTACAAAAATCATCAAATAATATATCATCCATTCCATTCAACCTAATAAAATTGTGGATTATCATTATTGTAATGACAATAAACTTTTTTTTTCAAACTATAATTCAACATTTGCTTTAACATGGGAAAACAAGCCTTCAAAACACCAAAGCAACGTTCAATCACATTTTGCACTAACGAGTGTAAATGATTTGGTAACTCCTCTTTTCCTTGTGGACCGCCAACTCTTTAAAAATTGAATAGATGATACCTTGTATCCTTGAATGGGGCAAGATAGTCGGGTGTTTTGGGATACCCTGAATCAACTGCATAATATTTACTTGTATAAAATGCAAGTTCATAGTATTCAACTATAATATTTTATACTTAATATATAAATTAATATTCTATTTACCTTAAGGAGGATGCGAAAAGTTTTTATTCGAATCTCAAATGCAGTGTTGGAATATTCGAGAACCATGAGCCAAACCCTCCTATCCAGCTTCCACAAATGTGAAGAACATATCAAAAGAACAAACTGCCATAATATTTTGGGAACACACTCCTTTATGAATATGATAGGGTGTTTGTTCATTATTTGAAACATAAGCATCGATATATGTCCCATCTATTGCTCCTATACAATCTTTAAAATAAGGCCAAAGTCTCAAATCATTTATGATCGCAGGAGGGACCTCGTCAAGGCTTCGTCGAGGCATATGTATATATGTATATATATATATATGTATATGTATTATGTATTATGTATTGTATATGTATATGTATCTAATACATGGGTTTGGTTAAATTTTGTCACTACTGCAACTTCTTTAAATATGTAAGTCCAAATTAGTAAAAATATCAAATGAGGAAGTAAAGCATGAAGCACACGATTATTTGGGTGCCTGAGATGTTTATGCTATGTTTGGAAATTGACCTGAGTAGAATTACAGAAGATGGATAAAGAAAACGAAGATAAAGGAAACTGAAGTGGAAATTGATGTCCTACTTTAGACTCCTTTGCAATCATTATCTTAGATTGCTGATCATGTGAAAAAAATTCCACTTTTATAATATTTTTAAACTAATTGACCAATGGAGACAAGATTGGTGGTAAAATTAGGGAAGACAAAGACATTGGTGAGGGAGAAAGAAATATCATCAATGGATGTAGGTAAATGATTTCTATCAGTAGTATGAATATTGAGTGTTCTTGAATTTTTCTTTACATTGGTAAGAGAATTATCCTTTTTTATCATGTGGTGGGAAACCCTATAATCAAGAGATGATGTAGATAAGGGTCTACCTTTAAAAGCGGGTATAATCATTTGTTGAATCATTTATGGGGTCACTATTTAGATAGGAGCAAAAGCTTAAGTGTTTAATACCACACACTATGACCATATGACATAGGAAGTAGAGAAGGCCAAATTACAATTGGAGGATGTGCAACAAGCCTTAAAAACAAATCCTACATTGATTCAGAAAGAAAAGGAAGCTAGACAGAAATGGTGGCATAAGAGAAATGTTGAAGAAAACTACTTGCAATAGAAAATATAGATTGATGCTACTCAATTGTAAACAATTGGCCCACAAGATGATCCAGTGCTCTCACATCATAGAAGGCTAAAACTAATGAGCGTTTTAATAGAGAATGAGGTAAAGGATGCTGTGTTTAGTATGGGGGATCTAAAAATACTTGGATACTTTTAATACACGCTTTTATAAAACATTATGGGGGTGTTTGAAATACCCCAAACAATTCTAATTTAGGAATTATAGTAAAATAAGGATTTATCGGGAAAATTAAGTAAATAAATTATCTTATTAAAATGAAGGAGAATTAATTAAGGCAAAATAAGGAGAAAATAATAAATAAATTATTTAGAAAAACTTGGGCCTTTTACTAATTAACATGGAAGTTAGGAAACATTTGTCCAAAATAGCCAAATTAATCTAAAAAGGAATTTAATCATTATTATAATATATATTATTATTTTTTAAATAAAAAAAATACCAAATACCCAACCCATCCATTTTCTCCTTCTTCCCTTTTTCCTTTTCTTCTTTCTTTTCCTTTTTTCTTTCTTCCCCTCCTTCTCCTTTCTTCTTTCTTTCCACATCCTCCCTGACTGGGCCGGCCTACGTAGCCCAGACCCTTCTCCTCCCTTCGTGTAGCTTAAGCTTGCTTTGTTTTTTTTTTCCTACGCCCAATGCCCCAGCCGGCTGCCTCCCTCCTTTTTTCTTCTTTTCCTTTTCCCTTGGACCGTCCGGTCTAGGCTGTGGCCCTTCTTCTTCCCCAACCTCGGCCTGCAGCCCCGATTCCGTTGGCAGCCACTAGCCCAACCACCGAACGTCCTTCCCTACTCTCCCCATCATTTTCCTTTCCTTTTTTGACCCCAACCAACCCTGCAGCTCCTCTTCACGCGTGTCCTTTCCTTTCCCTTCTCTCCCCGACCTCATCTACCTTGCCATGGCAAGACTGCACCACCCCGGTTTTTTTCTTCTCCCTTCGTCATTTCCCCCCTCAATTAGCCTATAAATACCACCATGGGCAGCCATAACCAAGCTTCCTTTTCGCAGCCCAGAAACCCCATCCACTCGTCGTCGTCCAAACACTTCCTTGTTCCTTCGCGTTCGATGACCACCACCGCAAAAGCCACCCACCAAAACCTTCCCCGCACCTCCCTCTATAAAACTGAGCGACCATCCTCCTTGATCTTGCCCTGCACGAGCCGCCCAGGCCGTGCAAAGTTGCCAACCCGATCAACCATCACCAACCCTGCGCCGCTCCTTGCGTCGCCGTTCGCCGCCAATTCCCGCTGCAACCAGCACCTCCTCCACCCTCCAAAACAACCAGGGACTCCATCCTACCTCCCTATACCTCTGGCTCTCCCTGCCTCCCTCTTCTTCCCCCTTCTCCACCTCCCACCACCTTCGGCCACCGCACCAACTATCGTGCGCTGCCACTTCCGGCTGCACCACCTCCTCCATTCCACCCCTCTCCGCCTGAAAAATCTCCCACCACCTCAAACACCACTCCATCCTCTCCTTTAGCCTACATATCCATCTTTCCACCTCCCTTCCTCCTCCATCTCTGCCGCGCGCCGCCGTCGGTTCCGCCACCAACCATAAGTGGTACTCCAACTTCCCCAGCCCTTAAACTATTTTCTATAACTGTTAATAATTTTTAGTAATATTAATAGTAGTATCCTTAATATTACTATTATTATTATTCTTATTATTATTAGTGTTGTATTATTATTATTATTATTATTACCATTATTAATATTATTAGTATGTATCACCTTTATTACCTAACCTAATTTCAGAAATATTTATAACTATGGCATGTTATTTAAAAGGGTTACAACTTTAGTAATAATAAACTGATCTTTATTATTATTAATATTGCTACTACCACTACAAGTTTTATTACTATTATTTTCTTACTAAATCTAACTTGGCCATTATCACTAAGACTACCACTATGACGACTTCTCGGACCTCCATTAGTATTAACCCTAAGACGAAAGCCATTACTAATATTATCACCCTATCTTTTACTACTGCTTCTACTACTACTACTACTACTACTACTACTACTACTACTACTACTACTACTACTACTACTACTACTATTATTATTATTAATGTTATTAAAACCAAAGTTGGCATATTATCATTTTATTATTAAAGAAGAAGAATATTTAAGCCATAATATTTTTACTACTTAATATTCGAATATTGCTAATATTATTCCTAATGCTTTTATTACCAGCTACTTAATATTCGAATGTTACTAAATTATTATTATTACTATTAGTTATTGCTATTATTATTGTTGTTATCTTGCTACTATTATTGTGGTAAAAATACTCGAACCCTTATATTATAATTACTATCATTATTACCTTTAGTAATATTAGTACCTTGTTAGTATTACTAATATCATATTATTATTTTAACCCTAACACTATTATTAGCCTTAGCCTTAAAAATAATAGGGCTTCTATTTCTAGGGACGTTAGTATTATTGTTATTATTATTATTATTATTATTATTGTTGTTGTTGTTATTATTATTATTATTATTATTATTATTATTACTATTTTGCTATAAGTGGTATTAGTTATATTATTAGAAGAAACAATGCTATTAGGTTTAATAATATAAATATAGCTATAAATATTAACATAAATATATTTTGACTAGTAATATCTGGTAGGCTAACTTGAGGGTAAAAAACCTAGTTTTCAATTAAAGCTGCCTTTAATAACAGTAACCCTAATCTTAGACTAAAATAAGAAATAATAGTACTTTCGGTAGGAGGGAAATTAATCCTTAGTTTATCCTCTTATAAGTGAATCAAGCCAAAACCCTAAGGAGGCATAGGAGCGTGCTCTAAGCCTGGCGTTGTTTTAGGTAAGGATGTAGCTAAGGCCCATGTGTGTTGTGTGACTTGTGTGCTATATATCATGCTACGTTGTGTATCGTATGATTGTCATTAACTTATCTTATGTGTAGCGCAGCTTGGAGTTGAGGTATGTTTGTGTGTGTTTTCTTATGACATGAGTATGATATGTATATATGGTGATTATAGTGTGATATGATATGTATATACGGTGATTATGGTGTGATATGATATGACCCTCTAGGACATGCATGCTAGAACAATTGATAATATGATATGGGAATGAAAGGATTAAAATAAAGAAAATGGGAAGTGAGTTCACTAAGGGGGATATGAGGTTGACCAAAATACCTCATGATCCGTGAGAGGAAAATAAAGAGGAAAGAATGACCAAAATGAATGAGAGATGGGAACCATGCATGGGAATTCTAGGGTTCACATGGGGACTTCATGAGTTTGCATGGTATGGATAAAACTTGCATGGGGATGATCTTTATGTGAGAAAAGTTATTTTAGGATGTAAATAAGCTAAGGGGAGAGTTGTGGAGTGATTGGAGACTTGGGATGAAAAATAGTATGTAAGTTGGTGTAAGGATGTATAAGGGACCATATTAGAGTTTTGGGAGGAAGCAGTAATCTAGAAAACGTGGAAGTAAAAATGATTAAGGGAGACTGGAGTACGGGTTAAGAGTTAGAATTTATTTTATAAGGGGTGAGTATGGGTGCCATGGGAGAGAAGAGATATTGGGTGAAAAAGAGAGAGGTTACTTATGGGAGAAGAAAGGTACTAGGGTTGAAGTGGCTAACTAGGGTTTTTCAGTCACATGTGGAATCGAGGGGTAAAGCGATATGATTTGGGATCTAAATGAGATAAGGTGTGGGATGATAAATGAAGTAATGGTAGTGTAGGTGAGAGAAAGTTGGGCCACATAGGTCCAATTAGGGTTTCCAAGGGAAAACCCTAGAGGGTTATAGTAGGTGGAGTTGATGTCATGAGGTGTTGGGCCTTAACCCACACCCTTAGGAGTTGGTTTTTCATTATGTGTAAGCATAAGGGGGAATGGATGTCGGGGCGTGATAAGGGGCGCAGGAGTCTCAAGATATGGGACGGGCCCCCTTGAGAGGATAGAAGTAGAATGTTAGTGACATGCATGTCAAGGGTGTAATGTTTATCTAATAAGACACGAATAAGATACTATCCATTTAAAGAGAAAGATTGTTGAGCCGGGCCCAGAACGGTCCATCGGCGAATAATAGTGGCCAGGAGTCGGGGTGCCTTGCATGACCGGTCCACCGGCGAATAATAGTGGCCAGGTGCATTTTACCCTGCATGATCGTTCTACCAGCTATAATAGTGGGGGTTTCCATGCTCAACAAACCGAACATAATGATGAGAAGACATAGGAAAGACACAAAGTAATTACAGTGAAATACCATGTGATTCGGGGCCAGACCGGCCCACCGGTGAATAATAGTGGCCGGGGGCATTTTGCCCTACATGACCGGTCCACCGACGAATAATAGTGGCCAGGAGCATTTTGCCTTGCATGATCGGTCTATCGGCTATAATAGTGAGGTTCCCACACTCACGTGGATTGATAAAGAATATGATGTGAATCGACTATATTTACCAATGATCTAAATAATGAGTCTATCCGAACCATAGCCGACCTTCATCATCTGTATTACTACATGCTGCTTATGTGATTATGTCATGTATGTTATGTTTTGTATGTTTGGCCTTAGCACATGGTTACCTTACTCAGTACGTAGCGTACTGAGCACCCATTTCATGGGTGCTGCTTATTCCCATGAGTAGAAGACCCGTATGAGTTTGTGAAGGTAGGGGACGGCGTCTTCGATGACTATGAAACCTATGAGGCATCGGGTGGGGCTGAGCATTGAGCCTAGACCCAACTTAGGGATCGAGAGCGACTCAGTCGGGCTCTGTTTTTCCGTCTTATTTGACCATGTTTTGTTTTATTCTAGTATGTGATGTCGTACGGTATTTTATGTTTTGAAAAACTCTTGTCACTTATTCTCTAGGTTGTAATTCTAAAGTGTACTCTGATCTCTGTATGACTACGAGGTAGTGCTCTCATGGACTCTCATTGTTTTATTAACGACTTGTGTTTTTATTATTGACTTGTATTTGATGTTAACCCTGCTTAGCCTTAGCACTTAGTACTAGAATGGCAAGAGTGAACCGATCTTGTACTAAGTGTCGCGGTAATGCCCCCTGAATTTACGGTTTTAATATTTTATTTTTGTTAAACCTTTTTATTTAAATGAAAATTTTTAATAGTAAATTTTGGGGGTATTATAGTGTTGCTGGACATGACATGCTCAGTGCAATCTTATAATTTTGGAATCAGTGACACCTCCTCTAGCAAATCAATAATATCCATTTGGTGCCTAAGAAAAACAATGCTCCCAACTACTAGGCATATGCTTTTCCACACTATTTCCATCTCAAATTATGTAGTGCATTATAATAGTTACTTTATTCACATATAAACTACATCAGGATTCTATACAATTTTTTTGCAGACCATACCCCTTAATAAATAAAGAAAGATTGGCATAGAAACTCTATATACCAAATCAAATAATCTCACATAATAGGCGATTACCAAATAGTTTACTAACATAGCACAATAATGCTTCTATACAAGACCAACCAAAACATATTTTGTAGATACAACACAAAAATGGTCATTGCAACAAGAAGAACACAAAGATGATTATATATGACGTGCAAACCAAAATAGAACACTCCAAAATGAAAGACGTGATAATATTCGAAGAGTAAGATTATATACCTCAATTGCCTTTACTTGTTTTTTGGTGATGGGGGCAATTGACATCGACAATGGAGAAACTTGGAAATGGCAATGCAACTAGGTAGACAAATTTGGAGGATAGGTTGCCTAGTTGAAGAATCTATAGAGTGTAGAAAAATTGGAGAAAAATAAAAAAATAAGTGAGATATAAGATTCATCCGAATAATCCAAGTGAAAAATCAAATAATGAATTCCAAAGTCTATAAGATTTGATGAGGGAGATTACATACCTCAATTGCCTTTACTTGTTGCTTTCTAGTTATAGGGGCGACTAAAATCGACAATGGAGTAGCTCGGAAATGGCTATGCAACTAGGCAAAGAAATTTAGAGGACAAGCTGTCTATTTGTAGTGTCTGTAGAACTGTATCTTCAAATGTATAGAAAATAGAGAAAAATCAAAAACAAGCAAGATATAAGATTCGAGTGAATAATCAAATTGAAAAATAAAATAAAAAAAATCCCAAAATCTATAAGATTCAAAGAGGGAGTTTACATACCTCAATCGCCTTTTATTTTATGTTTTTTTTACAGAAGAGGCTGAAATCGGCGTTGGAGAAACTCGAAAGTTGTAGTGCAAATCTACCAATGGGGGCGTTTGAAATAGGGCGATGGACGGTAGTGTAAATCGACCATGCTTGAGCAATGGTGCAAAAAGGTCGATGGACAAGCTTGAAGCTGCTTCTGCGAATCGACAGATTGTATGAAGAAGCTCGAAGCTACTTATACAAATCAAGAGGTAGACACGAACTTGTGTTTGTTACTACAACGTAAATGACAGAGGGAGAAGATACCTTTTAAATGATTTTTTTAAACTCTACCATACCGTTTTGCAAAAGTAGATTTTAGAAGTAGCGTTTGCTTACTTTTGATTAATAACTTTTAAAAAGTAATTTTTAGTAATTACTTTTCTGTAATAGCTTTTTATAAGTAAAACCAAACATTGTTAATTAAACTAAAATCACTTTTCATAATTACTTTTGTAATAAACTTCTTTTTACAATTAGAACCAAACAAAGCCCAAATATATTTAATTTTATATTATAATTATCAATTAGAGAAACTAATGATAATTAATCAGAATTTGATTTCTCGGTCAAAATCGTGTGTAACAAAATTGAATTGCATAATTGATTTGTTTCATTCAATTGATTTTATAATATGCTTTTAAATGTATTTACTTTTATGTTAGAAGTGTAAATTTGGAAAAATTGTGTGAAATCGATTGGAATTAGATTTTTAGGTCAAAACTCTTACATTTAATTGGAATTATAAACCGTCAAATTAAATATTTTAAAGAGAAATGACTGGAATAACATCCTGGACTCAAAAATCCTAATTATTTTAAATTGGATATTTATTTTATTATTTTTGATCACTTGATTATATAATATGTTAAAAAATATTTCTCATTACTTTTCTAAAGATTCAATTTAAATAAATTAATGTAATTTAACTAAATTCCTTTTTTGGGGCATAAAATCCTAGATTTCAAATGAAATTATAAATTGGTCATTTCTATAGTTGTTTTTCTAATATTGAATTTATAGAAATAGTTGAAATGGACCTACATGCATTCTAACATCTTCAAACTAGATTAATTGATTTGAATTGTCTGAGTTTTTGTTTTGGACTTTAAAACCCTAATTTTTAGGAAAAAATTATTTTAAATTGGCTAATCGTAAGATTATTTTGTTGAAATTGATTGGATATATTTATATAAAATAATTTCATCCTATTTTTATGCTATCAATTTGAGGTAATTGAAGTTAATAAGTTGGTTTGTAGTTTGGGCTTAAAAACTCTAGTTTTCAAACATAGTTTTATGAAAATGATTTACTTTTGCTTCTTTCACCTAGTAGATTACAAGATTTGTTTTAAAATCATTTGAATTATATATATATTTTATGTTATCGGGTTGGATTGTTTCTCTAAAATTGGTTGGTTTATCTCTTAGGTCGTAAAACCTAATTAGTAAGTCATTTTTTATAAAATTAACTAATACTCTATTGTCCTTTTAGTGATTTTCCAAATCAATTTGAAATACCCTAAGTGATATGTGTTGAACTATATTTGGTTAATGTTTAATTTTAAATCTTAATGGGGCTATGCTCGCAAGTCTTAGGTTTTGGACATATTTTCTAAGAAAGACCATATGTGTGTCTCTTTGTTGATTAAATTATAATACTTTAATTATTTATCGATAAGGTAACTTCTAACCTAGTCTTATGAATTCTATTGGCGATCTAGAAAAACATTATCATGGATTTACAAGCTCTCAATATCTCTCTCTCCTTCTCAATTTCCTTAGCTAGCTTTGGATTTAGATAACCTATTACTTACCTTTGTGTATGTCTTTTGAAGTGGAAGGTGATGAGTATGCTTTATGATTATTTTAGTATGTCAAGTATATATTATGTTTTTGTTTGGTAATTCTATGTATGCATGAGCTTATAACTTCAATGCGAACACATGTTAGTTTGCTTCTTGATTATTGTATATGCTTGAGTACATGAAGGGCTGAGCATGATTAACGTGTTCAGCTAATTATGAAATATTTAGTGATTTTAGAGTATGTTCTAATGTTCCTTAATCATAATTGGTTTGTAAAATCATATCATTGGTTGAAAATGGATTGAAATTACATGATACCTTAAGCTAGATTTTTATGTCGTGGAATTCTTCAACTCTAATGCCACTTGAATTATTCAACTTTAATGTCACTTGAAATTTATTAGCTTTAATGCCACTTGGATTTATTGGCTTTAATGCCGCTTGGAATTGACAAACTTTAATGCCACTTGGATTGGTTCGCCTTCAACACCACTTGGATTAGATCAGCTTTAATACCACTCGAAATTGATTGACTTTTATGCCTCTTGGAATATATATAAAATGGAAATTCATTGTGTTCATAGAAGTGATTTAAGTGCTATTATGTGGGCCTTCTTTATGCTCGGTTAAATCTTTAAATAAAACAATAATCACTTTAAATGAAAGATTTTGAGTGAGGACTTATACTACTCAAGGTAGCTATCCGACTTAGGTTTGGTATTCACTTGGTACCATTCTGGTGTTTTTCTCTTCTATAATCTTAGGAGACTTATGAGGTCCGAAGAGGCCCTCTTCTACTCTATAAGTGTCTCAATATATTTCGGCCCTATAAGGGGTATGCATACTTAGGTGACTGGGTGTCCTATTTATTAATAGTATGGTTACGTTTCTAGGTGGGCCAGTTAGAGCTAGTACCATTTGAGTACTGGGTTATTTGTTACGATTTCTTTGAGTCTCATCCTCAAGGAAAAAAAACATAACGAAATAGATGGAATCGATTATTCTCGTTCATTTTATAGGATTTATATTTCATTATCCTATATATGTCTCTTAGTTGTTATCCTCATAATTGTGATATCATATGATGCATGTTCGTACCCAGTTATCACATGATTTATTATTTAAACCGCATGTGGGATTTTTTTTTTTGTAGAATGCTATCATCTAGGGTAGCTACGTTACTTAGCATACGTTCATGATTCCTTGTACACTTCTACCCTGTGTGTTGTCATGTCTAGTCATGTATTTATAAACATGAATCTATAACCACTTGTTTTATTGTATAATTGAGCATGACTATTGTAAGCTAAAGATTACCATGTCTTATGTGTATCATATTTCCTCCTACGAGTTAGGCATTTATAATTTACTCAGTACTAGACCCTTATTGATACTACCTTAGTAGAATGAGTCCTAAAACAATCCATCGATGGTGTTGAGTAGACCTTTTGTGAAAGCTTGAGACCGAATGTTATTGATGGGTTGAAGGCTTGAATTTAAGAGAGTAGGTAACCTGGAGTTTTACCCCTCGGGGATTTGTCTTTTTTATTTGTATTTACTTTTAGAACATTTTCAAGTTTTGGATTGAAATTTTAATGGTGTTGTAATCAAATTTGAATTTCCCATTACTTTGCTACACTTTTAATATCTAGGGTTATTTCACAAGTTTTCCATTGATTTGATCAACGATGATTTTGTTTAGTGAAATTGTTCACTTGCCATTTGCTATTAGATATTTTCTTGTGGGAGTTTATCCTTACGATATAGCTCTTGTTTGAATTCTAGTTGGACAAGTTTTAGCCTTACATATAGTATGAGATAGATTACGGACATTTATCTCGTGTTAGGTGTGGCGGTAGCATTCCCCATTTTCTATTTTATCTTTTGTATTATTCCTTTAAATGAAATTTTTAGGAGTAAATTTTGGTGGTGTTGCACAATACATTTGGCAATGTCAAATGATATTGTTGGCCTCCCTAATATTTTGGTGATAACAAACAAACAAGTGTGACTTACTAAAAAATAACTTGTTGTAAAGAATATTCTTGAGAATGTTTATTATACTAGATAAGATATTGTATTAGAAATAGGTTATGGAGACACTACTTCAAAGGAATCACAACTAACATATGAAGAACAAAAACTTGTAGGAAGAATTATCAAATTTCCTCTAGCATCAAAACAAGAAGACTTCGCAAGCTATGCAAGGTTCATAGAAAAATGAAGGTAAACTAATGGCCATGACTATAGATAGGGGGTGTACAATGAGCAATTGTAGAACCTTCCTCAAAATTTAATATTAGTGTTTGTAAGAATGGTAGAAGAAGGAAATAACATGATAAGGGGAAAATTCCAAATTTGTATCTAATTTTTTTCTTTCTCACTTGTATTATTTTCTATTCCTAAAAAATATGAATGGTTTACACAATATATTATATATTTTGATAATTATATTTCTGTATATATTTTTTGGGGCCCAATTCTTTTTAAGAATAGAGCCCTTGTAATATATCATTTATAAAAGTCCTAATTATAAAATTTGTGTTTGTGTGTAATTAAATATTACTTATTGTAGGTTTGAATGCTTTATTATTATGTGTATTGATTACGGAAATATAGATTATAAATTTAAATAACTTAATATTTGGTATAAATTGGAGGATCGGTCTACCCCTTGTTATTCTCTTTGTTTAGTTTGTGTAACCAAGACCCAACTAGAATCCTAAAAATTTATAACCAAATTGATCACCACACTCCACCCTAAGGCATGTTTGTCCGTGCATGTTTAACTTCCATGCCAACCTTCATGCCCTTGCCCCACTAGACTTGTGTGCCTAAGTCCCTAACTAACCCACCTCTTTTCCTTATGATTCACATGCCACCAATGTATATATAATCCTCCTTTCTTCCTCATTTTTGTGTTTTGATTCAACCCCCAAACTGACACCTCTTCTATCCACCATTCCCTTCTTAATTTTCCTTCATTCTTTGTGTCTTACTTGCATTTTCCCTACAACCTCACGTGTAAGCCTTATATTCCCCTCCCTCCTTCAACATGAGATATTCACATTCTACACCCCATCAGTGCATGAATTTCACGCATTATAAAGCTCTTATTGGAAGAGGTTCTAGGAAAGCAAAGCCCTACTTATCTAAACCTTAGATGTTTCCACCTCTCCTCTATGTGAGCAATTGATGTTGCTTTCTCTTTTTTGTGTGAAGACCTCATGATGTTTAGCCTTGATAGCATGACCTTCTTTCTTTGCATTGCAATCTTGCATAGCTCCCTTAGCATTGGTTATATTTTATACCCTTTCTTGTTTAGTTTTTTTTTATTGGTTATCCTTTATATATTGATTAATTCTAATATTTTTGTATGGTTTTGTTGAAGGAGTATGAAAAGTGTTGGTTGGAGAATGGGATTTGGGCAAATCATTGCTTTTAGTTTGCTATTTTATCTTTGAAAATAGGTAACCCTATGCTTCTACTGAGATGTGAAACCATATGGTAGTGTGTAGGGTTTGATATTTTTTTGCTTGAATACGTTCTATGCTTGTTGATTTTTGAAATATGCATGTATAGTATGTTGTAATCTTATCATAACTCTAATAGTATGCAATGTTATGTAAAGTGTAACAACGAAAAATTTACTATGGAAAAATTTCATTTTATTAAAACAATTAGCGGAAGCAAAAAATAAAAACTGTAAATTTTGGGGATGTTACCACTACACTTAGTACCAAACTGGTTTCCTCCTACTGTTCCAGTACATAAATTTGGAAATTCAGACTTTATTTAAGCATATTAGCTCAATAAACTCTTTATAAGAATAAAACCCACTATTAGTAGTGATAATAATAGAGATCATTTTAACAAAGAAATAAAAAGGTAAAAGAGAAACCCTGAATCATTCTTGGACAACCCTTACGCTTTTACCCGATGCCCACTTGAATAGCACTTGCAATAATTCTATAAGGGACACTGCCCATTGAATAGGTAGGGGCCCATAAATGGAACCCTTTAGTACTATGGTACTAGGTAACCCTTTATACCTAACTGAAAGGTAAGGCCCACATGCAACACATAATACATAATGATATACAACGATAACATATGCGGGCATAGAGATAACCATAAGTAACATAAGAGAAAATACATAGTGCAACACCTCATACAATAAGAAGTGCATAGTATAAGGCCCATCCACTTAGCAATACCATAACATACCCAGAGAGAGACATGTATCAAGGGTGAATTTATATTATAACAATAGATCATGAGGATGAAAGTTACTCTTTTGGTCTTAAGTCATTAATTAATCATTATTCAATCATCATTTTTAAAATTATATCCATGTGAGTGCGGTAACTACACTATTATAGCTGGTGGACTGGAATATACTTTTGGACAGAACACATCTAACCACTATTATTCACTGGTTGACTGGTCTCCAGGACACCCTGCACTTGGCCATTATTATTTGCCGGTAGACCGATTTAGCGCCAACTCACATGCTGTTCCACTGTAAGTGATTAGTGTCTTTCCATACTTTATTAACATCCAATGTTTGGTTTATTGAGCTCGAGATCCCCCTCTTTTATAGCTGGTGGACCCGAAAATACTTCAGGTCAGAATGTGCCTGACCACTATTATTCGTTGGTGGACCCGTCACTAGGGCATCTTGCACCTGGCCACTATTGTTTACCGGTGGACGGTCTGGGCTTGGCTCAATATGTCCATTTAATTAATTTGAGGGAAGAAAAAAGGTCACGAATCCAAATACACAAAGATATACTAGCCATAGAATCAAGCATTCTATCTCAAGGATCATGGCATATACAAAACTTTAACATGTACTTTGAACATGTCTAACACACATTTGCATGCATACTTACCAACCAGGCACCTCTTGTATGATTATGATATAACACCATATCACCCCTTAATTATCCATCCAACCCTTGGTTATGCCATGTTCTTGTGATACTCGTTGACTTATCAAATACTCTTATTTCATTATTCAGTATTACTTATGTCTTATTATGAATCTCATTTAATCCATTGACATGTTAAACACAAGTTACCAATTTACCCCCATGATCCTCACAAAATTACTGAAATATCACTCGTTTGCAAAATTATCAAGTCACCCATTTTCATTCACCAATTTACCATATTACCATTCATGTTTGCATAATTACCAAAATACCGCTTATATCTATTAGATTATTAAATTACATTCCATACTTATTAAATCTCCACTTTACCCCTCATACTTATTACATTTACCAGATTGCCTGTTTGGTTAGTTAAATTACCAAATTATCCTTTCGATTGGTTAAATTACCAAATTGCTTATCTTTTTTACCAAATTTCCTTTTGGTTGGTTAAATTACCAAATTACCCTTCTTACTTATTAAAATTACCAAGTTGCCCTTTTGGTATGTTAATTTACCAATTTGCCCTTCTTACTTATTAAAATTACCAAATTACCCTTTTGGTTGGTTAAATTAACAAAATACCCTTCCTTTATGTCAAATTACCAAAATACCCTTCTTCTTTATTAACTCACCATTTTACACCTTCACTTTACAAAATTACCAAAATACCCTTCCTTTTTGTTAATTTACCAAAATACTTTATTGCTCACAAAAATTACCAAGTTATCCCCCTTTTCATATAAAATTGCTAGAATGCCCTCCTTACTTATCCATTTACCATTTCCCCATTATTATATAAATTTTACCAAAATACCCTCACCACATAAAATATTAATATACATGGTCCATACACATCATCCAACACTACCAACTATTATTATTTATCATCAATACTCATTAGCACCTACCACACACACTTATTTAGGCCACACCTTTTTACAAGCAAATTTACCACAATGCTCCTAGGGCTCATATTAACATTATCTATGCAACAAATGACCACATTAGATTATCAAATCAAGCATATGTATTTAACCTTATCATTAACGACAAGGCTATTTCCTTAAGCATTATTTCTAAACATGACACATAAATTAGCATGCTTTACTTTTCATCAACCAACATATGCCACTAAATACATTATACTTAACAACATAGATCATGCATATAAACCATACTAGAAATCTTAATGTGCTAGCATACGTATATCTACACATTTTAGTAGGGTATAATGGTTACCTTATTTCTAGAAATAATCAAACCTTTCCAATAACCAGGTTAAAGATTTGAGCTTCGATTATTAAAAATCAATACCTAAAAATAATATCAAAATTTAACATATTAAAAGTTGAGAATCAAAGGAATAAATTTTATCAAAGGCTTAATTAAATATATACTAGTAGTAACTATTGTTATACCTCAAAATTAACTCAAGATTGGCTCAAAGGGATGCAGAACTTATGTTGCATGAGTAGCATGAGCTGCATGCATAGGAATTAAGGGAGAAGAGGGTCGAAGAGGAGAAGTGGGGAGAAGGGAAGGGGTGGATCGGGTTGGGGTTTTGGGGGTGAGATGAAGGGCTTGTGGAGGGGAGTTAGGGTGGTGGCTGGGTGCAGGGAGGGAGTAGGGGTGTAGGTGGTGGTCGGGGGTCAGTGATTGGTGGTTGAGGGTGGTGGAGACGGTGGCTACAGGGCTAGAAAAGTGGGACGAAGGTTGGGTGGAGGAGAAGAAGGAAGGGAAAAGAAGAAGAGAAGGGAGGGGTGCCGGGGGATTTTTTGGTCAAGGGAGGCAAGGTGGTGGTAGGGGAGGTTCCAGGGAGTGGATTGGTGTCTATGGAGGCAGCAGAAGAGGAAGGAGGGTGGCAGACAGTGGTGGTGTAGGGTAGAGGCCAAGAACGAGAAGAAAGAAAAGATAGGAATGGAAGGAGGTTGAAGGGGCGAGTGAGGGTAATGGGGTGGTGAAAGGAGGTTTTTGAGGGTGCCAAAGAGGTGGCTTTGGTGGTCAGTTGGGTGATAGATACGGTAGTTGAGCGTGGCAGAGCAAAAATAGGAGATGAGAAGAAGAGGGAAGAAGGGAGAGAAAGAAGGCTCGACAGACAAGGAAGGATGGATCTGAAGTGAAGAAAATGTGTAGGGGAGAATAATAAAAATAAGAGGGAGAGGACGGGAGGTAGGGCGCTAGTTAGGTGGTGACAGGGGGAGGCTGCAAGTCGACGGGTAGGGTGGCGGGTGGTAGGAAGAAGGAAGAAAAAGAAAAAAAAGGCCATGCGAGGGAGGGTTGTGTTTAGTTAAAAAATGGAAGGGAAAGGGATGGAGGGAGAGAGGGTAGAGTTGTAGGGAAGGTAGGCGGTTACAAGTGATGGTCGCAGGTGGTGCAGGCATGCGGTGGTCAAAGGAGAAGGAAGGAGGAAAGAAGAAGAAGAAAAGGAAAGGAGAGGTAGGCCAGCCAAGTGAAGTTGAAAAAAAAGGATGTGATAGCCTGCGTGTGAGGGATAGGGGGAAGAAAGAAGGGTTGGGCTAGCCCAATCGAGGGGGGAGAAAGGAAAATAAAAAGGAGGGGGAGGCGTGCTTGGGCATAGATGTGGGAGAGGGGAGAGGAGATGGGTCATAGGCGCAGTGTAGGAAAGAAGATGACCGACATCCCGAAGGGGAAAATAAAAGGAAAAGAAAAGAAAAAGGAAGAAAAGAGAAAAAAAGGGAAAAAGAAAATGAAAAAAGGGAGAAAATAAAATAAAATAAAATTTAAAATAATGGCATTTAATATTTTTGATAGATAAATTAATTTAGTAATTTAATTTATTAGAATTTAATATGTTAGCTTAAAAGGGTAATTTTTAGTAAAATATTAGTTTGGAAAATTACTTAAATAAAATGAGTGTGATAAAATAAAAAAATATTTATTTTAATTTATTAAATATTCATATTCATTTTTATATACTCAAAAACCATAAAATGATTTAATTAAATATATTTAAAATTAAATTATCCTAAATGAGGGTTATTTATTAAATTCTAGGTTTAAAAGTTTTAGGGTATTACATAAAGGCATGGTTAATTCACGCACTTTGATATATGTACATTGTAGACTGCATTAGGGTTAATATTGTGATTATGTTGTGTATGATATGATAGGTACAAATATGCTAGATGCAATGCATGATTAGGGTTTACGTTTAGTTAGGGCATGTTGACTTGCCAAGCTAATTTCTTACCATGACAAGTTTTCCATTTCAATCCTTACATGCTATAGTTAAATTCAATATAAAGCACAATATCATTCGAGAATAATTAAGGTTAGTTTTGTGTTAAATCCTTGTTCCTATGCCCTAGGGTTAGAAGTCTCTTTTTGTATGAACCATGATATTAAATGCTACCTTAAATGCCAAATTATGCTTTAATATATTGTGCATGTTGAGCATGAAACTATGGCATGTTGTAAATTCATGCTAGGTTTTCATGTGTGTAACATGTTAAATTCATGCTTATGGATAATATAATCTTTTTCCATGTTATATAATTTATCTGCATGATAAAGTATCATGACTTATTATGTTTTAGCATTTTCTTGGGAAATTTCTAATTATAATAAATCTTGGTATTGAAACAGGTTAAAATTAATAGGGCTTCAAAGTCATTTTAGCCATTTATGACTAAAGTTGACTCTTGGCTTTTGGATTCACCGTTAACCTTAGGGTCGACATGAATAATTGAAATTAAAGGAAAATTGATCAAGTATGGAAATTAATATTATGTGTGCATTATGTAATAGTTGTGATATGATGAGTTTATATTTTTACATATTTTATACCTTTATAATCTTAGTTTTTGGTATTTTATTTAAGTAATATAGGTGAATAATTATGATTTTATGCTTAAGTGATAATATTTGCATAATTTTTATTATTTGGGCTAAAATGACATAAATTAAATAAAATGAGATTATAATATTATTTATTAACTTTTAAATTTTTTTTGTATGTAAATTTTAAATAAAAGAATAGAATAAAAAGAGGTTGGGCCTTTGGACCAACATCCCAAGAGTCAAAGGCCCAACGACCTAAAAACATAATAAAAGGGGCACAAAATTAAGAGGAAGCGAGGGGTGGCGTGAAAGTAAAAACAAAAGGGAGGCGGCACAACTGAGAAGTAGAGAAAAATAAAAGGGAGAGTAGGAGGGTATATTAAAAAAAGAAGAGAAGGACAAAAGGAAGTAGGTGCTGTCAGGCACAGAAAAAGAAAAGGTGTAGAAGGAAGGGCAGTAAGAACGAGGTAGGGGATGGTAGAACAGGAGTAGTGCTATGTACCCAGATTTAAAACCGAAATCAAAATCTAGATTTCTTTAATATATATATATATATATATTAATTTTAATTTTTATTAATAAATAAATAATATAAACTAATAATGATATATTATAAAAGAAAATTATGGCATAAAAGTATAATAAATTTATTATTAGTATTATTTTTATTATAATCATCATCATTATTGTTATTATAATAAAAAAAATTATTTACATTTTTTATGTCTTAATTTTGTTTTATATGTATTATTAATAGTTTGTATTATTTAATTACTAATAAAAAATAAAATTAATAGACTAATATATGTGTTTTAAACAAAATCTGGTTTTTAGTTTGGGTTTTGAGTTTGGGTAAGTAGCATTATTCGTAGAACAGAAGGGCTACACCAACTCATAGAAGATCAGCGTCAGCAGTAGTAGAAAAGAAAAAGAGAGAAGAGATGCAGTTGATCGAGGAGCAAAGACATACAGTAAGGGAGTAGAGTAGGCTGTAGTAGCTTGTGTCGACCAAGAAGGAAAAAAAAAAGAAAATAGAAGAATTGTGTGTAGAAATAAAGGTAGGTAGAGAGGAATAAATAGAGAGGAAACTTTTACCTGAAAGAATTTATTTCAGATAAAATAAATTGCTTTTTCATTTGAATATTTTTTTATCTTACATCTATGATTAATTTCGAGTAATTCTTTCTTTATTTTTGATTTATATATATTTATATATATTTTGGTAATTAATTCAAACATTATGACAGGCTAATTATTTATTGCTGGGGAATAGATTGAAACCCTAGATTGTAGTTTGAGATATGATTTTATGTTTCTTTATTTTATGAGATTATTCTTTAACTTTATTTTAATTACTATCATTTATATGTATATAATTCTGTCAAGTATAATTTATATAGTGCATGACTTGTTCTGGTTTCCTCATAGGGTTGTAAATGAGCTGAGCCAGTTCGGTATTCGGCTCGGCTTGGCTCGTTAAAAGCTCGGTTCGGCTCGTTCGTTTAATTAAACGAGCCTCAAAGTGAGGCTCGGGCTCGGCTCGTTTATTAAACGAGCCGAGCTCGAGCTCGAAAAAGCCTAACTTGGTTCATTTTTTGGCTTTGGCTCGTGAGCTCGGCTCGGTTCGGCTCGTTAAAAGCTCGGTTCTGCTTGTTCATTTAGTTAAATGAGCCGAGCCCAAATAGCATTTTAGGCTCGTTTAGTTAAATGAGCCGAACCCTAGCCTAGGGGTATTTGGCTCGGCTCGGCTCGTTTACAGCCCTACAGAGTGACCGTATGTATGATTATTTACCTGCTATGTGGCCATAAAAATATGCTAGAATTTATATATATAAATTGCATCTAGGTTCGATAAAAATTCATCTAATAGTTTTGTGATTCTTATTGAAGTAGTAAAACATTTAGATATGTGTGGGTCAAAGAAGTGAAATATAGCTAGACATGCTTAGTGTACTGGTTTGGGTACTTAGATTGACGTCCTTCCAATTATACTTAATGCATTAAATCTAGTTAAATATAGGATCTTCTTGTTGCTACTATGCTGCTAGTATTTAATAGGATTAATATTGACACTTTGTCGTATTGATTACTTTAGGGAAGTAATATAAGGTGTACAAATATTCTTTTAGCTTACAACTTGGTCAATCTCTTTCTCATGATTAAATATTGATCATTATATTTTGACCTAGTATAGTGGTAGATTTTAATTTTCGTAGCATATTTATCATAATTGCGATTATCCATTATTTTTATTATTTTATTTTATTTATTATTTTCTATTTTTAAAATTTTTAAAACCCTCATTAGTATTTTTCTTATTTATTTAATTTGTGTGATTTATAATTTTTATTTTTATTATTTTTGAGTTAGTTAAATATAGGTGAGCCCTCTTAATCCCCAGTATAGAACGATATCCTTATTTATCAGTACTACAATTGTCAACAAGAGGGTTTAAATTGCATGCCGGCTATGTCCACACCAATTTTTGGCACCGTTGCTAGGGATTTGGTAACTTCACCATTATGTTGCTAGTATTGTTAGTGTGTTTTTATTTTTAGTGCTTTCTTTTTTATTTTAGTTTTTTCTTAAGATTTTAACGTGTTTTGTTTAACTTTTAACCTTTTTCTTTTGAAGTGTAAATGAGGTAAGTTTGAGTACCCTTGATGATAGATTGAACTAACTCACTACTCTTATTTCACAGGTTGCCACAACTATCGGGGTTATTAATACAAGCGAAGTGTGTCACACACAAGGAAATCTATAGGTGTCGTTTTGATTAATATATAGGAAAGTAATATAAGGTGTACATATATGCTTTTAGCTTACAACTTGATCAATATCTTTCTCATGATTTAGTATGGAATTAGAAATTATTATTATATTTTAACCTAATCTAGTGGTGGATTTTGATTTTCCTAGTATATATTTATCATAATTGCAGTTATCCATTATTTTTATTAATTTAATTTATTTTATTTCTTACTTTTATTATTTTCTATTTTTAAAATTTTTAAAACCCCCCATAAGTATTTTTCTTTTTTATTTATTTTGTGTGATTTATTATTTTTATTTTTATTAATTTGAGCTAATGAAATATAGGTGAGCCCTCTCAATCTATGATATAGAATGATACCCTTATTTACCAATACTATAATTATTAACAAGAGGGTTTAAATTGCGTGGCAGTTACTGCCTCACCATGATCTCCAAGAAAGATACTAATATTTAAAGTAAAAGACTTCATAATTGGGAGTGGTTTATCTTTGGATTAGCTACCTTAGAGGTGAGGTAGGAGCCCTCATTTTGGTTTGGTGGTATTGTCAATTACCTTAACATTATGACTAAGGCCCTAGTCTACTCTATAGGTGACCTATTGATCCTATAGGAGGTATGGCTACTTAAGGATTAACTGTCTTAAGATGGGAGGATATTTTGTTGCCTTGTTGCACCATTATGACCGGAATACTTGTATGTCTCTAGGTTATAAGTGGGAGGATGATGTGTTGATGTAGTGTGCTGGTATGACCGATGTACTTTATATGTCTCCGTATTATTCTCGTATCCCCTCAAGTAATTAAAATGGAAGTAAACCTTTATGGATAGATGGTGGTTGGTTTTGGAACGTGGGTTCTATAGTTGCCTTCATGCACTAACCTTGGTTTCTTTGGAAATTGTTTGGTTGGTTGGTAGATTTCTGAGTGCCCAACCCTACCCCTTTTGGTTACGGAGTGCGTTATGGTAGTTTTGGATGTGGATATGTTGGATTCGTGAGATGGGTATGTTTTGATTGAGAATGATGGTATGGTGAGCATGTGACCTTGATGATTCATACGTTGTAGTATGTTTACCATATCTTGCTATCACATATTCTCTTCAATGTAGTTATGTCGTGTTAGCATGTGTTACTTCCTACATGCTACATTTATACTTTGTCTGTTAGTGTTGAATAATGGTTTACCCAGTACCGTTATATCGATGGGTTTTGTTTTGTGATCTCTTACCAATTTAATGGTCAACCTTTATTTTACATGAATACTTTGAGGGTACAACTTGATGGCTTTTGGTAAGGGTTTGAGAGTTATGACTATTATGTGTTCGTTCTACCATCTTTTGATCTGAATATCGCTTGGAATATGATGTCCCCTTCTGTATTTCTTTCTATTGTCAGATCTTTTGTTATCAAATCAATTTTATATTGCAATGTGCTCTTTATTTGTTTTTTTATCACTTTTTGTTCTGCTATAAGAGGATAAATATTTTAGCCTTAACACTTGGTGTAAAAAAAAAATAGAGAAACCAAACTTATGTTAAGTGTGGTGGTAACTCCTTGTGCTTTTAATGGTTTATCTTCTATAATTAACTATTCTTAAAAAAATCAAGTACGAAAAATGGGGATGTTACAACCGTCAAAATGCATTTAACGACACTACTAATGGCATACATAACAAGATTCGCTACATAGGTACACGGTTTTGAACCACACCAAGTATCATATGATTTTATCGACTATAAAAGATTTCATGTGGAGAATAATATCTTAAAGATATTATACGATTTGAGTTTGTATTCTAATGAAGGAATTTTGAAGATTACTTAAAAAAATTGACAAAAAGTTTCATAGGAAATTCAAAAGATAAAATCGATGTTTCTACAATACTTTCCAAGATGAATCTTTGTATGAGAGGATTTCTATTACTATGGGAAACATAATTTCCAATTAACTCAGCTCCTATTATGAGGTGCAAGATCAAATCAAATGGTTAGGAAAATCGTGGATTACTCTCCCATTTTTGAACAAGAATACAAAGATAATTTGGTGAAAATAATTTTTGAGAAAAACCTTCCATAGAAGCACTATTTTGAAGTGCATAAGTCCACTCGAGAAATGAAGGTGAAGATATGTAGCTATTCAAAAGAAACTCGAGCAGATGGGTAAAAAGAGTCATCACAAGCATTCAAGCCAGAGCATATGAATTTTCTGAGCGAATCATTCTTATAATTTTAGTGAAAAGAACGTCAAGCTTTGAGAGCAATAGTTCTTACAAGAAATCTTTGTATTCATTCTTGAGATGTACTTAAAGTTGAGTACATTTGGAATTTTGGGGGTACTTCGAGTACTTCGAGAGCAATCGCAGAGTTATAGTAGGGGTAGATCAACTAGAGTAAGTTGATGGGACTATGTAGAGTTAGGCTTAGGTGTTGGTCATGCAACACTTGAAAATCAGAGTTGATTGATAGTGAAGCTGAACCAGCAATGGATGAAGACCTATTGGTCGAGCCATGTAAATCTCAGGTAAGCCCTGATCAGCTACGTATTGCAGCTTTATGAATATAATATTTGCATACCATTAGACAGTTTCCTTTTACAGTCTGGGGCTTCAAAAGTGGGCAGATGTCTCGAAATTGCATTTTTAGTTGTCTTGGAAACGCCTCTTGCATTCTATTGAAGCATCTCGTGTGGTAAGAAGTTGCTGTCCGAGATGCCAGTTGACTGCATGCATTGCATTATTTTTAAGGTTGGCATTGATTCAAATGAATATGGATCCAATCATTTTTATTTGCTGCGACTGCTATTTCTCGATTCGCCTGCCAGACAAGGAAAGTTAAATCTAGTTTAGAGGATGAAAACAACAAAGATTATTTTTCCAAGAAATCTAATACAAAAGGTTGGGAGATTGGTTGATTCTTGAATCTGCAAGCAAGTGTAATAATGATGTTGTAACCTCAAAGCTATTGTGCTGATGAATAGCAGGGCAATTCTCCTTTGGCAGAACAGATACATATGTTTGCATGGTTTATCTGCCAAAGGAGAATCACACTGTTATTCACCACGTCCACTTCTATTAATGTTGAAACCATCCGCTGTCCCACTGATAATCTGACTATCTGAGACCTCTATTTATACTGCTCAACTTGTCATCTGAAATTGGATATACCAAAAGGGGAAGCATAATGCTGGGACAAGATCGGGTAGAGGTTCTCCATTTTCCAATGGATTTATGGTCCCAATGCTCTCTTCATAAAGTTTTTTTCCCTTCTGTTAATCCATCATCTTGTAGGGTCCAGAAGCCCTCCACCTCTTCATATTCTCTTCTGGGGAACGAATACTCTCTAAACGCTTGTGTAATTACCTCTCGGGCAAACATTGTTAAGCGTTTGTACATACCTTTGGAATATTAGTTTTCATTTGTATAAGTTGGTGTGTGCGGGTGTGTGTGAAGGCAATATCATCGGAAAGTTCTCCAAAGGAGTTTAGGTAACATCTAGTTCCTCCTAGAAATATTGTAACGGGAATAGTTACTTGTCTAGCACTAGTATCATTTTAAATCACGAAAATTCTTCTTCTTTGGGACGTATGTAATTGTTCTTTTTGTTTTTCCGTTCTCTTATTTGTTTCTTTCCTGATCAATCTTGAAGCTGGTATCAAGTCTGATACAGCTTTCAACATGGAGTGAAGTAACTAACCATATGTAGCATGATACAGAAGTGTATGCATTTTTTGATGGGTCACCTTTGTAACGTGAAGGGTTTTGGGTAACGCGAAACTAGAACCTAAAAACTAATGCATGCGGTGAACATTCACCCGTGTAGCCTTGGTACATGCCGTTGGATCTTCCTTTAGGGATAGATGCAGTGCTTTATTCATATGCTGGTAACTTCTTTTTCAAATGTAGCTATATCTCAAAGTTGTACTTAGCTGTTCAGTGCTACAAATATACTTTTCTACCGTTCATGGAAAGACATAAAAGTTACCGTAGAAAAGCTATTACAACAATTGACCCTAATAGAAAAATATCGTAAATACTTCACAGTAGAATACCAAGTTTACGACCATAAGGTCTTGTGAGTGAAAACCCTGCGACAGCTCTATCGTCACTATAACACTCCTCTGATGGCTATTTAAAAATAATTTTAAAAATTATCAATAACCTATTGTGACTACTCTTTAGGATATTGTGGCAACTTGTCTTTATCGAAAGCCAAATTCAAAAATAAAATAAAATTTCATTAGTCTATCGTGACAACTTATTATGGTGACCTGTTGTCACTAATTACCAAGATTAAAATTTTTTTGTTAGTCTATTGTGATGACTCTTCAAGCTAATGTGACAATATTTCATTAAAAAATGTCAAATTCAAAAATATTTATTAGTCAATTGTGATGATTTTTGAGGTTATTGTGGCGACCCATTATCATTGAATGCCAAATTCAATTTTTTGTATCAGTTTATTGAGATGACTCTTCAAGCTACCGTGACGGCTCATAGTCACTAAAAACTAATTTAAAAAAAAATTCCATCAATCTGTCATGAGGCCTCTTTAGGTGATTGTGGTGAACCATTGCCATTGAAAGCAAAATTGAAATTATTTCCATTAGTTTATTGTAACGACTAACTAGGTTATTATGATGACACAGTCGTTACTCACAACCAAATTCATTTTTTTTAATATAAAAATCTTTGTTGTGACCCTATGGTTATTGAAAGTAAAATTTATTTATTTTTAATTTTAGGCTTTTTTTTATATGAATTGGAGATTATTAATGCATAATTTTAATTTAATAATGTTAAATATAAAGCAGTCAAAATATGAATGTTGTTTACAATTCAAAAATTATCATTGAACACAAATTTTTTTTTTTGTCTATGGTAAACCATTTAACCTATTATCCTCCTTATCCCTTGCATCCATAAATCCGTGTTTAATGTCTTTTATCACAATAGTCTGCAACTTAATGGTCACTTTTTGGTGCCTTATCATTCTGCTATGCTTTTTAATTATTTTGGCCAACTTATTGAAATTTTCCTCAAATGAGGGTGTGCTAGTGGAGGTGAAGATGATGCACACAAAGAACCCATCAATAATCTACCAACAAACCTCTAATGACCACACCATTTTTTAACAACTTCCCATATAATCTCCACCTCATCAATTTGTACTGGCTTACTAGACCTACATCCATTCTCAAGTGATTGGACTCAGACATATCCTCTTTTCTCTCCTATCCACTATTTCATTCCATAAGAGAATTCAAAATTTGATTAGTTAGCATATTAACAAAATCTAATTAAATTAATTTTTTCAAATAGTTATATATTTCTTCTCTACATCCCCTCTCACCCATTTCTTGTCCTTGTTATGCATCTCTTTGAAAGTCTTGACCTCAACTATAATTGTCTTGGTTCTAGGGTATTTTATAGTTATAAAAATAATGAGTACATTATGTATACCATTTTAAATTATGAATGAAATTAAAAAATAGGTATACAATACCTTGCTATAGTGAAACTGAGAAATCGATGACAAGCCACAGAGGTGAGGATATTTTTGCTTGACTATTTTTTTCCATTTATTTATGAATTTGCCTACATATCAAGAAAGATTAACATTTAATTAGTATTAATTAAGTTTATTTATATATAATACTATACCATTACCTTTTGTTCAGGAGTATCTCAAATCTCCTTAAGCTTATTCCAATTTACATTGTGTTAATCATTAGGTTTCTTCCTAGGGTGTTTTATGTACCAACTCTTAAGCTAAAATTTTCTACTATGACAGGTGTCACAAAATGATTTATAGACAACTTCCCATACTTGTCGCAAGTGAAGTGTCTCCTTCCACTTATGCAAGTCAAAATATGTGTACAACAAAAAAGTTGTGATTAGTCAACTAAAAACTATTAACATTAAAAATTAAAAGATGCTTATGACTACCTATTACATCAATTCTAGGGTAAATCTTATCTATTTCCTCCTTTACAATAGGATACAAGTCATCACAGTACACAAGGATCAACATCCCAATCTCATTGTCCACATGTTTCAAAAATAATATACCATTACAAACAATGGGTCTCTAAGCCTTGTCAAATTGTGACAACCACTAGAGGCTGAATTTAATGTAACCATTCTTCATAAACTCCTCATGCATATTAATGGATTTTGACTTTGAGAGTTTAGGACATGTTGGAGTTTCAAATGTGTCACATTAGTTTACTAACATTAGTTGACCGAATAAGTAAAATAGAACATACCATTACTTATTTATCTTATATATATATATATAAGATTTTACCCAATTCACACCTAGATGGGATATTGAACGGATGATGGGGTAGGGAGTCATTATCTCTTTTCCTATCATGATGCTCAGTCATAAGATTAACCATACCTACCGATCTTTAATAGCAAGTTGACAGTCAATAATAAAGAGACTTTGATGATAATCTCACAAATAAATCTTTGAAAAACAATACTCTTCTTCCTCCAATTCAACTTACCAACGCCTTTCTTCCTTTTCAAACACATCGTATCTTCATGCTTACCTAATAATTAATATCTAACACGACTCAACTACATCAAATAATCATCTACCAATAATCTTTGGGGAGGGGGTTTTCATCTCAACTTTACCATCAAATTGTATATTCTTCTGCCATGGATGGTTAGTTGGAATGAATCATCATGGCCAATGTACCCCATCTTAGACCTCAGCCATACAAATTGAGTGTCTTCATTACAATTGGGCATGCTTCATACCCATATCCTCACTACCCGAAGAGAATTGAATGAGCTGAGAATTCATTAATAGTAGACAAAATTGCATCTTAGGAGACAACGAGCCAATAATCAACAAAGAAAACATAAAGAATGGGGCTTTCATGCCCTGTCACTAGGGTAAGTTGTATGTTGTCAAAATTACTGACCACATGCTATAATTCCGACTCATGCCAAAGGGACTGAACCCATCTAATGCTCACCCTAGCCTAATGTTGCAAGGATCATGTGTAAAATCAGGATAATTTACACCAAAATCTTTTCATACCTAGCCATCAATTGGATGGTGTAAGATCCTCGATTTTCTAAAGCTTAAGTTTGAGTGCCATCTCATGTCTTGAGTAGTGTATGTGCAAGCGTACAATATTTTTAATCTTAGTATTATGGGGAAATAGTATAACTCCTTGTGTGGTACTTTCTTTCCCATTGGGGCTTCATCTACCCACTAAGAAGTATAACATACTCAACAATTAGTTTTGTGAGTGTTCATTTTTGAGTACAAGGTATAATCATACTTGTATGCATATATTACCTCATAACCGAATCTTGACTTGATCATCATATTCTTAGCGTCATAATGTGATCCTAAAAGCTTATTACCATCTGGAAGCACTTCTTTCAACAATTTTAGAAGTCCATCAAATGAATCATTATCCTATTCATTTAACACCTTGTGATGCATCAACTTAACCAAAAAAAATTCAAGGATGAAAACTTATTACAACCTAAATATAACTCCATCTCCATCTCTTGAAATAACTCCTCAACATATGGATCTCTACTATCCCCTAGAGTCATTAATTATTTCCTCATTAGCATTTAAGTCATCACAAATATCTTTGACTCTTTCACTATTATCAATATTTAGATCATCACTTTATAAATCACCCAATCCATATGTCATCTCATCTCTAATCTATTCTCCAAATGTTCTCTTTCAAATTTATCATGAAAACCCCACGTATCATAATCATTCTTGAACTCAAACAAAAAATGCGGGCTTCTACCTTTTCTATTATATCCCATTAAATATTGACACACCTCCTACTAGGAAAACACATTAATCCGTCCGATCTGAAGTTATCTTTTGCTAATCCTATAGACGTTTGAAGGACATCCTAAAACTCAGTTTCGATTGTGTAACATCATCCAACTCTTATCAATTGGCATTGTGTGTGTGTGTGTGTGTGTGTGTGTGTGTGTATAGGGGGAATATCTATTGAAAACTAGCTCTCTGAATGAGAATTATGAACTAGTATCTTGAGTTTAAGAAACTATCCACAATAGGTGATGAAAACTATTGTTAGTAGGTAGAAAAAACTATTATAAATATCTTCAAGAAACTATAGTATCTGAGTATTAAAAAAATAAGGCAAATGCATTTTTGTAAATTTTGTGTATTTATATTATGGCTCTGGAAACTACCTACCGTAGATGGTGAAAACTAATCTTACTAGGTGGAAGAAACTAATATAAGTCTATCAGAAAGCTATAGTATTTGAGTATTAGAAGAAAAAAAAGCGATGGTATTTTTGTAAATATTAGGTATTTATGTTTCAGTTCAAAAAACTATCAACAGTAGGTGGTGGAAACTACTTCCAGTACGTGGAGGAAACTATTATAAGTCTCTCAGAACTATATTATTTGAGTGTCAGAAAAAATGTGGTGATATTTTTGTAAATATTGATATTCATGTTTTAAATTAGGAAACTACTTATATTAGATGGTTGAAACTACTGTAAGTATCTTAGAAAAATAATGTGGTTATAAGTTCTCACCATAAAGGTTGGTTCTCGCTAGATATGTATTTGTATATATATTATAAATTAAAAGATGGATTGATTTTTCATATATAAACTTATGCACACTATGAATATGAAACATTTTTATTTGTCATTATAGGTATAACCATTTTTCCCCTAAGTTTTGAAGGCATTAGTTTTATAGAATTATTATAAAGGCTTCAACAATGTTCTTTTGATTGGCTTAGTGACCAAGACATAGTTGTCACTGTGCTTTATACCTACTTAAATAGTATTGATGACACCACAACTATTTTGCGTTCTTTTTTTTTTCATATCTTAACAAATGTTGTGTTATCAATAAAAGGATAAAAATATTAGCTTTAAAATTAAATAATAAGGAATTGATATTTTTTGTCAAAAATTATAATGTTAACATTCTATGCATGGATAAGCATATTTCAAACAAACAATAAATATAAACATAAATAAACATGTGTAAGCATGAACATAGATAAACTATTAAACCCACTTATAATTTGTTTTTACAATTATTAAATGATATAAATTAAATGAAATAATAAATAATAGTAACATATTACTTTCAATTTGATTCTTCTACTACAAATAATATATACGACGACGCATGTTGGATAATAAAATCATGTTTTAAATTATTAACTAATATATATTTACTTCTTAATATTGTATTATGATTTCTAATCCTTTAATATCTAATACTCATATTAATTATATTTATTACTTCAATTAGATAATATTAATTAATTCAATTAACTAACTATTATTTTAATAATCATTAATTAATATTAATACTAAACCCATTGATTAATTCATTATCTAATATTTTATATTTTTTAACTTAGTTTACGGTTTATAGAATTAGTTAGTTAATAGAATTAGTATAAGTAATATACTTTTTATTTATATTAATTATAATATTTTACTATTAACTTATTATTCCTACTCCTTTAATAAACTATATTGTATTAAATTTGATATTTAATATTAATTCATGCTTCTTATATGAATTCTACGAAACATTTCATCAACTAAAAATATATTATGGTCCATTAACTTTAATATACTATATTAACCCAAATTAGAATATTTACTAATTATGATTATTAAAGTAAATTTCCAAATAAAAAATTCTGAACATTTATATTATCTCTATTAACTTAATACTAACAAATTTAAAACTAGGGGTGTGCATGTAACATCCCAAAATTCACTACTTTTTTTTTAAGCAAAAGAATTTAAATTAAAACTTGTGAATTCTGGGGATGTTACCGCCACACTTAGTACCAGACCGGTTCACTCTGACCATTCCTGTACCAAGTGCTAAGGCTAAAGAAAAGATTAACATTAAATTCAAACCAAGAGTTCATAAAAGAACTAGAAAGAACCATACATCAAAAATCAGAGTACGCATAAAAGAATTATGAATTAGAGTACATGGTCAAAATTAAAAAAAAAAGAAGAATAATACTTTCATAAGATAAAAGCTTCATCTAGAAAACTCAATACAAGGTAATAAATTAAAAAGGATATATCCGATACAAAAGAAATGACAAAAGGAAATAGAATCACATAAATACTGAAATATAGCCACAACTCTCTCGAACTTTGAGCCAAAATCATATTCAACACTCAGCCTCGATTGATGCCTCGCCTACCTGCACAAATTCAAAAGGACATACTACTAGTGGGAATGAGCAACACTCATGAAAAGGGTGATCAGTACGCTACGTATTGAGTAAGGTAACTGAGTACTAAGGCCAACACATAAAATCACATAAACCATGCATAAGAATAAAAAGGACATAAAGACCAACATTATAATATCGAACAATCATTCGGGTACATACATAAATGCCCATTTATAATCTGGATTAATTACTTAATTAATCTCTTATCAGAAATCGATTCACACCATGGTTTTTATCAAATCCATACGAGTATGGAAGCCCCCACTATTATGGCCGGTGGATCGGAGACAAGCAGGGTACAATGCTCCTACCCACTATTATTAGCCGGTGGATCGGTCACACATAGGGTATCATACCCTAACCACTATTCCTTACTGGTGGATCGGTTGGCTCCGGCACGCATGGTGTTCCACTGTAAGTAATTAGTGTCTTTCCCAAGTTTTAGCAAACTGTTAGATTTATTGAGCTTGGAATCTGCCATTATTATAGCTGGTAGATCGGAGGCACATAGGGTAACATACCCTAACCACTATTATAGCCGGTGGATCGGAGACACATAGGACTACGCATCCTAACCACTATTTCTAACCGGTGGATCAGTAGGACCCGGCTCAATAGTCTTTCACTTTAAGTGATTAATGTCTTAAGTATCTTATTCAAAAGCTTTCGGCCTGGACATGCATGAATCATTCCCTTTATACATTACAAATCATAGATTACATCCTCATAATTACACTTTAATCACCAAATACACATGATACCACAAAAACCCTAAGCAATCACACCAAACCCTAATTGTCCACACAAACCCTAGCTCGATCTCCTACATACCCTTATAATGCTCCATGTACTATTTTCCATCCGAAGTGTTCAACCACCCAAACAACGCTTACCTTACTTTCCTCACATCCCAAACCAATGTTCCATACATAAATTTCACTCCCATGTAGATGTTATACATTCCATGCCAACCCTAATACCACCATGAAAACCCTAATACCACCATGCAACCATTAATACCACTATGCAACTATTAATACCACCATACAAACCCTAATACCACCATGCAACCATTAATACCACCATACAAACCCTAAATTCTTTAATGTAAAACTCAATATTCTATCATACAAAACCCTAAATTCAATCTACACAAAAACCAAGGATTCATCCATACCAAACCCTAAATTCAAACCATATAAAACCCAAGATTCATCCACATCAAATCCTAAATTCAAACCATATAAAACCCAAAGATTCATCCATACCAAACCCTAGATTCAAACCATATAAAACCAAAGATTTATCCATACCAAACCCTAAATTCAAACCATATAAAATCAAAGATTCATCCATACAAACCCTACATTCAATACATATGAAACCAAGAATCATCCTTACTAAACCCTAAATTCAAACCATAAAATAGATTCTCCCATATAACACCATTAATTAGATTCTCCCATATAAAACCGTAAATTAGATTCTCCCATACAAAACCATAAATTAGATTCTCCCTCACGAAACCATAAATTGGATTCTCCCATATAAAACCATAATTGATATACTCCCACATGAAACCCTAAATTTTCCATTTTATTATTCCACTCATGGATCATTAAAATACTTAGGCCAACTCACATCCCTTGGTAAAATTCTTTCCCCATCCTCCTTTTTCATCCTTTCTCCCACACAAACCACATCAACACCCTCACATGCATGTCTTATAGGGTCACAACACATATCATCACATATACAATAATTCATCACATATAGTACACATGCCATGTAAATACACAAGAATATGCTTGAACTCCATATCATACTATATACAAAATAATTGCAATAATAAACATATGATACATAGCATGCGAATCACATAATGCATATAAGCACACAAAAGGCCTTAGCACCCATTACCTAAAATGACACCGGTCTTGGAGCACGCTCCTACGCCTCCTTAGGGATTTGACTGGTCTCACATATTATGAGGAAAAAACTAGAATTAGATTTTCTCCTACCAAAAATACTATTAATTACTAACTTATTCTAAGACTATGCTTTTGATTAAATAATAACATATTAAGAAAAATAACATTAACTAATTACTAACTTTACTAAAGATATAAGAAATAATAGAAATATTATAAAAGTTGATAATATAGGGTTAAAGACTTTGCCCTAATAATAATAAAAATGATACTAAAATAATAATAGCAAAGATACTAAAATAATATCAATGATAATATAAATAAGAATAATAATAATAATGATAGTAACAATAATAAAAAGGATATTATTCAAAAATAAAGTAAAATAAAGGCTTCGGCCCTTTTACCAAAATAATAATAATAATAACAACAACAACAACAACAACAACAACAACAACAACAACAACAACAACAATAATAATAGCAAAACTAATAGTAAAGTAGTTATAACAATAATAATGAAATAATAATAATAATAATAATTTTGAAATAGCAATAATAATAATAATAATAATAATAACAACAACAACATATTAATATTAATAATAGTAGTAATAGAAATAATAAGAATAATAATAATAATCAAAATAAAAATACAATAGGGCTTCGTCCCTCAATAGAAATAATAATCAAAACATTAATAATAATAATAACAATAACACATATTAAAAATAGAAATAATAATAATGATAATAGTATTTATATTCAAATAAATAAAATAAAATAAATTAAGGCTTGTAAAAATAGGTGGGTTGAGTTAATTAAATTAAATAGAATATTTGGAATATTCAAAAAAATAACAAAATTTAAATAAAATAATATTTAAATCCCTTTTTAGGCTAAATTAGGATTTTTGAAAGTTTTTCATAAATTCCATTTTAATTAGCAAAATTCCCTAATTTTCTCCAATTAAATTATTTATAAAATTAATATTAATTTGGAACTATTTTATCCTTCTTATTTTAAATAAAATAATTTATTTAATTAATTTTCAAAATATAATCCTTAATTAGCTAAAATACCAAAACTTTTCTAATAAAAATTATTTATTGTTTTTTTCTTAAATAGCCCTAATTAATTTCCTTTTATAAAAATAATTTATTTAATTAATTTTCATAATAAATTCTCATATAAATATAATATTTAAAATTAGAAATTTTTGGGGCATTTTAGTGCAAAACTGGATATCCAAATCTATTCGGATATTTTTTTGGGATATCCGCTTTGTATTTTTTAGATCGGATATCCGCATTCCAAATATCTAAAAAATACGGAGCGGATATGGACTGAATTCGCATATATCCAAAATCTGTATGAAAATACTATTTTTTTTCAATTTTAATAACTTTTTCTATAATATTTTTAAAAATAAAGATCGTATATCAATTAATATTCATATCTATATTCATATAAATTTCATATTTTATCTAAAAGAAGTATTAAATTATTATTATAAATTTTTAAAATATAAAAATAAATAAAATTTTAAAACCATTAAATATCAACAAAATATCGTATATTTTTTGGATTGGATAATCCATTAAATAACCAAATATATGTATGTCGGATATCCTTTTGAACTAAAATCAGTTCGGATATCTGAAGTGTCGGATAAGATTTTTGGAATATTGGTTCGGATTTTTGGATCCCGAATTTTTGTGCATAGCCCTACTTAAATCCATATCACCATTTTAATTTATAATGAATAAAAGTTGAATTATAATTCTATTATTATTTTAAATTAATATTGAAATTCAAAACATTCATGTATTTTACTAGTAGAAGTATAATCTATCACTCTTTCCAAATATTTTAATATTCAAACTTAAAAAAAAACCTAATATATATTTAATTTTTAATATTTTAATTACTAAGAAATATATTAAATATTAAGTTATCTTATATTGATACTATATTAAAGAATACTTATTTTCTCTTTATATTATATTAACATTTATGAAATACCTCAAAACCTAATTTTAAGAATTATAGATAATTAAGGATTTATTTAAAAATTTATTCAATAAATTATTTTTATTAAAATAAAAAGGAATTAATTAGGACTATTTAAGAGGAAAATAATAAATATTTTTATTAGAAAAGTTTTGGTATTTTAGCTAATTAAGGATTTTATTTTGGAAATTAATTAAATTAATTATTTTATTTAAAGTAAGATGGAGAAAATAGTTCCAAATTAATATTAATTTTTATAAATAATTTAATTGGAGAAATTTTTGGTGAATTACTAATTAAAATTAAATTTATGAAAAATCTTTTAAAAATCATAAATTAGCCTAAAAAGGGATTTAAATATTATTTTATTTAAATATTATTATTTTTAAATATCCCAAATATTTATATTAATTTAATTGGCCCTAACCCACCTATTTTTCTTTTCCCCTTTTTTTCGTTTTTCCTTTTTCCTTTCTTTTTCTTTCTTTTTCTTTTCTTTTTTCTCCTGCCTGACCTGGGCCAACCGTGGCCCAGTCCTCCTTTCCCCTCCTTCCTTTCCTTCCGTGCGGCCCAACCCGCGCAGCCATTCCCCCCTCTTCCTTCCTTCTCCACGCTGCATCTTGCCTCTTTTCCCCCTAAATGCAACGTTTCATTTAATTTCACCCCTAACCCGCCGAACGGCCTGGTTCCTTTCTTTTTCTTTCTTTTCTTTTCTTCTGGACCGCTAGTCCACGCCATCTCCTTCTTCCTCCTTCTTTCTTCTCCCCGACGCCGACCTGCACCTGCAGCGCCGCTCGTCCCTGGTTTTTTGCCGCCGGTTACGCCCCTTTGACCAGTCGTTTCCTCCCTTTCTCTTCCCCCTGATTCGGCGACAACATAGACCAATCCACCTCCCTTCCTTCTCGCGCGATCCCCTCTCTCTTTCCTACGCACAACCCCTGCCCCAATTTGAATTTGGCCGGCTTTGTTGTCGCCGGTGACCTTAACCCTAACTGCATTATCCTCTCATTGGCCCACATAACCCTAACCTCTCCTCTAAACTCTATATATACCCCCATAATTAGCCCTATTCGAGCTTTTGATTTCTTACCCAGACCTTTCCCCCTTGTCACTGTTGCCCCTTCGGGCGGCCTTTCCTCTACCGTCCGCTAACTACACCAGCCTCTCTTTCCACCAAACTAATCCTTGCACCACCCTTTAACTAACTAAGCATCCCTTGTCCCTCGATTCTCCCTTCACAAGCCACCCCGGCTGTGTGAAGTAGCCCTCCAGATCAACCCTCTCTTTAACCACTGATGTCCTTCGAACCACCATTAACCACCTCTCCTTTTACCTCCCAATTTGTTCTGTAGACCCCCTCTACCTCCCTACCTTTCTTTTCCTCTCCCTCCTTCTCCTCCTCTCTTTCTCTCTTCTTCCCTATTCGGCCATCACCGCCGCCGCCGTGCGCCGCCATCTTTGGCTGCGACACCACCCTTATTTTGTTCCTCTCCTTCTAGACAACCATAATTACCCTTATTTCCACCTTCATTCTCCCTATTTTGTTCCTAGCCTTCAACTTTTTCCCTTCTCTTTTTTTGGCCGCCGTACACCACCGCCGGTGCCACCTGTCACCACCAGCCTAAGGTTGAACCCTAGACCCTCTCAACCCTTTTACCCTATTTTTACAAGCCTTAATCTATTTTATTTCATTTATTTGAAATATATTATTATTATTATTATTATTATTGTTATTACTATTACTATTATTATTATTATTATTATTTCTATTGAGGGTCGAAGCCCTATTATATTTTTATTTCAATTTTATTATTATTATTCTTATTATTGCTATTATATTTTTTTTTAATATTAATATGTTATTGTTATTGTTATTGTTATTATTATTATTATTACTATTTCAAAATTATTATTACTATTACTACAAATATTTTACTAATAGTGTTGCTATTATTATTATTATTGTTGTTGTTATATGATGATGATGGTGATGATGATGATGATGATTATTATTATTATTATTATTATTATTATTATTATTATTATTATTATTATTATTATTATTATTATTATTATTATTATTATTATTTTTCGTTGTTGGTATTATTGTTCTATATAGGGCTGAAACCCTATTGTGCCTATTTTGAATTATAGTAGTGGTATTATAAATATCAAGTCTTATTATTATTAATATTATCATTATTTTTATCATTAGGATTTATTATTATTATTAGTGTTATTATTATTATTATTATTATTATTATTATTTAATAAGTTTATTACTATTTAATGTAGGGTCAAAACCCTACTTCATTTTATCTTCGATTATTATTATTACTATTATTACCATTATGATTATTATCATTTTTGCAATATTATTATGGTTTTTATCATTATCATTATTATTATTGCCAAATTTTTTTATTTATTTTACTAATGTTATTATTATTATTATTATTTTGGTAAAGGGGTTGAAGCCCTTATTTCACTTTGTTTTTGAATAATTTCCTTTTTATTATTATTGTTACTATTATTCTTATTCTTATTAATATTATCATTGATATTATTTTTAGTATCTTTGCTATTATTATTTTAGTATCATTATTATTATTATTATTAGGATAAATTCTTCAACCTTATATTACCAACTTTTATAATATTACTATTATTTCTTATATCTTTAGCAAGTTAGTAATTAGTTAATGTCATTTTTATTAATATGTTATTATTTTATCAAAAAAACCTAGTTTTAGAATAAATTAGGAATAATAGTATTTTGGTAGGAGGAAATCTAATTTTTAGCTTTTCCCTCATATAGGTGAAACCAATCAAAGCCCTAAGGAGGCGTAGGAGTGTACTCTAAGACCGGTGTCATTTTAGGTAAGGGTGTCACTAAGGCTTATTGTGAGTTGATGTGCATTAAATGCTTTGTATGTGATGCATCCTATGTTTATCATTATATTGATTTCATGTGTGGTATGGCGTGGAGTTAAAGTGTGTTCATGTATTGTTATATGGTATGTGTACTATGTGTATGTGATAAAATATTGTGGTATGTGATGATATGTGTTGTGACCCTGTAAGACATGCATGTGAGGATGTTAATATAGTTTGTGTGGGGGAAATGATGAAAAAGGAGAATGGGGAAATAAGTTGACCAAGGGATGTGAGTTGACCTAAGTATTTTAATGATCCATGAGTGGAGGCATAATATGGAAAATTTAGGGTTTCATGTGGGAGAATATAATCTATGGTTTTATATGGGAGAATCTAATTTATGGTTTTGTATGGAAGAATCTAATTTATGGTTTTATATGGGAGTATATAATTTGTAGTTTTATATGGGAGAATTTAATCTATGGTGTAACATGGGATAATCTAATCTATGGTGTAATATAGGAGAATCTAATATGTGGTTTGTATGGATTGAATTTAGGGTTTTGTATGGAGAAAACTTGGGTTTTGTGTGGATTGAATTTAGGATTTTATATGAAGGAATCTTGGGTTTTTGCATGGAGGAATCTAGGGTTTTGTATGGATGAATCTAGGGTTTGCATGGGTGATTCTAAGGTTTTTACGTGGGAGTTTCAGGGTTTGTATGAAAAAGTTTGAAGGTTTTCATGGGGAGGTTAGCATCTATATAGGATTAAAGTTTACGTATGAAAAGTTGATTTGGGGTGTGAGGAAGGTAATGTAAGTGTTGTTTGGTTGTTTGAACACTTTGGATGACAAATAGTATGTGGAGCAATATAAAGGGTACGTAGGAGACCAAGCTAGGGTTTCTGTGGAAAATTAGGGTTTAATGTGGTTGTTTAGGGTTTTTATGGTATCATGTGTATTTGGTGATTAAAGTGTAATTATGAGGGTGGAATTTATGAGTTGTGATGTGTGGAGTGTTAAAATGATTTGGGTTGTGTGAAGTGGAGTAAGATGGGTCACTAAGGCCTAAATTAGGGTTTCTGGGGAAAAACCCTAGAGTGAGGAAATGAGTGGACTTGGAGGTGTGCAGTAGTGGGCCTTGACCCACATATTTTGGTGTTGGAGTTCTAGTGTGAGTTTGAGTACAAAGGAAAGGTTGTTGGGCAAGATAGGAGGTGCAGGGTTCTCATGGTATAATACGAAATAGTTGGAGGATAAGTGTAAGGGAGTGAGTCATGCATGTCTAGGGTTAAAAATTTCCGAATAATACACTTAAGAAATTAATTATTTAAAGTGGAAGATTGTTGAGCCGGGCCCAGACCGATCCACCGGCGAATAATAGTGGTTAGGGCATGATGTCCTATATGTAACCAATCCACCGGTAATAATAGTTGTCAGGCTTTGTACCTGTGCATTTCCAGTCCATCGACTATAATAGTGAGGGATTACGTGCTCAACAAAACCGAACATATTTGTGCCAAGACATGGGAAAGACACTAAGTACTTACAGTGGAATACTATGCAAGAAGGGGCCAGACCGGTCCACCGGCGAATAATAGTGGTCAGGAGCTTTATGCATTGTGTATTTTCGGTCCACCGGCTATAATAGTGGGGTTCCCGTACTCGTATGTATTTGATAAAAAGTATGGTGTAAAATGAGTTCTAATCAGAGATTAATTAAATAATTAATCCGGACTATAAATGGGCCTTTATGTATCTACCCGAATGATTGTACATTATTATGTTATCATGATGGATTATGCTCTTTTATTTCTTTTTTGTTATTCATGTGATGTTATGGATTGGCCTTAGTGCACAAATACCTTGCTCAGTATGTAGTGTATTGATCACCCTTTTCATGGATGCTGCTCATTCCCACAAGTAGTTGCCCCTTCTAACTTTGTATAGGTGGGTGAGACATCAGGCGAAGCTGTGTGTTAAACATTTTTGGCTCCGAGTTTGAAAGTAGTGTGGCCGGATTCCCTCTTCTTGTTATTTTACCTCCTTCTGTTATTTCCTTTGTATCAGATTTACCCCTTTTATGATTCATTACCTGTATTGAGTATTTTAAATGAACCTTTTATCGGTTGTAAGCTTGTTTCTATTTTGGATATGAATTATAATTCTTTATGCGTACTCTGATCTTTGGTGTTATGATCTTTCTAGTTCTTTCATGAAATCTTGATTTAATTTTAATATTAATCTTTTCTTAGCTTTAGCACTTGGTACTGAAACGGACGGAGAGAACCGGTTTGGTACTAAGTATGGAGGTAACATCCTTAGAATTCACGGGTTTCCAATTTTAAATTCTTCTACTTATTTTTAAAAAAAAAGTAGTGAATTTTGGGGTGTTACAATTTATTTCTTATACATGCACACATATATATTTCAAATTCTCATATAAGAATGAAATACTAATTACTTAACAAGTCAAATTTTTTATTATTACTATGAAATACTGCTTTTATTAACCTATTATTCTATATTCTCAACATTCTATTTTCCATACAAATATACATCATCGACACCATATATCATCATCCATAAAATTATTAATAGAATTTATATGCACAAAATAATAAAATAATCAATGTCCAAATGCCCATATTAATACAATGGCATCCACCTAACTAAAATTATATATATAATTAACAAAATTAACTAAACAAACACACAAATAAAAATTTAATAAAATATTAACATAGGTCCATTTTATTACAATGAGGGAAGCCGTAGTGGCACTAGACAAACTCCAGAGGTGGTAGTGGTAGCGGCCACATCAAATGGATGGTGCTTCACAAACAAATGAAAAAAAAATCAAACTTTTATGTAATATTCAATCTAAAAATGAAGATTAAACAAAAATAATACACATTACCTACCATTATAGCCCAAAAATACTATGATCTCATCCCTCTGTTACATCCTTCAAATCAAATTAGGTAAATTGGAAAATATATAAATATCAAACATACACCTACAAAAATCAAAGAATAACAATAAATACCTAAACTACGAAACTTGAACAAAAAAGATGAAATTTTTGGAGTGGGATGAAGGTTTGAAGGGTTGAAAATGGCATAAATTGAGGTATGGAGTAAGCAACCAAGGAAGATAAAAGAGAGAATAAGGATGGAATGACAGGAAAAGGTAAAGTTTTGAGTTTTATATAAATCTTTGCTATTGCAACAACCCCCATTGTTATAGTAGATCAAGGAGTTGACATAATACACCATCATTAAATGGAACACCGCTATTTTGATAATGTTTATTTGTGACACCCTAAATTTTTAAAACTTAAAATTTAAATATTTAACATTTTATTTGGAATAATTTAATCCTAAATAATTGATTTAATTATTTTGTGGACTTTGACTTACAAAAATAAATAAAATTATTTAATAAATTAATATGATTATTTTTTTTCATTTTATTTTATTCTTTTTATTTAAATAAATCCTAAACCAAAAATTTGCCAAAATTGTTTTCTTAAATTAATACCTTAATTTTTGGATAAATTAATTTGATATTTTTTTCAATAGCCAATTTTAATCTAAATTATAATCTTAACTCTAAAAATATTTTCTTTTTTACTTATTTTCCTTCCTTCACCTTCTTCCTTGGGCCAGCCCGAACCACCCCACTCTTTTCTTTCTCTTCTCCCTAGCATGGGCTAGTTGATTTTTTTCTCCACCTTTTCCCCTTGGGAAAGCCAACCTTTTTTTCCCTCTTTCCTTTCATTTCCCCATACCAACCCAACTTTCCCCCTTCCCTTCCTTCTATTCTCCTATGTGGGTCAACCTATTCCTTTATTTTTTTTCCCTCGCATGACCCATCTCTCCCTTTCCTTTCTTCCCCATATGCCTCCTCCCCTGCCAAACATGCCCCCTCACATGCCTTCTTCCCTTTGCAACCCTGCACGTTTGCACCTCTGCCCCTACCAACCAAACAATCTGCACCACTAGCTCCCCTACTGTCCCTTTCTTTGCCACTTTTGACCCTACAACCCCTGGCTTTCCCTTCCCTTACATGCCTTTCCCCTTCCATTTTTGACCCTGGCATTTCATCTTCATCTTCTTCTTCTCTGCCTCATTTGTTCCTCGTGATTATCTCTTCCCCCCAATCCTCTCTTCTCCTTTTCTCCCTTCTTCTCCTACCTTATTTTTCCTTTGACACATCCCTACAGCCCCTCCACCATCTCCACCACCAACCCAGTATCCACGCTGCCATCTCCTCCACCCTACCTCCTCCCAGCAGTGCCTTGAGCAGCCGACACCCAGCATCACCCTTAGCCCTACCTCCCTCTTCTTCTTCTCCTCTTTGACACCCTTACAACAACCACCCTTGGCCACCACTTCTCTACCCTTTCCTCCACTACCGCAGCTCCCCCCAGCTATCTGCCACCACCTTGACCTCCCCCCTACACCAACTTACCCGAGCCGCCCTGCCTTTCCCCCTTATCTTTCTCTTATTCACCTTTCTTCCTCTTCTCCCTCCCTTCTCTACACCTTTCTCTTGCATCCCATACAACCATCTTCGCCGCCCGCGAGCCACCACAGCATGACCTCAAACTGCCATCCACCTCCTGCCTCACCTCTACACCTAACAACTAGCACCAACAGCCCCACCACCTCCCTCAAACCCTTTACCCGAGCCACCCCCTATTCTTTTCATTTCCTTCTCCTTCATCAGTTTGCATGAGTTAAGCCGTGCATTTTAGTATATTTTTGAATAATTTTAAGGTATAAGGTATTTTGGTAATGTTATAGTTAATAAATATTTTTGATAAAAAATATGTATTTCATTTATGTAATATTAATATTGTATTGCGATATTATTTTTGGGTACAAAATTTTATTAAACGAAGCCTAAGCATTTTTAACCGTATATGGTTAAACTTTGGTTTTTATTGAAAATAAGGTAACCGTTATACCCCACTAAAATGTATGGATTATCGTATGTTAGCACATTAAGGTTTTTGGCATGTGATTTGTATAAATATGATGTGTTACAAATAATCCCATGATTATCAATGTTATCTTAGGAAATGGAAAAATAATACATGTATCTTGTGTATGTTGTGATGTGTGTGAAAAAGGTGATTAAGAAGGGGTCTAATATTTGACAATGGGTGTTATGTGTATATAAATGCTATGCTAAGAAGGTATGCACACTTGTAGTAAAAATATAGCTACTATGAGTGTAGGGGCAAATTGGTCATTTGTACACATCATGATATTTAACCCTAACTAGGATACCTAATATGTCATATATGTTGTTAAGAATGGAGATAGGAGTTTGCTGTATTATAAATGCATGTGTTAGTAGAACTAAAAATATTCCATGGCCTAGGGGTATTTTAGTAATTTTAATGTATGGTGGTGGTCATCTGAATAAAAATGCTTACTAAGTGTTATGTGGTGTTAAAATAATAATAGGGGTTTATGGCATTGAAAATACATGTTCCATCGTGAATAATAATGTTATATGATCTAGGGGTGTTTTGGTTATTTTGCATGTGAAATGGGGGTTATCTTGATAAATATGTATGATAAGTAATAATTGGTGCTCAGTATAAAAATAAGGGTTTATGGTATTAGTAACACATGGTTGAGCATGAATATTAAAATTATATGACATAGGGGCATTTTGGTAATTTTACATGCTCAAAGGGGGTTATCTAAATAAATATGCATGATAAGTAATAATTGGTGCTATGTATGATAATAGGGGTTTTGTGGTTTTAGTAATGCATGCTTGGGTATAATTATTAATATTAAATGACCTAGGGGCATTTTGGTAATTGTGTATGTAATATGGTGATTAATCAAATAAACATGCATGATAAGTATAAATTAATGTTAAATATGAGAATAGGGATTTATTGTCTTAATACCACTTATTTGAGTATGATAATCAATAATATATGGTTTAGGAGTATTTTGGTAATTTTACATGTAACCTGGTGATTAGCCTAATAACATGCATGATAAGTATAAATTGATGTTAAATATGATAATAGGCTTGTACGCTTGTACTATATTAGTACTACCTATTTGAGCATGATAATCAATAATATATGGTCTAGGTGCATTTTGGTAATTTTACATATAACACAGTGATTAATCTAATAAACAAGCATGATAGGTATAAATTAATGTTAAATATGATAATAGGAGTTACTGCCTTAATATCACCTACTCATGCATAATTATGAACATTATAGGATTTAGGGGTATTTTGGTAATTTGAAGTGTACTATGGTGAATATGCTAATGAATATGCATGGTTTAGGTGTAACTTGGTAAATTGAGGTATGCTATGATGTTATTCTCATAAACACACAAGAAGTACATTACCTTTTGATTTAGCATAAGAGTGTGTGTTGGTTGTTCTAAAAGTGCATGTTAGGGTTTCATGTGTAAGATGCTCATTTGGTGTGTTGGGTAACTTAACTTCATGATCAATAGTTTAATTATGGTGTGTTAATATTTTTATGGCATGCTGATAAAATAAATGGAATTTATGAAGGAAATGTGAAAGACCGTATGGATACTCTAGAGGGAGTGAATAGAGTATTTTATAACAATAATGATAAATTAAAATTTTATGGGAAATAAGTAGAAGGATGGCAAAAAATAAACACGCGATTTATACTAGTTCAAGAAACTCTAAAAGTTTCTCTACATCCACTACCAAAAAGTTTTGCCTTTTGGATTAGAATTTCTCTTTATTTATAGTATGTGTTTGATGATAATCACTCCTCTCTTGGTTTATAAGTCTACAGCTTCAATGACCCTCTAGGAGATAATTTACCTTTTGCCTAGTTATCCTCTCTGCATTTTTGAGACTACTATCTCAATGACCTCTCTTAGGAATGTTAGACAACACACTAATCTTCACTTGTGTTTGAGATGATGAATTTGAATGAATATAATAAGAATCTTTATTAGATAGCATATGAAAGAGTGTAATTACTAGTGAAGATTTTTATCTAGCTAGAGAAATAATAATTACAAGTGTATGAGCACTTTGGCTAAATAGGAAGAACAAATTGAATACTAGAGAAGTTTGATTTGGATTTGAAATTGTAAAATCAAAACTCTTTTTGATTATTTGTAAGATGTGAAAATAATGATTTTAGAGGAGTTGTGATAGCTTGATTAATGTTTATTAAAGTCTAACAACTCTTATTTATAGTGATAAAAGATGGAATAAATCGGAACTAGCCATTGGGTGTAAAAGTACTCCAACGGTCAAATTACAATGGGCATAAAATCTCATAAATGCCTAGACTAGTCGACTGGTTTTAACAAACCAATCGATCGATGGAACGGTTTTCAGCACTGCACACATTTACAAAAAAGACAATAACTTGAGCTATAGAGCTTGAAATTGTCTGATGTCTTTTTTTTTTCCTGTAAATTAGACATCTTAATACTTCTAATAAGGTATCAGTAATCCAAAAATAATGTCTATAGAGTTTATGGTCAATTTTTTAAGTCATATTATATGTAAAAATGCTTAAAATAAAATTAATTTAAGATCACCTTTTGCACAAATAATTGGAAATGTTTTTGATGTATGAAATCACTTTAAGATCTTTCAAAATAATTTTTGAATAGGATTATAGATATAACATCATTGAAATATCTAAGTGCTTAATATGTAAATCATATGTACATAAAATGTATGACTGTAACATACTCTTTGAAGATTGAGTCTTGGAATCTTGAGCATTCTTGCTTATCCCTTCATGGTTTGTGTATTACACATATGAAATTAAATTACTTGAAGCTAGAGTATTATTTTGACCTCCTTATTGATCTTTGGCTTGTAATTAGGATATAATTTGTAAGCTTGATCTCCTTATCACTCTGTAACTTAGTTAAGTGTTGAATACTTTAATTTTTTTTTTCTATGATACATATACACACTTGAAAACATAAGCCAAATTCATAGTTAAGGTTGTTATCATAAGAACAAATGTTGGTTGACCTATGAAGTTAACAAAATGGATGGTAAAGAGGTAGCCTTATCCTTAGGGGTATTTTGGTTATTTTGACCTAAATTATCTATGTGTGAGTATTTGCGTCTAGGATGGCCTTAGTGGACTACTTATGTTGGCATTGATAATAATTCTGATTCTGGTTACTTCATAATGTTGGAAATAAATAAAAATGGTTAAATATGTGATTAAGGTGTGCTTCTTGTGGTCACCCTAATTAAAATAGTAATACTTAAACTGAAATACTTCGAGATCGGGAATGCGGGCTCTTTAGAAGTTGCTACCCTAAAAACGTGGTTTAGCTCACAATTATTAGGGATTTTTCTAGTGTGCCTTAGTGCCCCAGTCAGGCCCTACATCTTACTCTATCTAACTTTATGCACCTAAGTAGGGGGTATGCATACTTATGGATTAGGTATCCTTATTAGTAGGGTATTGTGTGCCTTCATATACCAGTGCGACCAGAGTACCTTTGCATCCCTGGGTTAAAAGTTGGTAGGATATTGTGCTACCCTTATGCTCTAGTATGACTGGGGTTCCTTAGTATTTCTAGGTTCGTGATCTCCCCCTAGAGTAAATAAAAATTGAATTGTGTGATAATTAAATGGAATTGATTATTAGGATATTTTTGTAGCAGCCTTTAAGCCTACCTTTGTATTGGTAGCATCCTTTAAGTCTACCTTAGTTTCGATAGCAGCCTTTGAGCCTAATTAAGTTTTGGTAGTAGCCTTTGAGCCTACCTGTGTATCGGTAGCAGGCTTTGAGCCTACTTGAGTTTTAGTAGTATCCTTTAAGCCTACCAGAGTTTTAGTAGTAGCCTTTGAACCTACCTATGTATTGGTAGCAGGCTTTGAGCCTACCTGAGTTGTGGTAGAAACCTTTGAGCCTACCTTTGAATTGATAGTACCCTTTGTGCCTATTGTGATAGATTGTGTATGGTATTGTGTTGATGGGTCTATGGGCCTAACTATGGATTTTGTTGGTTGTGTTGGGAATGGTTCAACTTTCTAATTATACTACAAAGAGCATCACTTGGATGTTTCATGGGCAAGTAATGTTATTTCTAAGTGAATGAGCATTGGTGGCATATGTTTTTGATGCATGTGGCTCTCTGAATGATTATTGCATTTCATCTTATATATGTATAATTCCATGTTTATGTGATTGATGTGATGCATCTGATGTGTTGCATGCGGGCCTTATATATTAGTCTCGTATAATGAGTTACTTAGTACCATAGTACTGAAGGGTTCATTTCTTGGGCCTCTACTTATTCAATGGGTAATGGCCTTTACAGGTTAGCTCGCAAGTGCGATTCAAGAATTACTCATTGGGTTAAGAGCGTAGGATTAACCAGGAAAATTTTATGTATTCTCCTTATAATCTATTGTGTTCTCATTTCAGTTTATTCTATAACAACAATTAGTGGGTTTTATTTCCTGTATTCTAACTATTGTGACACTCTCTTTTATATTTTTATTCTTGGAATTTAAGTAAAATAAATTTTTAGCCTTAATACTTGGCATCTGAACAATGGAGGTAAACTGGTCTAGTTATAAATGTGGTGGTACTACTCTAAAATTTTCAAACCAAAATTTTTTAGTAATAAGTTTTTAGGGGTGTTAAACTATTGCAGTGACACCCTCTCCATATTGCAACAACACGTCAGTGTAATACAAGCTTCCAAAATTTTTCCCACACTAATTTTTGACTAAGCTCAGTAGAAGGGAGATTTGTTGTGAAAAATTTTGGGTAGCCCCTACAATGACAACTTCTGCTCTACCATGTTGGCCCATTATCATTCAATAGTTTTTTTTTTGTTAGGAAACTTGTTTGAGAAAAAGTTGGTGCCAAATACTTTGGGATTGTAGCAAGGATATTATGGCAATCCTATAGTCGTAATTGCTTTTTTTTTTCTTTCATAAATTAATTTAAGAAATTCTAAGGATAGAATAAAATTCATTATGAGTCGTTGCAATATATTGACAATGATGGCTCTTGTCATGGTTGTATCCTCACTATTTACCGTTAAATTCCTTCATTAATGATGATAGGTCATGACAATAGACTTCTCTATTACAATGACTCTAGTTGTTGTGAAAAAAGTCATCAATATATGCGAATATTGTTGTAGTGGTTACTTGAAGAGAGATTTTGCTGGAAGGGTCATAGAAGTAGAACATAACTCATTAGAGAACACAAGGGCAAGAGAGAGGGTCTCAACCTGGGACCCTAAGGGGTTTGTGTGAAGATCACAACTCTAGGGAGGGTGTGAGGGTCCTCATCTTGAGCATAGATCTAGGAAGTCGCTTTTGAGAATCTATTAATGTTTACGTCTAGGGATTAGATCTACAATATGTCAATTAAAAATAAGGTTGTGTAATTGAGTGAATCAATTAAGAAGGTTGTTCTTGATGATTTGAGTGTTCTTGAACTTGTATTAGTTTTGAGGAGCATAATGAAATTCAAGTTTTTATATCCTTGATTTTATTCATACTATTTTATTATTCTTGATGTTCTGATTTTAGGGTTCCTGCAGGGCGCAAGAATAAATACAGATATCACAATACTAGAGTTGTAGATTTTGTTATTTTATAGATAAGATTTGGCGCTTCCGCAGACAAATTAGGGCAGCATCTGTCCCTACACTACACATTGCATCAAGGAAGCCACATGGCATCTGAGAAACCTATTTTGTGCACATTGTTACTCTACGTTTGGCAATGTCAAAGGATATCTAATCTTTGCTTGTTGGCAGTACTATCAAGGTATAAAACATGTAATGTAATTATATGCTAGTATGATCTTAAACTCCATTATTTGGGTTTGATTAGGGACTTAAAACACCGTATAAAAGTTTGAGCAGTAGGATACCATATTCAGTACAAGCTTTATATTAAGAGCTTCATGGACATGAAAATTAAATGTGAGCCGGCAATTGTACAGTACATAACCATTATTCCTATTAGACTAGGAAAAGGAAGATTCTTACAATGCTAGAAGAATTTGTTCATAAAAGGTGAGTGACATGGGATGAGCCTCAGACACAAATAAAAAGTCTCTTGTTTGCATGCGGTGCCAAACAGTTGATTTTCTTACTACTCGCTGGCTTTTGTTACCCACATCAAGGCCTTGCCATTCTAGTGATATGCACAACTTAGCAGTGGCGAAGAGGACAAAATAGCAAGCCTCAAAACTAGATCTTCAATTCGCAGAAAAGGGTGCATTATTATTTTTCACTCTGTTTGGGGTCCATGGTAAATGCCTACTGCATGATATCAAACTGTTAATTTAGACAAGTGTATAAGTCCAATCGAGAAATGAAGGTGAAGATATGTAGCTATTCAGAGGAAATATGAGCAGATGAGGAAAAAGAGTCGCAAGCATTCAAGCCAAAGCATATGAATTTTCTGAGCAAATCATTCTTATAATTTGAGTGAAAAGAACGGCAAGCTTTGAGAGCAATAGTTCATACAAAAGTTCGTTTTATTCATTATTGAGATGTACTTAAAGTTGCGCTCATTTGGAATTTTTGGGGTACGAGACCACTTCGAGGGCAATTACAGAGTTATAATTGGGGTAGATCAACTGGAGTTGGTTGATGGGACTTAAGTATAGAGTTAGGCTTAGGTGTTGGTCATGCAACACTTGCAAATCAGCGTCGATTGATAGTGAAGCTGAACCAGCCACGGATGAAGACCAAGTTGGTTGAACCATGTAAATCTCAGGTAAGCCCTCATCAGCCACATATTGAAGCTTTATGAATATAATATTTGCATACCATTAGACAGTTTCTCCTTTCCAGTCTAGGAGACATTACTAATCGCGGAGGACCAGCTGAAATATGCAGAATCTTGCAGGGTCTGGGGTTTCAATAGACGACAGATGTCTTGAAATTGCATTTTTGGTTATCTGGGAAACGCCTCTTGCATTCTATTAAAGCATCTCCTGAGATAAGAAGTTGTTGTCCGAGCAGCCAGTTGACGGCAAGCATTACATTATCCTTAAGGTTGGTATTGAAGATCCATTCAGATTCTTACGTACTCTTTAAATGAATGTGGAGCCACTCATTTTTCTTTCCTGCAACCGCTATTTCTTGATTCACCTTCCAGGACAAGGAAAGTTAAATTTAGTTAAGAGGATGATAACAGCAAAGATTATTTTACAAAGAAATCTAATACAGAAGGTTGGGAGACTGGTTGATTCTAGAATCTGCAAGCAATTGTAATAATGGTGTCGTAACCTCAAAGCGATTGTGCTGATGAATAGCAGGGCAATTCTCCTTTGGCAGTATAGAGACATGTGTTTGCATGGTTTATCTGCCAAAGGAGAATCACACTGTTATTCACCCAGTCGACTTCTATTCATTCTCGAAAGTTGAAACCATCCGCTGTCCAACTGATAATCTGAGACCTCTATTTATACTGCTCAACTTGTCATCTGAAATTGGATATACCAAAAGGGGAAGCATAATGCTGGGACACGATCTGGTACAGGTTCTCCATTTTACGATGGATTTATGGTCCCAATGCTCTCTTCATAAAGTTTTTTTTCCCTTCTGTTAATCCATCATCTTGTAGGGTCCAGAACGCCCTCCACATCTTCGTATTCCCTTCTGGCTAGCAAATACTATCTTAACGCTTGTGTAAACACCTCTCAGGGAAACAGTTTAAATCGTTCGTACATACCTTTGGAATGTTGGTTCTATTTCGTGTAAGTTGGTGGGCGTGTGTGTGCGAAGGCAATAGCATTGAAAAGTCCTCCAAAGGAGTTTACGTAACATCAGGTTCCTCCTAGAAATATTGTAATGGGAATAGTTACTTGTCTAGCACTAGTATCATTTTAAATCTCGAAAATTCTTCTTCATTGGGACGTATGTTATTTATTTATTATTATTTTTTGTTCGATTCTCTTATTTGTTTCTCTTCTGATCAATGTCGGAGCTTGTATCAAGCCTGATACTGCTTTCAGCTTGGTGGGGCGAAGTGAAGGCTTTTGGGTAACCTGAAACTAGAAACTAAAAACTAATATATGTGGCGTAGAAAATTCACCCGTGTAGCCTTGGTACATGCTGTTGGATCTTCCTTTAGATATGTGTGGTATGCCATGCCACTAACATATGGGGATAGATGCAGCGCTTTATTCATATGCTAGTAATTTCTTTTTGCCAATGTAACTAGATTTCAAAGTTGTACATAGCTATCCATTACTACGAATGTAAGTAAGCTGAGCAGGCTCATAAATTATTTAACTCGACTTATTAGAAATTCAACTCGTGAACTTTAAGCGAACTTTGTCTGAATTTTACCTTTATACTTGCTTATTAAACAAGCTAACATCGAAATTGAAAAAGAGTGCCTCGATTCAATTATAATTTAAGCTTGTGAGCTCAACTCACTCCTTTAGTTAAACGAGTAGAATCTAAATTTTATTTCAGGCTCATTTATTAAATAACTCTGATGGCTTTTAAAAAATTATAAATTACCTATTGTGACTATTCTTCAGGATGTTGTGGCGACCTAGTGTCACTAAAAGCCTAATAAAAAAAATCATTTGTCTATTGTGACAACTTATTGTGTCGACCTGTCGTCACTAATTACCAAGATCAAAATTTTTTTTATCACTATATTGTGACGAATCTTCAAGCTACTATAGCAACCCGTCGTCAATGAATGTCGAATTCAAAAATGTTTATTAGTCTATTGTGATGATTCTTGAGGTTATTGTGGTGAATTGTTGTCATTGAATGCAAACTTTAAAAAAAAATGAAAATATCTATTTATTTTAACGACTCTTTAGGCTATCATGGCGACCAATTGTCACCGAAAACTAATTTTTTCCCTAAAAAAAAATATCCATCAATCTATTGTGATGACTCTTTAGACTTTTATGGCAATCCATAGTCATTAAAAGCTAAATTCAAATTATTTCCATTAGTTTATTGCGACAACTAACCAGGCTATTATGATGATACAATCGTTATATGAAACCAAATTCAATTTTTTATACATATTTATTGTGAATTTGTCATTATTGAAAGAAAAATTAATTTTTAAATTTTTTTTTATGATTTGGACCCATTGCTAATGCATAATTTCAAGTTCATAATGTTAAATAAAAAATATTCCAAATATGAGTATTTTTATAATCCAAAATTGTTGTTAAACACATCTATTTTTTTTCTACAATAAAGAATTTGACCTATCCTCCTCATCCCCTACCTCTATAAATTTGTATAGGGTCTTGTATCATAATAGTTTGTAACTTAATGATCACTTTTTTGTGCATTATCATTTTGGTGTGCTTTTGAACTATTTTCGCTAACTTGCCAAAAATTTCCTCAAATGATGGATTGCTAGTGAATCAGTAGATGATGTAGACAAAGAACCCTTAAATAATCTACCAGTAGACCTCTCACGACCAGGATATTTTTTTAAGAACTTTACGTACAATGTGTGCCTCATCAATCTGTATTCGCTTACTATACCCACATCTATTCTCAAGTGATTGGACTTGAGCTTCCTCTATCCTCTTTTCTTGCCTATCCACCATTTCATTCTATATGAAAAGTCAGAATTAGATTAATTATCTTATTAACATAATCTAATTAAAATAATTTTGTCAAAGAGTCATATACTTATATATTTGTTCTTTGCATCCTCTCTCACCCATTTTCCATCCTTGCTATACATCTCTTTGAAAGTCTTTACCTCACCTAGAGCCAATCTATAGTTAGGAAAAAAATGGTACATTATGTATAACATATTAAATAATGAATGAAGTTATAAAATAGGTATTCAATACCTTTCTATAGTGACTTGAGAAATTGATCATGAGCCATGGAGGTTAGGATATTGTTGCTTACCTATGTTTGTTGCATTTCTTTCTAACTTTGCCCACATATCAAGAAATGTTAACACTTTGTTTTATTTTATCAATAGATAATATTATACCATTACCTTTTATTCTAGAGTCTCCCAAAACTCTTTAAGCTTCTTTAAATTTGCATCGTCTAAATCATTCGGTTTCTTTTGATGGTGTGTTTTTGCACAACTCATGAGCTAGCTTTTTCTACTCCATTAGGTGTCACAAAATGATCAATAGATAACTTCCCATACTTTTCATCATTGCGTTGTCTCCTTCCACTCATACAAGTCAAAATATTTCTACAAATAAAACAAAATATGTGATTAGTAAACTAAAAACCATTAACATTATAAATTAAAAGATGATTATGATTAACTATTACCTTACTTCTAGGGTAAATCTTATCTATGCCCCCTATAGAGCATGATCCTAGTCATCATAGTACACAAGGATCAACATCCTAATCTCATTCTCCACATGTCTCAAAAATAATATACCATTCTAACCAATGGGTCTCCATGGCTTGTCAAACTATGCCAACCATTGGAGGTTGAATTTGACATAACAATTCTCAATAAACTCCTCATGCATATTAATGGATTTTGACTTTGAGCATTTATGATGTGCTAGATTTACAACATGCATCACATTAGTTTACTTGCATTAGTTAAGTAACTAAATAAAATAGAATATACCATTACTTAGTTATCTTTTTTATAGCAAAAAAAAAATGGTTATTACCCAAGTCGTGCTAAGATGAGTTATTAGACAAAAGTTGGGAGAGGGAGTCATTATCTCCATCCCCACTGTGATGTCTTGTCATAAGATCAACCATACCTACAAATCTTTAATAGTAATTAGGGGAACAATAATAAAGAGAATTTGTTGATATTCACACAAAGTAATCTTCTTCCTCTAATGCAACTCATCAACAACTTTCTTCCTCTTCAAATGAAGTGTGTCTTCATGCTTACTTAATGGGTAATATCTAACAAGACTCAACTACATCAAATAATCATCTATCGACAACCTTCTAGGGCGTTCTCTTCTCAACATTACCATCAAATTGTTTATTCTTCCACCATGGATGATTAGTTGGAAGGAATATTTGATCGCTAATGTACCCGATCTTAGACCTTATGCTTATAGATGGAGTGTCTTCATTACAATTGGGTCATGCTTTATACCATTATCTTAACTAACCAAAGAGAATTTAATGAGTACGAAAGTCATTAATAGTCCACAAAACTATAACACGCATTTGAAGCACTTTGGTGTCAACCCTTGGCACCCACAAATCATTCAGCTCATTGACAAGTGGATTGAGGAATACATCAATACCATCTTAGGAGACAACTGACTATAATAATAACAAAAACAACAACAACAACAACAACAAAACATAAAGAATGGATTTTTCATGTCCCATCATAAGGGTAAGTTGTATGTCTTCAAAATTACATGCCATATGCTCTAATTCCCACTTATGACAAAGGGATTGAACCCATATGATGCCAGCCCTATTATAACATTTCAAGGATAAGTTGTAAAATTTGGGTGATTTACATCAAAATATTTTCATGCCTAGCCATCAATTGCATGTTGTAAGATCCTCGGCTCTCTAAAGTGCATGTTCAAGTTCCATCTCATGTATCGAGTAGTGATTCTGCAAGCGTACAATCTTTTTAATTTTCGTATTATGGGAAAATAGTACAACACCTTATGCGATACATTCTTTCCCATTGTGGATTCATCTACCAACCAAGAAGTACCACATACTCAACAATTAAATTTGTTAGTGTTCTCTTTCTAGTACAAGGCACAATGATACGTATGTGCATATATTGTCTTATAGCCTAATACTAACTTAAATCATCATATTCTTAGCATCCTAATGCAATCCTAGAAGCTTATTACTATTTAGAAGCGCTTATTTCAAAATTTTCATAAGTTAATTAAATGACTTGTTACTCCATTCGTTCAATACCTTAAGATGCATAAGTTTTACAAAACATTTCAAGGATGACAACTTGTTACATCCTAGATATAACTCCATCTCCATTTCTATAATTAAATCCTCAACATATAGATCTCTACTATCCCTTAGAGTCCTTACTTATTGCCTCATTATCACCAAATTCATCTCTAATAGCCTTTACTCTTTCACTATCTTCAATAAATAGATCATCACCTTATAAATTACCTAATACATATGCCATCTCGTCTTTGACCTCTTCCTCCAAAATTTCTCTTCCAAGTTTACCATGAAAACCCCACGTATCATAATCATCCATGAACTCAAATCGCAAAATGTGGTCTTCAACCTTAACTATCATATCCCATTAAATATTAACATATATTGTACAAGGAAAACACATCACTCCATCTGACCTTAATTTATCTTTTGCTAATCCTATAAACTTTTGAAGGTCATTCCAAAACTCATTGGATTTTTTAGTGCATAACCATGTCTAACTCTCATCAATTTGTATCGTATATATATTAAATAAATTAAAAGATGGATTAATTTTGTATATATCAACTTAATTATAACAAAGTTATATATACTGTGAATATGAAACCTTTTGATTTCTCATTTTAGATATGACCAATTTTATCCAAAGTTTTGTAGGCATTAATTTTAAAGAATTATTATATAGGTTTCAACAATGTTCTTTTAATTGGCTCAGCAACCAAAACATAGTTGTTACTATGCTTTGTACCTACTTAAAGTAGTGTTGGCAACACCATAGCTATTATGCATTCTTTCTTTCATTTATTAATAAATTTTGTGTTATTAATAAAATGGTAAAAAAAAGTTAACAATACAATTAAATAATAATATATTGATATTTTGTGTTAAAAATTATAATGTCAACATTCTATGCATGTATAAACATATTTGAAACAAACTATAAATATAAACAATAAAAAAATAGATAAAAATATGTAAGCATGGACAAAGATAAAATATTAAACCTACTTATATATTTTTTATACAATCATTAAATGAAAGAATAAATAATATTCATACATTATTTTCAATTTGATTATTCTATTAACAAACAAAATATTAGACGACACACGTTGGTAATAAATTAATTTTTAACTTATTAATTATGTTAACTAAAATATATTTACTTGTTAATACTGTATTATGATTTTTAATCCTTTAATCTCTAATACTCATATTAAGTATATTTATTACTTCAATTAGATAATATTCATTCATTCTATAAACTAACTATTATTTAATATTCGTTAATTAATATTAATATTAAACCCATTGATTAATTCATTATCTAATATTTTATATTTTTGAACTTATTATTTCTCTAACATAATATAATCTTAATATCCATATTAATAGTCATATTTGAAGTATATTACATCTACTAGTTCTATTAACTAACTAATTATATTTATACTAAAGAGCATGTTTAATATTAATCTAAGTATTTCACAACTATAAACTTATAATTTTTACTCCTTTAATAATAATTTATATTAATTATACTATTTACCTATTTCTTTTAAAGCTAGCTATAATGTATATTTATATTAAATCTAGTATTTTACTATTAACTTATGATTCCTACTACTTTAATAAAATATGTCATATCAACTTTAATATTTTATATTCATTCTATGAAAATTTTATCAACTAAAAATATATTATGGTCACGTTGACTTTAATATATGATATTAACCCAAAATTAGTATATTTATTAATTATGATTAATGATGTAAATTTCAAATTATTTTTTAAAAATTTATATTAGCTCTATTAACTTATTACTAACAAACTTTAAACCGTTTCATCATTTTTATTTATAATAATTACAAGTCTAAGTATAAGTATATCATTATTTTAAATTAATATTGAAGTTTAAATCATAAAAATATTTTACTAATATAAGTCTAAGTCTATCACTCATTCCAAATATTTTAATATGCAAACTTAAAAATAATATATATTTAATTGTTAACATTTAAATTACTAAAATATATATTAAATATTAATTTATTAATATTGATGTTATATTAAATAATACTTATTTTCTCTTTATATTATATTAACATTTATTTCTCATACACACATACCCACATATATTTTAAATTTTCATATATGTATAAAATAATAATTACTTGATAGCTCAATATATATTTTTTTAATTATGAAATAATATTTTTATTAACCTATTATTCTATATTCTCAACATTCTATTATTCATAAAAATACACATCATCCACTCCATATATCATCATCCATACAATTATTAATAGAAATCATAAACACAAAATAATAAATTAATCAATGTCCAAATGTCCATATTAATATAATTTCATTAACCAAACTAAAGTTGTATATATATATATATATAATTAAAAAAATTAACTAAACAAACACACAGATATACAATTAAAAAAAATACTAACATAGGTTCAATTTAGTGCAATGAGAGAGGTAGTGGTCACACTAGATGATCTCTAGTGGCCCTAGAGGTGGCGGCCGCATCAAATAGAAGGTGCTTCACAAACAAATAAGAAAATAAAATCAAACTTTTAAATAATATTCAATCTAAAAATGAACACCAACCAAAAATAATATATAGTACCTACCATTATAGCCCAAAAATATTGTGATTTCATCCCTTTTATTACATCCTGCAAATCAAATTAGGTAAATTGGAAAATACATAATAATCAAACATACAACTACAAAAATCAAAGAATAACAATAAATATTACCTAAACTACAAACATAAAGCAAAAAAAAAAAAAAGAGGATGAAATTTTTGGAGTGGGATGAAGGTTAAAGGTTTGAAAATGGCATATATGGAAGTGAGGGGTTGATTGCCAAAGAAGACAAAAGAGATAATGAGGGAATGACAAACAGAGGTAAATTTTCAAATTTAATATATGCAAGGACTCCCATTGTTATTGTAGATCAAGGAGTTGATGTCATAGACCCTCGTTAACCGGAACGCCATCATTTTCAAATTGCAGTGACACCCTTCCTATATTACAATGGCACTTCATTGTAATATAGGATTTCAAAATATTATCCGCTCTAAATTTTGACTAAGCTCCGTAAAAGAGAAATTTATCGTGCAAAATTTCAGGTAGCCCCTATAATGATGAACTCTGTTCTATCGTGTTGACCCATTATCATTAAATATGAATATCTTTTTGGAAACTTGTTTGAAGGAAAGTTGGCGCTAAATACTTTGTGATGATAACAATGATATTATGAAAATCCTATCTTCATAATTTTTTTTCTTTAAAAATTAATTTTACAAATTTTGAGGATGAAATAAAATTCATTTAGTCATTGTAATAGATGTACAACACTGACTCTTGTCATTGTTGAATCCTCACTTTTTTTTAACTATTAAATTCCTTTATTAATGATGATAGGCCATCATAATATATTTCTCTCTTACAATGACTCTAGTCATCGCAAAAAAATGTCACGACTATATCCTTATAATGTTGCAGTGATTACTTAAAGATAAATTTTGCTAGAAGGGTCATATTATGGTCTGTGGTTGATGATGTTTCAAAGAACAGAAGATATGACTCTTGGTATTGCTTAGTTGCACATAATTTTTGGTATCACTTATGGTAGTACCAAACTATATAGGGTTTAACTCCTAAGGATTGTAGTTAGCAATGGATATTGCTCATGAAGCCCTTGAGATTATGAGAAAAAATTAAGCAAATAAAGGATACAATATTATTAAGTATTATGTAGTTGATTGTGTTTTGTTTTATAATATATTTTCTAAGTTTCGATGTCAAGATTAATGTAAGACCTAGAAACAATAATTAGGTCTTAAGATAGAGCACCAGCTAGAATGAGAATCGTAACTTAATTTTGATGTCTACATAAAAAATTATGTTTCAACTTTCTTTGAAATGTATTTCCATCTTACACCCAAGGTTGTTAGAATCGAAATTATACCTATGATTAATTTGGAGGTTTAGGATCAAATTCTAAGATCCTAAAAACCATAAAAGTATGAAACTTATATGTTTATATACTATAAAATAATATTTTTTTAAGTTACTAGAACACAAGATTTAGACACTTAAGCTCTCATATAACCACTAATTGAGCTATAGCAAATAACCTGTAGCATAAATTGTTGAAATTTTTGTACATATTAAAATTATATTAAGTCAACAACATCATAAATAAATTATCAAATGAAATATGAAACATATAATCAGATTATGGGTAAAGGTAACATATAACTCATTGTGTTCAAAACATACAATATTTTTTGCCTTAAGAAAAACACACAAAGAATGAAGAAAGTTAATGATAATGAAGGCAAAAATGAGAGGAGACTATTTGCTATCATTTAAGATTATAAGACTCGAACAAAAGTTTATGTTGGCTTTGAAATTTTGATGAATCAAGAAAAGAAAAGTTAATAAAATGGGGATTATTTGTATTATGAAGCTAACATGACCATAAAAATAAAGGAAAACAATATTAATTTTGAATTCACATAATTTAATAGATAGTAATTTTGTAAATTTTAATAAGTTCATTTACCATTTAGATGGAAATTACATACTTTGTTAACAGTTTACATCAATAATTGACTTTATTATCTTAGTGGTATCTTATTCATATTTTCTTTATTCTAGCTCAATTTCAAGACATGTTACAAAATAATATAGAGTTGAGAATCATATTATTAAGGAAGAAATATATGTGGAATAAGATGGAAAATATATTTGGAGATAAATTGATAACAAATAATGATATTATTATGTATAATTGTAACAATATGGTTCTACTATATAATCATAAGAACATATTATAAGATCATAAGAATCTGATGTAGGATCCAAAGATTCTATTGTAGGATCGTAAGATTGTATAAATATTCAAAAAATTTAATATTCTACCTAAGATCATGGATGGTTTTATGATATTTAGATCATAGGATTGTAGAATTGTAGGATTGGATTGTCATTTTAATACTTGTGCTTACAACATACATAAGTGGTTTACTTTGCCTTGAACATTCTGACTTACCAAGTAAATCCTATTTTAAGGGGGTGTAAGATGGAGATTCAAAATCAAATTCATAAACTGCGCATTCTATTTTCTCATCATTTGTACATCATTAACTCTAGACTCTTGGGATCCTCTATTTGTTTTGATTCTGCATTTTGTCGACTAGTAGTTAAATTGTGCCATTATGTGTCCTTGATTACTATGCACATTGATTTACTATGACCAACTCTCTACTCATTTCTCTCGTTGAGAATGTTTTGGTCTTTACTTTTTTCACACTTCAAAATTAAAATTATAGCAGATGTTTGATGTTAATGCTCTCTATGAAACAATAAACTAATTAGGAAAATTGTGAAATCAATGAAATGTGTTAACAGCTTGGGACATCATTTCTCCATGTTAGGATTCAAGCTAATGTACATGGTGGCTTTAGAGAACTTAGTATGAAGGATGATAAAGAGAAGTAGATTATTCAGAGTTCAACAATGGTGAAGAGTGTCCTAGGACACGTTCTTGTTGACGATCAGCAATGGTAGAGCGAGAATGGAGATCAAGGCTCAATACGAGGTGGTCATGGTAATCGATGTGTCGTATGGTACACTTGTGTTAAGCCTCCTAGTTCCATGCAGTGTATTTTTTCTAGTGTATTTTCTCTATAACTTTTGAGAGGTCGGGTCTGCCTAGATCTTCTATCTTTTGTTAGCTCCATGATCCTATTAGCTTATATTTTATTGTATAGAAGTAGAACATAACTCATGAGAGAACATGAGGACATAAGAGAGAGTAACAGGGCAAGAGAGAGGGTTTCAACTTGCGACCCCACAAGGTTTGTATGAGGATCACAACTCTAGGGAAAATGTGAGGGTCTTTATCCCGAGGGCAGATCTTGAAAGTCTCTTGTGGGAATCTATTATGGTTTCGGTCTAGGAATTAGATGTGTGAAATCTCAATTGGAAACTGAGTGCTATATTTGAGTGAATCAATCAAGAAAGTTGTTATAGATGATAAAAAACACAGGTTGAGTGTTCTTGAATTTGTATTATTTATGAGAATTGTGATAAAATTCAAGTTTTTTTATCCTTGATTTTTTTCATACTATTGCATTGTTCTTGATATTATGGTTTTAGGGCTCTCACAGGACATAGAAAAATATATAGATATCACAACACCGGAGTTGTAGATTTTGTTATTTTATAGATAAGATTTGACACTTTCGCAGACAAACCAGGGCGGTGTTTGTCCCTACACTACATCAAGGAGGCCCACATGGAACCTATATAGTGCACATTACACTGCATTTGGCAATGTCAAAGGATATCTAATCTTTGCTTGTTGGCATTAATCTCATGGTATAATACATGTAATGTAATTGTAAGGTAGTATGATCTTAGACTGTATTATTTGGGTTTGATCAGGGACTCCAAACAACGTATAAGTTTGAGCAGAAGTAGGATACCATATTCATTACAAGTTTTATATTAAGTGCTTCATTCATAGACATGAAAACTACATGTGGGCCGGCAATTGTACAGTACACAACTATTATTCGTATTAGACCAGGAAAAAAAAATCTTTCAATGCTCGAAGAATTTGTTCGTACAAGGTGAGTGACATGGGATGAGCCTCAGACACAAATAAAAAGTCTCTTGTTTGCATGAGGTGCCAAACAGCAGATTTACTTACCACTAGCTCGCTTTTGTTATGCACGTCGAGGCCTTACCATTCTGGTGATATGTACAACTTAGCAATGGCAAAGAGGACAAAATAACAAGCCTCAAAACTAGAACTTCAATTTGCATAAAAGGATGCATTATTATTTTTCACTCTTTTGTGGGGTCCAAAGTAAATGTCTACTGCATGAGATCATACTGTTAATTTAGACAAGTGTACAAGTCCAATCGAGAAATGAAGGTGAAGATATGTAGCTATTCAGAGGAAATATGAGCAGATGAGGAAAAAGAGTCGCAAGCATTCAAGCCAAAGCATATGAATTTTCTGAGCAAATCATTCTTATAATTTGAGTGAAAAGAACGGCAAGCTTTGAGAGCAATAGTTCATACAAAAGTTCTTTTTATTCATTATTGAGATGTACTTAAAGTTGCGCTCATTTGGAATTTTTGGGGTACGAGACCACTTCGAGTGCAATTACAGAGTTATAATTGGGGTAGATCAACTGGAGTTGGTTGATGGGACTTAAGTATAGAGTTAGGCTTAGGTGTTGGTCATGCAACACTTGCAAATCAGCGTCGATTGACAGTGAAGCTGAACCAGCCACGAATGAAGACCAAGTTGGTTGAACCATGTAAATCTCATGTAAGCCCTCATCAGCTACATATTGAAGCTTTATGAATATAATATTTGCATACCATTAGACAGTTTCTCCTTTGCAGTCTAGGAGACATTACTAATCGCGGAGGACCAGCTGAAATATGCAGAATCTTGCAGGGTCTGGGGTTTCAATAGACGACAGATGTCTTGAAATTGCATTTTTGGTTATCTGGGAAACGCCTCTTGAATTCTATTAAAGCATCTCCTGAGATAAGAAGTTGGTGTCCGAGCAGTCAGTTGACGGCATGCATTACATTATCCTTAAGGTTGGTATTGAAGATCCATTCAGATTCTTACGTACTCTTTAAATGAATGTGGAGCCACTCATTTTTCTTTCCTGCAACCGCTATTTCTTGATTCACCTTCCAGGACTAGGAAAGTTAAATTTAGTTAAGAGGATGAAAACAGCAAAGATTATTTTACAAAGAAATCTAATACAGAAGGTTGGGAGACTGGGTGATTCTAGAATCTGCAAGCAATTGTAATAATGGTGTCGTAACCTCAAAGCGATTGTGCTGATGAATAGCAGGGCAATTCTCCTTTGGCAGTATAGAGACATGTGTTTGCATGGTTTATCTGCCAAAGGAGAATCACACTGTTATTCACCCAGTCGACTTCTATTCATTCTCGAAAGTTGAAACCATCCGCTGTCCAACTGATAATCTGAGACCTCTATTTATACTGCTCAACTTGTCATCTGAAATTGGATATACCAAAAGGGGAAGCATAATGCTGGGACACGATCTGGTACAGGTTCTCCATTTTACGATGGATTTATGGTCCCAATGCTCTCTTCATAAAGTTATTTTTTCTTCTGTTAATCCATCATCTTGTAGGGTCCAGAAGCCCTTCACATCTTCGTATTCCCTTCCGGGTAACAAATACTCTCCAAACGCTTGTGTAAGCACTTCTCAGGCAAACATTTTTAAGCGTTTGTACATACCTTTGTAACATTTTTAAGCATTGGAAAGTTCTCTAAGGGAGTTTACGTAACATCAGGTTCCTCCTAGAAATATTGTAATGGGATTAGTTACTCGTCTTGCTCTAGCATCATTTTAAACCTCGAAAACTCTCCTTTGGAACGTGTGTTATTGTTCTTTTTGTTTTTTCGGTTTTCTTTTTTCTTTCTCTTCTGATCAATGTTGGAGCTGGTATCAAGTCTGATACAGCTTTCAGCATGGTGCAGTGAAGTATTTAACTACATTTAGTATTATACAAAAATGTATGCATTTTTTGATCGGTGGCGTCGCCTTTGCTAAGTGAAGGGTTTTGGGTAACCTAAAACTAGAAGCTTAAAACTAATGTACGTGGCGGAGAAAATTCACCTGTGTAGCCTTGGTACATGCTGTTGGATCTTCCTTTAAATATGTGGTATGCCACTAACAGATGGGGATAGATGCAGCGCTTTATTCATACGCTGGTAACTTCTTTTCAAATGTTCCTAAGATTTTGAAGTAGTCCGTAGCTGTGTTACTTGAAGAGAGATTTTGCTGGAAGGATCTTATTGCGGTCTGTGGCTGATGATGTCTCAAAAGACAGAAGGACCGACTCTGGATATTGCTCAGTTGCACAAACTTTTTGGTAGCACTTGTAGTAGTAACAAATCGTATAGGACCGGCTTCCAAGGATTGTAGTCATCAATGGATATTGCTCATCGAGCTCTTGGAATTGTGAGAAGATTTTAGGCTAATTAAGGATACGATACTAATGAGTATTATGTAGTCAATTGTGTTTTATTGTACGTTTTATTTTCTAAGTTTCGTCGTCAGGATTGCTGTAAGACCGGAAAAATATTTGGGTGTTGAGATAGAGCACCAGGTAGAATGAGAAATGTTACTTCAAATTTTCGCTGTGTCTACCCCCCAAAAAAAAAAAAACATGTTGCTGCAGTTTTCCCTGGAATGTACTTCCATCTTACAGCATACATAAATGAATTACTTTGCCCTGGACATTCTGGCTTACCAAGTAAATACTATTTTAGAGGTATATAAGGTAAAGTTTCAAAATCAAATTCACAAACTGCACATTCTATTCGCTCATCATTTGTGCATTTCTAACTCTGTGCTCTTGGCATCCTCTATTTGTTTTGATTCTGCATTTTGTCGATCAGCAGTTAAACTGTTCCATTATGTGTCCTTGATTTACTATGCACCTTGATTTACTATGACCAACTCTCTCGGCATTTTCCTATCTGCAAAGGTTTTGGTCTTTACTTTCGCCGCCCTTCAGAAATTGTAGCCGATGCTTAATGCTACTGCTCTGTAGGAAGCGATAAATTAGTTCGGAAATTTGTGAAAACATTGAACTGTGCTAACAGCTTGGGCCGTTGTTTCCACTTGTTAGGATTCAAGCCAATGTGCGAGTTTGGAGCACCTTTGTTCCACATGGCATGATTTTTTTCAGCGTATTTTCTCTGTATCTTTTTGGGAGGTCGGTTCTATCTGAATTTTTGTGAGGATCACAACTCCGAGGAGGGTGTGAGGGTCTAGATATCTTAAGAATAAATCTAGGAAATCTATCGTCGGAATATTTTACGGTTCGGGTCTAGGGATTAGATCTGAAAAATCTTAATTGGGAGCATAGTTTTGTAATTGAGTAGATCCATCAAGAGGATTGTTATTGATGATTTTGTGAGTAAGAAAAACACTGGTTGAATGTTCTTGAATTTATATTAATTTCTAGGATCCTTATAAAATTCAAGTTTTGATATCCTTCATTTTGTTTATACTATTGCATTTTTCTTGATGTTCTAGTTTTAGGGTTTCGCAGGGTGCAGGAACACATACATGCATCACAATAATAGAGTTGCGGATCAAACCAGAACAGCGTCTATCCCTACAATGTATACTGCGTCAGGGAAGCCCACATGACATCCGAGGAACCTATTTTGTACGCATTATTACACTACGTTCGGCAATGCCAAAGGATATCTAATCTTTGCTTGTTGGCTGGTACTACTCTCAGGGCCGGGTATAATACATGTAATGTAATTGTAAGGTAGTATGATCTTAGACTGCATTATTTGGGTTTGATCGGGGACTTCAATCATCCTGTAAGTTTGAGCAGAAGTAGGATACCATATTCAGCACAAGTTTTCTATCAAGTGCTTCATAGGCTGGCAATTGTACAGTACAGAGCCATTATTCCTATCCGATAAGGAAAAGGAAGATTCTTACTATGCTAGAAGAATTTGTTCTTACAAGGTGAGTGATACGGGATGAGCCTAGCTCAGACAAATAACTAATCTCTTGTTTGCATGCGGCGCCAAACAGTTGATTTTCTTACCACTCGCTCGCTTTTGCTACGGACACCAAGGCCTATCCATTCTGGTGATACGTACAGCTTAGCAATGGGGAAAGAGGGTAAAATAACAAGCCTCAAAACTAGATCTTCAATTCGTATAAAAGGGTGCATTATTATTATTATTATCATTATTCACTCTTTTTGGGGGTCCATACTAAATGCCCGCAGCTGCATGAGATCAAACTACACTGTTAGTTTAGACAAGTAATTTCCTCAGTGAACAGAAGTGATTTTTATCGCAGATTATTTACTTGTGTTCTTATCGCAGATTGTTTTATTCCTCACAGCAGGCGTAAACAGAGGATGCTCTTGGGGGAATAACAATCGGTTATGTATCTTATGGATACATAGATAAGAATTCTGTCGACTGTGAAGGAGATTCGCACGGCATAATTCTTTTGTTCCAAGTCTGCCGTCTTATAATTCATAGCATTTCTGTTCTGCTGTCTGTCACAAAACCTTCTAGTAATCTTTTCGTACCTGAAGATGCATTATTCCGTCTCAAGTTTGGATATGCTGAGCCAAAGGTGTAGCATATGCTATTACAAACAGTTTCTGTACTGTGTCCCTTTTGCTGCTCATGTTTCGTTGGTCCCCATTCTTTAATTGAAACTTCCGCTAAAGTTACTGTAAGAGAGAGGGTTGAAACGACGGCCTTGGAGAGTTGGAGGTCAGATCGATTCCTTTCTTGGGTATGGCGCTCGAGATTAATCCAATTGTCAGGCTTTATGATAAGTGTTGGTCATTCAGTAGTTAAAAACAATTCTAATTCTATTAAAACACTATTTGTCTCAGCCGGAGGTTTGACTAAAAGACCTTTCATGACAGATTTTAAATTTTGGCAATCCTGATAGATTGAATTGCTTCCGATGCTAAACCTCTCCCAATTATCTCCCCTTCTCATTGCTGACTTATCTTACCAGGTAAACTTTTACTTGAACAGTCAATCCGTAATGCTGGAAGAGCTGAGAAAAGAAAAGAAAATAATAATTCATTTATCTTATCCTTCAGGAGGGACCAAGCGTGGAAGCTGCAGTGATCGTTAAGAGGCTTATTTTGAACATTTTTACATGATTACAACACGGCTTGTTTATTCACAAGTATGGTTACCTTTACTTTTCACATCCCAATTTCGTAGTTAATTAACGAAAATTTATTAATTACCAAAAAATTAAATGAGAAATAGATGGGAAAGGCAGTACATTCGACAGAATCATCATCTGTAGATATTCTTTTTGAATTGCTAGTCTTTGGGCTCTCTTCCTGCTTCAACCTCTTGAACAACACTATAAGCTAGACACAAAAGTAGGAAACTTATCTATACTATCAATGAGAGACCTTGGGTATCATGATGAAACTTATTCAGGAGGAGTTGAACACCAGCATTTGGGCCAGGCTACTAAGCGCAAACCTGTATAATATAGAACTGTACCAATGAAACAAAGAGGGTTTATGCTTATGGACAGAATTATTAGATGAAAGCCGCCGGCAGCATCCTATGTTATACAGGACCAATGGCGGAGGATGTGCTTCACATATTTAGCTTACACAGGATGTGGCTTGCTTTTCTGATTCTCTCAGAAACGGATATCGAGTCCTTGAAACTTTATGGACTAGGATCGTTGAACCTTCAAGGTGCATGGGAATATGCCGGTTTGTTTTAGTAACCAAACTTGCTTTCACATTGGTCTACTATAAATATATTGAAGCCCCTCCTTTGTTCATCACGATAATCAGTCAGAGTGCATGGTTGTATTATTACGGGGCAAGCCTCCTTTCGGCAGACGGCAACGAACTGCTTTTGTTCTGCTATATTCTCACAATGCAGGGCGTTAAATCCCGCTGCCAAAGGAGATTTGTCCGGCAATTCCTCCATGCAAATATTTGAAGCAGCAGTGCGCTTGTTGCATAAACACGTAGCGACGTGTGTGTGTGTGTGCTTGTGTGATGAAATTGTTTCATTGATACTGATCCGTCTAAGTGTCTGTCTTTGCATGTGGCTTCAGGATGTCATTTTAGCCAAACATACTATCTCAGGACAGGATATAACAGGCGTGCATGCGACGGGATTGTCTTCCTCCTGCAGCCGTCTTTCCACTTCTGATTGCCCATGGACTTCAGGTATACCATTTGTTCTTCGGCGCCAAATGGTCCGTCTAACGTGTGCCCCTTACGCATGAGTTAAGGCTTTAATTCGTATAACTTGAAAATTTTAATCGCGCACGTAGGTAGTAATTAGTGCTATTAAATGCCACTTTATTTATGGTTCTATGGTCAAAAAGGATAATGTGCAACCCTTTGAATAGATATAGCCCATCTTGTCTACGTCATAGCCCAAAGTCGTACCTCTTTACCCCTTTTTTAAACCAAAATTAGGCTAACAAACAACCACAAATATATGGTTTACCCCATTTTTTAACCAAAAAGATCTTTTTCTCACCATTTCCTTTATCAGCAGAAATATCTTACTTATCATAAATAAATGCAGATCATGTTCCCTTTTCCTCCCGTCTCTGTAGGCTACAGTGACTTCTCAATTCGTCACCCAACTGCCTTCTACTCATTTTAGCTACCCACTACATCCCCACTGTTGTTGCTCTTATGACCTCGAAATTGGATCCCAAAAGGGTGGCAATAGGACATCATAAAACAACTACTTTCAAAAACCGGAACTTTCAAAAATCAAAGTTCGACAATTCGTCCCCCCTCTACTAAAGTTTGCCTAATGAGATGGTAACCTTTATTTTAGTTCACCCGGACCGAAGTGAGCTAAAATAAATGGCCCTAACCAAACACTAGCCACGCTTGAAGTCGAACCAAATGCAAGCTTAATCTATTGAATGGAAATAATTATTAACTCCAATATTATAATTATACTATCAACAAATGAAGATATTGGTTTATAATTGTGTATATAGTCTTGAAATGAAACTATCATAGCCTCCTTAACAAATATAACAATATAATGTATTTTTTTTGAAAATCTTAATATATATTTAGTAATGTTAGCATAGTTTACTGAAAAAATAACATATACAAAATTTACTTTTATCATGCATATTTTTCTTACCGAATTCAAAATATAAAAACTTTATCGAGCACTATACAAAGTAAATTTATTTTTGTCTAATTAACCACATACACAAAGTTCATTACTTTTATTCATTAATTAGATTGAAAACCAAATAATATATGATAGTAAGTACTAGTTATTAACATCATTAACCAAGAAGAAATTCGGTAATTTTTTTTCTTTGATGATAATGTGTTTTGTGTATAACTTCATACTTTACCTTCAAATATCCTTAATATACTTATACCTTACCATTTCATATAGCCATGACAAAACTCTGTTTGGCTCTGTAAAATTTTACGGCAACAATTACCAATCTCACGACAATGAAAGGTAAATCTATATCTAGTTATATACAATTTGATCTAACTGTATATATAATATTTATCCTAAATTAAACAAATGTCATAAAAATTATCATAAAACTTATAACTTGTTTATTACAACAAGCTAACAAATAATGTTAATGCGAATTGCAAACCAACTTCACCTAAAATTGTATTTAATGTGATCTAAAGTATGTAGAACGAGATTAAGCATAAACTATAAAATCTAATATGTTATAGATTATCCCGATTCGATATCCGTCCAAATATGTGTTTGGCTTGAACCCAAAAAAAAAAGATTTGAATTAGCACAATCGAAAATAGTCTCGAACCCATCATACCGATTGCATATTCAACTTAATGTCAACTCGATTCAAAATTATCCTAAATGAAAAATATAACGTCGCATATTTTTAAACCTTACTTTGTAATAATTTTTTTCACGCTAGTTTTACAAGATGTGATACCTTGCCTTTCCAAAAGCATTTTTGTAACACACAATTTTTACTACTAAAAAAATGTATTTAAAAACTTATTTAGTGGAAGTGGAAATACTAAAATAAGAGTGTTATCGCCACATTTATCATAAACACATTAGGACTTTCACACTTATATTTAGATTAAAAAAAATACTTGACTTAATTTATCAACAACTTACACTTATTTTACTTAAAAGTTCACAATTGATATAAAAGGGAAAATGCCCTTAGACACTTCTAAACACATTAGGACTTACAAAAATCATAATAAATCTTAAACAACTCCAAACCCTAACATATTATTAATCAAACTTTAACTAAAATACCTAATGAACATAATGGTAAATCTAGATTTTATTAAAAAAAATTAACAATTAAAAAGAGCAAACATCCCCTATGGTTGAGAGGCACCTTAAAAATATAAATTTCAAAACTCAACCAAGATTTAACACAATTTTATTCAAACTAGTATATAGATATGGTCACATGCTTAGATAAAATTAAAACAACCAAAATAATCAAAACTAGCCTACAAGTTAAGAACTATTAAAATAGGCCAAACATGTCATTTTCCATTCAAACTTTATGATAGTCAATATCGTACTTTAGCACATGAATAAACATATAAAATCATGCTTAACATAAAGAAAAACACAACATAAGAATAATATATAAAGAGAGTTGAAACCCTAGATAGAATGAAATGAAATCCTTTATAATTAAATCGTATAAGGTACGATCAACATAAAATCATAAGAAAATATGATTTCGTGCTTAAGACATAAAACATATTCTCATGATTTTCTTAAGATAAAAATAATCAGTTTAACACATAAAACATTTCCAATACCAACATGATTAGAACTAAAATAAATAAATATGTAGCACTTAAAATCCTACTTCTAAAGGTTATATCATATTACTTGGCACCAAAGCTCCTAATCACAAAAGAGAAAGATTATTTACTAAGAGTACCACCACCTAGGTCTTCTTGGTCTTCTTGATCACCTTAAAAAAAAACAATAACAACTTAACAAGATCATAAAAAAAAATGAAAGAAAAGAGGGAAAAATGAGAATAATGAACTAAACCCTTCTCTTGAAAAAATGATGAACTTTGAGCAAGGATAACTAAGAATTATCTCAACCTTTCACTATAATTTCATTTCCAACACTTAGAAAAATTGTTTAATAGCTAAAATAAAGTCAATTAAGAGGTTAAAGAAAATAAAACAAGAGAAGAAAATGCGGAAAAAGCTGATAACCTAGACAAAAAAAGCATAAGGTGAAAAGGGCAAAATGAACATAAAAACACCAGGGCAAAGTAAGGGAAAATGAAGGTTGATGGAAGATATTGGTGTAGGGATTGAAGACATATAAAATAAGGAGAACAAATAAAGAAAATAGCCTTAGGTAGTAGTGAAAATTGAAGGCCAAGAGAGAAGAAAATGAGAGAAAAATACTTAGGCAAAATGTCGAAATGAAAGTGTGATGAATTATGGAGTGTATGGTGGGTTGAGGACCTAAAAAAAACCACCCTTACCACTCAAATCTAGCACACAAAAAGGGAGGCATGGGGTGATTTTTCTTGAAACACTTGACTAAAGTATTTAATTAAGGTAATGCGATGTAAGTAAAAGGGGGGATTATGGGTGTATTTTTGGTTGAATGAAGGTACAACCATCAAAAATTTGATATTAGGTAAAGTGGGAGTGATATAAAATCATCAGGAGGTTTAAAGGGTTCACCACAATATGATTAAGGTAATTTAATTGTGTAGAAAGTAAAATAATTGATATTTATTGAAAATAAAATACCAACTAAATCTCAAACATTATGCAGAATTAAGAAAAGGTGCGTAATAATTTTATAAACATAAATATATAAAAATATTTGGTATCATAAAATATTCGGAGCCTATACAAATTAAAAAGAGAAAAACATAAAATAATGATTTAATCACATAAATGGATTTTTCCTCAATTTTACAAAATGAATAAAGAAAAGGCTAAATATTGAATGAAAGGGGTGAATAATCAAGGCTAGAATATTTTATAATGATTAATGAGGCTAATTATCTAAGATAATTAGAGTTAGAAAAATAGGGTGTTACAAATACCTACATCATTCTTACAATAAATGCAAGGCTAGAGAGAATCACAAAAAGCATAATAAAGTTATATGTATAAATGGTAATTTGTTGAAAAGGGAGATTCAATCTATAAAGACATCAAGGAAAAAAAATTAAAATATAAAAGGGGAAAAGAAGGACATAAAAGTCTAAAATATCTAGATATATAAAAGCACCATATTCAATCTATCGCCAATTAGCCCTCAGTTTAAGTCCTTCCGGTCCTAAAGCTACTATCAGTGTATACATCATCAATAATGTCATCACCCTCAAAATCCACCTACAACATATCATTTAAAAGTGTAGTATCAATACACAAGTACTAAATTAGCCACACTTAAACTTAGAGAATAGCATATGCATATAACACATATATTGATGGAAAGGATCATACGATAACATAATACAACACAATATAAAGGTTAGGTATAATATGCTTAAAAAAAGGGTATTACTTGATATCAAGGAATTACTTAAGGCCAATCATGTTTTATTATTCCAATTACCATTTTATACCTCTTCTCATAGGGTAGTTAACCTTAGAGAGAAATCATAACTAATACTATATCTTTCACTTTAATTTATCATATTTCATTTGAGAATCACATGTGTCACCACCACACGATACAATGCTTAGCCACTAATTAAATGAATCCATCATGCCACAAATTGTCATCAGGTGTAAAACCATGTTCTTCTAGAAAACCTAACTTATTCATAAATTGTAACACCTTAAAAATTTTGTTCAATCTAATCCTATATCATTAACACCCTAATTTAATTCTAATCTCGATAAAATATTATTTTAGCCTTAACCCAATTTCTTAATCCTAAAACCTTAACCAAACCCAATTTCTTAATCCTAAAACCTTAACCAAACCCAAAATCTTCTACCCAGATAAACCATATCTTGTAACTCAATCTTAATTCCGTAAAATTTGTTACTAATCCTATATATTTTGGCTAATCCAAAATCACCAAAATTAATCCTTAACCTTTTCATTTTTTCCTTTTTCTTTCTCCTTTTCTTTTATTCCTTCTCTTTTCTCCTGCCAACCTTGCTATAACATTTAACTAAACTTTATGCAACTTGTATCCTCCCACTTGCACCATCTCCTATCACCTCCTCTACAGCCACCCTCATTCATCATCCATCACCCATCTTCTTCTCTTATCCTTTGATGCCCGAAATACAGACACACACGCACACCTTCCTTGCCAACATTCTCATTCTCACATAACCTACTCACAAGCCATCACCATCCTTTGCTGCACCCTCTGTAATTTAACCACAACACACATAACCTACACCATTCCCTTGCAATGTCTGCTCACACGTCTTCCCCCTATTTTTCTTCCATCATGCATGCCTATGTACACACACTCACACTCACTACACACTCTCCTTCCTTCTTCTTTTGTTTTGCCTTACCTTCTACCTATTTTGTGTCCAAAACATAGCCTCGAGCTCCCCCTCTTCTTTCCTCTTTCTTCCTTCTTCTTTTCATCCTCTTCTCTACCTTGTTTTTCCTATCGCACCACCATTTCCACCACCAACACCACTGTGCGCCACCATGCACGGCCCATCAACCGGTGGACTAACCAACAAGGTCACCACAACCCTTCCCATCATTGTCACTGGCCATCGTTGTCGGTCACCAATTCTTTTTCCTTCTTCTCTCTCATGTGTGTCTCATTTTTACAAAATGCACAGCCTGCACACGATCTCAAGCATAGTCGTGCAACACTAAAATTTTCTATCGCACGCCCATGCAACCAGCACAGCCTGTCCATGTACCCTTGCATAGCCTGCGTAAGGCCCTATCGCACATTTGTGCTCATCTGTTTGACTTACACTTGTTTTCCTAGTGATCGAGCACTACTATGCCACTTCACACTGCTTGGCCATATGCAATCCTAACTCTCGACTAAGGCTGCACTGCTTGCAACACGGGTGTGCAGCCACCCATTTAGGATATACACCCCTATTTTCACCCTCAAATCTTATCCAAATACCACCAAATTTTAATCATAGCTCTACCATACATTCCACCACCCTCCACACATCTCAAGCTTTCATTTAACTCTAGTTATTTTTATTTTTACCCTCTTTATCTTAATTTTTTATTCAATTATACTATTTAAGTTAACTGGGTGTTATATTATTTTTTATAGGTGGTATTCAAGTGATCTCGGAGGAGGAGGTATAAGATTTTACGTGCTTAGAGTCCTATGTCCTAGTTGGTAAGGATATTAATCGATGTTTTAGGATTTTTATGTTAATTACTTGTATGGATATTTTTATTTTTCATAATAATGTTGTTATATGATTTGATGTATGTTGTGAGTATATAGAGTATATGTTTGAAAGAAAGTAAGAACAGATAAGAGGTATAGTTATGATTTTCTTATGATAATGAAATATTTATAGGAATACATTTTATGGCATAAAATATGGGCTAAATAAGCTATGATAAATGAACATAAGTATATTTATGAGGTAAGATGATGATTGGTGGATTTGGAAAATGATGATTGTGGAAGATATAAGAATTTATAAAATAAAGACTATCGGTTACCCTTAAGGGTATTTTGGTTATTATGGGATAATAAGAAAATTTTGGTATTTTACGTGCTAGGTGGATTAAAATATGGTAATGATATCCTAAGAAGTGTTTGGAAGTACTATTATTTGTCTTGGGTCCTTCAAAATGAAATAATGGTCTAATTAGGGCATAATTACTTAAGATGATAATATTATTACTCTATGTGTAAAACCTAGAGGTTATCCGAATTCTGGATATTTTGCTAATGGTTGGCCTTATAAGGATGTTTATTGGACTTGGCAATCATGTGAGTCTCATGGGAAGAATTATGACTACTTATGAAAGTAGGGTTCCGATAATTCTATGGATAGTACTTTGGATAAGGTTATTAATGTGGACGACGTGGGAATTAGATCGTGAATTACGAGTATGATAATAATGATGATATTCGGGGATGATATATTATAACTTGTGGTTAAATAATCAATATAGGATAATGAATGCTAGGAGTGTATAATTAGGATTTAAATAGATTAAGGAGTTTGACCTATGTTATGTGTTTATCTGCTTCAATGTGTTTGATGCCCATGAATCAATCATAAATAAGATAATAATCATTTAAAGTGAAAGAGCATATGAGTAGGGATAATGTGATGTTTTTTTATACATTCCATTCTACCGGAGAAAATAGTGGCTCAGGAGCATTTTTCTGAGAAGGTGTTTCAGTTTGTTTCACCGAATTGAGAATAGTGGGGCCTTTGCTCATCATGGAATGAAAATATAATATTATAAACTATGGAAAAGATAATAATGATTTAAAGTACGTGAGTCAAGACCAAGGTATTGTTATCATATTCGTTCCATCGGAGCGAATAGTAGCCCACGAGCGTTCTGCCCCAAGAATGTGATTGTTTTAGATCTGTCCCATTAGATAATAATAGTGGCTCAAGTATGTTTTCCCTGAGAAGGTGTTTTAGACCATTTTATAGGTTCACGAATAGTGAGGTTCCTATACTCAATGTATATAAAATAATTAAAATGGTTATATCTAATAAAGAGACCTCGATTAGTACTTATCTTATGAGATGTTTCATTTATTTGAATTTGTACCTATCACCTATTGTGAATACATGTGTTGATTCGTAAGTATTGTTTCCTTACTTAGTACGTAGCATACTGACCATCCATTTTATCGATTTCGCTTGTTCCCACCAACAGGAGACCCTGAGTCTTTTGTGTAAGTCTCATAAGATCCCCTAGATGATTATGTTGCCTATGATGCGCTATGTGGGGATAAGTGACCTTATTTGTACTAGGTGTTTGGGTGAAGAGTAATGTTATCTAGTAGATACATTTACTTAGATACCTTTTTAAACTCTTGATCCATGGTATCCCTTATTTTGTATTTTATTTATTGTAACTCAAAGTTAACCTGCTAACTTATTATTATATTATAAAAGCTTCTTTCGTTTCTAATTTCCTTCTGTTACTATAAATATTTTAGCCTTCTGATTGATGTAAAGATGATTGAATAAACCATAATTATGTCAATTACGATGGTAACTTCCAATATTTTACTTATATGCTTCCATTGTAAAATAAAATTTTTCAGTAGTAAAAATCAAAGTGTTATAGTTATTGTATGTAGATTGTTGGCTATACGTGATTTTATACCTTTGTGTGTTGTTTGACTATGTGAGCATGTTATTTTCTGTAATTTAGGTGTGTTCACTCATAATTTTTTTATTAAATTGTTTTATTTTAAGGTATGTTGTGATGCAAGTGATATATGTATCGTCAAACATTTAGGTTGGATTCAAAGAATAGGGCTTCTAGTGTTTTGTCCTATACCAGGATTTATAGATTTTAGATATTGGTGTTTTTTGCTTCAGCAATTTCAATCTTTGCTTTGAGAATTATATTTAAAGATTTTACCTTTCTTGGTGGTTAATTTTATTTTTGGGGTTTTCTTTGCCTATCCTTTCATCTATCATGGCTAGGTGAACGCACACATACCTCTCCTCATGATATAAGTGGTGGTAATATCCCTAATTTTTTTTTTTAGTTTTTACACTATTCTTTCAAAACAAAACCTTTAAGTTGAGAAAAATAAGGGTGCTACAAAGGATATCACAAGACACTAGGCTAAACCACCATTTATTACTCATTTATCTTTAATTATGGTCAAGGTCAAATATGGAAAATTGGTAAAACTCAAAACAAATGGCATAGATAAAACCCTAAACCAACTATTAAATTGGTTTCACACTAATCACTAGTTTGGTACATCATCACAATAAGGGAACTAGGATAATTAACTGATTCTAGGTGAAAAGAAAACTCCCAACACTCAATGTACTATTGGATTGGTAAAATAAAACTAGTTGTTTGAATCAATCTCATACTTTTCTAGCTCATTAAAACACATTCCTGCCTATTGATGCAAGAAACCTTTATAAATCATAACCCACAACAATATTACACCCATAATCTTTGAATCACAAATCAAACTCCAACACATGCTCTAAATCCACACTTCTAACTCAAGGCATACAAATATGCTTTTCATGATGCAAAATAGATCTATCAAGCATAAACCACCACTCACAACCCATATAACATGACATGCTTCAATATATACCATAGGAAACAACTAGGATCACACATAAATGCTTCCATGGGAATAAAACCTCCTAGGTCAAGTACCAAATAGCACAATTCACACCTATTATCATTCTTAACACAACTTTCATACTTTTACAATACTTTTCATGCTATAAAATCGAAACAAAATACAATCTAGAATCTCACACAACACATTTCATCATGTTATAGCACATTAGAACTATTTTATAATGTAAGATGGGTTTATTAAAAGCAAAAGTATTATTGGAACCAATAAAATAAACACTAGCTACTCTCATTGGAACCTTAATTTCATTTATCAAAAATCAATGAAAAGTTTTTAGAAAAATTCATTTTAAATAAAAAAAGGTTATAACAACAAAAAGGATAGAGTAACAAGGAGGTAAACCCTTTTCTTGAATTCTATGAGATTAAGAGAAAGTGAAATCAACGATTTTTCTTCACTTACACTTATACTCAACCCTTTATTATCTACAATAAAAATTAAGGAGATATATAAATGGAATTAGGAAGGTGAAATTAGAAGATAAATGAGGATGAAGAAGAGGAACATGGAATTACATAACATAAAAAGAAAGAAGAGGGAGGTCTCCAACACTTAGTACTTTTTTTTATTTCAAGAAGAGGGAATGCTGAAGAGAATGTTTTATGCATGGAAATTCAATCAACATAAATTAAAAGGGAAGGAAGTCTTATTCATGGTTCATATAGGAGGTGTTGGTTAGCCACTTGAGTGTCCATAGTAGGATAAAACAATGTAGGTGGCTAAAATATGCAAAGGGGATATATAAGCACAAAAATCCTATAATAAGGGGAAATGGAAGGAAATGGCATCTTTTGTGGCTAAGTGGTCTACCACACAACATAGACATGGAGGGGCGGGGAAAAGGAGTGAAAAAGTGAGTTCACAAGGAGTGAAATGAGGGGAAAGGTAAAACATTACTGGATGTCAAGGATCTTGTAAATCTTTAACCAAAATATGATAAACACTAGTAAGAGTGATCATAAATTCTCTAAAAATGATTTATAATTAAATTATAGCATATTCATAAAATTATATAAATTTTTAAAAAATTGAATTAAAATACTTTTGAAATTAATTAATATATTTATACTGATTAATTAATTTTGTCTTATTCGTTCATTAGTTTCGCTGAACCAAAAAAATTAAAGTATAGGTGAACTATTTTGCTTTTGAAAACAAAACTCTCTTACTTTCATTATAAGACAGTTTTACAAAGAATTTACATTAACTTAATTTAAGATATATAGAAAAAATAATTTGACAAAAATAGGCACAAAGATATGGGGTATTACATTACTACCCTCTTGAAAGATACTTCAACCTAACCTTAACAATATTCTTCTCACAACGCCCTCTAAGTATAGCTTGTGCTAAAAATCAGATATCAATTTATCTCAGTTAACTCTTTACATGCCTCATCAAATTCTAATATATACTCTCTTTATAGGTTAAATTAAGGTCCCTCTACTTCATGAGTCTTGATAGGTACGTTGGGTGGTTGTTTTATGGAATCCCACAACAAACTTTCCATCTATCACCAATTCAGATCAAATCCCTAGCTAACATGATATAGTACTTGGTAAATTACCCCTACTTTATGTACATTTGGTTTGGAACATCATTGATAAACAAGTCTTTCTAATCCTTTTCACTATTATCTATGGCACAATATATGGCTAGTTATCCAAAACAAAGTATGATCTATACATGCATGACCCCAAGCAAAGATAATTCTTTATCATAAGGTTTAATATCTCATTCAAATACCTTATGTGCTCCCTTATGTTCACACCTTGTAACATGGAAAATAAAATCACAAGGTAGTTGCTAAGAAATTATGGCATCTTCAAATGTATGCAAAGGACATTAGAACCTAATCTTCATTACTAATCACCATCTTATATTCTTTCCAACTCTAAAGCATGTAATAACTTGACTCAAATAGAACATGATCTTTATTACACCATTCCCCTCCAAAAAATTACATTACACATAGTTCAATCATAAGAAAGGACAAGTGTCTAATGAAAACCAATGGGGATACTACCTTGTTAAAAGAAAATGACCTAGGCATTATTATTCGATATTAACATTAGCTTACCACTAACAATTAACCATTATTACTTAATCACTTCCTTTATGATTTATATTACATCACACACAATTTTGATCTATAAGGGGGTTAATGCATCACTTAAAAATATTTCCACACTTGGAATCTTTCTCAACTCTTTATTTTAACTTTAATACTTAAGACAATCAACATTCAACAAAAAAGGTCAACAACATAGTTAAGCTCAACTAAAATCCACCTATGTTCAATCATTCAACACTTCAAAAAAAATTATTCTTAAAATGTAATACCTTTTTTGTAGAAACTCTAATTTGAAAAATAGTAATTGCTTGTAATTAATTATAATATTTATTATAGGATTTTCTGTATTAAATGTATTATTATGGTAAATTATATATAAATTTTAATATAAAATATATTTGGATAGAATTTGGGTTATTAGTTTTAATCATAATTTAAACCCTAATAGGTATCTATTTTACTGAGGAACCCTATTCTTCTAACTGATTCAACTATTCTTACTATCCTTCCTACCCTATCATGATTTTTTCTCCATATCCCTCCTCTACCTCCCATGTTTCTCTCCTCGCACTGTACTTCTCTTATGCACTCCATACTTTACCTCTATCCTATGTTTTTCTCATCTTGTATTCTCATCGGCGTAGGCCTTCATCTATTCAAGCTCTCCTCCTCTTCTCTATTTTGTGCTTTGAACCCCATAAAGCAAAGTTTGTGCTTCGTTTCCCCTTCTTCCAAGCTCCATCCCCATCATTCTCCTCATCATTTTGCCATTATCTTTTTCACTTTTAGCTATAAATAGTGACCATCGCTTTTTCACTCCCCTCAGCAATGCCTATAACCACCAAATCCTCCCCCTTGAATTTTTCCTCCACCATTGAAGCTTCCCCCTTGGTTGCTTCCATCATCTATGGTCTCCCCTAGCAATGACCACACAAGTGTCGTAGCTCTCCCTTACCTTGTGCAACTTCATGTCATTCTTCCCATGCCGCATTGTTGACTCACATAGCTTCTTTTGCCCAATTATTTTCTAACCCTCTATGTTGAGTTAATTTTAATTAACTTTTGATATCATTGTGTTGTATTATATGCTAATATACGTGTTAGTTGTGTTGATGTAAGGAGTTTGAAGAGGTTGAGCGTAGATTAGTTGGATGAACCTTGATTTATTTCTTTTTCTTGGATAAGAGGTAACAATACCCTTCTACTAAGATGTGAAATCATATAATGACACAAAAAGGTTATTATGTTACATAGGGTATAATTTATACATGGGTTTTTTGAAGGGATATATGCATGCATTATATGCTAAAATTTTTACAATAGATAAGTGTTATGAAAAGGTGTGAACATAAAAATATGATGTTAAATAATTAGCATATATTCCATGTATTATTTAATATGAGATATAAGCATGTATATTTTGTTGATTGGTTAACATGTGTATGTCTAGAGTTTTATTATGGTTTATAATCTTATCATGTTATGATGTAAATGCCATGATAAGTGTTCCATGCTTATCATTGCATATTAGCTAGTGCTAATATAAATAGCATAAAAGCATGCACGCATGATTTAGGTTCGAATACGATAATTATTACTCTCTTGTTCTAGGGTTAGAAATGTTTCCTTATATATACCATGATGTCAATCACCCTTTTAAATGTCATATTATGCTATAAATATGTATGTACATGTTGCATGTAATATATGACAAGTTAGAAATGCATGATCAAGGTTTGTATGTGCAACTTACTAAGTGCATGAAAAGTGGAAAATATATAGTTTGTTTAGAGTTACTCATAAAAAGTAATTATCTATAATAATTACTTATTTTAGAATTTTTTTAGCCTAAATTTTTTTCAAAATAAGTAGTTATCATAGATAATTACTTTTGACAAGTAATTCCAAACATATGCATAGTCAATCGCTAATCATAAAACTACTTTTGTACTAAAATATCGTGAATTATTATCTTTTAGAATTTTTATTAAAAATTGTCATAATAATAATGTTTGGTAAAAAAAAATTAGATAATAATGGTGAAATTATGGTTTTAGGGGCATTTTGGTCATTTTTGACCTAATACACCTGTTGTGAATAATTGGCTATAGGATAGTCTTAGACTTTTGGCAGGTTGATCTTAGTGTTAACTTTAGCCTAGCATAAATCGCTGATATTAGGATTCACCTTAATGATTGGAAATAAAGGAAAAATGCTTAAGTATGGAAATTGAAATTGTTGTGTAGTATGTGATATGGTGATCATCTTATAAAATATTAATACTTAAAGTGGAATACCTCAAATTTGGGAATTGTTTCCCCCTAAAGTTATCTACCATAGCGATGAGTTAATAGTTTTTAGTTTATTTTGGTTTGCTGGTGCGCCGTGGTGCCCCAATAAGGCCCTAATCTACTTTATAGGTGACCTACAGGCCCTATATAGGGTATTAATACTTAAGGATTCGGTGTCCTAGGTTTGGAGTACACTATGTTACCTTTTGTAATAGTATGACCAAAGTGCTATTATGCCTCTTGGTTAAAAGGCTGAGAGGGTACCATGATGCCGTGTGCCCTAGTATGATCGGTATACTTTCATATCTCTGAATTATTATTATATCTCCTTAAGTAATTAAAAATGGAAGTAAATATTTTGTAAGAATATAAATGGATTGTTCAAATCATGTGGTTTGATAGTTACCTTAGTGCCTTACCTTGGTATTTGGAATTGATTTGGATGTATTGATTGGGTAGTTACCTTAGTGCCCTATTGTTAGTATTTGGATCTATTTTGATTCTCTTGGTTCTGACCATTTCATCATCTCATATTTTCCTTGATGTATATATGTCATGTTACTACCTGTGTTCCTCATGTAGCCATCCATTCTAGTGTTGTGTAATGGTTCACTTAGTACTGTAATACTGATGAGCACCATTGTATGCCCCTACCTATTCAATGGGCAATGTTTAACTTGCAGGAATACCTTGAGAGTTTAGTTTGATAGCTTTTTTAACACTCCCACTTTTTACTGCCGAAAATTTTCATTTAATATAGGGAAAAAGCTGATAACACATCTAAGAAAAATAGGGTGTTATCACTGTACTTGATACAAGATAAACATTCACTGCTTACCTCGTATCGGATATAAGGCTAAAACCAACCAATACATATAAAAACAACACATTGCTGAATATAAATTACTTAAACACTTTGAAAGGTTATTTACATCAAAGGACCTTAATGGCCCCCAACCAAATCATTACAAAAATACAAGTAGTTAAAATTACAGGGCTACATTAAAATGAGATTGGGGTGTGACCCCAAAAATAAAACCATGGTCTGTCACTTACCCCAAAAAACCTCCAGATGTCCATACTCTTAAGCCCCGAACCTAAGCTGAGGTAGGCCCACCACTAGCCATTTTCAAAAACCTATACATAGCCCTTTGTTGGTGGGAATGAATAGGTAACCAAGTAAATAAGCACATCAGTATGCTACGTACTGAGTAAACTAAGTTGCTCCATCAATGAAAACACAAGTAAGCAACTTCTATTGCACATGGTTATAATACTTAACATGTGTCATGCTAATGTAATATACGAAGAAGGTAGGAATTCACCAGAACATGCTATCATGCATAACTCAGATGACATAGAATATATCATGCTTGATTTCACATTATCAACACATAAGTACTCACATATGTAATGAATAGATCAATCCAAGAACACTAAATTTGATTTTCAATTCCTCAATCCTTTAGATTATACCACTTACTTATTCATATATTAACACATGTTAACATCTAGCTAACATTTCAATCAACAACCAGTTAGTCGTTTAAGACATTATCCAAGTGTATATACCAGCTTTTATCCTTTTTGGACATTTATACCATTATTTCCATCCTTATCCAATTATTAATTATTCAATTATTCATTATTCATATTTTATCATCTATAGTTTATTATCATTGAGCTATGGATTGTGCACCACCCTATGGTCTCATATACCATCGAAGCCTATCTAAATAAGGAACATAAAGTCTGAGCTAAAGATAATCACCAACGTGGACATAAGACCAGGCTAAAGCCAAATCACTAGAATGGACATAAGTCTAGGCATAAGCCAAACCAATATGGACAAAAGTCCATGCCAAAGCCAACCACCTAGGTAACCAAACCCTTTAGTATCGATACCCCCTATTAACTTATTAGTGTCTAGAGTATGTAAAGCATCGAGACCTCTAAGGATCCAACCCAAAGACACCAAAAATGATCGAGGGCAGACTAACTCCAGATATCTAATCAAGGATCGGGTAACCCACACCCATACACAACTCGATTATCTTTCACTTTACATGATTAGTATATTATTCATGAGGTAAGTGATCATACAAGGCCCATGCAAAAGCAAGTAAGGCATTTTCCATGTTTATTCCATATCAACCCCTTTTTTTTCCATTTTCCCGACCATGTTGGGGTTTCCATTTATCATTGTCTAGAATTATTCAAGCACATCATGTTCTTTTATTAAATCCCAAGTTGGAATTCATTATCCTTTTCTCAAAACCATCATATTCCATACATGGAACATCCATTTAGCCTTTACAATACTTATAGAGTATATCATAAACTATTGTCTATTTAATCCTATTATTGGACCATTAATCCGTGATAAATTTTGTATTTTATCCCATTAATAATCATAGGGTAGTTAACCTCAAAGTATAACCAAACCTAAAGGAAATAAATCACACAAATCAGTTGAGCCAATTAATCGGTTGCGCCAATCAATTGATTAGTGTGGGTTGACTAATCTATTGGTTTGGGTCAATTAGTTGATCAATTTGAATCAACTCGACTTTACTTTTCCTCAAACCTGTAGATTAGTTTGAGAAAACTAGTTGAATTTTCATAGGCCTATTGATAAGTTCTGTCCAACCAATCAATGGATTTAAGCAAATAGCAAGATCAAGGTCTCTACACGCTTGCCAAACGATCGATTTGACCTAACTAGTCAATTAATTTTTCCTATAACAACATCAAACCATTATTTTCAAGTATATTTAAACTGATAAATCATCATTAACTAAATTAGAGCATATATCAACATAGAATAACATATTATTAACGAAATTAACTTACATACTGCAACATTGAATCATCATACCATATTGTTATCAGTTTTCATGCTTTTTACTGTAAGTCTACCATCTATCCATCCAAATCACCTGTGCAAGCCATCTACATTCATGCCAACATACAAAACAAACTAAAAGGAACTCATATCATGTAGGAATATCCATACATTATTTTAGAAGCAATAATCACTTACTTGATGTAAGTAAAACTCCTCTTAAATTAGACATTCCAGTATGTGAAAATCTCAAATTTTAAAACCTTAAAAGAATAAATCTTAAACTCGGAATCTCACATAAAACCTTATTAATTTTTGAAATTAAAATAGAAGGGAAATAAAGATATATCATGCTTAAGGTAGAATAAGGAAATGCATAGCTGAACCACTTAATCCTTGTTCCCAAATCTAACTCATCCTTACTTAGTAATTAAAACAAGAGAGAGCTATAGAAAGGATCAAAAGAGTGCAAGAAAATTTATTACAAGGTTCAAAGTGCAGAAAGAAAGAAAGGTGAATGCAAGGAGTTAAGGATTTCAGTGGATGAAAAAAAGGTGCACAAGATGGGTGATTGGGGCTATTTATAACCAAACAATCAAGTGGAATAATAGATGGTTTAAGAAATTTGAAAAGCCTAGAAGTTACCATTTGAATTCAAGATAAACGGAAAGGTTTCATCCAAGATATGCTGACCTATTCCTCATAACTCAAATGATGCATTTGGAAAATGCAGGTCAATTAGGCCAGAATTGGAATTCATAAGAGAGGTAATTGAAGGTCGGCATGGAAGGAATCTTCCAGCTACTTAGAATCATGCCTGAGATTGAAGCATTAATCTCAAAAACGTGTAGAGGAGAGAGGTGGAAGAAGGCAAGGCCAAGGTCATCCCCCTCAATTATCCCAATTGACCTCTAGATTAATCCAAGGCAATATTTTGGGTTAAATATATCATGAAAAGGGTTAAGAATATCTTAGAGACAATTGGCATGGATTAGTAAGGTTCCGTTTTGAAAATATAATAGTTCGACAAACTAGGAGATTAGTTTAGGCCTACCAGTCGACGACGCTACCAACCAGTCAATTGGTTCCTCCAACCAATCGATTGGTTTAGTCAAGAAAACCCATTTTTCTAAAATGATGAATCAATCGATTGGTTCATGGAACTAGTCGATCGGTTCTCCTGAAAAACTTAATAAACTGCATTTTTCAACCTTGTTTCAAATCAAACTTTGTATCAAACCAAATCATAAAATAAATCAAAATCAAATGCCAAAAAATTGGCCCAATTATCATTCAACATTTTTTTAAAAATATGGGGTATTATAGCTTCTAGAAGGGATTGATAGTTAGGACTAATTTGTGCTTTTCCCACCATATTTTGATTTGGTTATTCCATAAAATCTTATGTCCCTTACTATTTTTTCTTTTGTCATTCTTTAGTATTTGTTAGGATAATATTATCTATAAGAAAATCATTATCTTGTTATGATGTTGAAAATATTAAATTAAGTATAGTAATATTTTAGCTTTATCACTTAGTATAAGAATGGTAGAGGATGCCAAACTAATGCTAAGTGTGGTGGTAGCACCCATTACTTTTATAATTAATGATTCTGCATATGTGAAATTTTTGAGTAATAAAATAGGCATGTTAAAAGTTGATATCAAAGATTTTATTTTAAATTCCTCTCTTTTATTTTCAAAAGCTTAATTTTCCTAAATATTTTGAAACCCAGATTCGTCTTGTGAGGAAGTGTGGATTGGGTTTGGGTTTGGCCTTAGAATTAATTGTGGTTACCTATCGAACCTGAATTAAGTAGTTGTTTAGTACTTCTCTTGGTGAACTCATTATGTTGTTTTTGCTATGGGGTTGTCTTGAATTGTGTGTTGAACCCTTCCTTTCCCCCATGCTAGAGTATCATGAATCCAAACATGAGACTTGCACATTTGGAGGACCTTCTTATTGCTATGGATGAGAGGGTCTTACATCAACTACAACCTCCACCACCATTTCAAATACCTATCCATATTCGCTTACCAGCTCCATAAGAGGACTGGTTACAAAGGACACACTCACACTTACTACCAATATTCATGGCTACTAAGGACCCTTTGGTTCAGGAGCATTAAATTCAAAATTTGGAGAAAATATTTGAAGCTTCTGAGTGCACACTCAAAAAAAAAGGTGAAGACAACTGCATACTTCCTAAAGGGTCATGCTAATGAGTAGCGGCGTAGTCAGCAAGTGCTAGGTCCACCTATTGAGACTTGGGAGCACATGCTGAGGGCTTATTTTTGTTTGACCAGTGTCAGGATGGGACTGTATGGTATATTCATGGCACTTGACCAAGGTTCCTCCATAGGTGAACAATACTTCCTAAAGTTCTTTGATTTGTTTTGCACCTAATGTAGAGCAGATGAGGAGATGAAGATACACCAGTTTGAGATGGGCTTGAACGCTCGCATCTAGGAGTTTTTCTCAAGTTCTTTATTCCCCACCCTCTTTGACATGTGGGAAAGGGAAACTAAGGTCATGAAGGCTATTTAGACTAAGGTTATTGAGACCTTGGGGAGCAAGAGGAAGATGAAGGTTTTAGATAATGATCGTATGATTCAACCTTGAATAGGAGGTCAGGGTACCCACCGCCATGGTAGTTAGGGTGGATTTCATAGTAGAGGAGGCCAAGGTCAAACCAGACACTACCATAGAAAGCGTTACAAATGGGAACACCTAAGGAGAACTTGTGAGGGTCGGCTAGTCCGGTGTTGTAATTGTGGCAAACTTGGTCATAGAAACTTTGAGTGCTTTTAGGTACCCCAAGATGGAGTTTAGAGGATGCAAGTGTAGTGATCAAAGCTAGTCACCTACCAGCAGTAGCTAATGTAGAGGAGTCTATAACCAGTAAACAACTCATGGAGTAGAGATAGTAAGGGCAAGGCTCTCATCTATCATCCACTACCATAAGGTAGTGGTATAGGTCATAGATCTGACACCGAACTGACCAAAGAGATCCAATGTTTTGGGTAATCCTTCTTATCAGTTAATTAGAGGTACTTGCTTAGACTAGGGTTCTGGAAAAATTTCCTCTCGATATTTTAACCATCCTTGATTTGACTACTCGAGGTGTTAACTTTAATGTTTTACAGGTTTTATTGTTCTCAAGGTGGTTATGATAGGGTGTGTTCTATAGGGATAATGACCCCTTGTGTACTATGTGGGCTTTATGTGTTTTATCTATGTGGTGTAATGTATACTTTGGGGACGAAGTTCCTTTTTAAGGGGGTATTTATGTAATACCCCATTTGTTGAAACCCCAATTTAGAAACTAGTAATTGTGTGTAATAAATTATAATAAGTATTATAGGATGTTTTGTAGTAAATGTATTATTATTATATGTATTATTATGGTATATTAGATATAAATTTTATTAGGAAAAAATGGGATAAATTTAGTTTTTTATTTTTAATCTTAGTTTAACCCTAACTGGTATTTGTTTTATCGAGGACCCTATTTTTTTTAACCAATTATGATATTCATATTAGCCTTCCTACCTTACCATGATTTTATTTTCTACATATCTCTCCTCCTCTTCCCTCATCACATTTCTCTCCTTCATGGGTTTTTTGAAGAGATATATGTTCCTTAGGGTATAATTTATGCAAGGGTTTTTTGAAGCAATATATGATAGGTATGTAAGTTTTATGAAAAGGTATAATCGTGAAAGTATGATATTAACTAATTAGCATGTATTTGAAATATTATTTAATATGAGATATATCCATGCATGTCTATAGTGTTTTTAGGTTTCATAATCTTATTAAGTTATGATGTAAATGACACGCTAAGTGCTTCATGCTTATCACTATAGAGTAGATAAGGCTAATATAAATAGCATAAAATTATGCACACATGATTAGGGCTAGAATATAATAATTGTTACTCATATGATCTAGGGTTAGAAATTCTCCCTTATATATACCATGATATAAATTGCCCTTTTAAATACCACATCATGCTATAAATATGCACATATGTGCTGCATGGAATTTATGAAATGTTACAAATGAATGATTAGGGTTTGTATGTGTAAGTTATCAAATGTATGAAAAGTGAAAAATATATTCAATCGCTAACTGTAAAAACTACCTGTGTGCTAAGATATTGTTAATTATTATATTTTAGTGTTTTTATGATAAATTCTCATAGTAATATCACTTGGTGTGATATTTGGATAATAATAGTGAAATTAGGGATTCGAGTGCATTTTGGTCATTTTGACCCAATGCACTTATTTTAAATAATTGGACATATAATGGTCTTAGGTTTTTGATAAGTTGACTTTAGTGTTGACTTTAGCCTTGACATAGACCGTTAACCTTATGATTTACCTTAATGATAAGAAATAAAAAAAAAGTTAAGTATGGAAATGAAAATTATTGCACAATATGTAATATAGTGATCACCTTATAAAATACTAATAATTAAAGTGGAAGACCTCAGTTATGGGAATGGTTTCCCTCTAAGGTTAGCTACCTTAGAGATGAGGTAGGAGCCCTCGGTTTGTTTTTGTTAGTTGGTGCTCTGTTGTGCCCTAGTAAGGCCAATAGGCAACCTATAGGCCCTATAGGGGGTATCAATACTTAAGGATTTGATGTCCTAGGTTTGGAAGATACTATATCACCTTTTGCACTAGTACTACTACAGTGTTGTTATGCCTCTAGGTTAGATGGATAGGAGGGTACCATGATGCCTTGTACACCAGTATAACCGATATACATTTATATCTCCGGATTATGATTGTATCATCTCGAGTAATTAAAAATGGAAGTAACTATTGTTTAAGAATATAGATGGATTTTTCTAGGTATGTGGTTTGTTAGTTACCTTAGTGGCTTACCTTAGTATTTGAAATTTATTTGGATTGTTGATTTGGTAGTTGCCACAATACCCTATCTTTGGTATATAGATATGATTTGATTCTATCAATTCAGGCCATTTCATTATCACATGATTTTATTGATGTATCAATGGCATGTTACTACCTATGTGCCTCATGCGGCCTTGTATGTTAGTAATGTGTAATGGTTCACTCTGTACTATAGTAATGACAGGCTCCATTTTAAGATCCCCTGCCTATTCAATGGGTAGTGCTTGCCTTACAAGAATACTTTGAGAGTTCAACTTGATAGCTTTTGGTAGGGGTTGAGAGTTAGGACTATTCAGTGTTTGTTCTGAAATCTTTTGATTATGTTATTTCGTAGACTCTTATATCCCCTACTATTTCTCCTTTTATCATATTATAACGGATTTGCCTAATCTTTGGTATTTTTTAGGATAATGTTAATGTGTAATGAAATCACTATTTTATGACTATATATGTTGAAAATGTTAATTTAAGCATAATAACGTTTTAGCACTTACTATAAGAATGGGGGAGGATGCCAAACTTATGCCAAGTGTGGTAGTAACATCCATTATCTTTTTAATTAATGCTTCTACAAAAATAAAAATTTTAAATAGTAAAACGAGGGTGTTACATAAAATGTTGTTTTACCCTTACAAACTTCTCCGAATCATTCAATAACTTCTCGAATATTTTTGGACAATCCCGACATAGGTATTATAATATCGAGAGTGGAAGAGGGAGATTTAAAGCTTGAGATGAGCTGGGGACTAGCTTTCAATAAATTGATGAATCATACAACAATGTACGTTTGCAACCAAAGATAAATGATGAATATTAATGGTTGGAATTGGTGTGGTCTCTATTGGTGTATGAATTTGAGTATATGTGCTAGTCGTAGAGAGATGTGGTATGTATTGGATAAATTTTGGACAAAGCTTATGGTGGGTTGAATCCTAGATCCTGTAAAACTGCAGTGATTTATGTGATATGCCTCTCTCAATATTCTCATTTCTTAAATTAAACGCTAACTTTTGTTTGTAAAAGTATCTCATCATCCATGCATTGTGCATGGTTCGCTTATAGCATGACATTGAGCGAAGGACAGGGAGTTATGATATTGTAGCGAGCATTTCTCATTATTCTCATGATGATATCGATCAAAACTATGCGACCAAAGTAATGCATATTGACTAATGAAATGGGTCAACGGTTTCAATTGAGTCTGTTCTATTTCTTTCTATATATATATATATATATATATATATATATGCCCATTACTAGTATTTGTTTCATTCCTTGTGTCGTGACTAAGAGATGTATCTTAATCACAACATGAAAGTGATGGCGACTTGAGCAGCGGTGTAGCCAAAAAATAAATAAATAAATAAAAGGAAAAAATAAAAGAAGAAGAAGAAGCCATTTCAGAGTGATCATGCTATTTCAAAGCATGGACGAAAGTGATCGGTATAACAAGCAAAGACAGCTGAAAATATGTCAAGTTGCATTGTGTATTCTCCAACCCCACTTCTAAAAAGTATTACTCCTCGCATTCACATTCGAGTTGCCACAAAACTTAGAAGCTCTATTTTTTGGTTTATTATATTGGAATATGCTGATGAGCATAGGCATAGCATATGCTGTAACAATTCCTGTAAGATGCCACTGTTCTCTGCCATTTGTACGTACCTTTTCCTAGGATTTACTTGTAGAATTCTATTGGGCAGATGACCAAATGAAGTTGATACTGGCCGGCCGGCAGGTTAAGGAAAATGATCAGTGTTGAGTGATTTTGACGGTATATGTGCGTGGGAATAAAAAAGGAATACCTTCCCCCTCCCCACTCTTTTTCTTCTGGACTGGAGTCTTACTCTTTGCTTTCATGCTTTAGTTGGATACGCTGAAAAAAGTAGGCATAGCATATACTATATGCTTACAGTTCCAGTATGAGTGCCCCTTGTTTTTCCTTTTAAAAACAAACAAGCTCCTAATTCTCCTTATAAAGCAGACCGTGTTATGTTTCTATCTAATATCACCACTTTCCACTTTACGAGATTTAGATGCTATCTGTGGATGGAAGCAATGTAGAATAAAGTATTAGTGGTAAACCTAGTAGCAACGATGGAGATTTATATTATACATCTTTCGTAAACGATCCTTGATCCGTCTACGAAAAAAGTTATTTTAATAGTTTATGTTATATTTTAGAGAATAATAAATATATCTATAATACTATAAGCATGTACTTTATTAGAAAATAATATAATAATTAATGTATATAAAAAGAAAAAGTCAAAATAAAAAATAAAATGTATTAAAATTTTTAAAAGATTTTTCTTTTTTAAAATAAAATTTTTCATCTAAAAATACTTCCTTCCGCACCTTAAGGTTTTTAATATGACTAAAGAACGTCATTAGTAATTACAATAATAATCTGTGATTTATTTTAAATGATTATCAACATATATGCATTTCTTTCTTTCTCAACGCATATTATTTTTTCCATTGTTCCGGTATGCAACTGTAAATAGAATGGCTTTTTCACGTGTATATGGACCGAAGTAATAGGACCACGCTTCTATGTACAAGGCCTTTCACTAGGGATTATAATGGATCTGAAACCTAACTCAGACCCAACCCGTTAATACAGGATCTATGTCATTGATTTTTAGACCCGGTGGGTCTGGATCTAGATAAATAAGTCTTGATCTGGATCCTATCATTTTAAATCTAGACCAGATCTAAACCCGTTTAATTTAAAAAAAACTATATATATATATATAATTTTTCCTAAACCCTAATATCCTATGCCACCCACACCATCTGTCCATCTACAACCCAACTAAGTGATTGACTAGCTCCACAATTCGAAGTTCGAACAACTCCCTCCCACCCCACTCACTATTTGTCTTGCTACTCTTGTAGAATCACACTCACAACCTTGCAGTCACAGCCCCGCAGCCTATCTCGCACAATCCCTCTCGCACTTGTAGAGCGGTAGAGGCAAAGTCGCATAACACAACTTACACGGTTGCACCCTCCCTCACCAGTCACCTCTACTCTCCTCCTTAACAGTCTATGTCAACGATGACACACACACACACACACACAATCTTGCACTCTTGCAGGTTGTAAGAGATTCCTCTCCATTAGTCATTTATTAGGCAATAAAATGGCATGAATCATATAATTAACACATTATTAATTCATGAACAATCAAATTAAAAATTCATATAAAATTCTAATACATGAAATAACAAACTTTATGTGGAATTGAGATCACATATATATATAATTTTCAGAGTCGAATTTTACGGTTCTATTCCCTTTTCATCAAACCCAATGATGTGTGCTTATAATAAGGAACAGAAATGACAATCTTCTTTATATTTCTTCGTTTTCTTTGATTTCACATAGAAATTACTAATAAAACTGAAGAAAAATAGCCTCTTCCTTTATCTCTAATATATATAAATGTATGTATTCAAGAAGAAAAAAAATTATGCAAAAAGAGAGATACAGAGAGGGAAAAATCTGCAACACCCTTAATCCCACACATGTCATGTAAGAAAATGGGGTGGTGTTGGATATAATAACCAACAACTATTTTCCCTCACTTAATAAGATAATTAAATTATCTCACTTAATTTTTCCATCACACAATACACATGTTTTTGTCCATAATAACTTAATTATAATTATACCATCAAGAATTAGATAGAGAGATTTAGGATTAGGCTTAATTACTAACATAGTATCATACAATATAAACTTTATGGCCAATAACTTTATATATAATTTAATATGGACCACATAAAGGGTTAATATATACATAAAATATGAAACGCTTTATTTATAAAATAATAACAATACTTTTATAAAATAAAATATATTAACATCATCACCTTCAACCTCGCTTCCTCCAGTAGTCCATGTAGTCCCTCGAGTCAACACCCTCCTCCAGTCCTGCTCCTCCCTGACCTCCCTCAACCATGCTTCCTCTGTGCGAGCAGGCCACAAAGCCAAATCCATCCACAGCCCTCAACCCCTCACTCGGTCAGTCGGTCACTCCTCACCTCACCTAGATCCAAGTGATGAGAGTAATGTCATCCATCAATTTCTTTGAACAATACCATCCATCGATTTCTTTGATACGCAAGTAGTTGCTCTTGCTCCATCCCACCCACCTAGTCGGTAGTACCTACACTCCTTCTTTGTGTCTGTTGTAACTCTGCCTGACTACATCATTTACAGACTCTATATTTAGCTTGTTTTAGATTAGTTTTGTTCATATGTATCATGTATGCACCAATCCCGTGTGTGCATGATGTGTGTCTATCGACGGTGCCAAGTGCAGAACATAAGGCAAGCATAATGTAATTAATGAAGTTTGATTGTTGATAATTGATCATAAATGAAGTTTGATTGAGAACATAGTGGATTAGATGGAAACTAAGCAAAGTAGCATTTATGGTCAAGAAAAAAAAGGGTATAGGATGGGGCTAAAAGGAAAAAATGAATTGATAGATGATAGTTAGAGAAAGGAAATCCAAGAGGAGAGAAAGGAGGGGATCTACTTGAACAAGTATAGTTGGATTAGTTTAAGTATCTCTTTGATAGCTAACTTAGGAAATGCAGAGAAGATGATGAGATTTGATGGTTGGAACCCTAAATAATTGATAGTAGTAGAGAGAAATTGTGAGGAAGAAGATAATGCAATGTATCATTAGGATTCCTATTCTATTACACCGGTATTTTGCATCAAATTAATCTAACAACCAAGAGAATAAAATCTTAGGGGAGGAATTAGCTAAGGGAGACTGTAGCTTCTAAGAGCAAAAAACATTAAAAAACAAGACTTAACTCTAAAATGCACAACTTAAGTAAATATCTATAATTGGATTGAAGGGAGTCAGGCATTAAAAGTTAAAACATAGGTCAAGCTCTATTTGCATATTCAATTAGCAGGGATTGTATCAACACTCCTCCCTTTAGCCGACCCTTATCCACAAAGGCATTAAAAAGAATTCAGACTTTAGTATACTTTTTTTTTAATTTTATGTAGGTTATCATTACTAGTCATTGCATGGGTTAAATTTGATAATATTTTATTCTTTAGGTTGCTTCAAATTATATAATTTTTTTTATTCTAGTAGGTCATGGGACATGAACAAGAATCCATTTCAAAGTTCTCATGATCTAAGGGCACTCGTGTTGGTTCATTTTAGCCTGCTACTTCACATATGGATGATTTAGATGTAAACATAGAGGGGGTTCAAAATTAGAACAATGAGAGACACCTAAGTGGTAAATAAATAGATCAAGAACTTGATTCTACTATTTGTACACAAAAAAAAACTAGGAAGCTTACTTCAGCGGTATAGGATTTCTTTGATAGAATTGAAGTTAAGGGTGTGGCTAAGGCAAAATGTTGTCATTATACGACTATTTTAGCTTATGCAACTAGTGGTGGAACCTTACATCTTAAAAAGAATGTAGAGAAGACTCACTTTAGAAGACATTTGAGGCTTGGGTCAAGAGGGGTCAAGCAACAAAAATTGAATATAAAGACTCAATCCGACGGCTTAGTAAGTTTGGATATAAAACATAATAATGATACGTCATTTGATTAATATATTTCAAGGAGGGAATTGGTGAACATAATGGCGATGCACAAGTATCCACTATTAATTATTGACCATATTGGATTTAGGAGATTTGTATAAAGCCTCAACTCTTCCTTCAAGATGATTTTAAGGAATACTTTGAAGAATGATGTGATAAAATTGTTTCAAAGTGAGAGATATAATCTAAAGGATTTGTTGGATCATAATCAGAGTTGAGTTGCAATCACCACTTACATGTGGATTGCATCCAACTAAAAAAAAGGGATATATGGTCACAACATCACACTTTATGAATGAATATTGGAATTTGTGAAGTAAAACTTTAGGGTAACTAGTTAATTATTATCATTATATTTTATTATTTTTATCTTGATTAAATGTAATTTTGTGATGATTGTTTCATTATTATCTTTTAAGGTTTTTGTATATAGTATGTCCATGTACAAAAGGCATTATCTCTAAGGTTTTACTGGATTGTGTGTCCCAATTTGGCCTTAAAAGTAAAATTCTCTTGTGGTGGTTGACAATTATAGTACTAATGATGCAATGATGGGAATATTGTTGAAAAAATTTAAGAAAAAGTCTCTTATACTTGGTGAAGCAATCTTACATATGAGGTGTAGTGCTCACATTCTTAACTTAACAGTTAATGATGGATTAAATGTGATCAAGACGAGGATTGATTTTTAAAATATTTAGGATTGTGTCTCATTTTGGATGTTAAATCCCAAATGGATTGAAAAGTTTGAGGATTCATGTTGATTTTTTAAGGTCAATACTAACAAAAATGTTAGTTATTGATTGTAAAACTAGATGGAATTCTACTTATTTGATGCTCTAGAGTGATTTTCCATATAAAGAAGCTTTTATAAGCTTGAAACGTTTATGTGGTAGAATTAAGTTTATAGTTCTTAGTGATGATGATTGGAAGTTGGCTCATGTTTTATGTGGGAAGTTGGAACTTTTTTATAAGACTATTATAGTTTTTCCGGGAGGAAATTATCCTACCGCAAATTTATTTTTTCAAAAATTATGTATGAGTGGAATTTCTTTGATAAGTTGTCTACAAAGTGATGATGAGGTCATTAGTTCTATGGAATAAAAGATGATTGAAATATTTGTGTGAAATTGATGGGATTTTGGCTATTAATAGGATATTGGATCCTAGAAATAGAATGGATTGTGTTGAATACTATTTCAGGATATTATATGATGATGAGGATCATAATAAATTATATATGTTTAGAAACATGTTTGATTCTCTTTTGGTTGAATATCAAAAGAAAGTTGTTGATTATTCTAGTGAGCTTGGTTGTTCTTCTAAAGCTCTATTGAGAAATTCTCTAAAGCAAGCATCACCTCAAACTTATGTTGATGATGAGGAGGATGAATTTGCTTTAGTTAAGAAAACTAAAGTAAGAAAAGTAAGTGTGAGGTGTGAGTTAGATCATTGCTTGGAAAGTGATACATTGCCTGAAAGTGATTGTTTTGATACCCTTAATTTTTGGAAGAACGATCTCAAGTATCCAACTCTACAAAATATTGCAAGGGATATTATTGTTATTTTTATTTCCACTGTGGTTTCAGAAAGTGCTTTAGCATAGGAGGATGGTTTGTAAGTCCCCATCATTTGAGACTTCATGAAAAATTTGTGGAGGCATTGATGTGTTTATAAAGTTGGATCGTTGAAGACAATAAAGGTAATTTTAATCTCTCTTCAATCATAACTTATTACATATTTTATTTTATACGAGATAATTTATTATTTATTTATTTAATATTTTTTAAAGGTACATTGGAGAGTTTGTATGCATGTGCTACAATGATAGAAGATTCGAACACTAAGGATAGAGTAGAAGTAATTGACATTTGTGATATGGTATATAATTATTGAATTTTATTTTAATATTATTATTGTATAAAATTTCACCGAATAAAATTAATTTTCATAATCTTATAAACTTTTAGGATATTGACAATGATAAAGAGGACAATTGATGCCAAATTGTTAATGAATCAATGGCAAAGGATATGCCTTGTAGCCCTGTAATTGTGTTGATTGAGGAACTAATTTTTATTTGATTTTCATTTTGTTATTGTTTTTATAATTATATTTTGTCACTACACTCTTTATATTTATAAGTAGTGACTTACTATTAGTATATCACTGACTTGTTGATAGTTGTTTAAATTAACTCGAGATGGATTTGCTTGGATGTTGTAGTATAGAAGCATAAGTGCATAATAGATGGTTATGTTTAATTTTAGCTTGTGATTTTGTAATTGTAGCAAATTGTTATGATTAAATACATTTTTTTATTTAAATATGGGATTTTAGCATGTGTACAGTAGAAATACTATTTACAACATGATTAATAGTTTTTTGGATATTAAATGACTGGACCCATTAAGGACCTAATTACCTAACATACCCATTGGGTCTGGGTCTAAAATTTTAAGACCCAACGGGTTTAGACCAGGCCTAGATATCCCAAAACTAATGGGTTCGGGTTTGGGTCTTGTGACCCGACCCATTGCCATCCCTACCTTTCAACAATGACTCCATAGACCATGAAACTGAGGGTTGATGTGTGGGCTTACTTCACTAAGTACACGCATAAGGGAGTGTGATTATTGTCCCTAAAGTATAAGCACACCCCTAGTTTTCATGGGACTAGTGAAATCATAATACATATGACAAAAAGCCCACAAAACCCCATAAATAAATAGAAAATGTATGATGATTGTAGGCAAACCACACTAAATGCCATGCCAAAGTTTGGCCAAGATGGTGTTAGTTTTACTATGATCAAATAGTTATTCAAGTATCAAAATGCTAGAGAAGCTTTAGCTTACATGATTGTTGTTGATGACGTATCATTTAAATTTTTTGAGAATCAAGGGCTTAGATACTTTTTTCACTCAAATAACCAAAAAGTTGAGTGTCCCTTCTCGAATGACAGTATCTATAGGATGTTATGAATTATTTGTGGATAAAAGATTGAAGTTGAAGAACATTTTGAAATCTAATTGTAGAGGGGTGTGTTTTACCATTGATACTTGGACTTCATTGCAAAAAATTAATTATATGTGTCTCATGGATCACTTTATAGATGAATATTGATAATTTAACAACATAATACCTAACTTTTACCCATTTTCTAATCATAAGGGATATGCAAATGGTAAGGCAATTGAAAAGTGCTTTCTTAATTGGGATATTGAGAATGTCATGACCGTCATAATGGAAAATGCCAACTCAAATGATACTGTAATAAAGTATTTGAGGAAGAAATTTAAAAAAATATGAGTGAGTTTAGTTAGAAAATAATATGATTTTTTATAAAATATTTTTTAATTGTCTACAAATTTAGAAAATGTGTTCATAACTTCTTTTTTCTATTTTTTATTAGACAACTATAGAACACAATTTTCCTACTTTGTTAAAAAAATCAGGAAACAACCTAAATTATGTTTTATGATTTTTCTATATAAATCTATGCCCTTATTTTCTACATACTTTCCAATTTAAAAATGAATAATAATAATGATGATGATGATGATGAAGATGATAATAATAAAAAGTGATTTAATCAATTATAAATGGATTTTTCTATTCGTGAGGAAGAACTAGCCACTATTAACCTCTTTCAAAGCCTAAAAATCATATTTAATACAATCTAATAACCTATTTTCATGATATTAAGCCAAATTAAACTTATTAGGTTCAAGCTAATTTGATCAATTTTTTAAGAAACTCTATTCTCTTTTTGTGATTTGAGATTTCCTATTCAATTGCTAACTTATAGTAATAATTTTCACATTGTGGTTATTTGATTGATTTCTTGTATCTAATAAAATTGGTGATCAATCAATTCAACAAACATTAAAGCTATAGCAATAGAATAATAAAATTAAGCAATTAACATACACACTCAAATCAATTCATTGATTCGCTACTAAATTAGACTTAATTCAATCCCAGATCTAGAAATTACTCAAACATAGCTGAATTGGTAGACATAAATAGAGAATTTAAACATGAATGAAATAAATAGGATAATATATTAGAAGGTAAAACCAATGTCTGGAAGATATGTAAAGTTAATCGACGAATTTGAAAGATTATAAAGCTTCAACATTAAAATCTAATGGTGAATATGTATTTTTTTTTCTCCTCTAGATACAAAGATTTGAGAAACAAGATGAAAGAGAGAGAAATCTCATATCTCCACAATGAATCATCCCTTAAATATAATGCACATTATCTTTTTTATTTCCTTCGTACATAACTGCCACATGCTTTATTACAAAAAGGGACTGGTGTGGGTATACTTTTTAATGACATAGACATCTGCAAACTTCATTTCTTCCTTCTTCTCATAGTTCTACCTATTTTTCTTTAAGGGTTGTTTGCACACCACTTTAATCCATTTTACATCTTTTTTCTCCAACATGACGTACATGTAAGGAAAATAAAAAGCAAAGCAGTATCACAACACAAATGTTCTAATTGTAATATAAAAACATAGAAGTGCATGCAAACTAAGAGTATTATGATCTAAAAGATTATGTAATAAATTTATTTATTAGGCCACATCATGAATTTTCAATGGCTCTTTAAATCATCATCATATCTCTAGGATTACTTGATTGTCAATGCCATAAAGTTAACATTTTTTATAGAATAATTTGTGTGGGCTAGTGGCAACAATTGTATCAACAAGGAAAATGAAGATTCTATAAAGACCAGGCATGTAAGAGTATTCAACATTATTTTCATTAATGTGTTTAATATGATAGAAATTGACACAAAAATCTTTGAAACTATGTTCCACTAAGATTTACTTGAGTATAATGTGTTAGGTATGTTTATCCTTATTCCTTGACTCTTCCATAACCTTCTATTATATTAAACATTCCTGATATGATTTTTAGAAAAGTTTACCTCTCTTGTAATTTTATGAAGTTTTCCATCCCAATAGGATAATTATATTAAGAGTTAAATGTTTTAAAAAAGAAGAAGTTATGTGAAAGGTAAAGGAAAGGAAGTTAATACCAACATTGTCAAAATAAATGAATAAATAACTTATAAATTCAAATCTTAGAGAAGTAAGATGTTTAGGAAATGTCTACTTGGATGTTTTAAAAAAAATATAGTGATGAAGAAACTGGCTTACTAACGTTTGATTTTGAATGAACCATCCCAACAAAAGGAAACAACATATTTTATTAACATACTCATGTTTGATTGAATCCTTTTATAGATTTTAGAACCACTTTAATTATTTTGCTTTGATTTAGTTGTTATATGTCATTTGAAGAAAAGTATATCATTTTTCATCTTACCTTTTATGTCTAACTATATATTGACTTATAGGATGGACATAGTCATATGTGATGACTTATGTCATATTGATACTGCAACAATGCACACTATTTTAAAGGGGGTGAAATACTTTAATTATAAACTTCTAAAATATGTAAATTTATGTGAAAATTATATTAAGAATATCTAACACAATAGAAGGTTTTGGAAAAAGCCGTGATCTTGTTACCTAAAGTCAAACATACCTATTCCATTATACTTACGTAAGTATAAGATAAATTTATATTTTCAATGATACTCGACTAAATGGTCAATATATTTAAACCATTAATGAAAAAATATTTAATATCTATTTATCATATCCTATTGATTTGACAAGAAGTAAATCTTAAGGATTATACAATTTTACATGCCCAATTTATATAGAACCTTCACTGCCCCGGTTGATACAAATGTTGTCACTAGAAATCACAAATTAGGTGATAACAAAATGTTCACTTTATGACATGAAATATTAGCCAACCTTGGAGAAAAGATGATGTAAAAAGTCATAAAAAAATAAAAACACATAAGGTCACTCATTGAAGGATATCAAAGTTCCTTCATTCACTTCCTGAGCTTTTAGAGCATGTTCTTTTTGCAAATTTATTATGAGGCCATCTGTAATCAAAGTGATTGTGGAATATCCTATGTCCCATAATTAAATTTATGGACACATGGTGTAGTGTAGCACCTCCATGTGACCTTTTCATTACTTTATGGCATTGATAGATGTGTCAAACAGATGGTCTCATGATATCCTTTTGTCAACAAGGAATTATATTTTTTCTAGGCTTTTAAGATAAATGATCAAAATATGAGTGCATTTTCTTGATTAATTGATTGTGAAAGTAAAGCTAGATAATGCAAGAGTGTCACATCACATGCCTTTAATGAATATTGTCTATTAATTGGCATAGAAGCAAAACATCTAATGGCTCATACATTATAAAAGGTAGAAAGGATGACACAAACCCAAAGTATCTTTGATTTGAGCCTATCGAGGTGAGTCCATAAATAGTTATGTATTTTCTTTCAATTATAATTAATATCTAATAGTTAGAGATAATATGATATTACAAATAAAATGATCTCATTTATACGAGCATGAAAATAAAATTCAATTGTCTGCAACCTTTATATCAGTATGTTTATGGATGTGATATTATATAAAAGATCTACAAAATAGATTCAAGGCAATGTATGTTTCTTTAATTTTTCCATATTTCTAAATAATGAATAATGGCATATTTAATAATTTACTTAGTCGCAAACTAAACAATTTCTCATTCCTCTATTTTACATATTATGAATTTATATCATTATTTTTGTGTTAAGCCTAGTGTCGGAATATGCTTTTCTAAAGTCATTGGTACTATATATCTTTTGTTATCTATGAACTCCACCTAACTTATGCATTTTGTTTAGGCATGGTGTTAAGATTTTGAGTGAAAGCTACAAACTTATAGTAATTCTACTAATTTTTATGTCCTAGGCATGGAAATCTTACTTGTATGTACAAGGTTTTATGAAATATACTTTTACCAATAGGAACAAAAATAATTAAATTTGTGCTCCAATATATATGTTGGTCTAGTATATATGAAACTGGAGATGATTTTATGAATATTATACATTTCTTAATTTTAACATACACATATCAATGTAGGCTAGAAGAAAAGAAATCAAATTAGTATAAAGAAAGAGTTTCAATAATGATGTTAAGGAAAAAATTAAAGGAAAAACATTTAATAATGGTTTTAGCTAATAACATTATGAAAGCCTCAAAACTAAGGCCAAAATGCTAGGTAAAACTATCACACTTTTGATAATGGTTTTAAGGGAAATTGTTACCAAAAAAAAAAAGTTTTAAAACACTTCTTCTCTAAAACCTCTATTAAAACTAGGGTTTTGGTTGTTTTAGTCTATAATCATTATTAAAAGGCATACTTACCCCCATTTCCCTCATTTTCTTACGGAAAATGCTCAAATTTTCCTTAAATATAACACCCTTATACTTAGATAAAATATAACAGTGATAGATAAATGATTAAGAGAAGAGAAAGAAAAAAATAAATAGAAGAAGGAGAGGTGGTAATGGTATGTTTTCTCATTAATAAGAACAAGAAAAGTGTTCTTCAAACACTTAGTTAAAACTAGAAGAAAGGGAGGAGAGATGGCAGAACATAATGCACATGAGGATGAATGAATAAAGAGAAAATTAAATGAATCATAAAGAGGGAGAGTGGGGATCAAAATTAGAAGGGGAGAGAGGGAGTAGCTTACCTAAATCTTTCTTGATCAACACTGGAATGATTAAGTTGATTGATGGAAGCATGGTGTGTAATGGAGTTAGTATATGGTATGGTGAGACGATATAAGACTAAGATCTTGGTAAAAGGGGTGAGTACCAGAAAAACATTGATCTAAGGTGAAGTGAGGTTAGGAGAGGACCCACTAAAAGTCAAAATAGATCATAGATTGCACAAAAAAAATAAGGATTGAAGATGGTTGTTTGACCCAAAAGCCTTAATCGGCAACCAATCTAAAAAACTTTTTCTACCATTTTAACCTAATTAATATAATGTCCTTAGACCCCAAACCAAACACAGATGAAATAACACATTAAAAACACATTATCCACCTACTATTTATATTATAAAGTTCACATAACATATAAAGTCACACTTTGATTCTTAGTTAGGGTTTATGGGAAACTACATACTACATTATACCCTTAAGTGCGTGATGTCATAAGTTTTTGATGTCTCTTTTCATTAGCATCATCATCTCTCTAAGGTTGCTTGATATTGCATGCCATAAAGTGAAAATAATATTGTAAGCTAATTTGTGTCTGCTAGTGCCAAAAATTGTCTCAACAAGGAAAATTAATATTCTATATAGATTGGACATGCAAAAGTTTTTAGAATTAATTTCAATAAATTTTCCAATATGCTAGAAATTTAGTTAATTATCTTTAAAACTATGTTTCTTTAAGATTTACTTGAGTATAATGCAGTTCTATGTTTATTCTCTTTCCTTGTCTTTTCCAGAGCCTTATGCTATATTAGACATTCTTGATATGATTTTCACATGATTAATTTTACATCTCTTTTTAGGTTATAAATTATTCATTCCCTATAGGATAATCCTATTAAGAGTCAAATGTTAGAAAATGTTAAATGTTATGTCCTCACAGGATAATTCTAAGGCCATAATCATTATTATGCATCATCTTCATAAAAGGCTAAATAACCAATACTTTACTATTAAGAGTTATGTAGGACCATAGAAGAGTCTAAAGAATCAATTTTAGCATCAACACACCATTATTTATCCTTGGAAGAGGTATGAGTGGTTGCACCAATGGTTGTATAATTTAAATCACTCAATGATTATAATTCAAGTATGCTTAAAATATTATCAAATTTAATGCTATATAGTAAATTATTCATTGAGGAAGACATGCCTGAAAAGGCACTCCATTTTTCACGCTTGCAATGTTACACTGTGAGAGTAGTACAAGCAAATGGGGTTTACAACATACTCCCCATGTATAAATGGCCTTGTGGTAGTTAAACATAACAATGAACTAATTTTGGAAAACCATGAGAAATCACTTATCAATACACTTCCATTTCTTCAATCAATTTTCACATTTCTTAAAGCAAATGTTAATTCCTCTAATAGAAGGCTTAGACAAGCTAGTGGTCATGGTCATGATAGTGGTTATGCTCGGGGTTGTAATTATGGGCATGGTAGAATTTGGATGAAACCAAAGATCCAGAAGAGTAAGGGAAACTATATTATAGGTGGTGTATTATTGAACATTATTATAAGTCAAACAAGAAATCCTTGCTATAGGTGTGTGATGATCAGATGCTAGTCGATCTTAAACTTGTCATACTACTCCATAGCTAGTACAATTATGCCAGGCTTTAGTGAAATGTAAGGAAAAGGAAGTGGCTTACCAACATTTGATTTTGAAGGAACCATCCCAATCAAAAGCAAAAACATATTTGATTAAGTTATTCATGTTTGAATGAATATTGTTATGGATGTTAGAGCTAATTAACTTATTTTACATTTAGTTGGTTTTTAATGCCATTTGAATATAAGCATATCATTTTTATCTTATTTTTTTACTTATTTTTTAAGTGTGCATTGATTTGTAGGATGGACGAAGTCAATGGGGATAAATTATGTCTCATAGATAATGCAACAATTTACACTATTTTAAAGTGGAAGGAATAATTTATAGACTTACAAAATGTGTAAATTGATGTGAAAACTATATCTAGAATTTCTTACATGATCGAAGGTTCTAGAAAAGCCTGTATCTTGTTACCTAAAGAAAAAAGGATAGACATACCAAATCTGTTGTACTCAAATAAATCTCAAAGAAACTTATTTAGTTTCAAAGATACTTAACTAAATGGTTATTATATTGAAAACCATTAATGAATAAAAATGTTGGATAGATTTGTGTCATATTCTATTGATTTGACAAGAAGCCAACCTTAAAGATTATATAAATTAATAATGGCTATGGAAATGTGGACAATGAAATCATTCGTGCCTAATTCCAATAGCCATAGGTCACAGAAGATTACACCCAAAATTCAGACAACAAAATGCTTTAGCTATGTAAGTTTTATTTATTAGTCACAAATATAATTGTGGATTATGTGACTATTAGTTTAAGGATCAAATGATGTTATGATAGTATATTAATTTATGGTTTATTATACCATGTAACAATTTTTTCATTGATTTTCTAAACCTAGTCATGTAATATATACTAGCATATATGCAATAGTAGAAAAAGGATTGACAATCAATATATTAAAAACTATAAGAATAGTAATTAAGTAGACCTCGCAAATCATAGGCCATTAGCAAATATTTAAATAGAATGTCACACTATGATTAACTAGATTTTGAGACTTAGAGCTAGCTCATGCTGATAATCAATTTCAAGGTTGAATCTTTAAACTTCCTATTTGATAGCTAATTTAATAGGTAACGCCTCAATGTCCTTATTTATACATTAAGCTTATGGACATGATGGAATATTAAAGATGTAAACATAATCACAAAACCGATGGTCTTAATGGCATACCAATCTAGCTTATGGCACATCCTTAGATCATGATTGGAGCTTGAGTCCCACTCGACACATATGTTGCTCCCCCTCCTCCACATATGTGCCTTGCTAAAGAAAAATAAAATTGACCACATACTCTTATTATTAATAAATAAACCAGCTGACAGATCTATTCGATATACAAGTGTTTTTGAATATCGAAAACTATATGAGGAGTATTTTCTTGTTGTGTGATATAAATATTTTCATATTTTTAAATATAAAAGGAACCAGTAATGTCATAATATAATTTTACAGAGAACATATTAAATAGAGAATATACATATTGTATTGAGTATTGACCATCAAAGAAATCAAAATTAATAGAAGAGAAACTATGACATTGAAATCAAAAACAAAATACGAGCTAGTAGATGGAAATTATACTCTCTTGTTGATCAATAGTAGCATACGGGATCCTTATTACTAAATTTTTTTGTAACAAATTTAAAAATAAATAGAAATTAAATGAATATTTTTGGTAATTGAAACTATTAATGGTTGAAAATTAAAAGGATGATTTTGTAACTAACATTATTACTGGTTGGAAATCAAATGGATACTTTTGTAAATAACATTATTGATAGTTTAAAACTCACTGGATGATTTTATAAATAAAAATAATATAAAAATTTATAATTAAATGAAAAAAATTTAGATGAAGTATTTAATGACTAATCAGCAAAGTGAAATAACAAATAAAAAAGGAAATTGTAGGATTCTTGAGATTAATTATTAAAAAAAATTAAAGCATCTTAAAATTCCAAATCCAACAACTTTAATACAATAAAGATATATTTCAAATTTAAAAATATTGTCTTTATAGAAATTTATAAATTTTAGTGATGTAATTAATTTAATAAATATTATTTTGGCTTTTCCATTTGAGAAATTCTTCAATTGTCATATAATTGGAAATTCTTATATATTTGACATTTAGATAAGTTCTTTTTGCTAAAGTTTGCAAATTTTATGACGATGTAGTTTATAAGATGCATCTACATAGTTTTGGAAGAACTTAGTGATATTTTTTATAAAAAATAAATAAATAAATTGTAAGTGCTAAATAACTTTGGATATTTTTGAATTTTTGTTTATTTTCATTTGGAGAAATTTTTACTAAAGTTTATAATTTGTAAGACATTTATTTTAATTTTAATGTTTTTTCATAAAGTATTGAATGACATTCATTTATTTTTGAAAGATGTAAACTACAAATATTACATAAGTTTGATTAACTGTACATGGAGTTTATAACTATTGGAATTAGATTTATAACAACATTTTATAAAGTTACTAAATATTACTTTAATCATGAATGTATAAAATTATAAATAGAATTTATGAATTCATCAAAAAAAATTATCTGTTTGAAATGCATAACTTAAAATAAGAAGAAAATAATCAATTAAATTACTTGGGCTAAATTAGATTGTATTGTTATCCATTCAAAACACACACACACACACCCACCCCCTCCAATAATGTGTGTGCTCTTCATGAACCAGTAATGTGTATTGCATAATTATTTGAAATTATAGTTTTTTTGGTATTTAGAAAAAAGTGAAATCTTATAAATAAGAATAGGTATTGATTTCACAACTACCATGCATAGCCAAATGTTAATGGTTGATATGTAGCATATATATCTTCTTTTTACATATACTTATAAATCCGGTGTTTAAGTATGGAAATAATTAACTATCATTTGACTTTATTCTATTGATAGATTTAATTTATTCTCTATATTAATTGTGGAAAAAAAATATATGATAACATTTGAAAAAGCACTTAGGTACTAAATATATTCATGGGCGCATTTTTATTTGCAATGATCTCGATCTTTTTATGAAAGTCTTGTCTTTTAATATAAGGGAGTCATATGGTTTCTCATATGGCTTTTCATTTGCACCAATATGCTGAGTCTTGTTGAATTACTTTAATTCAACAACACCTATAGATAACCTGATTATATATATATATATATAAAGCTTTAACTTCAAAAAAAAAAGATGACAAACAAATGCAATAATATAAAGTAGAGAAAAAAAAAAGACATAAAACATATCCAAGGTTGAGTTCAAGCAAAACACATAACCCGGTCCAAAATTTACCCATATCGCTATTATTATTTAAAGGATATTGAAGATGACTAAACTTGATGATAATGAAATAATTTCATTTTCTTTCTTCTTTATCATAGATGCAAACAAACTTGCACATGTTGGCTGTCAGAAAACCCTCTAGGCGATGTTGATTAGAGTATTACGAAGCTAGGAAATGAGGGAGAAGAGGAAGGATCTTACCATTTATTATTATTATTATTATTTGTTGGCGAGTAATACAGTTTAGCTTTTGGCTCTTCTTGGCCGGTGAGATTGGTTGTGAAATGATCGAAGTAGTGCGAGTTGGAATGTTATTAAATACTATCGATTTTAGCATCTTCTTATGCACAAGTATATAACATCTGTTGCGTTTCTCCATTTATACATATTAACTATTGAATGTTATAACTCATTGATTCGTATATTAACGGACAAATATGTACTACTACTTAATGGTATTTAATTTATAAAAAATAAAATTAGCTAGGGATGGAGAAAAAAGGAAGAAAGTATGTCACAACTGGTTTGAGAAAGAAAACGTAAACGAAAAAGACTTGAAGTACTATTATTGTCATTAGGTGCTAGAAATTGAATAAATATTATTGAATTTCCATATCTTTACGTTACAAAAATAGGATAGAATCGTGTTTAATTGTTCATCAAGAATATTTTTCTATTTTATTGTGGTTTACCTTTAAGGAAAAAAAAACAGTCATCATATTTAATCTCTAGTAGAAGGGGTATTCTATTCGGTCGTTCACCTATTTTTTTTCCCTATTTTATTATAATTTACGTTTATGAAAAAAATCCCCACATTTAATCTCTACTTTATTATAGTAATACTAATCGGTGAATTCTCTTTTTCCTCCCGAATTAATCGTTTCGGTTAGAGAATTAAAATATTCAAATCAATGTCTACTATTAAAGAGAGAGAGCTTATTAAGAGGCTGTTACATATTTAACAATTAACTTACTTAGCCGATGGGAATTGAAGCAAAGACAAACCATAAGGTATGCATAGAACAACACTAAGGGAAATCAATGGTCTATTTGATTGAAAACAAAGAACAAAGTGATTAAAGTAAGAAACTTATACAGTAACCATTATTGTCTTCAAATGCATTAATTGTCTGTTATAATTAGATATTTTAAATGTACTTCAATTATTTATCAAGTATATCAAGCAGGCCTTTTAATTTTGGATTTTATCATTCTCGAGACACCTTATTTACCTATCATCTTATTGCCAAATAAAGTTTCAGCTTTGCCAGCTTTCATTCTTTTTGGTATCCTCTAGGTCTTTTACTTTTTATTTCAATTATCATTATCATTTTGAGTTCCATTTTTTTAATAATTTATAAATATATGTATTTTGAATTAACTGTTTGTTTGTTGGTATAAATAGATACCAATCATCAAATTTGTTATCGATATATTGGAATAAGAAATGTTCTAAATAGACTTATTCTTGAGGCCTTACTTTCTTCACTTCATCAATATTTTATGAAGTAATTGGTAAATTATTATATACATATTCTTTTTACATCTTTATAAATTCTTTGTTTAATTATGCACATAACTCTCCTTATACTTTATTTTAGGATTGGTAATATGGATTGCTATAATTTATGCTCAATATTAATTGTGAAAAAAATAGTAGATGATAACATTAGAAAATGTAATTAGGTACTAGATATATACATGAGTATATTTTTATTTGTAACAATCTCAATCTTTTTTATCAATGTAATTAGGTATAAGGAAGTCATATGGTTTCTTAGGTGGTGTTTCATTTGCACTGAGATGCTCAATCTTGTTGGATGACTCTAATTCAACAACACCTACAGAAAGTTTTTTTTTTAAAAAAAAACTTCTACATAGAATATACAAAAAAGCTTTAATTTTGAAATAGAAGATAACAATCAAATGCAATAACATATAGAAAAGAAATACGTAAAGTAAATCCAAGGATGAGTTCAAGGCATATATATTATGGCGACCAAACTATACCCATAATCGTTATTGTTAAAAAATGAAATAAAAGGAGAATATTGTGGATAATGAAAGAATGTTTTTTTCATCAACAATATAGCAATTTCCTTCTTTATCATTGGTGCTAAAAAACTTACACATGTCGGCTGCCATAAAATATTTTAGACAATGTTGATTATGCTATTAAAAAGCTAGGAAAGGAGTGGGAAGAGGATGTAAATTATGTTATGCGCTAGGTGGCATGGCAATGACACTTAAGCAACAACTAGGTTATGGAAGTCCATCATGGTACGGTGTGTTTTATAAGGCAATGCTCAATGTGTAAATTTTTTATTTTATTGTTGATGTTTATCCTTCTCCAACTTGATGAGTATCTCGTTTAGGGTTGATGTTTATTCCTCTCTACTTCAATATATATCTTCTCCTCTTGATAAATATTTATCCTTTTTTGGGCTAATCTAGATTGATGTTTATTCCACTCCTCCCTTGTGTGTATCTTTTTCTTGAATGATAATTATTCTTCTTTGGACCAAAGCGATGTTTCCAACAAGACTTGAACCCACAACCGATTGCACAAGAGTAAGGATATTGGCCACTGCGCTACAACATGATTCGGTTATAATTGTTATATCACTGCCTTATATCTCTTCTCACTGATACATATCATCACGCTATGTCATTCTAGATGCACCTTGCATGGTATACCCGACTGTATAATATTTTTATTAGGTAAAGAAAGGATCTTACATTTTATTTTTATTTTTTTTGCTAGCAAGAAATGCAGTTTAGCTTTTGGCTCTTATTAGCTAGTGGCGTAAATGGTTGTGAAATGATTTAAGTAGTGTGAGTAGGAATTTTAATATGTGTAATCAATTTTAGCATGTTCTTATGCAAAGCTATACAACATCTATTACTTTTCTCCATTTTTGTATACTCCCTATAATCTCAAATATACATTATCACAAATTTTGAGGACATTTTGGATATTAATATTTTTTAATATATATAGTTAAACATTATAAAAAATATAATATAAAATAATTTTTTAATAAAATATAACAATTACTCTCTATGTATAAAAAAATCATTTTATCACTACATTTTATGTAAAAAAAAAAGTCACTTTAGAAAATTTAAAATTAAGTTTCCACTCCTAACCTTATTTTTTTTCTTTCATCATCTATGCATTAAATATTTTGCTATATTTCAATTAAGAGTGGAAGTAGAATTTTAAGACTACATTTATTAGTTTCTGAAAAAAATGTGTGTAGATTATTGAAATGCCTTTATTTTTTATATGGATGGAGTATATTTTTATATCATAATGTATTAGAATTTCAAAGAAATTAATGGTCGAAGTTTAATATTAAAATAGATGATAACTTATAATATGAATAAGATAATTCATTGATTCATATATAATAATGGGCAAATATGTATTATTTAATGTCATTTAATATATAATTAAAATATGGATGGAGAAAAGTAAGAAAGTATGTCACATTGGGTTTGAGAAAGAAAACGTAGATGAAAAGGACTTGAAGTCTTGAATGCATGATTGAGTTGTTGCAATACTAAATTGCTCTTATTGTCTTTGTGGACTAGAAATCAAATAACGTAGGATTGGGTGAGCTAATCAAAGTTGTGCAATTGTGTACTATGAGATTATGGAAGTTTTACATAAAAGAAAATTATTGTTACACATGGCATCAGGATAAAATTAACTAAAGAAAAAGGTAAAAGCCTAGAAAATTACATCTAACCTAGGTTTATAAAGTAAAGAGTTCTCTTCACATGTTTCTTCTGCAATAAAGTTTCTCTTTGACTGCTTTGCGAGTGTTTGTATTATCTTGTGTTGCAAAGTAAAGAGTTATCTTCAAAGAGTTGGGATCTCATAGGTAATGTAAGGATGATGTACGACTATGGAAGATGTTCATCTGTAAATAATATCTCTCTCACACACACTCTCTATATGTGTGTCTCAATATTAACATCTCAATGAGATTATCACGACATGAATGAAACACCAGGTAGTGATATATGGTTGCCTAAGTATACCCAGTTATTAGTCAAGAAGGTTTTGCATTAGCTTGCAGGGATTTATAGAAATTTCTTAGCGGTGTGGTTGCTTAAAGCTGTAGGGGATCATTTTTGCACCGTACAAAAAAAACACATAGATGGTAGTCAAAAAAGTGGTATATGCGGTGGTTTGTAACCACTACTGTAACACCCCTAAAATTCACTACTTAAAAATTTCATTTTATTGAAGGATTCCACGGAAGTAAGTAAATTAAAACATGTGAACTTTGGGGATATTACCGTCGTGATCAGTACAAGCTCTGCCCCCAGGCGGTCTCATACTAACCACAAGGCTAAAGAAAGATTACCAACCATCATAATTCAAACTCAAATTAAGGATTCACAAAAACAATGAATCATTCATAAGATAAAAATCAGAGTACGCGGAAAAGAGTTTACAATCCAAAAGTACATAATTAAAATTCCTCAAAGGGAATAAAAACTACAGTATGATAAAACTAGTCTAAATAAACAGATATTAAGTAAAGGAACATAAAAGGGAAATCCAGCCACATCACTCTCGGTCCCTAGGCCAAGTCCAAGATTAACTCATCAAAAACATCATCACCAACCTGCACAAACTCATAGGGACCTTCTGATCGTAGGAATGAGCAGCACCCATGAAACGGGTGGTTAGTACGTTACGTACTGAGCAAGGTAACAACATATCTAAGGCCAATACACAAGGTATATAATACTAGCATGATCACAAAAATAGCATACAACAACACAGAGAATAAAGGCCAAGCTATAGACCGGATAAACTGATTATTTAATTTTCAGATCAATACTCATTTTACACATGCTCTTTATCAATCCATACGAGTACGGGAACCCCCACTATTATAGCCAATGGATAAAAAAAGTACAGGGTAGAATGTACTTGACCACTATTATATGCTGGTGGATTGATCTCCAGGGCAAGATGCTCTAGCCACTATTATACTAGCGGATCGGTCTAGCCCCAACTCTCATGGTGTTCCATTCTAAGTATTTAGTATCTTTTATGTGTCTTATCAAATTAGAGTTTGGTTTATTGAGCTTGGGATCCCCCACTATTATAGTCAGTGGATCGGTCATATACAAGGCATAACGCACTTGACCACTATTATATGCCCGTGGATCGGTCTCCAGGGCATATTAGCATCTAGCCACTATTATATCGGTGGATCAGTCTAGACCCGACTCAATAATCTTCTACTTTACATTATTAGTGTTTTACTATGTCTTATTCAATAAGTTTCACCTTAAACATGCATGTCACACTCCATCTAATCTTATCCTCCCAAGAGGGCATGTCCCATATCTTGAGACTCTACGCCTCCTAACACACCCCAACATCATTTCCTTCTTCCACTTACTCACACTGGAGGCCCAATTCCTAAGTATGTGGGTCAAGGCCCACTACCTTACGCTTTCCAAGTCTACTTACTGCCTTACCCTAGGATTTTCTCCTGAAACCTTAATTTAGGCCTATGTGGCCCATCCTTCTCTGCCTCACACAACTAAGGCTGTTTTAATACCCCACACATCACCTCCCATAGATCCAACCCTCATCATTTCACTTTACTTCCCCAAATACATATGTGACCATGAAACCCTGTCTAGCCACACCAATTCCTAGCACCCTTATTTTCCATATGTCACCCCTCCATTTCTCACCTTCCATCCTTACTTTCCCATGATACCCATACTCACCCTACACATGAAATTCTTCCAACTTCATCGCATACTCACTCCCTAAATTATTTTTTCTTTCACAACCATCTCAAATTAAGGTTTTTCTCCCAAACCCTAGCCAGGTCTCCTATGCACTCCTATACTAACCCGGGTACTATTTTTCATCCAAAGTCTCCAATCACCCAAACGACTTTTCCCTTACCTTTTTTATAGCCCAAGATAAATTTTCACATGTAAAGATCATCCCTATATAGACTCCATCCACCTCATGCAAACCCTCAAAGTTTTCATGCAAACCCTAGAATTCCCATGCGAACCCTAAAATTCCCATGCAAAATTCACCCACTCTTTTATTTTGTTCATAGTCCCCTTTCATTTGTCCCTCATTGATTATGAGATAATTAGATCAATCCCATATCCCTTGGTCAATTCACTTCCCCTTAGTCAACTTACTTTCCCTTTTTCCTTTTTTATCCTTTTACCCCATATCATTACATTAAATATCCTAGCATATATGTCCTAAAGGGCCACATAAAAAAATATCATAAGCACAAGATATACATATCATACAGAAGCCATGAGAAAGTCACATAGGTATACCTCAATGCTAAGCTGTGCTACACATAAAAAAGTTATAATAATTATAAGTTACACAACATAACATGGTACATGGCATATAAGGCACATAACACACATATAGGGGGCCTTAACTACATCCTTATCTAACACGACACTAATCTTGGTGTACGCTCCTATGCCTCCTTAGGGCTTTGACTGGGTTCACCTATAAGAGAGAAAAACTAAAGATTAGTTTTTCTCTTAGCAAAATTACTATTATTTCCTAATATTAGGGTTACTATTATTAAAAGAAAATTTACAAGTAAAAATAGGGTTTTTATTCTCAAGTTAGCCTATTAGGTTATTACTAGTCAAAATAGGTTCATATTAAGTATTTGTAGCCATATTTATATTAGTAAATCTAATCGCTTCAATACTACTAATAATAGTAATAATACTAGTTGCAGCAAAAATAGTACTAGTAGTAGTAATAATCATAGTAATAGAAATCCTAGTATTATTAAGGTTAAGGCTAATAATAGGGTTAGTAAATAAAATAATAATATAATAATAGTAATAATAACAAAAATAATAATATTGTTAAAGATAATAATAATAATAATAATAATAATCAAAATAATGATATTTATATGGGTAAGAGTTTGAATATTTACAAAAGTAATAATAGTAATATACTAAGTCTAGCAATAATAATAATAATAATAATAATAATAATAATAATAATAATAAAAGTAATAATGATATTAATAAAGATAAGGATAATCATAATAATAAATAAAAATAGGATTTAGACCCCTTTAATAATAATGAGATAAATATCCCGAGGCTACACTTAGTAAAAATAAAATAATAGTCATGATATCATAATAATAATAATGATGATGATGATGATAAGAATAATAAGGATAATAACACAATATAAATAAAAGGGATAATGATATCATAAGTAGGGTTTTAAGGGTTAGGGTACCACCTAAAGTTGGTGGTGATCGGAGGCACCACCGGCAGTGCACTGTGGTGGCGACAGATAAATATCCCGAGGCTACACTTAGTAAAAGTAAAATAATAGTCATGATATCATAATAATAATGATGATGATGATGATAAGAATAATAAGGATAATAACACAATATAAATAAAAGGGATAATGATATCATAAGTAGGGTTTTAAGGGTTAGGGTACCACCTAAAGTTGGTGGTGATCGGAGGCACCGCCAGCAGTGCACTGTGGTGGCGGCGGCGGCACCAGCGGGAAAAAAGGGAAGAAGGGTGGAAAGTTGGGTGTTTAGAGTAGGAGAGGGGGATTTGAGGTGGTGGAGGATGCCTAGGTTGAGAGGGCTAGAATGGTGGTGGTGGCATAGCCAAAGGTGGCAACGGTGTGGTGGCCGAGAGTGTTGGAGAGGGAGGAAAGGAGAAGGAGAGGGAGGTAGGGAAAGGTAGGAGAGGTTCTGCTGGTGATTTTGGAGGGTAGAGGGAGTGGTGGTTGTGGAAGAAGTGGCAACGGACGGTGGCACAAAGGGTGGCAGTAGTTGAATTGAGGTTGGTCAAATGGCCAATTTTGCACAACCAAGGCGGCTTGTGTAGGGAAGATTTAGGGTGGTGAGGGGTGTAGCTCAGTGGAGGGTGGTGTAGGGAATAATTTGGGCAGTGGTTTGGGCGACGGTGCTGGACGGAGGCGGCACACAAAAGGGAGCAGATTTCTGGGTTGAGAAAAAAGGGTTGAATAGGGGTAGTTGAAGGGTATTTATAGGTCATGGATGGAGGAAAACACAGGGGGGAAGAGAGAATGTGGGCGGCACGCGTACAGGTCACCGACTGGCAGTGCATGGTCGGTATAGGCCTATAAATTTGTAGGGCCTGTCAACTCATGAAGTGGGAAAGGAAGGGGGAGAGAGGCACAAGTGAGGAAAAAGAGATGGTGTGATTGGGTGGAGAAGAGAGAGGGAATGACGAGGAAGAGGTTAGGGGTGGAAGGTCGGCGTGCGGTGGTGTAGAGGCCTCACGCCTGCATCGGGAATTTGAGAGGTCGAGCGTCGAGGAGAGGAAAGGTTAGGAGAGAAGAAAGGAAGAAGAAGGGTGGGTGGGCAGGCGGTCTAGAGAGAAAAGAAAGAAAAAGAAAAAAGCCGGACTGGGTCGGTCTATTGGCGAGGAAGAAAAGGAGGGGGCAACAAGCCTGGGCCATGCAGGAGAAAGGAGGGAGTCTGGCCATGAGGGTGGGCTGGCCCAGACCGGGGAAAGATGGGAAGAAAGAAAAGAAGAAGGGAGAGGAAGGAAAGAAAAGAAAAGAAAAGAAAATAGAGGGGAAAAAGAAAAAGGAAAAAAGGGAAGAAAGAAAAATAGGTGGGTTGGGGTATTTAAAATATTTTATTTTTTTGGGATATCTAAAAATAATAATATTTTAATAAAAATAATAATTAAATCCCCTTTTTAGGTTAATTTAGGATTTTTAAAAGAGTTTTCCTCAATTTCATTTTTAATTAGCAAAACACCCTAATTTTTTCCAATTAAATTATTTATTAATTTCCTCTTGATTTTTCCTTAATTACTTCCTCTTATTTTAATAAAATAATTTATTTAATTAATTTTCCTAATAAATTCTTAATTTACCATAATTCTCTAAATTAGAGTTTTGGGGTATTTCAACTACATAATCTATCATTGTGTATAATATACACTGTGGTTTTGAATACCGCCATATACTTTTTTTTAATTAAGCTAAAAAATTAGTAGTGCCATGATTTAGATGAAAACACTACCTTATAATATACAAATACACATGGTTATTAGCCAAAATCATTGTGGATATCCATTACACGACTCTCCTAGACATTTCACTTAAGGGAATGCACGGTGGTTGAGGCTAATAACCATCGTGTATATGCACAATACAAAGTAGTTATTAACCTAAAACGATGTGTATTCCTATCTCAGAGATGTTAGGAGTTTTGCTAAGGGTATATACAATAGTTTCAGATAATGACCGCCATGTATTTTATATATATATTTTTTTATAGAGCACATATAATCATTGTCATACCACATTATTTCCAGCAAAAAAAAAACGCTATAGATGTTTCTAAGATGCTTTCACCTACATCATCATTTGTCACATTCAAAACAACAACCATAGTTCATAAGACTCACATCAAAATAAAGTATTTTATACTTTCATTATATACCTTGCATATAAAACCTTACACAAAATTCTTTTTCATTCATAGTTACACACCAAGTACAAAAAAAGGAGCATATATGATCCTACAAATAATCATTATAAAAATTTGTAATAAAATCTAACCTTTTTTTTTTCCTAACTTCATTAATCTTGTTAATATCATATTTAGGAAGCTCAAAAGGTTAATAGACCTACAAAAAAATGTAAATTACCATGTTAGTATTAATGTATATAGCTAATCATAATTAATATGAACTAAAAAAGTAAATACATATTTCTCGTCTGATTTAATGTTTGCAAATAATTTTTTTCATGAATATCATGTCATAATATCCACAACTTACATTATTATTGTTGTGGACACTAGAAAAAATATATAAATTACATTATCTTAGTAGTTTCTCATACTAAATACTCTTTTATGGTTTAAAATAAGTATTGAATGACCTAATTGATGTAGGCAGCCATAGCCATATATTTAAAAAAAATGTGTGTGTGTGTTTGATTCTAATTAATATCATTATATATATAAATATTTAGCATTCAACAAGAAATTTTGAATTAGAATGAGGATTTCCATCAATTAAATCCATCTAATATGTGCTCTCTAAAGATGAATGTAATATCACTAGTACCCAATGCATGAAAAAGGAAAATTGTGCAAATAAGAGAGACTGTGGAGCCATCTTCATCGCATAACCATATATGGAACATGTTCAATATTATCAATTTTTATTGGATATCTTGTCAAAGCATAAAAATCTATATACATTAGACCTGTCCAATATATCAAATAATAAATTCTCTTTCAAGAAACAATAACTATGAAACAATAAATTACATATTTAGTATCAAAATATTGCTTCTAGCTAGCAATTAAAATAAAATCGAACATGAAAGGATTTAAATTACCTCATTTATGCTATTGTATGTTGATATTGTAACATTTCACCTTATAAAAAATGTAGAATATCCTCTGCCCCAATGCAAATTCTCACATCTGTTGATTTCATGTAAAAAATCGTACAAAGATGAATCCTAATATAATTGTCATCCAAAGATAGAACGATGTTAAAATACAACCTAAATTGAGGTCATAGGTCATGACTATTTATCATTGTTTCCATTCCCAAGGAATTTTAGACTTCTGCATACTTCATTTCCTTTTTCTCTCTCTTGGTGAAAATTTTTGCTATAAGACGACTGCCGTAAGTAAGTAAGAAAGAGTTGAAGATATAATTATTATATCGGATAATATCACTTCATTAACAAGAATATAATCTAAAATTGAAATAATTTGAATTACCTCATCCTTGATAATTACAAGGTTACTCGGTTATTTAATTAATTACCTTGCTAGTACATAAAGTATGGCCACATCTTCTTCTTCACGATTATATGCCACACCAACCGGCACTAGCTCCATTAAATATTTCTCAAATGGATTATAAATGGAGACCTAAATTTAATCGTACACAATGAATGTAATAACATTTGCTAAGATAGGCCCATCTGCTATGACCTACAAGTCACAAAGATACTAACCCTGTAATTAATAGTCAAAAGATTCAAGTTATGGCAAAAAGTATATAGAGTGTAGTGTAGTATATTAACTTATTAAATTCTGGAAAGGGTCTAAGGACACTAGATGTGGAGGGTTGAATTAAAAATTGTGAATATGATGACATAATATCTAACTTCTAAGGATTGTCTCTTGTAATTCCCTTAGCACATCCACTTCATTCTCCATCTATTTAAAATTTTCATTTGAAAGGAGAGAACTAAGGTGACGCCTAAATACCTTAGATAGGCTAAACCCATAATTATATGTCCTACATTAACCACCATGATCTTGAGTGGTCAATGGGTGTGTCAAAAGGTTTTTCATACCTTCTTTGCTAAAAGCACCACCTAAACAATCCTTTCTCAAACCATCCTATTTAAAGTAATAAAGATAGTTAGGAATAAGTAGCCATAATTTAAACCAAGTAAAGAGAAACATTATGTACCTTATAATTTTCTCAACCGTCTATTGAGTTGGTTTTCTAGCAGACTTTTCCATATTTACCCTAGCATATATCCAAACATTGGCTCACTCTAGGGGTACATAAGGGGTCTGGGTTAGCTCTATTTCCTCTATCAGTTATTTTTTCTATGGAATCAAGTAAAAATACATAGAAATAATATTAGATCATAGAAAAATGGCATGGGGGTGTGTGTATAAAAATATATATACCTAGGCTTCTCTAGCTACCTTGTTACCTATACACCTTGTCTTGTGAGTGTAAATTTTTGTCTCTGCATTGGCTTTATTCTTGGTGTTTTTCACATGTCGCATTGAATAGATACATTAGGTTCGTTTAAAGTGTAAGCTAAGTTCACTCTAACTATATTATAAAGTTAATAATAATACGTTATTATGTACTTTATAATCCTTTAAAGTCCTCCGTGAACAGAAATCCCTCCATTGGTTAAGGGTGATCGCATCCCTATATATATCTAAGGGCATGGACATGATAGTATCATTAACTATGTACATATGGATTTTAGTCATCCACAACTTTCAATTAGTCTGGGACTTTATAGCTCGAATTATAACAAGTTTCTTATGTTGTTTTCCCACATTAAATCCTTGATATAATAGAAAAAAATTAAGTAATTAGTATACATATGAATAAATTATCATATGGTAATAACAAAAAAAAAACATATCTATTTCTAATATTCAAATCATACCATAACGTCATCTCACACCCTATCCTTCAATTATTTCACATCATCCCTCCAAGTCCAATTAGTGATGGGGATATGCAACCGAGCCCGAGAGTTACAATAATCAATAAACAAATCCCTATTCTTAACCATTAGATAACCTAATTCATCAAAATCAACATTAAGCACAATGCATCTTTTTCTATTTCTAGCAATCTGTGTTAATCTTATTATTCCCTTCTTTTTATTTTCCCAACCTCCTAAGCATGTGTATCATGTTCACATGGATCTATACCTAAAATAACAAAAAAAAATTATAGATTAGGAAGTAATCAAAGGCGTATATGAAGAAATATAGCCAATATATATATATATATATAAATAAACATTTATGATCAAAATAAAACAAAACAATGCATAAGAACTAATTAAAGCAATATGTGATGTGATATAGTGAAGATATGAAAAAAAACTTTATGCACAAAATAAAACAAAACAAGAAATAGGAATTAATTGAAGCAATATATAATAATATAGTTAAAATATATAAAAAAAACCTTTATGCACAAAATAAAACTAGATAACATGTAGGAAATAATTAAACATTTCATCTATAACGCTTTAATATGTGACGTGTGCCTTATTTATGCACAAACTCTAATTCAAATACATAGAACTCTTCTTCATGATCATCTTATACATAGAGGTTAATTGTAGCATCATCATAGTTGGACGAGAAAGATAAGTTAGTAATCAAAACATTATCCCCTTGTATGCTATCTTCCCATTTTTTTTCCATTCAAGAAAATGAACCATTGTTTATTAATTAGGTTAGCAACATAGAATACATGTTTTTCTTGTGAGGATAATATAAATGGTTCTTGCTTGTTACCATGCCTTAAAAGATCCACCCTTGGAAATCTAGCTTCCTTAGTACAAACCTCACTTTGATTATCAACTCATTTGCACATGAATAAAGGAATTCTAAAAGCAATGTAATCTAATAGACATATGTGCTCTATCACCCTATAGTATATCATTGATGCATAAACATGGTTTTTGTCTCTAGCACTTGATATATGAAAAGATTTTAATATTACGCTAACACCATTATTTTATATTACTCTTATCATCCTTCCATTTTATGTAGAAAGTACAACCATTGATATATATGATCCGTAGGAAATCACTTCCTTGTAAGGAGGGTGTGACAAATAATACAAATCAGTATTATATTCAAATGATTGAGATAAAAACCAATCCAAAAGAATATATTATCTCTACCTAGTAGCCATTTCTCACTCATAGATGAATTTGAAGCTTGCAAATTATCTATGATTTGATCAATATATAGCTTAACATTAACTTTATTGTGAATGACATATGGGTGACTTGGAAAAAACATTTGATCATAATCAATGATTTCCACACTAAATCATTTACACCCTTTCCCATGTTCCTGTATACTTGAATGTTGTGGTTTAGGAAGGGTTATCGTTTTAACATTGTGTAAGAACTCACAACAAAATTATGTCGCCTCCTGCACTAGATAACTCTCAACAATACAACCTTCAAGCTTGTTCAAATTCCTCATATATCCTTTTAAAAATTTTATTTACCTTTCAAATTAATACATCCAATGCAAATGAACTAGCCCATACAATCTAACCTACCTAACCAAGTGAAACATTAAATGAATCATGCTAGAGTTTTTTTAAATTCTCAATTATGTGCTATATTTTCTTATTTTATATGAGCATGTTAATAAGTGTATAAACTTGTGATTATGGTAATATGTTGATGGAAATTGTTGAGGTTTTTTTATATATTTTGGTGATTTAGGATTTACACTATTTAGCTCTAGGCTTTATGTGGTCTTTTGGGAAGTTTTGGTTTAGTCAAGTGCATTTTTGGGATGTCAGTAGTGTAGGGATGTTTATGTATGAATTTGGTTAACTTTGGTGAAAATTAAAAATTTGGGAGTTAGGTTATTAATCTCAAGTTTTAAGGCCTTTTGCTTAAGTTATGAGTTTTTGAGGAAAATAAGTGTGGAATTGTATTCATTGAGGACTTTACATAAAATTTGATATATAACATAATAGGTTTGATTGAGTGTCGATTAAGTTATATTATGATGCATAGTGGATACAAATTAGAAAAAATTATTAGCAGCGAGCAAGGTGCATTTGTCAAAGGCCAGTTAATGTCTGAAAACATCCTGTTGGTACAAGAACTACTAAAGGATTATTCCCGCAAAAGAACTGCCCCAAATGTATGATAAAGGTAGATCTTTGTAAAGCTTATGATTCTATTTCTTGGAACTTTCTCAGAAAAATTCTACAGGTCTTCAACTTTCCCCCTTTGTTTCTAGACCTAATTATGGAATGTGTTACATCGACTATCTTCTCCCTCAAATTGAACGAGAACATGTTTGGATTCTTTAATGGGGCTCGAGGACTACGGCAAGGGGACCCACTATCCCCCTATCTTTTCATCCTCTGCATGGAATACTTCAGCAGGTTGATCAAAAAAATTTCGCTGCAGAAGGACTTCGATTTCCACTCTCGATGTAAGTAGATGGGGCTCACCCACCTAGCTTTTGCGGATGATCTTATTCTGTTCTGTAGAGGGGACGTTATATCAGTCAAAATTCTCATTCAAGGGCTCAACCATTTTAGTACAGTTTTGGGGTTGCATGTGAACTCGGTTAAATCTCAAATGTTTCTTGCTGGTGTAAATGAGGTCACATCCAATGAGATTCTTCAGGTAAGTAACATGGCTCTAGGCACCTTCCCTTTCCGGTACTTGGGATTTCCTCTCAACCCATGCAAGTTACGGGCTATAGACTATGAGACCTTGATAAACAGTGTTTGTGAACATCTCAAAATGTGGCAGACAAATGCTCTTTCATTTGCTGGTCGGTTAGAGCTTCTCAACTTTGTCATCCAAGGTGTTCTCGGGTTCTAGCTCTCCATCTTTGCTATCCCCAAAGTGGTCATTGCCCGTATCATTTCCCTATGCCGCAGCTTCCTTTGGCAAGGCAAGGCCTCTCCTGTAGCTTGGAAAACTCTATGCTGGCCAAAAAAGGAGGGGGTCTAGGCATCAAAGATCTGGTCACCTGGAATTCTACTTTTCTCTGTAAATATATTTGGTTTTTATAAGACGAAAAATAATCTCTTTGGACAAAGTTGATCCACTCTCATTATCTGCATAGGGGGGTCTAAAGAACTTTGTGCCATCGCATGACACACCCCAATTTCTGAGGAAGATCAGCAACTTATTTCACTATATCTCACAGATTAGTGGGTCCTTTGACAGAAACATTTCTCTCCTCAAGACCTGGCAATCCATCAAGGGGTTTTCCACCAAAGCAGCTTATGAGTTCTTCCGTACCAAATCTGAAACATGGAGTCCTTACAAGGTAGTTTGGAAGCATAACAGGACAAAAAGGTTTTCATTTAAATTATGGCTTTCTCTCATTCGGCGCCTGTATACCCGGGACAGGCTTACTTTTTTTGCTGGACCCAAAGATTGCCTCTTTTTCCATAATGGGCTAGAGGATCATGACCACCTCTTTTTTGCATGCCCTATTTTGAAGACAGTATGGTTCCGCATCTGCTCATGGCTAGGGATTATTCGAGGTTCAACAAACCTTTTTAGTTCGGTATGATCCATTTGAAGACAGAAATATGGTAGCAAAGATGTTTGTAAAGTTCGATCCTTGGCTCTTTCAGTTCTAGTCTACCTCATTTGGAAAACACGTAATGCAATAGCTTTTGATAATTCTAACTTTGACTACTATAGTATGGTGATCCAGGTCCAAAAATGTGTATATAGTGCTATGTATTTCGAGGGGTCTAGTGTACTCCTCTAATTTCAGTATGTACTATCATGGTTCTAGTCAAGGCATTCTAGAGCTACCAACCTGTGGTAAGCCACTTGCCGTTGTTTTGACTCTCCGGGGCATGCCCTGAGTACTCGTACAGACCTTTAGTAAATTTTACCACATTGTACCTGGGAAGATGAATTATGGAGTGAAAGATATATGAACTAAGTAGACCTTAGTTCACACACTTGAATCTACTGCTTAAGCAATGTAACACTTTAGATAAAAAAACACAAGAATTTTGGGAGACAATTCAACCAAGGTATGCACTAACCATGGGGGTATATATTTTCACTTAGCAATGGGGTGAATAAAACTGACCAAAGACCCTTTCATTTGGCCCTTGGATTTATATAGTGTTATAATTATCTAGTTACAAAGTAACCATCCCCAACTAGTTTTATGGGTTGGTTAGAAATCAAACAATATAGTTACTCATTAGGTAACTATCCTAGTTTAATTCTAACCAAACTTTACGTCATTTTCCTCACCCAACTCTTGGTTGTGCACCACCCTCACCCAACCCATGCTTGGTTGATTTGGTTATGTGTAAGTAAACTCCTATAAGTATATGCTATTACATGATTAAACTAAATAAAATGCTAACCCTTAAAGTCAGCCCATAATAAGGCTACCACAAGTACAAAAGTGAGGATTACAAGACTCAAAAAGTGGAAATAATATTTCACTTGCATGACACCAACTTCTTCCTTCTTTTTTTTCTTAAAATCTGTCAAACAAGGAACCCTTTCTTGGTGTTTTGTAGGCTTGAAAAGGTGGCAGGGAGGGTGTGGGATTTGTGAATGCAAGGGAGCCACGAAAATGGCAGGTTTAGGGAAGGAAAAGTGTTTGGAAAGTGGTTGCATAGGCTTGGTAAATGGGCTGAAAATTTAGGGTGGCTGGGGTGAGCTTGCATGGCTCCATTTTTTATGTGAACATCCAAGGGTTTTGGGTAGCGTTTGGTTGCTCATAAATGAGTACAAAAAATAAAGGTGTTGGGAAGGAAAGTTGATAGGAGGATAATTTAGTGGAATCCTTCCCAACTTATAAGAATTTTTGGGTCTTCTAATTTAGGGAGAAAAGTGGTTAATATTAGATTTGGTGAAGGGGATGCTGCTACATCATGTTAATAAGAATATTTGACGTGGTTAAGAGGAATAAGGGTAAAATGGTCATTTTAGGTTAATCTAAGAAATTTGATATTAGGCCAGTTTTGTTTGAGTCACAATGCAATAACTTTGATAGGATATTAATTTGGGCTAACGTGGTTAACAAAAGTATTAATATTATGTAAAAATAGTTTAAAATAAGCTTATAAACTTTGGAGTATGATCGGTATTTTATGTGTGAAATGTTATAGTTCAATTTTGATTTTTGATATATTTGTAATCATGATATATTAGAAACTTGTGTCACTTTTTGTGACTTGGTGAATGTTATGAATGAAGTTTCAAGTTGAGGGAAAATTAGGGTTTCACAAGAGCATTTGTCTTTTCACATGTGCATTGTCTCCTTTTATGTTTATTGTTTTTCCTTTTATCTTATATTTGATTCATGCCTTTATAAAATGTTTAATTTGATTAAATAGAATGAATTTCTAAGTATTTTAAATAAATCTAATTTTTGGAATGAATTTGGTAATACTCACTGTTTTTTGTAACAATGATAATTGGTACTCTATATGATAAGAGAAGGGTAATATAAGTGAAAGTGTTATGATGATGAGTAAGTAAGGTGATGCATTGTTATTTGCTAAGTGTTGAGTTATGAATTAATAAGATATTAATACCTAAGGTAAAAGATCACATGATTCAGGATCTATATGATTCCAAGTGATTGGAATTATTTAAGTACATTGCCTAGTTCTGTCAAAACCAGAGGACCATGTTTGTAACCACCCATTTTTCATTCTTGAAATTTTTCATTTTAAAGAAAAATAAAGAAGCCAAAATAATAAAAAAAATAGATAATGTTAATGTGATATCTAACATAAGATGAACATCCAATATTTATCTCATGTTAGATGCAAGGCTAAAACTTGTTTGGCTAAAACTTAATAATATCCATATTGAGGGAATAAACTCCCACAAGGAGATACCTAATGGTAGATGGAAAGTGAATGATTTTATTCAATAAAATCTTCGTTGATAAAATCAACAAAAAACTTGTGAAATGACCTTAGATTTTGAAAACTACAATTCAGTTACAATACCATTAAAATTTAAATCAATAATTGAATATTTCCAAAATAGGAATATACAAAAAAAAAACAAAAATCTCTAAGGGACAAGAACTTCGAGTGACCTAACTATCTCAAATCCCAAGTATTCAACCTAAAAATATAGTATTCAATCTCAAGCCTACACAAGAGGTCTGCTCTCTACCATCAGTAGATCATTACATGACCATTTAACCAAGATAATATTAGTATGAGTCCACTACTGAGTAAAATCAAAACTACCTAACTCATGGACGACACAGGATGCACTTAAAGTCACGATAATTTATAAATTACTGTATTCATATGTACATGAGATAAACACACCATTCTATTCATACGGTAACACAACAATATCATGAGTAAATGACATAACATTCATCACTCACCCATAAGGTATCAAGAATTGTCATACATTCAATAATGAGAGTAAGGCACACATGTGATAACATATGATAAAATATGTGGTCATGGACTCAGGATTATAAACACACGACTTGACATGGAAACACACATTTGTACAAGTGTGTAAAAAAAATTCAAATTTATACTAAGTAACACAACAATCGTAAAATGATAGCATTCCACACATAAGGCACAAAACCATTGATTATTGTATTTTTATTATCATAATCACAACCATTTGGTTATATTATCTTAAAGACAGAGATTTAAAAAAAAACATAACAACTAATCTAGTACGAGAACGGTACTAGTCCTAGCAAATTCATCCAAAAATATAACTAGACCACCAATAAATAGGATATCTAATCACTTAAGTATACATATTCCCTATAGGCCCAAAACATGTTAAGACACCTAGAAAGTAGAAGAGGCATCTTCGGACCATGTAAAGAACCTAGTATCATAGAATAGAAAAAAATCCCAAAATGGTATCAAATGAATACCAAACCTAACTCAGATAGCTATTATAAGTGGTACAAGTCTTAACTCAATATATTTTACTTTAAGTGAGTAATGTTTTATTTAAGGATTTAATAAAAAGGATCTAAGATCATATAATAACACTTAAATCACTCTCAGCAACATAATACATTTCCATTATTAAATCCCAATGTTATCCATGTTGTTATTCTATAAGGGATCAACACCTAAACCATATTGCATTAAAGCTAAATATTCCAATTGGCATTAAAGCCCATCCATTTTAAGTGGCATTAAATTCAATCCATTCTAAGTAGCATTAAAGCCAAACAATTAAAATGGCATTAAATCCCAACATAAATTATTACACTATTTCAATCTATACTTAACTAATTATATAATTTTTCAAAACCAGTTCTAGAATCACCAAATATTTCATAAAGTAGTTAAACATGTTAACTACATAATTATACTCAACCCTTCACATACTCAGACTCATACAATTAATAAAGAGAAATACTAATATAATGTTCGTATTGAAAATTTTAAGCTTATAGATAAATAGAAGTGTCATACAAGTCATGGTGTATGCTTGACATACATAAATCACATCAAGCGTACATATCACCTTCAATTTCAAGAAGACATAAATTTTATGTTTCCACCATAAGTAAAGGCAACTAGAGAATTAGCTACATCCAAATCTAGCTATGTAAAATAAGAAAAAGATGAATATCACTAGGTAAAGGATCCATGAGTATGCTTTCCTAGATCAGCAATAATTCAAGTACTAACATTTAATCAACAAAGAAAAGCACAAATGGTTTTCCTAGAAAATGTAGCCAAAGCACAAGACTCAAGAGCATAGCTCCATTAAGATTTAAAATTGAGTCTTAACCTAATCAATTTCAAGAAAGATCCCTTAGGGCATTTCAAATCAATTCAAAAAACTAAGGGAAAAACTATAAAGGATAAGATAATTTTATCAAAAAGACAAACCAACCAAGTTCACATAACTAATCAAAACTGATAAGATGAACACACAATTAGAATGATTGTAAATCAAAACTTAATGTAGGAGCATCTATAGATTCTCAAGATAATGAAGAATTGGCATACTTGATTACGGAACCTATTACAATATTTATCTTTGATTATTTTATTAATAATATGATTAACCTTAACGTGTGTACTTTGAGTAATTCTTGTGGATATGTAACATATTTGTAAGGAGAAGATTAATTCACTTCATGAATTCAACATATATAATATTTTATATGTTACAAGTTATTACAAGTCAAAGGAAGCTATTATGCATAGAAATAAAACTACCAATTCAATGAGACTTAGTTATCATTTTTGTATGTAAATTAGGAGTCTTATTAGTTGTCTCCATGTAATAATTAGATATGTTTGTTTGTAATAATTTTTCATTCGATTCGTGTATTATATAGGTTAGTATTATGTTGCTTTACTAGTTATTGTGTTAGTTAGCCACATTTATATTACCTTTTCTATCTTAGTGTGCTACTTAACAAAGTGTGACCACCTATATAAGGCATGATCGATGCCCTTTGTAACATATGTCGACTATCATTTGAATATTATACAAGTAACACACTTGACTATTTTTCCATTTTTTGAGTGAAATTTTTTAACTAAAACTACTTGGAGTAATTTTTGATAGAATAATTTGAATGTCTTCTTAGAAAGACATTCAAAGTTATCTTCAAATCTTCCAAACTTTGAGGAAGAATTCACACCAAAACTAGTCATCAACTAGGTAAAAGAAGCATCAACAAATCAATTTCATAAGTTTTCTCCAAAAAATTAGGGTTTTTAAGATTGAATTGCAAATAAACCAATTCACTTCAATTATCTCAAATTGATATTTTAAAAATACAATTAAACCAAATTAAGATAAATCTAGATAATCAATTTCAACAAAAACAATCTCATGAATGACCAATTTATGATAAGCATTTTCAAATATTAGGGCTTTACCCTAGAATTTGAATATATTTAATTCTTACTCAAATATTCAAAGTGATGGTCCGAATATGAAACTAAGTATATTCTAAAAAATATTATACAAGAAATTTGGTTAAAAATCATAAATACATAACATAATTTAATATGATTATAGTTGTGACATAAAAATCCTAATTAAGTCAATTCTCATAATTTTTATTAAATTAAAAAATTAGAAATATAATTAATCATATTCTAAAGAGTTTTGTAAATCCAATTGGTAGAAACAACTCAAAGATCAAATCCAATTCAAAGACGTGACTCCTCGACTAGGGTTTGAGCCCAAACACTCCAATTCAATCAATATTATCAAATTAAAGCTATTGACATGAAATTATATACATTTCAAAACACATTATAAAATCAATTTATAAAAAATAACTCAGCTTGACATAACCAGGTTAAAAGTCTAAATTTCATCAATCAATAACATATAATACAATTAACCACTTTAAAAAAATCACAACACTCATATATAAATAGTTCAATGATCAATTTAACTTAATTAAGCCTAATTTATCCAAAATTAGTAAAAATAAAATTTAGGGTTTTATTAAAATTATACCAAATTTTTTTTTGTAAATTGAAGTGGGTGAGGATTGTGGAGCTTCATAGAAGTTTGAGGACCACTCATTGGTGGCTAGGAGAAATCAATGATGGTATGATAATGTATTGCTCCGCTCGTTGTTGTTGTCCTCTACTTGAGCTACTACTACTCAACCAATGGTTGGTGCAGCTTGTGATGGTGGTGGTGTGACGAAGGAACAAGGGTGATGGGGTGTTGTGGTGTGGCGGCAGATCCAACATCATGCTCCGATGGTAGACGAAGAAAAGAGGCACTAGAGAAAGGTTAAGTTGATGCTCCCTTACTAGCACTAATTGTTGCAGCACCTATCACAAGTGATCTTTAGAGTCATGGCGGCGGCAACGTCTGGATGATAATGGTGTGGTGGTGAGGCTAGAAGTCAAAGAAAGGTGGGTCAAGGAGTTAGGGTTGGACGAGTGAGAGAAAAGGGAAAGAAGGGAGATAAGAAGAAAGAAAATGGGAGATTCATTATTTTTCTCCCTCCCCCCAAGATACATAAGAGGATAAAAAATATCTAAATAATACTAAAGGATGATTTCAATCATTTGAGATTAATTTAACAAAAATTATTTCGTAAGGATTCAAAGCTATAAAAGAGATATAAAGGCTATTTAAAGGATTTTGAAAAAACTTCAAGAAGATAATATCAATGATCATGAGAATTCATATTATTTATGAAAATATACATATTACAACCCTAAAAAAATATTTAATATTATCTAGTAAAATATTTAAATCAAATTCTAAGAAATTAAAATTAATTTAAATAATTTTTCAAAAATTTCCTCTATAAACCAAATAGTAAAAAATAGGATAAAATTAATTTTGAATATTAATTTACAAAAAATATTTAGTAAAAATTTTCTAAAGATCATGTCGATATTGTAAAAATAAATAAATTTAATGAATGAAATATTTGATGCAAATAAAAAATCATTAAAATGATTTCACTACTTTAAAAGAATTTTATAATTTAAAAATATTATTTTATTAATGAAATATAACTCTAAAATAAAGGTGTAATCACATGAAAAAGTTATAATAAAAAAATTAAAATATTAAAAAGAAACATGATGGATCATAAATTTATTTTTAAGCAAAAAATTAAAAGCATATGAATATAATGAAATTCAAAATCACGAACGGATTTATCTAAAATAATCTAACTAAATAAAATATAATATGAATTTTAAATCATTAACAAAACCATAATGCAAATCACAAATAAAATGATTAAATACTTTTATCAATTATTGTTAATAAAATCTTCAAGCTTAAGGAAATTAAATTTCAAAAATAAGAGGTATTAAAATAATCTACTCTATATTAACCTGATCCACCAACCTATAGGGGTACATCTGCTTAAGAATTAGAAATTCACTAGTGATCTAGGAGTGTTTTACCCTGGATGTGAAAGTTTCAGTGAAACTGACTATATTTATCTCGTCTATCGGGGAGAAGAAGAGAGTAAATATTACATATTATTGAGGTTAACTATCTTTATCATATCTATAGTGGAAAAAGATAATGAGTGGTTATATTACAAATGGTTCCATGATCTCAATGTGACTAAGTAAATGGAATATTGTGATAACTTAATGTTAAACCCAAATCTAGTTTTCTTTTAAATCATCCCATATTAGGAGTATTAATGCATGTATAGTATCCATCTTGTCATATGAATCTTATATTTTATACATACCTTTACCTATGGATGTGTATTATCACCTTATATATGAATCTTATATGTATGTTATGTAGCATACTACCCATCAATTTTATAGGTGTTAATCATTTCTACATGTAGATATACCACCTTATTTGCAATTATATGTTTCTTTATTGCTTTAGTTGTGCTTGCCTACGATGAATAATTTTATGGGTTGGATCAAGTTTATTATTATCCATATTCTCTCTCTCTCTCTCTCTCTCTCTCTCTAAAATTTTAGTCCTCAATTGTCTCCTCTTTGTTTTATAATCTCTTATACCATTATGGAATCAAGTGATTCCCATGCTCGATCTCTAGATACAAGTTTTTTAGCCTTTTATCAAGAATGTATTGAGTATAGGGAGCATCTTTGTTTTGTCAAATGTGGCATAATAACCATTATTTAATTATAATTTATTCTATAAAAAAATTAGTAGTAATTTTGGAGTGTTACAATATTTTATTATATCTAAGATTTTTTACATAATGAAATATTGAGTATGTTACATAGATTTCATGATAAATGGATAAATAAGGCAAAATATTGGAATTGAGTAAGAGAAAATGGTTAATTGTTTGGGCTATAGCTTAATGCATAACCCTGGACCTTCATAGCTAAGAGGTATTTTGAACTCGAGTAGTCAAGAATTGTTTAGAATATGACTTGAAAATTATGTGTAGGTCTTGGGATCCTTTACTAAATTAATACTTGCTAAGATAAATTAATAATTACCTAAAGAAAAAGAAGAATTGAGTTAGAGAAGGGATTGGTGTCAGATGAGGTTGTGGCTAGTTACCTAACCATTAGTCTTTCATGGTTAAGTGTTATTTATGAACTTCTTTGACTAGAGATCCTAGAAAAACATTTTAGTCAAAGGGTCTAATTCTATTTGTATAGGATTTGGGCTTTAACAACATAGTGAACTTGTGACTTGCTTGACAATTAATATTGGGAGTAAGTTTTTTTTTTTTTTTTTGTGGTTTCATTAACTAGTGATCTTGGAAGTGAAATTGTAACCCCTCTAAATATGTTAACACAAAGTGAGTAGTTTATCAACATAATATGACTTAATAAATTGGAGAAGAATTGAGATTAGTTGAGTTATTTTTCTTGTTATGCGATGAATGTCACCTTCATTGGATGATCAAAATGAGTGAAAGTTATTACAAATGAATATGCATTTTTATCATATAGTTTTATGTAGTATTTTATATTTTTTAGTGTTGTATGTTTTACAAGCATGATACTTCTTTAGTGATGCTTGGGTTTACTTAATATGTTTGTATTGATGTGTATATTTTATGGTCGCCTAATTTTTCCATGAGTTGTTGTGACTTTGCAAGATTGCTTAGGTTTACTCATTGCAACAACGGGTTGGAATGAGAGATAGGGCTATTCAATGTTCTCTTCTTGGTACTTTTATTCTAGACATGACTTGTCATTATTTTATGGAACAATGATGAAGAAAGTGTTTTGATGGTGTATTCATCCATTCATATTTTTAAGGCATGATATTATTTTTTGGTTTTTCACTAGTAGAGCATGTTAAAACAAATTATAATCATTTTTATCACTATTTTAGAAAAAAAAAAAAAGAATCACACAAGGTTAGTAAATAACATATATGCATATATAAGGGATGCATACAAAATAAAACAACAAAGTTAAACATCATAAATATAGAGATGAAGCATTAAATCTTGTACTTGAGGATATTTCCTTTACTTTTCACGATGAGGATGAGATTTGATCAATGGAACATTTAGTTAATAGAGGATCTTCATTTTCCCTCTATGTTCCACTTCCTCTTAGTTTCATTCATTATTTCTTTCAAATGCTCTATTGATTCAGTAATTTTCTCATTGTTGAGTTGGAGGAGCTCACTTTAGAGGAACTAGAAAGTTTGGTCATTTGGGGGTGGAAAAATTACTTGAGGATTTAAGAAGATTTAGAACAATATCTACATTGAATAACTAATATTTTTTCAACATTTGAGCAAGGTGCATAGTAAAAACTACAATTTGATAGTGCATATGAATTAAATATATAAGGTAAGTGGTGTTGGACTTTGTCTTCACATGTTGCTCACAAAGGTGGTTTTATCTTTGTTTTATATTCATAGGTAAAATGTTGATTTGGAACAATAAATTTTTCTTGGAATTTTCTAAGATAGAACAACTTTCTTTTTACTTTTATATATCTTTTGTTGGGATTATTCAAGGTAGTTGATAATTAAAATCACCCTTGTATCTTCATACAAACATTGATGCTTGCCACATTCACTTTTGATGGGAGAAATGTTTTAATTGGACCAGATCCATCGTGGTATCTTTTCATTGTAGAGTCTTTTTTGCTAGTATATAGTTTATATCTGTTGTGGTAGGATTGGTAGGTTAAAGAAGGGTTGTGGAAAATGGCCATGAGTTATGGCATCTCTTGTGTATGTCATGTATCTTCTTATTATTTTGGCAAATCTATAAACTAGTTCCTATTATCATAGTACACTAGTTCCTTTCATTCACATCATAAGATACATTAATAGAATCCCTTAAGTTCACATGCGTGTGTCTAAAAGGCCAAGAATAATGTGCTTGACAAAGGGTTTGTTTGATATGTTGTAGGGTTTTAATTGTGTATCATGCACTACTTGGTCCATAAACACTCTTCCAACTGAGCTGATTGGCCTAAAAGCTTTTCGAGAAATACTCAATAAATTTATTTTGTAGAGTCTATGATCTCTAAATGTGAACATCGTATGACATTGAAGAATTTTTTTTTGTTATGGAAGAAAACTATTACATTAGCCTCTTATAGAACACCATCACATTAGGAAAAGGTTTGAAGAAATCCAACCATGGCTTGACATATATATAATTAATGTTACCTCCGATTCCTAGTTGGTTAAATAATGTCAAATTCTTCCACGCATTGATTTGAGTACATTCAAACCTCATACGGCTTTATAACTATTTGGTAAACGACGAAGATCGAGCACAATAATTATGTAATCTAATGTAAGCAAAATGTCTTAAGCACAGGGTTCTTCTCTTACCTATTTGTTGTGATATATATATTAGTTTCTCATACACGTGTCCACTATAATACTTTAAATTTTGTCGACTTAGAAGAGCAATGAATGATGTGTCCAAAAATCTATGTATGGTGATGTACTTTACAACCTAGAAGTCGGATATACATAGAAGCTTCGAATAAAAAAATCATCTCAAAAAGACAATACGAACTGAAATCTTAAACAAGAGCCAGAAAGATAATAAATCGAATATACCCTAGATTAGAATTGTAAATTGCATGTATACTTGATCCCATCGTTCAAACTAACAGGTAATTTAACAAGCAAATATATATATAAACCATGTGAGAATTTCTGGGATATAAATTCCATACACCACTTGATTAAATACCTGGTGCTACCACCACAGTAGATCTCTCTCAACAGAACCACCTTCTTCTTCTTCTTCTTCGTTGGATAAGATTTGTTTTCCCTGATAAAACGGAGAGTCGTAAGCCTTACAAGATCAAACGCAAGCGCCGTAGTATCCAGGACAAGGAAGACAGACCCAGCTTGGTAGCCATATCGGCAAAAACAAGATGAAACCTATAAAAAGATAAGCAGCCCAAACACGCCATGTCCTTCGTGTGTTCTTAAATGGTTAAAGGTCAGCCGCCGTATATATCCCTGATTAGTCGAAAGCATTACCGAACCCTTCATTAATGCACAAACTGCCGCCCTTGTCGCCATCCCGATCGATTAAGAGGACATAGATGCATGGACTTTACCTACAAGTCATGACTTGCTTGCCGTCCGTGGATTAAGCTCTACCTCCATTTGTCTGACCCACCAGTATGTTGGATACAGATTCTTCACTGGGTATATAAGTTGTCAATTACGTACTGTCCAGACCTCATACAAGTTTTTGATTCTATGTATGTTTTGATACGGTTTTGATCAAGTCCCATATGTTCCCCCTCCCCCAACGATACATGTAACCAGGTAGATCGAACACTGGCGGCTCCATCGTAAATTACCATTCAATAAGGAGCAATTCGAAAACAAAATGGGATTATGAAAATATTAGAATAAATAAGACTGAGGATTAAAGAAGGCGCTATAATTGTCACAAACTGGCATCCTCATTTAAACTGAAATAACATGACTCCATAACAAAATAAATCGACACTAGGCCCCCATTCCCCCAACCCCAATCACCCAACACACACCAATGCAGAAAAGAAAAGCTGTTTTTTTGAAGGAAAAAGGCACACTCAAAAGCTAAAAGCCCATTACATAAAGCATTCCCCGCCCGCCCCCCTGCGCCGAACTGATAATCAAGCAAATTTATTTAAATGGATCAATAGTCCCATGAAATCCACCATTCAAGATGTAGAAGCAGAGAATGTCCCAGCAGCAGCAGCAGAATTTGATGTAGAGGAATCAGTCGATGTGCCTGACTTGCTCGGTATAAATTTCCTCGCACAAACGTGCTTCTTATTAATAAAAAATTTTAACTTTTTCCTCCCTTGAAGGACATAATCAGGTAAAAATGGCTCGCGCAGTATCACCCTTGCATGCAGTGGTTTAATCTCCGGTATAGATTCAACTATACCATTGTATTTCCTGCATATATATATGTGTGTGTATGTTTACAAAAAAGAAAAGAATAAATAAACACAGACACTTTGGTTAACTAATTGAATTAATGATCAAAATAATACTAATCACTTTATATAACATATAAAATTAGGGCAGAAAATTAAAAATGAAATACTAGGGATTGTATACCTGGTCATATAATCACGTAATTCGTCCTCTCTAATAGGATATCCCCTAGAGAAAGTGAGGAAGAGAGTCCTCTCTTCTGGAGACGTGGGTTCGGATAATTCGTAACCCGCTTCATACATGGATACGAGCGAATTAATGAATGATTCTTCTGATGACTTGAGTTGGGAAGGATCTATGCGGATATCGTACTCATCCTCAGCAAATAAATTAGGACCAGGGCCGCCAGAAGTAGCACCACCATGAGGGTACTGACAACGACCATAACCGACACTGCCGTAGATATACGATGAGAGGGAAAAGTCTCTTCCTTGATGCGCTGGCTGTTGTGCGGCAATACCATGGTGGTGGTACTGGTGTCCTCCTTCTGCATTAGAGGGTGAATCATCAACTTTTTCACCGCTAAATAATTGTACACGGTGGTCATAGTAACCACTAGCAATATCTCTACCACCCGTACGCTCAGGATAATGATCAGACCCGTGTCTGGACGGCGGGGGCGGCGGCGGATGCTGCTCTATTCCGAGCTGTGAAAATCGTTCTTCCAGGACAAAAACTGAGTTGATAATATCCATAAAAGCAGTTATACAGACATCTTGGACAACCTTCCCTACCCCTTGTAATACAGTGATCCGGTTGTTATAAAAATACAAAGGGGTAACCATTTCGCTAGGCGTAGTCACCAGCAGACTCCGCAACGTAGGTAACTGATCCTGGACACCAATTCCCTGAAGCTTTTGATGCAACACGGGATTTAAATCACCCTCGGATGCTTTCAGGCATAGAGTGACTTCTTTATAGATCTTCTCCACCAACGTATCCGGTAACCTGTTTATAGTATAGACTATGTAACAGTTACGAAAATGGCGTTCAAGCCATAGTAAAAAGCCAACAAGTCGTACGCTTTCTCCTGGCTCGTGACCGAGTGTGAATAGTAGACGAGTGAATAGTTCTCTGTCGATACAATAATATAAGTTCAACTCTTCTTGAGTGAGTACTAACGGGTCTTCGGAAAGGCTGGATGAAGAAGAGAAGGGCCCCTTCTTCTTGTCGTTGCTATTATTGTTCTGGAATAGTTCCATTGATGTCAGCTGTGTGGGAGCAGTTTTAGGGTTTTTTCATAACTATGTGGCTGTGGATGGATTGGAAAGGAGGTCGATGTGATTGAAGGGAATGGGGCATGCAATGAGAGGAAGGAGAATAGAAGATAGTATAGCACGTAGTGTGTTAATTGTGATGATTAGTGAGTGATGAGGGTTTATGGACCATAAATTAGTGTGGAGAGGGGTATTTATATATAGGGAGTTGCATGAAAGGATAGCGATTGTTGGACATTTATTCATTTGTAGAGATATGACGCTTTAGATAGTGTTTTTTTTTTTTTTTGGGTACATCGTATTTGTTTGTCGTCATAAATCGCGATGCATTCTTAGAACCTGGTATTTAATGTCATGGATACTTTGGCGCCAACTTTGTATTTCTATATCCAGTTTTCAACTTCGTATTTCTATTTTTGATGGGAGGCAACGGTTCAAAGGAGAAAACGCAACGGTTCGCAGAGGGTGCCGAATCCGGGAAATATTTAACAGTTTGAAAATTATGCAATACGGGCAACATTATCTCCTCCAGGGCGCTCCCGTTCTGGCCAGCCCCAAATTAATTTTGTTGCTCCTTTTTTTTTTAATAAAAAAAATAATCTCCCTGTGTTTTTCTGGGGGGTAAAATTTGTATTAATACGCCTGTCTTGATTATGAGTTTTCTCAGGCCTATTATGCGGATAATCAAGTTAATGTGTTACAAAACGGGAAAAACAATAAAAATGAAAAAATTAATTGATATCTGCTAAAAAAAACTTTAATTGTTACATTAATAATTTAATAATAAGATACACTGTATGTAGGTCCGTTGAAATTTATTTATGATATTTGTTTAGTATCCCATATTTTACATAACATAATTCTACTTAAGTATCTTTACATTTTAATTTATTCTTACTTGTGAACATTAATATTAAAATAAATTACATTCCTAATTTTATATAGGTATCCATTTTGGTACTCCAATGAACAGAAAAAAATTATTATATGAATCTAATTAAGTGGAAATATACAAAATACAGGATACATTAAATAAATAAATAATAAATAGGCTAAATGTTAATATGCCTAAATTATAATAATATTTTCAGAAGGCAAATCATCGACTTGTGGATGCTACATAAATCCTAATGAGTATGCTACTTAAGAAAATAATATGTATGCTAACAACAAATTACTCTTTTTGTCGTAGTATTTTAGTCGCTTTTTCAAAATTTTCTATGTTTTAAAGGATTATAATGTAGTGAGTACGAGTTTTCAAATATTTCATCAAACTTAGGAAATAAAATATTGTCATATTTTCCATTAAAGGAGGTTATAAGGGATTTGTTGCAAAGCATTTAACTCACTTTATTCCAATTTAAATGCAAATATCAGCTTAGGATATTCAAATCAGCTTTAGCAATTAATTTGATAGATTAAATAGACTATATTTTGAGACATTCTTAAAAGGAACAAAAGCCTAAAATTGGGACAAAGGGAGTATTTTCAAACTTATCCAATGCCAATTAAATGTTTCATACATTTTTACGCACATAATAATGAATAACGAATAACCCTTAATGTATAATCTGATCCAAAAGATTGGGTGGCCAATCATTTCATGATCCTAAAGGCCATGACCTTAAAACTTGTTACTAAAAAAAATTATTTTTAGCAAAATCATAAACATAAACTATCTAATGTTACCACTACAATCGCCGTACTTTTTCCGTACCACATGTAAAGCTAAAATGCTTGCAACTTTAAATGAAAAATGAGTTTAAAATAGATTAAATGGTGAAAGAAAGTTATATTATAACATAAGAAAGGATATTATGGAAATCAACTCCAAAATAAAATGCAACAAGGTCCACATAATATCTCTTAATCACTTCTATCATAATTAATCCATTTATTTTATTAAGATATATTATTAACCACCCACTTGATCTCTAAGGCATCAAGGCCCACAACTATATGGCACAAGTCCAATATTATTTATTGAGGCACAAAGGCCCAGCACTATTCATGCCATAGAAGACCGAGTACTATTTATTGGCACAAAAAGGCTCACATTAACCATAGATGATAATTGTATACTAACAATTATTTTAATATAGGATACTTATAATTATTTTGAGGCCGATAAAATGAAACAAGAAATCACTTAAATAAAAAGACCAAAAGGCCCTAAGAAACCCTAATCCACAAATGCCTTATAATAACATTCCCAATTAGATCCAATAATCTACCCATATCAAGGTTACACTAAAGAAGGCCCTTAAGGTTATCCGAAAGTCAAACAAGGACTAAAAGAAAACTATATTACACATGAAATGACAAGATTATCCTCGCACTACTACAAAAACACAAATAGATGACTTATTAAATATGTTTTTGTGTAATAAGAATAGCCATATATAACCATTCAAGTAAAAAAAAGTGTGGGTTAAATGTGGGGTTAATGGGGAACACTATAGATGATGGTTGTAAAAATATAAGAGCCATCTATAATGTGCCCTAAAATTAATGCACAGAGGCTCACTAAATAAGGTGGTTTTGTATTAGAAATGTCATCTATACCTAAGTGAGATTTTTTCGAGGTATAGATAACAATTCTAGATTAAAATTGACATTTAAACCTTAATCTGCTTTTGTTTTCTTTCTTCACGTTAACCTATATTAATTTTTACTTTCACTCATTTACTTGAACAAAAAAAATGGAATTTCTAGTAGCACGAAGAACCTCCATCATTTCTTCCACCTCAAAGCTTATTCTCTAGTTATCATCATGTCATCTTTTCCTCTTCCTTTTGATGTCGTCATTCTTTTTACTTTGAGTATGCATTTTTTTACTCCATCCATACTTAATGTTGCACATAAACTAAATTTCTCCATACTTAAGTGGGGTGTTTTTTTTTTCAATATGGTTTTTCACTTTGCTATATAATATGTTATATACTATTTAAAGTTCATTGAGAGTTTTTCTTATTGTCGTTTGGTTGTAGAATTTTATAGTGGTTTTTTTAACGTATTGTGGTATATGTGTGTAATACACGGTTCTCTCAAAGCCTAATTATCACACATAATTAGGATCTTAAAATGATTCTAAAAAATCTATTATCAAATTCCATTTTATTTGTATAAATTTTGAACTTTCTATTACTCAATTCTTTTGTCTACGGAAAACACATTTTATTGTGATTCTTTTGATTTTTGTGTTTTCACTCTTTTCAACCTATATGAAATTCAAAAATCAATCCCAAAAAATTTTTGAATTATTACATTCATTTCATTCATCTATATTTCACCCATTTCTTTCAAATTATTAAATCACAGAAAATCCATTTATGCAATTAGAAGATTTTAGTCATTTTTACCATTTTTAATTCATTAGTCAACAAATAAATGTTGAGAAAAAAATTTATTCTGCATCAATCCATGTAAATTTGAACCCTCCCCCCCCCCCATTATTTTTTTTTGTGTATTTGCAATAAAATAAAATAAATGGCTTTCCCTGACTTATCCATTTTTGTCATTTTTGCTCATTTTACGTCCATCAAGCTTCAAACCAACTCTAATAGCTAATATTTGATAATTTCATAATTTTTGTCTACAATATTCCAAATCTTTCATAAAATTTAATAATTTTTTAAAATTATTTGATAATTTTTTCAATAAGTGCCTATTATTGGACTTTCTTACAATTTCATTAAACAAAAAAAAATTAACCAATACTCCAACCATTCTTTTAATCCTAACTAGCCTTATAACTAAAAGAAATTAGAATATAACTTATTTACCTTTCACCCAACCAAATAATACACTAAAGTGCCATAATTATAATTTTATAATATTTCTCTTAAACACTCAACTATAACAAAACATCTCTCTTATATCCCTAATCCTAGAACTCAAGTGAAGCAAAATTCAAACCAAAACTTACTTCACACTCCTCGCTATCATATATTACTCTATTTTTCCAAATCATGCACGTCATATCAACATCACATAAAATCATGAAATTGTTGTAGTAAAACAAAGCTAATTTTTTCTTAACTTTTAGTACCTCATTCTCTCTTTCTAGTTATCCTCTTCCCTTGGTTTTTTTTATTCGCAAAGCTTGCATTGTATACAAAATATCTCTACCACTTTATTCCATAAAATAAATCCCCTTCATTCTTCTTTTTACCTTGACTTTTAATTAACAATTGGTTGCACAATAGCAACAAAGCTAGTTTTTCCATGACTTTCAATAGCTATCATGCCTTAACCTTGATTTATTTCCCTTTAATTCTTGCTATTTGTTGTTCTTTGCATGTTATACATCATCTAGAAACAAACTTTACCCAATAAATTGTGCCCCTTCTATTTTCTTTTCTTCTTATTGAGCAATCTTGGAATTTTTACTACAATTGTTGCATATGTTGTAGCAGTGGTTTCATATCTTTCCTCCCTTATTTTCTTATTATTGTCCTTCCCATTAACCCTCCAACATCTTGATATCTCATTCCTTAGTCATTATTGTTGGTTTTTATAGTAACATCCTAACCTTACTAGGGTCGCAAGTAGTTAATGCAACGTTCTTTTGGAACCAATAGCTAGCCCCATAGACCAACACAAATTCTTTTGGGTGTGGTTTTTATTAACTCACACACATCCTGAAATTTTTTTAAGATGTTACTCATCCATATATTGTTCCAAGTAAAGCACACTTAACTATGGAGTTATTTAATGATAGGTTTCCTAAAAAGAAAGTATACATTGTTGGTATAGGTAGTTTTATCAATTATTTTAAGCCACTATTATCCACCACTAATTTGAGGGTATTACATACAATTGGTGGTGGTTTTCAAGCCTCCATATCCAAGAGTAATATTTTCCATTTCATTTACTTTCTTTCCCTTTTACTTATGTATTTATTTGTAACTCTTTTATTGTATACTCTTGAAGGTGACCAAATGGTTTAGATAAGGAGTTGATAGATTCCATATTTTGTCTTTTCTAAGGAGATTAGGAATTTTGGTAACTAAAAAAATTAACCTTTAGAAATTAAGTTGTTTGTGTTAGGTGTTATATATATTATTTTATGTGTGATAAGTTTTATTTTAGTTATAAGCATGAAATAATATCTTGGAAAATCTTTTATGACATGTTTAAGTTGCTATCTTATGTGTATAAACATGAAAATTTGATGAAAGATTGATTTGTGTGATTTTCACATGTTCAAATATCTTCGGGAAATGTAATCAATATATTTGATGAATGTTCTGCATAGTCGTGTTAAATATTCAATAGAGTCATGATGAATATGCTTAGATTTGATTAGGTTAGCTCTTATCCTTCTTATTTTATTTGATTTTTGGTTTTTTAATTTATCTAATTATATCATTGTATGTATAATAGGGTAGAGAAGATAGGTTCTGAATTTTGGATCATATAGAGTTGAAATGAATTTTTGTAAGGTTTTGGACATATTCGACCACGGGTATATAGGGCATTAAATATTTTTTGAAAGTTTTAAGTTTACTATTATATTATTTGGGAATTTTACATAAAATTTGGTTTATGATGTGTAAGGGTTTGATGTTGTTTAGAATAAGTTATGAAGTTTAGAAGTTTAAGGTGATTTTATGTGAATAAGGGCATTTTGGCCAATACACTTAAATTCTAAAAATTTTGATACCTAAGTGAATATTAGGTTAATCAAATAAGTGAAAATGATTAAGTGTGACACTTGGGTGATATTTTATGATTGGACCTAGAGACCTTAGCTAAAAAGACTAATTAAAAAAGAAAAATAAACACATTAGGCACATTGAGCAATCTTAGCATTTTAGACTTGGTGTCCATATTTATATTCATCCTATGAAAACAATTACTTATGTATAAGCCCTTTAGCATGAAATATATGCATCTCTTAATGATAAGGTAAGTTAGTTGAATTTAAAGGCATTTTTTTATTTTATGTGCCTTCATGCTAGCTTATTTGATTTGGCCTTATATACGAACCCCTAGTTGGCTTAGATGTTCACTATTGAAAATTATCTTGAATAATGGGAGTTAATGTACATTGATATATAATTTAATTGGGTCTTTTAAGGCATAGACCTTAGGCTTTAATGCCTTAATAATCTTCCTTAATCTTTAATGCCTTATATAGTCAATTGATCCTTGGCATTTTATGGGACTTGTGTGCTCTAAATGATTTGGGTTATGATTCCCCTATGGATCAAGTGCGTGGATAGTATTAAAATTTAATAAAATAATTGGTTATGTTCATAGAAGCGATTATATATGTAACACCATCAAATTTTGAATTTAAATTTTTTGTTCAAAAGATAATGCGGAAGTATAATAAAATAAAATCGGAGAATGTTACCGCCATATTAACCATGGAAGAGGTGTGATCATCACATAACACATGCTTAATGCAAGGAAAAATAGAACATTGAATAAGGGATGCATGTATTAACAGTAGTAGTAGTAGTAGTAGTAGTAGTAGTAGTAGTAGTAGTAGTAGTAGTAGTAGTAATAACAATTATGAGAATAATATAGATGAGATAAAGATTTACAAAATCTAAATACATGAACCAAATTCAAGAGTTTAAATAACCAAAAAGGAATAAAAGCATTCGAACACAATGGGCAAAAAAAATCTAAATCGATTAGCCTAACTCTTAACTAAACATGAAATAAATCTTGATCCCCAAGTAATGGCTAGCTATTGGCCCATATCATCATTCTGAACATACTCTAGATGAGAATCATAATCCTACAAATCATCATCTGCTCATCAAAATAAAAGTTGAATCATCACAGTGTTCACATGAATATAGTATTAATGCAGTGAAATACTAATAAAAATAAATTATCCAAATTATAGTAAGAGTTCTTGTTGCACATTGAGGTCACATGATAGTATAGTAAAAGACATACATAGAAAATATAACTCCTAGCTCATGATTATCATACCATAAGGCATCATCACATAAGAACCATGGAAGAGATAATAATACAAATCATTAAGTAACTTGGAAAGGATAAATCATATTATAAATCCTCCACTTAGTGACCACATATTTTCCAATTATTAAGATGCTTAGTTCAACCACACCTAGCTCTCTGCCATAAAAAAAATCATGTAGCATAATGTAGAAAATGGGATACCATACCCACCATATGTGGTTAGAACACATTGACAGGCTTTTCTCAGAGGATAACACACCCACTATAACTTGAGTGCATTTGCTACAAGGGCTAATATAGATTAGGATACCACACCTACTTAAGCAATGTGTATACGAAGTGCCAAGAGGCTTGTATAGGAATACCTCACTCACATTATCTAAACACAAATCCTATACCAGCATGCTACAGTATTATCACATACCTCATAAATGTGTGCATACCCTCTATCGACCATAACCTAGTAGAGGAGCATAATAGGCACTAAGTGAAAAGATACAAACCACAAGAGTGACCCATCCATTAACTCTTAGTTAGCTATCTCGAGAGTTAGAGAAAAATGATTAAGTGAAATCTTAATTCCCATTATTAATAATTATTAGTTGATATCACAAATCATAACTCAATTCCATTAATAAAAAATTGGGTGTTTTAAAGTGATAATATCAAACACAACATAAGGCATCCAAGCCGCTAAATTATATGTTTAGAGATAACACCAAACTCAACCAAATAAGGCATCCATACCACACCATAATATTCATCATTTTGATTTCCTTTAATTTCGATTAAGCATTCTAAAATAATGATTTAATGACACAAATTAATGGGAAGGTTAAAATAGTAACTCCAAAGAAGGATCATAGTTAATAAGTATGGTAAAATCATGTGTAACTATTTGATCGGTCTTTCAAACCTACTGATTTGTCTAGGCATACCAAACCTAAGGAGAAATAAACAACGCAATGAAACCCGTCAATAGGTTGGTTCAATAGATCCACTAATCATAAGAAGCAATTAGTGGGTTTGGCCAGACTAGTAAATATTTTAGGCCAAAAGCAAAACCACTTTGGTCACAAAATAGCCATTCGGTCAGTCTATAAGACTTATCCACTATTCACACGAGCCTCTCAACATGTTCATCAAACCAATCAACTGTCCACAAGAACTAGTTGATGGGTTTATCCAACCATTCCACTAGTCTAGGTAAAATAGTGCCCAAAAACAAATACATCACACTTAAAAAAATCACATGTTTTCCACAATAATCCTATCATGATCCTATGATGTAAAACATATAAGAGGCACATTACACACTTAAAATTACATAGATATAAAGTAGGAAATTAATTCACATCATACTCATTCTCCAACCTCGTGCTGAATATCAAATTACCCAAAAAAATGATACAAACTCTAAAGGTATAAACATTCCACATGCTCAAAATCAAAGATTTAAATTAACACATATACAGCATAGAACACACCAAGAATATGAAACTATAGTGAATAACATAAATCCTTATTCACGTTAAAGATAAGGATGTTATACCTCTAATCTAAATATTTTAGCATAAGAATATACTCCTAACTTGATAGACTCTATCAAGATTCTTGATCTCCTAAGATAACCCAAGAATGAAAATAGTTAAAAATCCTTCCAGAACCCAAATAAATCAAAACATAAGAAGAAAAAGAGAAGAAGGCACACAACCCAACCTTCTCTCAAGAATGAGTTACAAAGAGGATGAAGTTTAGGACCTTAAACCTTATCTATACCTTCATCCTTCATGGTTTAAAAAAAATTAAGGGAGAGCTAAGGATAATATTAGGATAAGAGAAGAGAGAGAAAATATTGACCAACGAAGGAATTCAAGAGGCATAACCTTAATTTGTTAATAAAAGGGAGGAGGGAAGAAAATGAGAAAATGACAAACACTTGGCAAAATAAAGTAAAAGAAAAGGGAGAAAGGATAAAAATTTTAAAGACCAAGGTTTAAATGAATCATAAATGAAGAATAAAGGAGGTTGGGGGATCGACATATCAAAAAGGATGAAAAAGGGATAGTTAACTTTGGTTGAGGGGAGGGGACCAAATTGTAATAAGGGGAATGATGAAGATAAGGGGGTGAGTGCAATCAGGTGGTGGAAGAGATAGGTAAGCCAAGGGAGAAGGTGCAAGAAGGTATACACACAACTATGTCTCCCAAAAGAGAAAGAAAATGAGGGAGAGTTAGAGTATTTGATAAAGTACTTCAAAATTATTTGGGGGTATTTTTAGCTAAATAAAACTATAAGATGATCTAAATAATATATAAATAATCCTAAAGTACAAAAATATGCTTATTAGCATAAATAGACTTTTATTATAAGTTTTTATAAACATTAGAATTTGAATTAAAGCAAAAAAAAAAAGAATCTAAAATCACAACATAACTATTTTACTAGTTTGGGCAACCAGTCGACTATTATTTGCTAAATAAAAATGTGAGCCCTAGTCATATCTAGGGTTGTAAACAAGCCGAGCCGAGCCGAGCCGAATACCCTTAGGCTTGGGTTCGGCTCGTTTAACTAAATGAGCCTAAAATAATGTTTGGGATCGGCTCGTTTAACTAAACGAACGAACCAAACCGAGATTTTAACGAGCCGAGCCGAGCTCACGAGTCAAAGCCAAAAAATGAACCGAGCTCTAGCCTCACTTTTAGGCTCGTTTAACTAAACAAAAGAGCCGAAACAAGCTTTTAATGAGCCTAGCCGATCCAAATACCGAACTGGCTCAGTTCATTTACAACCCTAGTTATATCAGCTAATCGATTTGGGAAACCAGTCAATCGTTATGCTTAAAATTCATATTTTTACCCAAATTTCAAGCTATTTTAAAAACTCAAAACTAATTTCTTTTATATCAATATGATTTTGAATACATTTTAAAGGATTTAGGGTGGGGTATTATAACACTTCCCCCTTAAAAGTGATTATGTCCCCAAATTCCACAAAAGTAAACATTGTTATAAGCTTAAAATGCATCAAAACCCTAAACCATTGAGAAAAATAAACTAACACACCAAGCTAGAATAAGAAGAAGGGGTACTACTGCCTTAAAAGAGATTATTATAATCATAGAATGCACCTAAGAAAAAATCTCTAGATACTTCATCTTGATTATTTCTCTCGGAATCCCAAATGGTATCCTTAGTTCCATAGTGTGACCACATGATATTTACTAGCAGAGCGACCTTTGAGAGAGTCTCTCGTGTCTTGGTATTGAGGATCCTCATTAGTCTCTTTTAATACATCAATGAGTCATCAAGCTCGATCGTCTCAAGCTAAATGATGTCTAAAAGGTCTATCACGTACTTCCTCAGCTAAAAGATATGAAAGATGTTGAGAACGTGTGAAAGTTTAGAAAGCTAAGCAAGTTGGTATGCAACCTCTCAAAACCAATCTAGAATCTCATACAGTACAATGTATTTTGGGCTAAGCTTGTCTGTCCAACCACGTCACGTTACTCCCTTGGTTGGTGAGACCTTCAAAAGGATTTTGTCAGCCACCTCATACCTATATGTGCTCCTCCACGGGTCTGCATAACTCTTCTACCAATCCCGGTCAATCTTTATCTAATCCCAAATCAAATATATTTATGTGGCAATATCCTCAATCATCTTAGGTCCCAAAATATCCATATCACTTGAGATGCTTTAGCACAAGGGACTATGACACTTCCATCCATAAGGTTCCTCAAAAGGTGACATCTTTATACTTATGCGATGACTATTTTTATCGTAAAACTCAATTAAATATAGATTATCCTCCTAACTACCTTGGAACTTGAGTACGCATTCTTGAAGCATATCCTCTAATGTATGAAAAGTGTGCACAGTCTAACCATCTATAGATGGATGGAAAGTGGTATTTATCTTTAGTTGTACTCTAAAAGATGACTATAACTTCTGCCAAAGTGTACCAGGAATTTGGAGTCTAGGTTTGACATGATGTCCATGGGTACCTTGTGGTAGCACACCACATGCTTCCTATATTCACCAATCATCTATTTCATGCTTAAAGTCAATCTCATTGGTATAAAATTTTGCCAACTTGGTCAGCCAATCAACTATAATTGAGATATAGTCTAAACCTCTACAAGTTTTTGGCAACTCAACTATGAAATCCATTGAGATAATATCTCACTTCCACTTAGGAACCTTCAATGGATGAACCAACCCTAATGGGCACTTGTGATTAATATTAACCTTCTAACATGTCCAGCATCTATCCACAAATTCTCTAGCCTCCCTCTTCATATGAGGCCATCAATAGATTTTTTTCAAGTCCTTATACACCTTATCCCCTCTAAGATGAATGGAATAAGGTCTGTTCTGACTAGAGTTGTCAATCAGTCAGGTCAGGTAACATGATGATTGGGTCATTTCAATTTCTAATAATTTTAGATAATGATGATTGGGTCGGGTTTGATTCAGATTAACTTGGTGTCATATAATCTCAAGTCATTCGTAGCTCTTTTATTAGGTTAGGTTAAGATAAGATAGACTCGAATTTGAATAAATTTGGGTTATTCTAATTTTGCTTTGGGTTCAAATTGGACTTGGATGAGTTTAAATTATTACATTTTTTTGGTCAATTTTGGATTGTACTCGGGTCATTTCAGATTTTAGCTATGCTTGTGTCATTTTATTTTATTCTAAATTGTTATTAAAATCTTACTATTTTGAGATTGTTTATTTAAATTTATCTTATTCTTAGATATTGATTGTTTTGGGTCCTTCCAACTTTGTGTCATAATTTCGTCATTAAAGATGTATTGGATATTTCAAATTTAAAATTTTTTTTGTAATTGAATCAATTTCCTTTTTTATGTTAGCTATAGCTTAAAATTTATCTCCATTATAAGCTAAGTCAGATTGAGTTTGAGTATTATTTTAAGTTTATATTATATGCATATCTCGTGCAGTTTTTACATAAAGATGGAAACTCTCCCAGTGGGTTTGAAACCCTTACAGGAAATCACCGTTCGAGTTCAGAAGATGATTTCATGGATCAGGTTTAGGTTCGGCGATATTTTTGTGGACATGTTTTGGGTCCCCATCCCCAAACCCACTCCAAATATTTTTTTATATAATTTATTATATAATTATATATATTTTATATAGAATATAAATCAAGAATATATTGTGAAAATATACGATTGGGTATTATGGATAAGGTTGGGTTTTAGTTAACGTGCCAGGTTTCAAGATCGGAGAAAGAATCGGTGATAGAAAATAGAAAGGAAATTGGATCAAAGACTCCTCGATAGAAAAAAAGGTGAGGATCAAGACGAGTTTGGGTGTTATTTTACTTATCGGGTTTGGATATGAGGATGGGGTCCCTATCCCTAACCCACCCCCATTGACATCCATATCCTTAGATAATGCTAAATTATAAGGACCATTGATAATTGATAATGAATAAAGGTTGGTAAGGTTGTATATCTTACATTATTTTTATAACAGATTTATCACATCATATCAACATAAATTTAATAAATATAATGATAATAATATAAAATTAATGATAAAAAATATAATAATGAAAAACGAGAATAGTAATTAATGAATATCAATTACGGCAATAATAATAGTAACACATTAATTTTATATTTTAATTAGATCATATCAAGCTAAATTAGATAAAAATTAGATAAAGTAATGACTAATTACAAATGACCAACTAATATTAAATTTTTACTATTTAATATATTTGATGTAATAAAAATCATTATTCTTCAAATTTTGAAATGAATAATTAACATATTGATACTAGATTTTTCCTACTTTTCTATGATGTTGTAGGTAATATATTGCAAGGTATAGATACTAACATATAGTGTTTAAGGCTACAAATTTTTATTTACATATGCTTATAATAGTATTGATAAATCTTTTCCATTATTTGATTGGATTATACTTATAATGCAATCTCCCTTTATATATATACACATACTTTTACAGAATTGTTCCCAATATTTCAAATATTAGAATTAATATTATGATCAATAATACTAATTATATTGTTACCTAAACAAACTATGACTATGTAATATTCATTTTAGGCAAAAGTAACAATTGGTTCATATCATAGCTATTATTTGAGATTTGGTCACTAGATCGTGGGCTTAAAGACTTGATCAAAATTGTGATGGAATTAATCAATTGAAATGTGTTCCATATCACTTATGCCCCCTAGGGTGTGTTGTATAGTCATTAGGCTTAATATTGCAATAATTAGTTTTTGACCCAAACATCATATTATATTATTAATTAGTTGGGTTAACTGATAAGTAAAGCATATCAATTATATATTTAAGATATTTATTTTATTGTGGCCTCTGAGCTAAAATGCTCCTTACTAATTATTATTACATGGGATTGAAGCTATTTATTTTGTATTTGGTTTGGCGTAGGGTTAGGATGAATCATATGTATAACTTTATTCTTCTTATGCATTTAGAATTGGTAGAGTTATGTACTCAATTAGGTGAATGAAGGTTACATGCCTTTTGGAATATCTCAAAATTTTGCTAGATCCAATCACATATTATTAATACCTTAATCTGATTCTAATATTGAGAAATTTTTATTTTAGCTTTATCCAAATTTCTTAATCCCAAACATCTTAACCCAACCCAAATCTTTGACCCGGATAAATTTTTTTTCTTAACCCCATCTTAAATTTGGTAAATTTTATCACTAAAAAAATATCTAAAACTTTTTCCTTTTTTCCCTTTTCTTTCTCCTTTTTCCTTTCTCCTTCAGTCGTAATGCTTGACCTTGCCTTCTTCTTACCACTTGCAGCACACAACCTTCGTCACTCTTCTCACGTTGCCATCCCCTGCAATCATCATCATCATCCACATCCCTCACTATCATCATCTCATGCTTTTGTTGTTGCCATCGACTATTGTTGCATATCCCCTACCATTTCATTTTTCATGCAACACACACACAATCATCACTTACAACCATCTCTTCTGTTGAAATTTTTCTCCACTCCCTCATGCCACTGCCATCCCTAGTGCCCTATTGTTGTTGCTCTGCATCCTCCCCTTGTGAAATACCCCCAAAAAAATCTAATTTAGGAAAATAATGAAAAAAGGGATTTATTAGGAAAATAAATTAAACATATTATTTTATTAAAATAACAAGAGTATTTAAGACCAAATCAAGAGGAAAATAATAAATAATTTAATTGGGGAAGATGAGAGTATTTTACTAGTTCAAAAAAAGAATTGAGAAAAAATTACCAAAAATATCATAAATTAATATAAAAAGAAATTTAATTATTATTTTACTAATTTTTATTATTTTAAAATATTTAAAAATACCAAAATATTTTAAATACCCCAACCAACTTTTTTCATTTTCCTTCCTTTTTCCTTTTTCTTTCTTCTTTTTCTTCTTTCCCCTTTTCTTTTTTCCCCTTGTTCCCCAAATTAGGCTTTCCCCTTCGCGGCCCAACTTCCCCTCCCTCTCTTCTCTCCCCTACATGACCCAACCTACCACTCCTTTTTTTCTCCCCCTCGACCGCTTGGTTCACCCCCTTATTTTTCTTTCTTTTCTTTTTCCCCTAGATCAGTCAGCCCGCCTGTCTTCTTCTTCCTTCCTTCTCCCCCGTCCTCAAGTTGCATGTCGGTCTACAACTACCGTTGTCCTTCCTCCTAATGACCTACTCCTCTCTCTCTCTCCCCCATCCTTTTCCTTTCCCTTTCCGAACCCAACCTACCTATACCCCCTCCTACACATGCCCCTTCTCTTTCTTTTTTTTCCTCCCTGACCGAATGTGTCTTGCAAAATTGCAAGCTCGTACCGGCCTGCCACCGCCGGCTGGCACACCCTACCTCACCTGTCCCTTTATCCTCTTCCTCCCTCTTTATCTTATCCTACCCCTAATAGCTTATAAATACCCTCATAGCGATCCTATTTGGTTATTTACTCTGCCCAAATAAATCTAGCCTCTGTGCACCACCGTCGCGTCAAACACAACTGCAACCATTGTTGCCCAACACCACTGCCCAAAACATAGCCTAAACTTTTCCCTTCATCACCCTCCACCAAACCATACCACTCACCAACCCTAGTTCTCCCTACACAAGCCACCTCAGTGGTATAATTTTGGCTGCTCGACCTACCACTTTGCACCCATCTTTGGCCCTCTCGCTGCCATATTCCACCTTCCCCGCGCACAACCACTGCCTCTCCTACTACCCAATCCACTCAACAGAGCCTCCCCTACCTCCCCTACCTTCCTTTATCCCTTTCTCCCTCTCCTTCATCCTTCCTCCTCATCCACCACCCTCAGCCACCACAACAAGCACCACCTGTGCTGCCATCCTTACTGCACTGCCACCACCACTCCAACCCTCTCAACCTAGAGAATCCACCACCACCATATCACTCTCTCTACCCCTAAAAAAACTTCCTTTCTAACCCCCCCCCCCCCACTTCCTCCACCGCCGCTGGCGCCTAGCTGCCATCACCATTAAGTCGTGCCCTAACCTTCCTAGTTCTTTAGTATAATTAGTGTAATTATTATTTAATTTTATTAGTGTTGTTATTGTTATTATTATTATTATTATTATTATTATTATTATTACTATTACTGTTATTATTATTATCATCATTATCATTCTTATTACTAATATTATCAGTATTACTATTACTATTATTGTTGTTGTTGTTGTTGTTGTGGTTGTGGTTGTTTTTGTTGTTATAGCTAACATCAATGTTACTAATATTATTATTATTATTATTATTATTATTATTATTATTATTATTATTATCATCATTACTATTTTTATTATTATTACTATTATTATTATTATTATTATTATTATCATCATCATCATCACCACTATTATCATTACTATTATTAAAGTTATTATCTTTAGTATTGTTAATATTGTTAATAATACCTTCTCATGGACCAATATAACTACCTAAACCTATTTTAACCAATAATAGTATGATTAACAATTTTAAGAATAATATCCTTATTTTTACTAATAAAGCTACTATTATTTGTAATATCCTTAATACTAGCTTATGATAAAGGTAAGTAGGAAATAATGATAATATGGTAAGAGGAAAGTTAACCCTAGTATTTTCCTTTTATAGCTGAACCAAGTCCAAATCCTAAGGAGGCGTAAGAGCATGCTCCAAGTCCGGTGTTGTTTTAGATAAGGATGTAGTTTAGGCCTAATATATGTATTATGTACTTTGTATGTTGTATGTTATAATATGTGTTGTGTACCTTATATGACTATAACTACTTACTTGTAGCACAACACAGAGCTAAGATAAGTATATGTGTTCTCCTTATGGCATGTGTAAAATGATATGTATTTTGTGCTTTGTGGTGCTTATGTGATGTGGCATTTTAGGACATGCATGCTAGGAGTCTTTAAAGATATGGTGTGGGGTGAAAGGATGAAAGGGGGGAAAGGGAAATGAGTTGATTAAAAGGAAGTAAGAATGACTTATGGGTGGACAAATACAAGAATAAAATGGACAAAATAAAAGAGTGACGTGAATCTTACATGGGGAGTCTAGGGTTTGCATGGGATGGATAGTTGTTGCATGGGGATGATCCTTATGTGGGAAAATTTTACTTGGGGTTTAAGTAAGGTGAGGGAAGAGTTATTGGGGCTATTGGAGTCCATAGGTGAAAAACGGTACGTAAGTTGGTATAAGGGTGCATGGGAAACTTAGCTTGGGTTTGGGAGGAAAAATCTAGGTGGAGGAGATTGTGGCTCTAAGTGGAGGAGATTGTGGAAGGGAGAAATAATGGAGAGGATTGGAATATGGGGTAAGAGTGGAAGGGTGTCACATGGAGGGTGAGTGTGTGTGTCATATGGAAGAGGGGATGGTAAGTGAGAGTGATGGGGGAATAACATATGAGAAAAGAGAGGTGCTAGGGTTGGGGTAACCAACTAGCGTTTCATGGTCACATGTGCAAAATAGGAAGTAAAGTGGGATGCTTAGGGATAAATCGAGTGAGGTGATGAGTTGGGGGCAAAGGAGCATGAGTGGTGTAGGATAGAGGAATGTTGGGCCATATAACCTAAATTAGGGTTTCTTGGAGGAAAACCCTAGAGAGGAATAGTGAGCTGACTCAGAGGTATGGGAAAGTGGGCCTCAACCCACACACTTAGAAGTTAGATATTCATGGTAAGTGAGGAAAAGGGGGAATGGATGTATGGATGCATTAGGGGGCATAGAGGTCCTAAAATATGGGATAGGTCCCTTTTAAAAGGATAAGAGTAGAAGGGTTGTGTGAGTAAGTAGTCTAAAGGACATGCATGTCTAGGGTGGTAATATTTATCGAATAAGATATGAATAAGATACTAAAAAGTTTAAAGAGAAATATTGTTGAGCCGGATCTAGACCGGTCCACCAGCGAATAATAGTGGTCAGGAGCATTTTGTCCTATAAGTTTTTAGTCCACCAACTATAACAGTGGGGGATTCCGAGCTCAACAAACCAAATCTAATGATGATAAATCATGGAAAGATACTCTCTACTTATAGTGAAACACCATAAGAGTTGGGGCCAGATCGGTCCACCGAGGAATAATAATGGACAGTTGCCTTGTACTTTGGAGACCATTCCATCGACATATAATAGTGTCCAGGTGCATTCTACCCTGGGTATTTTTTTGGTCCACCTGCTATAATAGTGGTGTTCTCATACTCACATGAATTAATAAGAAGAATGGTGTGAAATGGGAATATTGACCAAAGATCTAACGATTAAGTTTAACCAGACTATAACACGACCTACACTATCTGCATTGCTTAAATAGTTTATTACTATGGTCCTGCTTGTATTATATGCCTTTTGTGTATGGCCTTAGCTGATGGTTACCTTTCTCATTACGTAGTATACTAACCACCCATTTCATAGGTGTTACTCATTCCCATGAGTAGAGGGCCTTGTTGAGTTTGTATAGGTAAGAGATTCCATTTTCAATGCCTATGACACCTATGAGTTGTTGGGTGGGGCTGAGAGTTGACCTTCTTAGACTTGGCATGGGGGCCTACGAGCAATGTAGATCGGACTCTGTTTATTTTTGTTTTTGTTTAATTATATTGTATCTTTTATCCCCTTGGGGACTTTGACTATATACTCTATTTCGGTTGTAATGACTTTTAATCACACACTCTGATTTTCTCATTATAAATGTTCATTTTTCTATGTTTCTCTGTCTTAAGTGTGTTTAATGAATTGTAAATTTTTCTTTAGCCTTGTGGTTTGTGCAAGATTGGTCAGGGCTGAGCTTGTACTAATCATGGCATTAACACCCTGGTGCTTGTGTTTGTTTTAATTAAATGAAAATTTTAACTATTATTTTTGGGGGTGTTACACCCTACACCACCCATTTGCACACCACCATATATATATATATATATATATATATATAGATATATATATATGCATCATCTCTTCCTCCCTCATTTGTTTGCCTCATTCTAAAATATTTTATCAAAAAAAAACCCTGCATGAGCCCCTCTCCCCCATATTGTGTTTGCTTTGTTTTTTGTTTCATGCCACCACCATCACCATCGTACACCACCATAGCCACCAAGCACTACTTAAAGCTGGTGGATCAACCACCAACCCCATCACTCTTTATCGTTGTCGCCAACCGTCACTGTTAACCACCATTTTTGTCTACTCTTCTTTCCTCGTGTCCGTCGCATTTTTGTGAGGCATATGGCCAATGCACGGCCATGCCCCTCTAATTTTTCTTATCACACACCTGTGCACACTGGCACGGTTTGCCCGTGCACACTCACACGGCTTGCATATAGCCTATATACACTCGTGCACACCTGTTCATTATTTCCTAAGTAATTTGTTGCTCGAGCATGGCCATGCCTCTTGGCACAGCCTGCTCGTTTAAGATCTCTTCTCTCGACCTTGGAGTGCACTGTAAGCCGCACGCTTGTGTAGCCTCCCCATTTCAGCCATGGACCCTCTTTTTCACCCTCAAACCTTACCCAAACACCACCAAAATTTTACCATAGGACCACCATACTTCCACGCAACTCAAGCTTCCCTTTAACTCTGGGTATTTCCATTTTACCCTCCTTTACTTTAATTTTTCCCTCAATTATAATCTTTAAGCCTAATCATACGTTATATTATTTTTTGTAGGTGATTTTCTGACAATCTCATAGGAGGAGATATAGGATTTACGTGCATAAATCCCGATGTCCTTATTGGTAAGAATACATATCATAGCTAGGACTTTATGTATATGTGTATGTACTTTTATTGGACATGTGATATGATTAATGTTATTTTGTGATATAATATCTTGAGTAATGAGATTTTAAAAGTATACTTTTGATATAATGTTAGATATGGTATCTATGCAAATAACTGATTATTTATGTTCTGAATGGATATTGGGGATGTATACATATTGGTATTAAGATTTATCAGACCTTAGGGGAATATAAATATTTTTTTAACTACCTAAGGGTATTATATCCATTTGATGATAATTATGTGATCCTAGTTATGTTATTAAATTTATTTATTGTATATTTACATGGATCCCACATGATAATCTTAAATACACAATCAACTCTATTAAGATATTAATCATTTAAAGTAGAAGATCACCTGAGTCAAACCAAGGTGTTTATATGGGTATGTTCCACCAGATAATAATAGTAGCTCAAGTGTCTTGTCCTTGAGAGGTGTATCAGTCCGTTCCATCGAATTAAGATAGTGTGGCCCCATCCTCAACATGAATAAATATATAAATAAGAGACAAAGTATTAAGGAAAAGATACTAATCATTTAAAATGAAAGACTACATGAGTTAGGATCAAGGGGTTGAGCCTATTCCACTAGATAATAATAATAGCATAGGTGCTTTGTCCTTAAGAGATGGTTCAGACCATTCCACTAGTTTAAAAATAGTGGCTCATGAGCATTTTGCTCTAAGAGGTGTTGATTCCATTCCACTAAATAATAATAGTGGCTCAAGTATTTTATTTTTTAGAAGTGTTTCAGACCATTCCACAAGTTTAAAAATAGTGAGGTCCCTAAACTCAACGTAAAAAAAGCTTGGAATTTGATATATTTATATAGCGAGACTTAAAATCATTATTTACCTAGCATTATTTGATATTATCATACGCATGCTTATTCTCTTATATGAATTCATGTATTATGTGTAATACTGCTTCAACTATATTGTTACCTTACTCGGTATGTAGCGTACTAATCATCCATTTCATAGATGCTACTCATTCCCACGAGCAGGAGACCTTGAATCTTTTGTGCGAATCTTTGAAGACTCACTAGATGATTTTGCTAATTTTCATGCACTATGTGGGGATGAATAACCTATTATCTATACTGGATATTTAGGCTAAGAGTTATGTTATCCGATTTATGTATTTACCTGGATATCTTTTTATATTATTTGATCCATGGCATCCCTTAGTTTGTATTTTATTATTGTAATTCATAGTTAACCTCCAAACTCGTATTGTATTTATTAAATTTCTTCCATTTCTATTTTTCTTGTTTATAATAAATGATTTTAGCCTTATGATTGATGTAAGGATAATTAGGTAAACCAGACTTATATCAATTACAGCAGTAACACCAAATATTTTGCTTATATGTTTCTATTATAAAAACAAAAAAATAGTAGTAAAATTTAGGGTATTACACCTTTGGTTTTTCTTTTTTCTTCTATTCATCTCTTTGTAAATGATGGTGTGTGAATGAAATTATGCCATTGATGCTTGAAAAAATATATATATCTTCAATATTAGCCTATAGCTTGAGTTGAAAAACGTTTATAGTGGAGTATGTTTCTTTCCATTGTCCCTAGTTATTCAATGTTATTAACTCACTTTGGTAGTGAGTTGAATTTGATGAATATTTTCCATATTCATAAGCTTTCCTTTAGGGATCATCATCATTAAAGCATATTGACAATAGTTATATCATGTACATAACATTAAAAATATGTTCTAATATTTGATAAAATGGGTTATGTTGTTGGATTTATCAATTAGTGTTCATATCCATAATACCTTGGCATTCCTAAGTTAAATAGATGATAAGAAGACATCGGTTTACTTGGTAATCTCTTGTCTTTCATCCATATTTGATAAGAAGATATATGGGGGTGTATCTAGTGAGAACCACTAGTTATAATGAGAATTGAGAACCATTATATTCATAAAATAATTATGGCAGTTTCATAAAATTATTACACTAGTTTCATAAACTAAAATGAGTGGTTTTCTTACAATCTTTAAGTGGTTTAATAAGCGGACATAAGCAGTTTCATTAAAAAGTGAGAGTATCTTTATAAGCTATAACTACTAGTTTTATAGATAGAAACTGGTAGTTTCCTTAGATTCACAGAGTGGTATCTTAGTTTTATAAACCTAGTGGATTAGTTCCATTAGAAATTAGAGTAGCTTCATTTATTGTATAGAAAGACTATCTTAGTTTCATAAATTGAAATCAATAGTTTCATTATAAGACTAAAGTTGTTTCATATACTTTACATGTTATTGTATCTTAATACTTACATCCATCTTTTAACTTACTCTATCCTAAATTAATTTATCTTGTTAAAAGGCACAAGGATGATTTATAAGAAAGAAGTAAAGAGAAAAGTAGAAGAAGCACAATATATATATATATATATATTAATCATATAAGCTTCATCACTTCATTTATAAGAAAATTTAAGTTTTACTTTCTTAATAAAATACATAAGTTAAACATATCCCCATGCTTTTCTTATACTAAATTTACCAACAAGTTTAAAATTGAAATAAATAATAATTTGTACATAATCATATTTCTAAAGATTAGATTATATTAGCTAGAGTCCAAACTCCTATACACAAAAGAGCAAGAATGTTAATGAAGAGATCCATCCCATAAGACTTCTTGATAATATACACAAAATGATAAATGAATAAGCTCAAGAAAAGGTTAATTACAAAAATGAAAGAAATTAAGAAAAAGATGAGGAAAAGAGTTAATCCCGTGTCTTGCAAAAATGATGACTTTGAGTAAGAATAACCAAGAATTATGTCCACCTTTCACTAAAATTTAACTTCCAACACTTGATTAAATGTTTAAGAGATAAACTAAATCAAATTAAGAGGTTAAAGAAAACAAAACAAGTGGAGAAAGAATGAAGAAGCTAAATGCAATAATGGTGACAAATGCCAAGATTTAGAGGCAAAATGCCCCCAAACACCGAGGAAAGCAAAGGAAAAAGGAAGGATAATGGAGGATAATGTAAGAGGGATAAGGGGTAAGAAAAGAGGAGAGAAGTAGCTCGAGCAAGGCAAGAAAATTGAAGTCAAAACAAGTGGGGGGGAAAAACATAGCAAAAGACAGGATAATTTTTACGGGAATGAAAGGGAATAAAAGCAAAATGAAATGATGGGCATAAAGGGGAAAATGGCTTATGAGATCAACAAGAATGAAGGGTGTGATGTTTCTTCTTCTTCCCTTGAATGAAGAGAAATAATGATGGAGAGTAGAAGAAATATTATGTAAGAGTTTATGACATGAAGCATGACTACTATACTATAACCCACATTTTGGTTGAATGAATAAGACCAAAGGGAACAAATTAGATCTTTGGCAAGGGGGCTAGTGCCACACATAATGAAGTCAATGGATTGATCATAATTAATTTTAGGTAATTTAATTTGTAAAAATTTAAATAATAAGTATTTATTAGGGGGAAAAAGTATCAAATAAATTATGAAAATTATAGGAAAAATAGGAAAATGTGCATAATAATTTTAGAAACATAAATATATAAAAATATTTGGTATCAAAAAATTTTGAACCCAGATGAATTAAAATAGGCAAAATGAATAAACTGTCTAGTTACGTTAATGAATTTTTCCATGATTTAACCAAACAAATGAAGGAGTAATTAAAAATGAAATCAAAGGAGTGCATGATTAAGGTTTTTAGAATATTTAACGAGGCTAATGAGTATAATTACTCGAAGTAATTAAGTTTTTTAAAAAAAAGGTATTGCATTTTAAAATAAGGAAACTTTAAAAAATTAGTAAATAAAACCTCAATAAATCAATATTTATTTTTAAAATATACCAATGCCACAAATAATATGCAAGTCCACATTTTTTTTATATTTTTGAAATTTTAATTCCACCCTTCTTTGCTATTAAATAAGTTTTTGCAACATAGAAAAAGTGTAAACATTTCTAAAATAACTTTTTAAATATTTTGAATACTTTGTCGTGAGAAAATTTAAAATGTCCAAAATAGAAAATTTTATGAATAAATAATAATTTTTCTTAAAATGGCTTCTTATAAGAATGGGAGCATCTCACGAAGCCAATTCAAAATTAATAATCATAAAAAGAATAAATATAAATTTTAAAGTTATGGGTTATTACACTTTATAAAACCAATATAAAAATAATGATCACAAAATAAATAAATATACATTTTAAAATTATAGTGTTACATCAACTTTAGCATGAATAATAGGAAATGTTCCATTTTAATTTATGTTTTTATTGTAAGAAGTCAAATTTGACCTGTATTGAAAAGGACTACCCTTATAAAATCCATGACATAAAATAATAATGAATCATATAATTCAACTTATTTGTTGTAACAAATTAATGAATCATATCGAGAAGATTGGTAAATTGTTTTTATATTATCTATATCCAATTTCATCATTAGTCTATAAGCATAAATCGAAGTTGATTAAAAAAGAATGATGAGTCGATTAGTAATCAAGGACAATATTCACCTAAACTATTATTTGATACTAACCAAAACTGAAATTGAAATGAATTAGTGCAATCCAAGGGAAACTTGAACCAGATCTAACCTAAACTAATTACTAAAATAATTGTAAACCGATGCACGTCGTTTTGAATCAAAAATGAATTGAATAGCCTGCAGATCACGTAAATCCTTGTGCGACGAATATTATCTCATTACGACCACATTGTATTTGTTACGTTGATGGTCTTCCACCTTGAAATAATTTATTAAAGTGATTTAGATTCCAATAAGTCCTACTAGGAATATACTATGATAATAATGATCGAGTGAAAAACGTGTGTTCAAAACATCAACCTTTTCAACACATAGTGGAACGAGCGTTTTGGTAAAATCCAAGAGCAAGTCAACAAGGGCAGCGAGGTAAACTAAATTATTTATTACTCCTAAAGCAGGACCCTCCCCTCGCTGATCGCTTAAAAGACACAACCCACTCCCCTCCGGTTGCGCTCATTCCCTTCTCTAACAACCGGCCGTAGTAGGTTGCTAGCTCAAATCTTTGAAAGAAGACGGTCGTACATGGAAGCTGAAGATACTCTGAGACTTTTCGATTGTTACTGGTACGAGTTTCAACTTTTCAAGAAACAACAACAAGAAAATAGTCAACCGTCTTCTTATAACTCAATCTCCGAAACAAACCCAGGTCTTACTTTCCCAAAAAAGCCTGCACAGCCCTCAGAATCGTCGTCGTCGTCGTCGTCAATGGGTTCAAGGACCATGAGCTACTCCAGCTTTTCAAAATCATGTCAAAGACTTGATTCTCTCTCTCCAAACTCTATCCTCTTCGCACCAACAGCAACAGAGACGCACCAAACATTCAATTCAGGAAAAGTTACAGACAATTGGAGAAAAGGAAAACCGGAGCAAATAATAGCAGTTCGAGCAGAAAGAGTAGAGCATAGGACAGTTAGAAGTTGTAGTGGTGAGAAAAGGAGGAAAAAGAAAGGGTTGAGCAAGAGTTTATCAGACCTTGAATTTGAGGAATTAAAAGGGTTTATGGATTTAGGATTTGTGTTTTCTGAAGAAGATAAAGAAAATTCAATCTTGGCTTCGATTATTCCTGGACTACAGAAATTAGGAAAGAAAGAGGATGATGCAGATGATGATGGTGGTGATGGTGATGGTGAAGAGGTAGATGGAGGGGAAGTTGATGACGATGATGATGATGATTCGAGGATTTCAAGGCCATATTTGTCTGAAGCATGGGAAGGGAACGAAAGAAGGAAGAAAGAGAATTCTATGTTCAGTGACTGGAGAGTTCCTGCAACTATTTCTAGTGAGATAGACATGAAAGACTATCTTAGGTGTTGGGCTCATTCCGTTGCTTCCTCTGTTAGATAGCAGTGCCCCCCCCCCCTCCCAACATCTTCTTGTATAGTTCTCTTCTAGCTAGATTGTGATTATTGGTTTCGGTCTAATCCCTCTGTAATTGCACGTACATCTTCGGTTCAATCATAATTTTATTCCGTCTTATTAAGAACTTGAGATTTTGGTCATTTTTTGGGACTGGAATTAGATGCGGGAAGTCTATAGAAGACGAAAGTCAAAGACAAGGTTTCACATTTATTATTCAGCCCTCACAATCTACATGGCCCCGAACCACTCACGCAATACCTCGAGATTTTAACGTGGTGCTGCTCATGTATGCATCATGAATGGTGCTGGTCATTTTTCTCATCATTGTTGATTTCAGATAACTACTCCATTAACAAGTCTCCTTCACCATTCCCATTCATTTCTCTCTAAGTAGTTAAGCAGAATCACTTTCATTTTATTTTATTTTTCTTGTTTCATATGGGACTTTTGGGGGTGTAGTAGCTTTAGAAATAGTAGAGTAGTAAATACTAAATAGGTAGCTTATTTAAAGAAATAGGTAGGAGAGTACCTTATTTTGAAAGCACAGAAAAGTGTGATAGAACGTGGAAGAAGATCGTACATTAACTACTATATCTAATTAAATATTTAAATAAAAGTGAGTAACTAACTAATACTCACTAATTTGTATATCTAATAAGTAATTAATTAAAATTATAAAATGTAATAGGTAAATAATAAAAGAGTTTTTTCTATGATGTAAAGATCCAAAATTTAACTAGGTAGCTAATAATATTAATTTAACTAATAAATTTAGTAATATAACTACTAATTAAATGATAAGCTTTGATTAATATATTTAATAATTTCCTTAAATAATCAAAATTCAATAAATAAAAATTGATACGTATTAAAATATAATAATCAAGACACACAAAAAGTATAAAAATAAATAAAGTTTCATTAAAAATAAATTTATTATTAAAAAAAATTTAAAATATTAATTAATAAATAAATATGAAATTTAAGTTACATAAAAATTATTTATTAATGTAAATAAGATAATAATAATACTAAGATATTAATTTGGTGATGATAAAGTTGGTGGATTATTGTGAAATGTGTGGCAACTTATGTTGCCATTATAAATTAGTTTATTCAAAGTAGCATTTGGATGGCTTAGAATTTTTTTTTTAATTCAAAAAAAATGGTTAAGTTACTCTTGTAGTAGATACCATTATACATGCTCTTTAGCATTAGTACTGATATAGGTATTTTTTAAACTAATATTATTGGGTCTAAGGGGCAGCAACCCAAAGAACAAAGGTCAACCCATAAAGCCTCTAGACACACTCATCACTTCTATTTATTTTCCTAGTTGTACACTGATTTGGTTTACTATATATGCAACGCACGGTTCCCTCTCCTCGACCACATAGCATTCCTATCCCCTCTTCTCAACTTCCCCAGTTCTATCTCTACAAATATCTAGTTTTGTACTCATTTTGGGAGGACTGAATCATTAATACAACTTCTCACTTTCTCTCTCCCTTCTCTTCTTCAAGATTTAGTTAAGATCTAGTTTGCAAAGGTCATTTGAAACACCATCCGCAAATGCCTATGGTAAGACAAGATACGGGGATGATGCATTAATTATCCCAACCATCTCAAGCTAAGGGACTCCAAAAAACCATATACACTATCAATGGAGGATATTCCCTAGTTGGGAAAAGTAATACAGCTTGAAAAGCATATGTTAGAGAGGCCAACTTCCATAAGATAAACAAGAGGCTAAAAATAGACAATTGGGAAGTTAGTTTTATAGTAAGGGATGAGGGGGCAAATAAGGTTGAAAATCATTATATTCCCTTAGTAATTGAAATACAAATTGCTAATTGTCTAATGAAGCGAGTTCTTGTGGACATGGACAGTTTAATGGATGTTATATTTGAAGAATCTTATACACAATTAGAGCTACCAGATAAATGCTTGATAAACAAAATGACGTATTTGGTTAGATTCATGAACAGTATCATGAAATCTAGAGGGATGGTAGATCTTACTATGACGGTTGGCCAATTGAAATTAGTGAAGAGTTTACAAGCAAATTTTGTGTCTGTTGCTTGCCCATCAGAATATAACATGATAGTATGCCGGCCGACCCTTTATAAGATCCAGGTAATCATCTTTATGGCTAGATTGATAATTAGATTCCCGATTAACGGAATATCGGGGGAGGTTTAAGGTGATCATTGAGTAGCTAGATAGTGTTATGCTATCGAAGTAAAAGACGTCCTTGGGAGATCTGACATGAAGAGGCTGCATGAAAGTTTAGTGTTGGAAGATATAAATATACCTCGAGAAGGCATACAATCTGTTACAACGGCCAACAAATTACAACAGGGAAATGTAGATCATTAAGTGATAATAGGCAAAGAAATATTTGTAATTATTTTATATAATCATTATGATATATTTTGTGAATCTTATGTGATTGTGATCATATCTTCTAGGTATCTTATCATGATTGCCTAAAGTATTCTTTCTTCTCTCTTATTCAACCCTAATACTCCCTACATGTCAAACCCCTTAGCATAAAATGGCACATGAGAATATTTCCTAATCATGGAAAATATTCTTTCAAATTTTACATTCCCCATATATTACATCCCCTTCATTTATCTTCTTCCTTATTTTCACCTCATGCCACAATATTATCACCCTATCATGGCATTATAAATATATATTATAATGAAATATCTACAAGTAATCATTATTTTTCACTATTATATGATTTAATAATCATCTAATTCATCTAACCTTAACTCTAGTCCTACCATACTTTCCCCTTTTACCACCAATGGTCTCTTCTTCTCTTCATCTCTTCTTTTTATCTTCATCTCCCCACCATTCACTTCTTCCATTCCCATGATATAACCAAATCTCCTCTGCCATTATTTAAGCTTCAAAAACTTCAAAACTCATCAAAATCCATACTAAGTTAAGCTCTCTTGTCATATATTTAGGTTGAAGGAGACATAAGGAAGGAAATTTAGAGAGTTTGGAAGAAGTTTGGTGGAGTTGGATGATTATGAAAGAAAGCTCATATGGTACTTTTTAATTTCCCACTAATTTCTATAAGCTTGATTAAGTAAAAAAGAATAGTTTTTACGTGTTTAATATGATGTCTAAGATATTTTTAAATAAGGTGGTTATGATTATTGGTGGTGTGAGATAGGACTATTTTCATACTCCATTTAGATCCTTTTTTAGTTTTTATTTAGCAAAGTTAAGACTTATCTTACTCACAATTAACATGATGTCATATTAGATGGCTTAATTTAGGTTTTAAAGAGGTGTATGATTTATGCAAATATGATATATGTTTTATGTGTGTGATTTGAATAAAATTATGCTTTGATGGTGTATCTATATGTTATGGGATACACTGAAGGGTTAAGAAAGTATGGTTTTTGGTGGTTTGCTTTAATATAGACTCTTAATGCGAATATGAGTTGGTTTGTTAAAAATAGGTTATAACATGACTATTTTGATATGACTATTTGTACATGTGAGTTTTAATTTGAACATGGAATGTCCTAGTAAGTGTTGAGGCATGTTATTTCTTAGGAAAATAATAAATTGGATGGTATGAGGATAACTTATGAATCTCCTGATGATATGGATTGAGAGGATGAAAAATAAAGTATATGTGTTATGTAGGGTATATGTCCACTAGGACTTGATGGTGCTATGTTTGGATTTTTCCATTTCTAATTATGATATCTTATTCATTGATATTTTTACGCTTAATTTGATATACAATATGTTAGTATTTAGATCAATATAGAAAAAGTTGTGCTAAAAACAAAAGTAGAAGCCATAAGGATAAAGCTAGAATTTGTGTGCAAGCTATGAAATCTGGATAGTATATTAGTGTTAATGATGTGATTAATTTTTTATGTGTAAAAAGAATGAAGAAGGGTATTGTGTATGCCTTAGTATTTTATTAGATGGTAAATGGTAATAAAAAGGGGAAATTAAAAATTACTAGTAAATTCTAGAAATTGGAGGTATAAGAATGATAATCATGTTCATAACGTGTCATTTGTAACATGAGAATGATTGGTGGTGTTGTGAAAGTGTTTTTGTGCCTAAATATAGAAAATAGATTCTTTAGATAAAACTTTTATTCCACTACAATTACTAGGAATGTTTATGTAATATCCCAAATTGAGCAAAGTATTATAAGGATTGATTTGGCTACTCATATCAATATGGTATACCATCCTTTTGGTGATTTTTTCCTAATAACTCCACAGTTAAGAGTGTTGGCCGTGGAGCAATTTTTATGATGGGTGACCCTCTTGGAAAATTTTAAAAACTTTCTAAAAATTTATCGGAAAGTGCATGAGTGAAGACAAAGCATGCTGAAAGGACTCGTGTTGATCGGTGGGGCCAGCTAATCAATCCAAAAGCGCTCTAAGGTATCCCCCGGGTGGTCGTATCAACTCGGGGTGTTACAAATGGTATCAAAGCAAAATTACGACTGTGAGATGAACTTAGATGAGCGAGTCAGCCACCTAGCAAGATGATTCTTGGGATAAACTGTATTAAGACAGTTAATGGTTGAGGTACAATGAGTATATTGCGTTCTTTGAGTGGGGATAAATGTAATATCTCAAATTGAGCGGAGTGTTATAAGGATTGATTTGGCTACTTATATCAACATGGTATACCATCTTTTTAGTGATTCCATCCTAAGAACTCTACAATTAAGCGTGTTGACCGTGGAAAAATTTTTATGATGGGTGACTCTCCTAGGAAGGTTCAGAAATTTTCTAAAAATTTCTTGGGAAGTACGTAAGTGAGGACAAAGCGTGCTGAAAAAACTTGTGTTGATCTGTGGGGCTAGCTAATCAATTCAAAAGCACTCTAAGGTAGCCTCCAAATGGTCATATCAACTCGAAATGTTACAGTTTATGAAAAAAAGCTAATGACATATAATCTTCTTAATACATCCCTATACTATATGTGGAATTAATTAGAACAACGATTATGTGTTGGATTGTATAAAAATAGTAATGAGCATTAATAAATAGTAATGAATGATTATAAATAGTGATGAATAGTGAAGGATAATAATGAATGGGATATTTAAATCTATGCATGGTATTTTAGAAGTATAAAGGGTATTGGTAGCTGAAATGTCTGAAATGGTCTTATAATGCCATTAGAAAGATTTCTATACCTTGGTAGTAGATTCAAATATTTAAATTCTTAAAAATGAGATTTTGCAGTCAAATGGGAATTTCCATTATTTTATGACAATTTGGGAAAATCTATGAATAAAGTTGGTTTTTGATGGTTTCAATTAGCTAAAGAGATAGTTCTAATATTGGCTGACCCCTATTTTGTGAAATGATTTTACATTGAGGTAAATTCTCTATATTGTGTTTTGAATTCTACAGTGGGGCTAATAACCCTTTTGTTGATTTGAAAAGTGTTTTAATATTTCATTTATCTTTGAAGAATTTTTCAAAATAATTGGAACATGTAATTGGTGTAGAATATGTGGGTTACAATCCATGCATAATATGTGTGATATGTGCATATGTGATGCATGAGCAATAAATACCTATGCATGTTTTTAGTGTAATCGCACATAACACAAAGGTTTATAGGCTTAACTTTTCATTTTGGGTCAATTGACAAACCCAAGGGGCCCTAGGATAGATAGTAGTTTGGTATCTTCTCTACATTATATGGGGTCTACAGACCTAATAGAGAGCGTGAACACTTAAGGATAAGGATACCTTTATGATAGGTAAATCGCCTTGGCTAGATGGCCAAGAGCAGGTGGGTGTGATCTAAATACCCACCCATCTTGGCATTAGGTGACACATTTTGGTCAGCACATCCTTACTAGGCTAGATTATCCGTTGTGTGGGTTCAAGCATTGGTGTTTGTCAGATATCTATCGACTAACATGGCTATTGATCATGAGTAAATAGATGTTGGAAACCTAATGTGTTAGATGGTTTGACATGAATAATGAGAATAATATATGTGATTAAGTTTGGTGTTATCTTAAACACTATGGAAATCTAGATTATATGAATGGACCAAGAGTTAATATGACAAGATTGCTAATATGATCAAAATTTGCTATGACAAGATAGATAATATGGTTTGATACACATAATATGTGAGTAATTTTGGTGTGGGCTTAAATAATGTGGTACCATAAGGAGGACGGCTTAATAAAGATAACTAGAATAATGTGAACTAAGGTGGGTGTTGTCCTAATTTCTTGTAGTTGACCAAAACTTATATTACTCAAATAGATACATATGGTTAGGATGATATGTTGAGAAGAATAAAGAGAAAAAAGAAGTTGTAACTTAAGGAGTATGTATATGCTTGAGTGGCTCATGCAATCCGTACGTGAGATTATTTTAGTCCTTACAAAATAAATGAAATGGGTATGCCTACCTTTGTTGTGAATTGTGCTTGAGTGGACAGAGGAGTCAAGTCTTACTTATTATTTTACCATATGAACATCTTTGATGATGTGATGAACTCGACTCATCCGAAGAGGCAAATGATGCTTCTCGAAGGTTGAGAATTCTCATTGTGTTCAACTAGGGAGTGGCATACATCATATTAGCACAAAATCGATTAATGATTAATGATTTTGGTTTCTCTCTATTTCAGTGTAATGTTTCATTCAAAGATGGTTTGTATAAAAGTAATACTCATGGCTACTCTGTAACGCATTATTTGGTTCTAAGAAATTTGAAGGGAAAGAAAATAAATATGAAAATACTTTCCTTCAAATTTTCCTCAAAGAAAATTATATAGTTAATCTTTAGTAAATTTATACCATCTTCTTTTTCTATTTTATTATCTCATGTAAACCAAACACAAAAAATTATTTTCCTCATTATTTTCTTTCTTTTCTTTAAAATTTTCCATGAACAAAATGAAGCATAAAGGTTTTATCAATGTTTTATTATCATAAAATCTTGGCTCCGGTAAACTTTAGTATTGTGTTGAGCATGAGCTTAAAGTGTTTCCGCATATTTTGTTTTAAATCAAAAATTTTGGTTGGTAAAACCGGAATTGTTACACGTATACACATTGTATTGGCACTATTTAAACACTTAGTTGGACAATATAAATGGAAGTAAAGGGTAGGTTGATTGTTAAATTTTAAATGTTAATTTTATTTATATTTTTATTCACCTTAACAAATGCATAATAGAAATGGAAGTAAAGGTTAGGTTGATTGTTAAATTTTATATGTTAGTTTTATTTATATTTTTATTCACCTTAACAAATGCTCTTCGGCACTCATTTGAAAAATCATGTGTACTTTCGTTTAATTTTTGTCAAAGATTATAGCCCCGCATATTATTTTGTTTTTATCTTGATGGAGTGTCAAGGTCTAAGTATAGTTATTAATTATACCATCTTATTATGTACCAAGTACCAACAGGTGCTGAATCAAAGATTATAGCCTCGCATATTATTTTATTTTTATCTTGGTGGAGTGTCAAGGTCTAATTATAGTTATTAATTATGCCATCTTATTATATACCAAGTACCGACAAGCGAGCAAGCACGGATCTTACCTGCCTGTGTGCTGAGTTAAATAGAGAAAAGCATGGTAATCATGTACTTATATAATCGGTCATAACGTATGTAATTTATTTATTTATTTATTTGATAAATCAGGGAAACATTCATCAAAGTAAAGTTGGCAGGTACTGAGCATCTTCATGGCGTAATCACTTGCGGAGCACTACCACACAGACCATTACAGATACTTACTGCTCCATCCTTACGACATCTCAGCATAATTTAGCCATAAAAAAACTACCCCTTTAAACAATCCCCCAAGGTGCTGGTAAGCCAGCACTCCCTCGAACATGTGTCCCCATCGTGCATCGAACAATTCCCGAATGAGCCACGGACTCTTCCCATGAACTAACCATGCAATATAGACTGCACACCAAGGCCTGCAGATGTTAAATCCATGCCACAAAATTGTGAGATCTATTCAAGCCCTGTTTAGCCAAAGCATCTGCCATGTGGTTCACACTGCGCCTTTGATGAAGCACTTACACTCCAATCCTCTTAAAGCTACGAATAAAATTGAGATCGTACTTGCACTTCCAAGGGCCTCCATTAGAAGCAGTATACCAATTGATAGTGTTCAGGGAATTTGATTCGAACTCAAGGTCAAAGAAAGGGACCCATTGCTTTGAGGCACCAAGTTTCTTTGCAAAATACACGGCCCTGATCTCCGCATCATTTATGTCCGTAAATTCACAAGGACAAGAAAACAAGCATTTCACATTACCCCTCCAGTCTGTCAAAATGCCTCCTGTTGCACACTTACGGTTACCCTGATCAACCAAGGCGTCTGTATTTTATTTGATGCATCCTCTTGTGAGCGCAACTTAGCTATCTTCCTCCATGCTATCCTCTGCCTTCAGCTAGACTGACGACCAAGCAAGGCGTTCTGGGAATTCAACTATTTTACTCGCCTGATCAAAGAAATCAGTTTCCCATCCTTCTATCCACCAACCCAGTCAGAGTAGAATGAGTCGCTTCAGATTTTTCGTACCAGTCGAGTGATTGCGGAAGATCCTGTCATTCCTCTCCTTCCAAATTGTCCATAGGATCACTAAACACGCTGCCGGTCACACTTTGTTGAAGAACTTCCCAGACAGTGGGGCCTCCCATTGGAGGAAAACTGAATAAATATCACCCGGACATACCTGTTGAAGCTTCCATACACTACACCACCAGTACAGTAATTCGCTCGTCGCCCAACATAAAAGAAAAAGATGATTGCATGTCGTAACCGTAATGCCACAGAAAACACATTCCCCTTTCGATTCTGCAAGTATATTCCTCGCTACTAATCTACGTTGGGTTTTAATCTAACATAATGGATTTACATGTGAACTATAAATATATATATATATATATATATATATTAAGTCCGTATATAAGTAATCATATTTATATATAAATTATTAGTTTTAATATATCTAATTAGATATAGGTTTATATGTGTAGAGATATTGGGTATTTTAGTTTGTTGATGGACCGAACTGGAATTGACAGAATATGTGTAAATTATAGATTATTTTTAATGTATATCTCTTAGAAACATTTGTTAGATAGTTAAAACGATTATTCTAGATTATAGCCTAAAATATAGCAGCAGCGCAGCAGAGCACTTGTATATATATACTCTTGAGAAATCAATGACGGCAACGAGGCAGCATATTAATTAACATGGTATTAGAGCGTACAAGTAAAAGATCGAACTTTCTTTGATCCTCCGTCTTCCCCCGATCTTCACTGTTCCTCGACTTTCGTACGCCGGTCGACTCCGGCTGCCTTCTTCATTGTGTGCGGTAGGTTGGGTTTCTCCTCACCACATCGCCATCCTCCTGCACTCAGGCTAGGGTTTCTCTTCTTCTCCTTACACGCCTCTTCTGCTTATTCTTTTCTTCCTTCTCATGGCTGCCTCCAAGCAACTTCTACTCCACCTTGCCACAACTGTTATGAATATTAAAACTGCCATCCCCATCATGTAATACTCCGTTTTTAGGAAATCTTAATTAAAATTAATAATTACGTATGATTAGTTATAATTATTAATTTAGGAGGTTTAGTATTAAACGTATTATTATTATTATTATTATTTCAATGACTTAGATATAAAAATTAATTAGGCTAAAAAAAATTGATAGAAACCGATTCCTTATTTTAATCCTAGTTTTATTCGTAAATCTTATCTGAATTATTTTATTAATAGCCGTAACCCGAATAATCTTTTTTTTAAAATTTATCTTCGATTGTTTTTATTTTATTTGTTTTTATTAAACCCATTCTAATCCGCATTATTTTTCCGAATTTCATTTTTGTCAAATATCATAATTTATTCAAACTAAATTTAAATTAAAGAAAATATATACATATCTTATTATTATTATTTATTTATTTATTCTCTCTCCCCCTGTCTCCCTCTTTATCTGACCTTACTCAACCGTCCGTATCTCTGCATATTATACACATGTACACACGCACACGAAACCATCACCGTCCAACCCAAACAGCCCCCCCCCCCCTCTTTCATTTCAGACACACACGCACAGCACCTCATCGCAGCTCCCTCTCTGCTCCCCTCCATTTTCGATCACCAACGGCACCCCTTCTTCCCTTTATTTTGTTTGAATGCTTCACCCCAAACAGCCCCTCTCTGCACCTTCTCCCTTTCTTCCTTTTCTTCTTGTCTCCCCGTCGCAGAACACAGCCTGCCACCTTCTCCCTTCCCTTCTCCCCCTGCATCTCCCCCCCGTCCAGCACAACCAAACCAGCAGCCCCAGCGTCCACCAGCACCCACAGCCATCGAAGCTCGTCGTCCACTCCCCTCCCTGCCCCGTTTGTTTCCAACGCAGCCCGCCAGCCCACCAGCACCCACAGCCATCGCAGCTCCCCTCCATTTCCGTCGCCCTCCCCCGTCGCAGCCAGTAACCCAGCAACACCACTCTCCCGCCAGTCCACCAGCGTCCACCACCGTCGTCCAGCAGCCCCAGCAGCAGCAGCCATCCACCGTCTCCCTTGACCTGGCAGCCCGAAACTCCATCCCCGAGCCAAATCTCGACCAGCTTCCTCCCTCGGTTTTTCTTCGCCCAGCCTTCCCCCGCAGCACCAGCCACCTTCGAACCATCTACCACTTTCCTCCCTCCCTGTTTGTTCGAAATTTTTCCAGCCCAGCCACAACCTCTCGCAGCAGCCTCCCAGCAGCCCGTCACCCTCGACCCAGCCCTGCCACCCACCAGCAGCCGCAGCACCACCCAACTAGCCTGCACCCTTTTTCCCCGTCGCCCAGCCGCCAGTCTCCACCGGCCACCGCCGGCCAGCCACCGCCACTGCCACCCTCTCCCTTCCCCTGCCTTGCCCAGCCGACCCTCTCTCCATTCTGCCGTGCCCCATTTCCCCTCGAGCGTGACTCACGCTGCATGCAGCGTGAGTTGCGTGGTGGTTAAATAAAAATTTTGGGTACCAATATTAATTGTAAGGGTATTTTGGTAATTTTAGAAAAATAAATATTTTTATACTATAATTATTATTTTATTTGATAGATATTAATTCTGTATTTGTGGTATTATTTTTAGGTACGAAAGTTTAATTTGCAGGACCTAATACGTTTTAGTGGATACCGCTAATTTTACGTTTTTGCTGGATTTCAGGTAACCGTTATACTCTACTAAAATGATAAAAAAAATTGCATGATTATACATTAGGGTTCTTGGTGTATTAAATATGTTTAGCATGATTTATTTCAATATAATTATGTGTTAATTATTATTATTATGAAAAAGGGTAAAAATGGGCATGTTATCTGATATAAAATATTTCGGGTATAAAAGTATGTCTTAAAAATAATTCTAATGATGGGAGAACGTTTGGTATAATAATTATGCATATAATTATTAGTTTAGCATGTTTAGATATAATTATGCAAGAATTATTAGGAATGTGTGCCCTAAGGGCAATTTAGTCATTTTTGTGTAATATGATATTTATCCTGAAAATCATGTCTAACATGTATTATCTGTTGTTGATTTTATGAGTATGTGTTTTATACGTTTCAAAAGTTTATGATAGAGTTTCATATGCCGAAATCTATGTAGGGGCAAAATGGTCTTTTGACATGATTAATGATTTAAATTATATAATAAATAATTAGATTATTCATTTTAGCCTTTTCATGATAGATTAATAAATAAGATAGACTTAGTATTTAAATGGATACTAATCTGATAATTATTAGCTTCAAGGGCATTTTGGTCATTTTCGGCCTAACGCCCAAATATGAATAATTGGATATAGGATGGCCTTAGAATTTTGGTAGGTTGACCTTAGTATTGATTTTGACTTTTCTTTTTACCGTTGACCGTAAGGTTGACTTGGATAATTGGAAATAAAGGGAAAATGAATAAGTATGGAAATAAGAATAAATGTGTAATGTGTGTTATCTGTGATCGCTTTATAAAAACACTAATACGTAAAGTGAAAGACCTCGAGTTTGGGAATGGTTTCTCTCTAGGGGTAGCTATCCTAGAGACGAGGTAGGAGTCCTCGATTTGTTTGGGTTTCTGGTGTGCCGGTTGTGCCCCAGTAAGGCCCTAGTCTACTCTATAGGTGACCTACGGGCCCTATAGGGGGTATCGATACTTAAGGATTAGGTGTCCGAGGTGAGGAGGGTACTGTGTGCCTTGTGCATCAGTATGACCAGAGTGCTGTTATGCCTCTGGGTTGGATGGTTGGAGGGTATCGTGTTGCCTTGTGCGCCGATATGACCGGTGTACTGTTATGTCTCCGGGTTATTATTGTATCCCCCTCGAGTAAATAAAAATGGAAATAATATGATTTGATTGGAAGGATTATTATTGGGTATTGGACTGGTTTGGTAGTGGATGTTGTGCCTACCTGTGGCTTAAGTAGTAGCCTGCGGGCCTACGTGTGTGGGTATTATGTCTATAAGTATGCCTGTGATGTTATGTATATTATTATACTATATCTATAAATATACCGTTGATGTTTTGTATTTTAATTTACTATACCTGTAAGTGTACCTGTGGGATTACGGTTATTATTATTCTGTGTCTGTAAGTACCCAAGTGATGTTATGTATTTTATCATATTCTACCTATAAGTATACTTTTGATGTTGTGGATTATGTTATAGCTTACCTGTTAATACACTTGTGATGTTATAAATTTGGTTGGGAGTTATGCTGAGATATGAGTCATGCTGCTGATGTTATAATTGTTATGCTGGAGTTTAGGTTCTAATCATTACTTCTGAGAATACCTTTGACATGTTAGTCTGGTAAGCTGTCGGTTGTTTTAGACAAATAAAAATGAGTAGCATGTAGCTTTAATAGAAATTGATTGTCTAAATGATTATTGTTTATCAATCCTCGTATGAATACTTAAATGTCTTGTACCTGTTAGTCGTATGCCTTGTATGTGTTCCATGCTAGTTTTCATATTAGTTTGGTATAAAGGGTTATTCAGTACCGTAGTACTGACGGGTTCCGTTTCATGGTCCCCTGCCTATTCCACGGGCAGTCGCTACTTTGCAGGATTACTTTGAGGGTAGGGTCTGACGACTTCAAATAGAGGGTTGAGAGTTAGGACTATCCGGTGTTCGCCTCGACTTCTTTTGGTCCGGATATTTCTTGGACTCTTAAGTCCCCTGCTATTTCTCTTTTGTTACATTACAACTCTTGCCTGATCTTTTTGTATCTATTCAGGACAATGTAATTTGTAATGAAATTCTATCCTGCCTCTGTTTTAATATTATCTAAGTAAAGTAATATTTTAGCCTTAGCACTCAGTATAAGAACGGTAGAGGATGCCAGACTTATACTGAGTGTGGCGGTAACACCCATGGATTTTGTAATTATCGCTTCCGCAAAACGAAAATTTTTAGCAGTAAAAATGGGGGTGTTACACATCACCCTTGACATGGACAGTGGAAACTATAATAACTAGGCAACTCTCTTCAAGCTTCATGCCCGTGCTAATTTAGTTTAAGCGCATATCATACCCCCATCCGAGGACACCGTCACCTCAGACTCCTCCATGGCTGACACAGAGACTGACCACGCTCAATGGAAGCAGATTGACGCCATTGTCACACAATGGATTTATAGCACTATTTCCACAGATATTCTCAATACCATCATTGATCCGGATGATGAGGCCAAAGATGTGCTTATTTGTTTCATGACAATAAGACCACCCGAGCAGTGCATCTTGAGAATGAGTTCAACAATACCAAGCTTCAGGATTTCCCCCATGTGTCCGCATATTGTCAACGCCTCAAGGTTCTGGCCGATCAGATGGCCAATGTTGGTGTAAAAGTTTCCAACGACTGCTTGGTTCTCCGAATGATTGGTGGTTTGACTGACTCCTATAAGACTTTTATCTCTATTATTCAACACCTTGATCCTCTCCCTTCTTTTGCCAAAGCCAGATTGATGCTCTCTCTCGAAGAACAAAACATGAAACAACTCACTGCCAGTGAGTCTGCTTTAGATTCGGCGCTAATCACATAGTCTTCACATGAAACTTCCTCCGCTGACTCTCTGCAGCCTCGTGATAATTTTGGTGGTAGCCGCGGCAGCCGAGGAAGGCGCTACAACAACCGTGGCAGAGGTGGCAATAATCGTGGTCACGGCAACAAGGGAAGTGCTCATGGAGGATCTCACCAATTTCAACATCGTCCATCCTCATCTTCTTCTAATGCTAATTGGCAGCACCAATACATTCCTCCTTGGTCGTGGTCTCCCCCTTACTGGGCCCACCCCCATGTCCTTATCCAACTCAACAGTGGCCGCCACGCTCTACCTAGACTAAAGGAGTCCTTTGCCCTCATCCTCCTCAAGCTCAAGCTCATTATGCTACTGCCCACGTCCCACACATGGACTATGCACCTATTGATGTTGCAGCTGCTATGCACACTCTCACTCTCACTCAACTGAATGAACATTGGTACATGGATACCGGTGCAACATCCCACATGACGGCAAACCAAGGTAACCTATCGTCTTATTTTAATTTGAGCAACAATAATAGCATTCTTGTGGGTAATGGTAGTTCAATTCCAATTTGTGGTTATGGTTGTGCCTCCCTTACCCAAAAAACTCCTCCTTTAACTCTTCAAAATGTGCTACATGCCCCTAAACTTATTAAAAACCTCATTTCCGTCAGAAAATTCACTACTGATAATATGGTCTCTGTTGAATTTGATCCCCTTGGGTTTTATGTGAAGGATCTGCAAACTGGGAGGCACCTCATGAGATGTAATAGTTTCGGAGATCTTTATCCATTCCCCACATCTTCAGTCTCACAACCATCATCCTCTCCATCCACTTTTGCCGCCATTTCATATGATTTGTGGCATTCCCATCTCGGCCATCCAGGAAAAGACATTTTAAATTCTCTATGCAGTAGTAGCTTGATTGACTGTAATAAGGCCGGAAAATTTTTTTGCCATTCTTATCCACTTGGGAAACACATTAAGTTGCCATTTACTAATTCTTCTTCTTACATTGTTATGCCATTTGATATTATTCATAGTGACTTATGGACACCTCCAATTTTGAGCTCCTCTGGCCATCGCTATTATGTCATTTTTCTTGATAACTATAGCAACTTCTTATGGACATTTCCAATATCAAGCAAATCACAAGTTTACAACATTTTCACATCTTTTCATGGTTGCATTACCACTCAATTTAACAGCCGCATAAAGCAAATTCAATGTGACAATGGTGGTGAATATGACAATGGTCCCTTTTGAACTTTTTGTAAATCACATGGCATACATTTTCGTTTTTCTTGTCCCCATACCTCCCCTCAAAATGGCAAAGCAGAACGCAAAATAAAAACCATTAACAATATTATTCGTACTCTTCTTTCTCACTCTTCTCTGCCACCATATTTTTGGCACCATGCTCTTGCTATGGCAACTTATATTCTTAACATTCTACCTTCTAAACTATTAAACCTCTCCTCTCCCACTCAAATTCTTTATGGCAAAATCCCAGGCTACACTAATCTTCGGGTTTTTGGCTGCTTGTGCTATCCTCTTTTTCCCTCCCCCACAATAAATAAACTTCAAGCTCGCTCTACTCCCTGTGTTTTCTTAGGATATCCCCATAATCATCGCGGTTTAAATGCTACGATCTATCGAATCGGAAAATTATTCTTTCCCACCATGTCATCTTTGATGAAACCAATTTTCCGTTCTCACAACTTCATACGCCATCTTCTAATTTGTATGACTTCCTAGATAATGGCCTTCATCCTCTTATTCTGCATCATTTGCGTGCCTCCTCTTCGGTCAGATCTGCCCAGCCCAATCTGGGCCCCTCTCGACAGCTCATAACCCTCTACCCTTTGCTTCTTCCCCTCCTGCACGCTCCCTACCCAATGATTATCCCCCAAACACGGTTCGCCCCACTTATTCACCTCACCGAATGGTTACACGAAGTCAAACTAGAGTTCATAAACCTAATCCCAAATACCTTAACTTAAGTGTCCAAACCACTAACCATTATATCTCCTCTTTACCCTGTTCCCCCTTGAGTGCACTTCATGACCCCAATTGGAAATTGGCAATGCAGGATGAATTTGATGCTCTCATTAAAAATAAGACATGGTTTTCGGTACCTCGCCCCCCTAAGATTAATGTCATTCGGTCCATGTGGATTTTTTGACATAAAAAGAAATATGACGGTTCTTTTGAGAGACATAAAACCCGACTTGTAGGTGATGGCAGGTCCCAACAAATAGGTGTTGATTGTGACGAGACTTTTAGTCCTGTTGTGAAACCAACCACTATTCGGACTGTACTTAGTATTGCATTGTCTAATTCTTGGCCCATACATCAGTTGGATGTCAAGAATGCTTTCCTCCATGGTAATTTACATGAGACAGTCTACATGCATCAACCCATGGGTTTTCGTGATCCGCATCATCCTGATTATGTCTGTTTACTAAAGAAATCCCTGTATGGCCTCAAGCAAGCACCACGGGCTTGGTATCAACGGTTTGCGGACTATGTGGCTACCTTTGGTTTCTCTCACAGTACATCTGACCATTTGTTATTTATCTACCGTCGCGGATCTAACATTGCTTATATTCTATTATATGTTGATGATATTATTCTCACCACTTCATTAGATGCTCTTAGATTATCCATCATGTCTCTCCTTAGTTCAGAATTTGCAATGAAAGATTTGGGCCCACTAAATTCTTTCTTGGGTATCGCTGTAACCAGAAATGCCAATTCTCTTTTTCTTTCTCAAAGGAAATATGCATAAGACATTCTTGATAGAGCTGGCATGACATCTTGCAAACCTTGTCCCACTCTTGTTGACACCAAAGGGAAACTCAGTGCCACTGCTGATACTCCTTATGATAGAGCAGGGAGGAGCTAGGGAAGAGGCAGGTTGGGGTTTCTGCGCAGAGGGCAGAGCACAGGGGAGTCGGGAAAAAGAGAGAGAAGAGAAGGGAGAGGAGAGAAAAGGAAAGAAGAGGGGGGGTCGACCAGTCCGGGTTAGGCTCTTTTTTTTTAACAAATACAATTATAAAATGAAATACTGATTATCTAAAAATTGCTATTGGAATGTTTTATCAAAAATTCATTAAAAAAACTATTTCGTAAGGTTCCGAAAGCATATAATTAATAAAAAGGCTATATAAAGAATTTCGGAAATATTTTAGAAAAAATTTACCAACGAACGTAAAAATTTATATTATTTACGGAAATACATTATAAGACCTCGAAAAATTATTTAAAAACATATAATAAAATATTTAAGTTAAATTCTAATAAACCGAGACTAATTTAAATAATTTCTTAAACCGGTTTTTCCACAAATCAAAAGGGATAAACAGAGGAAAATTAATTTCGGAAATAAATTCATAAATAAGCTCCGAAAACCTTTTTAATTTAAAACTTCCCAAAATCTTAATGATTTCCGGAAACGAATAAATTTAAAGCCGAAAATATTTTCTACGGATAAAATCATTAAAATAAATTTAACTATTTAGACAGAAATTCTGTAGCTTAAATAATATATTTCGTTAAAGAAATATAACTCCAAAATAAAGTCGTAATCACACGACGAAGTTATAATTGGAAACGAATCTAAAATATTACAAATCAAAACACGAGAATAAACGGGAACACATATTTTTAACCGAAAATCGAAATCATAAGAATATAATAAAATCATGGTCGTGAACGAATTCATCTAAAATGGTTCGCAACAACAACAATTAATTAAATTCAAATATGAATTCGAAAACGTCGATAAATCCATAAAACGAATCAAAATTAAAATAATTAAATATTTACATCGAATTACGCTAATAAAATCATTAGGCTTAATAAAATTAGGTTTTAAAAATACGGGGTATTACATTACTACCCCCTTAAAAAGGAACTTCGTCCCCGAAGTTCAGGAAGACCTAAGTAGCGGAAACTTAACAAAACAATTGAATAAAACATTGACCGCAATAAGTAGGTTAAAAGTAAATCCGAAGAAAAGTAAAACAATGTTTGTGAAACAAAACTAAGCAAAGTCGAATCAAAACAAGGCATAGGAAGCAAAATAAGAGAAGGAGAATCGATGTTTAGTAGATCAAATACAATGGATTTCAAATAAGGAAGAAGTACATACTTAAAGTCAAAACAAGTCACAAAAATATCATTCTTTAAAATAAAGTCGTGCAAAAGAATAACAAAAGTATACCGTGAAATTCAAAGAGAATAAAGGGAAGAAAAAAGAAGAAGAAAAAATATAAAGATTACACAACTCTAATAACACAACCAATACATCATATGAACGTAAAAAAAATTCAATAAGTTATCTCTTTAACATCACCAATGAAAACGAGGCTAGCACTTAGTTCAACGATTCATAAAATATCCTCATACACACCAACCACATACACCTAGGTTAAAGGAGATTCTTAACCCAAAACACTCCACTCACAAGCTCTCTAATCTATACTATAACTGTGATAGTCTAAACACTTAAATTAAAAAAAAAATACTACTACTATAGCAACTATAGCATTCAAAGCCCAAAATTTTTATTTATCTATTTAGTTATTTATTATTATTTTGACTATTCGTTAATAGTTCTCCTCATACAAGACAAAACTTAATACATTATCATTCACCAACAACTAGAAAAGAAAATATGCAAATTTTACAAGGAAGGATTTTCATACATTAATGTTGAAATTACCAACACAAAATACAAAACCGAAGCAACATGTAAATGAATGCTAATTAGAAGAAAATTAAAGTATACACACATAATGAAAGTCATACAAAAGCATTAAAATCACTAGAGCAATTTGGGCACCCTACACACTGCTTATTAACACGAACACCTCTATTAAAACCTTAACATTATCCTTATCATTATCATTATCACAATTCTAGGTTCCTCCCAACTGAAAATGACACATCTATTTAAACATCACTATCGGGATTACAAACCTAAATTTCTTACAACTCCAAAAAAATTAAAACAACTCAATAAAAATATATTACAATTTATAGCATATCATATTACATCCAACAATATACACCTTAAGATTATCAATCCACCAAACCTACAAGACTAGGATTAACCTAGTGGAGTTACTACCCCCTTAAGATTAAACTAATTACAAAACAATAATAATTACAACACATAAAATTCAAAGTTAACACAAGTTAAGCATGTGAAATACCAAGTGACCATATTCGAAAACATAATTACAACAGCAAATCCCAAGGTCACTTACACTACCCAAATTATACTATCCTCACAAGCTAATCCGGATTTAAAATTCACTTGAAAGAAGGTAAATACATTTTCAGTTAAAACATTTAGGATCGTGAGAACCGAATCTCTAACCGAAACCCGATTCTCAACAACCAAAAGCTCTGATACCAACTTGTAACACCCCCAAATTTCACTCCTGAAAAATTTCGAATTTAAAAGAATAATGCGGAAGCTAAAACACAATTTGGGAAATGTTACCGCCACACCTAACACAAGATAAATTTCCACCATATATCTAATTCTAGATGCAAGGCTAAAACCTATCCAATAAAATTCAACCAACATCTATGCAGTGAGAATAAACTCCCACAAGGAGATATCCACATACAGATGGAAAGTGAACAATGTCGCTGGATAAAATTATCGTTGAATAAATCAACAGATACCTGTAAAATAATCCTGGACTTTAAAACTTAAAAAGATAAAGGATATTAAATCCAAATACATCTCCCACAAAATCACAAACCAACTAAATACAAATCAGATGAATGATTTATACACTAAAATAATACATTTAAGATACAATAAAATCTGAAAAGAGAACCAAGGGGCATCCCAATAGTGGAGCCAACTTTATTTGCCAAATCGAATCACCGGATAACCTACTCTCAAAATCCAAGGAAAATATTCCTCCCAACAATAACATATTTAATATTGAACCTGCACAAATGGTCTGCTCCCCACCATCAGTGGATCATCACAAGACCCAAACAATCAAGGTAGTATCAGTACGGGTCCGGTACTGAGTAAATCAAGACTACCCTACTCTTGGAAAGAAACATAATACATATAAGATAAGGCAACATTCAGCTTACAATACTTATGTTCAATTATACATGCGATACATACGTCATTCTACTCATACAGTAATTCATGCTCGATTATACATATGATACACACACCATAAAACATGGAGTCACAGACTCACGCTTATAATACATGACCAGACATAACAATACATAAGGTACAAGCTTACAAGAAAATCATAATCACATGCTACCCTAGAAGGTATCATTCTACACACAAGTCCCACATGTGCTTTGAATAATAGATCATATGATAATTGAATGCGGACGTTTGTCATATGGAAACATTATTGTAAGATAGAATCAAGAGACATGTATAGGAAATAGAACATAAAGTCCAAGAGCCAACGAGAATAATTCATGATTATTATATTCCTTTATTGTAATCACAACTATTTAATTATATTTTCTTGAGGATGGAGACTCAAAGATCGTAACAACTAATCTAGTACTCGAACGGTACTAGCCCTAGCTGGCCCGCCCAGAAACGTAACCAGACCACCAATAAATAGGACACCTAATCACTTAAGTATGCATACCCCCTATAGGGCCGAAATATATCGAGACACCTATAGAGTAGAAGAGGGCATCTCCGGACCTCGTAAGGCACCCGGGATCACAGAATAGAAAAACACCAGAATGGTACCAAGTGAATACCAAACCTAACTCGGATAGCTACCCCGAGTGATACAAGTCCCAACTCAAGATCTTTCACTTTAAGTGATTAATATTTTATTCACGAATTTAGTCAATCATAAATCAAGCCCACATAACAGCACTTAGCTCACATCCATCAACACAATGACGTTCCATTATTATATCAATTTCAAATGGCATTAAAGCCAAGCGGCATTAAAGCCGAACCATCCAAGCGGCGTTAAGGCCGAACCAATCCAAATGGCGTTAAAGCCGAACCAATCCAAATGGCATTTAAGTCGATCAATTTAAGTGGCATTAAAGCCGATCGATTCCAGAGGCATTAAAGCCGATCCAATTCATGAGGCATTAAAGCCGAATAACTTTAGGAGCATTAAAGCCGAATGAGTCCATGGCATAAAATACATCATAAGGTATCATGCAATTTCAATCCATACTCAACCCTTCACACACTTACACACGTATAATATCCAAGCGTCATATTAACACGCGTTGTATTGAGGCTACAAATCCATATATTCATGCAATTACCATATAGAACATAGCATATGCTTGACATAATTAAATAATCAATAATCATCATCACCACCTTTCACTCCAAGCAGACATACATTGAGAATCCGTCATAACTAAAGGTAAGTAATGACTTACCTAAGTCCGAAGCTAGCTAAGCAAATTGAGAAAGAGAGAGTTATCAAAAGCTCGACAATCCACAAGAATGTTTTCCTAGATCACCGATGGAAATCGGAACTAGGTTAGAAACTATCTTATCGATCAACAATTCAATTATAATAAAATCAACACAACAGACACAAACAACCTTTCTTGAAAAGCGTGCATAAAACCTATGACTTGCGAGCGTAGCTCGATTAAGATTTAAAATTAAATATTAACCAAATCGAATTAACACTCATCACTTGGGACATTTCAAATTGATTTGGAATGTCGGGAAAAGAATAATAGATTATAAGCTATTTTATCAAAAATGACTTATTCATTAGGTTTTACAATCCAAAGGACAACCAACCATTTGTATAGAACCAAATCCAACCCGATAAGATAAAAACATAATTCAAATGATTTAAAGTCAAATCCAGAAATCAATTAGGTAAAAGAAGCATAACATAATTAATTATATAAAACCATCTTCGAAAATTAGGGTTTTTAATGCCCACATTACGAACCTACTAATTAACTTTTATTATCTCAAATTGATAGCTTAAGAGTACTATTAAACTAATTTTAAATAAATCTAATTAATCAATTTTAACAAAAGTAATCTTCCGAGTAGCCAACTTGAGACTATCGGTTTCCGAAATTAGTGTTTCACAACCCATGACATAAATTCGAATAATTCAAATCAATTAATTACAATCAAAGGTATTAGAATGCATATAGGATCATTTCAACTATTTCTATAAATTCAAATTTAGAAAAACGACCATACAAATGGCCAATTCCAAAATTTTACTTGAAATCTAAGGTTTTAGGCCCGAAAATACAATTCGGTAAAATTCTATAAATTTAATTAAATTGAATGTTTTGAAATGCAATTAGACATATTTTATAACATAACATATAATCAATTGATCAAAACTAATAAAGGAAATACCCAATTTAGCACAATTAAAGTTTTTAAGCCCAGAACGCAAATTCGATTAATTCTAGCTAAAATATATAAATTGACGATTCAGAAATGTAATTAAATGTATTCTAATATAAATTGTATAATCAATTGAATAAAACAACCCGATTACACAATCCAATTTAAACCCGTGAGAGTTTTGACCTAAAAATCAAATTCTGATCAATTTCATACAATTTTCCCAAATCAACACTTCGGATATAAAATTAAATACATTTCAGACGATATTACAAAATCGATTGAGTAAAACGATTCAATTATGCGGCCCAATTTTATTACACAAGAATTTTGACCTATGAATCGAATTCCGATTGATTCCGCATAAATTTCTCAAATTGACGGTTTCCACATGAAATTAGATACATTTAAAAACATATTGTATAATCAATTTATCCAAAATCACCAAATCAGACGGATCTGAAAAATTTGGGCATAACCCGGCCTAAAATTCAATTTCCCAAATTTTCAACACAACCATACAATTAACATATCCAAATCAATCTTACAACACATATATACATAATACAACAATTAATTTAGCTTATCACAAGCTAAATCACACTCAATTAATCAAATTAATATTAGGGTTTTCGAAAATTTATACCAAATGAAAATCAACAAATCGGAGCAAGGGAAGGCAGGAGAGGCTTCGTTAGAGGCCGGAGACAGCTCGCCGACAGTCAGCCAGGCTCGCCGGTGACCAGGCGGTGGCACGAGATGCGTGGCTAGTCGCTGCTGCTGCTGCTCCCGCGCTGCTGTCGGTGGTTGCTGCTACTGTTGCGGTCGAGCTAGCTGCTGCAGCTGCTGATGCGTCGCCGGCGGTCGTGTCGCCCGGTGTGGCCGGCGGTGGCTGGCGAGGTCGACTGGAGCAGGGAGGAGCTAGGGAAGAGGCAGGCTGGGGTTTCTGCGCAGAGGGCAGAGCATAGGGGAGTCGGGAAAAAGAAAGAGAAGAGAAGGGAGAGGAGAGAAAAGGAAAGAAGAGGGGGGGTCGACCGGTCCGGGTTAGGCTCTTTTTTTTTTAACAAATACAATTATAAAATGAAATACTAATTATCTAAAAATTACTATTGGAATGTTTTATCAAAAATTCATTAAACAAAAACTATTTCGTAAGGTTCCGAAAGCTTATAATTAATAAAAAGGCTATATAAAGAATTTCGGAAATATTTTCGAAAAAATTTACCAACGAACGTAAAAATTTATATTATTTACGGAAATACATTATAAGACCTCGAAAAATTATTTAAAAACATATAATAAAATATTTAAGTTAAATTCTAATAAACCGAGACTAATTTAAATAATTTCTTAAACCGGTTTTTCCACAAATCAAAAGGGATAAACAGAGGAAAATTAATTTCGGAAATAAATTCATAAATAAGCTCCGAAAACCTTTTTAATTTAAAACTTCCCAAAATCTTAATGATTTCCGGAAACGAATAAATTTAAAGCCGAAAATATTTTCTACGGATAAAATTATTAAAATAAATTTAACTATTTAGACAGAAATTCTGTAGTTTAAATAATATATTTCGTTAAAGAAATATAACTCCAAAATAAAGTCGTAATCACACGACGAATTTACAATCGGAAACGAATCTAAAATATTACAAATCAAAACACGAGAATAAACGGGAACACATATTTTTAACCGAAAATCGAAATCATAAGAATATAATAAAATCATGGTCGTGAACGAATTCATCTAAAATGGTTCGCAACGACAACAATTAATTAAATTCAAATATGAATTCAAAAACGTCGATAAATCCATAAAACGAATCAAAATTAAAATAATTAAATATTTACATCGAATTACGCTAATAAAATCATTAGGCTTAATAAAATTAGGTTTTAAAAATACGTGGTATTACATCCTCTTTGATGACTTTTGGGACAGTCTCAGCGTTCGTCCCCCTCCTGCTTCGACTGCGGGGGAGTGATAGAATATGTGTAAATTGTAGATTATTTTTAATGTATATCTCTTAGGAATGTTTGTTAGATAGTTAAAACGATTATTCTAGATTATAGCCTAAAATATAGCAGCAGAGCACTTGTATATATATACTCTTGAGAAATCAATAACGGCAACGAGGCAACATATTAATTAACAGGAATAACTTGATAGACAATATATCGATTGTCTATATATATGGTCGTGGTCCTTAGGTCACACACACTTTGTCCTATTAAATTCCCATCAATTAATAGAAACGGACGAGCATGTGCCCGACTCATAAGACTATAGTACAGTCCTGATTCTGAATCTATCGATAATTTTTCGTTATAGATTCAGCTACGCTTCTAGAATATCTTATATATATTAATCTTGAAAGATTAGCATTCGATCATATCGAATCTAACGATTATATATTAATATATTAATTAGTATCAGAGTGGTTACTAAATTTATCAAGATTTAAAATAATAATAAAAACAAAGAAAAAGAACATTGTTCATGCGGTCAGCACTGTTCATCCGTCACTGTTCACCTGTGCCTTTATTTATTTGTTTGACCTCTGAATGAATTGTGCCGAATCGAAATAAAATTCATCGGCACTATTTAAATTTGTGTTATTTGTTACATTTGGCACTATTTGTTTACCGCTCATTTATAGCCTAAATCTAGCGCATTAGACCACTCAACCAAACAGAGATTGAGGCATTAGACACTGTTCATCTGCGGCCTAAATTGTGAGATGGCGGCCGGCACGAGGAAGGTGATGGGTTTAGATATTAATTAGGGTTTTAATTGATAGGATGATTTAGTAATAAAAAAAAGGGATAGTTTGGTCAAGCTTGAGTATTGAATCTGAGACCAGACCAATACGAGGAAGGTGATGGGTTTAGATATTAATTAGGGTTTTAATTAATGGGATGATTTAGTAATTAAAAAAAGGGATAGTTTGGTCGAGCTTGAATATTGAATCCGAGATCGACCGGTTGTGCTAGTTGATTTTTTTGCTCTACTATGCAACCCATTTATATTAATAGTTGTACTTTTTAGCCAGCCCCTTCTACAGCGTTTTGGGCCGATTCCTTTGTTGGGTCAGTTTTGGACCTTTGGTTTTATAGCCCAGCTTTTAATACACACACACACACACACACATATATATATATGGCTACTTTTGGGCTATTAATTTGGTACTTATTTATTTTATATTATTAAATTAATAATTTTTATTTAATATAATTGGCCTAATTAATTTAATGAGAAATATAATTTATTCTTATCTAATAAATGGTTATGTGGGCCTTTTATATGTGTTATTATTATTATTATTTTAATGCTAATAAGGTTAGATTTAATATTTTTATGGATATTAAATCTAAATAAAGTTAGTCCCAATTTTATAGGTTTAAAAATTTTGAATAAAATTGTCGGATCAATTTATTTAAATTTTGGTTATCTAATATTATTAGATAGACTAATTGACACAATATGTCGCCAAAGTGACTTCTTTTGTGAAAGTTAGTTTATTGAAACTATTAGATGTTTATGTATATATATTTATTCATACGAATATTTTGTCGGCCTAAAGGAGGACACATATTTGGCAAAATTTTATATAAATATGTAGTGATAAATATGTGATAATTATTTGAATGCCATGTGGATAATAAATTAATTCAAAGATAATCTTATTATCTGACGGGTCTTATTATCAATATTTGATCACTACAACAAAAGCTTCACTTATAGTTAATATTACTATCTAAAGACTTGATATTAATGTTACACCGGATTCTTATGATGGGATTGATATTATTTAAATTTATTAATTTTTTATTATGTATTTTTTATGAGTATGTATATTTATGTTGTTATTGTGCTTTCTGTGCAGTTATGTCTACTACTACTATATCTGCCAACTTAAATTTCATTCCCATGCTGAAGGAAAATAATTTTAAGGAATGGAAGGACAACGTTTTACTTGTCCTTGGCTGCATGGATCTAGACCATGCACTTCGATTAGCGAAAGCCACTAATCTGACAACCGAAAGTTTATCTGATGAAAAAAGAAACTTTGAGAAGTGAGATTGCTCTAATTGTAATCCCCCAAAATTTTAGAAAACCTATAATTTAATAAATAGCTTTATTTGAAATAAAGTAGCCTTTAAAATTATTTAGTTTAATTATTTCATGGATTTTTGAGTATACAAATTTGGATAGGAGTATTTAATAAATTAAAAATAAATATTTTATTATTTTATCATATTATTTTTATTTAAATAAATTTTCAAACTGATATTTTACTAAAATTATCCGTTTTGAACCAATATATTAAATTATATTGAATTAAATTATTAAATTAAATAATTTATCAAAAATATTACATTTTATTATTTTCTAAATTAAATTAAATTATTTTTCCCTATTTTCCCATTTTCCTTTTTCTTTTGCTTCTCCTTTTTCTCCTTTTTCTTCTTTCTTTTCTTTTCCTTTTTTTTCCTTCGGGCTGCCCGCCAAGCCAGGCCTGCTTCCTCCTCCCCCTGTGTCTGGGCCGTTGGCCTATCTCCCATCTCCCTCTCCTTCCTCTCCCTACCCCGCGTTCGCACAGCCCAGCCCCTACCCTCCTCTTTCTTTTCCTTTCTCCCCTAGACCGGGCCGGCCCAACTCCCTTTTTTTCCCCTACGCTGACCTGTTTCCTCCCTCTCCCTTCTTTCTTTCTTATTCCTTCTTCTGCCTCGACCCTTGCAGCCCTCCCCCAACTCGTCGTCATCGCCATAACCGCCTGCACCTCGAGCACGCTAGCCACTGCAACCTACAACCACTGCCACCACCTCTCTCTCTCTCTCTCTCTCTCTCACCTGCCTTTTTTCACCATGTTGGAACCGGGCAGCCATGCACCCCATCCCGCATGGCCACCCTTTCCTCTTCTTCGTCTCCCTCTCCCTACCACCCTACCACCCTAAACATTGCCACCGACTAGCCACCTATCCCCCTACCCTCCCTCTTCTTTTTCTTCTCCCCTTCAGCCCTTTTTTCTGCCCCAATTCTCGAGCTCAAAACCTTGCCCGACCTCCCTCTTTTCCCTTTCTTCTACTTCCTTTTTCCTCCCTGCCTTGGCCACGCCGCCGCCCTCCACCGCTCCAACCCCCACACCAAGCTCCTGTACCACCTTATGCACCCTTCTACTACTACCCCAGACCACCACAAGACCACCCCAAGACATCCCACAGCCCCTTATTCCTCCCCTCTTCTTTTTCTCCCCATTTCTCTCCCTTATCGGCAGCCCACCTGCAACCCCACCGTTCACCGCCGTCCGGCCACCTCTGCTGCCACCCAAACCACCAATCCACACCCTGAAACCTCCTCTACCACCCCCATACCTTGTTTGGCCAAAACAAGCCCCCTCACCCCTCCATTTTTCCCCTCTCTTTTCCTTCCTTCTCATCCCGATCCCCTCATGCAGCCCACTTTACCACCTCGCCTCCGCCGCCCTTGGCCGCCAACAACCCATCACCAGCTGCCACCTACACCCCCTCTTCACTCCTACACCCTTCCCTTGCCTCCAAACCTCCCCCATCTATCTTCTTTCCTAGCCCCAAACCACTAACCTGAAAATAACCAATTTTCCCTCCTTTCACCCCCTCTTCGAGCCTTCCTCCTTTTTATTTTGCATGCAGCTCATGCTGCATGTAACACCCCCAAAATTCACTATTGAAAAATTTCGTTTTATTTGAAAGAGTTAGCGGAAGCAAATTATAAAATCATGAATTCTGGGGATATTACCGCCACACTTAGTACCAGACCGGTTCACTCCTACCGTTCTAGTACTAAGTGCTAAGGCTAAAATAATTTACACTTAGTACAATCCATTTTGAAATCAAAGTAGCGCATCAAATCATTTACAAAAATAGAATCCACCAGTAGTGGTTATATTAACAACATTAATATTAGAAACAAAGAATTAAAAGAGAAGGAGAAAAATCCTAACGGTACCGGATAATTCCTTACTTTCTTTCCCGTAGCCCACTTGAGTAGCACCTGAAAAGACCTACAAGGGGCACTACCCATTGAATAGGCAGGGGCCCCACGAAGGGAACCCTTCAGTATTATGGTACTGAGTAACCCTTTAATACCACACTTAAAAATAGGCCCAAAATGCAACACATAATGCAAGCTATAAATATATGTAATGAGAGGTGCATACATAACAATCACATATATAACAAGGCTGCCACATATCAACAAGTTATAAGGTACGATCAATACTTTTGGGCCTTAAGCCATTAGTCCATCATTATTCAATCATCTCTTTGGTTATATCCAAGTGAGTGCGGGAACCCCACTATTATAGCCGGTGGACTAGAATACATATAGGGCAAAACGCTCCTGACCACTATTATTGCCGGTGGATTGGTCTCCAGGGCAGAACGCTCCTGGCCACTATTATTCGCCGGTAGACTGGTCTGGCCACGACTCACAAGGTGTTCCACTATAAGTAATTAATATCTTTCCATAATTTATTCACATCCAATGCTTGTTTTATTGAGCTCAGGACCCCCACTATTTTAGCCGGTGGAGGGAAATACATATAATCATCATCCAGGGCAAAACGCTCCTGGGCCACTATTATATCCAGTGGGTCGGTACTCATAATCACTTGTCAGGGCAACACGCTCCTGGGCCACTATTATATCCGGTGGATCGGTACTCATAATCACTTGCCAGGACAACACGCTCCTGGGCCACTATTATAACCGGTGGATCGGTACTCATTATCATAAGTCAACTAGGCCCGACTCATTAATCTTTCACTTTCGTAATTAGTGTTTTTCCTTTCTTTAATCAGCAAAACAATTATATTTATTTGCCTCGAACGGGGGATCAAGAACCCGGGACACAAAGGTACACCGGTCATACCGGTGCATATAAGCTACTCAGTACCCTTCAACTACGAACCCAGGGACGCAAAAGTACCCTAGTCATACTGGTGCATAAAGCTACTCAGTACCCTACCGACAAGGAACCACGTCTTTAGGGTAGCGACCCCTAAAGAGTCACCATTCCCGATCTCGAGGTCTTTCACTTTAAGTATTAGTGTCTTAATTAAGGTGATCACAAAAAGCACAATAATCAGATACTTATCCACTTTCAATCGTTCTGATATCATTAGTCATTTCTTATTCTGACGGTTATCCAAGATATCACAGAGAAACCATTAAAGCCATCATAATCTCATCTAATTCCGAATTAGGATTTGTTCTCGTAATACTTACTAGTTATCAAATATTCTTAACTTGCTAACCAACATTAATTGAATCATATTATGAAATTTCATAATCAAAACGACATGTTAGGTAATTACTTATTTACCCCTTACTTATATAATTGCTAAGTCATCCCTTCCTTACTTGACAAATTACCCTATTACCCTTCAGGTTGCATAATTACCAAATTACCCCTTATCCGATTTAGGTTACCAAGTTATCTCCTACGCTTTTTAGATCACCATTCACCCCTCATAATTGCTACACTTAACATGTCTCCCATTTGGTTGGTTAGATTACCAATTTACCCTTTTCTTTTATTACAATCAACAACTTGCCCTTTAGTGAATAAATTACCAAAGTACCCATCTTTGCTATCATGATTACCAATTTGCCCCTTTAGTAGGTTAAATAATTACTAACTTACCCTTTAGTCAGTTAAATTACCAAATTACCCTTCTCCATTTTCATAATTACCGAATTACCCCTTTAGTTGGATAAATTACCAAATCGCCCTTATTCATTATCAAAATTACCAAATTACCCTTCTCAATTATTATCATTGCCATTTTACCCTTCTTAATTATTATAATTACCATTTTACCCTTTTCAATTATCATAAATCCCAAATTACCCTTCTTCATGATTACAATTATTAATTCACCCTTCTTCATAATTATAATTAGCAATTTATCCTTCTCCATATTTATAACTATTAATTTACCCTTCTCTATTTTTATACTTACTATATTACCCTTCTCCATTATTAAAGTTATCATAATGCCCTTTAATTGGTTAATTTACCAAATTACCCTTCTCTAGTATCATAATTATCCAATTGCCCTTCTATAATCATAATTTAATTACCAAATTATCTTCCGTCATTATCATAATTACCAAGTTATCCCTTACTCCCAAGTTTACCATAATATCCTTTTATTTATAAAATTACTCTTCTACCCCTTACTTCCAAATTGCCATAATATCCTTTTATTTATAAAAATTACCATTTTGCCCCTTACATCCAATTTTACCAAATTACCCTTTTGCTTGCAAATTACCATAATACCCTCCTTCATCCAAAATTACTATTTTACCCCTTACTTCAAAAATTACCATTCTTACCACTTATAAAATTACTATATTGCCCTTTGACTCCAAAATGACCACTTTACCCTTTTCTCCAAAAATTACCATAATACCCCTTTACTTATAGAATTATCATTTTGCCATTTAATCATAAAATTACCATATTGTTCTTTTGCCTCAAAAATTACCATAATACCCTTATTTCTCACAACTTATAGTTTTATCCTTTTACTTATAAATTATCATTTCACCCCTTTCTTTTGAAATTACCAAAATACCCTTTTGCTTACAAAATCACCGTTTTACCCCTTTCTTTTAAAATTACCAAAATACCCCTTTACTACAAAATTTTCAAAATACCCTTTTCACTTATAAAATTTCCACTTAAACCCTTTATTACACCACTTTTATGAATTTACCACCACTACATGAAATACTAATATTAGCACTTCATTCTTATCATTTAACTCCACCAACTTGTCATTATTCAACATAATACTCATTAGCAACTACATATATTAGATCATATACTTGCATAAGCATATTACTAAAATACCCTTAGACAATAATATTATTCATGCATTAGCAACATAATACATCATAGACAAGCATTTAACATTTCCATCAAATATCAAACTCATTCCTTAAGTATCATCTCTACACATGGCACAAAAGCTATCATAATTTTCTTTTATTTTATTTTTATCAATCAATATAAGCAACCATATATATATCATACTAGGCAACACAAAACATGCATAAAATCATACTAAAATCCCTAATGTGTTAGCATAAGTTTTTCCATGCATTTAAGTGAGATTTAACGATTACCTTAATCCCGCAAAAATCGAACCTTACTGGTATCCCGGTTAAAGATTCAAAGCTTAATTAGCAAGTCAACACCTAAAAATAATATCAATAAATATTATATTAGAAGTAGGAAATTAAAAAGGATAAAACTTTATAAAAATTTATTTAATAATAATACACTTTAATTAACCATTAATATACCTCAAAGATTCAAAAAAAAATAATTCCTAATCAATGTGGAGCTCACGCTGCATGAACAACGTGAGCCACATGCAGCTTAAGGGGAAGAAAGGTTCGAAGCTAATGAGGTAGAAGGGAGGGGGAGATGGCTCGGTTTAGTGTCTTTAGGCTAGAAAAGGAGGTAGATGGGGGATGATTGGAGGCAAGGTAAGGGTGCAAGAGTGAAGAGGGGGTGTAGGTGGAGGCTAAGGATGGTTTCCCGGCAGCATAGGGCAGCGGAGGCGGAGGCAGCAAGGCGGCGAAGGTGGCTGTCGGGTTGGGTGTGGCTGAGAAGGAAGGAAAAGAGAGGGGAAAAATGGAGGGGTGCAGGGGTTGTTTTCGGGAAAGTAAGGTATAGGGGTGGTAGAGGAGGTTGTAGGGCGTGGATTGGTGGTTTGGGTGGTGGCAGAGGTGGCCGAACAACGGCGAACGAGGCGGTTGCAGGTGGCTTGGCGATAAGGGGGAAAAGTGGGGAGAAAAAGAAGAGGTGGAGAAGGGAGGAATGGCAGGGGCTCGAGGGTGACTTAGGTGGTCTCGTGGTGGTGCAGGGCTAAGGTATAGGGTGGCAGTGGGCGGCACAGGGGCTCGGGGGGTAGTTGGAGCGGCAGTTGGCGACGGTGTGCAAAAACCGGGGGAAAAATGGGAGGAGGAGAAAATGAGAGAAGGAGCTTGGGGAAGGAGAAGAGGGCTCGAAATTATGGGGAATGAAGGGCTGGTAAGGGTAAGAAAAAGAAGAGGGAGAGGTAGGGGGAGTAGGTGGCCGGTCGGGGCAGTAGTGCGGTGGCAGAAGTGTCGGTTGGCAGGGGAAAGGGAGGGAAGAAGAAGGAAAGGAAGAGGGCATGCGGGATAGGGATGCAGGGGTTAGTTTGGTTCGAATTAGGAAAGAAAATGACGGGGGAGAGAGAGGGAGTAGCAGGGAGGTAGGTGGTGGTCGGGCATGGCAGTTGCAGGTGGCGGCTGGCGTGCTCGATCATGTTAGAAGATGGTGGTCGGGTGTGAAAGAAGAGAGAAAGGAAGGGGAGGGGTGCGAGCGGGTGGACCGGCGCAGGAGAGAGATAGGCCGGTCGATCCAGTCTGGAAAAAAAAGAAAGGAGGGACGGGCTGGGCTGTGCCGTGTGTGGGAGAAGGAGAAGGTGGGGAGGGAAGGAACGGGCCTTTGGCCCAGGTGCGCAGGGAGGGGGGAAATGCAGACCGGGCAGCTTGGCGGCCCCAATCCAGGAAGAAAGGAAAAAAAAGAAATAGGGGAAAGGAGAAAGAAAAGAAAAAGTAGGAAAAAGGAAAGTGGGAAAAAATGGAAAATTTTAAAATAATTAAATTTATAAAATAATAGGATGTAATATTTTTGATAATAAGTTTATTTAATGATTTAATTTAAATTAATTAAATATATGGGCTTAAAAAAGATAATTTTAGTAAAATATTGGTTTGAAAAATCATTTAAATAAAATGAGTACGATAAAATAATAAAATATTCATTTTAATTTATTAAATATTTCTATCTAATTTTATATAATCAAAATCCATATAATAATTAAACTATATAATTTTAAAAGCTAATTTATTTTAATAAAAGCAATTTATTAAACTATGGGTTTTCTAAATTTTTGGGGGATTACACTGCATGAGTAGTATAAGTTGCTTCATGCTTTAGTATTTTAGTACAAAATTTTTAAGGTATAATAGCATTTTAAGTTAAGTGTTTCATTAATTAAATTTTATAAAGTTTTATGCTTGGATTCTTAGTTCTAACATGATAAGTTTTGATACTATTTTTAGGTGTTGATTCTGCTATTTAAAGCTTGAATCTTTAACGGGGATACCGGTAAGGTTCGATTTTTACGGGATCTAAGATAATCGTTAAACCCTACTTAAACACATGGATAAACGTATGTTAGCACATTAGGATTTTTAATATGTTATTATGCTTGATATTTGTGTTTAATATAATATATATATTTGCTTGTATTGATTGAAAAATAAATAAATAAATAAATAAAGTATGCTAGTTCATGTGCTATGTGTGGAAATATTGCTTAAGGAAAGAGTTGGGATAATAATGAAAGAGTTAAGTACTTATCATGTTACTTTATTTTATTGTGACCATTTATGCATGAATAATATTATTGTGAGCCTTAGGGGCATTTTAGTAATATTTCTTGTGCAAGAATTATGGCCTAATATGTGTGGGTACTAATAAGTATTACATTAAAATATAATAGTTCGTGGAGTTGGATATTGCTAATAGAGTATTAATATTATTATTCCATGTGGTAATGTTAATTTAATAAAAATGGTGTATAAAGGGGGTAAAGTGGTAATTTCGGAGGCAAAAGGGTAATATGGTAATTTTATGATTAAATGGCAAAATGGTAATTTTATAAGTAAAGGGGTATTATGGTAATTTTGGGAGAAAAGGGTAAAGTGATAATTTTGGGAGTAAAGGGGGTAAGAGTGGTAATTTTGGAAGTAAAGGGTAAAATGGTAATTTTGGAAGAGAAGGGTAAGAATGGAAATCTTGGAAGTAAGGGGTAAAATAGTAATTTTGGGTGTAAAAGGGTATTATGTAATTTTCAAGCAAAAGGGTAATATGGTAAATTTGGATGTAAGGGGGTAAAATGGTAGTTTAATAAATAAGAGGATATTTTGGTAATTTTGGTAGTAAAGGGGTAAAACGGTAATTTGTAAGTAAGAGGGGTAAATTGGTAATTATAATTATGGAGAAGTGTAAATCGGTAATTATAATTATGGAGAAGGGTAAATTAATAATTATAAATATGGAAAATGATAAATTAATAATTATAAATATGGAGAAGGGCAAATTAATAATTGTAAATATGGAGAAAGGTAAATTATTATAAATATAGAGAAGGGTAAATTAATAATTATAAATATGGAGAAGGGTAAATTGGTAATTATAATTATGGAGAAGGGTAAATTGGTATTTATAATAATGGAGAAGGGTAAAATGGTAATTATAATAATTGAGAAAGGGTAAACTGGTAATTATGACAATGGAAAAGGATAATTTGGTAATTTAACCAACTAAAGGGCAAACTGGTAATTATGATAACGACAAAGGATAACTTGGTCATTAAATTATGATTATAGAAGGGCAATTGGATAATTATGTTAATAGAGAAGGGTAATTTGGTAATTTAACCAACTAAAGGAGAAAATCGGTAATCATGATAATGGTGAAGGGAAATTTGGCAATTTAACCAACTAAAGGGTAAATTGGTAATTATTTAACCAACTAAAGGGGTAAATTGGTAATCATGATAATGAAGAAGGATAATTTGGTAATTTATCCAACTTAAAGGCAATTTAGTAATTATAACAAAGGAGAAGGGAAATTTGGTAATCTAACCAACCAAATGGGAAATATGATAAGTGTAGCAATTATGAGGGGTGAATGGTGATCTAAAAAGCGTAAGAGATAACTTGGCAACCTAAATCAAGTAAGGGGTAATTTGGTAATTGTGCAACCTAAAGGGTAATATGGTAATTTGTCAAGTAAGGAAGGGATGACTTAGCAATTATATAAGTAAGGGGTAAATGAGTAATTTGTACCTAACATGTCGTTGTGATTGTGGAATTTCATAATATGACTCGAATAATGCTGATTAGCAAGGTAAGAGTATTTGATAATTAGTAAGTATCACGAGAACGAATGCTAATTCGGAATTAGATGAGATTATGATGGCCTTAATGATTTTTTTGTGTTATCTTGGATAACCGTCTAAATAAAAAATGACTAATGATATCAGAACAATTGAAAGTGAATAAGTATCTGATTGTGCTTTTCGTGATCACTTTAATTAAGACACTAATACTTAAAGTGAAAGACCTCGAGATCGGGAATGGTGGCTCTTTAGGGGTCACTACCCTAAAGATGTGGTTTAGCCCATAATTATTATGGTATTTGATGGTGTGCCTTTGTGCCCTAGCCAGGCCCTATATCTTACTCTATATAGCTCTACGGACCTATTTAGGGGATATGCATACTTATGGATTGGGTGTCCTTGTCGGTAGGGTATTGAGTAGTTTTATGCACCAGTACAACCAAGTTACCTTTGCGTCCCTGGGTTCATGGTTGAAGGGTGCTGAGTAGCTTGTATGCACCAGTACGACCAGTGTACCTTTGTGTCCCGGGTTCTTGATCTCCCGTCCGAGGCAAATAAATGGAATTGTTGTGCTGATTAAAAAAAGGGGAAAACATTAATCATGAAAGTGAAAGATTAATGAGTCGGGCCCAGTTGAATTATGATATTGAGTACCAATCCAACGGTTATAATAGTGGCCCAGGAGCATGATGCCCTGGCAAGTGATTATGAGTACCGATCCACCGAATATAATAGTGGCCCAGGAGCGTGTTGCCCTGGATGATGTTGATATATATTCCGATCCACCGGTAATAATAGTGGGGGTTCTAAGCTCAATAAAACCAGTCAAGGATGTGAATAAAGTTATGGAAAAATACTAATCACTTATAATGGAACACCATATGAGTCGGGGCAAGACCGGTCCACCGGCGAATAATAGTGGCCAGGAGCGCTTTGCCCTGGAGACCGATCCACCGGCATATAATAGTGGTTAGGTGTGTTTTGCCCTATAAGTGACCAATCCACCGGCTATAATAGTAGGGTTCCCGCACTCACATGGGTATAAAATTTGAGAGATGATTGAATAATGATGGCCTAATGGCTTAAGGCCCGAAAGTATTGATTTTGCACTATGACATTGCTTAAGGCTTAGAAGTATTAATTGCACATTATGACTTATTTATAATTGGACTTGTTAAGTATGTGATTGTGGTGCATGTATTTCTTATTATATACGTATATAGCTTTACATCATGTGTTACATCGTGGGTTTTCTTTTAAGTGTGTTTTTAAAGGGTTACTCAGTACCATAGTACTAAAGGGTTCCATTCGTGGGGCCCCTGCCTATTCAATGGGCAGTTTCCCTTGCAGGTCCATTTTCAGGTACTACTCAAGTGGGCAACGGAAAAGAGCGTAAGGATTATCTAGATTATAGGGTTCTCCCTTTGCTTTTACTTTCTAGTATAAATATATTCATTGTTCTTGTAACCACCACCGGTGGATTCTGATCTTATAAAGTGTATCGTGCTACTCTGATTTAAACATATTTTGAAAATCTAACAAAGTGTATCTCATTTCTTTAGCCTTAACACTTGGTACTGGAATAGTAGAAGTGAACCGGTCTTGTACTAAGTATGGCGGTAATATCCCCGAAATTCACCGTTTTATATTTTGCTTCCGCTTTTTCTTTTAATAAAATGAAATTTTTCAGTAGTGAATTTTGGGGGTGTTACACTAATCGCATGGGTCTTATAATAATCAAGTGCAGCATTCCAAAGGCTTTTAGGGGTAGATTCACTGATGAGATCACCGATGTTAAAGATTTCTTTACCGAAATTGAAAAACGTTTGGCAAAAAAACAATAAGGCTGAAACAAGTACTCTTTTGTAGTGCTTGATTTCATTAAAGTATAAAGGTAAAGGAAATATAAGGGAGTACTTCATGGAGATGTCTAATATTACTTCGAAATTAAAGGCACTAAAGCTCAAATTGTCAGATGACTTACTTTTGCATTTAGTATTGATTTCTCTTCATACACAATTCAGTCAATTTAAGGTCTGTTATAACAGTCAAAAGGAGAAATGGACTTTTAATGAGCTCATTTCATATTATGTGTAAGAGGAAGAGAGATTGAATCAAGATAAGACTGAAAATGCTCATTTAACATTTACCCCTAAACGTTAAGGCATGAAAAGAAAGAATGAAGCTGCTCCTAAGGATCCAAAAAAAACAGCAGAAGGAAAAAGATAGCCGCTTCTTTTGCAAAAAGACTGGACATGTTAAGAAGGAATGTCAAAAGTATCATGCATGACACATGAAGAAAGGTACAATCCTTACCTTGGTCTTTTTTCAGCTTAATTTAGCTTTAATACCTAAAAACACTTGGTGGCTATATTCTGGTGGTACTACTCACATAAGTGTTTCTATGTAGGGTTGCCTGAGCTACAGAAAGCTAAATGATGGTGAAAGACACATCTATGTAGGAGATGGAAAGGCAGCTACGGTTGAAGCGATTGACACTTTTAGGTTATTATTAGAATCGGTTCATTATTTGGATTTTAAAAATACTTTTGTTGTACCGTCTTTTAGATGAAATTTAGTTTTTATTTCCTTATTGGACAAAACTGGTTATTATTATTCATTCGGAAATAATAAATTTAGTATTTCATTAAATTAAAATGTTATTGTTACTAGTTCATTGTGTGCATACAATAACCTATATTTACATGATGCCATCACTTCATATCATGAAACCTTACACGTATAGTCACGTGGTACTTAACGTAAAATAAGCAAAAAATAATTCAGAGTCATTATGGCATAAGAGCTTAGGTCATATCTCAAAAGGAATAATTGAGAGGCTTGTGTCTGATGGTATTTTAGATTCCCTTGACTTCACGGATTTAAACAATTTCATTGAATGCGTTAAGGGAAAACATACCAAAATAAAGAGAATGGGTGCAAATAGATCTTCAAACATCTTAGAATTGATTCACACAGAAATCTATGGACCGTTCCCTATGGCTTCTTGAAATGGTCAATAGTATTTTATATCATTCATAAACATTAATCACGTTATGGCTACCTATATCTCATTCATGAAAAATCACAGTCGTTGGAAATTTTCAAATCTTTTAAACTTGGAGTTGAGAACTAACTCAACAAAAGAATCAAGTGCGTTAGATCTGACCGTGGTGGTGAATACTATAGCAGATATGACAGTTCAGGTGAACAATGTCCAGGACCTTCTGCTATATTCCTAGAGGAATAAGGAATCATCCTACAATACACCATGCCAAGTTCTCCAAGCATGAATGGTGTATCTGAAAGACAAAACCAAATTCTTAAGGATATGGTAAGAAGTATGATTAGGCATTCTATCTTACCAGAGTCACTCTAGGGGGAAGCACTAAAGACGGCAGCTTACATTCTGAATAGAGTACCAACTAAAGCAGCTACTAAAAAACCTTATGAACTTTGGACAGGCAAAAAACCTAGTCTGAAGCATTTTTGTATTTGGGGATGTCCAATTGAGGCTAGGCCATATAGACCACATGAAAAGACATTGGATTCTAAAACAATCAGTAGCTATTTTATTGGTTACTCTAAGCGATCAAAGGGATATAAGTTCTATAATCCTACACTCAGGTCAATTTTTGAGATAGGAACTACCACGTTCTTTGAGGATATTGAGCTTATGGGGAGAAATGAGATTAGAGACATTATCTTTGATGAGGAATCGATTACAATTCCTATTATTGTCTCTGACGATGTGCAAGTCTCTGCACCTACCATTGATCAGGAGGCAAATTAAGAGCCTCTACAAGATAATGTCGAACAACAGACTATTGAGAATGAGGTGATTGTTCAACAAGAACAAGCTCAACAACCTCAAGAGCTAAGGAGATCCACTAGAGAAAGGAGATGTGCTATTCCGGATGATTATATTATATTTCTCCTAGAACATGAGGTAGGCATTGAGGTACTGGAAGATGATCCAATTAACTTCCATCATGCCATGGCAGTTCAAATTCTCAAAAGTGGATTGATGCCATGAATGAGGAAATAAATTCCATGATGGACAATGACGTATGGGATATTGTTCCATTGCCTGAAGGAAAGAAACCCATTGGTTGCAAATGGATATTTAGCACTAAAAGGGATTCAAAGGGCAATGTGGAGAGATATAAGGCACATCTTGTCACTAAAGGCTTTACATAAAAGGAAGGAGATGATTTTAAAGAGACATTTTCTCCGATCACTTCTAAAGATTCTTTGAGGGTGACCATGGAATTAGTAGCACATTTTAATCTTGAGTTATATTAGATGGATGTTAAGACCGATTTTCTTAATGGTGACAATGAGGAAACGATCTATATGGTGCAACCAAAAAACTTTGTGTCAGGAGACTCAAAGAATATGGCTTACAAACTTAAAAAGTTTATCTATGGGCTCAAGCAAGCGTCTCGACAATGTTATTTCAAAGTTCATCAAGTTATCGCCTCTTTTTTTTAGATGAATTTGGTAGATGAATGTGTATATCATAAGTTCTATGGGAGTAAATATATTTTTCTGGTTCTGTATGTTAATGGTATACTGCTGGCATGTAATGACATAAGTTTGCTGCATGAAACCAATACATTTCTAGCTAATAATTTTGAGATGAAAGATCTTGGTAATGCTTCTTTTGTATTGGGCATAGAGATAAATTGGGATCATTATCGAGGTATCCTAGGGCTGTCACAAAAATCTTATGTCGAAAGGGTTCTCAAGTGGTATGCCATGTAGAATCGTAAACTAGGAAACACCTATGTTGCTAAAGAAGACAAATTTAGTCTCAGTCAGTGCCCTAAAAATGACGTTGAACGAAAGTAAATGCAAAACATTCTCTATGCTTCAGTAATGGAAAGTCTAATGCATGCTTAAGTGTGTACGTGTCTAGATATTGCATACATTACTAGGATGCTAGGTAGATATCAAAGTAATCCAAGACTCGATCATTGGACATCAGCCAAACTGGTTATGCAATATTTACAGAAAATAAAAGATTACATGCTCACACATCAGAGGTCAGACAAGCTTGAGATCGTAGGATATTCTGACTCTAATTTTTCTAGATGCCAAGATAGTATGATGTCTACATCAAGTTTTGATTTCCTGATGGATGGAAGTGTTATTTCTTAGAAGAGTGCTAAGCAGATAGTTGTAGCCTCTTCTACTATGGCAGCGAAATTTGTAGCATGTTATATGGCTTCCACTTGAGGTATATAGCTGGGAAATTTTGTCACATGGTTGCATATAGTTTATGGTATTAAGAGAGCGTTCAAGATATTGTGTGACAATAAGGTCGTAGTTCAATATTCTAATAACAACCTAAGTTCTACGAAATCAAAAAGTATCGATATCAAATACTTGGTTGTTAAAGAGAAAGTACAGAAAGGAGAGTTGTCTATAGAGCGCATCAATATAGACTCCATGATAACGAATCCATTCACTAAGACTTTACCACCCAAACAGTTCCTCGAGCATGTTGCTCATATGGGTTAATGATGTTTAGTTTTAGTGGAAGTCTCTCACTTTGTTTGCTCTATGTATGGATACTTTGTTTTGGCAAGTTTCAGTTTATTTTTTTTCTGTCTTTGTTTGTAATTTGATTTCGCTAAAGTTTTAAGGTGGACCATTTGGGAATAGGCATGTTAAAGATTACATTACATGAAATTTACATGCTACATATCCACATCTTGATCCATGTTATTTAGTTATATCTTCATATATGACCATTAAAGGTCTAATTGCAAAGAAATGTAACGAAAGCCGCTTTGATCCTATGTTGGTGTGACTAATGGACCGGATTGGTTATAGATACATTTCATTACAACAACAATATTGAGCTCATTCGGTTATTTTACAATTCGTGGTTATAAGGTCACACATATAGCCCAAGTGGGAGATTATTAGGTTTTTATCCAACATATTGGACTTATATATGAACTATAAGAATTGTGGGTTGTCATATATATATTAAGCCCGTATATGAGTGATCATATTTATGTATAAATTATTAGGCTTAATGTTTCTAATTAGATATGAGCTTGTATGTGTAGAGACATTGGGTATTTTAGTTTGTTGATGGACCGAATTGGAATAACTTGATAGACAATATGTCGATTGTCTATATATAGAGTCGTAGTCCCTAGGTCACACACACTTCGTCCTATTCGATTCCCATCAATCAATAGAAATCGACGAGCGTGTGCCCGGCTTAGAAGACCACAGTACCGCCTTGATTCCGAATCTATCGATAATTTTCCATTATAGATTCAGGTACGCTTCTATAATATATTATATATATTAATCTTGATAGATTAGCATTTGATCATATCGAATCTATAAAAAAAACACATTCCCCATTCGATTCTGCAAGTATATTCCTTGCTACTAATCTGTCCTTTGTGAAGACTTTTTCCAATAGAACTAATGACACAAGAATCTTAGCCTGCGGTGGCACTAAGCCTTTCTAGATTTGACGCACTAATTCCATATAAGGTAGGGACTCCTTGAAGCTACCAAGTAGTTTGCAACATGAGTTGTCGAAGAACTTACCAGTAACTTCATGCCTCCACATTAGACCTGGCCAGCTAATAGGAGTCCCGTCCATCTCGTCCAATTAAATCTAGTTAAAAGGTCAGTATAATCGGGCTCAAAACTTCAATAGATATTAATTGATATTTTTTCTATTTTTAATATAATTAAATATGAATCAAACATAAAATATTTATGGATTTCCATGAACATAAAGTTGATCTTTGTTTATTATTTAATTTATTATTAATAAAAATATAATAACTCTCATAAGACATTATTTATTTTTCTTATGATGACTCATATTTAAAAATTACTTATAAAATAATTTTTTTTAAACTAGTCATTTTTAGATAGTATTAATAATAATAAATTTGTGGTAAATAACAGTAAAAAAATATACTTTTACTTCTTTTTTCCCCTTGGATTACAATTAAAGTGTTAAAAAATAGATTGATATCAAATTCATCTTTTAGTCTATATATTTTTTTATATGATAAATGATGATAAATGTGAATATTGACTTTATAGATAATATCTACTATATAAAAACTAATCATATTCTAATATACTATTTAAAAGTGAGAATTTAATAAAGTAAGATATCAAATGAATTTATTTAATAAATATTTGTTAAAGTAATATTAGAACCGGTATATATAATTATTCAAATTTTATATTTCTTTTTTACTTAAAAGAAATTAAAATAGTTAGCTAAATAATGAATGAATATAAAATATATAAAAAAAATGTAAGACCCATGGACCAATCGGGTTCAATGTTGATCCAAGTTCGATGAAACTCCACTAACAAATGATGACCGAGTCTCCATGTTCCCTTGTTCCCTTGTTCTCCATGATGACCGAGTCTACAAGGACGTTTTCATAAATTTCTTTTATCTAGCTAGACGGATTACAGCTCTTAACACCAGTTGGCTCACTTGTTCCCTTCCCAAGCAAACAATCTTACGTCTCCATGAGAAAGTCCAATTCCAGGTATATCGATTCCCCAACCCCTTATCTGCCACTCTAGCTCTAGGGTTGATAGCGAGAGAGAACAATATATGAAATCGCTCCCTCAGGGTGTTGCTTCCCGCCCATATGTCTATCCAAAATAGCGTGGATTTGCCATTCCCAACCCCGCTGCGGATCCCTTTCAATAGAGCACAACATTGATCACTATTTCTCAGTGACTCCACAGTAATATTTCGCGTATTGTCCAATCCAACAGATGTCCGTCCGCGCAATCAGAGTACTCGGCTGCAATGATATCCTTCCAACAAGCATAGCTTCCACCGGCGAAGTGCTAGAACCATTTCAGGAGTAGCCCAATTTTCTTGTGCCTAGGATTTCCCAATATCCATCCTCCTCTCATTTTATGTTCTTGAATAACCTCCCATTTAACTGGTGCCATTTTGGTTTTTCCGCTCTCCTTCTTGCCCCAGAGGAACCTCCTTTCAATTTTTAGCTTCTCCCTTTTAACTATTTAACAAAGAAAGATAGTGGGCTGGAAGGGAATTAAGCACCGATTTGAGGAGTATCAATCTGCCTCCTATCGTCCCGTCGTCAAGTTTGCCCCTCCTCTTGTTCAAGATTGGATCACATAGGCGGGTCTCATTCTCCTGTAAGCCTAGTGGTATCCCCAAGTAGGTTGCAGGTAAGCGGCCAACTTTGCACTTCATTAACTCAACAGCTCTGCTAACTCAACAGCTCTGCTAAGAGTTCTCTCTTTGAACATTCAACCCAAAGAGAGAGCTATTGAAGTAGTTAACTTTTGGACATGAGGCAGCAAGGAAGGCAATGCGGATATTCTTAATATTTTTTAGATACCGTCTTTTGGCTAGGCATAGGATCACCGGGTCGTCCGCACACTGCAAATGAGAGATCGTAGTCCTTCCACCATTAAACTTCACCGGTTCCCACAAGTCCAGCTCTACGGCTTTCTTAAAACCCCAGTTGAAAACTTTTGTAGCAAGTCGGAATGGGGTCGGAGGGGAGTCATTGACCAAAATAGAAGCATTTGTCGTCAACAAACAAGCTCTTATCCAAGTTACTCCATTTATATGGAAAACCCATCTATGTAATTACGCCAGACTTAGACTCAATTTGACGTTAAATACTGTAGTTAATTTAGGAAGTGTCTAACATATAATTCGATTTTAATTAGTCTTTGGAGTTCAGCATTTTCTCCCAGCCTCCACTTTGATAATGCTCCGGAGCCATTATTAAAATTTTATAATAACCATCATTAAAATGTTTGGTGTCAGTGTCTAAGCAAATCAAATGAGTAACTGAGCCGAAAGGGATACAGATGCCTTATAATTTGAGATTCTGCTGGAATTTCCTATCGGTGTTTAGGCGGTTGCTAGCAGGTGTGGATGGTTGATATAATAGTTTTATTATTGTAAGTTTTATGCATGTTTTGTTCTTTGAGAATCAAACTTTGCTCGGGTGGGTGAGGGTTATTGTCGGTACCGATTTACATAGCAATATCTTTTGCATGGTTCTAGAGTGGTCATATAATATCTTTCGTTGGTTTTATAATGTTGGATTTTGTCTGGGTATATGATTAGCACTCCTTTCAAATTCTTCCTAGAAGGTGGAGGAAGTGGGAAGTGATGAGCAAGATCGTTCTTGATTTTAATATAATCTCTACTTATCAAAAAAAAAATCCCTTTCCATGGCATTAATATCACTATTAAAGTAGACTATTAACTCTATATTATATAGCATTTCTTCCAATACTACTTTATTACTTGGATTAAATTAATTTTATTTATATTTATTAATACAAGGTTTTCCCTATGGAACAATAAATAACTTTATTGATTTACTCTAGTGTGTGTATAATCTCTATTTTAAAGTTTATAGGAAAGATTCAATTTACTTGTTTCTTTTTCCATGAGAATTATTTAATGAGGTAATCAATGATTAATTATATGGTTCTAATAGTAAAGTTCTCGGTTTTGAATCACCCATCTTGGTACCCATATATATTTATGATAGTTCATTCTACTTATATGATGATTTATACTCACATCTAATAATTAATTCGTATAAAAAATGATTAAGTCAACCATAACTATTTTTGATCATGTGCATTATAGGGTCCCCTGAACGTGAGTGATTTAGTACGAGATAATATAGTTTGTATCTTCCATTTCAGGTACAGGAAAAAAAACGTATATCTTAACCTTCCGATGGTTGTGGAGCGAAATAAATATTACACCTTTGGTGGAGTAATCGTTTGTAGAAGGTCATAGATTTGGTGGTGGTGAGTACAGGTAGGGTAGCAATTTGTCAGGTGGGTCGGGTTCAAGCCAAGTCATAGCAAATAGGGTCATTCTCTAGTTGGGTCATTTTGGATCATTTATTTTTTGCGGGTCGATTGTGGGTCGGATTGGGTTATTTTGGGTTCGGGTCGTTTTAGGTCATTGTATTGTTTGGGTTGGGTAGATTCGGGTTAAGCAAACTCAAGTTTGGGTCAATATAGGTTAACTTGACTGATAAGGTCATGTAAGTTTCGAGTCATTTTCTGGTTAACTTGATGTAATTCCCCAAAAATTTAGAAAACCTATAATTTAATAAATAGCTTTTATTTGAAATAAATTAGCTTTTAAAATTATATAGTTTAATTATTTTATAGATTTTTGAGTATATAAAATTAGATAGGAATATTTAACAAGTTAAGATAAATATTTTACTATTTTATCATACTCATTTATTTAAATAATTTTCCAAATTAATATTTTACTAAAATTATCCTTTTTAAACCCATATATTAAATTACATTAAATTATTGAATTAATTTATTACTCAAAATATAATACACTCTATTATTTTATAAATTAAATTATTATAAATTTCCACATTTTTCCTTTTCCTTTTCTATTTTTCTTTTCCTTCCCCTTTTTTCCTTTTCCACCTTTCCTTCCTCTTTCTTTTTCTTCCTGGGTTCGGGCCGCCAGGCCAGCCCTGCCTTCCCCAGCACGCGACTGGGCCACAGGCCCTTCTCCCTCTCCCCTCCTCTCCTTCTCCTCCTACATCGCAGGCCTAGCCTTGATTTTCTTCCTCACCCGCCCGTGCATCACAGATAGCCCAGCCATTTGTTTTCCCTTCACCCTTCCCCCTAGACCAGTCGGCCTATCCTTTCTTTCCTGCACCGGTCTGCCCGCTCGCAACCCCTCCCCTTCCTTTCTTTCTTCTTCCACGCCCGACCATCGTCCTCTGTTATGCTCGAGCACGCCAACCGCACCTGCAACTACCATTCTCGACCACCACCTGCCTCCCTACTACTCCCTCTCTCTCCCCCGTCATTTTCTTTCCTAATTCTAACCAAACTAACCCCTGTATCCCCAGCCCACATTCCCTTTTCCTTTCCCTCTTCTCCCCTTCCCTCTCCCTACCAACCGACCACCCCTGCCACCCTACTACAGCCCCGATCGGCCACCTACTCCCCCTGTCTCTCCTTTTTCTTTTTCTTCTCCTCACCAGCATTCCTTGCCCCATTTTTCGAGCCTTACTTTCCCTTCCCTGATTCTTTTCTCTCAGTTTCTCCTCCTTCCCATTTTTTCCCGATTTTTGCACGCCGCCGCCCTCCGCCGCTCTAACCGCCGCACCAAGCCCCTGCACCACCCACTGCCACCCTATACCTTAGCCCTGCACCACCACAAGACTACCCAATCCACCCTCGAGCCCCTGCATTTCCTCCTTTCTCCCCCTCTTCTTTTCCTCCCCATTTTCTCCCTTATCGGCAACCCACCTGCAACCGCTCCGTTCGCCACCATCTAGCCACCTCTGTCGCCACCCAAACCACCAATCCAAACCCTGCAACCTCCTCTACCACCCCCATACCTTTTTTTGGCCAAAACAAGCCCCCTCACCCCTCAATTTTTCCCCTCTCTTTTCCTTCCTTCTCAGCCCGGTCCACCCCGAAGGCCCCCTTTGCTGCCTCGCCGCCGCCATCTCTGCCACCCTTGGCTGCCAACAACCCATCCCCAGCCTCCACCTACACCCCCTCTTCACTCCTGCACCCTTCCCTTGCCACCAATGCTCCCCCATCCACCTTCTTTCCTAGCCTAAAGACCCCAACCCGAAAAACACCCCTTCCTCCCTTCTACCTCCTTACCTTCGACCATTTTCCCCCCTGTAGCCTTCATGTGGCTCACGCTGTTCATGCAGCGTGAGCTCCACATTGATTTGGGAATTAAATTGTTTAATTTTTTGAGGTATATTAATAGTTAAGTAAAGTGTATTATCAACTGAGTTTTTATAAAGTTTTATCCATTTAATTTCCTACTTCTAATACAATAATTATTGACATTATTTTTAGGTGTCGATTTTTCTATTAAAGCTTGAATCTTTAACCGGGATACCGGTAAGGTTCAATTTTTACAGGACCTAAGGTAATCATTAAACCTCACTTGAACGCATGGAAAAACGTATGCTAGCACATTAGGGATTTTAGTATGATTTTATGCATGTTATGTGTTGCCTAGTATGATACATGTGGTTGTTTATATTGATTGATAAAAAGAAAAGCATGCTAGATTTTGTGCCATGTGTAGAGATGATACTTAAGGAAGGAGTTTGATTATTGATGGAAATGTTAAATGCTTATCTATGATGTATTATGTCAGTAATGCATGAGTAATATTATTGTGAGTCTAAGGGTATTTTAGTAATATGCCTATGTAAGTATGTAATCTAATATATGTATTTGTTAATGAGTATTATGTGGAATAATGACAAGTTGGTGGAGTTAGATGATAAGAATGAAGTACTAATATTAGTATTTTATGTAGTGGTGGTAAATTCATAAAATTGGTGTAATAAAGGGGTAAAGTGATAATTTTATAAGTGAAAGGGTATTTTGGAAATTTTGGAGTTAAAGGGTAAAACGGTAATTTGTAAGTAAAAGGGTATTTTGGTCATTTCGAAAGAAAAGGGTAAATAGTAATTTTGTAAGCAAAAGGGCAATATGGCAATTTTATGATTACATGGCAAAATGGTGATTTTATAAGTAAATGGGTATTATGGTAATTTTGGAAGTAAGGGGTAAAATGGTAATTTTGGAAGAGAATGGTAAGAATGGTAATTTTGGAAGTAAGGGGTAAAATAGTAATTTTGGATGTAAAAGGGTACTATGGTAATTTGCAAGCAAAAGGGTAATATGGTAAGATTGGATGTAAGGGGGTAAAGTGGTAGTTTTATAAATAAGAGGATATTATGGTAATTTTGGTAGTAAAGGGGTAAAATGGTAATTCGTAAGTAAAAGGCGTAAATTGGTAATTATAATTATGGAAAAGCATAAACTGGTAATTATAATTAAGGATAAGGATAAATTAATAATTATAAATATGGAGAGGGGTAAATTGGTACTTATAATTATGGAGAAGTGTAAATTGGTAATTATAATTATGGAGAAGTATAAATTGGTAATTATAATTATGGAGAAGGGTAAATTAATAATTATAAATATGGAGAGGGGTAAATTGGTAATTATAATTATGGAGAAGTGTAACTTGGTAATTATAATTATGGAGAAGGGTAAATTAATAATTATAAATATAAAGAGGGGTAAATCGGTAATTTTAATTATGGAGAAGTGTAATCTTAATAATGGAGAATGGTAAATTAATAATTATAATTGTGGAGAAGGGTAAATTAGTAATTATAATTATGGAGAAGGGTAAATTAATAATTATAATAACGGAGAAGGGTAAAATGGTAATTATAATAATTAAGAAGGGTAAAATGGCAATGATAATAATTGAGAAGGGTAATTTGGTAATTTTGATAATGGATAAGGGCAATTTGGTAATTATGATAATGGAGAAGGGTAATTTGGTAATTATGATAATGGATAAGGGCAATTTGGTAATTTATCTAACTAAAGGGGTAATTCAGTAATTATGATAATGGAGAAAGGCAATTTGGTAATTTAACCGACTAAAGGGTAAATTGGTAATTATTTAACCAACTAAAGGGAAAAATTTGGTAATCATGATAATGAAGAAGGGTAATTTGATAATTTATCCAACTTAAGGGCAATTTAGTAAATATAACGAAGGAGAAGGACAATTCGATAATCTAACCAACTAAATGGGAAATATGATAAGTGTAGCAATTATAAGGGGTGATATGACTCAAATAATGTTGATTAGCAAGGTAAGAGTATTTGATAATTATTAAGTATCACGAGAACGAATCCTAATTCGGAATTAGATGAGATTACGATGGCCTTAATGGTTTCTCTGTGTTATCTTGGATAACCATCTAAATAAGAAATATCTAACGATATCAAAAGGATGGAAAGTGAATAAGTATCTGATTGTCATGCCTTTGTGATCACGTTATTTAAGACACTAATACTTAAAGTGAAAGACCTCGAGATCGGAAATGGTGGCCCTTTAGGGGTCGTTACCCTAAAGACGTGGTTTAGCCCACGATTATTCTAGTATATGCTGGTGTGCCTTTGTGCCCCACCTAGGCCCTATATCTTACTCTATCTAGCTCTACGAACATATTTAGGGGGTATGCATACTTATGGATTAGGTGTCCTTGTCGGTAGGGTATTGAGTAGCTTTATGCATCAATACGACCAGGGTACCTTTGCGTCCCTGGGTTGTAGGGATGTAAACGGGGCGGGTTCGGGTCGGGTATACCATACCCGTATCCGTACCCGATAAGAAAATCCGTACCCGTACCCGAACGGATATCCGTTGACATATCCGTATCCATATCCGTCGGATATCCATTACCCGACGGATTATCCGTTTACCCGTTAATGGATATTGTCCAACGGATAAATCCATTACCCGACGGATAAATCCATTTATAGTTAAGCCAAATGACAATTTTAACCTTAATTTATACTATATTTATTTTAAAATTAAGGGTAAAAGGGTAATTATATATCAGGTAAACGGGTACGGATATGGATACGGGTATGGTTACGGGTACGGGTATGGATATCCCATACCCGTATCCGTACCCGAACCCGACGGGTATTTTTTTCTATCCTCCATATCCGTATCCATATCCGTTTATCCATATCCGTTTAAGTATCCGCCGGATAAAATCCGTCGGGTTTCGGGTAATACCCGCCCCGTTTACATCCCTACTGGGTTGATGGTTAAAGGGTACTGAGTAGCTTGTATACATCAGTACGACCGGTGTACCTTTGTGTCCCAGGTTCTTGATCTCCCATCTAAGGCAAATAAATGGAATTGTTGTGTTGATTAAAATAAGGAAAACCTTAACGATGAAAGTAAAAGATTAATGAATCGGGCCCATGTAATTGATGATATTTGGTACCGGTCCACTGGTTATAATAGTGACCCAGGAGCGTGTTGCCCTGGCAGATGATATTGAGTACCAGTCCACCGGTTATAATAGTGGCCCAGGAGCGTGTTGCCCTAGCATATGATATTGAGTACCGGTTCACCCGTTATAATAGTGGCCCAGGAGTGTGTTGCCCTGGTTGATGTTTATATGTATTCCGGTCTACCGGTGATAATCGTGGGGGTCCCGAGCTCAATAAAACCAATCTGGATGTGAAAAAAATTATAGGAAGATACTAATTACTTACAATGGAACACCATGTGAGTCGGGGCCAGACCAGTCCACCGGCGAATAATAGTGGTCAGGTGCATTTTGCCCTGCATGACCAATCCATCGGTGAATAATAGTGGCCAAGTGCATTCTGCCCTATATGACCGGTCCACCGGCTATAATAGTGGGGTTCCCGCACTCACATGGATATATATATATATATAATCTGAGAGATGATTGAATAATGATGGACTAATGGCCTAAGACCCAAAATCATTGATTGTACATTATGACTTATCAACCCTTGGTGAAATTGATAAATATGTGATTGTGTTGTATGCATTCTCATTTTATATGTACATAGTATGGTATCATGTGTTGCATTACGGGCCTGCTTTTAAGTGTGTTTTAAAGGGTTACCCAGTACTATAGTACTGAAGGGTTCCATTCAAGGGCCCCTGCCTATTCAATAGGTAGTGTCCCTTGCAAGTCCATTTTCAGGTACTACTCAAGTGGACAACGGGAAAGAGCGTAAGGATTATCTGGATTTTTAGGGTTCTCCCTTTACTTTTACTTTCTGGTTTAGATGTATTCCTTGTTCTTGTAACCACCACTGGTGGATTCTAATCTTGTAAAGTATATCGCGCTACTTTGATTTAAACATGTTTTGAAAATCTAGCAAAGTGTATCTCATTCCTTTAGCCTTAGCACTTGGTACTGGAACGGTAGGAGTGAACCGGTCTGGTACTAAGTATGGCGGTAATATCCCGGAAATTTACCATTTTATATTTTGCTTCCACTATTTCTTTTAATAAAACGAAATTTTTTAGTAGTAATTTTGGGGGTGTTACATTGACCCTATACCAATTAATTGGTTAAGGACAACACCACCTAATTGGTTCACTAGTTGATTGGTTTACCTGTTTGTTGTGATTACTCCTAAACAAGTTAATTGGTGAGTGTGACTAGTAGAACGGTCCCCTAGGATGATTTTCTTAATTTTTGAGGGTTGATTATATGGGTTGACCTTGGACTTTAACCTTGGCATGAGTGATTTAGCTTAGATATTATTTATGTTTAGCCTTAAATCATCAAAATTAGAGGCAACTAGTTAAGTATGTAATTATTATTATATGTGTTATATGATATTTTGTGATCGCCCAATAAAATATTAATAACTAAAGTAGAAAACCTTGAGATTTGGAAATAGTTTCCTCTTTAGTGTTAGTTACTCTAGAGATTAGGTAAAAGTCCTTGATATGGTTGATGGTTTAGTCATATACCTTACCATTCCGACTATGTCCCTAGTTTACTCGAATTAGTTCTTGGGACTTTTTAGATGTTATACATACTTAGGAATTATGTGTCTTGGGATGGGAGGGTATTATGTCACCTTGGTACACTAGTATGACTAGGGTACTTTATACATCTTAAGGTTATAAGGTTAGAGGGTATTATGTTACCTTAGTGCGCTGGTATGATCGGTGTACTTTATACATCTTAGGTTTTTCTTATATTTCCTTGAATAAATTAAAATGGAAGTAACTCATGTATGGTGATTTAATTAGATCAAATTTGATATGTTATTTTGGTAGTTGCCTTTATTCACTACTTGGACTTGGTATGTTGGTTTAGTCGCTGCCTCTATGCACTACTTGGATTTGGTGTATTGGTTTGGTAGTTACCTTTCAGCACTACCCCTTAGTTTAATGAAATTATTTTGGTATATTAGTTAGAAATTACCTTAGTGCATTACTCTTTATATTTATGAGTGGTATTGTGGTTGCTTTTTAAATATGGTTATGTATAGCTTTGGCAGTTTCCTTATGAGATACCCTTAGTAGTTGTAGGTTTAATGAAATGGTTATAGTATGGTTAAGTTTCATGTGATGAGCATGTTGCCTATACTACGGTATAAATTATTCCACAAGTATGGTATTTAGCAATCATATGTGTTATTTGATGTTTTTATGTCATGATTCTTTATGTTACCTTCTATATGCTCCATGTTGTTTTTACATATTTAGTGTTGAATAGTGATTTACTCAGTATCATTGTACTGATGAGTTTTGTTTCATGGTCCCCTACATATTCAATGGGCAATCTTTACCTTTAAGGAGTACTTTTTTAGAGTTCAACTTGTGCATGCTAGTATTTGGGGTTGAGAGTTAGGATTATCCAATATATGCTTAAGTATATTTTGATATAGATATCACTTGAACTCTTATGTCCCCTTCTGTACTTCTCTCTTTTGGTTTTCGTATCTTTGTCTAATCTTTTGTAATACTTCAACATCAATAACTCATAATGTAATATCTCTATCTACTTTTTACAATTTTGTTATTATTCTTAAGTGGATAAATGTGTTAGCTTTAACACTTAATATACACTACTACGAAAACGGGAAATAATAACGGGACATTAATAACGGTAGTTCAAAAACCATTGTCAAATGCGTGAAAATTAATGTGTGGGATAGTTTTGATAACGGTTATAGTTCAAAACCGTTATTAAAAGGGCAATGTTAAAATTTACACGGATGTTTTAATAACGGTTCTTTCAGGAACCGTTATTAAAACTCCAAAATCAAACTTTTATTTTGCTTAGTTTTATTTCGTGCCAAAACTTTCAGATTCTCTGCACCTTCCTTCTCTTACTCTCCTTCTCCTTGAAAACCCTCACACCACCACACTATGCACCACTACTCCAGCTCCTCTCAAGTAAGGGAAACCCTCGCACCGCTAACTCTCCACCACCCCTCTTCCATTGTCAACTTTGCATGTGTGTGTTGTCATTGTTCCGAACCTAGCTAGCACTTGTACCTTCATCCTCTGTTGTGTTTGTAGGCTGTTGCCACTCTCAACTTGCTCACCACTGGTTTCTTGCTTTTCGCTACTCACTTTACGTATGTATTTGTTCTTCCTCTCGTAAATTTTTCTCTACTTACGTATATATATATAGAAATACATACATGTTGCTACAGGGTTGCTTTTGTTTGTTACTGAAAAATTGCAATTTTTTGTTCAAAAATGTGTTGTTGAATGTGATGGTTGAAAATGTTGTTGTTCATTGTTGAATTTGTTGCGTTATTGTTATATATTAACAAATTAATGTGTTGGCCGTAATATTTGTTATGAATTGATGTTGTTTTATAATGCAGATTTGGTAATTATTTGAACATACAACTGTGTATGTAGGCAGGAACAAAACAACAAAAACATTTAAAAAATTATAGTTTTAATAACAGTTTTCATCAGAACCGTTATTAAAACTGAGGCTTTAATAACGGTTCTGATGAAAATCGTTATTAAAACTAAGGCTTTAATGACGGTTCTGATGAAAACTGTTATTAAAACTGAGGCTTTAATAATGGTTCTGATGAAAACCGTTATTAAATATAAAGTTTATGCACATATTCACGGGTTTTTGTATATTTTTTATAACGGTTATGAACCGTTATTAAAGATTTAATAACGGGTGGTTCAATAACGGTTGAAAACCGCTATTAAAACTTTAAAATAACCGTTATTAAAACCCATTTTCGGACTAGTGATAAGAAAAGTAAATGAGACCAGACTTATGATAAGTGTGATGATAGCACCTTATGTTTTAATGCTTTAACTTTTATAATAACTATTTTAAAATAAACTTTTTAAGTGCTAAAAATGGAGGATGTTACGCTACCCATTTGCAAAGATTTTTTTTTTACCTCAAACCGATACAGTAGCGAGACCATCAATATTTTTTTAAGGGGAACTTCTTAGTCTTTTTTTTTGGCATAATTTCAAGCAAAGCCTAAACCTTAATAGCTGAAATATACCTTGAGTTTTAACATTCATTGTTACATTTTGTCATATGTGGTGGTGGAGAAATAAGAGAATGAAATGCTCCGAAAATTCCTTATTTTATAAATTATATTTAAATGAGGTTTTATTAGAAAAATTATTTAAATAAATTATTTTTATTAAAATAAAAGGATATTTAATTAAGGAAAATCAAGAAGAGATTTATAAGTATTTTAATTAGAAGGAATTTGGGTATTTTAACTAATTAAGGATTTTATTTGAAAATTAATTAAATAAATTATTTTATTTAAAATAAGAAGGAGAAAATAGTTTGAAATTAATAATAATTTTATAAATAATTTAATTGAAGAAAATTAGGGTGTTTTACTAATTAAAATAGAATTTATGGAAAATATTTTAAAAACCCTAAATTAGCCTAAAAAGGGAATTTAATATTTTTATTAAATAAATATTTTATGTTAAATACCCAAAATATTCTAATTAATTTATTTAAACCCAAAACCTTAAATGTTTCCTTTTTCCTTTTCTTTTCTTCTTTTTCTTTTTCTTTCTTTCTTTTTCTTCTTTCTTCCGCGGTTGGGCCTGGACGCGGCCCAACCCACCCTCTCTTCCTCTCGCCTCGGCCCAGTGTCGCCGGCTTCTTCCTGAGTGTGCCCAGATGCGGCGTTTGGTGCAGTTTTATGTCGAGATGACGCGTCTCGTTTAATGAAGGAGTAACTCGCGCCGACCGGTCCACCTCCTCTTCTTCTTCCTTCTTCCTCCTTTCTCCTCCGTCGACGCGGCTGCAGCTCCCGACCCCATCAATGGCGTCGCCGGCTACAAAGACTTTGACCGGCCGTTTCTTGCCTCATTGTATTCCCCTTGACTCGAGGAATAAATTGGCATAACTCTTGTCCGTTATATCTCGCTCGTTTCCTCTCCCCAGCCTCGCGAAACTTCGATCCAACCCAAACGATGACCGACCAATTACTGCCACCGGCCACCCAAATTCTCGCACCTAATACCTTCTTGCCGATCCCCAAAACCCTATTATCCCATCTACCATCTATAAATAGCCTAATTGTAGGAGTTTTGGAATTTTTTTCTCACCCGTAACCCTAAGCGAAGGCTGCCATCACCGTGACTTCAGACGCATCTTTCGCTGCCGATAGCCAACCTCTGCGACACCGCAGCATTCCAATTTCTTCCCTGAAATTTCGTCTAATTAAATAAACCATTTCCAACCTTCGATTCTTCTTGCACGGGCCTCCATAACCGTGCAAAGTCTGTTGCTCATCTCGCTAGAATTTTCACCCCGAATCCTTAAGCCGTCGTCCGCCGCCGTTTCTGCCCCTTCTACTGCCCTTTGAACCACCCAAAAACTCCATCTAATCCTCCTCCACCGAACCCTAACCTTATTTTATTTTTCCCCTGTTTCTTCTCTCTTTTTCTTCATCTTTTTCCCTCTTAGATTATTTTTTTGGCCACCGCCGTGAACCACCGCCGGTGCCGCCCATTCCCGCCGACTCAAGGTGAAACCCTAGACCTTCTTAGTCATTATTTACTATTTATTGTAAATTATTCTATTTTTATTTTATTTATTAGTAATTATTCGAATATAATAATTATTTCCTTACTATTAATATTATTATTATTTGATGTAAAATTTATACTGAATTTTACTTGCAAGGTAGAGAGTAGTAATAAAATAATTTTATTGTTAGTTTCAAATTTTAAGTTATTAATTGAACTATTATATGATTATTATCATTCTTCTTATTATTATTAATATTATAATTATTAGAATAATTATTATATTCATTTTATTAATTATTCTGGAAAATCTTAGGCCCTAATTTTGTATTAACATTCGCACTTATGTATTTTAGTATTATTATTTCTATTGTTTTGATAACCATTAATAATAATAGTATTATTATCTTTATTATTTTAATATTATTATATATGTTATTAATTTTATTATTAATATTAATAAATAGTAGGTCATTAGTTATAAGTAGGGTCGAAACCCCACTTTAAATTTTAAAGCTTATATATTATTGTTATTATTATTATTATTATTATTATTATTATTATTATTATTATTGATATTATTTTTATTTATAATATTTAGTTGTTATTAGAATTATTATTATTATTTTATCTTTACTCATATTATTTTGGTGAAGGGTAGAAACCCTTATATCATCTTTTTATTTTGAACTGCATTAGTTTTATTATTAATATCCTACTAGTATTTTGTAGAGTCAATTCTAATATAATAATTTTTAATTAAAAATAAGGTCTTGGGTTAAGTTAGAAATAATAGCATTCTTAAGAGAAAACATAATCCTAGTATTTTTCCCATAGTAGGTGAGCCCAACCAAATCCCTCAAGTGGTATAGGAGCGTGATCCAAGACAGGTGACGTTTTAGGTAAGGGGTGCTAAGGCCATACTTATATTATGTGATTTTATGCTATGCATACCATGTGATGTTAATTATAGTGTATTTCGTGTGAATATTGAATAATTGTTATTAATACAGCATGATTATGGGATTGAAGTATGTTGGTGTGGATAAATGGTGGCATGAGAATCATGTGTACATTTATGTTGTTATTGTTGTATAATGTGGCTTCAAGACATGCATGATGGGGTTGTAAAATAATGCCAGAGTTGTAAGATAATGATGGGGTCGTAAAATAATGATGGAGTTATAAAGTATTGACGGGGAGTTGCATGTGTTAGGGTTTTGCATGGGTTAGGGTTTCGCATGAGGTTGCCTGGTGTTTAGGGTTTTGCACGAGAATCAGGGTTTTGCATGAGGATTAGGGTTTGCATAAAAGTAGGGTTTACATGGAAAATGGGTTGCATGGGAGTTAGGGTTTGCATGGAAATATGTTTTACGTGAAGTTAGGGTTTGCATGAGAGATAGGGTTTACATGGAAATATGTTTTACGTGGAGTTAGGGTTTGCATGAGAGATAGGGTTTGCATGGAAATATGTTTTACATGGAGTTAGGGTTTGCATGGGAGATAGGGTTTGCATGGAAATATGTTTTACGTGGAGTTAGGGTTTGCTTGGGAGTATGGTTTGCGTGGGGATTAGGGTTTGATTGGGAGTGAAATTTACGTGGAGCTAGGGTTGCATAGTATTGGTCATGCATATCTAGGGTATTATCTAGGATGAAAGTTGTTGAATAAGATACTTAAGATACTAATCACTTAAAGTGAAAGATCATTGGGGCGGGACCTGTTCCCATAGTGACGTGGCCAGCTCTCCTTGAGATTTTTATTACCATTTCTTTTAATTATAGTTAGTACTCCGGAAAAAGTTTTATTATTGCAGTTTTTCTCCTTTCTCGATGAACTAATCCTTATACTTTGGATTGTGTAAGGAATAGCGCGCATTTGATTTTCGTAATCATGAATTTGGATTATTTATTAATGTTTCAAGTCATTTTTCTTAGCCTTAGCACTTAATGTTGGAACGGTAGGAGTGAACCGGTCTAGTATTAAGTGTGGCGGTAACATCTCCAGAATTTACGGTTTAAGTTATAAGTATTATTATTTTTAGAAAACAAATTGTGTAAATTTTGGGGTGTTACAGAGAATCTTCAAGGATGATATAGTCTGGAGCAACCAAGCCACATAGTGGATTTAATGGTTTGTTAATGATGAACTAGTTGCATAGTAAAAACTAACTAGCATTCAATGATGTGGTCATTATCAATGACATGAAAACAGTTGGAATCTACCCATATTTATTAAAATCTCATTCGAATCCTACGATTCTACAAAATTATAATCCGAAAACGATATAACAACCCATTATCCTAGGTATAATCCTAAAGTAGTTTAATAGTTATAGAATCTTACAATCTTACAATAAAATATTACAATCCTATAATAGAATATTAATATTCTACAATATATGGTTACAATCCTATAATAGGTTCTTACGGTCCTACAACATAATCTTAAAATCCTATAGTAGAATCTTATGATATTAGATAAAACTCTACAATTCTACGTAATAACTATAATTTTGATCACTTTATCTCCAAATCAGTTTCCTCTCTTATACCACTTACATTTCTTACTAAGTCCTCATATTCTCAACCCTATATTATTTTTGCAACATATCTTAAAAATGAGTTTAATCGAAGAAAATATGACCGAGGTACCGCTAAGATAGCGAAGTCAATTTTTGATGTAAAATGCTGACAAATAATTTAATCTCTAGCTAAATAGTAGAATGAGTATATCAAATTTTATTATATTGTTAATAATTAAATTCTATTTAATTCAAAATTAATATTATTTATTTACTTTTTTATAGTCATGTTGACTTCTTAATGCAAACAAACTTTATTTTATACTTTTCACATAGTAGGATAACATATGAACATATAGTCACAACTCTTTTTCTTTTTTTTTTCTTTTTATCTTGATTCATCAAAATTTCAAAAGCCAACATAAAAATTTTCTGGGTCTTATTATCTTAAACGATAGAAAATAATGTCTTCTCATTGTTATCTTCATTATCATTCACTTTCTTCATTCTTCGTGTGTTCTTCTTAAGGCTAACAATATTATATATTTTGAACACAATAAGTCGTATATTACCTCTACTCATAATCTCATTGTATTTTTCATATTTCATTTGATAATTTATTTTTTTGAATTACTATAGCTTCTAATATGTACGGCGATTTCAACACTTTATGTTACTTGTAAGTTATTAAAACTCAATCAATAGCTATATGAGAGCTCAAGATCATAATTCTTGTACTTTTTAAAAACTAAAATATGTTATTCTATAACACATACATATGTAAGTTTTATATTTCTATGGTTTTTTTAGGATCTTACAAGCCTACGATTTGATCTTGAAACTCCAAATCAATCATAGATAGAATTTCAATTCTAACAACCTTGACTCTACCAATGAGAAACATTATCAAAATCAATGTTGACAGGGAGTGCCCTTATGAATCATGGTTGTGTCATTGCATGAGGAGTTGCTTCTACAAGTTTTTATTTGGTTTAGTAACAAATTTGGGTGTGGAAGATATCTTATTTGTGAAATTTTAGGGTATCCTCTATGTACTTGTCGAGATAATTAAGAGAAACATCCCTAAGATGGTGATCTATAGTGACTCAATGCTTGTTGTTTGGCTTCTCAACACAATAACTTCTAGTCTCCATGGGCATGGAAGAATTATTAAGGCTTGTAGGGATTAGATGGATAACTTTGAATCGTGTCAGGTAGTATACAATTTCAAAGAGACAAACTAGGTAGTTTATACCTTGGCTTATAGTGCCACAACCTACCTTTTGGTCTATGTGTTTAGGAGGATCCTCCCCCATTGTGAGATATAGTTTTTTTTTATCATGCTAGAAAATTCATGTATCGCTTCATCTACAACTAGTCGGCATTCTTGCAAATTGTAATCATGGATTCTAATTCCCTTGAAATAAATAAATAACTACTCTTTATATGGGTGTGTGAGATCCATTTTTTGTATCCAATCAAATATATTGGTATCCTTATCCAATCCACTAGATTGGGCATACAATGGGTCAAGTATATCAAAAAAATAATTAGTTTCAGTTGATTAAACATAAGAAGTATACTTTGGTGGGGGGGGGGGGAAAGGAACACGATGCAATATAATGTATTATGTAATATAGTGTAATGCACCAAAAATACAACATATTATGATCAATTATGTTTTAAATACACTATAATAAACAATCATATATCAAATATGCAATACAGTATGCGTAGAATATAGTATTATATATACTCTGCATATAGTATAATATCCTAAAAATATTTAATAGTTGCCCCTATTTAGATAATCCAATCAAAAAATAAATCAAATATTTACTCTAGTCAAAAATGGATTTTCTTTGACTAGATTTTTGAATACCAAATTTTGAAACCTATTTCTTTGCACAATCCTAACTTTAGGTATAACTAATTTTGCATACGAATCTTTGGTGGAGTAATAAATCTATAACTACTTTATAATAAAAGGCGCAAGCACTAAATGTTTGTTTAAATTAAGGAAGTTCTCTACTAAAATTATTATTTATATATAAAAATAAAATTTTACATATTTTCGCATATGAATCCAATTATATCCATTAATACTTAATTAATGATGAATTGATTTAATATATTCTTATTTTGTTATCCATATAATATTAGAAAATATATGCTTTTTTAGACATTTTGTTTTAAGTTGTATATATAAAATATGAAATCAAACTAAAAATTAAATTAATTGATTTGAAATAGGTTAAAAGTAAAAATTAAAAATTAAATCACTAAAAAATAAACATTAAAAAATTAGATTAAATTTTATAACAAAAAATTTAATATTACTACATATTTTTTTACTAGTTATTTTTTATTAAATGATTTTTCTGTTTTTATCAAAAGCGAAATTATATTTTTAGAATTTGTTGATTCTAAATTATATACATAATATGAAAATAAAAACATATTATAGTTAAAACTTAATAATTTCAAATTTTAAGGATTTAATAATATAAATATTGAATTTTTAAATATACAAAATGGAATTAAAATAAAAACCACCTACTAAAAAATATGATTTACTATGTTTTAACTTTAATTTTTATTTTTTATATATATTTTTGAATATTTTTTAACATTTGAATTATTCAATGTTTAACTTTGAATTTGATACGAATAAAAAATTATTTGATGAGAAACTAATTTTAATGCAATATTAAATAAATAATAAAATAATATTATTTTAAATTAATTTGTGATTAAATGGTATATTAAGTGAATATTCATGATTTATATAAAAAATAATATTATTTTAATAGAAAACATTTTTAGTTGGAACATACTTTAAGTGTTTGTGCCTTTATTGAAAACTAGAAGAAAAAAAAAGCTTAACTAAAAAAACCACAAATATTTCTTCCTTAATTGATAATTCTTTCTTAATATAGATATTATCAATTTATTCTATATTATCTATTACTACTTTTAAGTGAAGGCTTCCCATGGCATATAAAATCTATGCTACCATGTATGTCCTTCTAATCCTTTGGTTTACCTTCATATGACTAGTGGTAATTAAAAGTGATAATTTGTATGTTAAATATAAAACACAACTAATAAAAAGAAACATTCCAACTAAGGAAATTTTTATCCTTTATCTTGTTTTAATAAAAAATAAATTGCACTTCTATAATTACATCAATAATTACTAAGACCGCCTTTACTCTTCTATAATTTAGGAGCAAATTTCATTTTTTTCCCTCCTAAACCACCCCACATTCTAAATGGAAAAAATGATAAGGAATCAAAAAAAATTCACTAAGGCATTATAGAGGTTCCCAAAAAGTGGATGGTAAGAAAGGATGGTTTGGTTGAAGAAAATAAGGTAAAAGGTGGGTTACCCTACACTATTTTGAAAAAAAAGGTATTTGTATTATATAAATTTGGTGGGTTATAGATTAATAGAATTACATATATATATATATATATATATATATATATATATATATATATATATATTATTGTTATATTAAAGGGTGTATTGTAAATATTAGCATAAACAAATATATCATATTTTAATTGGAGCTCTCTCATTATTCCATATTCATTTTATTTATTTATTTATTTTCCTATATGTAAGGACAACTATATAACCCTATATAAGTGGCAAAATCATTATAAAGGTATACATATACCAATAGTTGATGACTCAAACTTAAGATCTCTAGTATCCAATACCTCAACTTCAACCACTAGGTTATGACTTTGCCCGTTCATTATATTTATTCATTCTCCTAAGTCACTCTCAGTACCTCCTCGTTGTGTTGAGCATATTTAATTCTCTTTAATTCTTTATCAAAATGGCATGTTACTCATGGATTCATATAATGTTCATACATACCAAAGTTAGAGATGAAGTCACTCGATTGTTGCATGGTGATACCATTTCTAACATGCTTGCTAGAAATGGTAACCACCTCACCGTCAATTTATATAGAGATGAAGCAAACCATAGTTATTTTTCTGACGAGTTTTGATGATTTTCATTTTTGAAGAAAATAGAGTATCATCTAAATCTATAATTTCACATTCAAGAAGAAGAAGAAGAATTTAACGTTATTATTGATGGAAAAGGCTCACATAAATCATCCATATCAAATGGAAAGATAAAGAGAGGAATGTTGCCAAACAGAAGACAATCAAGTGGAGAGAGATAGGTGAAATTGTGAGATATTTTGTTGTAATAATCCACATTGATTAGCTAACTATATGTAAATAGAGTTGATTTGACCAAGTTTTTATTTACTACAGGAAGAGGAATCAACAAAATGATACAAAATGTTTTCTCTTGTTCCATTTACTACACTAAAGTTATCATAATTTTAAATATTCACCTTTTTTTTTTAATTCTGATTAAGATAAATCCTAATTATAATATCTAGTTTCTATTTAGCTTCCTTTGGTTTGTTACCAATGCGCATGGTCTCTTGGTTTATCTCTTAGTGGTAGTTATCTCTTATCATAGATAAATGGGATATTCATAAATTGGTCCTCGTGCTCTATGATTGATTTTTCTAAGATTTCAATTCTTTGTGTAATATAAACCAAATCTTTTTATACTTAGCCTTTTATGTTTCTCTTAATGGATTGTTGTAAATGATTTATGAAAGTGTATTATGCATTTTTATATCCCAAAGATGTATTCTTATCTTAAAATATGTATATTTTTATCCTATAAGATATGTATTTATTTTCAAATGTAAGTATTACTCTTACATTTGTGTAAATAAAAGGGTGTGTATTGTTCTGGAATATATGTGTGGGTTTTCATGGATGATGCATACTTTTTTATCTCATAGGTGGGTTTTAAGGACTAGTACAAATCACCATAAAGCTGTTCAATAACGAAAAATGAATAATTTAAATTTGAGACATCCTGCCTACAAATTCTTATCCTTAGTGCATATTGTAGTATTAGATGATGTGTATTTAATTTAAGATATGTTTATTTTTCCTTAACACTTGTATAAATAATGAATGTGTATTCTTATATGGAAAGATGTGTATTTATATTTTAGAATATAGTATTGTTTAGGTAACTCGATACATAATCTGAATATGATCTAAAATAATAATATGATAAATTATTTGGTTGATATATATTATTTGTATATAAATGTGTTTGAAATAATAATAATGTTTGATAGCTTATCTTAAAAAAAATAAATTATCAAATAAATGTAGTATTTTTTAATAATTAATTATATTTTTAAAGTTTGATAGATATAATTTTATTATTTTACCCTTAATACCATGTGCCCATCAACCCAAAATCATTAATCAACAATATCATTTATAGTTATTGACTAAATATTTTGATGAATAAATAATAAAATAATAATAATAATATTATTATTATCAACAACTACTACTACTAATAATAATAAAATAATATTATCATTAACTAATAATAATAAAATATCATTACTAATAACTATTAATAATATATCATTATAACTATTAATAATGAAAGTATAATTAATAATATTCTAATAACTTTAAAATCAAACCATTAATCTGAAATATTATCTAAAATTTTTGATTAATTTTTATTATCAATATATTATCTTAATAATATAAAAATAACAACAACGACAACAATAATAATAGTTATTATTATTATTATTATTATTATGAATTACTACTAATAATAAATTATTATTAATAACTAATAATAATATATTAATATAATTACTAATAATAAAATTACAAAGAACAATATTATAATTAATTAATAATCAAAATGCCATCAACAATATTATTTATAAAAATTAATTATTTAATTATAAGTAAAAGATTATATTACTATTATTATGATATATTATTATAACAAATAAGGAAAATATAATGAATAATATTTTACTTACATAATAATCAATACATTAATCTATTATTATTATTATTATTATTATTATTATTATTATTATCTTAATATTATTATTATAATAATAATAGTAATAGTACAAAATATTATTTTCAATAATAATAATAATATATTAGTATAATTTTTAATAATAAAAGTATGATTAAGAATATTTTAATTACTTCATAATCAATAATTAATCAACATATTAACTAAAATATTACAAAAGTATGATTAAGGTTATTATTTATAATAATTGATTAGTTATTATTGCATATTAATATATATTCATAATAATATAATAACACTAAAATATTATTATCGACAACTTATAATAATATATTATTATAACTATTATTAATAAAAAGTAATATTTTAGTTACTTAATAATCAATGACTAGTCAACAATATTGTTTATAATTATTGATTAGCTATCATTATCAGTAGACTATGTTAATAATAATAACAATAACATATGTTTATCTATTACTAATAATAATATAATATGAAAACTATTAATATTGAAAGTATATTTAGCATTATTCTATTTTCTTAATAATTAAACAAGTAATCACTAACAATATTTATCATTCTTGATTATTAAATAGTATTAATAGATTATCTTTATAAAAATATAACATAATACTAAAATATTATTATCAAAGATAGTAATAATGATAATGATGATAATAATAATAAAATATAGTTATTAATGACCAATAATAATATATTGTTATAACTATTTATTATAAAAGTAAAAGATTCTCTCAACCTCCTCCAAAAACTTGATGATCTAAGAGGAGAAAAAACTAAGAAATATCACATCTTTCCAAATCTTAACTTCTATTTGTTTAAAGAAAACAAGGAAAAACTCAAATGAGGGTTAAAAAGAGTGAAAGGCCAGTATAATGAAGCTTGAAAGTGAAGTACAAGAAGAGGAAAAAATCTTGGTTGGAGAAGAGAAGAAAGAAAGAAAAGACGAAGGCACACTTCCAACGCTTTGGGATTTTGCTAAAAGAAAATGTGAGAGTTCAATTGTGAGTGTGCATGTGTTATGAACTAAAATCATATATGGAGGCACTCTCCAAGCCTTAACGTTGACACACATAAGAGAAATAGAGATAAGAGAATTAACTTGTGAATATTAGAGTGTTGGACATAAAAGTATAAGAGAGCTTATGATGAAGGAAAAGACGAGGGAAAAATATCTCCACAAAATCATAACAAGGAACACAACAATATATCCATACTACTTCTTAGGTCATAAGACAAAGGAGAGAGGAAAGGTCATAGAGAGAAAAAAGAGGTGGTGAAGAAAATATACCTCAAAAGTGATTTTGGTGGAATTTTAATTAAACTAATTGCAATGATGCTGAAAAAATTATGAAAATAATTTCACATCACTTGAATATGCTCATTAACATAAAAAAAAATTAAAATTAAAATTTTCACAAATATTTGGTTAAGATTCAAATCAAAACATAGAAGAAAATAATACAAAATTATAGCATAATTAGTTGATTTGTTATACTCGTGGACATGTTTGTCTCTACTAGTCAATTGTTATTCTTAAGTTGAAAATATATGTTCTAGCATGAACCAATTGACTAGTTTTGATACCAACCAATCAATTGATCTCTTTGAAACTCACATATTCTCACATTTTTAATTTCTTTCCAAATCCACATCTATTTTATACATATTAAAATGTAATTAAAGACATTATGAAACCTTTTAGGACAAGGTATTACAAAATCTAATAGTTTCTTTAGAGTATTTTCATGACTAAATACAATATTTCTTTACACACATAGATTGCCTTTTATTCTTTTCCTTGGCATTAAGATTCTTCACCAACGAAATACTTCCCTTAACTATCTCTTCATATTCTTTTTTCATTTCCATTAATATATATAATATCCAATGAGAAACAACTCTCTCAGTGAGAATTGAGAACTAGCACTCTCAGTCGAAGAAACTACCCATCGTATGTGATAGAAAATATTCTTAGTAGGTAGATGAAAATATTATTAGTAGTTCAAGAAACTATAGTATTTGATTATTAGGGGAAGAAAGGTGGTGAAATTTTGTAAATATTGTATATTTATGTTTCAAGTTTTGAAACTACTTACAGTAGATGATGGAAACTACTTTTAGCGGGTGGAGAAAACTACTATAAGTGTCTTAGAAAACTATAGTATTTGAGTATTATAAAAAAAATGGTGGTATTCATGTAAATATTAGATATTTATATTTTATGTTAGAAAACTACCCATAGAAGGTGGTAGAAATTACCTCTAGTGGGTAAAAGAAACTATTATAAGTCTTTTAGGAAACTATAGTATTTGAGTACCGGAAAAAAAAATAGGTGATGGGATTTTTATAAATATTAAATATTTATGTTTCAAGTTATAAAACTACCCATAGTAAGTGATGGAAACTAGGCATAGTAGGCGGTAGAAATTATTGTAAATATTTTAATGAATTAGGGTAGTTTTCAATTCTCACCATAAATAGTTATTCTCATTAGATATCTTCCTTATATACATACATACACACATATATATATATATATATATATATATATATATATATATATATATATATATATATATATATATATATATATTATTTTTCTTAATATAGGATACATTCACTTCTTCATATCCTTCTTCATCTTCATTACTTTACACACCATAATAACAATAATAATAATATAAGTAATGGAACACAAAATTTGTGTGATGATTACAAAAGTAAAAGTGATGAATGTAACTTATAAAATTAATCTAAATGTTTAATAAAAGTACTATGATTATCTAAAGAAACTACTGTGATAGTTTGATGAATCTAATTTGATTTTCTAATTATAGTACTGTAATGAAACTAGTTAATATAACTCATAAAACTTCCATATTTGTCTAATGAAAATTAGAGTATATCATCAAATTTCTTTTAATACTCCATTCTGTTAAAACTTGTTTAAAGTTGATTAAAATATAAAATTATATTATTTTAAATATTGTATATATCATTTTAAAGGTTTGGAGTTGGAGTTATGTTTGTCAAAAGTTTTGTTCAAACTTTTTTACCATTTTTTATAGTTTGTCCGTGATCCCTTCTGAGCTACTTTTGGCCATAAAAATTTTATGAGATCCTTATTGTTTGTTGGTATTCAAATTATTTATCTTCTTTTGAGGTTCCTATTCATTTTCACAATAATAAATAGATGTTTTGATGAAAATCTACTATCCATTACACTAGTGTGCCCTAATTGTGTTTTAAGCCCAAAAGTGCCTTTTTAGCTATCAAAGATTTACCAAACTAAAGAGATCATTATAGTTTGATGTTATTGAGCTAAAAATAATTTAAAATATTACATAATTATTTTTTAATTTACTTAGTTACATAAGTAGAATTTTATTTATCAAATCATTAAGGAACCTTTCAAGAAACCTTTTTAGCCTTTTGATTATTTATCTAAGTGATTGAGAGTCACTTGTTATTTTTTCTTACGGTTGGTTCCACCTTCCCTCTTTGCCTTATATATTTTGTTAGATATTTCTTTCTTACTTTTACATTTAGGCACCTTCATCCTTTAGATCTTTTTTCTCTAAAAATATCAACCTAATAATTCTTCTTCCTCCATTTGTGATGTCAAATAATCCTTCCATTTCCTCCATTTTTTGGCTTCTATTTGCCTTTAAATTTCATTCTCTAACTCTTTTATACTTAGATTAAGTAAAAGAGGGTTAGGTTTTGTGAAAGGTAAAGCATTCTTAATCTTTCGTTTCCTTGATTTCAAGATAGCTTTGGTCTTTTCCTTCCTTTCTTTATTGTATCAGAATTTTCTTGTAGCAAATTTCCTAAAATTTTAGTTAATAGAAATATATGTCTATATGTGTTTTTGCATGATTAGTGGAAGAATGCATGTAATTTTTTGTTATATAAGCATGTTAAGGTTTATATGAGATATTTATTTTAAGAATAAAAGCATGATTGTTATGTATTTTAAGTGGGTTAAGTATGTATAAGCATGTATGGAGTTATGTGTATAAAATGAATTATTTAGCTTATATGCATGCTCTCGACTTTTTGGCTTATTTTTGAGTTCTTGTGTTTTTTAATTAATTTTGATTATACCATGATGTTCATTAGATTTTTATTTAAAATCTTATATATGACATCTTAATATTTGAATATGTTTAGGCTTAATTATGTTTAACTAAAGTTTTATGAGCCCAAGGGAATTTTGGTCAAATGACTAGTGTTCTATAATTTTTTGGGAAGTAATCATATATTCTTTGTGTTCTTCATGACTCTTTGATTTTGTGTACGTTTGTTTTCGCATGAAAAATGTGTTTTTGGCCTAATAGGCTATTTTGGTTATTTTAGATATCCTAGAATTTCTAGTAGATTTAATTTGGTATTGAAATTTTTATTTAGCTATTAATTGAACTTAGTATGAGTTTTGTGAAATTTTATAAGTATCTAGTATTAATTTGATGTTTTAAAAGTTTTTGTTGAACAAAAGGACATAATGGGTGATTCCCCAAAAGTCTTCATAGTTAACCATTAATAATTAAACTTAATCTTGACTTTTTAGTAAATATTGATAACATGTAGGGATTGCTTGTTTTAACCTCCTCTTAGGATATAGTTTTATGTGTTTTTTTTATCATAATATTGTAGGGTGTGGTTTTCTACTAGTTTTTCCCACCTTATAAGGGTGTGATGCTTAGGTAAAGGAAAACATGAATTTTCATGTTAAATGTCCTAACTTAGTGCCATATGACTAGCCCATGCTTTTTTTCCTACATTGCTAAGGAGAATCTAAATCTAGTGTCCCTAGGATGTTAGGATGGGGTAGTAGATCATGTTAACACAACAAAGTAAGAAGACACACCCTACCATGCAAGTCTAAGGAACCATTATGTTGAGCAAAATGCTTTCACTATCAAGTAAGGGTAAACAAGAATAAACACCACCATTGTAGTAGATCTTCTATTTTATCTGCTAGTACCAACAAAAACCCGAATATTCTCCTTCACAAAATGCCACAACTACCCTTAAAATCCTTTACTATGCTCTATTTAATGCCACACCAAATTTGTATTAGGCATGATTGGTCGTTAGAGGAGTTAGGAAGAGAGAGGATGATCGAAAAATAGAGGTATGGATAGAGGAAGTACTAAACTACTAGAAAAAGGAGAAGGAAGAAGCTGACATCAAGCCAAAGTAGGGTGTACTCATCCCCAATTCCTTGATCCCCTTCTTTTTGTCTCCCACTTTTTATTTGTACTATATTTTTGTGATTATAAAGTTCATCATGAGGTGAATTATTTTGTGGGGAGGGATCAAATTGATCCTAAAGTTGTAATCACTAGAATTTTGTAGTATTGTTCATGATTAATGGGCATTTCAATTTGATGAGTTTCATGAATATGTGTGTTTTAATGTTGGCCCCATTTGCACCTACATAAACATATAAAGTTTGGGAGGTATAAGTAGGGTAGAATGTGTCAGAGTAGTGGTAGGGGCGACACATAAAACTATTCAGGCCTTGTCATTAACCACTTAACACTCATTGTGTGACATTGATAGGGACTATGTTCTAAGATAGTGACAACTTGAGAGTATGCTTCACTTTGAGTGAAGCCAAGTGAGTAGTAGGGTGTTAGTATCCTGTAAGGCATTCCATGCTATAATGTTTGGATCATTGCAATGTTAGGTGTTAGAAGAGTCCCCTCCCCACAGTACTTTAACCATTATAATTCCTTACCCTACCAACTCTATCATAGTTACCTATTATTTGATATTTTGAGTCATCTTGATCTTTATCTCTTTTTGTTAGTATTATGCTCGCTCTTATTTATTCTTAGTATTCGCTATAGTAGTGTTTCAGCCTTGTGAATATCATGTAGTTTCAGTACTCTACCCTAGCAGTGTGGTCTCTCCCAATCTCCATAGGACAAGACTTACTCTGTATTTTCTTGGTACAATTGTGTATACTTACGTAATGCAGCATGTAATTTTATACCCTATAAGAACATTCCAACCTACATTGCCACACTTAATATTAATTTTACATGATTAATAATTGATTAAATAGTGAGTTAACATAAATAGTAATTACATAGATAGTAATTTATTGGTTGTTGTAAAAATGGTTATGAGCTTATTTGGTGGTATTAATTGTTATATTTGAAATTGTTAATAACTTAAGTGATATGATGTATTTACTATCATTTGTGATAACATTCACAAAAAATATTGATAGTAAAAGTGAAATAATGAGTTTGAAAGTTAGACAAGTATCTTAAAGATAACCTCTAAGGTAGGGTCGAGTAGTTGTATGCCTTTTTTGTTGTGTAGTCATGCATTAACAATATTATTTTATACTCTATAGGTCTTCTATGGACCTTATAGGGGTATTAATATATAAGATATAGGTGTCCTTTGTGGTTCACGAGTTTCCTTAACCACTATGCTCTAAATTTGGGCCTTAGTTGCTTAAGCTTTTATTTAAAACTTCTTTCCTATTGAAAAGTGAACTGTAATATAGTGTAGTGACATCTTATTGATGTCAGGGAATTTTATTAGTATCATGGCATGCCATCAATGTTGGAATGCCTTATCAATGTTGTAGTATCTTATCAATTTATTATATGAATTTGGTAGTACTGTATTGTGTTCTCTTATCATCTTTGTGCCTTAGATTTGTTAGTTTTGAAACGTGAAAAAGATAATAATAAGTGTATGATCATCATATAATACATAGAGTTTCCTTTGTGAGTGTTTTTAATTATTATTGTTACAGTACACAAGCATATTTTTATATTATTGCATGATTCTCCATTCACCTATGTTATCACATGAGATCCATGTTTACTTTTGTGATCCATAATTTCTTCTATTATACATGTCTTAATTTGTTATGCCATGATGAGTTATGATATGTGATTATGATATCTTTATAGTAATTATTATATGTGAGCATGTTATTGCTATTAGTTGGGTGTATTTACTTAATACTTCACCATATTGATACTACACTTGTATTGTTATATGTGTGCATATATCTTTATTTGATTTAGGTGCTTGGGTTGAGGCGTATAGTTTTTAGTTGTCCCTTGTTAAATATTTTGATTTTGATGATTGGATATATTATCTCTTTTTCTTTAGTTTCTTAGCTCCTATATATTGTTTAATCACACAAATTGTTATAATTCTTTCAAAGATCTTGTATCAATCTTGGATTAAATCTAACAACATTTAATCTTTGGGTATAGATTTACCTTTAGCCTAGTATTCAATGTAATTTAAGCATTAGTTACATTTCTCTATGTTTTGATGTGGTTGTAAGACCCTATATTTATTATTTTGGCTTCCTCAAACTCTCTTTTAAATAAACTTTTAGGTAGTGAAAATGAGGGTGACATAAATTAGTATCAAAGCTTTAGTTTGAATATCCTAACAACTTTACATCCTAATATGGTTTTCTAATTTAATTTTTTAGTGGTTGTGATTTAAAAGTTTTAGTCTTTAAAAAATTTGGATTACCTTTGTATAGAGAGTGTATATGGGTAGTATAAGTGGCTTTATAGTTGTTGCTATGCTTATGTGTTTGTGTTTGTTTCATGATTGTTGTTTATCATGTTTCACTTGGTTTTAACTTTGTTTCATATGTGAATGTGATTGCTAGATTTTTCTTGTTTGTATCTTTCAAAGGGTAGTACCCATTAGATTTTTCTTAACTTAGAATGTTTCTCCCTAATTTACGGCCTTTTGAGGTATACATTATGGTTTAGAACATGGAGTAATTGACATTGAGTTGTTTTGGTCAAGGATATTAATACTTTGGTAATTAAAAGAAACATAGGAATGCGATATTGATATTAACATTTGAGATGTTTTACCCATTTTTTAAGTAATAGAATGTCTCTCTTACCTAATGCGTACCAACCATCTTACTTTTGGATGTCCCTGGATGAAGTTATTAGGTACCACATGAAATGATTACATGATGATCTAAACTACATGGTGGAGACGAGCTTGTATGTAAGATTGTACATGTTTAGGTTGTACCACATATTGTAGATTTTATCTTTGATTGAGTCATGGATATGTATGAGGGTTAGATCCTTAGATTTTTTTTTCATTAACATCCCACACTATAGATTTTTTTAGGGTGAACAATGTATAAAATATTATGGTCAAATATCTAGGGTTTTTATAATGATTGATGATGAGTATATGTCTCATCATGGGATATCAATGGGCGTCTACCTAGATTATCTATGACTCCAATGAGGAGGATGGGAAGAGTGGAGTCAATGGGTGATATCTGAGAGTTGGAATTTGGATGCTACAATCAACTTAGGGACTTAAGGTGCACCATGATCAGAAGTGTATGAGGAAGAGTTAGATTTTAAGTTAACACTTAAGGTCATAGTAACCTCCTCTTTGATATGTATGTTTCTCTTTTATATATTACGTTCTTTATTTGTCTTAGGTCTTATGTTTCTTATTTGTTATATTGCATCTTAATTTTCTTAACCTTTTTTCTTTGAAAATTTTAATGCATATATGTATGTTCATAGTGTAAAATTACCTTGGTTGAATTTGTATAATATAATATGTTTGTTATTGTTATATGTTGATATTTCATTGCTCATTTACTTCCATTATTTCATCGATATTCTAGTTATTTGTTTTACTTTAGTCTACCTTGCTTGATTTGTACTCCACTTTATTCCTTTTTTATTGAGTCTTGATTCATTATCTGTTTCAACAATAAAAAACATGAATAATGAAAGGGGAAGAATGAGTTTGGGATTTATACGAGTGATCTTTGAATGACCTCTGAGATAGGGGCCAAGCACCTGTATGCATTCCTTGATGTATAGTTATGTTTTTACTTGTGTGTACTACTAAGGGTCCTTTCTACTTTATTGGTTCTTTAAAATTCCTATAGGAGTATTTATATTTAAGATCTAGGTATCCTTTGTAGATGGTGAGTTTCCTTAGCCACTATGTTTTGGATCTATTCCTTAGTCACTAAATCTTAAATTTTGGTTTTTGCTCTTATTGAAAAGTGAAATGGATTTTAGTGTTGCAAAATCTTATCAATGTTGTGGCATTTTATTAGTTTGTGGTAAAAATTTAGTGATATTGTGTTATGTACTCTTGTGGTCTCCATGCCTTAGATTTTCCAGTGGTAACATGTAAAAAGGTTATGAATAAGTGTTTGATGATCATATAATAAGTGGAGTGTAGTTGTGTAAGTGTTCTTAAGTGTTATCATTATTGTACATTACTCTATTTTATTATTATCACATGCATCTTTATTCACGTGTTATCCCATGAAATACATGTTTTCTTATGTGATTCATGATTTCTCTAATTATCCATGTTTTATTTTGTTATGCCATGATGAGTTGAGTATATGTGATTATGATATCATTGTTGTAATTATCGTAATTATATGTGAGCATGCTATTACTATTAGTTGTGTATATTTACTCATTACTTCAATATACTAATACTATACTCATGTAGTTGCTTGTGTGTAGGTACCTTTGTTTGATTCAAATGTGTTTTGTTGGTTTAGACTAATAGTTAGAGGTTTCTCTTTTTCTTCTATTTCTATATTTTATTTGATCACGTTGATTATTATAATTGTTTCATATAGGTTTTGTAATCTTGTATTGATCTTGGATTAGGCTCTAGCAATATCTAATTTTTGGGTGAAAGTTTACTTATATTTGCATATGATATAATTTAGGTAGTGGTCACACATCTCTTTGTCTTAGATGTGATGATAATACTATTTTTTTTTGTTGTTTTGGCTTCCATAAACTCTTTTTTAATCAAAATTTTAGATTATAAAAATATGGGTGTTACATTCATAATGTACATCATGACAATATATCCTCATTGGTCTTTCAAAAAAGCACTTTGATCTACATATTTAACATATTCATGTCTGGCATTATTCAAATTAACTATTTATCTAATATGATGAAAAAAAGGATTGTAAGTTGAGATATTTGAAACTTAAAGTACTAGCTTTCCCACAAATGTAATGTGAGAGATTTCTAAACTTCCTTCTTTATTTTTTGTTGGTTTGTCTCTATACTCTAGGTACATGTAATGACCTACTGGATGCCTAAACCCAACTATATATAACTAACTGCTTTGGGAACTTTGATCACCCATTGATTACTAATGCCAAATCCTAATCTTATTGAGATAATTAATTACAACAAATCACCATTAGAGTTCATGTATATATATATATATATAGAGAGAGAGAGAGAAACAATTTATAAGTTATCTAACATTGTTGTTATTGTATCTAATTAGATTTTCAACTCATGTTCAGAGCAGTTACATTGCAAATTCAACAATAATGAGATTTCCAAGGTTCATCTCTGAGCTCACTAGCATGAAACAAATCTCAAGTATTGTTAATTTCGTTAAATATCATCTTTACTTAGACGTTATGAATATTGTAAAATTGACTTCATCATAAGAAAATAATCTTTTTTTTAAATACAAAGCTAAATGAACTACGGTTCAATATCAAAGAAAATGTTGTATTAACATATAGTGCAAAAGTCATGAAAACCAACAACACAAAATTATAAAAAAAACCCTATTATTATATTCATTATAAGAAACTATCGAGAATAACAATTTGATAAAGAGTAAGTTTTGATTGGAAAAACTTAGTTCTATAACCATAATTACCAAAATTGATGTTCAATACTACTCCTTATAAAAATTAGGTATGGTTATTCATTGATCATAGTAAGTCATAAATAACTTCATTACATACTGCATATACCACCACAACTATAATGCAGTACTATTTATGGATCCATGGTCAAACTAGATGTTTATTAGCAATTAAATAAGCTACGTATTGTATCACCAATTCAAAAAGTAAGTAGTATCATCTAATAAAATAAACAGTTTCATATATTAAAATGAGTCATTTTATAAGATATTTAGAGTAGTTTTATTGGAAATTTACAATAATTTTATTAGAAATTTAGAGCAGTTTATTCTTATCGGATTAGGAGTTCCAATTAAAGGAAGAAGCAGTTTCGTGTAATGGAAATAACTTCATTAGTAGTTTTATATAATGGGGACGATGTCCATCGAAATTGATTTCATGATCGAGTTTGATTTTCGTCCTGCATTGGAGCAAATTGAATAATAGTTTCATTTCACATTAGTTTTTTATACTGAGGTCCTCAGTTTAGATGAGACCCTGTATGCTACTTCCTGAAATAACTAACCCGCGTCTGTTGAGCTTATTCGGAGCGCATCATCAATGGAAGCCTCTCAAAAACCTCGGAAATTGAGAGGGCACAAGGACGATGCTATTTGCTGCATCGCTTCCCGTGAACGACCGAACATCGTTCTTACCGGCGGCGAGGTAACTCCCTTCTCTCTCTCGTTTCTGTATTTTCTACTAGATTACTGTTGCTTTTCGTTTTATTACTTAAAAAGAACGAAAATTCGAGGAGCTAAAAATCAAGTGTGATATTTCTTACTATTATTTGTTCGTAATTTGGAATTATAAAGATTTTTAGGATTTCACGAGTGCCAAATTGATGATTTTTTAACGCAATTCGGTTCACTATGGGAGCTTTTTATCTGTTGGTGCGAACATTAAAACTCTTTTGTCCCTACCTTTTTTTTTTTTAACTAGATAATTTTTCTGTTTCGGAGCCTTTTAGTTGAACTTGGTTTCAGTCCCTTGCATGAACTATGGCCAGCTAAGGCTTCAATTCGTGAGAATTCAGTTTCATGGAATCAAGATGTATTCGTTCTTTCTTTCTTTCACCAGTTCCTTTCTTTCTGCCACCAATTCCCTTTTTCCCCTCGCAAGCACGATATAAAATCATCCTGCAGGCAACGATATGATTCATTACTGTATGTTAGAAAACCCGACGGTGTGAAAACAAAAATTGGACCTTGAGGTTCGCTCCTAATCAGCGGAAACTTAAATCTCCATTTATGACAAAGCTTTATCTAGTTAAGACCAGAGGCTGCAACCATCACCAAATATGAGTTTTTGGCATTGACCCAACAATCTCGGTCATGACCTGAGATGGAAGAAGCCAAATATCAGAAGCAAAGAAATCTAACCTGATTAGTGGGCAAATAAGATAGTTGATATATGGATATGGTCATTGCTAATTGCATTAACATCGTTTAGAATTTGACTAGCATGTCTATAGCACACTGTTAAAATTTTAGCCTCACCACAGAAGAAATTTGCATTATTCAAAGGTCTCATAGTGGATTACGATATGGAAAATGAAACGAGTAACTTATTGCCTGGCGATCTTGCTTGGAAGAAGGCCAAATGGGCATTCTCAAGCCCTCTTTAAGATAATTCGCATAATATCTTTTATTTTAGCTCATATCTCAATTATTAATTGCAATAATTTTTTTGATGTTTAATCAAATTAGCAATATCTTAATGATAGCTTAGAGGGAAATTATTCCTTAGGTAACTATTTAGTTAATATTTGGTATGGTAAATATCCCTTTTAAGGTGTGTAGGATAGTTATCTAATTTAGCATTACTAAGTGTGTAGGATATTTATCTAATTTAGCATTACTAATAATAGGATTAAGCTTGGTTACTATTATAAGTTAGGTGTTAATCCTCAATGAGATAAGCCTCCCTTTACAACCCACACATCCTCACTTAAATTTCCTCCTCTAACTCCTTACTCTTAGCTTAAATCAATCCTACTCTACGGGGTATAGGAGAAGAATCCATGATAAGGTTAATAGGACGGCCAACCTTCATAATCACGCTCTTCATCAAGCTGTGGAAGGATCCTCTAATGTGGACTATATTAACTTGGTATGATGCCGCAGTCCTCACAAAGTTAATGAAGTTCTCACCAAAATTATAAAATTATACACTTTATGAAAAGGGAAAAGAATAGGGAGATTAGGCAACGAGAGACTAGAGACTATTAAAGACTTGTTGTCGGAGGCTAAAAAATTGCATGAGACTACTAGGGTTCTTGATCAAGGCCCTCGCTGCCAACCAACTTTGTTTGCCAGAAATCTCACCCTTGTCACCACCCACTGCCAGCACCATGCTTTACACAACCTTGTTGCTACACTGGTGACCTACTCCATACCACTATTGACCACCGATGAGGCCCTAACTCTCTTGCCGATTGTTGCCCCTACCCTCACCATCACTCCATTGTTGACCCTTGCTACCTCAAATTGCCCCATCACACATATGGCTTCACCCCATACAATTAAATTGCAGTCCCGCTATAGCGTAGCGGCCGCTATTTAGCGGTTTTTGGGTTAGCCGCGACGCGAAATTACCAATGCGCTACGGTTTTAAAATTTCACATTTATCGACCGATAAATCGCCGGTAAATCGGTATCGCCGATAAATCCCGATAAATCGGAAAATATCATCGATAAATCGGGATATCGGCGATTTATTGAGAATTCTTAAATCTACTAAAAAAAGCATGCATGATAATTTTTATTTATTTATTTACTATATACATCTTAGATCAAGTTACTATTGAATTATAATAAAGTATTACTATTTATTATCTTCAAATTTACTATTAAATAACATGACTTTTTTCATTCTAAGGTAAATTTAGGGTTATTAGAAAAATTTAGCATATAATGACTCACTCTAATACTTCTTATTTGATATAAAATACTAGTTTATTGAATATTTATATTCAAATGATCAATAAATGATAATTAGTGTATATGGTGAAATAAAAATAAAAATTCATGCCGCGACACATAATTTATAGTTCACGACACTCCGATACCGTGACACCGCGACTGCAAACGCGACCGCGATTTAATTGCCTTCTTCACCCACAACCCTCAACATCACTACAAAGCTCTCGCCCGCAGCTCCCATAACCCCAAATCTGGCTTGCACGGTCATTTTTTTTTATGTTTCCAAAACATTTCCTAATGGAAACCGTAGCAAAAACTCCAAATTAGTCTCAATAACATTTTGAAGAAAAATTGAACCAAGGATGATATTTTGGCAACTTTTCAACTTCTCCCACATTTCAAGAGTCCTTTACCCTCACTTAGCCTCTTTCACATTTCTAAAGTTTTTAACTCTTGCATATAAACATCAAATATCTTTTTATTTAAGTTTGAAATGACAGTTATGAAGTTTTATACATGGCTATTGAAAACTAATCGTTCATACTTGTTATGGGTTTGTATATTTATATATATTGTTGTTTCCTAGGTTTTTGGGAATTATCATTTTCCCATTTTTTGTGATCTTATTCTATTTCTATGCACCCTAGCCTAGAGCCATTAGCCACCAAGCAATAAAACCGTGGTCGTAGTATTGGGGTCTCATGAACAATATTTTATGTGTTGCAATTATTGCAACGTAATCTCTTTTAAAATTAAGATTGGTAAAATTCGGCAAATATCAGATGTCCAATATTTCACCGATACAGTGGTAATAAATATGATTGTCTAAAATGATTGTGTCGTGAGAATTTTGCCCTATGGTTGACCTAAAATGCATAATAAGGTTAATAGGAGGTCTAATCCTCATAATCATGCTCTTACGGAAGCTGTGGTAGGATCCTCTAACGTGGACTATATCAGCTTGGTATGATGCCATAATCCTCACAAAGTTAATGAATTTCTCTCCAAAATTATACACTATATGAAGGGGGTAAAGAATGGGGAGATTAGGTAACGAGAGACTAGAGACTATTAAAGAATTGTTGTCAGAGACTAAAAAATTGGAAGAGACTATTGGTGTTCCCGATCAAGGTCCTCGTTGTCGACCAGCTTTGTTTGCTAGAAATCCCACCCCTGTCACTACCCACTGCCACCACCTTGCTTTACCCAACCTTGTTGCTACACCGATGACCTACTCCATACCACTCTTGACCATCAATAAGGCCCTAACGTCTGTGTCTATTGTTGCCCCTTGTTCTTTAATCACCCCGACCCACACCACTGCTCGATTGTTGGCACTTGCTGCCTCAAATTGTCTCATCACACGTCCAACTTTACCTCCAACCCTAACACCATTACAAAGCCCTTGCTTGTAGCTCTCCCAACCCCAAAGCTGGCTTGTGCAAAACTTGTGTAGGTCATTTTTTCCTATTTCCAAAATGTTTCCTAATGGAAACTTAAGCAAAAACTTCAAATTAGACTCCATAACATTTTGAAGAAAAAATTAACCAAAATGATGACAGTTTGGAAACTTTTAAACTTCCATATTTCAAGAGTTGTCTACCCTCTGTTTTTTCCGCATCTCAAAAGCCTTTAACTTTCACATATAAACTTTGAATGTCTTTTTGTAACTATTTGAATTCAGTTTGAAATGACAATTATGAAGGTTTATACATGTCTACTGAAAACAAATCGTTCATACTAATTATGTGTTTGTATGTATGTATGTATGTCTGTGTGTGTGTGTGTATTTATATATATGTTGTCATTTCCTAGATTTTTTTAACTTTTTTTTTTGTTTTCTAGGTGTTTGGGAATTATCATTCTCCCAATTAATGTGATCCCATCATGTTTTCATGCCACCTAGCCCTAGAGCCACTATTCACCAAGCAATAAAACTGTGGTCACGATTGTCGTTGGGATGTCATGGTATTAGGAGTTGCAAACAATATTTTATATGTCGTAGTTGTTGTGGTGTAATTTTTTAAATTTACAATAATTATCATAAAATATTGGTAAATATGTTTGATATTTTGTCGATATTAAATATGTGAAATATGTGATTTATTAAAATGATTGCATTTTGGGAATTTTGCCTTGACTAGAAATTGCAAAATGGTGCCCAATATGCAATTGATGTACCACTATTTCATCATTTGCTAGCCACCCATCAACGACATCAACCACTCCCCCAACAAACATTAACAACCCCCAGAGTCTTGATTTTGATTGATGACAATATAATGGTGGTTAAGAGTTTTTACTTGTAGATACTTTAGAGTCCAATAGTGGGCCTCAAGTTTTCCGTGTATAAAAATGATAAGTGGGTTGATAGTCCTAGAGTATGTAAGTGAGCCTTGCTTATGATTAACAACAGTGCATTCGAGGAAAATCTATATGTCATTCCATGGGACGAACTAACTGTGACTAGAGTCTGTAGGAGAATTTTTCATGCTGGAACTTGAAGAAGAGCATGCCAAGGTGAATAGGGCATTTATGACAAAAAGATTAATCTTTAAGGCTTTTTGAATATCACAACTAGTCCATTCCATGGACAACATAAAGTTCCGCCTCTAATGTGTTGCCATTAGTCATAATTGAGATCCCTCATGAACTATCAATCGAGCTATCATCATATAAGGAACCTTGGAGCCCTCTTCTAGAGTAATCTATAGATGAAAAACTCAGTCATTGTTGTACTAATGCAGCAAGAGGAGTTAGTGGTTTTGACCCTCACTGTTATCATCCTTCTCGCCATAATAACAAAGCATGCCAGAGTGAGGGAGTGTAGAACTAAGATGACTCATTTGGTGGGGTTATAGTCTCGATATAAATCAGCTCTGAGAAATGCTCTGAGGGTCCTACTTAGATGAACCGCAGATTTGTATAGCCCGCTTTGAACTACTATAACCATTTGATGGCTCCTCAAAGTTAGATAAAGGTTGTCTGTGTGCGCCTTGATATAGGGATATCCTAGCCAAAATATCCCTTGGTCGCCATTGCATCGAACATGCTACCTAGAAAGGAACTTGAGCCCTATTGCGCTTTTGAATTTTGTGGGATAAGCTACATGGTTCCTATTTAGGACTTTTGTGATGAACTAGAACTAGGTCCAAAGAAAATGGTGTTAGAGCTACCCGATGGGACTAAATTATAGTGGTTGTGCGTTGTCCCAAATAGATGCGATAATGACCTAAAGCCTAATGATCAAAGTGCTAAAGGGATGACCTGTGAGGACTAGTGAATGGTTTCTAGAGTGTAGCAACAGTTGTGATGCAGTGTTGGTGGTTAGCGGGTTGTGGTGGTGCTTTGAAGTTGATGATGGGGTGTTGTATATGGGTGACGGTTTTCTCTAGGGTTGGTTTGGTAGAAGTCATGTGATTTTTTTTTTGAAGTCAAGGGTGGTGTGTGAAGTTGGCAAGACCATGAGGGTTAATGAAGGAGTGGTGGTGAGGGTTGAGGCATTTGTTCAGTGGATGTTAGGGTGTTTTATGGAGCGGTGGTGGTTGGATAAGGGGACAATGATTGTCGAGGGCAGTGGGGCTCTCATCGGTAATTAGGAGTTGTGTGAGGTAGGTTGTGGTAAGCCCCTAATTAAATACAGTTATGCTAGGAAGAAGAAAATGGCTAATGGAGATAAGCGTGTGGGAGCATATGGGGATAAGTGGGGTTGAGCTCCACATTTGCTGAAGTATTACCACTCGATTATTTTTATTTTTGTAATTTTAGAAGAAGCTGTTGGAGTCTGTTAGAGGGAATATTAGATTATCTCCATTTCTTTTAGCTTTTCTTATTATAGATGGGTAGTTAGTTAAGTGTCGCAGGGGGGGGGGAGTTGTCAATATATATACATATGTAATTGGAAAGGAGAGGGGAGGAAAATTCTGGATTGGAGGTACTAGGCCCTTAGATAGTTTGGATTATTCGATCATTAAAATTAATGTAAGAGCAATTCCCCTATTACCAACAATTCCCTCTCTGAACCTATCAATTGGTATCAGAGCTCGCTTCAATTTCAAACCAAACCATGGCTCCCAGCAAGGTTGAGGTGTTGGAGGAGAAGTTTGCCAAGTTACAGGAGTTGGTAGGGGAGAGGAGAGAATCACGGAGTGAGAATATGAAGTTGTAGGAGAGGATCGGGTTGATAGAGAAATGGATGGGAGAACTAGCGGGGAGGCTAGATTAGTATTTCAAATTTGGTTGTTCCAGCTCGTCCGTGAAGGACATTGGAAAACACAAGGAGGTGGAGGCTGTGCACACCTTTATGCTGCCGGCAGGTCCGCCAGAACTAAGAATGGAAAATTGACCTCATCGCCAGTTAGAGTTTCCGCTCTTTGATGGATTTGACCCGGATGGTTGGATATTCAAGGTGGAGCGGTACTTTGCTATGAATCAGGTGGGTGACGGGGAAAAACTGGAGATATTGGCCATGGTCATGGAAGGGAAGGTGCTGGCTTGGTTCTAGTATGTTGAGGATAGTAGGTGTTTTGATTCATGGCAGGGCTTCAAGGATGCACTTCTGACCAGATTTAGATCGTGTCGTGAAGACTCGCTCTACGAGATATATTTGGCGGTCGGGCAAACTGACTTGGTGGAGACTTATATCGAGCATTTCGTATTGCTGGCCTCATCGCTTCAAGGTCGATTGATCCTAGAAGTTTCAGAGAGCACTTTTCTCAATGGATAATGACGCCAAATTCGAGTAGAAGTAAGGATGATGTGTCTTAGGGATGGTAACGGATCGAGTACCCCCTATCCGTTACCCAAACCCGATAAGAAAACATATACCCATATCTGTATCCAAACCTGACAGGTATTTTTTTTCCTCATCCATATCCATATCTATATCCGTTTAAATATCCATCGGGTAAAACCTATTAAGTATAAAGTAAAAATCATTTAATGTTAGAATTATATACTTAGATTATTAAAATTCAATCATATCTTCACTTTTAGCCTTATAAAATGTACTTAAGGTTACATAAGTAAAGGTAAAAATGTAATTTTATATCGGGTAAACTGATGCGGGTACGGGTACGAATTTAAGGATCCCTTACCCATATCCATACCCAAACCCGATGGATATTTCTCCCCTTCCTCCATACCCGTATCCATATCCATTTATTCATATCTATTTACACATCCAACGGATAAAACGCATCGGGTTTTAGGTAAAATCCGTCTGATTGTCATCCCAAATGTGTCCAAGGGGACGGAATGCGCTCATGGAAGCAACTCAAATGGTGGAAGATAAGAACAGGGTGGTATTAGATTACAGTTGGGGAATACTGGGAAGTTGAGGAAATCAAGCCAGGGCTATCAGCAACCCCGACCAGTAGATGTTGCCAACCCAGACTGGGAATAGGCCTACTGGACTTGCATTAACTAGGCAAGGCCCAAACTAGGCAGCTCTAGCAAAGATGAGCGGTAAACAGATGGTTAAAAGGTCTTCAACACGCAACGACTGAGTGATGAAGAGTTACAACGAAGACATGAGAAGGGAACGTGCTTCAAATGTAAAGAGAGGTTCGCACCAGGCCATGTATGAAAGAATTGATTTTTTCAGTGTTGTTGGTGGAAACCAAAGAAGAAGTGGATCAAGGCGCAGTCTCAGGTTAGGAACGGGAGGTCAGGGAAGAAGAGTCAAAGGTGGTCGAAGGGGCAGTGGAGCTCTCAGCCTCTCACTGAACTCGATGGTCAGAATTAGTAAACCCTATACCATGAAGCTGTGCGGGTAGATTCAAGAAGAAAGGGTGGTGGTCCTTATCGACTGTGGAGCCACCCACAACTTCATATCCAGGGAGATTGTAAGGAAACTCTCGCTTTTGGTATCCCCTACAGCCTCATATGGAGATCTACTAAAAATAGGGAATTCGATCACCACCAACGGGGTCTGTAAGGGAGTTCGAGTGTTGCTCCTGGAAGTTGAGATGGTGGAGGATTTTTTGCCTCTGGATTTAGGCAGTGCAGAGGTCATAGTAGGAATGTAATGATTGGATAAGCTGGGGTTGATGCAGGTGAACTAGCAAATTCTGGTGATGAAGTTTACATTGGGCTCGACACCAGTAAGCTTGAGAGGGGAACCCAACCTCTGTTGTGCCCAAGTTTCTCTCAAGTCCCTGCTCTGAAACTTGACTAAGGAAAAGCAAGGCATCCTCCTGGAGTATTGTAGGGTAGAGGTATCGAAGGAATAAGTGGCAAGGCAAGCAACTTCAGAGGGGGTTATGGAGTTGGTCGAGGAGTACTCAGATATATTGGCCAGACCTACAAGCCTTCCACTCGGGCAGGAATTAGATCACTAAATTATCCTACAGCTAGGGACAACCCCGGCAAGTGTTCGACCTTACAGGTACTCTCATAATTAGAAAAAAGAGATTGAAAAGCTGGAAGGGAAAATGCTAGAGGCGGGAATAATACAGCCTAGCAGGCGCCCTTTTTCAAGTCCAGTTCTACTAGTAAAGAAGAAAGATGGGGAATGGTGGTTCTGTGTGGATTATAGGGCATTGAATAAGGATACCATTATTGATAAGTTTCCAATACCAGTGATTAACTAATTGCTTGATGGACTTCATGGGGTTGTAATCATTTCGAAGCTGGATATTCGTTCTTCTTATCACCAAATTAGGGTAGACCCAACGGAGATAGCCTTCCGCACTCATGAAGGCCATTATGAGTTTCGGGTCATGCCTTTTGGATTGACCAACACCCCAACAACTTTCTAGGCTCTGATGAACTAAGTATTTTAACCTTATTTGAGGAAATTTGCGTTGGTGTTTTTTGATGACATTCTATTATTCAACTCCTCTGAAATTGAGCATAGGCGGCACTTACGAAGGGTCTTTGAGCTACTAAGACAACATAAGTTGTTTGTAAATGGGGAGAAATGTGTATGGGGTAAGCCCGAAGTAGAATATTTGGGATATATAATTTTAGGGGAAGGGGTGGCAACCGACTCAGGGAAAGTTTGAGTAATGAGGGAATGGCCTGTTCCCTAAAACCTCAAAGAGCTGAGGGGGTTTCTTGCACTAACAGTATATTCTCGAAAATTTGTGTGGCCAAATTGCAGCACCCTTGACGGACCAACTCAAGAAGGATACTTTTGGGTGGAACCCTTAAGCACAACATGCCTTTGACTTTGAGTCACTGATAGGGATGAATTTTTCCCACGGGTTTGAGGCCCTGCTGGGGATTCCCTGTTCGGGTTCGAGTTTGGGTTCAGTGAGAGATTTTGGGGATTGGGTTTATGTTCGGGGATTCTTATGGAGGTTTTTCGAGGATGGGATGGGGATGAGTTTGGGGTCTCCATCCTTGAACCCGCCCCAAAATTTATTTATATATATTTTTATATTATTCTATATGTATTATATATATCATTTTTTTTATATAGAATATAAATTAAAATATATAATAAAAAAATATGATTGGGTATTGGGGATGGAATAGGGTTTCAGGTATCGGGTCGGGTTTTAAGGTCAGGTAGTGATTGGGGATGGGGAATAGTTCGGGGATCGGGTCGGATATGGGGATTAGATCTCCACGGGTATTGGATCGGGGATTTCCTGATAAGAAAAAAGGAGATCTGGGCAGGTTTGGGGATGATTTTACTTATCAGATTCAAAGATGGGGATGGGGTCTTCGTCCCCGACCCCTAGCAGTATGTAACCGAATACCTGGTTTGCCAACAGAATAAAAATTCTACCCTTTCCCCTGCTGGATTATTACAGCCCCTTCCTATACCTAAGAGGATTCGGGAAGATATAGCCATGGACTTCATCAACGGACTACCCAAGTCTGAGGGTTACTATTGCTTACTGGTGGTGGTGGATCGACTAAGCAAATATGCTCATTTCATCCCAGTGAGGCATTCCTTCTCAACCCCCACCATCGTCACCTTCTTTGTGAAAGAAGTGGTCCGACTCCATGTCCATGGGATGCCTTGACCGATTATATCTGATAGAGATAAGGTTTTCATTAGCAACTTTTGGGCAGAAATGTTTAGGCTACAGGGTACGACCTTGAAGAAGAGTTCAGAGTTTAGCCTACCATCCTCAAATAGAGAGGCAATCAGAGATGGTGAATAGAACCATGGAGTCACATCTCAGGTGTTTTGCAGGGGAGAAACCCAAATAGTGGTAAGGTGGATACCATGGGTAGAATATTGGTACAATACTTTGTATCATACTACTCTCCAGAGCACTCCATTTATAGCTGTATATAATCGAGAACCACCACCTCTAATCAGATATGATTGGGGTGTTGCTCAGTTGTAGATGTGGATGAGGAATTAAAGGCAAGACCTAATTTTAGAGGAACTTAGGGTTCACTTGGAAAAATCCCAGCAAAAGATGAAGGTTGCAACAGATAGGAAAAGGAGGGATATAGAGTTTGCAGTTGGGGAGTGGGTGTATGTGAAGCTTAGGCCTTATAGATAGAAGTCACTGGCCAAATGTGGGAATGAGAAACTATCTCCTAGGTATTTTAGGCCTTATTAGGTGAAATCCAAAGTGGGAAGTGTGGCTACTGTCTGGATCTACCAGCCTCCAGCTCAATCCACCCAATCTTCCATGTCTCTATGTTGAAGCAGGCTTTAGGGGTAGGCCACCAAGCTCATCCTATCCTTAACATTCTCACAGAATAATTAGAGTGGATGGTCCAGCCAGAGGCAATCCAGGGACTTCGACACAACTCCAAAGGATAACTGGAGGTTTTGATCAAGTGTTAGGGGTTACCCTCCTTCAAATCTTTTGGGGAAGGGTGTGATGCTATCAATGAGCAGTTCCTCGAATTTCATCTTGAGGACAAGGTGAAACTTGGGGAGGGGAGTGGTGGTAGACCCCTAATTAAATACACTTATGCTAGGAGGAAGAAAACGGCTAATGGAGATAAATGTGCGAGGGAACATGGGGATAAGTGGGGCTGAGCTCCATGTTTGCTGAAGTATTACCATTTGGTTATTTCTATTTCTGTAATTCTAGAAGAAGCTGTTGGAGTCTGTTAGGGGGAATATTAGATTCTCTCTATTTCTTTTAGCTTTTCTTAATGTAGACAGGCAATTAGTTAAGTGTTGCAGGGGGGAGTTGTTAATATATATACATATGTAATCGGGGGGAAAATTCTGGACTGGAGGTACCAGACCCTCAGATAGTCTAGATTATTTGATCATTAAAATTAATACTAGAGCAATTCCCCTGATACCAACAATTCCCTCTTTGAACTTATCAGGATACCAGTGCAGTAGCGAGGTTAGGTAGAGGAGTGGTGGTGGTGGGTAATGTTGCAAGTGAGATTTTTGGCCAACAAAGTTAATCAACAATAGGGGCCTTGATTTGAAACCCTATGTACATTGTCTCCTGTAATTTTTTGCTCTCCAACAATAATTCCCTGATGGTCTCTAATTATTTGATCTTTCATTCTTCTTTTCCTTTTCCCTTTACATAGTGCATAATTATGGTATGAGCTTCATTAAGTCTAATAAGGACTATGGCATCACCAAGTTGTTATGGTCCTTCTTAGAGGATCCTGCTAGAGCTAGACTAAGAGCACAATTAGGAGGATTAGCCCTCATACTAGTCTTATTACACATTCTTCTCTTATAACTATAAAGTAGGGTTGATTAAGGCTAAGAGGAGAGAGTTAAGGGAGGGAATTTGAGTGTGAATTTGTGCGTGTGAGGAGGGAGGTTGATGACATCAGTTGTGGTGTCCAAAGACTTGGGTTGATGAGAGGCGGTGAGGAGGGGGCTAAGGCATTAACAACTAGGTTGATTCTCCAGCTTGTTTATTATCGAGGCTTAAGGCCTTATTTATAAAGGTTACAAGCTAGCAGGCTTAAGCTTGTTATTAAAAATGCTAAATTAGATAAATATCCCACACCCATACCAAATCTTGACTAAATAATTACCTAGGGGATACTTTCCCTCTAAGGTAATATTAATTAAGATATAATTAACTTAACTAAACAGCTAAATAGTAACTAAATTGAAACTAATAATTAAGATATTTAGCTTAAATAATAGATATTGTAATAAGCTCATTTGGCCTTCTTCCTTGCCATGACCGTGACATATCATGACCTACTAGTGCCATCTAGGCTCTCAATGTAATAGTTCATGTTGACATAATTAGCCATCAAACATTTACTGAAGGTCTCTATCTTATCATATCAAGCAAGCATGGGCAACATCCCTAGGATAATTTTGACGTAATAAAATCTTTCTTATGCTAACTATTACCCAATAGTTATGTGCTTAAGTTCAAAGTAGTTTCCTGATGATAAGGCTTAGCTCAATTAGTTATAATAGTAATGTGGGTGCATTTTGTTTAAGCATTCAGAATCTAGTAATATCATAAAATATTTTGGTATCATATAATATAAAATAATGAGAGCTATGCTTTACCAATGCGGGCTAAATCTTAGCCTTGTCCGACAATGCTAGTCCTTTCCTTCCCAAGGTTGTAACAGTCACTATTCTAAAGATATGGGGGCAAGGAAGAGGAATAGGATGGATTTTCTCCATTCATCATGGCTCTAGAGACATAAATAATTGAGTAGTGGAGTTTTTCGTTATGTTATTCAGTGAAAAAATTCCAAAGCTCATGGAAAGAATATGATAGAGGAGTGTAGGCGAGTTATGTGAGGCGCTTTTATGAGCAAAACCTACATTTATAACATTCTTATTTTGAACTTCTTTTGTAGTGGATTCAATTAAGGGTGTGCACAATTCAGGTCAACCCAGATTTCAAGACTGGACTGGTTCAAGTAAAACAGGTTAGGGCTAGCCTGGGTTTGGAAAATGGTCTAGGTTTAGGGTCACATTTTTTGAAATGTCAGGTCTTCAGGGCCATTTGGGTCTAACCTGGTATTTTTGGGCCGGACCGAAACTGACCTGGGAGAAATTTTCTTAGGGCTTCTTTTTCTATTCAGCATCAGCTACTGCTTCTTAGCATTTCATACTTACACTACATAACAGCAACTGAAGTTCCCTCTCTGCTTTTGCCTCCTCTAACTACACTCGTTGGTCGTCACAAGTCCTCCACCGGTGACGATTTTGTGCTGTGACGCTGCTTTCAATAGTTTCTTTGTTGATTCACCTTTAGTTATTTTGTCGTTTGTCCATTTGCTGCAGGTATGTTTAATTTCATTTTCTCCAACCTCCAACCATACCTCCGTCTCTCGATCTCTCCTTCATCTTCAACCTTATCCTTTGCCTTTGAGCTTGTTGATTTCTCCTTAGTTGCAGGTTTCGGGTTTCCTTCATCTAATATGTCTCTTTGGTTTGCTGATTTCGTTTTCTCCTTTGTCAGATTCTTCTTCCTTGTTGTTCCTTAGCTTTGTCTTTGTTTGTTTCTCCATAGTTTGTCCATTTTTATCTTAGTTGTAGGTTTTTCCGTATGGCAATTTTGGTCTAGCATGCCAACTTTGGTGATGCATACCTTCGATTTAAGTTTCACATTTGGTATTTTTCTTTAATAATTAAAGTTTCATATTCTAGTTTTCAATGAATGGTTGATTTTGTTAATAGAGAACATGATAGAACTAAGAGGGAGATGACTAACAAATCACTATCTAGGGATTTTTGTGTGTTTTCTTAATTAGGTTTGAGTCTTTAAATAATTGAGTACAAAGCTATATGTTATTAATTGTGTTAATTGTTTAGCCTAAGATAAATTGGTTAAATCTTATGAAAACAAGACCAAAATAGGATCAAAACCGTTAAACATTACCTTAGTAGAAATAGGGTCAGAATAGGGTTGGTTCGGGTCTAGCCTGGTTTTGGCGGTTGGAGTTTGGGTTAACCCAGTTTTAAACCAATCTGAGTTTAGAGTAGGGTTGTAAACGAACAGTACTGACTCACAAACTTTCTAGGCTTAGCTCATTCATTAAGATAAATGAGCCAAGCCCAAGCCTTATTTTTAGGCTCATTTAATAAATGAGCTGAGCTTGAGCGGGAAGAATTTGGGTTTGAGTTTGTTTATAGTGAAAAAACTCGCAAGCTCGGCTCGTTTACTATAACAACTCGTGACTTGAGCCGATCCTGGCTCGGCTTGGCTCTTTTATATCCCTAGTTTTGGGTGCTGTTTTATAGAAAAAAAGGGCATCCGGGTTGTTTCGGGTTTGGTTCGGTGCATAATCCGAGATTCAATAGCAAAACAATGGGTGCATGTTTACATCATTTCGGTTTTTACCTTGAAAAAACTTGTAGCACCCCAGAATGATTTTTATGAGAGCATGATAAGTTAGAAGGGACGAGAATTAAGAGAATGGTGACTATATGGTTGAGGTGCTTGCTTGTTCGATGGATAGAAGCCGTGAGATGAAGGAAAGGAAAGAAAGGAAAAGTATGGTCTTGCTTAGGTTTGTTCAATGCACTGATCTGATTCTTTTTCCTTGCTGTTCATTCAATTTTTCTTAGAAGCAAGGAAATTAACTGTGTTTAGGCTTCCCAAGCAGCTGGTGTAAAGTAAGACTAGTTTGGTTGAATGAAAAGCAAATATTAAGCCTGACAATGTAAGGCTACAGAAAATCCCAGCTATATAATGGTTCCCTCCTTTTTATTTCTTCTTTAAATTTTTTTTTATTGGGTGGTAGTTTTTTTCTAAATTTAATTGACATCTCCCAGATATAAAGAGAGAATTTTTTTGATTATTCCTTGTATGTGGAATGGACCTTTCTGTTATTTGGAGATGTGAGGTAGTGGAGATAATGATGTATGTCTGGTTCATCGTTTGTGTCTATGTCTTGAGTTAATTCATCTCTCCTATTTCTGTTACTATGCTTATCATGTTATTATTTGTATACTTTAATTTCTCTGTAAGTAACTTTGGTTGTAAAGGTGAAAGATTTATACTGGGACCGGTCATTTAGTGACTACAGCCTCTCCCTTCTCCGACACCAAACATACCCATTAAGATGTCTAACTTGCCTATTTGTTTCAAAAAGAACTTGATATTTTATTCTAAATAGAGAAAATGTATAACATGAAAGCCCCAAGAAATCCGATGTTTAAGAATAATAGGAAAGCCAGATATTGACTTTGCATTTTGGAGCTTTTTACCATGCTTTTATTTTATTTTATTGCATATATTTGGAGAATTCAGCAGTTTCTTTTATGCAGTATAAAATGTTCTCAGATCTAATAAAAAGTATAGTGGTGGTTTTTTCTATTTCATGTATTCTGCTTAATGATATTAGGATGGCTGTGTCAGCTTGTTTGACTTGCGATGCAATGGTGTGCAACTCGTCATGGAGCTGGGAGAGAATCCTGTTTCATCATTATGTTTCAAGCATGGTGAGTCCCACTAACCCCCTTGCCCCTAGCCCAATCCCCACCCTCTCCCCAGAAAAAAGAAGGAAATTAAAAAAGAAAATAGTCATTGAATGAAAAATGATCATCCGCATAGTTCACTGTCGATTCACAAATTTTATCTATATTTGGTATCACTGTACTATTTTGGAAAAGTTCTTTGTTATAATTGGGGGATGTTGCACGATGTATGTACCCTGGTATTTTAATGAAATTTCATCATATGCCCATAGGCCTCTGTTTCGCTCCAAATGCCCCGATGTTCTTGTTGTTTTTTTACCATATAACCTTTTGTTAAAAAATTGGCTGAGTTTCTTTTTTTAATTTTTTTTATGATTTCAGTTTCACCCTAAATTCTATCTTCCTTCATTTTCAACCTCCATACCTATCATCTTTAACCACCGTATCCTTCATCTTCCACCTCACAATCCTTCATTTTAAACCTGGCAACCCTTATCTTTAACCTCAATAATATGCAATTCATAGTAATTAAAACTCCAAAAATACACCAACACCACCACAGTAATCAACCACCATTCCCGACCTAATCCACCACACCTACTACTATGGTTAACACAAAAATACCGACTAAAGATTAGCAGCACCATCACAGCGCCATCAATGATGGTAGTTAAGACTGTGTTGAGGAACAATAATAGGAGCTCAAATCCAGAAATGGGTCCTTGATTTGTGTCTTCAATGATACACTTAGAAAGAAGAGGAGAGAAAGAGTTGGGGAAGGGAAAAGGGAAGAGAAGATGAATAGAAAGGATGAGGGCTTTGGGGATTCGAAGTTTGGGTACAGGTTAGGGAAGGGAGAAAAATTAGAAAGTCGTGCAAAAAAAATAATTGAAAACTTAATTATGTGTTTTTTTTAGTTTAGTGTAATTATTACGAGTTAGTAGAGATGATGGTAATATTAATATATTTTAATGATATTATTTTGAGTTAGTGAATATCATGGTAATTATGAGACGTGGAATATTTTTTTCGTTTTTGTTTTAAGAAATAGTAGTACAAAAAAGAAAAGAGTTGTTAAAAGAGAATGTACTTGTTTAAAACAAATAAATTTAATATTTTTTCTAAAAGGATTTTATCCTTAAAAACCATATTTAAAAAAAGGTCCATATATATTTTTAAATTATTTTATAAGAATTGAGTTATTAAAAAATATGTAAATTTATAGGTTTTTTTCATAATTCCAATAAATTATTGATTTTTTTTTCTTCTGGATTTTGAAAGAAAAAACTGGAAGTTTTGAATAAATTTGGGATTAAAAAAAGGAATTATATTAAAATATATAATTTTTCAATAAAAAAGAAATCTTGACAAAAAAAATAGATTTTTTGAAGATCAATACTTATTGTAAATTAATGACTGGATTTTTTTAATACTTAATTATTATTATTTTTTTGCAGTTTTTTTTTTTTTTCAAAACTTTACATACATTTCGATTGTTGAATGTTGTTTCTTTTTAAAAGAATAATGAATTGTATATTTTAGATTAGTAATACTTTTTTCTTTAGTTTAGTTTCTAATTATTATTTTTTGGTTCTGTAGGTTTATAATAAGATAAATAAGTCAATAGACAAGTTGACCAAAAAATAGTAAGAAGAAAAAGAGAAAAGAAAGGAAAAGGAATGAAGAGTCTTTATTTCATTTAGTTAAAAATATTATCTAAATACATTGTCATGTAGGTAAATCCAACGAAAAAAGTGATGAAAAGGCCAATGGTACTAATGGCCCAAACACTGGGATATTTGATGCCAAAAAAAGGCATTTGGGCATATAGTATAATTTTTCCAAAAGAAGTGGGTATATGGTGCAATATTCCTAAAATTAAATCCTTGTGATGCAGTGTTCCCCTTGTTTTTCTTCCCCTTTCTCCATAAATGATGGAATCAGGAGCTTTATACTGACATACAACTGCCAGAACTATATAAAACATGTTAGTCGCAATCAGAAGAGATGAGAGCAAATTGATTTAGAATGATGACAAAACGGACAAGTCATTCTGTGTTGGCTTATTAAGATACCTGTGAAGAAGAGGAAGAATGTGGCATGTTTTAGTTTTTGTTGAAGCCAACTTGTCTGCAGTACAAGATTCTGTTGCACCAAAAAATTGAATACAAAACATATGGTTTGTTATTCAATTCAATATAACAGGCAGGTAAAGGTCATATGCAGCATCAATTTGAGCTTTTGTATTTTAGCTAATTACAAATAGGTCAGTTTTTAGTAGTATTTTCTTATTAAGGTTTCTAACTTTTTTTTTGGGTATTTTAGGTCATTTTCACATGCATATTCTTAATTATACATTTCGCTTTATTGACATTGTTAGGATCCGTGGATTTGGATCTAGTTATGGGATGGATGTGAAGAGTGATTATGATTAGTTGAAGGAAGGGAATTAAATTTCTTTTATTTATCTATTGTAAGAATTAGGAAAAGAGGGAAGGAGGACGAACATTAGCCACCACCTCGTTGGGGTGTGCTGATCGGGAGAATCCCTAGGACCATTTAACATTGAGAGAGGGAGGGGGTTGACGAAGAGAGAGAAGCTGGGTAATTGGCAACTACTACTTCTCCAACTTGTTTACTTTTGAGGCTTTGGCTTCTTATTTATAAGTGAATACAATCTTAGGGAGCAATCCAGGATTTCTAGCAGCACTAAGGTTGAATAGGATTTTTATTAAATAAAACCTATTAAACTTTAACCCTAACACATAAAACCCTTAATAGCTCAAGGACCACCAAGAATTAAATCAAACCAAGGCCTAATGGTACCAAGTCTAACCTGTTAGGGTTGAGATTGAAGTAGGCTTTGACTGTCTATCCCAACTACCCCCCTCGAACTGAGTCCCTAACATTATTCCTCTTCTTGAAATCAAGCTTGTCCTGAAGCTTGAAGGTAGAGAAGAGGTGTCGAAAATGTGCAAGTTCCCACGAATCTTCTTCTAGCAGCAGATTGCCATTCTATGTGAATCTCTTAAGAACCATAGTTAACTTGGGTCCATAAGATGCGTGCTGGTTGCGGAGCGATACTCCCATTCACAATTGGAGGCAACGAGGGTACAGATAGCGAAGGTAGCCCTCCAAACCTCCTAAGTTGAGAAACATGAAGCATAGGATGAAGTCGATTCGTATCTATGAGAGCTGATCTATAGGCAACTTGGCCAACTCGGATAAGGACCCATATAACTTCAGAGAGAGCTATTGATTAGGTCGTCTCATATTTGAGAACTGGCGATAAGACTAAATGTGTACCTCCTCATTGAAACTCAACTTCTCATCCAGTTTGGTCTGTTAGTTGCTTCATCTACTTTGGAGCTTGTAACGATTTCTTGTAGGCTTTGAGAAGCACTGCATTTTGTTTGGTCAAAACTTGATTTAGGGTGTCCACCTTGGTGGAGCCAAATGTGTACAAGAGCAATCTTGGCAGAAGTATTGTAGCAATGCTTTGCCCAAGGTACCCACTGTACTCTTTTAGCGGGGTGATGGCAAACAAAATATCATACATACATCCCCACTATTCCTGATAGTCGATGTAAAAGCTCCAGGCACCATCATGTTTGTTGAGCAACAAAATTAGCAATGTGGCTTAGTTGAAAATTTTCTTGGTGACACATTGTTTGGCATTGCTTCTTGATTTTCTCCTTTTGATTATACATAGATATTGGTGGGGGTGAACCACTTTTGGCTTGTTTTTGGTATATAATAGGATTTTGTGATTGTGAGATTGCTTAGAAAGGTTTGTGGGCTCCTAAAAGAGCTTAGCAAAATCCTGGAGTGTCTTTTCTATCACGTTCACGCTAAGTTCCTTACCCACGATAGTCCAAGAATGAACCTAGGGAGGTGGAGGTGTATGTCCTTGCCATGCGGCTTGCTTCACATTAATCTGGATGGTCATGGTGAAGGTAATAAAGTTCCAGGGGATCAATCCTAAGGGTGCACAACCACTTGACCCTTAGGACTAGATCAAACTCATATAATGTTATGACTTTGAATTTCATTGGAAATTTATGGCCCCCACCTAGACAATTATTGTGTCACTGTTATTGAAACTCTTCACGGCTACCGATCCCTACAGTTCTTATTGTGGGGTGAGAGTCATGGCTTGTTAAAGTTGTGGGTGTCACCTGAATCTACCAGTATTAGGGTTTGATGTTTTGCAACTAAAGCTTATAATTGCATGGTTTGAGGATATTTGACCTCGATAATGGTGTGAAGAGATATCTTAGTTTCCTCAGCCCACTAGCCTTGTCCTCGTTTTGCCTTCGAGGTGCATTTTGAGTCCCGAACTTCCACCTCTATCTAGAACCTATGCTCCTCTCGCAATTAACATACAACCCCTTTTCACTATGCTCTTCCATCCTTGCTTGTCTAAGCCTCCTTGTGAAGGGTGTGGGAATTGGAGAAAAGATGGAGTCTTTTACATTTTCTATCTTAGGCGGCTTGGGTGGTAAAGGTTGCAAGAGGTGTTGATTGGTCCCCTATTTACTACTATGCACCCTGCTTGGGCCTTTCGCTTATAGCCCCGATCTAGGCTCATAGCTGCAATTATATTGCAAGTTTTGGCCAACTCTAGTTAAATTTGGATAGATTCGATTTGCTCGGTGGTGAATAGGTCCACCTTTTGATCTGGGCATACTTGGATGCTCTAGTTAGAAGAGATTGGCACTGCTAATATTTTTCCAAAATTGTTCGTGTCTATGTTAGCCAAACTAAATCTCCTAATGTGTGGCTTTGCATAGGAGGCTCAAACCTCGAGTTACAATATTGTTTGGATGTCTCCTAGGTTAAGTTTGGTTCTTTTGATTGTATTTGATAAGACCAGAGCTGTGCCTCCCCTAGGAGGTGATATGTGTTAATTTGGGAGTTAACTAGAAGAAGTTGATCGACTGAATAATTAGTCAATTAGAGAGTTAATTAGGGGAAGTTGATTGATTGATTAATTAGACAATCAGTTAATTGATTGAATAGTTATTCTATAGAATAAGTTATCATATGAGTGCAAAAGGATAAAATTATTGTGTGTAAATTGTAAACTATGGAAACTTATTTTTTATAATAATAGATAACACACCCAACTTATTGGGCATTCAAACTAAAACACAAAAATTATCATGGTATCAAAAGCTTCTTTGACTCACAGCATCTCTAATAGTGTTGTGAGGTTTGTTTCTCTTTAGGTTGTCGAATTAGTTAATCATTGATTTATTGGTATCCTTGTGGTCATTAGACTAGTTTTCTGAGCTCGCATGTCTAGACACCGTTTCCGTCGTATCCTTTGTTGGATGTTGCAGCTCTGATTTGGAAGGTTGTCAGCTTGCATCTTGTGGTTGTGTTGTCTTTGGTTTTGATTGGTACTCTTTTTTTATTTAATTTTTTGGATTTTGATGTTGTCCAATTTGAAAAAAATTTATTGGGCCTTAGTGGTTTTTTTTTTTTTTTTTTTCCCAAATGTCTGTTGAGAATGCTATTATTCGGTTCACTGGAATACTACATGGAAATTTTAGTTTAAGATGTTTTTAATGGGAAAAGGCTTATTTGATCATATTGATAGCACTGTAATTATGCACAAAAATTGTCCAATGGGAGATTGATGATGCTAAGGTTATTACTTGGCTATTGGGCACAATTGAGCCACATCTCATAGCAAATCTTCGCTGTTTTACTACAGGCAGGGCCATGTGGGAATATCTTGAATGTATTTAAACTCATGATGCTAAGAAATTCCAATTGGAATTGGAACTTTGCATTTTTAGCCAACTTATTAATTGAACAATTTTATTCTGGTTTTATTAATCTATGGAGTGAGTATTTTGCCTATCCTTCTTGCCAAGGTTCCTAAGGTGACACAAAGCAATTCAAGAAGTTCATGAAGAGATTGCACGAGATCAATTTCTGATGAAATTAAGACAAGAATTTGAAATTATGTGTGTTGGTTTGTTTAAGAATACTCCAGTTCCTTCTTTGGATACTTGTCTAAGTGCTTTGTTATGGGAATAACGAAGGCTGTCCACTCAAATATGTATGAGTTTGGAGGTTATCGTTTCTGAACCAGCAACTCTTGCTTACGCAACACAAGGGAAAGATAAGAGCAAAGTTCGATGTTACAGTTGCAAAGGGTATGGTCACATAGCTCACAACTTTTCTAAGAAGTTATGCAACTATTACAAAAAGGAGGGTCATATTATTAAAGGGTGTCACATTAAAGCTTTACTTCTAGATTTTCTAAGTCATCCAAACTCATACCCGCCATGGTTCAACAAATAAATATGTCTGCTTTCTTAACTTTGGGCTTGCAAGGTACATGTGCTAGCTCAATTTCTTCTTGGATTGTTGATTTTAGAGCCATGAATACATGACTGGTAGTTCAAACATTCTCCATAATGTTCAAAAGTATGGAGGAACGTAGAATATACCACTGATGGTAATACTCTTCCAATTACTGCTATTGGTAACTTGGGTTCCTATTTTCAGAATGTTTTTGTCTCTCTAGAATTATATACTAATTTGATTTATGTTGGTCAATTAGTGGATCAAAACTATAACGTTAACTTTTCTTGTAGTGGATGCCTTGTGCTGGATCGGCATCAGGAAAAGTGATTGCGAAGGAGACTAAAGTGGGACTTCTTTTTCCTTTCCAATTATTGTTTCTCTTTCTTGTGATATAGCCAAAAGGAGTTATGACATGTGGCATAAAAGGTTGGGTCATCCCAATTCGATTGTTTTGACACATCCTAGCATACATGGTTTATTAGGTGATAGAAATACTTGTATTTCTTCGTCTTGATTGTACTACTTGTCACCTTGCTAAAAGCAAAATTTTACCATTTCCTACCCATAGAAGTCGTGCTTCTAAGTGCTTTGAGCTTGTTCATGCTGAAGTTTGGGGGGTCAGTCATATTGTCTCTCACATGGTTAATATAGATACTTTGTCACGTTTATCAATGATTATTGTCGTTGCTTGGATTTATTTTCCCTACTCTAAATCTGATGTCTTTTCTATCTTTCAATTTTTTTTGCTCTTATTAAAAACACAATTCAATTCCTCCATCAAAATCTTCTTGTTCAATTCCGGGGGGATTCCATGTCTCATTCCTTTAAGGAATATCTCCAAAATAGAGGCATCATTTCTCAGCATTCTTGTCTGTATGCTCCACACCAAAATGGAATTGCGGAATGTAAGAACCAACATCTTTTTGACATTGTTCAATCTCTATTAATTGAGTCATCTATTCCACCTAAATTTTGTGTCGAAGCTTTATGTATTGTTGTCTACTTAGTTAATTGTTTACATGCTATCAAATTAAACTATGATACTCCTTATCTTCATTTATTTTCTAAACCCTTTACCTATCAATCTATTTATACTTTTGATTGTGTGTGTTTTGTTCATTTACCTTCCATTGTTGGTCACAAGCTCATTGCATAATCTGTCACGACTCGTGTACATTTATGGGATATAGCCTTACCCAGAAAGGATATGTATGTTACAATGCTTATTCAAACAAATTTTGGATATCTAGAAATGTTACTTTCTTTGAACATCAATGTCTTCCAAACAAACACTATACCTAGTCCTTCTTTTGTTCCTCTCCCCCCCTTTGATGATTTGTCTCCTTCTATAGAAAGATTTAAGCCTGGTCTTGTTTATTGACGAGGTCTCCAACATGCTCCAGCACCCCTTCGCAACACTGGTCCACTGCTTGACCTTGTGGTTCCTACACTACAACGATTTACTCAACCTACTAATGCTCTTGATAGGTATGGATTCTCTCATACCTCGTTGGCTGCTACTCTTGATCATATTTATGTTCCTCAATCTTATAAATAGGCAACCCTTCATGAAAATCATACTTGGGATATTGTGCCCCTAGCATTAAACCTAAAGGCTATAAGTTGATATACTCAATTAAGTATCGTGTTGATGGGTCTCTTGATAGATGTAAGGCTTGCCTTGTGGCTCTTAGAATTGGCAAGAATATGGGATTGATGATGATGAAACATTTGCTCCTATTGCTAAGATGACTATTGTTCGACTATTAATGCTATTACTACTTCACAAGGATGGAGTCTATGATAGATGGATGTGAAGAATAAGATTCTTATACAAGTTTATTACTCCTCCAGATATCTGTCAACTACAACGGTCCTTATACATCCGTAAACCGCCCCCAAGCATGGTTTGATATGTTGAATTTCAATTTACTCAAAGTCAGTATGATTCTTCTCTTTTTCTACGCAAGATTTCATTTGGCATAGTATTGCTTCTAGTCTATGTTGATGATATTGTGATTTCGGGGTCGGATGGAGATTTAATTTAGCAGTTATAACATCATCGTAAGGCTTCCTTTCATATGAAAGATGCTGGATCTTTGTAGTATTTCTTGGGTTGAGACTCTGGAGGTTTAGATGACTTCATTTGGTACTTCATTACATCCGTATAAATATGCATAAAAAATTATTTCCTTGGCTGGGCTTAAACCATGCAATCCAACTCTTACTCCTTTGGAAGTCGATCTCAAACTCTCTTGTGAGACAGGAGTTCTTCTCCCTTATCCATTTATATACCGATAACTAGTTGGGAGTTTGAATTACCTTGCGGTAACTGTCCTGACATCTCTTTTGCAGTCCAACAAAGGCTCCTAGACATCTCCACCTAGCCGTCGTTTATTGTATTATTTGCTATTTGAAAGGCCCTCTCGTGGGTCATTCTTTCCTACCGACTAATCTTTGTAGATAAAGGGATATTGTGATGTTGATTGGGTTGGCTGTGCCAATTCCTGCTTGTCTATTTCTAGATGGTGTTTGTTCTTAGGTAATGCTCTCATTTCTTGGAAGAGTGAGAAGCAAGATAGGATCATCTAAGTCCTCTATCAAGTCTGAATATCGAGCTATGTCTTCTGCGTTACTAGGTGAGCTTGGGTTTCCTTAGCTTCAATGCATGTCTCTCCATGCTGATAGTACCAATGCTATCCTAATTGCTGCCAATCCTGTCTTACATAAACGTACAAAGCATATTGAAGTTGATTGTCATTCCATACACGAAGCCTTTGACCAACATATGGTTTCCCTTCCTCAATGTTTCTACTGAGCATCAGACTGCAGACATCTTTACTAAAGCTCTTTCTCGACATCGACATAAGCTCTTGATTGACAAATTGATGCTTTTTGATCTGCCCACATCAATTTGAGGGGGATTTTAATAGATATAGTTGATTGATTGTTAATTGAATAATTAGTCTATTATGCTGACTTAGAGGAAGTTGATTGATTGAATAATTGGTCAGTTTGGGAGTTAATTAGAGGAAATTGATTGATTTAGAGGAACTTGATTGATTGAATAATTAGTCAATTAGGGAGGTAATTAGAGGAAGTTGATTGATTGATTGATTGATTAGTTAATTAGGTTGAATAGCTATTTTGTAGAATAAGTTATCATATGATTGTAGAGGGATAAAATTATTTTGTGTAAATTATAAACTATGGAAACTTATTTGTTATATAATAGATGGCACACCCAACTTATTGGGCATTCAAACCAAAACACAAAAACTATCAATATGTGGCTAGGCCGAGCTTGTCCTATATTGGCTTTGGAAAACTAGGTAGTAGCGATTGTTCTAACTTAAAGGATCCTGATTCCATCATAAGTAGGAAATTCCATCTTAAAATACTGTGAGGGGTATCTAATTTTTGTTTGCTTTGTAGCATACGCTTGGTGGGTCCAACTTGGGTTGCTAGCCCTGGCCTGCTGATTTGCCGTGGTTGAAGACTCGGCTGCGGGTAGTGGAGTAACTGGAATTTGGGGCACCTCGCATGAGGGCAGGTGACTGCATCCCTAGTCGTGCTTCTTCGATGCTTAGTCAGATCTATAGATTCTAGTTAATTCGCTACTTGCCTCATAGTTTTTGCTATGTTGTTAGTGTTGATTTGTTCGTTATCGGTCTCCCTATTATGTCTTAAGCTCGTCAACTTGTTGATCTACCAATAAGTTTTGTCATTAGATTTGCTAGTTGGCTCTTCAATTCATCATCCATAAAAGCAAGCTATATCAATTTGTTAGGAACTTTGGATATAGATCTAGTTAGGGGCGTATGAGGTGGGATTAGGATTAGTAGAAGAAAGTGGATCAGGGTTTTTTAATTTACCTATTGTGAGAATTAGGGAAAAAGGGGGGGGGGGAGGAGATCGGCCACCGCCTCCTTGTGGTGTGTCAATTGGCGGAAGGGTAGGAATCTTAGGTTGTATGACGCTGGGAGGGGGTGGATAATGAGGGAGGAGTCCAACTTGAATTTGTGGCCTCTTATTTATAGCTAAATACAATCTTGGGAGCAAGTTAGGGATTCCGGTAACCCTTTCATTGAATAAGACCTATTAAGCCCTAATCCTGATACATAAAACCCTTAATACCTCAAGGCCCACTAAGAATGAAATCAAACCATGTCTTGCTACTTATTGATGTGACCAAACTAGACCGGGTTTTGATGGGCCCAGGCCTGACCATAGGCCCAACCCAAAAATGAGTCCCTAACATATATACTTAAGTCATATAATTGTCACTTAATTTCCATAAAGAAGAGCCCCTTATTTTCAAAGAAGAATCTTTCAATACTTTAGCCTTGTAGAAATAAAAAAGATAAATTTCTCTTCTAAAAATCTTGGTAACTATGTACTATGTACTGGCAATTTATAAATTTTTACTATCAATATTAAATAAAAATACGACACAGCTTAAATATATAATTAGGATGACTAATATTCTGTAGGTGTTGAATAATGATACTATGGTAGCTTATTAGGGGTACTAAACTTACATATCTATATCTATATTTTCAAAAACGATACTATATTTATGATACTATTATTATATCAAGGATGTTAAATGATGCTTCTATACAGTTAAAAGCACATAATTAGAATAACTAATGCACTACTGATATTAAATAATGATACTATTATAACTTATTTTGTTGAGCTTAAATACTAATAATATATGGTTAAATGCGTATAATTAAGATAACTAATATACTATTTATGGTAAATATTGATACAAATAGTGACTTTTCAAAGATATCAACTTTATAGGTTTGTACTATTAATGTTCAATAATGATATTACGCAATTAAATTTACCAAATTAGGATTGCTAGATGTTAGATAATAGTATTGTCTTATCTTGTTTATGATATATTGGCCTTATAAAGTTTTATTTTATACAAACAACGAGAGTTATCAAATTTATAAAGACCTCGGGATGAGATTTTGATGTATATAATTACAAATGTTATGTAAATCGAGCATAGTATATTGCCTTTGCTTAATTAATTTCATAATTTTAGTTTCTTATTTTTAAACACCTGTTAGTTTTCTAATTTATGTATATTGTGTAGTTGATGGCAAGCGTTGTAAATATTGGATACTTGGTGTCTACGACATAATTAAAATGAACTATTTTGTACAAAAATATATCACAAACCTTATTTAATATGAATCTTATTCAATTAACCTTTTCTAAAATTTTCGTTTATAATTTACATTGAGTTTTCGTGAATGCAGACAACAAAGATATAATATATACTTCAACAGGGACAGAAGTGCGGTGCTTCGATATACACATGGTAATTATTAAAGGTTTTTTTCCCTTTTTTCCTAGTGATGTTTTTGCCTAGGCTCTGTTTATATGCAAAAACTCATATGAAGGCCAACTCTTATGCGAGGAGGGGTAACTCATGCAAAAACAATATTGTATTATTGATAGTTTTTGTGGTATCTTACTATTGTCTTCTAGGCCAACTTGTTGAAGCCATTGGAGAGCTACAACTACAATATAGAGGAGATAAATCAGGTACGAAGTTGTTAAAATTGGGATTCCCCTTAGGAGGATTATTTAGAATTGTATTGTAGAATCGAATAGTAAGAACTTAAAATCTTATGGAAATTATAAAAATATGAATCTTGTATGCTTCTATGTTATAAAGTATTAGTCTTGAAGTTAAAAGAATACAAAGATTCACATTATCAATCTTTCATGTAATCACTTATTAAGTAGTAGCAACTCACAAGCAACCTAATTTTTTGAAGTAGTTTTACATACTAGGAACAACATCAACAGCAAATTGGCAAATGAAAGTGAAAATTACAATGAAATCAGGGGTAAAGGAAACTTCCAAGTATGAAAGTTATTGTGTTTAAGATATAAGTTGTCAGACTTAAGAAAGAACACATAATGAATGAAGAAAGTGGATGACTATGAAGGTAACTATAAGACGAGTGGATAATGGTTTTTTTTTTTTAATTATTTTTGAGAATAAGACCCAATAAGTTCTATGTTGGCTTCCTATATGCACGCACATGAAGTTGGTATATGAACAATTTGTACACCATAAATTCTAAGCTTGGTTAAATTATTAAGCTTAGATGTCCATAAAAGATAGTTAGAAAAAAAATATTGAATATGAATTAAAAAGAAGTTAATTGTTATCAATATCATAAAACTTCATGTATTCATCTTACAGTTCAGTCGGAGATTAGACTATTTTATCAACATTTTACTTCAATAGTTAGCTTCGTCTGTCTTTGTAGTGTCTCATTTGTGCTTTCTTCATATTGAATCATTATGTTGCAAAAATAAAAGGGGTTCGAGGATTAGAGGGTTAGGGAACAAATATAGTAGGAATAAGAGGGAGAATAGATTTAGATATAAAATCTATAAAAATGATTATTATGTCGGGGATTTTTTTAATTACTTTTGGATTGTAGGATTGTATGATTGTGAGATAGAACCAGATTTTAACAACTATGAGTGATTTATCAATATGTCATTTAAGCTTTCCCAACTTTCGGCCACTTGAGTTGAAATGTAAAGTTGCGTCGTTGATGATTTTCTATTGCGTCAATGAATGTTGGCTCAATTCACACCATTAAGGGAAAGTCTAAGTATCTATATAGTTTCAACATATCATTAACATTGTTTCATCAACATTACGAGTGTTGGATGACAACATAGTGGGGCATTTATTTGATGATGTTTCTTCTTCTCTTGCTCTTGCTTGTCCTTAACTTCCTGTTTGGTTCATGTGAAAGCTGGATTAGAAAGAGTGAAGGAATTAGAGAGAAAGATGAGGGTATTAGCAGAGGTAAACCATAAGGAGATGACAGGAATAAGGGGGAAACCAAATGACATTCAATACTGAAAATAACATAGCACTAAGGCTATATATGTAGGTCTACACATAAGGTAGAAGGAAGCAACTAGGAACGAGTTTTTCCATGGCTTTTTGTCAGTTGTGATTTTTGTCTTAGTTCATCTTTTCAGTTTTCACGACTTAGCCTCTCTCCTTGCTGATACTTCTATTGGGACCTAATATCTCTCCCATTTTGCTTTTGGGGACTTTGATTTTGTTATAGGCCATCTGTCTTCTTTCAATTGCCCCTTTAGCCTTAGGTTTCATTTGTTGCTTGTTCTTTGCCTTGTCGTCTTAATTTTTGATTTCCATAGCTAAGATGATTTTTATATTGCAAAGAGAGTCTGAACTTGGAAGACGTGGAACTCATTGGAAGATATTTCAAAACTCTGGGTTCACCAGTGATTGTCGGGAAACATGAACTGAAGGGAAACTGAAGCAGCGCTCAATTTTCAATATCCATATTATTCAGTAATTAAGTATGAAAAAACAACATGGAAATATTGGCCCATGCTCGTTTAAGTAAGAAGGAAACAACTAAGGGAGGGAAACTTTTTCGAAACACATGATATAATGTGTCCTATCTCCTAATAATATATTCTGTGATATTAAACTGCAATAGCTTGTCTCTAGTAGAGAGCTTATTCTCTAAGACTTAGTGTCTAGGGATGGAGAGACGGCATCACACCAATTTGAATCGCCATATCTTGGGAACTTCTATAGCCTTTGCTTTTATAATATGTTTCATCACCCTGGCGACTATATTCCCTCGTTGCTTGTGAAGATAGAATAGAAAGGAACTCCTTGTACTTCAGATCCTCCTAAGCATCAAGGAATAGTAGGATGAAAGAAGGATTGATGTCCTAGATTATGCCTTGCTTGATGAATACTGCATGTTTCTGCTTAACCTGAGGTGTCCTTGGCAGCTAGATTCCAAATTAGCTTTCCAATAGTACAGACATTCCATAAGCTCAAATCAAGCAATCCCTGACGCCCTTCTTGGATATGCAATGTTGGTCCTAAGAGACCAAAGCTCATTTCCTTGTTCCCACATTACCAGATCACAAGAAAGTCCTGAATAAGCTCATCGTCAAAGTTACTCATTATAGCTTTCACCTGAACATGCAATTTTTAGGGTATAATACTGGCACATACCTCTATGACCCCCTCCCCAAAAAACAAAAAAGCACACACCAACCACCCTCCTTCCACAATCAAGAAGAAAGGATATACGAGGAAATGACATCTTTGAACCTTAACTTGAATGTTAGGGTTTTATTTAAGAGACGATTGGGAAACTGAAACCAACCACCTCAAGGAAAGTCAACGAAGAGAGGGGTAGAAGCACAAGGAGTGGTGCATGCCTATATTGGTATTTATCAAGCTTCTCTTCCACCCATGTTTTGTCCTGAATGCTTCTCCCTAGTTTTGCTAATTTCTTTCATCATTATTATTGAAAATCTAAGTGATTATTATGCTTCATTTTATTGGTGCATACAAATCAATGCTTTGGTATTTATGTGGATGAAAAATTGGAACCATAATCTTGAAGATGTCTAGAGGAACTGACTGAGAATTAGTACAAAGTCTAAACGCTGGACAGATTCTTATGCTGGCTAACTTGATCTACTGCTTTCCATCAGTGGCCCCCAGATTTGTACTTGTAGCAATGTAGGGGAGTTTTTTTTATACAAATGTGTCCTTCGCTTGTTGGTTAATTTGGTGTCATTGGTCTACTTATTAGGCTTCTTCAGATCTAATTTCTGGTTTTGCTTTAGTTTTGATGTTTGACCACTCATCACTGTTGCTGTCCTTTTTGTATAGATATCATGCAACTCTAGCTCATCATTCCTTGCTGCAGCAGATGATAGTGGCAATGCAAAGGTATTTTGACTGTGAAGTCCTCCAGTGATGTAATTTTGTATTTATTGGCATAATAAATCCTACTTTTTCAAATTTTCTTTAGTTATATATTTTGCTGCAAGCAGATAAAGTTGGTTTTTCATTGGATATGCTCCTTTTCTAGGTTCGTGATTCTAATCTGATTGCTTTCTTGTACTTGCTTAAAACTAATTAAAATGGATCTAATTGTTTCTATAAGAGATATTTGGTGTTATAGAATATCGGCTTCAGAATGATGATTAGCCCCAAAATTTCAAGACCATCTGTTCTTGTGAAAAGCAGATAGTCATTAGGTACTGTCTGTGTCAAGGGAAGTACTAAAGAATTGTGATTCTCCACTACATGGGAAGGAGCCAGACGATTAGCAACAACTCGGCCGCCTTTGTCTTTGACAATTTGCCGGCTTCTTTTTTTATTCGTTTTGTATTACAGGAGTAGTTCTCTTTCTGTTCCTAGTGTCTGCAAGAGCTTGAAAATTATAAGTTTAAGGAAATAGTCGATCTAACATGAACTACAAGGCTGCATCCTTAGTTTTATAATTGTATTTCCTATTTTCCCTCATTATTAAAGTATTTCTTCTTTAGAAAATGTTCTGGAAAAATTATTAAATGATGGTGTATAGGATTTTTACGATCCCACTCTTTATAAACATAAGCCCTGCAAACATTCTGTGAAAACTTGAAATTGAGTAAGATGCAAATAGGGAGGTGCATATTTGTTATGACCCCCCGGGTCAAACTCACCACCAAATGCTAGCCTAAGAGGAGAGGCTGCCCTTAGGCTATATATATTATTAATCAGTCCCATACTTGACCAATGTGGGATTGTACTATACCACTATGCTCCACAGCCCAGCACTGCACGATTGCACTGAAAATTGTGGTGGCAGGTTTTCATACCATTGATATGACCTTGGGTAGAACTCACCCCCAGGCTATATAAAATTTTAATCAATCCCATAATCAGTAATCTTAAAAATATTATCAGCAAATGAAGTACTGCCTTCTACAAGGTATCCAAGGGGTGAACTACATGCCATCCTGCAACCTTTTTGTGTGGAATGATGGTAAAAGTAGTTTGGATACTATTTTTCTGATGTTAAATGCGATGTGATAAAATTCAAAGGCACACTGTCCGGGAGAAGCTATTTTCTGATCTGTTATTTGTTAAGAACATATTTTTTGGATATGCATGAATGGAGAATATTTGTCGAAGATAGTGAATAGCTGAGGGTAATATTTTGGTATGAGATAATTATGGTTATTTCAACTCTCTATTTTTGCCAGCCTTGAACTCTTTTTTCATCCTTCTGTTGATATTAGCTTTCTACTCTAGGGTATGCCATCCATTTTGTATTTCTTCTATCTTGACTCTATGATTCTCTGACCGCATTTCTTTGCAGATAATTGATATCGGACAGAAGCGCCCTTATAAGACATTAAGAGATGGCCATAGAAGTGTATCCTTATGCATAACTGCTCTCTGTTGACTATTCTGTCTGTTGAACACAAGTAACCTGAACTGCCAATCGTTGCTTATCTTTTCTTGTTATTACCTGTTCCTGTATTGTTATTTTCTTAGGCCTTGATTGAAGTCTAGTCCTGCTGTGTTATTTTGTAGAGACTTTGCTTCTTGATAATGTAATGAAACCTTTAACCTGTATTTTAGATATGCAGCAGTGTCCAATTCCTTCCCTGGAGACGTTGGGAAGGTATTCAAAATGCTTGACTTTTCACGACCTTCTTGCAGCTTGTTTCAATTCTTATCCTAGTAATATGTACTTTATGGCAGCCATCACTGGTGGTTTGGATTGCAAGCTTGTAATGTGGGACTTCTCCAAGGGACGTCCTTTTGCTGAGTGGGATTTTGGTATGCCTCCTTTCTTACATGCCTTTAGTTCTTATATGTTTTTCCTGGATCTGAGCAGGGATGGATGATTAGGAATAAAATGTGGTCATGTTGACAGGGTATGTGCACTGTCTTTCAAGCTGTATCTATACTGTCAAATCTTGAGTGAAATGTGAATCTAGGACTTGGCTTACTAGCAACTAGTGTCTTGTTCGAATTCTGTCTTCTCTGGCTGAGAGGACCACGTTGATACCTATAGCTCATTTATACAGGTTGTACCTGTTATCCTGTATTGATGTGTTTTGGATATTTTGTTCCTGATCAATCTCATCTGCAAGTGCATAGAATTGGAGTAGTAATTAAGGTATTGTCCCATAGGAACTTTGGAGTGAACAAGAGAAAAGTAATGAGACCACCTATGTCTAGACAGCCGGTACATTGAATGTCTAATTATCTATGAAATGCGAAACAAAAATCATAGAGATCAAGTAAGGATTAATCCAAGAATAGAAAAATGTTAGGCTGATGTTAATTCGTCCGATTTGCAATGTAAAAGACACTTATGCAATTCCAAAAGTCTAATCGTAAAATTTGCATCAACAGGAATAACTAATGGTATGTTTTCTCGAGCCGCATGAATCTATCGTCAATTACAAACCCAACTTTCTTGCTGAAATTTAAATGACTAATGACACTGCTAAATTGCTTATCTTCCCTTTGATTGTAGAAACCTAATCATCGTCTCTCCACCTATTAATCCAATTTTTAGTTATGTTATTTAGATCTACTAATGTATTATCTTCCGACCTCAACAAGTGCTAAGGTTCAGAAATCAAAAATCAATCACACTTTTAGACTTCGACAATTTAAGCAATAATGCAACCTGCAATATAACAAAGGATGTTCAAACTATAGCACAAAATTCAACACATCGAAATCGGGGAATCTCCCATCACCTAACACAGTCAAGTTAGTTCATTGTTCTGAAGGAAAGCATAATGATAAACTGGAAGGAACTCATTTCAAAGAGTGTAGCAGCAGATAATAGAGAATTACACTTCCATTTTCTATTCCGGATTGATCTCCTAGTTGATTTTATTTGTAAAAAGAAAATTGAAAAAAATACAAAAAGATGAGAGGAGGGGATCAGAGTTTGGAGAAAGATGAATGTCGTGCATCCGATGATGATCTAAAAAATGATTTGTTAAATAGATTGTAATATATATATATATATATATATATAAGAGAGGGTGAAAGTAACGGAAGTATGCACTTTCTGTTTGTTCCAAAATTTAAATATAGTAACTAACATGAAAAGTAGGAAAAGCACATGTAACTTCCATGGCGGTTGACTTGGTTTCTTTTCATTTGAATTAATTTGAAAAGTCCTGATTGTTGTAACTTCCGTGGCGGTTGACTTGGTTTCTTTTATTTGAATTAATTTGAAAAGTCCTAATTGTTGTAACTTCCGTGGCGGTTGACTTGGTTTCTTTTATTTGAATTAATTTGAAAAGTCCTAATTGTTGTAACTTCCGTGGCGGTTGACTTGGTTTCTTGTCATTTGAATTAATTTGAAAAGTCCTGATTGTTGGTATATGATCCAAGGAACACTTTGGTTCACGGGCTTGGTACCTGTTCGAAGGGACTTCATTAACTCTATAAATAACCCCACCATCAACCGGAAAAATCAATTCGGAAATTCAGATTTTCCAGAAATTCCAATAGTTCTCTCTCTTCTCTCTCTCTCTCTCGCTCTACTTTTTCAATTCCTATATTCCTAGTTGAGTACGAGTATAACGTTGCGTTCGCTGAAATCCTATTAGATTAAAGTGCTGCATCTGATAGGAACGAAAATCCGTTCTATCCTGGAAGACGATTGTTCACAACCTTGAGCACCGTGTGAGGGAGCAAAATCGTCTTAAGGACACATCGTGAATTCGGTGGGCTCGGATAAATTATTTCCGGTATTCTATTATATTTTTATATTATACACCCAACATGATCTTCAGAAGAAATTCTTGGTCCCCCATCAAAATACAAAGAAAATCACCTGAAACTGCAAAGTTGCAGATCAACACGGGTAGATAGTGCTGGCTGCTACACCAGCACATGGATGTTCTGTGACCAACATGGCCGTAGTGATTGACACCACACACCTCTGTTGGCTCTTGACCTTAATTTCTTTGTTGTTTTTGTTCTAGCTTCGCTTTATGTTGTGTTGATCAACACTAGGGCTTGTTACTGGTGTCAATTTCCCAGACCATATCCTTGTGTAGGTTTAGCTCCACTTGCCATATTTAGCTCCCTTTAATTTCATCTTTCTCTGAATACCTAAAATAATTACCAAGAGCGGTAAAAATGAACAAATTGACCAAACCATGCAACAAACTAACCAATTCACAAAAAAATTAGAGGAAATCACATCTGAATTCGTATCATAGATCTTACTTATCAACCCTTAGTCTTTTCAGTAGGCTGATTGTGTAATAAGTCATCACAGTTGACGTCACCAATATCATATGCTATTCCAGCTCTCTGCTTGCTTACGCATGCATGTGTGAAGATGTTAGTATGATACCCCATTTTTATAGGAGATATCAATTTCTAAAAATTAGCTTTTACTTGCACCCTGCTTTACGAAACATATTTTCTGTCATCTTTCAGCTTTTGTATGAGCAGGAAAATCTAACTGATCCTATGATGGTACTTCGTAAACGTTGAATGTGTTCTCTTTACTGCAGCCACTATGGATAAAGAGTCAAGGCAGGGAGCACAGACTTACAATCCTCCATTTGTTCATGCTATTGCTTTCCCTGAAACTGATACGGCAGATAAAATTGGTAAGATATGTACCATTGCAAGGGGTGACGGCTTTGTCTGTGTGCTTGATCTTGAGTCAGAGCTTACGACTGTGAATTCAAACAGTCATTCGAAGCCAAGAAAAGGATCCAAACTTAAGCCCAAAAGGTCAGCTGCACCTGCTGATATCAACACGTCTGAACATACTAATGGAAAGAGTTTGCACTTGGACTATTCTCATGGAGGCCATACAGGCCCCGTATCTTGTGTGTAAGTCTTATCACCAACACGAGATTTCTTTTTTCTTTTTGTATTTTTCTCTCTAACTAATATGAAACGTGCAGGGCATTCTCATTATTTGGGGAGAGGGGGAAGTTCATAATTTCAGGAGGAAATGATAGGATGGTGAAGGTTTGGGACTGGTCCAAATACCTTGACAATGCCCAAACTCCTGAGGAGAGACAATGTCCTTTAAGCATCCAAACTCCCCAAAAGGTGGGTTCATATCCTGTTTTCTGTAATTCCTTTCCGTTGAGGTAGATACTTGCCTTCTCTGATTCCATGCGGTTTGCACTCCTATCAACTCACATGAATATTACTTTTGGTAGGTCAACTGGCTATGTAGCACTCCTGCAGATTCAGAAAATCTTATTGTTTGTGATGCATCGAAAGTGGTAAAGGTGTACACGGTCTGTTAGATTAAGCCAGTAATCATATTGATTCATAATTACCTTGTGAAGACACGAAGCCAGTGCAGTGCCACAGCCTACTGAAATTGACTCGAGTCTTTGAAACCTTACCTGATTTTCATACGATGGTATTATCATCCTGGAATTTCACTCGGCAAACCACATGGTACTTGCCAGCCTTGACTGGAGGATATAGACATGGAATTTAGTTTATGCTCTGACTTGTGATTTAGTTTATGGTCTTTAGACCTGGGAAGATTCGGTTTATGTTCCTTCTCATTATTGACAACAAGAAAAAGTGGTTCTGTGCTCTTGGTCTTTATGATGGCTTTGTGGGCAAACACAATTAGATAGCCAGAGAAAAGGATTACTGATGACTGGAGATTATATGGGCAAATCCCGGAACTGCCCTGGTCTTGTATGCATATGACCTTTGCCGGTTTTTCTAGTACTTTTACATGGTGGGAAAATATATCCGTTACACTGTAGTTAATGTTTGTACATTTTGCGAATGGCTTAGAGCCCATTGCTGTATATTGATTCCATTTCGAGGGCAACTGCGGTCTTGAAATTTATGGCCAGCTTCAGTAGTGGTTTAGGAATGAATGTGATAAATGAGAGGTACAAGTTTTTTGTTGAGATTTCACTTTCACTGGAAGTAACATTGACAGAGGCAGCCTTGTGACGTGAAAAGAAATCCATCGCTTGACTGGGATAGCATAACTGATCCAAGACTTCAATCGGATCCAGATAAAACATCACGGCAAACAAAATGTTGTGCCCAATGTTTCACATGTGCACCTTATACTTTTATTTATCTATCTAAAAATATTTATAGGGAAATTGTAATAAAAAGCCTCAAAAAGTGGTGAGATATATGTCAAGAAAACTTATAATCTGAACATAACCTGTTTATCAAATAGAAGAGCATAATTATTGAAAATAAACACAAGGATAGATCGTCAAAAGCCTATAAATCTTCTTTGGTAAATTAATAACGAATCTATATATACTTAAATGATAATTTATATCCCATGTAAAGATGCTTTAAAGTAAAGTGGTGATAAGCGATAGTTTGTAAAATTTTATAAAAAGGTAATGTCACATTAGAGATAATATATTGATATAAGATAAAAATAGTATGAGAGCCAAACACACGGTGCGCCCCGCTCATTCGTCACATGACTCCAACTCGGGTAGAATTCGAGCAAGAGAAATCACTCAGAACTCATTTATTTTATTTACTTATTGATACGTTTCTTTTAAACTTTTCTCTTTTTTTTTGCCGGGGGGGGGGGGGAATTGAAATTAATTTCCTAAAGGATCTGCTAATTTAGAAATAAAAAAGTAAATGGCATTAAAAAGGAAAGGTGAGTAATTCCTCTCTAAAGTCCTGACGGTTCTGTGCGACTCTGTATAGGGTCATTCACAAGATAGATTAGTTAACAGATGTGTACTGCACAACGGAAATCTTCCTTACAACTCCCGCAATTTTTTCAAAGATTTTTTACGCCAAAAAAATGGAGACGTTGATTCTCATCTTTCTTCTTTCATCTCGCCTGCCTGACTGACTGCTTCAAAAATAAAACTGGCACCAAACGCCTCAACCTCCCATGCTCCATCCCACCAAACTGCACTCCACCTCCTCACTGAATATTACAAAATATAAGACTTTTTGAATGCAACCATATAAAAGACCAGCATAAGCTTTGTTTTGAGGGAGAAAGAAGACAAGCTTCCCTTAGGAGGGAAAAAAAGGAAAACCCCAAAAAGGCTTGAGGAGTGTGGGAAGTTATTCAAGATGATGGAATCCGGGGTTCCACATTGTAACACTTGCGGTGAGCCAGTCGGGTTTGATTTGAACGGAGAAGTGTTTGTTGCTTGTCATGAATGTAATTTTGCAGTGTGTAAGGCTTGTGTTGATTATGATATCAAGGAAGGACGTAAAGCTTGCCTGCGTTGTGGCTCTCCTTACGATGGTATTGCTAACTTTCCTATAGATCCCGCTCTTTTTGGCCCCCTTTAATTTTCAGTTTTACGTACTTTTAACGTGCTAATTTCAGGATCTGTGTTTTATATTTGGTCTTAAAATTTTTGGTTGATTTGATTTATAGAGAATTCAGCATATCCTGATGTTGATACTGAGACTCCTAGCAACCATAGTACCATGGCACGTTATCTTAGTGATGAAAAGGATGGAGGTTTACATGCAAGGAACATCAGCACTGTGTCAACTATCGACAGCGGTAAGTACAATCAATTACTCATATTACTTCAGCAGTTGTTCTTTTATCTTTCTCCGGCCTATTAATATGCTTCCGTGTATCTGCAGATGGAGAATCTATATGGAAGAGTAGGGTGACCAGTTGGAGAGACAAGACGGATAAGAAGCAGCATCCTACCAAGTCTGCTAAAGAAACTGCTGTAGTCCCGCCAGAGCAACAAATGGAGGAAAAACTGTAAGCTACACACACACAATGATTTTGGAAGTTATTCTGGCATGTGCATGCATATAAATTGGCGAAGTGAAAACTATGCAACATTTTACAATAGAATGGTTTATTGTTGATACATATTGTGATCTGCACCATTTAGATTACACGAACTGATTGCCAATTTACTGATATGATGTGATGGGATAATAATTATATTATTGCAGGCCTGGAGACGCTATGCAGCCACTTTCAAGGACTCTCCCTGTCCCAAAATCAAAAATGGGTCCGTACAGGCTGGTTATTATCATGCGATTAGTCATCCTGGCACTTTTTTTCCACTACAGAATAACTAATCCAGTTGATAGTGCCTTTGGTTTATGGATCACGTCCGTAATCTGTGAGATCTGGTTTGCTGTTTCTTGGGTCTTGGATCAGTTCCCTAAATGGTATCCGGTCAGTAGAATAACATATATAGATCAGTTATCTTTGAGGTATGAGAAGGAAAGTGAGCCTTCACAGCTTGCTGCTGTGGATTTCTTTGTGAGTACTGTCGATCCTTTGAAGGAACCGCCTCTGATCACAGCGAACACTGTGTTGTCAATCCTTGCTGTCGACTACCCTGTCGATAAGGTCTCATGTTACGTGTCTGATGATGGTGCTGCCATGCTCACGTTTGAATCGTTGGCTGAGACTGCTGAGTTTGCTAGGAAATGGGTACCTTTTTGTAAGAAGTACTCTATCGAACCACGCGCACCGGAGTTTTACTTCTCACAGAAGATTGACTACTTGAAGGATAAAGTGCAGCCCTCTTTTGTCAAGGAGAGGAGATCAATGAAAGTGAGCATTCTATATAATGCCAATGATTCAATGAAAGGAAAAGTATATCTTGATTAGTTTGTGTGTAATGAAAATTGAGTTTCACGTGATTTGCAGAGAGATTATGAAGAGTTCAAAGTGCGAATCAATGCTCTAGTTTCAAAGGCACAGAAAACACCAGAAGATGGCTGGACAATGCAAGATGGAACATCTTGGCCTGGAAACAACACACGCGATCACCCTGGCATGATCCAGGTTTTCCTTGGACACAGTGGTGCTCATGACATAGACGGAAATGAACTTCCAAGGCTTGTTTATGTCTCGAGAGAGAAGAGGCCTGGCTATCAACACCACAAGAAAGCTGGTGCCGAGAATGCTTTGGTAAAATTTATGTCCTCAGTCCTCGTCAAAAACCACGTATATAGACGTCAGATGGCACATTTTATTTCGGTGATCTTCTAAATGCCTTCACACCTTGTGATATTTATGGTTTTACAGGTCAGGGTATCCGCTATCCTCACTAATGCTCCCTACATTCTCAATCTTGATTGTGACCACTATGTCAACAATAGCAAGGCTGTTCGTGAAGCAATGTGCTTCTTCATGGATCCACAAGTTGGAGGAAACGTCTGCTATGTTCAATTCCCTCAAAGATTTGATGGGATAGATCGTAGTGATCGATACGCCAATCGTAATATTGTGTTTTTCGATGTAAGATACTTGATTGCAACAATGTCTAGGTCTTCCTGAATCACATGTTCTACGTTAAAAGGTTTTAATTGTCTGACATTTCTTTTGCTCTTCCTTTTGACCTTGGTAACTTCAGGTTAACATGAAAGGGCTTGACGGCATACAAGGACCGGTATATGTGGGTACAGGTTGTGTATTCAATAGGCAGGCTCTCTATGGTTACAGCCCTTTATCTTTACCCAGCAATCCCAAGCCATCATCTTCATCTTGCTCTTGGTGTGGTAGCTGCTGTTGTTGCTGCCCTTCCAAGAAGCAGCCAACAAAAGATGTCTCAGAGGATTATAAAGATGCAAAACGGGAAGATCTAAGCGCTGCAATCTTCAACCTCAGGGAGATCAACAGTAAGTTTTCATTTCTTTTAGCTTCTTGTGGTGGACGTAAGTGTAGTGATCTCAAACAACAATGTTGCATTTCCAAAACCTGTCAATGCAGGCTATGACGAGTATGAAAGGTCGATGCTGATATCACAAACGAGTTTTGAGAAAACATTTGGATTGTCTTCTGTATTTATTGAGTCTACTTTGATGGAAAACGGAGGTTTGCCTGATTCTACAAACCCTGCCACTCTAATCAACGAAGCTATACATGTAATTAGCTGTGGGTATGAAGAAAAGACTGCCTGGGGGAAAGAGGTAAAATCAAGGCTCTTGATCACTCTATAAACAAGGGAGGAAAAAATAAGAATGGGGCTGGAGTTTTATACCCTGCAGCTCATTCTCTAACTATTTTGCCTTACTTCCAATGACATTTCAGATTGGTTGGATATACGGGTCAGTCACTGAGGATATTCTGACGGGATTCAAGATGCACTGTCGGGGATGGAGGTCGATTTACTGCATGCCCGTAAGGCCTGCATTCAAAGGATCTGCGCCAATCAACTTGTCTGACAGGCTGCACCAGGTTCTTCGTTGGGCCTTAGGATCAGTTGAAATTTTCCTGAGCAGACACTGCCCACTCTGGTACGGTTTTGGTGGTGGCCGCCTTAAGTGGCTCCAGAGGTTGGCATATATCAACACCATTGTGTATCCCTTCACTTCCCTTCCACTGATTGCTTACTGCACCTTGCCTGCTATTTGCCTTCTCACAGGAAAATTTATCATTCCAACGGTATAATTCTATTTCTCATAGATTCATGGGTTCATGATCATACTGATCAGCTGGGACTAACTCTATATAACCTGCAAACTGTTGTTTTCATCCAGCTTTCAAATCTAGCCAGCGTCCTGTTTCTTGGTCTTTTCATGTCCATCATCCTGACCAGCGTACTTGAGCTCCGATGGAGTGGAGTAACATTGGAAGATTTGTGGCGTAATGAGCAATTCTGGGTAATAGGAGGTGTCTCTGCCCACCTCTTTGCCGTCTTCCAAGGCTTCCTCAAGATGCTAGCAGGATTAGACACAAATTTCACGGTCACAGCCAAAGCAGGCGAAGATGCAGAATTCGGAGAGCTATACGTGTTCAAATGGACGACTCTCCTGATCCCGCCAACAACCCTCATTGTCATTAACATAGTAGGAGTCGTTGCTGGGTTTTCCGATGCATTGAATAGCGGATACGAATCTTGGGGGCCGCTCTTTGGGAAGGTGTTCTTCTCCATGTGGGTGATTCTTCATCTGTATCCATTCCTGAAGGGTCTCATGGGGAGGCAAAACAGGACACCAACTATTGTTATTTTATGGTCTGTGCTTTTGGCCTCAGTTTTCTCACTTGTTTGGGTGAAGATAGATCCGTTTATCAGCGATGTCGATAGTAAAACTATCGCGCAAACCTGCACTTCTATCGATTGTTGAGCAACACACGTACGAATTGGAATTTTGCTTCGAGAATGATCATGATGCTATCTATGGATTCATATTTTTATTGGTTGATTGGTTCTTGATCAAGTACAATGTTTTTTCTGAGTAAAGGCCAGTTGATGAGAGGGGATATACTACAATGTACTGTGTTTGTTGTCCAAATGTGTAGAAAAGGGGCCAAAAATGATTAGAGTTGGTTGCAATATCAACTTATTAGATTGCAAGGTCTTTTGTCTTTCTGGCTTCTCTTTATGTTTGAATGCTGGATTCAATTGCATCTATTAACTAATAGTGGGTTGAAGCATCGCATTTGTAATGTATTTGGAAGGATAAGTTGAATGTGAAATAATCTCAGCCCTCTTCGTGATATTGGACTGGTAGATTTGCCTACAGTTAGTGAAGCATATCAGATTTGGGTTCCCTAGCTCTTTTATTCTAGGAACAAGTGAGGAAAGGGTATATTATTAGCAACTGAATTAAAACTTGGAAGGCAAAAGAGAAGGCTCTTCTCTGTGGCTCCTCTTTGCATGTGAACATCTCTTTTCCTGTTATATTTTTTCCTCTTTTCGCATCTCCCTTACTAAACATGATTGGATTGAAAACGAATGTGGCATTATTTTAGTTTAATTAATGTGCATAGATAGTTTGGTACTGTTTGATAAACAAATTATGGAAGAGTTATTATTTCATTTGAGTTGGTGTCATGTTATTATTTCATTTGAGTTTGTAAAATTTGAAATTTCTATTTACTTGTTATTACAATGTAATATAAAATGTTTTAAAAAAAATATTGTTCTAGAATTTTTCAAAAGTATAATATTGTTCTTATTATAAAAATAAAAAAATAGGTTGAGAAATCCAAAGAAAATAAATGCATATATTTAAAATATTATGATTTTTCCAATTCAACTTAACAAAAAATATATTGAACATTAAAAAAATTATCATTTTTTTCATCTTAAACCGAAAACATTAATAAGAAAGTAGTAAAGTAAAACAAATAATTAAAACATAAAGTACATAAATATAATTATTAAAACATATGGTTTGTGTACAACATATGGTGTCTAAGTAGAATTTATCTTACAAAATTTTATAAATGTCACTACTAAAGTTTACAAAAAATGAGTTGCATTTGCAAATGAAAACATATGTTACTAATATGTAACATTTGATACTAATATAGTTTTTTCTTATGATCAAATAATATAAAATTTATAACTAAAATTTATTAGATGGGTTTGTGCACAAATGAATTTTGCAGGATAATGTTAGCACAAAGGAATTATAACAAGGTAAAATTATTGAACATAGAAGAATCAAAGGAAGAAGAAATAAGAGAATAGAAGGATGATATAATTAGGATAGGGGTAATCTCTCGTCTATTCTCATATCCATTTCTCAATCATTACAAGTTAAGTACCCCTAACAGAATTGGAAATCAATTACATGGTAGTACAAAACAAAACTAACAAATTCTAACAAACCACGCCAGTTAAGAAGAAGATGCCAATAGCCTAAAACCTCTCTCCTCCACCTCAACTCCTAGTTAGAGCCTAGTTAACAAAAAATAATCCTACTTAACAGTGTCATTCATGACATTGCCCTCTTGATGAGAGGATCCTTGTCCCCAAGAATCAAAAAAGGAAAATCAAGTTTACAGGAATGTGAAGTCCTCCCATGTTGCATTTTTTGGACCAAGGTTGAGCTATTCTACCAATAACTGACTCACTACCTTGTTGTTCCTGTTCACTATATGCTTATTGAGCACTAAGACAAGATCCACGATAGGACAAATTTCTTCATTAAGTGATGGAAGTCCTATAGAAGGATTAGTAGTAGATCCCTTACACCTCTTGAGCATATACACATGAAACATAGGATGAATGAGGCTATTAGGAAGTAATTCTAAATGGTAAGCCACGAATCCCCCCTTAGCTATGACTTTGTAGGGTTCATAATACCTTGAAATAAGCTTACGACGACTTCTTTATGCCATTGAGGTATGCTTGTATGGTTGAAGATTAAGGAACACCAAATCCCCTTCCTAAAATTCATGTTCAAATCTTTTTCTATCAACAAAAAAATTCCATGCACTCTTAAGCTTTGAATAGTTGATCTTACAACAATTTATTCAATTGTAAAAAATCATGATAAAATATCTAAGATGACGAAACACTACTAGGAGTATTCATATCCCAACAAACTTGGGGAGGTGTATACCCATACAATTCTAAGAGGGAGAACCATTGATAACACTTGTGAGGGAAATGAAAATCTATGCACCTGAGGTACTATTCGATGCATTGATTTAATCGTTTAGACTCTTCATTAGTTTGGGGGTGATAAGTGGAGCTCATGTGAAGTTGAGTGTCTGCCCTCTTGAAGAGATAGTCAAAATAGGCTAGTAAAGCTTTTATCTTGATCAGATACAATGGTACTGCCAAAATAGGCTAGTAAAGCTTTTATCTTGATCAGATACAATGGTAGTGGGTATCCCATGTAGCCTATAAATATGGTCAAGGAATAACTATGCTACTTGAGGATTAGTGAAAGGGTGGGAAAGTGGTATGAAGTGAGCAAACTTAGTCAACTTATCAACGACCACAAGAATAGTGTCATAATTATCTGACTTGGGTAGGGCCTCAATAAAATGTATAGTGAGAGTTTGTCGTGCTTGGGAGGGAATTCGTAAAGGTTGTAGTAACCCTAGATAGGGAATATGTTCACTTTTGTTTATTCAGCAATTATCACAAGAATGCCCATGGTTAGCAACATCCTTGTGCAACCCTGGCCAAATGAGGGTTTTTTTCACTCTACGATGGATAGATTTAAGGATGGAGTGACCTCCTAAGGGAGAATCATGTATAGCTTGAAGTACCTTACTCTGTAGATTCCCATTAGAATTGATGTACAACCTCATTTTATATCTCAATAAATTTTGTTTCTAGTTGAAACTTGGCTTAGATTTCTAGTCAACAGTCAGTGTTGTCAGTAAGTCTTGAGCCTCTATATCGCCTTGATAACTAGACTCCACCTCTAAGACCCATGAAGGTACACTAGTGGAAATAGCTAAGCATTGTACAATATTTTCCATAAATTCTCTCCAGAATAATACATCAACAATTTTGTTCTTTAGTCCAAATATGTATTAAATATGGCATTATAAACCCAAGAGCTTAATAAGTCTGTTATTTGTAATATGTGTGATCAGTTTTTGCTCTAATAGATGATTGAGACTTTGTTGTTCTATTTTAATCACAAAGGTACCTACCTTTAGGTAATGTCTTCACTTATCTATAAATGCATGTATAGCTAATAATTATTTCTCATAAATAGAAAAAACTTGGTGCCTTGTGTTGATTACCTTGCTCAAAAAAGCTATAGGTATCCCTTCCTTTCACAAAATAACCCCTACTCATATGCCACATGCATCACTCTTTGATATAAAAGGAAGGGTAAAATTAGGAAGTGCCAACACTAGGGTTGTGAGCATGGCTTTTTTCATATTTATAAAAGCCCTCTTTGCTTTAGAGTTCCAACAAAAATTGTCTTTCTTCAACATGTTAGTAAAATGTTTTCTAATAACCCCTTATAAATTTCCTATAATAACTTGTCAAGCTCAATAACTCTTGAAGAGAATTGAGGATAGAGGGTTGCGAACAATGCACCATTTCTTCCACCACATATGGGGAGATCCTTACTATAACGCTCTCAAATTTTATAATTAAAATATTTTATCTTATAGTGGAAGCTTATAGCCAAAATATCGGGTATTACTGCTATAATCGATATAAGTTTGGCTTACTATAACATCTTCACAAAAATCACAAGGTTAAAACCTTTAAAAGTAAAATAGGGTAAATGGAAATGAGAGTAGATATATAAACATAAATATTAGTTTGGAGATTAACTCTAAGTACAATACAAAAAAAATATTGATAAAAGGGATACCATGGATCTAAGAGTCCTAAAAGGTATCCGGGTAAAACCATCATCCAGATAACATGACTCTTCATACCAAACCCCTAGTATAGAAAAATTACTCCACCTTATAAAATTTATCATAGACAGCAACATCATCTAGCTATTCCTCGACAACATTCATAAAAGCATCAGGGTCGTCTCATTGTGGGAATGAGTATCACCTATAAATATGATGATCGGTATGATACGTACTGAGTAAGGTGACAATACTATTGATTCAGATATAGTTAAGTGCATACATTCATAGCATGGAATAAGTACACATGCAAAACACATAAAATATCATAAGGTAGGTACTAATCTAGGCCTTTTTATTAGGTATAATAATTTTCATTCTATAATACCCACATCTTTTTAGAAAGTGTTGAATGGAAAATTATTCCCAATTTTCATGTTTGATTTTGATTTAGCATTATGATTTTGTTTAAGGCAAAGTTAGATTTGAAATAAGGTTGGAAAATTAAAATTTATGAATATTTCAAGCGAATTGATCGACTAATTCCATAAATCGATCAACTAATTTGTCGTTTTAGCAAAATGGTTTTTACTCAACTAAATCGATTGATTGGTTAGGAAACCAATCGACTGGTCTGTAGAATAGTCAAATGGTATGTTAAACCAATCAATTAGTTTGTTGAGTTGGAAATATTTTTGAAACTCAATTTTTTGGAAAATTTTCTTATACTAAAATGGAACCTTGTTAACCTAGGCTAAATTATTCCTAGGAGATTCTTAGCCTTTTTATGATGCTTTTGGCCCAAAAATACTACCTCACATTGACCTGAGAAGTCGATTAGGATAATTGAGGGAAGGGGAGATGACCTCAGCTTTGTATTCTTTCACCTTTCTCCCCTACACATTCTGAGATCATTACTTTAGTGTCATACTCAATTTTACTCAGTTAGGAGATTCCTTCCACGTTAACCTCCCGTTGCCCCTCTTGTGTATTGTATTTTTGGACTAATTGATCTGCACTCCTCTAGAATCACCATTTAAGCTCTAGAGGATAGGTTAGCACATCTTGAACGAAATCCATCTATTTAACTCAAATTCAAATGGAAAGAATTAGGGTTTTTGATTTGTTCCTAATCACTTATGATTCGTATTGAATAGCTGGCTATAAATATCCCTAATCACTCCCTTCAATTCACCTTCCTTTCAGCCACCAAAAATACCCAACTCTCTAGTATTCACCTTCTCCCTCTACACCTCAAACTTTACAGTTTAATTTCCTTCACTCTTCTAATCCTTTCTCTAACTCTCTCTTGTTTTAATTATTATAGTTGGATTAGGAAAAAGGTTGAGTGGTTCTGTTGTGTACCTTATGTTTTTCCTTTGGGGTGTGGTATGTTCATTCTTTTCCCTCTATTTCAAGTTTGAATTTATGAAATTTATTCATGAATTTCTAAGTTAAAACTTGTGTTTTCATGATTTTAAAAGTTAAGGATTTCACAGGTCAAGCATTTTTGTTTGAGGAAAGTTTTGCCTACATCAAGTAAGTTATTATTTCTTCTAAAATGGGTTATGAGTAATCTTGGATGATATGAAACTCTTTAAGTTGATATTACATGTTGGCATGAATATATAGCTTATATAACTAGATTTGGATGGTTAAATTGTGCATTTGAGTGAAAAGCATGAAATTTTGAGAAAATATGGGTTGTGATGATTAATGTTGAGAAGTGCAAGTAAAGTAGGATACAAATGTGCTATGTGAGGTTAAAACATGTTCCAATGTGGTATGTTAAAGATCTATGAGCATGATCTATGTGAAAATGATCGTTTAGTTATGTTATCGGATAAACTGATCGACTGGTTAGGTTAAAACAATCAAAGTGTTCCTTAAACAATCAACTGGTAGACCTAACTCATCAACCAATAAGCCTGCAACAACCTTAATCTTGCTCTCTGCTTAAACCCATCAATTGGTTGGACAAAACTGATCGACTGGTATATGAACATTCGATTGGTTTTTTCAAACCAATCGCTCACTTTGAGCAAAAGTAGAGTTTGGTCGAACCAAATTGATCAACTATTTGTCCTAAGCTAATCGACTGGGTGGACCAAACTGATTGTCTAGTTCGGTTGGTTTGTGTAATTGTAATCCCTCAAAATTTTAGAAAACCTATAATTTAATAAATAGTTTTTATTTGAAATAAATTAGCTTTTAAAGTTATTTAGTTTAATTATTTTATGGATTTTTTAGTATATAAATTTGGATAGGAGTATTTAATAAATTAAAAATAAATATTTCGTTATTTTATCATGTTATGTTTATTTAAATAATATCTCAAACTAATATTTTACTAGAATTATCCTTTTTGAATCAATATATTAAATTATATTGAATTATATTGAATTAAATTATTAAATTAAATAATTTATCAAAAATATTACATTTTATTATTTTCTAAATTAAATTAAATTATTTTTCCTATTTTCCCATTTTCCTTTTTTTTCCTTTTTCTTTTCCTCCTCCTTTTTCTCCTTTCCTTTTCTTCTCTTCTATTTCCTTTTTCTCCCTTTCTTGCCATTTTTTCTTCTTTTTTTCTTGTTGGAGGAGAACTTCAAGGGTATTTGATGCATTAGTTGAAGAGCTGAATCATTTCATCCACCTCTATAGCTTTTCTCTTTAGCTTCCTGTATTATAAACATATACCAGTCAACCAAAAACTACTCTTGAATACTTTCAATTATCACTAGGTAGTGCACACCTTGTGCCATTTGTTGTATCTCCTAAAGATGGAATAAATTTTAGTCCCACATCAACCAAAATCTACCATTAACATGGCTGCTGTTATAGTTATCTAAACAATTTCATATCAATCTCATCTTTAAAAACACATCTTTATTATACTTCTCCAACAAACCAGTTAAACCAATCTCGTGTCTTTTCACAAATTAAAACACTTCACATTGTGTGAGTCTATTATCTGGTCTCTTTACATTCCATACATTTAGACTCAATTGGGTGTAGGAAGATGTCTTGTTCCCCTATTAACATCTTTTGCTCTCTTCACCTGTTGTTTAACAAAATTAGCATGACTACGTGCAGCAGGTATAGCTGTCATTCTAATTATATTCCAATTGAAACTTGTAGTTGCAATTTCCATCTCAGCAATGCCCTTTCCTTTTCCTCTTATGTTGTCTTGTGTAGATATTCCTTTTGAGAAATTTTCAAATTTGCTCCTTCAAGGTGTGCTACTTCCTTAAGTTGAACCTCCATAGCTTGCGTTGGTACCCATACCTTAGTCACATTACTTTAACTTTTCCTACACTAGCTCTTATCATGTCCCAATTGTTCATGGAGCTTTTAATATTTAGGTTTCCACTCAAAAATTACTTTATGTTGTAGAAAGTCCCATTAAGTAGTATCACATCTATCTCCTTAGGCAGATAAGCCCAATATCTACCTCAGTCAGCAATCTAAGGAAGGAAATCCTTCCTCTAGCTGTAGAGAATGATTTAGCACATATAGGTTTTCCCACAAGTCTTCTCAAATGGACTAGAGAATCCTCCGTTAATCCCTTTGGTTGAACCTTAGGGGCAGCGACCATCTTTTCAGCTAAAATGGCCTGGTGCTGAAGGACCAGTAAGGCCAAAAAATCACCTTAGGATCAAATTTAAATAGGAAATAGCCCTGATTATGAACTTAAATTGCAGGTAAGGCACTCACAAAATGCTAGTTCCCCTCAGGCTAATCATGATCATTATATATAAAGGAGTTGTCAAGGACAATCACAGAGGGATTTAACATCTGAACACCGTAGTCTGTATCATGACCTTTTTTATTTATTGAAAGTTTAGTTGGTTTATTAGTGTAATTTGGATGAATTCATACATTGTCGTGATTTTTCTTATAAACCAACTACTATATGCACCCATGGCTCGTTTGCCATTATCAAGGATAGAAAGGAATGTTGCCATCGTATCTTGGTTTATTAGATTAAGGAATCAATACATGATATTATTATTAAGTTATCTCCTTGATGTACTAGAATCTATCAAAGAACCCAAGAGGACTGTCCATTCATCTAAAAGAACTCTTGAGCAAGGAATTAAGAATGTGAATGTGTTTCTTAATTCTGATGTTAGTTGTATTGATCAACTTAGAATGGATAGGCATACATTCCATGTGTTGTGTGGGCTGCTTTGAAATGAAGGTAGTTTAAAAGAGTCCAAAAATATGTTGATTGAGGAAAGGGTTGCAATTTTTTTGAACATACTAGCACATGATCAGAAGCATAGGATGATTTTGAGAAGATTGAAAAGATTGATTGAAACAATAAGTATAAATTTTCATCTATTGCTTAGCGTTGTCTTATGTTTGCATACAGTGTTGATGAAGACTCCAAAACCAGTGACAAAAAAATGTACAAATGAAAGATGGAAGTGGTTTAAGGTAGAATTCAACCTTACTTTATTAATATATGTTGGAATATATGATTAGGTTTTCATATTGCTAATCATTTATAATTTTGGTCCATGTTGAATCAATAGAACTACCTATGAGCATTAGATGGAGCATTCAACAAGGTTAGAGTACCAGATATAGACAAGCCAAGATATCAAACAAGGAAGGGAGAGTTGGCAACTAATGTTCTAGCTCCATGTTCCATCGACATGCAATTTACTTATGTCTTACCAGGGTGGGAAGATTCTGCCGTAGATGGTAGAATATTGAGAGATACTATTAGTAGAAGACATTGATTAAGAGTTCCTTATAGTAAGGAAATTAAACTTAGCGTTATAAAAGTTTTGGAATTTGAAAAGTTAACTATTTTTTTTTCGCTTGTACATAGGATATTATTATTTGGTTGATGTGGGTTACGCTAATGGTGATGGCTTCCTTACTCCTTATAGGGGTCAACACTATCATCTAAATGAGTGGAGGGGTGGGCATTAACCAAACTCTCCGATTGAGTTCTTTAACATGAAACACTTAACTGCTAGAAATGCTATTGAGAGATGCTTTGGATTATTGAAAATGTGATGGGCAATTCTACGAGATTCAAGTTTTTATGATGTTAGCACACATGCAGACATTATAACTGCATGTTGTCTTCTTTATAATCTCATACGTAGAGAAATGAGGTGGGACCCGATATAACAAGAGTTAGAGTTTGAAATAATGAACGCTTTCATGGAAAACATAAATGAAGAAGATAATATAATTAGTATTGTTGATACCTTAAATGCGTGGACTAGCTGGAGAGATGGTATTGCACGTGAGATGTTTGATAATTGGCGACTTCAAAGGGGTGTTGAGTAGAACATGAATGAGATGATGATCATCCTGTATACTTATGTTTTTTTGTAGTATTTAGACATTTGCTTTGATGCAGTATTTTGGGAATCTTGACTTATTGTAGTTGTGTTGATATATTAGAGACTTTTTGGATAGTTTTAATTAATGAAATTAAGATGATTGTATTGCTATATTTTGATTATTTATCAAACTTTTAGATGATGGTTGTATTAGATGGTTCATTGTTTGTATGTTTTAAATATCATGAATAATATATAACAGTGAGTACCATGAGTTTAAACTCAATAACTACTAAAAAAGGTTAGAGGAGGACTTGGAGATATGATGAGGATGAGAAGCTAATACAATTTTTGAAAGAGATGTGCCAAGATGGAAAAGTGGAAGGTTGAGGGAAGATTTAAAGCTGGATATCTACATCATTTGGAGAAGGTTTTTGTTGAAGCAATGCCTGATTTTGAGTTCAAATCCACAAATATTGATTTAAGATTGGGCTACTTGAAAAAAACACTTCAATGCATTGCTTGAAATTAAAGAGAAAGGGAGTGGCTTTGGATGGAATGAGGAATAGAAGATGGTGACGGGTGATAAAAAACTATGTGATGAATGGGCTAAGGTAATTTCTTATTTCCTTTGTGAATTTTATATTCAAAATTTTCTTAATTTTCTTTATCTCATATTTGGATATTGATCTGTCTTTATTTTTCTATTCTTGTATATGGATATATCTTATGTTTCTATTTTAATCATTATAGAGCCATAGGGATGCAGCGGGGTTATACATGAAGTCATTTCCTTCGTTCAATGATCTTGAATATATTTTTGCTAAAGATAGGGTTGTTGGTGCTAATGTTGCTACTGCTGCTGATAAAGTTGAGCTTGATATGTCACATGACTCTATCCTAGAAGCCATTTAAGAAAATGCTCATATGATACACGAGGATGATGAAAATAATGAAGATGTTAATAATGTATCAGCTCAAGCATCTGACACTAGGGGCAAGAGAAAGAGATCAAGTGCAACTATTGGTAGTTTAAAGAAATCTAGAGCTAACAAGGAAGTAGAATCGGCTTATAGTATCATAAGAGAAACTATAAAGCAAATATCTACCAACAATAAGGAGCAATTTAAGGAGTTGATGAGCATGTTGGATAGAAGCCCGGGGTTTGATAAAGACGTGTTGTATGAAGAATTATTAGCAGTCCATGGCATATCTAGAATAGAAGTATTGAAATTAATGAAAAAAATGAATAAATAAGATGTATGTAATTTTCGTCGATTTAAGGATGAAAATGAGAAATATGATTATCTTAAGATGTTATTGGGTGAATTTTAGGTTATGAAAATGCTTTCATTATGTATTAGATGGATTGGAGCAATAGTTTTTTTTTTATTAGATGAAGTTTTTTATTAGATTGATGTTATTGGATATTTAGTGTGTGAATTTATTTTAAATATTGTGTTTCAAATATTGTTGCGATATATCTTTATTAGTTTCTTTCATATATATATTTTTAGTTATTATAATATGTTATTTTAATGTATAAAAATTAAATTAAAAAATGTAATATATTAAATTTTGATTTATGTAATAAATAGTTGTTCATATCTGCTAAAAATATATTACTAATTTTTCATGCGAATGAAGTAAAATATAATATTATTCTAATATAAATTATTTTTCTTAAACCAAATATATAAAAAAATTATTTCCTTAAATAATTTACTCTTACGTGCCAAATAAAAAAAATAGATAAATTTTATCCTTTAATCATTATCTCCTTAATCCATTTTCCTCGTCCTAAACATACCCTAAGTCAGAATTATTGAACATAGAAGATTCGAAGGAAGAAGAAATCAGAGAGGAGGAGATGATAAAAGTAGGATAGGAGTAACATCTCATCGATTCTCATATTCATTTCTCAATCATATCAAGTACTCCTAACAGACTTCGAAATCGATTGCGTAACTGTCCAAATCAAAACTAATAGACTCTAACAGACCGCGCCAGCTGGGAAGGAAAATGCCAACAGTCTCGGCTCCCCGCCAGAGTCTAGTCGATAAAAATTACCAGTTTTTTTTTTTTTCTTTTCTTTTGCGGAAAAGGCCCGCCCTCCCGGACGTTATTGATTGCTGTATCTTGTTTACAACTCTGCCCGGGGACATAAAAAAGAAGAAGGTAAAAGACTAATAATGGTTGTTGAGCCGCCGGGAGCCCGGAATACGTATTAAATATAAAGAAAGGATAAAGGTATGGGTCACTTCATTGGGCCAAGGAAAGAGCTGGAAGCAATGCACATCCAGCTCAAATTAATTGGATTTATTATATTATAATACTAAACCCTCCTAACGGATCTGTATTGATCGTTACGTTTAAGTTGACAGGCTAGCAACTAGTAATAATCTTTTCTTCTTATAAACAAAAATAATAAAAAAAAACAACTGAAAATATTTTTCAAAAATAAAAAATAAAAATAGCAGACAGTCCTTTAATTCATCTTCCGGTTGTTGCTTCAAAAATAGAAACAACATATAATAATTAATAATTAAATAAACTCATAACCATGTGCCTCTATATTATGTCAAGGTTCCAGACGCTGAATGAGAATAGTACTACTAGCAAATGACCAAAATACACCTTTGGTCGATCTCCTAAAACAGTCACCTCCTTACCTTTCCCTCCCTTCCCTAAAATAATAATTATAATAATAATTGTCACATTTATATGCCAACGGCTAGTTTTACTGCTAATAATAACATAGAAAGGTAATATACATGAAGACCTGATTAGTAAATTATCTTTTGAAACCGCGGGCAGAAAAAGGCTATGCCTTTTTTCGATCGTCTTTCGTTAGCCTCTGCGGATTAGACGTTTTAACTATATATGTTAGCATAAAAATAGCGTATGGTATCCTTAAATTCTAATTAAAAATCAAAATTTTCATATAAAAAATAATATAATTGATGTGTTAATTATAAATGCATAATTTATTTTATAGTATTAAATTATAATTTATTTTCTAATAATAGTAAATTACGAAATTTGATTATTTAAACCTATAATATTATTTAAAATCTAGAGGGCGTGACTTTTTTTGTTAGAGATTTATTTCTGAATTTACAAACCTTATTTCTATATATTAAGTTTGCTTAATTAGCAATCCAGGTGTTCACTCATCCATGATCCGTGCATTTATAAAGGTAAAACTCGGGAGAAGAAATTGGCGATTGTCATTAGTGACTTGAGGAAAGAGCTACTGGGACGACTAGTTTCTATTAGCTTTATTGTATTGTTTATTTTAAAAAACACACACGTATAATATACCAATGTATATACACATGTTAGTGCGAAAATGGTATATACATAGAGAGAGAGAGACACACACACACATTTGTTTACTTCTATTTAACTTATATTTAATTAGGGTCATTAAAACATAAAAAATTATATCATTACTTATCTATATACAAAAATCTCTATGATTAGATATCAATTAATATTAGTATACTTCTAACTTTTTTTTGTAGAAAGAAAAATAAAATATAGTTCTATGTTTCCTTATAATTATAGTTATGATTTGTCATTGTTGTGATGTTTTATCATGAAATTGATTTTATCTTTTTTACAATTATGTTTTATAACTATTATATTATGATTCTCTACTATTATGTGTGTGTTTCAATACTATTGCATACATATTTTATCATATTTATGTATATGTTATACTATAGTTGTTATTTTTTAATTGATATTAGTTTTGATTTTCCTAAGAAAATTAATTTGTCATATTTTACTATAATTAACTTTATGTTCCTTTGCTATTATGTTATATTCTATTATTATTATACTTGTATTTCACTGCTATTGTGTTCATATTTTATTATAGTTATTTTTTAGGTTTCACCATAGTCGATTCAAGACTTATATCAAAAGAGGCACTCAAGCTGCAACGAGGAAGCAGATCATCGTCTTAGCTTGAGTTAATTTAGTGACTTCATTTTGGTACTCCAATGCAATCATCTTTTTCTAATTATTTGAAGCTTTGGATCGATGCTAAGAATTTTAAAAGATGATATGTTATATGTTATTACTTTTAGTCTTTTAGCTTTACATTGTCTTAGTCTTGAAACTTGAGTGATATGGTGATTACTAGCATTTAAAAAAAACACAAACATTCACTACTATAATTAGTGATGTTTAATTTTATTACTATTGGTGTTTCACTATCATTATATTGACCTTTCACCATTATTTTTCTTAATTGTTTTTATCATTATTATTAATTGATATTTTACTCTATTATTCTAATAATACTTCATTTTTATCATAGGAAAAAATATTTCACCATTGATACCCATATATATATATATATATATATATATATATATTACTATTATTAACTAAAAATCTCACAATTGTTTATAAGGTTGCAGTTAATTAGGAATGTGGATAATATAAACGCAAATATTAATTAGATACCAATTTATCACATGGTTTAGTTTTACAAATGGTTAAACGAATATATATATATATATATATATCAAGATTTATAATGCATAAATAAGTAAGCCAATTGATTTAATATTAATTTTATTAATTTAAAAAGTTTTGCTAAGAAAATATACCTTTTATTTTTGAACTTTTGTCAGTTGTGAGACATATTAATTAATAGGTGAGTGGTAATTTAGGAACATAGACAATATAAGTATAGATAGTTATCAACTAAATACTAGTTTAGGAGGACTTTAATTTAGAAAAGTGGATAATAAGAATGGAGTATTTTATCAAGAAAAGGTAAATTATAATATTTTAGTTATATTTTTTTCCCAAAAAGGTAAATTTTACAAATTTTATTTTCATTTATTATTATATAGTTGAAATATATCAACAATAATAAATTTATTTTGAATTTATCTTTTCTCAAAGGTATTATAAATATCTCTTCTCTCCTTTTCTACCTTTTTATTTTTAATTTACTAACTTTAATAATGGTTATGGACTACCATATTCAACAATTAGGTTAAAGTAATGTTTTCCCATCCATTTAGTGATTTGAAACTCTCGTTGCATTTCAAAAAAATTTTGTTCCAAAAATTCTTAACTATTATTATGGTTTTGAATATCATAAGTATTTTGAGTCACTTTTGGCCATCAAAATTTTGCGAGACCTTTCTAATGCATTGATTTTTTTTATTACCTTAGGTTTTTTATGATTCTTTTAATCATTTTCAAAATGATAAATGGATATTGTGAAGAAAAAAAATACTTTTTACCAAACCGTTCAATTTTAATTACGTTTTAAGCTATAAAAAGAATTTTCTAGATATCTAAAATTTATGAAACTTTAGGGATCCTTATGTTTTGATGTTATTGAGTATAAAATTTTTTAAATAATTATGTTTAGTATTTTTTATATTTAATCCACTTATTTTTACACACTTTTGGGTACCAAAAATCATTATTTCCTCTTCTAATCTAATCTAAAATTCATTAAATCAATCATAACCATCTATTTAACTTTAATAAAGTTAGATGGGTTTCCTTGATTGCCTAAGGGTTTTTAACTGACCCTTCCTCTTCCTTTTTTTATTTATGTTAGGTTAATTTAGCCTTTATTCATTCTTATCCCCAAACTTATTCTTGAGCATATTTTCCTCACCTCCATCACCAACCCTTCTTCCCTTGTCCTTCCATTTTCTTTCATCTTCAATCTTTATTCCTTTGGTTTTATCTCATTTTTTGGTTAAAGCTTTAGGTAATTTGAAGAAATCTTATTTCCTATAATCTCTTTTCCTTTTGTTCATCCACCAAAAGAGTGGAGCATGACATTCATTTCCCTTTTTGTGTTTTTATTTGGTTCTTTTTGAATTTTGAAGAGTTGTGGCAAAGTTTTGTTGATTTTTGTTATAAGTTGTTCAATAGCAATGAGAGGCTCTTAATTATTTCTCTAGGAGATTGGGATTAAGTAAACATGACAAAACCACTATTGGATAAAAATTTATGTGCTAAAATGTGTTTGGTTGATTTGTGGTGAAAAATGGCCATTTTTTGTGGCTGTCGACTTTTAAGCCTTTGGCCATGATTTAGTTATTTTAATTATTTTGAGGATTTCATTTTATTTCTTGTTATTTTAGGTAAATTTTGGCACATGATATGTTAAATTTTATCCATGTTTAGGGTTAGTTATGATTTTTGTAAGTTTGAGCATGTTTAGAGGTAGTTTGAAATTTCACTTATGATATGCATTTTTTGAGTATTTTTTATCAGTTTCATTGTTCTTCATGATAAAATTGATAAGTTTCTAAATTTTCATGATTTAATTCCAAGCATGGTACAAGTTATGGTTATATTAACTTTATAGGATTTTAGGGGTAAAATAGTCTTTTAACTTGTGTTTTGATTTTTCAGAAATGAAAATTTGGTCTTAATATATTATATCTATTATAAACATACTTTGGTTAAAATTTCATGAAATTTTATAAGGGTTTTCTATTTGATTTGAAAATTTGATTATTGAATTTCTTAGGAATGGTGATTTATCATAAATAGTAACTACCGTGAATAATGATTCATGGGAATAATTAATCTACTATTTTTACTTAAATTTTTCTCTAGATATTTCGTCGGGTGTGAATACTAATTCTAATATATAGTAACTAGTGGTATAACTAGTGCATTATTTAAAATATACAAGTTGGTTGATGGATTTAAATATTTTATCAAGTGCCCATAAGCATCATTAAAACACTAAATAAAATAGTAATCTTTATTATCAAACTTTGGATATTTATATCTTTATTAATTTCTTTTTGTTTAATATGATTCTATTACAAATAATTTTAAATATATTATTCATATATTGCATGGACTTATAAACTAATAATAAAATTATATTATTATCATCATCATTATTATTATTATTATTATCACGAGTTGGTGTTTAGTAAGAAGGCAAAAAATACATTATTCATCGAGTGATATATAACGTAATATTCCAAAAAAAATAAAATAAAATGGAACTCTAGAATTCTACAAAGAAACTACGGTATTTCCTCCAGCTAGAACGATCATTCTCAACCTTCATAACATTTAACCACGAGATATCTGGATCTAAATATTATTAATAAAATATCCAAATTCTCACAGTAAAAAATCATCGCGAAAAAAAAAAGAGAGAGAGAGAAAGATCGGACCAAAATTTACTATCCAAAACTGAAAAATAATCACGTGAAATCTAGCAGTAATAGTATATAACAAGCTGCGGTCGTATACTCCAAGGACAAGTCGGTCCTCACAAGTCACAACTGTTACCTCCACACTCAACCCAAAATCCAATCCCATTCCTCTTGGCCCCCAGCTCTAGGGACTAGAGTAGCTTGCACACTGAAACTCTCTCTCTTCTCTCTCTGTCCCGCCCCCTGGCTCTCTGCGAAGAACAAAAAATGAAGCTGCAAAGCCAGCAATTCCTTCCCATTATCCTTTTCCTCTTCCTCCACCCCTCCGCCACCTTCTCTGCCACCCCTGCCACTTCGCCTTCCAAATCACCCACCCCTGCAGCTCCTGCCCCTGAATCAACCACCCCTGCCCCGGCAGCCTCCGCATCTTCACCTTCTTCTTCGTCGTCGTCTTCTTCTTCAACCCTTGACCCTAAAGAACTAAGAGCCCTAGAATCTCTCAACATACCAACCTCAAAAGATCCTTGTTCTAATCCTTCCCTCCGCAATGTCGTTGTTTGTGACAACTCCAAGCCCTTCAGACACTTAACCTCCCTTCATCTCATAAATTGCTCAAGTGATGTTGCGCTTTCCACCACAGCACTTAAATCCCTATCCACCCTTAAAGATCTTCAATTCATTAACTGCCCATTGAGCCCCATTAAGTTCCCTTCTGAACTCATCTCCAGTCTTCACACTTTCACCTGCATCAACAGTCTGAAAAAGCTCAGTGGTGTTTGGCTCGGCAAATTAGAGAACTTAACAGATCTAACTGTTACTGATGTTTCAATTCGAGCAAGTGGTCCAGTCATTGTCGTAGGTAACCTTCACAATCTCAAATCTGTAACACTTTCTAATACTAACCTTTCTGGGAGCCTTCCAACGCATTGGCATGGCAACATTACCCACATCGACTTGTCTGTCAATCAGATTAAAGGGAAGATACCCGGTGTGCTAACCTCACTTGAAAGCTTGGTCTCCTGGAACCTGTCTTCAAATCGGCTGGTTGGAGAGGTGCCCACTTCGATTGGGGACTTGATTTCGCTAAAGAACTTGTCTTTATCTTCGAATTCGTTGTCTGGGCCAATACCTCATGGGATTGCGGCGATGCCTTCTCTGGCTCATCTTGATTTGAGTTCCAATCAGTTCAATGGCAGCATCCCTGGATTTTTAGCTGATATGAAGTCGTTGAAGTATCTGAACCTAGCGAATAATAGTTTTCAAGGCGTTATGCCTTTCAATGCATCATTCATCAAAGGATTGACTGTGTTCAAGGTTGGTGGTAACATGAATTTGTGCTACAATCATTCAACTATTTCATCAAAAATTAAGCTTGGCATTGCCAAGTGTGACAAGAATGGATTTCCATTGTCGCCTCCAGCAAAAAGTGAGTCCGATGAGGACGACTATAGTGACGATTATGATTCAGCTGATGATACCAGCAAGGACGATAAAGGGCATCATGGTCCTAACAAGGTGGTTCTTGGAGTGGCGATTGGGCTTTCATCAATTGTCTTCTTGATCATATTCCTTATCCTTTTATCAAAATGGTGTGCTTGAAAAGCTTCAAGATTGAAGCTTCTCTTAGATTATTAGGTGAAAATTTGTTAATTCAGATCCATTTCTCACTATTTTTTTTTTACTTTATTATTGCATTGTTATACAATGGGGCTACTAAGGGTAGTCGCAAAGAAAAAGGAAGAAAATGATACTCCGGAACAGGAGTTGAAATTCTTTTTCTTGCGTATTGGGTTACTGTGATGGAGATTCTTTTTTGGCTCGCTTGGGCATATAATATGATGAAGAAAACTGCACAGGTTCGGTATTCATGTTATGAGTTTGGTGTTTGTCTATTATTAGAGGCCACGGAGGAGGTAGCGGTGGTTGATGCATTTGGAAAGGGGCAGGGGACTAATAGTCTAGTACTATGATTATTCGTTTTCCATGTAAATGGAATCATTATTTTCCTTGAGATGCAAGCTCATTCTCTATTTGTTTTTTTCATATAAAATTATAAATCCTACATATCCTGTCTGGTGACATCTGGCCTTTTCTTTTTTCCTTCTTTTCTTGCACTGCCTGGATTTTTCTGCCATATATGTAGTATAATAACTTCTAGACAATCCTCCAATAAAGCGGTAGTCTTTTGATTCTTGTCTTCATCTTTTTAATACAAGCTGAAATGTTCAGTTTGAAATATACTAGCTTTCCGCAGTTTTTCTCTTTCAAATTGTTGTTTTCTGCATAGTAAAGGTAGGATATCGCTAAGGTGCAGACTGCAGGGTCACTAGCTTCGAGAGACAATAAAGTGTTCCTTGGGAGATCGTAAGGGCGTGTTTGATTCAAGATAACATTTAGAAAACATTTTCTTTTTGCTTTAAATTTCGGGAAAACTATTTTTAATGTAACAATTTTAAAGTTTGGGATGAGACGGTTATTTTTATATTTTTTCCTACCGAAAGGCTGTTTTTAATGCTATTTGTACACAAATTGATTCTTCTTTTCTAATTATATAACCAGTGGGTTAGTAATCATTATCATCATCGTCATCATTATTGTTCTTATTAGCATTATTATTTTGGTGTAATATATAGGTTACTGTGAAAAATGATGATTCGAGAATATAATTTTTTTAACATATTGTCCACATCTCAAACTTAAAAAATTGTGTAAATAAGCATAAATTCCTTGTTTTGTACGATACCTTTTCCTTATTTTCTACGAAAGGCTCAAAGTGTGCAACTAAATGCCTGATCAATGGTCTTCATTCAATTTTCCAGGAGCATCATTAAGACAACAGATACTCGAGTTTGAAAAGTTGTCATAGAGAAGAATTAGGGCTTTTTACCGGTAACAACATGACGAAATTCATCTGCATTTTAGCAGACATTTTTCTGAGAAATTAACATGGTTATCCTGTGGCTGTGAATACATAAGTTGCTCATGCAAAAACGGATTTAAGCGTTTTGGTGTAGATGCTCCGACTAACTGCTACTGAAGACCATACAGATGATAAGGAATGGGTTTACTCTCAGATTCCTACATACCTTGGTAACCTTGCAGGTTGGTGCACTATAATCAATAGAATTGATGACCACTCTCCGGGAAACAAGACTGCCAGTTTCTGTCTCCAAAATATCCCCATTCCTGTCCCTACATCAATTGAATGATCACTTTAACCTGGGGCTGCAACCTCTGTTTCGTGGTTGACTGGAAGATCCAGACTCAGTTTCACACAACTTCATATATGGACCACAATTTTGGTATTCCAACTCCTTTGACTGTCTAAATAAAAGCTGCAAAATTGCATGATAAAAACCTGTAGCTATTTGCCCTATATCTGGAAAACTTCACAGGTAACTCCGCCCAAAGTTTACGCACAACAGTCATCACCAGCAACCTCGGCAAGAACAGATGCCATTCCTAAAACGGTGAAAGCGATTAGCGTCCCGTACAAGAATATCTCTACCACTACTTCTCGACATAAACTTGGCCATATCATGGCATTCAGAGCATATTGTTGAGTTCTTTGTGACATGAATGGTTCTGCCTGGTGAGAGATTTAACAACCCAAAAACCATGGCTAACTGTTCTGTGTGCCCACAGTTGGCTACGTCCATCCCCTTTTTATGTTTATTAATTAGGACGTGCTTCATTTTCATAGGGTAAAAGTCTTCCCTCATCTTCATCTTTAACCTCTTCAGTGATGACCTGATCTTTTGGGATTGTGCATGAGTATTGCCGTTTGTAAAAATATTAACCTTTCCCTTGACTTCAATCCAACTGCAGCCATGATTCTTTTTTAGAGAATGGCGTCCAACTTTACCCTTCAACTTCTTCACTAGTTCCAAGATCTCTGACTCGGCATATATGTCTGCAAGAAGTATATAGTACCCTGTGTTCTCTGGCTCCAGCTTAAAAACATGTTCTGCTACTTTCTCTGCTAATTTTACTTCATGATGCATCCTGCATCCTCTAAGCAAGGCACCCCAGATTCTAGCATCCGGTTTCAGAAGCATTGTTTCAATATATTTGTACGCTTCTTTTAACTTTCCAGCCCGTGCAAGAAGATCAACCATGCACGCACAATGCTCCATTTTTGGGGGGATATTATGCTCATTTTTCATGATATCATAAAACATCCGCCCCTCGTCAACCAATCCCGAGTGACTACAGGCAGATAGTATAGACATGAAGGAATGCTCATCAGGCTCAATGCCAGCATAATTCATATCTCCAAAAGTATTGATAGCTTCCTTTCCAAGTCCATGGATGGCATAACCAGCAATCATTATTGTCCATGAGACTAGATCCTTTCTAGGAATCATACTGAAGAGCAGACAGGCAGGCATTATTGCTCCACATTTTACGTACATGTCAATAAGTGCATTAGCAACTGATGAATCTGTGAAATATCCATTTCTCACAACATGAGCATGGACCTCTCTGCCCCTTGCTAACGCACCTAGGCTGGCACATGCTGGAAGGATGCAAGCCATTGTTATGCTATCAGAGATCGACTTCTCCTGCATCTCCACAAACAAATGAAGAGCTTCATTAGGTTGGCAGTGTTTTGAGTAAGAGCCTATCATTGTATTCCATGAGACAGTATCCTTTGCGGACATCTGATCAAAGATTGATCGAGCATCTATCATGCTCCCACATTTTCCATACATATCCATAAGAGCATTGCAAATAGATAAATCCGATTCTAAGTCATTCTTTCTAATATAGTCATGTAAAACCTTTCCATTTTGCAATGACCCACTGGCACCGCAGGCACTCAACATACTTGTAATAGCATAACTATCAGGTTTGATACCCTCACATCTCATTTCATGGAACAAGCTAATTGCATCATCTGATAAGCCTTCTCGAACATATGCAGCAATCATCGATGTCCATGAAACAACATTTCTTCTACACATATTCTTGAAAACACAAATGGCGCTGTCTAGATCACCAGATTTCGAATACAAGTCAAGTAATGTATTATCAAACATCAAACTACTGTTTAAAGAAGCTCTTGTTGCAAACCCGTGAAGAGTTCTACCCATCATAAGAGAACCAACTGTTGCACAAGTTTCAAGGACACAAACCATAGTAGTCAAATCTGGATGGATTCCCATGGAAATCATATCTACAAAAAACTCTATTCCTTTTTCTGCAAACCCATTAGCAGAATACCCACTAATCATGGAATTCCAAGATACAACATCTCGATCACCCATTTCATCAAACAACTTCTGTGCATTCCTTACCCGGCCACACTTAAAGTAAAAACCAATTAGTGAATTCACCACCGTACTGTTTGTGTCCAAACCAAATTTTAACAAACATCCGTGAAGCTTCACACCTTCCTTTGCGTGACCAATTCCCGCAAAACACTTCAGAACACAAGAAAATGTGTATGCATTTACCTCAACACCCATCAATCGCATCCTATGAAACAAAAATATCCCTTCTTTAAAATTACCTATCTTCGCGTACTCATTAATCAGTAAATTCCATAGAAATGCCTTCTCATTAGCAATCCTATTGAAGATTTCTCTTCCTCTTACCAAATCCCCACAGCTCACATACATAAACACGAGTTTCACACCCAAAGCACAGTCCACACTCAAATTGTTGGACGAAATGAGTGAATGAACTTTTCGCCCATCTTTAAGCGACTTCTGTTCAGCACAGAGTTGGAGTAACGTACAGTACGTGCCCAATTCAATCTGTGATTTGTCTGACTCAGAAAGCAAATGCATCGCACCTTTGAGATCATCCATTTCACATGATCTTCGAATATTCTTGTTGCAATCAATAGTTTCTTCGCTCAAGGTTCTATTCAGCACAGCTGAGGCTTTAATAGAGGGAAGTAATGGATTCAAGATCGAGAATTCTCGATTGATTTTAAAATTTGATTTGAAAACTAATACTCCTTTCGAATAGGTATGGATCAGGCGTCTTTCACGGTAATCTCGATTGGGGAGAGAAAACCAGATGGTTCTTACGGTTGATGTCGCCATGACTAGCATGGGAGAGAGAGAGTGCGCGGGAAAGTTCAAGCAATGCAAACAGGATAACCCAACGACGGAGTTGGTGGTTGTAAGTAACTGCCTAATTGAGGTGAAATAGTAATAGTTAGTTAAAAGAAAAATGATGATAGACCGGGAAAGAAAGAAAAAAAGAAAGTGAGGTGTGATAAACACGGACCAGCAAAATGCGTGGAGCCAAGATATAATAGTAAATTTTTCGTATCATAAAATTATCATCCCACTGCCACGTCTATTTAAGTAACAATGGTATATCAAAATTTGTGGACCGGTGTGCTTATCCCCAAAAACACAAAAACAATTTTTTGTTCTTTGTGTTTTTGTCTGTTTCTCTCTCTTTTTTTTTTATATATATTTTTCTTCGTCCCATTTTCCATCTTGGTCCTCGTATCTAGGATTGTGTAAAAAATTCGGGATCCGAAAATTAGATCCGATATTTAAAAATCATATTCGACATTTCGGATATCCGAACCGGTTTTATTCTAAAAGGATATCCGACATTCGGATATTCGGTTTTTTTATTATCCGATCCGAAAAAATATCTGATATTTTGTTAATTATCTCAATAATACACCATATTATTGTGTTTTTATAGTTTTAAGTTTTAAAATTTTATTTATTTTTATATTTTAAATATTTATAATAATATTTTAATACTTCTTTTAGATAAAATATGATATTTATATGAATATAGATATGAATATTAGTTGATATACGATCCTTATTTTTAAAAATATTATAGCAAAAGTTATTAAAATTGATAAAATAGTATTTTCATACGAATATTGGATATATTCGAATCCGGTCTATATCCGGTCTATATTTTTCGGATATCCGCATCCCGGATATCCGGTCTACAAAAATACGGAGCGGATATCCGAAAAAAATATCCGAATGGATACGGATATTCGGTTTTGCACACCCCTACTCATACCCGGTCTTGACATCACCATTTTGGAGTAGTATACATGATATTTAACATGCACAAACAGATTAAAAAATAATAAAAATAAAAATGTAAAACATCTACAGCAACAATTAATATACCTACACATAAATATATACTACAAACTTGAACACTACTTTTTTTTTATTGGGTAAGCAATAGTAATATTGGATAACTTCTCATAAAGAGGTGATACGTACTTCTATTCCTATATCATCCTTAACACCAAGTATATATGTTGGGCACGAGATTTAAAACAAATATAATGTTGCGAAGCCCATGTCTAATGGCTATTTCTTTCACTTTTGCCTTCAAAAGGGCTATTTCTTTAGCTTTTGCTTTCAAAAGTTATGTTATTGTAATAGTAGGATGGCAATGGGATATAAAATTCTATCCTTATTTTTGAATTCAATAAAAAAAATATAATATTTTCTTAATTTCTATTTTTTGTCGGAAAATATTCGATCTAATTTTTTGGGAATTAAATTTTTATACCTAATCGAATCTCCAATCTAATTTTCATTCTCAATTTATTTTTTGATCTTAAAATTCGATCCAATCCCCAAAATCTGACCATATCCCTAATTTTCGATCACATCCCTAATACCAAATCTTATTTTTTATAATATACTTTTAATATATATAATATTTGGTATGAGTTCAGAAATAGAAACCCCAAATTTGTCCCCGCCCCATTGTTGAAAAAAGATCTAGTAAAATCATCGAACCTAAACTTGAATGTAAAATCTCCAATAGGACCCTGAATTTGTAAGAAAAAATTAACATCCCTCTAGACTAGTATATTTGTCGAACATCTTTTCACTTCTTTCTCATGAACAGCGATATACCACAACTATTAGCTATAACTTTAAAGTATGTTGTTTAACTTTTAATCGCCTCCAAGTCTGTGCTACCCATTTGAGCTCATGGTACCAAGCATCAATTTTATGCCTAAGACAAACAGTATTTATAATATGTTTTCATATTTCATATTTAAAGAGACAACCAAAGAACAAAAGTATAATACTCTTATTGTTCACAATAAAAAAATATTTCTTTAAATATTTATGAAAAAAATATAAAAACACTCTAAAAAAATAGAGTGTTACCGCGACACCTAACATTGGATAAACATCTTACCGTTCATCTCATGATAGATACAAGTCTAAGTATCTAACTAACCAAATATAAGGAACAAAGTGAGAAAATTAGATAGCATAAAAGATAGTAAGTGTTATGGTTTATAAAACCAAGGTCATATTAAATCCAAAACAACTAAAATTACATAAAAAGTATGTTCACAAAGATAAGGCAACAAAACAAAAAAAATAGTTATCTTAAGGACCCACAAAGTCATCTATCCAAACTTCCACCCTCATTTACCCTAATCCCAACACATAAATTGGTCAGCTAGTGACCACCCTAACTACCAGCACAAATTCATGATATCCTCATGTGCTTTACTATCATGATATCCTCAATATGATAGCCTCTACATGTATATGAAAGTAGATGACATCATGCTCAATGATAGATATGAAAAATATCAAGTTTCACACCATGTGAAGGAAATTCATGATTCATCATACTTAACACACACACACACAAAATCATGGGTATCAACATATGTACATGTGAAGAAACATACCAAGGTTGCAAGCTACTAAGATAAGCTCTAAGGTCCATTCCATTTAATTATTCATGAGATGTTGACCACAATGTTATATAGTCATTTATTTATATGAGCAATGAGTTGGATCATGCAAGCGTTCATAACTTAATGGCGAGTTAATCCGTAACTACTCACGAGGCAAGGTATCATATCAATAGAATATCCATATCAAGGTCAATCATATAATTAATAGAAAGCCACTTTAATACACCTCCAAGAATTATTTGGGTTATTATCTCTTTAGAGTCGTCATCACACATATACTTTCACACATACTTGAAGGTGAATATAATAATAGCTACCCCGATCGGCTACTCCGAGGGTTGGAGATATATATCGGCTTAAACGACTTCTTTATCCTTGATTCATCAACACTCCATGTCATAAACCCTATCAAGGGTCACCACCATGATATCCAAATACCACCACATCACTCTCTCATAACACTCAATACTTCTTATTGGGGCATTAGAAGTGATATCATCATTACTTAGACAACTTAATCCATAATTTGTGTTCATTAATTCATGCTAATTAGTATATTTTCAACATCCAAGGATAATATTATGGCATAAATTATTTTGACAGTTAAACTAGATGAGACATAGGTACTTGAGAAGGAAGATATTTGGGAAGTAAGGCTCCAAAATTTAAGCTCTTGGGTTTGTAAAGATATCCTTTCCATGTGGAATGAGGACATTTGGCACAATCAAACCCTAATATTTCTATAAAAAACAATTGATCAATTAGTCAAATGGATTGATTGTTCTAGATACCAGTCAATCTGTATGGACAGATTGGTTGATTAGTTCAGGCAAACTAGTCAACGGGTTCAAGTTAAGGGCAAACCAAATAATAACACAAACAAATAAATTGATTGGTTTGACTAACCATATGATTGTTCTAGCGGCTAATCTATTAATTTAGCCAAACTATACACAAACTTATGCCTCAAACATCAACCATACCACATCCATATCATTGAACACCTACAAAACTATATTATTCATGTTCAACTAATCAATTATGATGCATTTTTAATTAATCATAAAAATACACACACCAATTGTTTTACCTAAAATAACCTAACTCAAGGCATGGTTCACAACAAGCATTACCATTATCATACATGTTCACACATGAAAATCATAATTCCAAAACCTACACTAAGCCACTTTCTTATTCACTATACATCACAAGGAAAGAATAACTTACCTCTATTGAAACTTAGCAAAATTTACACCAAGTAGGGAAAACCCTTAGTTGAAAATGCTCAAACCTTGAACACTTTAAATGAAGATATTAAAACTTTGTAAAAATTCTTAAAAATCATTAAAAAAAATAAGAAACTCAACAAGAGATTAGGAAAATTAGAAAAATCAATCTCTACCAAATGAAAACACCAATGAAAAGATTCAAGCCCTCAATCTTTTCCTAAATCTATCCCTATCTTGATTAAGAGTAAAACATACAAAATTTAGAAAATGGATTAGAATAGGTGTATTAGTTCTAAAGCTAAGGGCAAGAATAGAATATGAATGAAGGCATAAGAAAGGGAAAAGGTACATGTAACTTAGTGGTTGAGAGATAGTGAGGAAAATGGAGGGTAAGTTTGCTAGTATAACCCTGATTTGATGGGGAAAAGGGGGAAGCCTATATAACACCAAAATCCTTATTATCCCATGTGAAATCTAGTACTCTTAGGTGAATTTCCCAAGGAAATATGAATGAATTTCTTCATGCCAATATGGTGAGAGTTGAGGACTACCAGAGCACTGCACCATCAAATCTCAAAAACACATGAAGGGAAAAGGGACAAAAAATAGAGGGAAACAAGATTATTAGATCTTTTGATGTTGTAAGGGATGAGATCATCTATATGGATGATGCATAGAGTAAAGAGAATCAAGGAAGAAGAAGACAATGGTGGTGAGGTCATTGATAAATCCATATTTTATGGAATTATTTGATGTATGTTGACCCAAATTTCTATATTTGTTATGACATTTTTACATTTTTCTTCAAGTTTTCTTTATTAGACTATTATTCTAGGAAAGGATTAAATCAAGGAAAGTTAAGTAAGAAACTAAGGAAAAAGAGCACAGTATGATGAGCAAAGCTTGGAGTCAGGAGGTTTTGGATACACTATAATGAAAGACCCGAAAAGAGAAGTTATGTGAAAAAAAATCAAGTCAAAACAATGAAGAAGGGGAAAATAAAACTACCCCATATTCATGAAATACGGGCCATATTTATTGGTCTTTTATCCCATGTGCCTTTTAAGTTATCTCATAAGCATTCCTTTAGGGGAAATTTTTTTGAGTCAAAATAATGAAGAAGGTGCTCCATATTTACTAATATGGATTGTATTTTTGCCAAAATTTTGGATATGTTACGCATAACCTTCTTCCTATATATATGACATATTTTAGGTTAAACGGGAAGAATTAAGAGCATGGTTGTCAGAATTTTAACTTTGTTTCCATTATTTTCATTCCACCAGGGCTTTGTGCTAGATTTAATTCATTCATTCATTTGTTGCATTAGAATCGAAGGATTAAAGATCACTTGATGTTGCATTGTTGCAATGTTCTAATTTATTTCTTTCCCTTTGTTTGATTCATTTAGTTTACACTTTTGATTTTGTTTAATGAAAGTCTCATTCTTCACTTATTTAATTGAAATTTTATGATTTTGTATAGGTTAATTCAGTTTTATTATTCCATTCATCTATTTTGATTAAAGTTATGAATTTTTTATTTTTTATGTTTTTAGATCTCTTGTGTTCATTTTTTATTAAGATACTATGCTAAATTAGTATAGGATAGGAGGATAATTGAAGGTTATGGGATAATTGATTGTAAGATGTCAATTGGACATATTCATTATTTAATTTTTTGTTAAATTGATAAATCGTTTCTAATGATCACTGATATAAGGTTTGTGCTTTATTATCTAGCTTAATCACTTGGTCAATTTGAGTGCTACTTGAATTCTAGGATAGTATAGTAAATTCACAATTATTAATGTATACATCTACAATTAGTAAATAGGTTGGTTTATTTATGAAACAAAGATACTAATTCAATCTAGTTCATTAATCTTTATAATTGCGTAATTTAATTTGACTATAATTATGGGTCTAGTTAACTTTGTCTTAATCATTAATGATGCCATATGAGTCAGTAATTAGTTAAATCCTTGGTCTGAAGTATTGATAAATACATAACATATGCATTATCTTAGTGTGTTTTAAGTATAATTTATGGGTGTCACACCCCAAAAATTCAATATTTTTTTAAATGAAAAACTCTTAAATTAAAAACCCGTGAAGTCTAGGGATATTACCACCACACTTAGTACTAGACTGGTTCACTCCTACCGTTCCAGTACCAAGTGCTAAGGCTAAAAAAAAGATTATCATCAACTTAATCAATACATAAACTAAAGCCCATAAATATACAAATCAGAGTACACATGAATGATTACATAATCTGAAGTACGAAAACAAAGCTCCATGAAAGGGAATAGTGCCTACAAGCATTTAAATCATTTTGAAATGTTCAATACATGGAATTAATGATAGAAAGAAATAATTGTATCATAGGAAAGGAAAACCGGCCACGCCACTCTAGAATTCGATCCATCCTAAGATCATCACTGAGTTTAGATCAAGGATATTCTTATGGTATGTATTCTTATATATAGTTATTTGGTTAAGGTTGAAATATTCGATGATTTTTGGAAGTTAAACAAGAGCTTGAAGCCATAATAATATTTTAAATGCACGGGTCAAGGATAAAATAGATTCATGAGTATAACGAAATGTAATTTCAACCATGTTGGGATTTGAAATTAGAAAATCTCAAAAGAAAAATATTGTAGGTCTATTTACTAGGTTTCTGATGGAACTTAGATAGCCTCGTTCTAAGTTTGGATGAAAAAGTTATAGCTAAGATACCAAAGATTGTCCAAATAAGCACAAAATAAGAATACAACTTCTACTACACCTATGGTTTCACCATCTATCTTACAAAGTCTCTTTATTTCTTCCCTAATTTTTTAAACCCATATATATATATAATCCTAGAGTTTAGGATATCTTTATATTTATCTTAGCTACCAACTAGTGCCAAATTTTAGAGTTCATTTGTTTTTTAAATAAAACCAAGGATTTATTATACAAAATTGAAAATTTGAAATATCGGTTAATTATTTCCTCTCTTTAATTAATTTCTTTTTATGATTGATATGTATTTTTATTTGATGTGTTCTCTTATTCTAATCATATGTGAGTAGACTCCTTGTTTATGATTTGGGAAAGAAACCAACTTGTAGATAATTGATGATGAATTAGTGTATGTTCTTGGTGAACATTTGAATATGTACACTTAAATTCTTGTGATTTAACTTTGTTGATCTATTTAATCAATGAATTAACAATCATAGGTAACTAATTGAAAGACTAAAATATGAAAATTTATTAGACCTTATAGGTGGATATTTTATAGTGTTTTTTGGTGTATGTTGGCCTAGCTTTCTTTATTTGATATAATAATTTCACCCTTTTCTTCTAGTTTTCTCTATAGACCTAGTTTTGTAGGAAAAGATGAAATCAAGGCAATTTAGGCAGATAAGTAAGAAAAAGGAACACGATATGGGGAGAAAAGATTAGAGTCATAGAAATTTAGATGCACCATTACGAAAGACCCCAAAAGAAAAGTCATATATACAAAAATCAAGGCAAGGTAATAAAAGAGCAAGAAATACGGGTGCCTAGTACTTATAGCAAGAAACATAGGGGGTTATGATGAGTTCATATTTTGACACATTTTATACCCTTATAATCTTAGTTTTTGGTAGTTTATTTAATTAATATAGGGGAATAATTATTGTTTTATGCTTAAGTGGTAAAAATTGCATAAATTTTATTATTTGAGCTAAAATGATATAAATTAAGTAAATTTAGAATAAAATATTATTTATTAATATTTATTAAATTTTATTTTATAGGTTTTATTTTTAAATAAAAGAAAAAAAAGATTTTGACCTTTGGACCAACGGCCGAAGGCCGAAGGCCCAAAGGCTTGGAACAAAACGACGCCGAACGAAGGCCCAAACGCCACGAAAATGAAACCAAATGGAAGCACCGGTAAGGCAAACAAAGGAGCCGCAAGTCAGTCAGCAGGGCTGACGTGGAAAAGTAGGGCAGAGACGCACGACAATAAAAGGAGGAGAGCTGCAGGCCAAAGGGACGGGCGACAGAGCCTTTATAGGCTCGGGAAAGAGCTAGAGAGGAGGGTGAGAAGGCAGAGCCTTCCGAGGCTCTGTGGAACGAGAGGGCGCAGAACAACAGGCCGCATGAGGCTTATTCGCTCGGCAGAGCCGAAGGGACACGCACACAGGAGGCAACAAGACGACTCACAAACTTCGAGGAAGCCGCACGGAACAAAACACACAAGTCGAAGCCGTCAGCGTCGGGAAAAGAAAAAAGAGAAAAGAATTACCGCACGTAAATAAAGGTCGAGAAGGAAGAAAAATTTGAGGAAGAGTTTAATACCGGTAGAATTTATTTAAGATAAAATTAATTTTTATCTTAATAAATTCTTAATCTTTTATCCAAAATTAATTCTAGTTATTTCTTTCTTTTATCCAAAATTAATTCTTGTTATTTCTTTCTATTATTTTTAATTTATATTTTAGATATATATTTCTGTGTAATTAATTCTTTAATTATGAGTGGCTGATTATTTATTGTTAGGGAATAATTTGAAACCCTGGATTAGGATTTAAATTATAATTTTATTTTCTTTGTTTCGTGAGATTGTTTCTTGACTCTATATTAATTGCTATCGTTTATATGTATAATTCTGTCAAGTATAGTTTATTTGGTGCATGCCTTGTTCTGGTTCCTCATAAGTGACAGTATGTAGGATTATTTGTCTGCTAGGTAGTCATCTAAATATACTAGAATTTATATGTATAAATTGTAGCTAGGTTAGATAACAATTCACCTAATCGTTTTGTGATTCTAATTGAAGTGGTAAAACGTTTCAATACGTGTGGGTCAAGGATAGGAAATACAGCTAGACATGCGTTTTGTACTAGTTTGGGTACTTAGATTGACAGCCTTCCACTTACACTTAATGCATTAAATCTAGTTAAATATAGGAGACACTTGTTGCTGCTATACTGCTAGTATTTAATATGGTTAATATAGGCACGTGGTAGTATTAATTAATTAAGGGAAGTAATATAAGGTGTATGGACCTACATTTGGTGTGCAACTTGGTCGATCTCTTTCTCACGATTAAAAGATGACTTAGAAATAAATATTATATTACGATCTAATCTAGTGGTGGATTTTTATTTCCCTAACATATTTCTCATATCTGCGGGTTTCCATTTATTTCCCATTATTTTCGTTATTTTTATTGTTATTAGTTAACTTTATTTTATCTACTCCTTTTATTATTATTTTGATAACCCCCATTAGTATTTCTCTTGTTTATTTATTTTGTGTGTTATTTAGTATTTTTAGTTTTAGTTTTATTTTCAAGCTAGTTGAATAGAGATGAGCCCTCTTAATCCCCGGCCTAGAACGATACCCTATTTACCAGTACTACAATTGACAACAAGATGGTTTAAATTGCGTGCCGGCTACGGTCACACCAGGCTATATTTCTAAAATATAAGCTATATTTTTGGCTTTCCTCCCACATGCTTCATTAACTAGTCACACATGTATATCTATAAAAACAAATCCTTGTTGGGGGTATATTTACTGATATGGACCATTTTTCCTTCCAAATTTTGGATCTATTTCATACGAACTACTGCCTATATATACGACATCTCTTAGGTCGAATGGAGCATCAAAATAACCACTCTCAAACTTTTGACTTTGTTTTCATTAGGGCTCTTATGTTACGTTTAATTTATTCATTTGTTTATTGCATCGTAATTGAAGGATTGAAGGTCATTCAGTGTTTGCATTGTGAAAATCTCCTAAATTCTTTCTTCCATCTTTTTTGTTTAATTATTTCATACTTTTTGATTTTTTAATGTAATTCTCATTATTAATTTATTTTATTGAGTTTTGTATTTTTGTAGTCTAATTCAATCTTTGTTATTTTGTTCATCTATTCTAGTTAAAGCTATGATTTTTATATGTTTAAGTTGTATGTTTTCTTATTACATTATTATGCTAGGATAAATTAGTATAGGGTAGGAGGATAATTAAAGGTTATGGGATAATTAATCATGAGATGCGAGTTGGATTTCATTGCTATGTGTATTTTAGTTAAATTAATAAACTAATTTTAATGATCATCAATCTAAGATTAGGGCTCGATTTTCTAGCTTGATCACCTTATTAATTTGAGTACTAATCAGATACTAGGATAGTGTAGTTAATCTATAATTGTTTATGTATATATTTGCAACTAGAAAATAGGTTAGTAAATTTCTAAAGAAAAATATTTAGTTTAATCTAGTTTATTAATATTTAGAACTACATAATTTGAGATGATTATAATCATGGCTCTAGTTAGCTGATCTGTAATCGATAGTGTTGCCATTAATTGAATTTAGAGATCTCATATTTGGTTATTAATTAGTTAGATAATAAATTATAAGCAAACATTGGTTTATTTGTATAAGAGGATGCTATAAAGTAGATGAGTGTGAATTTTTGTATGTTAACATAAACAAAATACTACATGGAAATATTATTCGATGACAGTTGATATCCCTATGCTGAATGTGTAATCTAGCCCTTATTATTTTATTACTTTTATTCAGTTATTTTGTTAATTGGTATTTTCTTCTTGTTATTATGAGTTATTATATTTTTTTCATAAAATCAATAATTAGGTAGTTAATTTTATAATAGAAATTTATGAATTAAATTATAGTCTCTGTGGGATTGATCCTTACTCACTACTTATGGCTTGTTTATGTTTTTAGGGGTTGATTTCGAGTGTATACAAAATCACATTGGGACCTCAAGAAATTAAGTGGGAAACTTAAACCATGAAAGTATAAAAGATTTTTTTTTAAATTATTGGATAATCAAGGAGATTAATGGGATTAATTTAATCTTAATTCCATAAATGTGGAGTAATTAGGATTAATTAGGTATGATCCTTAAACCTTAAAAGAGGATTTAGATTAATGTTGGCTAATTCACCCTTTTTTTTTTATCTAAAGTAGCACTGAAAGCTGAAATAATTCATCATTGGATACTGAAGTTTTAGTGAAAACTCAATTCTAACCCTTAATTATATGTAATTCCACTCAATTAGCTATTTATTTTATTTCTATTATTTATTCTTACAATTTTTTTCTCTTCTATTTTATCCATTGGTTTAGCTAGTCAAATAAGTGAAATTTGATAATCAACCTCTAGTCCCTGTAGGATCAACCTTGATAGTTGCAACTAGACTAGGCAAAAGTTGACTCGACCAGCCCAACATGACCCGACTCAAGTGAAACCTAACCCGATAAGCCCGAAAAATTTAGCAACTCGATCCGACCCAAACTCAACCCAACATTGACCCGATCAGGCACTGGCCCAATAAAAATGAACCCAACCCGACCCGATCCCAATCCATGACCCATCATTGACCCGACCTGATAGCAACTTGATCCTATATTAACCTGACCCGAAGTCAACCTGATCCAACGTCGACTAGGCCCGACATTGACCTGATTTGACTCGACCAGACATAAAAATCTATTATAATAATAATAAATTACACATATTTTATTATTCATTTAAAGCTTTCAAAAATATAGTGTTTTATAAATTGTACTTGTTTTTCATAACTTTACCATAGAAATTCTTATGTATTAATGATGTCATAATAAGATATATTATTAAAAAATAAAAAAAAACTAAAAAAAAAGGCAAACATCCAACTGTAAGCTTGTAAAATAATTTCCAAAAAGTCTTCCATTACATCCACTGATCCACCTATTTGAAGAAGCTCTTAATAGAAGAGTATATTAGTGTCCTTTATCATTTATCACCCACAAAATCCAACACGCAATAACTATGCCCAACAATAACATAACAAAATTAGAAGATCCAGGAAATTCTCTGATAACATCCATAATTCATGCATAAGTTATAAAGTTATAAGTTACAACCTATAGGCTATATAGATAAAAAAAGGAAAAAAAGAAAAGAAAACAAACATCAAAGTAACCTTCAAGTCACAAACATACACACCACCTATAAACTATTATAAAAACTTCCACAAAAAATGCCTACTACATGAAACATGGTAGAAAAAATAACAAGGAAATAGAATAAGAGCATCAATCCCAGAATATGCCACTTTTAAGTTGTAACACAACGCATATAACAATAATGAAATAACACCAATAGATATTAGTTGGCCAACAACATAAAGATTATCCAAGTATGATAAATCTACAACGTAAGGAACAAATAACATGATTGAATAACAATTGAATTCCTTGCCTACGAAAGATAACAATTGCCCATGTTTACAAGTAAAAGCATCTAAAACTTTTACCGCTATTTTTGAAGCTCCTTAATCCATTTCATTATTGTTACTCATTAATTTTGAGGGATCCACAAAAGTACCTTCTTCTTCTATTTCTGTAAATACCAAAAAAAAATTACATTATCTTCAAAATTCATTGATAAAAAAAAATATCAAATGAAAAAAATACAAATTCATAACAACTAATGTTATTACCATCATATTCATATAACCAATTACGAGTAATTACCAAAGCATCAACATCTTTTGACAATAATAAACTCCTCCACTTATTTAAAATTCTACCACCCATGCTAAAGGTTGAATCAGATGCAACGGTAGTAATAGGAATGGCAATGATATCTTTAACCATAGAAGAAATAATTAGAGAAGTCTTAGAATTATTTTTATAAAATTGGAGCACATCAAGTGAAATTTTATGATCCAACCACTGACTTTCAATATACATCTTAAATTCACTTTTATAGCTTTTATCTCTACCTCTAATAGAAGTAGAAGCATCAAAATCCTAAATTTTTAACAAAGGAAAAAATAATAATTAGACTTGATGTAAACATAAATTAGTAATAACAAAAATAATAGTAATAACAAAAATAAAAATGTAAAAAAGATAAAAAAAATAATAATTGGTGAGATATAGCTCAATTTACCTCCATTTCATCATTTCCTCTGTTCACTTCTCTATTAATAGATGTCCCTTGATCAAATGAATTTGGAGCATTAGGACAATGATATTCATAGTGTTTATATATCTCAACAAATTCGACATATACATTATTAGCAAAATTTGTACCCTTCTCATTACCATGAATTTTGACTAAGGAAGCGTCATAAAGTCAAATTTATAACGTGGATCCAAAATTACAGCAAAAGTAAGAATGGTATTGTAGTGCGACCAATACTTCTCAAACTTTTGCATCATTTGTAGTCCCATTCTACTGATATCATTATCATCACACACCATTGCCTTCTCCAATCTCAGTTGAATCCTTCAAACATTAATAAAATACAAGTTGGCAGTAGGATACTCAGATCCAGAAAATAAACATGTAATTTCATAGAAAGGTTCCATCAACTCACAAATCTTTTCTACTTTACTTCACTCATTTGGCAAAATTTTAAGCTTGTGATTATCTTCAACATTACCAAATAAATCCAAAACATGACAATAATCTAATGCTCTATGAAGCATAAGATATGTAGAACTCCATTTTGTAGCAACATCTAGCCACACTTCCCAGAAATTGATATATTCAATTTTGCAGCACATTCATAAAACTAGATTATTCTACCTTCTGAAGCATCTATATACTTCGCATTCTCTCTAATTTTGAGCACACATCCTTCAATATTTTTCAATCATTCCCTCACTATCAAATTAAGGATATGAGCTGAACATTTGATGTAGAAGTATTTCCCATCGCATACCAAATTTTGACGCAATGTGGGTTTCAAGTGACTAATCATATCGTCCATATTAGATGCATTATCCACTGTTATAGTGAATAGATTCTTCTCAATACTTCACTCTTTAAGCAATAAATACAATAAGTTGTAGATTTCAAGACTGGTGTGGGGAGGAAGACAATGGAAAAAACTTAACACTTTACAATTCAAATTCCAATCACCATCCACATAATGAGTTGTTAGAGTGAGATACTCATGAGATGTGCAAGCTGTCCATATATCTTAAGTCAAACATACCTTGCTAGAAATTTCCCCAATAGTGTGTTTGAGTTTAATTTTTAAATCAACATACTTTTCTAGACAAACTTTCTTAATAGTATTTCTAGACATAGGCTTGGCTTGGTGATTAAGATATTGATAAAGTTTCCTAACTCCCAATGTTCAGCATATGAGAATGAATACCCATGCCTCAAAATTACCTCAGTCAACATCTCAAGATAAACTTTTGGATCAAATGGAATCTCACTAGATTTATATGTGAAGGTATCTGGTGGAGTCATTTTTTTTATATTCTTCACAAGATTGTAGGTGTCTTAAGGCATTAGAAGTACCATATCTAACTTCACTCCTATACTTTGCCTTTTTACAGTACTTACATAGAGCTTGTTGTCTTCCCTCTTCATCTTTAAATCGATCAAAATTATTCCAAACCTTAGAGTATCTCTTCTGTTTGCCAAGAACTTTTGCAACCAGCAATTTAACATAATCATGTATGTTTATTGGAGCTTCATTTATAGCTAGATTTGAAGCTATAGCTCAAACTTGATTATTTGATTCATATTCTTCCTCTTCAAGATCAAAGACTACAATTTTAAAACATAAAAACAATTATGTCAATCAATAATTTTTAATAATGTGTAAACCAACAAGAAATAACTATAAGCAAAAAAAATACAAGATGCTTATCGTCAATCCACAAGTAGTGATAATTACTAATATCTTATATAGAAAAAAAAATTAATACCTCTGGTAGCTATGAAATCATAGGTATCTACTGCCTATTCTTGACGTGCCCTAATCTATTCATCCTCCATATCCTTTTAGTCTTGTGTAGCTATACCTGTATACATAAATAAATTATTGTATGGTATTGAATAATTCTATACAATGTCAATTTGAATAAAAAAAATCTCAAAGCTCTAAATTTTGATTTATATATTTAAAATAACAAATATTATATTAATTTACATAAAGTACACAAATTATAATATTATAACAAACAGAAAATCAAACTCAAACTCTAAAAAGCTTTAGTCATCCTCTTCTCTCTTCTGACTTGCTAAATTTTGAACCTTATGCCCTCTCCGTATGCCTTGATACCTTAGTTATTCATTCATTCATTCAGACACTTGTTGTTTTTCATTCTCTCATCTTTCCTCTTTTCTTTGAGTTTTTCCCAAGTGTTGAAGAACACTTCCCACTTTGATCTCTAAGCTGTATCTAAAACCCCCTCCCTCTCTTCTCTTCATTTTCTTAGTTTATTCTTATCTTTATCCCTTATCTAGCCTTTTTAAATTTTCCATAAATATATAAGTGTTGCATTTGGGTGAAAATTGAAGAGTTTTTCTCCTTTATTATTCCCTCTTCTTGCATCACCCATTGTTTGAGTATGACTCTTTTCTTTTTAGCTTTTAATGATTATTATTGTTATCCTATTATTTTTTTGTTGTAGATTCTAAGTATCTTGTTGGGTTTTTATATTTTTAAGGAGAAGGAGGTATAATTGGGAGCTAAAGCTTTTGATTTTCTTTTTATCTTTTTGTATTTTTTCTTGGAAGGAGGTAACTAATATGTTCCTACTAGTTATGTAAAATCATGTGATAGCATATTTGTGGTTTCCTATGTTATGCTTAAGTGTTAATTGTGCTTATTGTAATTCCATGAAAAGTATGCATACACTATGTATTCTTATTAGTTTCTCAAAGTATGTGAAAGATTATTTTTATGCAAGAATATCTTAAGTTTATGTACTTGATATATGCAAGATAGCATGCTAGAATAGGGTTGTTTGTTATGCATGTATTGTAGGGGTATCCCGCTAATGGCTAGTTTGTCCTAGATGAGAGCTTTTGTGATATTTAATTTTACCATTAGATACTTCACATGTTTACTTAAATTTTGATACATAATACGTTGAGATTTGAACATTTTTAGATAAAGTTAGAGGTAATAAAAGTTTTGCAAGCTCTAAGGGTATTTTAGTCTTTTCACATGAAATCTGAAACTCTTCATAATTTATGACTACTATGTGTTACATTATGTAAATCATGAGAAGTATGTGAAATATAGCATGCTAGAGATGTAAGACTAGGGTTTTATATGTTAAATGATCTAAATGTGCCTTAAGGGCAAAATATTAGTTTTAATATTTCTAAAGTTTTTTAGAATTATAAGTTATGCTAAATTTTTTAATTTTATTTTATTTAGTTATGCCATGGTTTTTATTTAATTCTAACAAAAAATGATATTAAAATGAGAATTTAATAAATAAATCACTTTAAAGGACAATTTAGTCACTATGACCTAATGAGACTACATGTGAATAAATGGGACTAGGATGACATTAATGGAATTGTATATTGACTTTAATGTTGACTAAAATTTGGGCTTGGACCGTTGACCTTAGGGTTTACTAAAATAATCAGAAATAAAAGAAATGTTAGGTATGGAATTAAATTTGTTGTATATTAAGCGATATTGTATGATCACCAAATAAAATATTAATATTTAAAGTAGAAGTCATAAAGATTAGAAATGATTATTCTTTAGGGCTAGCTACCCTAGATATAAGTTAGGATTCCTCAAATTGATTTGGTTTCATTGGTGTGACGTAGTGTCCTAGTAAGACCCTAGTTTACTCTATAAGTAACCTATAAGATCTATAGGGAATATCAATACTTAAGGATTAAGTTGCCTAGGTTGGAAGGTATTATAATATCATTAGTACACCCATGTGACCGATATGTTGTTATGTCTCTGAGTTGGAGGGCACCGTGATGACTCGTGCATCAGTATGACTAGTGTACTATTATGTCTCTAAGTTTTTTATTATATCCCCTTGAGTAATTAAACATAAAATTATTTATTGTTGGTTGTTAGAATTTAAATGTATTGATGTGGTTGTTGGTTGGCTTTGTGTCCTACCTATAGTTGGTATTCACCTTCATGCCCTACCTATGGAGTTTTAGAACTTATTAGTATGGTTATTGAAATTATGAGATATAATGTGATTATTATGGAAGTTGGTTAAGAATGGTGTGGTGTTTCTCCTTCATGAAACACCTTTGCTATGTTACGGTAACAAAGTTTTGTATAATGATTAAGTATAATGGTATGATGAGAATCACCCTTGGGAATGTTATACTATGGCATATTATCTTGTTTATTATCATATGTATGATTCAGTATATTTATGTCATGTTTCACTCGTGCTCCATCTGATATTTGCATGATTTGTGTTGTGTAGTGGGCTTAATTAGTACCACTATACTTATAGGTTATGTTTCATGGACCCCTATCTATTCAATAGGCAATTGTAACTATAATCCCCCAAAATTTTAAAAACCTATAATTTAATAAATAACTTTTATTTGAAATAAATTAGCTTTTAAAATTATTTAGTTTAATTATTTTATGAATTTTTGAGTATATAAATTTGGATAGGAGTATTTAATAAATTAAAAATAAATTTTTTATTTTATCATATTATTTTTATTTAAATAATTGTTCAAACTAATATTTTACTAAAATTATCCTTTTTGAACCAATATATTAAATTATATTGAATTAAATTATTAAATTAAATAATTTATCAAAAATATTACATTTTATTATTTTCTAAATTAAATTAAATTATTTTTCCTATTTTTCCATTTTCCTTTTTTTCCCTTTTCTTTTCCTTCTCCTTTTTCTCCTTTTCCTCATTTTTTAGTTTTTCTTTTTTTTTTCTTTCCCTGGCTTCAGGCTGCCAGGCCTGCTCCCTCCTCCCCTTGTGTCTGGGCCTCCGGCCCACTCCCTCCCTTCCTCTCCTCACCGCGCGCTAGCTGGCTAGCCCAGCTTCCCCCCTCTTTTCTTTCTTTTCCTCTCTCCCCCTCTTACTTGGGTCAGCCTAAGTCTTCTTTTCTTTCTTTCCCCTGCATTGGCCTGCTTCCTCCCTCTCCATTATTTCTTTCTTCTTCCTTCTTTTTCCTCTACCCAATAGCCCCCCAACCTGTCGTCATCGCCATAACCGCCTGCACCTCGAGCATGCTGGCCATCGCAACCTGCAACCACTGCCACCACCTCTCTCTCTCTCTCTCTCCCACCTGTCTTTTTTCACTATTTTGGAATCGGACAGCCATGCACCCCATCCTCCATGGCCACCCTTTCCTCTTCTTCGTATCCCTCTCCCTGCCACCCTAAACACTACCACTGATCGGCCACCTATCCCCCTACCCTCCCTCTTCTTTTTCTTCTCCCCTTCAGCCCTTTTTCTACCCCATTTTTCGAGCTCAAAACCTTACTTGACCTCCCTCTTCTCCCTTTCTTCTCCCTATTTTGGCTACGCCGCCGCACCAAGCCCCTACACCACCCACTGCCACCCTATACCTCATCCCTGCACCACCACAAGACCACCCAAGCCACCCTGCAACCCCCTTCTTCCTCCCTCCTTCTTTTTCTCCCCATTTTCTCCCTTCTCGGCATCCCCCTACAACCCCGTCGTTTGCCGCCGTCCGTCAGCCTCTGCCACTACCCAAACCACCAATCCACTCCCTGCAACCTCCTCTACCACCCCCATATCTTGTTTGGCTAAAAAAATCCCCCTCACCCCTCCATTTTCCCCCTCTCTTTTCCTTCCTTCTCAGCTCGGTCCACCTCGACAGCCATCTTCGCCGCCGCCACTGCTCTTGGTCACCAACAACCTACTCCCGACCACCACCTACACCACCTCTTCACTTCTACACCCTTCCCTTTCCCAAAATCCTCCCCCATCTATCTTCTTTCCTAGCATAAAGACCCCAACCTAAAAATATCCATTATCCCTTCCTCTCACCCCCCTTTGAGCATTTCTCTTTTTATTTTTGCATGCAGCTCATACTGTATGAGCAGTATGAGTTGCTGCATTCTTGGTTTATTTTGGTTAAAAATTTTAAGGTAAAACAATATTTAAGTTAAGTATTTCATTAATTAAGTTTTATAAAGTCTTATACTTTTTGTTTCCTTAATTATAATGTGAGAAATATTGGTATTATTTTTAGGTGTTGATTTTGCTAATTAAAGCTTGAATTTTTAATCCAGATACCGATAAGGTTCGATTTTTACGGGATCTAAGGTAATTGTTAAACCCCACTTAAACACATGGATAAACGTATGTTAGCACATTAGGATTTTTAATATGTTATTATGCTTGATATTTGTGGTTTGGAGTCTTATTCATGCCTCTAATATTCCAATAGTTGAGCATCATGCAAAGGATATATTGGTATTAGAGACATAATTGCCCTTAAATCTATATGGGATTGTTACCAAATAATGCTCCATATGTTCCCAAGGGATAATTCATGCCTCTAAGATATCAAATATATCAATGTGTAGTAGAAATTGTAGATGATTCCCCTAGTTCATTATTGTTGTCTCCCTTCTATAGCAAAATGGTTAACTTTGGTTCATTTCTTTCCTATGATACAAAATGTTGAGTTGGTTGAGGCCATGAATCCTTGTTCTTGTCTTTCAAGGCTACCTATTCCTTTATTTGTCCTAATTATCCACTTTTAGTTTTGGGAAGTGAGTGATTAGGTGTCAATTTTTTGGTAATGCAAACACATTTGGGGTTTCTACTTATTCACAATAGGTTGATATAGAATGCAAAAATGTGGAGTTTAGATAAGAATGGTATTAGGTGTCTCCTTTTATGTATCCACTGTAATCAAGATTCAAGGGAAGTACATTTTTTTTAAGCAATTACACCATTAGCACAAATTGGAGCTCTCACAAAACTAGCTATTTACCTTTAAAACCTCAAATACAATGGTAAACCATAGATTTTGATCCACATTTTTAAATACGGAAACTTCTTTAATTTGAACTCAAATTCCTTGATTCGTTGTTCTAACACCAAAGGATAGCTCTAGAAAACTTCAAAAAGGGTTAGCCAATTTCATATCACAATCAGCTTCCAATTTAAACTAGAAACAAAAAAAAATTCCTCCATCATGTAGGTGAATTACAGGCATAGTCACTTGGTTTCAACTGGTACGATCATAGTTTTCCATTTGGGAGAAGGTTGAGGAGGTACCAAAAATGAAACCAACTAGAGAGTATCATTATAGTTTAAACTCCTTTTTTTTAAACTTGTTTTCATTTAGTTTGACTATGAAGCCATCAACTATTAGTAGGGGGTATATTCTAAAGAGAGTGCATTATCCAACTTGCATTTTATAACCAACTTCTTTTTCCATGCTCATAAAGAATGCTTCAGCTCAAACTTTATTGTTGTAGAGAGATTACATCAAGCTTTACTTTATGTCCTAATTGGTTACTGCTAATTGCTAGTGTCATAATATTGATTGGATCTACCACATCAGTTAGTGTTAAAGGATAAGGTGGTTTCAATTAGTCATGATTCTTTTCTTTGTTGGATTACTTCTATTCAATTGAGATTTCAATAAGTCAAAGATTTATAGATTCCTATCGATCTGATCTTGTGATTTTTAGTGTTGGATTTGCATTTTCTCGCTATTTTTTCCACTAATCTCTTTGAAGAGGCCACTCAATGGGTGGTTTGCTTTAAGCTAGACATGGTGTGGTAGTTAAGGGATTTGGTGTCTAATGGGAAAATGTAACTGGCTTTAAGATTTCATTATTCTTAGGTTTATATAACTTGAGCATTAATTTTATTAATAGGCAAACCATGTGGATGAAAGAATGCATCTACTAGGTTGTGCATCGATTTTGATTAACAATTCATTTACAAAGACATTCCATTATCATAGAGGCCTTTGACGAGGTAAGACATTATCATCGTTGTTATTCACCTTAGCTATGGAAGCTCTTGGATTACTTATTAAGCAGACATTGTTGTTCGAGTTGTGGGAAGGGGCATGTCTTAGTAGAGGAAATCATGTGATCACACATTTACAGTATGCTGATGACACTTATTTTCTGTAGATAAAATAAGATGCAATTGATGAATATGAAATGTGGTTTGATATGGTTTCAGATGATATCCAACCTCAAAAATATATTTTTTAAAAGTTCTATGGTAGGCCTAAATGTTTAAGAGGAGTGGCTGCAACACATCACACAGATGTTGAAATGTAGAATTGGCAGGTCGTCACTCATATATTTAAGTGCGCCTAACATAATGGTATGAGATGTTACAATGTTTAGGTTTCAGTGATTAAATTTATGGGTTGTATGCTACCTTTACCATGCTTTCTTGAGGATAAGATATGTAAAATGATCAGGAGCTTTCTCTAGGGTGAGAAGGAAAACAAAAATAAATGTATACATCTAGATAGTTAGGGGAAATTATTATTAGTACAATTAAAAGAGGGGTGGTCATGGAAAGTTTTCAATGCCCACAAGCCACACTGGGTTGTGGCCTTCTACTTATGAGCAAAATTTTAGTAATTGTTATGTTGTCGAAGTCTTCCAGTAGGACATTAGATCTCAGTTAGGTGATGAGGCGTGTGTTTTCTTTTAACACAATACTTAGATAGGCCATCAACTGTTGATAGAGGCTTACCCATGGTTGTTCACGCTAAGCAAAAATAAGTAAGAATGCGAAGATTAAAGATATGGGATACTAGAGTTCTAAAGGTAGAAGTGTTCCTTTAGTTGGAGAATATTCCTTTTTATGTGGGAAGAAATAATTTTTTCACATTTTTAACAAAGCACTAAAATTTTCTTGTCTCCATTATAATAAAAATGATAGGGTTGTCTAGTGCTTTAATACTTCAAGCACATTCTTTGCCCAATCCTCTTATAAGTTGTTAATGGAGAATTATGATGATAGTATTGTTCATGTTGGTTCTAATTTTTGGTTTGGGATTATTTTGCTACAGCTTGAGTTGTTTTTTCTGTTATCTTTGAAGTGTAAAGTCAACACTAGAGTGACATTGGGTACCATCGATCAAGGTGATAGATTGTATCCTTGTTAGGAGGAGGAGGAGATGGATCATTTAACTATCTGTTATCAGGTAGTTGTGAACATGAGTGTGTGGTCCATAAAGGACCAACGGGTGCTAGGTTATCGTATCAAAGAAGTAAGTACAGGTCCTCAATGAAGATTGTGTCTTCGATGGTGCTAGATACACCTATATGGAAGAGGTATCCACTCTACTTATGTGGCGTTTAGGATTTGAATGCATATGTGATGACATTGGAAGATATTCCAGTGGTGCAGAAATTTATAGATTTTTTTCCTCAAGGAAATTATGGGTATGTCAATAGCAAACAAGGTTTATTTCATCATCAACCTTTTGGTAAGGACATAGCTAGTGTCGAAAGTAACCTATCACATGGCACCAATAGAGATACTAGATTTGAGGTGGCAATTAGAAGATTTTAATGAGAAGGGATACATTAAACCAAGAGTATAGCCTTAAGGAACTCTAATCCTCTTCGTCAAGAAGAAGGATGGTAGTTGAAGAAAAATTATCTACTCCCATCAACGACCTCTTTGATCAATGACCAAACTTATATAGGGTTATCGCCAAATGAAAATCACCAAGTAGGGTATTCTGAAGATAGAGTTTTGAATAAGATACTAGCATTATGAGTTTACCGTTAGGCCATTCGGACTCACTAATGCACTAGCACTATTCATGGACCTCATGAATAGGATCTTCCAACAACACTTGATCAATTTGTGCCAATTTTTATTGATGGCATCGTCATCTATTCTAGAATTTGCTAGAAGCATAAGAAACATTTGATGTTATCTTTAGCTTTGTTGAAAGTAGATTAGTTGTATGCTAAGCTCTCAAAGTGTGAGTTTTGACTTAACAAAGTTGCATTTATTGGATGATATTTAGGTGGATTCTTCTAAGATTCATGTAGTTTCATAGTGGTATCCGCCAACCAGTGTTCAGGAGGTGCATAGTTTTATTAGTTTTTCTAGGTATTATCATATGTTTGTGTAGAATTTCTCTAAGATAGCTCGTCCATTGATAAACCTATTCAACCCATGATTTGGAGCTTGCACTTGTGGTATTATCTTTAAAGATTTGGAGGAATTACTTCTACAACATTTAGTGTAAAATTTTCATCGACCCAAAGAGTCTCAAGTATATTATCACTCAATATGAAATGAACACGAGATAATATAAATGACTTGAGTTAGTCAAGGACTCTGACTTGGAATCAACTTACCATGAGGGTAACAATTGCAAACACTCTAAGTTTGAATACTTTGTATTTGTTTCATTTAATTGTTATTCTAGATCAGATAAGGCAAGAGCTTTAGGATATGGGTGTTGAGATCATTAGGTTTAGTGAAACTTGAGGTAAGGATGTATACTCTCACTATTTCACCCAAGTTATTTAATGAGATTTGAGCTAGTCGACCCCAAGATGTCAAGCTAGAGCAGATTAGACAAAATATAGCAAAGGTTCAAGTTGCAAAGTTTCAAATTCATGATGATTACAATATCAAATACAGAGGTAGGTGGTGTATCCCAAATATATGTGTTGAGATTAAGAAGGAAATTGTAAAGGAAGGCTATTGTACAACTTATTTTGTCCACCTTAGATAGGATAAGTTATAAAAAGACCTATAACATATTTACTAATAGCATTTTATGAAGCAAGAGATTACAAACTTCTTGATTAGATGCTTAAGATGTTAGTAGCATCACCTGACGTTAAATATATATGTATGTGATCATATCATTTTTTACATGAATTACATTAAATTCCTTAAGCAAGATCAACTTCAGCTAACTCTCTGTGCAACCATGTTTGCACATCATAATATGTGTATAATTCTAAAAAATTTAGCCCTTTAGTTACCACAATCATATATAAGGTGCTTAATCTTTCATAGAGGTTAAATGTCTTTACTAATGAGTAGTGAAAATAGGATATGAATGTGATTAAAAAATGATATTGCTTAGTTACTTGTATTTGGCTAAACAAAGGACCGCAAGCATCACTTAACATTCAATAATAGGAAAATGTTAATGTATAACATATTTCTAATAATATTATAAAGATATTATAATTTTTTTAGTTTATTTTTACTTTAATATCCTTCCATCAACATGTTATCTAAAACATAAAGTTTTGACTAACATATTTTTCTAAAGTACCTTTAGATTTTATTTTCAAAATTTGGGAACTTTTAGAATTTATGTTGAATATTATGATATTATAAATATGTTTCATTTAAAAAAATAAAATATTCAAAAAGTGTAAAAAAAAATTATTCCAATAATTATAATTCTTTTGAGCTAACTTATATGAAAAAATATATATGTTATTTTAATAATACGAGATTCGTAATATTAATATAGTAAAAATAAATTGAAGTATCGCATTATTTTTATTCGAAATATGATTTCTTAATATAATTTGGTCAAAATGTCATGCTGTCAGATAGAATTTATCCTAACCGGTAGTGTCCGGAATCATGTCCAAACGACAAACAAAAACAGACCGATTTTAGGGCTGTGATTCTCGTCTCTTCAGTCTGCGGCCAGTTTCAGAAACATTGAACTTAGAAGAAATGGAGGCAGCTCTTCCCCCAACGCTCTGTCTCTTGCAAGCCAAACTTAGCAAGCCCGCTTCATTTCTTGGAGGTAATCAATTATGCAATTTTTCACCCGATAATCTATTATTATCATTATTATTATATTTTCCTTGGGTATTTGGATGGTTTATTTGTGTTGGGCAGATGTTCTGTGGGCATATACAACTGCTTGACAGTGAATTAAAGAATCAGTCAGCTCAAAGCTTTATAATCATGCAACTGTATTTTAAGCGATAGTCACATGGTGTTGTGGTTCTTACGTTTCATCAGATTTAAGTTGGTTGTCAACCTGTTCTGTGGCTGTGATTTGCTCATTATTTAATTTCATGGGGTTTTCTTTATTGATTTCCTTCTCTCTCCCTCCCCCATTCCTTTTTATTGAAGAATGAATAACATGCGCAAATATATGCAAATGAAAGGAAAAAATTATTTGTTTTCTGACATTATCATGTTGCAGTGAACATGTATGTAATTCATAATCATGACAGGGTTCCATTATACGTTTGGTGATATTTGGCAACACGAATTATTAGTCTTGGTTTTTGTTTCTATATAAATGAATTAGTGAACACTCGATTGATATTGCTTTTGATAAGGCATAATTGACCGAAGATGAATTATTAATCTAACGTACGAGCTTGTTTTCTGATTGATGCTTGGTTGTTTGCTGTTATATGATATAAAATATTGTCAAAGCTCAAAAATCAGTGGGATTCAAATTTGAGACTTCTTCAATTGTTGTCAGCAGCTTAATAAACTCGAGAGAGGGAGTTGCTGTCTGCACATGGGTTCTTATGATTAGGAAGAAAATAACTTAAGAAAAATAGCTTAATATTATTGTTAGCAAGAAAGAATTTGTTACTGTAATTAAAGGGGTAATCTGAAATTTAGATGCATCTAGATGACATGAGGGAAGAGATAGGAGTTGTTTGACCAGAATGAATGCTGCCTTTGTTGGTTAAAACTGTAAATACGCCCTCCCAAGGCAGTGGAGAAGGAGACAACGCTGATCTCGAACATGGAAAATTGATGCTGAGGTCCAAAAATGGCTTGGTAACAATTTCAGCAAGTTGATAACCAAAAGAAATGTTTGAAACATGTTACTAATTGTTAGCCACCATGTCGTGTACAAAGTAATAATCAATGGCATTATGCTTTATGCATGTGTGAAACGTTGGGTTATCGCAAAGATAGGTAGCCCTGATATTGTCTGAATAAATATGAGGAGTCAGAGAGAAAAATGTCCAGTTCACGAAGGAGAATGAGTAGCCGCTGGATTTCAGAAGCAGGGATAATCAATGGCATTATGTTTAACTGCAGTTGAGGAGCAGGAAGTTGTCTTTTATTTTCTAAATGCCTATGAGATGGGATTACATGCAATGTAAGCAGATGTAGATACTGACGCCTATTCAGTACTTTGTGAGATGAAGAGGTGTGAATGGGATGAATTATAGCAGCTTTTAGGAACAGGAGAACATGCTTAAATGCTAAAAGTGAGTATCTTGAGGGGAGGCCATATATATAGATAGACATATGTACATTGAACAAGTTTATCAACCAAGAAGATAATGTCAAGCTGAGTAAGGATTAAGTATCAAAGGGATACAACAGGACAGTGATTCCTGGAAATATCACAGGCAACAGCATCAGCCGCAGGAGCCCAGGAATGGTGGCAGCCATCAAAGACTTAACTGGTTTAGCACCCTGTGTGCTAGTATTAACAATAAATCTATACTATTGGGTTTCCTAGCCATTACTGTCAGTATCGACCCCAATATGTTTGGTATCATTGTGGTTTTTCCCTATACCTTAAGTGCAAAAGATGTGCGTGACTTTACCTGGAGAGATAATGGCCTTGTCATCTAGTCTTTAACACCCTTCAAGCTTGAGTCTTACATTTGATTTTCATGGGGATAGCTGTATGTATCGTTTTTTGCTGCTTTGCTGTAACTTTGTTGAGAGAGAGGACTGAGGTACTTTTGTAGCATGTTGAAGCATTGCATTTTGCTCGTTTGGTATGTTTGGTGGGGTGGGGTGGGGGAGGAATTACCCCAGTAGTTTACATCTTTTGTAAAGTCTATTTAAAATAATAATTATAAAAAAAAAAAAACTCTTTTTATTGGAATGTCCATTTTAGATTTTAATTTGGTCTAAAATTGATATTTTTTTACTAATATTTTTATTATTTCTTAATACCCCTTTTAGTCTGTTACCCTATATCAAATTTTCCAATCGTCTTCTCTACTCCAGGCAGTTAACGTTTTGGGTTTCACATGATTGAAATGATGGAGTCAATAAAACAAATTTTAGGGATTGCTAAAAAAAGCTGCCCTTAGAGCAAGACCTGGGTCATGGGAGAGTAAGCAAACAAATGAGTCAAGGGATGCAACAAATGGAGAGTGGGATGGAGACTAGAGTTCTGTGCAGTCTGATTTATTGCACTATTTAAAAAACATGGGGATATTTGCACCACCCTGATGACCATAGTTATCTCCCCTGTTCTTTGTTGTTAGGTAGTTCTAGAGAATTGTGGTGGTAATGTGGTATCCATAATATTAGATGGGGACATTTCTGATTTGCCGTATGGAAAGGATGTTAATAATGACTGTTTCTACCTTTCTCTCTCAAGGATTCCTTGCTTAAACTTGATGTTGTTACTCAAACCTGAGGTATTATTTCTTGATGCAGCTTCTTATATTTGGCAGACAATCCACATATGCCTACACTCATCGCCTCGCCAGCATTATTTCTGCCAACAGCTCTAAGAGTGATGTCACATGGGAACCGGAGAGGACCTTCTCAAAGAAACACTGTCTCGGGTAGATCACCTATGGAAGATAAAGGTGGGACAGATGGTGAATCATCCAGTCAGAAAGACCTGATATCGTTGTTCAAGAAAATAAAGACTGAGATTTCTCAAGGACAATCTAAAAATGCAAAGGCCAGGGTTCCCAAGCCCGCAAAGGATGATTCCGCAATTGAATCACTTTTAGAGGTTTTTCAGCAGCCAGACAGAACGAAAGGTGTTGTCGTATGTTCCTTCTGAGTATTGATTCACCTGTTACAATAAGTTCATGCATCATGAATGTCTTGGATGGATGGTTGTCTTCATTTTAGATCTTGTCCCTTCTATCTCTCTTCATGCATTCTGTACGACTTTCTTCTTTGCTCATTTTCTTCAACATTTGACAGGCAACCCCTCCCGAAAAGAGAAGGATAGAGTTTACTCCCAGAATAGAAGGATACCTAAGAAACCAGATGAAAAGCCCGATGATCAACCTGCTGCTGACAATAAGTTATCTAGGGCGCCATCCAATTTCGTTAAGAGATCTCCCATCCCATCACCAACGCCGGTGAGAAGCATACATCCTGAGGCAACTGGGGTGGAAAGTGTGAAGTTGGGATTTTTTAAAGAGTCCATGCAGATTGGGCACTTAAAACTACCTGAGCTGAAAGAACTTGCGAAGACTAGAGGAATAAAAGGTTACTCCAAATTGAAGAAAAAGGAACTAGTAGAACTTCTTAGCCCTCCAGGAAATGTTCGACGAGTTGGTGGCCTCTGATTGTAGTTTAAATTTAAATGTTTGGCAGGAGGTTTGTACGTTGGCCTCTGAGGAGTGAAGGTTTCTGATTTCTTTCGTCAGCTGCGAGATTCCTACTGTGTTAAAATTGAAAGAATGTGATTCACCACAGTTGAAAACTGAAAGCCCAGAATCTTCAGAATAACATCAAAAAGCTTTTTAAAAGGGACTAAAAGAGGACTGGGAGTTAATGCTATAAGGATACTTCTTTTTTCCTTGCATAATTCATGTGTTCGTTGGACTAGATTTAGGAATATCCTTACTGTCATTAGGGCTGTGCAAAATCGGATATCCGTATCCGATCGGATTTTTTTTTCGGATATCCGATCCGATCGGATATTTAGTAACCTATATCCGTATCCGTATCCATTAGTAGCGGATATCCGAAAAATCGGATACGGATATCGGATATATCCGGTATATCCGATTATCCGAAAAATATTTATTTTTTAATAAAAATGACCTGTTTATGATCGGATATCCGAAAATTCGATAATGGTAATTCGGATATTCGATATCCATAGATCCGCATTGAAATATCCAAATGTGGATATTTTAACCTGCTATAATTAAATTAAAATAAATTCTAAAAATTCAAAATCCATAACAAATGCAACAAATCATTAATAATTCAAATATCCGCATTGAAATATCCAAATGTGGATATCTTAACCTGTTAGAATTTAATAAATCAATAATATTTCAATGCGGATATTTTAACCTGCTAGAATTTAATAAATCAATAATATTTCAATGCGGATATTTTAACCTGCTAGAATATAATAAATCAATAATAATCCAAATATCCGCATTGAAATATCCAAATATGGATATTGTAACCTGCTAGAATTTAATAATAATCCAAATATCTGCATTATCCAATGTCCAATTGTCCATAACACAAATAGAACAATAATCTAAAATCCATAAATCCATAATTAAAACAAATACAGCAATAATCCAAAGTCCAAAGTCCATAATACAAATAGTAAAATACAACAACAGTTCAAACTCCAAAGTCCATAAATCCATAATTAAAAGAAAAAAAAATTAACTAAATCATTTTCCAACTAAGAAAGACTTAGAAAGTCATCAATCATCATAATATCATGTCTTCAAACTCCGAAATATCCGACTCATCGATTTGCACAATAGGCAGTAAGCCTACAATATCTGAAAAAAGAAATAAGATAAAAATTAAAAAAATAAAACACATGAAATACTTAAAAAAAAAGTATCGATGAAATAGAATAAAAGAATACCAGCTTCAATGTTTTCAATCTCCTCAATAATCTCTTCTACTTGAGGATGATCCGAAGATGACTTTATCCAATCTTGCGTACAAACCAATGCTTCTACCATTCTAGGAGTCAAAGAACTACGAAACGGATCAAGAATGCGGCCTCCCGTACTAAATGCAGACTCAGATGCAACTGTGGATACAGGCATAGCTAAAAGATCCTTAGCCATCAAAGCAAGAACTTCATAATTTATAGCATTATCCCTCCACCAACTAAGGATATCAAAACTTGCACCAACAACAAGCAAGTTATCCTCCAAATACTTGTCTAAATCATTCCTTCCATGAGCTAAAGTAATCTCAGCTGCCACTGTTTCTTCAAATTCTCTACCAACTGGATCACCATGCTCACAAATGACCTCACTTACATTCATAGTTGAAGATGGCTTAGGGGCTGAAGATGATGTAAGCTTAGAGGCATAGAAGGCATACAATTCTTTCAAAGTTGTATCAACCTTAGCATGTATGTCAATTGCAAGTTCAGATTCAAAATACTTATTTATTGCCCAACGCACAAATTTCATCTTTCTCCTAGGATCAAGAATCACAGCAATAAATAGCAACACATTGATATTTGTAGCACTTCCCTAATATTTATCATATTTTGATTTCATACCCAAAGCCATCACACTTATGTCAAAATCATCACCATCTCTAGCCACACTAATCATTTTCAATATACCACAAATCTCTTGCAAATACATGTTACCAGTGACATACAAGGAACCAGATATCCTCAAAGTTGTCTCATAAAAATATTTCAAAAAAGGAAGCAACACACGCACATGCTCCCAATCATCATCCATTGGCATGCCCTTTAATTTGTCCATTTCAAAACGATATTTCTTATCTCTTTTCATCAAATCAAAAGCTTTCTTAAACTTAAAGGCAGCATCCAACATAATATACGTAGAATTCCATCTAGTTTCAATGTCCAAACATAACATTCTCTTGGACTCCAATTTCTCTTGCTCAACACAAGTCTTGAATTTACTCAATCTAGAGGGAGATGATCTCACATATCTCACAGCATATCGAACTCTAAGAATATGATCGCTGAACTCTTTCAACCCCTCTTTCACAACAAGGCTCAATATATGAGCAATACATCTAATATGTAATAAAGATCCATTTAAAACCGACTCACCCCAACCATTGAGTCGTTCTCTCAAATAATCAACACACTTATCATTTGAACTTGCATTATCAACTGTTAAAGTTAACACCTTATCAATATTCCAATCAATTAAACATCTTTCAACAGATCTACCAATAATCTCACCAGAATGACCAGCAATTGGACAAAAATGAATAATCTTTTTATGCAATTTCCAATTCTTATCAATAAAATGAGCTGTGAGGACCATGTAACTCAAATTTTGACAAGAAGTCCATGTATCAGTGGTGAGACAAATTCGACTTTTGCAACTCTTAAAAAATTCCTTCAACTTTGTTTTCTCTCCCATAAAAATTTGCAACGCATCTCTAGCAATAGTAGTTCTAGAAGGAATTATTGCTCTAGGTTGTGTCTTTGCCATATACCTTCTAAATCCCTCCCTTTCTACAAATCGAAAGGGTAATTCATCCAAAATGATCATTTCAACCAATGATTTTCTATGCTCTTCTTGGTTAAATTTCCAATTAGTAACACTAGTTATCGCGGATGATGGAAGACCGCCATCACAATAAGAAGCATTCATTTTTAAAATGAATTGTTTCTCATCTATATTCACAGGGTACTTCTTACAACTCTTTAAATGATTAATCAAATTAGAAGTGCCTTTAGAAGGAGCAGCCACATATTGATTGTTACAATAAATACAAACTGCCTTTTGATCATTTTTATTATCACATGGTATTTTTTCAAAATGATCCCAAACCCATGATCTAAATTTTTTTGTCGGTGGCCCACCCTCGTTCCTACTCTCTTTAGAACCTTCAGATATTTCATTTGAAGCAGGTTTTAATGGGGGCACATGAGGACATGAGAAAGGAGGAGTCATTTCTGGTGAGATACCTGGTGTCCCACTTTCGGCAATTTCAATCTCATTCACTGATTCCATGCTGTTATTGCCTGCCAGATCCCTAGTGTTGGTGCTAGGCTGCTAGCTGTCACAATTACATTTTATGAACAAAAATAAAATAGAGTTAATACTTATGAACAAATATTGATCATGATAAGCTGTATTTATTCATACTAATATAAAAAAAAAATCAGAGATAGATATTATGTTGGAATAGGCAGCAACATATGATATTATGATCCAAAGAGTTGGTAGTTAGTTACTAATTAAATGCAGATACAAGTACAACTAACTAATATAAAAATATAAATTGAGAGAGAAACAGAGATATGTTTGTATGTTTATAATTTAAATGCAGATACTATCATACTACTAGTAGGATTAGTGTAAACATGTTTATATTTGTATATTTATAATTAATAACCAAAATTTGGTTTTGTATATTTATAAACATGTTTATTTTTACACAACAGAAATGGGAAAAAATCAAGGAAAGTATCTTTATATATAGAGAGAGATGTGTTTGTAATATAACCTATCACATTGACATTACACAGTGTTTAATATATAGATATATGTAAACCAGTTTTAATCAAGATTTTTGTTCATAAAAAATGTTCTAATGGGAAGATGAGACTAGATGAGACTATTAAAAAATGTAAACAATAGAGTTAATACTTATGAACAAATATTGATTATCATAATTCATAAGCTGTACTTATTATACTAATATAAAAAAAATTCAGAGATAGATATTATGTTGGAATAGGCAGCTTAAATTTTATTCCTCTTCCATTATTTTGACTCATGAGCAGACTTAATCACAAGTTAGAGATCCTTAGGGTATCTATTAGGAAACCCGAATAAAACAATTGTCACCCATAGATCCCTGGTTAATTCTTGACAGAATTTTTTGATTTAAATGAATCAAACACAAAGAAATTAATCACAAATACCAGAGACACAAATGAATTATCACCTTTTACACTTTTCTTTCTCAATTATTCATGCAGAATTAGGCAAGGTTACATTTAAGGCGCTCTGCAAAAATCATTTATGGCTTCAAAGGGAGTTCGACAGGGAGATTATCACATCCCAGAAGGACAACTACAAATCATATACCTTGGTGTCCCTCTTCTCGGTACAACATTGAGAAAATCAGAAAACAATATTACTTACCATTACTCAAAAAAATCACATATAGACTAAAGCATTGGCAGAATCATCTACTCAACTATGCAGGCTATCTACAAACAAATTAGCATAACCGACCTCATCTTCCACAACCCTAAAAAACCATCGACAATCGACTATATGACAGAAAAATAGACAAATTAACAAACAATTAGGGCATACCTTAAATGGCAAAACAAGCCTTCAAAGAAGAATCAGCAAACAAGAACAATGCCCTACAAAGAAAAATTAAAATCGGTAGAGTTAGACAAAGGATTATGTAAGAATTACTGAATTAGAAACAACCCCTCACGAATTGAAAACGGTTGTACCTGGCGGTGGCTGCCGGCTGGTGGCGCTTGCTCTGCGTGGGAGGGAGTGGTTGCTGCTGCGGCCGGCGAGCCTGCGAGGTTTGCTCTGCGTGGGAGGGAGTGGTTACTGAACGACGAGAAGAAGAAGAACGAAGGGAGGGAAGGGAAGGCAGGAGAATCGAAAGGAAGAATAGAGGCGGGATTCGGGAAAAATAAAAGACAGGCTGTGGCCTGTGGGCGTGGAGACTCGAGTGTGGGCGTGCCGGGTCATAGAAGGATTGGGCCGAATTCGTGAGTGGAGCCGTGGGTTGTCGCCGGGTCGTAGAAGGAAAAAAATTAGGTGGACCGGCGGCCAGACTGGAATAGGTTAATAATTAGGTTAAATAATTATATATATAATTTATTTAATCAAAAAATATTTATATATTTTATTTAAAAAAATATTTTCTTATACATCGGATATTTTAATCGGATCGGATAATCCGGACAAATATCGGATCGGATATCCGCTCCGAAAATTTTTAATTTTGACCGGATCGGATATCCGCTCCGATTTTTAAAACCCAGATCGGATATTTTAAAAGTCGGATCGGATTTTCGGATCCCGAATTTTTTGCACAGCCCTAACTGCCATGACTTCTGTAAATGGGCTATAGCAGCATATCTTATGTCTCTATTGAGCTGTATGCGAAACAAAATCTCTTTGTTTTCCTCTGTTTCTCTGAAGTAAAACCTTGTCAAGTCTGATTGTACAGATGTAGACTGTCAGTTCAGCAAGTAGGTAGGGATGATAATAAATTGAGTTGGACTTGTTTAATTTTAAGACTTCAGAGCTAAATTCAAACATAGAGCTATACACTTAAATTTGTTAAAAAGATATTATCTAGTAATTATTAACTTTTTAAATAATATTTTAATACATTTGGAATAAAATAACTTGTATATTACATAAAAATTAAAAGTATAAAAATAAAACTGAAAAATAAACAAGGAGCCTAGACAATTTTTAGAAAAAGATGATAAATATAAAATTACTATATATTTATATATGTATACATACACACTAAACAGGTTTGATATGTTAGTCTTAAGTCTAAAATTTAGTTTGACAGGTGACTCTTAAGTCTGAATTAGAAGCTACTAGATCTAACTCATTTAGTCATATAAAACTCATAATTGTCAAATCCAAAAATCCTTAGACCCAAATCGGACGAGTCCGGCATATCAAGATTAAATCCAACACCCGTCGGCATCGCCAGCACTGGGACACATAGTAGACAGTAATCGATATTCCTTTCTCAGCCGAGTTAATATAGATCAACAGCCAAAATGGTACCCCAAGACAAAGTAAGATGAAGACGATGCAGGCATTCTTACTGCATAATCAAGGGATCTAAGACAGTAGTTGCCTGGTAACTATGATTCAATGGATGCATAACCGCGTGATGGGGTGAAGAATTGAACGCCTTGGTAGATGACATGAACTTGAGCATGCAGTAAATGTATCAAAATAACATTTAGAACTCTGGTTAATTATGATAAGCCAAAAAACATAGCACTTCTGGATACAAAAGAGTACAAATTGATTGTGTCCAAAAGGTTTGAAAACTTGAGAAGAAACTCCATCAGAACTTTCGACAACTTATCTTCAAACATCTAATGGGACTTGCTATTAGCCTGTGATATTTTGAGACTTGTTCAGAATAACACCCTCATATTTCATCTGAAACCACTTCATGGCATCTTCCTTTGTAACTCTGTGCTGGATTCCAACACGAGCCTTGCACCTCCGGCGACGAGCAACACGGTATCCTGGACGCTCAAGGACAACATAGAAGTCCATACCATAGATACCAGTTGATGGGTCATACCTGACAAGAAACAAATCAAAGCAACATTAATGATCTAGAAGTAAACTTGAAGAACAAAGAGCACAGCAAGTAGCAAGGGCTGTTCATGTTATCCGATATCTGCTTATTTGATCCGATATCCGAAGCGAACCGATCCGAAAAAGCAAATAACCGATCCGATTTTTTTTTCCAAATCAAATATCCGATCCGGTCAACGAAAAGTCAAACAAACCAAATATCTGATCCGACAAATACCAATAATATCCGATCCAAAGAAAAATATTTATACATTTTTTTATAATTTTTTATTTTATATATAATTGTATATAAATAAATTTATGTGTCTGTGTATAATTTTTACTTACTTTATTTATTATTTGAGGAAAAATTTAATTTAATTGAAATTATATTTTTAATACAATCCCTTTTTAGATATTTATAAAAATAAAAATACTCTGCATACCAATAGACTTCATCCACTCTTTTCTTATTTTAGTTTTAACATTGGATATATGTTGAGTAAGTCGGATATTTGCTAAGCGAATCGGATATTTGCTCAGCATTCGCTCAACAAATCGGATAATATGAAATATATTTGTCATTTGGTAATTTTTTTATATTTGAAATTGTATTCGGGTAATATCGGATATATTTGATATCCGATGATATCCGATCCTAAAATTCAAATATCCGATCTTCCGGATATCCGAAGTTTCAAATCAAATATCAAATATCATTTTTAGATATCCGAAATTTCAAATATCCGACAATCAAATATCCGAAATATCGGATATTTAAACCATGAACAGCCAGGAAGCACAGTCATGCCTGGGGCTGTTAACAAACCAAATCGAGCTTTGCATGCCTTCCGGTGCGAGCTCGGCTCATTTAACTTTTTTTTTGCTCGAATCCGACGTGAGTTTGAAAGGAGTCAAACAAGTCTGACTCGATAAGATTCGCGAGTCGCCTCGGCTTGACTTGTTTAAAAAAAATTTTAAATAATAAACCAAACCAGCTTGTTTATCATGACTCGATTTGTGACTCGACTCATTTAACTATTCAGCTCGTTTAGCAAATCAAATCATCTCGTTTAATTATTCAACTTGTGTAAAAGCTCATTTAACTATTTAACTCGTTTACTATATAAATTCTATATAAGCCCGTTCTACTGACGAACGAGTCAAACCGAGATTGAGCCGGCTCGTGAACAAACGAGTCGAACCTCCCTTGACTTGAGCTCGACTTGTTTAATAAACGAGCCTAAAAATAAGACTCAGATTTAATTCATTTTGTTAGCCTAAAAATAAGACTCAGATTTTATTCGTTTTACTAAACAAACGAGTTGAGCTGAGCCCTGAATGAGTCGGCTCAGTTTGTCAACAAACCTAGTCATGCCTTGATTCAATCACTACATTAGAGTGCAATAAGGCCTGTTCAAGCAAGGTTTCTATAGCCAAAACTGTCATCCAACAGTCTTACACTATTGCAGGAAATGTATGCTCTCAAAAAAAGTTAGATTTATCCTTTCAATTATAGATATGAGCACAAATACTTATGCAGTCTCTTAACCTTGGATATCCAATTCCAAAAAATGCTATAAGCCAAAACATGCACTTCCAGCCAGGCAATTAAACCTCAATCACAGTCATCGTATAATTTTTTTTCCTTTTTTACAACAAATATAAGCAATTATCAATATATATCAGCAAATATCTATAAAATATCGGCCAATAACCATATAACGCCAGTGAAAGTTGAAGGCTAAAGAAGATGGACAGAGTGGCAGACATCAAGTTGCTTTTCAATCACCTCAATAAGTTCAAAATCCATACACTATCAGCAAAGCAGTACCTCTGCAGCAACAATGTACACAAGAGGAAAAATAATTCTCATCTGAAATGCAGAGCACAGATCACCATAAAAGACGACCTTTCAGGGCTGAAATCCAGAAAGACAATATCCAACTTTTGCTTATATCACTGATCATTATTCGTTAGTTAGGCAATCAGTAGGAATAACATATGCTGCGTCGACACCTTTGCTTTCATTTGCATTAGGTTACAGTGGTAACTTTGGAGTAAAAACAAGGATTATAAAAGCATGTTTTCATCATGCAAATATTAGAATGATGTCCATGAAACATGATAGACTCATAACGTTTTCTATACATGCAATTTCAACAAAATAGCTTGACGAGGCACCTCAATTTCTTCAACTTTACACTAAAGAGCAACCAAATCATATGCAGCCCATAAAAATACATACTTTAAAAGCTAATCAATACCCAAAACCAATATTAATCTACATATTCAACTTCCGAAACGGAAAAAATATGTACCAAATCTCAAATTCGTCCAATAAAAAAGTACAAATAGAGGAGAAAATACTTACTTGATACCAAGATCGATGTGTTCTTGAATACCGAATCCAAAGCAACCAGTATCACTAAAATTCCTCCTTAATAACTCATACTCTTTAACCTTCAATCCACTCTCAAGAAGTTGCATAGCCTTCTCACCTCTAACAGTCACATAACAAGCAATCTTTTCATTACGCCTGATACCGAACGACCTCACAGTGTACCTAGCTGATTACCGAAATCACCAATCAAAAACTTGGACAAAGGATAGAATATTTCATTCGAGATAAAGAGAGTGAAGCAGCAGTGAAAGACCTTTGGAAAAGACAGGGCTCTGGCCACTAAGTTGTTCGAGGACCTTAGCGGCACGAGTGAGACGATCCCCACTTTCACCAACAGAAATATTGAGGACCAGCTTCTGCACTTTAATATCTCTCATCGGATTTGCGAGCTTCTTGTCCTTGTTCGCCTGAAATGGATAATTCACAAAGAAAGCATTGTTAAAGCGCATAAGAAGGATAAAGCAAAGACAATCAGGAAAGAAGGGCAGCTGTGATAGGAAGAGAAGCGAGACCATTGCTGGAAGGTTGCGAGATGATAGTGCTACGGCGGTGTATGAGAGTGAAGCGCAATGTTTGTCCACCTGCACTAGGGTTTTAAGTTTTCCCCGTGGATCTAACTCGGAACTGGGCTGCGAACGGAATCCAAATAAAGTGCCAACACCCCCACGGCCCCACCCCCCCACAAAAAAAAAAAAAAGCAAAAACTTCCGTTGCCGGGACTCGAACCCGGGTCTCTCGGGTGAGAGCCGAGTATCCTAACCATCTAGACTACAACGGATTTGTGAGATGCAGCAATATATTCATTTCCCAATTTATCTTTACTGATTTAATCTAGTTGGTGTCAAAAGGAAATTATTTTAATAATTTATATTTTTTTATAACCTAATAAAAGTAGTCCTAAAATTCCATTTACAATCTTCTTTAAAATAATGTAAAACAATTAATGTATAGATAATAAAAGAAAAAAATAAGTTTTAACTTCTTTAAAACTACTTTCTTTTCCTATATAAAAATTTGGTGATAGAATAATTTTTATACGGATGGAGTATGTCATTATTAATATTTCACTATTTTTTTCATAAGTAGTGGCTTTATTACTACCATTATTATTATTAGTATATCATTAATTTTATATGATTATTAATTTTATGTTGATCTAATTTGATCTAATAAATTCTAAAACTAAAATAAGGAGAGCATAACATAAGAATTTTACCACAATAGGAAGGTTTGAATATATAAAAAATTTCACATAATCTAAATTCCACATGATCAAAGCATTTCGTTCTTCAACTATAATTTTCTCTAATTTATATTACTTTTAATATAAAAAATCCAAATAAATTCAAATAACAATTGTAATAGATAAAAACTGACTATAATAATTTCCCCAAATGAAGTTTGAATGTTATACTTCTGCTTAGGGTCGTAAATGAGTTGAACTAGCTTGATATTTGACTCATTAAAAGCTTGATTCAACTTCTTCGTTTATTTAAATGACACGAGACAGAGCCTCATTTTTTAACACTTTTATTACATGAGTTGAGCTTAAACCCAAAAAAGTAAGGCTTAGTTCATTTTATAACTTTGGCTCATAAGCTTGATTCAACTCGTTAAAAATTCAACTCATTTGTTTAGTTAACGAGAGAAGCCTGAACCTTATTTTAGATTTGTTTAGTTAAAGGAGTTGAGTCTAAGTCTAGGAGTGTTTAACTAGGCTTAGCTTGTTTACAAGCATACTTTCGATGATGGAGTTATATCTAGCATATAGGTAGAAAAATAAGAAATAATGTCACAGTTGTGATGATACATAAAATAATACAATTAAGTAACAAATAAAATATTAATAATTATGTATAATGAAATACACAATACATGGTATAATAATAATAATAATAATAATAATAATAATAATAATAATAATAATAATAATAATAATACCTAATTAAAGTGACTATAGAAAGATCAACTAAGTACAAAACAAGCAATTATAGGACCAATACATATATTACTAAATAACTATGCACCCAAATAACTAATGCTAACAACAAACCTAAAATAAGATGAAGGATAATTTAAGCTCTTAGACAAGGAGAAGGACAATCAATTTAGTTGTCCCTACTCAAATCATCAACCCCTAGATCTTCCAATCCATGGAAATTTACTTAAAGCTCTAATATGATCAAATTCCTCATGATCACCATACACAATTCTTGGTAGGTCTATCATTTCTTTTACAATCTCTTAACATAATTTTTTCACACCCATTACACCTCTTAACATGCATTAACCATTGAGTCTCTCTTTGCCTAACTTATTTTCAATAACATTTACCCTCACATTCTCCTTACTTATATCACTCTTCATTATGACTATTCTAGTAAGATTTTACATCCAATGAAATAGCATCATCTCTACTACCATTCTCCTATAACCTTGGGTATTCTCCGACAGCTAGCATTTGGCCCTGTACACCATTGTTAATAGGGATGTCAATAGAATGGGCTAGGGACTAATTCTCCATCCCCATCCCCAAATCCTATAAGAAAAATAATCCCCGATCCTTGTAAAAAAATATTAGAAAATTCCAACCCAATATCTAATATATTATCCCCAACTTATTTTTCAACCTTGAAACATGATTTCATCCTCAATATCTTATCCTAATTTTTTACAATATATTTTATATAATATTATATAGATAAAATTATATATATATATATATATATAATTATTTGAAACGAGTTCGGGAATAAAGACCCTAAATCTATCCTAGTCCCTTCTTCAAAATTATTATAAGAATCTTCGAAATCGAACTTAATTTTTGAATTCTAACCCCAAATCCTAATGAAGTATTCCTAACAGAGTCTAAGATCTATAGAAAAAAATATCATCCTTAATTATTAGTCACTCAATTAAAAAAAATGTCCAAGTGGCATATTTTTATCGCATTAGATACGAAAAGGCTATATCATTTTATCACGCCGAGTTAATATAATGTGTGATGTCCTTGTTAATCTTCTCATTTCTTAGCATGATAAATCCACCTAAAATTATCCTTCTCTAATAGTACGTGCATACTAATTCTAACATATAAGGCTGAGGTTTTTTAAACTCTCCTAAACATACAACTCATGAAATAAGCCTTAATCCTAAATAGCTTACAACTTTACTATCTAAATGCTCTCTCCATATTTCTAGTCTCTCATTAATGAATTTATTGATCTCAATACTTAAATAATATCATCCATAAAATTCACAATGAGCATATCATGCCAAAGTTATTAGTATGTCAACTTCGCAAATACATTATGGAACATTTAAGATTATGGTTAATATGGTAGGTAAACTTCACTATTGGGTATCAAATGTTCCTAAGTTTAAAAATTCCTATTTCTATAGTATTATAATACTTTTATAATGAGTGTGGCCATCACATTTACAAACTCCTTATGAATAAAAATAATATAGATAGATTTTATTTAGATACCCTAATATTTTATACACTCCCTCTCGTTGCACACCTATATTTCTTTCCCAACACCCCTATACCCCTTATTTTTTCACATTTCCAAAATTACCCCTCAGCGTATCTCCCTCATCTCTCATTCTCTCATGTTTCTCCCTTCTCTTATATTCTCTCCCAAAATCATCCATCTTTGCTCCATCTGATTGCTACTCTTGAATGTAAATAATAGATTTATTTATATTTTTATATCTAAATTCTTTTGTATAGCATGGTTTAGTTTCTATATTAGTTGGATTATGTGTGAAAATTTTTGAAAGACATGGGGGAGGGATGAATGAGTGACCCATGCATAAGTGGAAGAACGGGTGAGTTGAGCACGATGGAAAGGTCGCTTATGGGCAAGTCATCCATTAAGGTTGTAAGGCTCCGGGCAGGAGCCCCGTAGATCTCCCCCTTCCTATGCATTAACTACCCGGTGCTTGGTTGTTCCTTTACATTACCGACCCGTCCCCTCCCCCCTCATGAGCACCAACAACCTGCTGCCTTCCCCCCACCTACATATCAATAACCTGTCGACTCCACCTACCTAACAACAACCTGTTTTTCCACCTGCTTTGCCTTATACCCAAAGACAAAACCCTCAACTATCAATCCCATACCCCAAACCCTCAAATATCATCCCTAAACCATAAGCCCTAAACTCTAACCTTAAACCCTAGACCTAAACCATAAACCATAAACCCTAACCCTACACCATAATCCAACCCCTAAACCTAAACCCTAACCCTAAACCATAACCCTAACCCTAACCCTAACCCTAACCCTAACCCTAAAACCTAACCTTAAACCTTAACACTGACCATAAACCCTAAACATAACCCTAACCCTAAACCCTAAACCCCAACCCCCAAACCATAACCCCAACTTTAAACCTAAAATCCCAAACCCCAAACCCTAAACCCTCAAATATCAACCATCAACCCCAAACCTTCAGCCGTAAACCCCAATTTGATTTAATTTAGTATAATATTTACTTATTATTTAGTATAATATGTATTAATGATATCTTAATTATAAATTATGGATGGCAGGTAATAAAAGAAAGGGTAAAGAGATTAGATGAGACACTTTCGCTGGTAGGGTGTCTAAGAGAGTCGTGACCATGAGTACTAGAGCATGTGTTGCGGTATAATGTGGTACTGAGATAATGCTACATGGTTCTCATAATGACTATATGCCATATAAGCATGATTGCGATATTAGCACTAGCACCTCTAGCTAGGCAGTAGGATCTTCTTCATCATCAGCGGTCGATGACGATTAGCGGTTGATTGGACCTACAGATGGTGGTCCAGAGATTCACAATATTCTTACTATATTTAACGTCCATGTAGCATACGCCATATGGAATTCTGATGAGGCAATTTTTACAAATTTATTTATGAATTAATATCTTTTTATTATAATTCATGTCATCTAATATTTTTCTAATCTTTTTTGTAGGAACCACGTGGGTTGTTAAGGGTGCAGTCAGGGTAAAGGCACTTGTAAGGTTACGTCATCTCACTCTTGAGGATGGAAATGTCTATTATCTTATCAATCGCACAAGGTTAAGAGCTCTTTGTGACAGTTAATTTTGTTTTCATAACTACCCATTGATATCTGCTTTTGTTGAAAGGTGGCATCTAGAGACTAATAGTTTTCATCTTCCGTTTGGTGAGATGACTATTATCCTCCATGACGTATGCTTCATTATGCACCTAAATTATCATGGGTATGTGTGTAATACCCTAAAAATTTTCTTAACCTAATCTCGCATTATTAACGTATTAATTTAATTATAATCTTAACAAAATTTTAACCAACTCCGAAACCTTGACCCGGATAAATCGTATTTTGTAAACCAAAATCAAAAGCCGTTAATCCTTACTATTTTGGTTAATCTAAAACCACCTAAGCTAATCCCTCAACCTTTTCTCTTTTTCCTTTTTTTATCCTTTTCTTTTCTTTCTTCTCTCTCTCTCTCCCATCAACATTAGCCACAAAGTTTGATTTCGTTGCAACTTGCATTTCTCCTCTACAACCGCACCATCTCCCATCATCATCTCCCTTGCTATCTTCATTTTCATGCAAGACACCCACACACCACACCTCCCCTCCCACCATTCTCATTCTCATGCAACATAAACACTCACCATCACCATCACCTGCATTTTTCACCCTAACACTCCACCATCCCTCATCGACTTCCCTCTCTAGTCTTCTCTGCCACCCTTCGTGCCTCGCCCTACACCCCTTGCATTTTCTTTCCCATTCTCACCCCCCCCACACACACACCACACTCTTCTTTCTTCCTCTTGGTTTAACCTCCACTCAACTAATTTTTGTGTTAAAAAGACACTGCTCGAGCCTCCCTCTTCTTTCTCCTTTCCCCTTTCTTCTTTCTCTTTCCTCCTCCTTCTTCCTCCTGTGTTGTCCCTTGTTTTTTCCTGCGCACCACCCATTCCACCACTATGTGCCACCACACGCTGCCCAAAGTTGGTGGATTAACCACCAAGGTTACCCCAACCTTCCCCAACAACGTCACTGGCCATCGCTGTCGACCACTGCCTATTTTTCCTTGAATCTGTCGTATTTTTTCAAAGTGCATGGCCTCAAGCACTATTATACAACACTAAAATTTCCAACTACACTCCAGTCCACCCTCGCACGCCCGCACACAACCCAAATGCATGATCATGTACATTTGTTCAACTTGCAACCTATTTTCCCAATGATCAAGCATGGTCATGCCACTTTGCACTACTTGGTCGTGCATGATCCTTCCTCTTGAATTGGGTGTGCACCGCCTATAACACAACCATGTAGCTACCCAATTTCGGTCATGCACCCCTATTTTCACCCCCAAATCTTATCCAAACACCATAAATTTTTTATCATAGCTCCACCACACATCCACACAACCCAAGCTTATATTTAACTATGGTTATTTCTATTTTTACCCTCTTTACCTTAATTTCTCATTCGGTTAAACTCTTCAAGCCTAACCATGGTTTTTGTTATTTTTGTAGGTGTTATTCCGATAATATTGCAGGATAAAGTCTAAGATTTATGAGCTTAGAGCTTGGTGTCCTATTTGGTAAGGATATTATTCAATGTTTAGGGTTTTGTGTTATTTGCTTGTATGGTTATGTGTGTTTCATGATATTGTTGATAAATGATTTAATATATGTTGATCATGATATTTTTTGATGATATTGTGATGGTATGGATATTATTTTATGGAAAGAAAGTAAGAATGGGTAAGAGGTTTCATTATGATTTTGTTGTGATAATGTCGTATTTGTAGGAATATTTCTTATGACATGAAATATGGGCTAAATAAGCTTTGATAAGTGGACATAAATATTTTTATGAGGTATGATGATATTTGGTGGATTTGAAAAATAATGTGTGTAGAAGGTACAAGAATTTATAAAATAAAGGTTATTGTTTTCCTTTAAGAGTAATTTGGTCATTATAAGATAATAAGGTAATTTTGGTATTTTATGTATTAAGTGGATTAAAATATAATAGTGATATCCTGAGAAATATTTGGAGGTATTATCGTTTGTTTTGGGGTCCTTCAATTAAATAATGGTTAATTAGGGCATAATATCTTGTAATATTAATGTTATTATTCCATGTGTAAAATCCTCGAGGTTGTTCGGATTCTAAATATGTTGCTAATGATTGGCCTTATGAGGTTGTTTATTGGACTTCGTAATCATGTGAGTCTCATGGGAGGTATTATGGCTAATATGTGGAATTAGGGTTTTTAGAGATTTATGTGAGTAATACCTTGGGATAAGATTATTAAATATGTGTATGACATAGGAACTAGACCATGCATTAAGGGTATGATAATAATGACGATATTTGAGAGTGACATATTGTAAATAATGGATGAATAATCAATATGGGAGAATAAATGTTAAGGAGTGTGTAACTAGGGTTTTGAAGAGATTTAAGGACTTTGATTTGTGTTATGTGTTTATCTGCTTTAATGTGTTCAATTCCTGAGAATTAATCTTGAATAAGATACTACTCACTTAAAATAAAAGAGCATGTGAGTAAGGCCAAGGTTCAATGCTTGGGAAGGTGATGTTTTTAATATCCATTCCACCGAAAATAATAGTGGCTCGGGAGTGTTTTGTCCCGAGAAGGTATTTCAATCTCTTCCATCGGATTAAGAATAATGGGGCCCCTCCTCATATTAAAATAAAAATATAAAAGTATAACTTATGGGAAAAACACTAATGATTTAAAGTGGAAGAGTACGTGAGTTAGGACCAAGGTGTTGTTTTTATATATGTCCCATTCCACCAAGGAGAATAGTGGCTCAAGAGTGTTCTACCCTGAGAAGGTGATGCTTTCAGATCCGTTCCAATGGTTATCCTAGAGGGATGGATTCAAGATTTGGATTGGACATTTGAGACAGTTGATTGCCCACCCGCTTGAAAGGTGGGTATTGCAACCTTTTTCTTGTGAGTAATTGCCTACACCTGGTGGGTAGATTGCCATATACAAGACGGGTCACAGATGTCTTGGGAGGACTTCAGGTGGCCACTTATGCTAAGTTCTAACCCAAGAGTCTTAAGAGGGATAAGCCGAAGGAGTTCATGCAGCTAACTTAAGGGAGTATGACGGTGAGGCAGTACCACACCAGGTTTACGGAGTTGCTGATGTTCTCACCAAGGATTGTAGCTAGTGAGTTAACTATGGTATACCAATTTAACCAAGGACTCCACTTTAGCGTCCAGAAGATGATGGGTGCTATGGCTTTTTAGGACTTAGCTACATTGTATGATATGACGTGTATCATCACTACGTTGGTTCAGGATCAGGATTCCATTCTAGGTAAGCAGAAGCAGGAGTCATAGGGTTTTAGAGGAAAGATCCAATATCGAGGAAGAGGACCTCTAAGGTCTCAGTAGAGAGGTCAGAACTAGCCTCAAGGAGGTCAGTATCAACACTAGGGTTAGTCAAGAGGTCAGAGCAGATCTTGGGGTCAGTCGAGGCAATTTGTGTGCCATTTTTGTGGTCAAGATCATCTAAGGACGAGTTACCAAGCGCTCCGATTAGGTGTAGGACATGTGGTCAGTTGAGCCACTGGTATTTTGAGTGTTAGTATCAATATAGTTAGTATCAGCAACCAATCCCATTAATTCTATAGCAATAGACCTTTTAGTGGTGGACCTACTAGCAGCCTCAGCAGTAGTTTCAGTAGAGAGCACTTGCCCCACCTAGTGGACAGCCTAGATAGAGTCAGGGGAGACTGTAGAGGCCTCGCCCTTTCCCTTAGAAGGGATGTGTAACACCCCCAAAATTCACTACTGAAAAATTTTGTTTAATTAAAAGAAAATTAGCGGAAGCAAATTAATAAATCGTGAACTTTGGGAGTATTACCGCCACACTTAGTACTGGACTGGTTCACTCCTACCGTTCCAGTACCAAGCGCTGAGGATAAAAAGGTAAAAGACGATTTTACAAGAAACTGAAGCATATACAAATCAGAGAAGCGGAGTAAATAACTGACGAGAGTAAAATCAACCAACGGTGGTTACAAAATAACAATTACATTGAAGTTAAAAGAGATAAATCAAAACCCTAGAATTTACCGGATAGTACCTTACGCTCTTTCCCGAAAGCCCACTTGAATAGCACCGAACACGACCTGAAAGGGGCACTGCCCATTGAATAGGCAGGGGTCCCACGAGGGGAACCCTTCAGTACTACGGTACTGAGTAACCCTTTAAAAACGCGCTTAAAGACAGGCACGCAATGTCACACATGGTATAATAGGATAACCGTACATAACGACATATGTAAATATAACAATCAGATCCATACATTCACGTATTCAACTTGTCAATCAGATATTAATGGTGCATACGTCACATTCATCTTTGTCCATTCGCATACTTAACAAGTTAACCGAATATTAATAGGCCATAATGAATAATCGATACTTTAGGGCCTTAAGGCCATTAATCCATCATTAATCAATCATCTCAAATTTTAAATGTCCATGTGAGTGCGGGAACCCCACTATTATAGCCGATGGATCGAAAATATATACAGGGCAAAACACTCCTGGCCACTATTATTCGCCGGTGGGTCGGTCTCCAGGGCAGAATGCTCCTGGCCACTATTATTCGCCGGTGGACCGGTCTGGCCCCGACTCACAAGGTATTCCACTATAAGTGATTAGTATCTTTCCCATATCTTATCGATTTTACGTTTGGTTTGCTGAGCACGGAATCCCCCACTATTATAGCCGGTGGATCGGAAATATATACAAGGCAAAACGCTCCTGGCCACTATTATTCGCCGGTGGTTCGGTCTCCAGGGCTCCCCGGCTCCTGGCCACTATTATTCGCCGGTGGACCGATCTAGGCCCGGCTCAGCATCTTCCTCTTTAAGTGATTAGTGTTTTAAATGTATCTTATTCGAAAGTATTCCACCCTTGACATGCATGACTAACTATATCCACACTTATCCTCCTAGGAGGACCCGCCCCATATTTTGAGACTTCTGTACCTCCTAACTCGGTTTTCTCCAAAACCCTAACTCGAGCCTATGTGGCCCATCCTTCTCTGTCGTACACATCCCGACTATTTCAACACCCCACATGTCACGACCCTTAGATCCAACCCTCACTTTCTACCCCACTCATTCTCTTTTACTTTTATTATTTTCTTTTTCTTTTTCCACCTTCTCACATTAGGGTTTCTTCCTAAACCCTAGTTTGGTTTCCTACGCACCCTTATACCGTCCCACGTACTATTTTTTGCCCGAAGCTCCCAGACACCCAAACGACATTTCTGTTACCTTCCTCACATCCTAAGGTAACTTTCCATACGTAAAGTTTGCCCCCATGCAGACTCTAACCATCTCATGCAAACCCTAGTTTCTCCCGTACCTACATTAGCCAACTTACTTCCCTTTGGTCATCTTTCTCTCTCATTACTCTTTTTCATGCCTCCATACCCGACTACCACATTAATTATCCTAGCATGCATGTCCCTAAGGGCCACATCACATCACATCATAACATATAGCATATCCATATCAGCACATACCAAAAAGGGCACATGAACACACCTTGGTTCCAAGCCATACCACACGTGAGACAACTAAAATAGCAACATATAGATCTCGACATAAAAATTATACAAGGTATGTAGGACATATAGCACACATTCGACTTTAGCTACACCCTTACTCAGTTTAGATTACCGAGCTATCTTTCACATAAATTAGGCCCCTAGACGTCCTTTATAATCGTTATACTTAATATATTTCCCATCTAGTTTGTTAGATTATCAATTTACCCATTTCCTTTATTATAATTAACAAATCACCCATTAGTTGGTCAAATTACCCCCGTTCATTATCCTAATTACCAAATTACCCCTCTAGTTGGTTAAATTACCAAATTACCCTTTTATATGATCATAATTACCAAACTACCCTTCTCTTTTATTAAAATTACCAAAATACCCTCTAGTCGGTCAAATTACCAAATTACCCCTCACATTTGTCATATTTATGATTTTACCCTCCTCCATTATTAAATTATCAAATTACCCTTTAGTTATTTAAATTATTATTTTACCCTTTTCAATTATTATAATTACCAATTTAATCCTTTCCAATTTCCACTTTTACCCCTTTGATTTAAAAATTACCATTTTACCCCTTCACCTTCAAATTTACCATTTTACCCGCTTAACTCCCAAAAATTACCATATCGCTCTTTTCCTTATAAAATTTCCATTTATCCTTAATTATGAAATTACTATCTTACCTCTTTTAATTTTCAAATTACCCTTCTGCTCGTTATCACAAAATTACAATTTTACCCTCTAATTATAAAATTACAATTTTACCCTTTTATTACAAAATTACCAAATTATCCTTTTTATTACAATTTACCAAATTAACCTTTTATTTCAAAATTACCAAATTGCCCTTTATGATAAAATTTCCATTTTTCCCATTTATTACAAAATTTCAACTTTAACCTTTTATTATAAAATTACCATTTTGCTCTCTTCTTACAAAATTACCATTTTACCATTTAATCACAAATTACTATTTTACCCTTTATTCACAAAATTACTATTTTTCCCCTTTAATTACAAAATTACCAAATTTTCCTTTTAATTCAAAATTACCAATTTATCCTTTCACTTACAAGTTTACCATCTTACCCCTTATTACTCCACTTGTATTAAATTATTATTATTACTACATAAAATATTAACTTTAATCCCTCATCTTCAATTCTTATAATTAATGTAACATTATTATATAGCACCCATATATATATATATATATATATATATATATATATATATTCTAGACCATGCATTTAAGCGGGATTTAACGGTTACCTCAATTTCCACCAAAACAAACCATATCGGTATCCCGGTTTAAGGTTCAAGATTTAATTTATCAAAACCAATACCTAAAATAATTCAAGACTCATTAGATTAGAAAAGATAAAAACCAAATCATAAGGCTTATAACACTTAATTACTCAAATAATTAAACTAAAATATTTTTATACCTTAAAAATATTAAACAAGTAAACCAAAGGGGCAGCAGCTCATACAGCTCATGCAGCATGAGCTGCATGCAGAGAAAGAATAAAAAGAGGGGCTCGAAGGTGGTGGAAATAGGGAAAATGGGTATTTTTGGGTTGGTAGTTTGGGGCTAGAAAAGAAGGTGGTTGGGGAGGATTTGGGGCAAGGGAATGGTGCAGAAGTGGAGAGGGGGTGTAGGTGGTTGTCAGGGATGGGTTGAAGGTGGCTAAGGGCGGCGGAGGCGGCGGCCGAAGTGGGGGTCAAGGTGAAAAGCTGGCGAGGAAGGAAAATGGGGAGGGAAAAAGAAGGCATTCGGGTTACGGTTTCAACAAAAGGATGATTAGGGATGGTAGAGGAGGTTGCAGTGATTATTATGGTGGCTTAGGTGGCGGAATTGACGGCGGAACGACGACAGATGGGGGCTGCACAGGGTGGTTGCCGAGAAGGGGTGAAAGGGAGAGAAAAGAATAGAGGAGGAAGGATGGGGCTGCGGGGTGGCTCGATGGGGACTGTAGTGGCCTGAGGGCGAGGCAGAGGGTGGAAGGAGGTGGTGCAGGTGGTGGTTGAGGCGGCGGAAGTGGCGGAGCGGCAGCGGCGAAACAAAATAGGGGGAGAGAAGGGAGGAGAATAATGGGAGAAAAGGAGAGGCTCGGGGGCATGGGGGAGGCTAAAAAAAATGCAGAAAGGGCGGGGAAGGAGGAATAAATATAAGAGGAAGAGAAGGGAAATGATAGGGCAGCTCGAGGGGTGTCGGTAGGGTGGTAGGGGAATGGGGGTTGCAGGGAGAGGGAGAAGAAGAGGGGCGGCAGGGAGAGGGAGGCAAGGGTGGTGGGACCGGTATGGCCGGAAAATGACGAGAAGGAGAGGGAGGGAGATAGGGGAGGTCAACGGGGGAGGGGAGCAGCAGGTCGGGCGGCGAGAATCTCGCCGGTGATGGAGGAAGAAGACGAAGGAAGAAGAAAAAGAAATGGTCGGGGGTGCTGGGCGTGCGACGGTAGGCGGACCGGCCGAAGAAAAGAAAGAGCCGGCCCGGTCGAAGAAGAAAGAAAAGAAAGGAGGAGGGGCAGCCGGGCTACGCGCGGGAGAAGAAAAAAAGAAACTGGGCCAGGCCCAAGCGCCGGGGAGGGAGAGGGCAGGCCGACGGCCCAAGGAAGGAGAAAGAAAAAGAAAGAAAAGGGAGAAGAAGGAAAAAGGGAAAAAGGGAAAGGAAAATTTGTTTTAATTAAATAATTTAATTCATAAATAATAAGGTAAAATATTTTTGGGTAATAAATTTATTTGACAATTTGATTAAAGTACAAGGATTTAAAAGGGATAATTTTATTAAAATAATAATTTGGAAAATTGTTTAAATAACAAGAGTATGATAAAATAACAAAATATTTATTTTAATTTACTAAAATATTTATAGTAAATTTCATACACTCAAAAATCCATAAAATAATTAAATTAAAAATATTTAAAAGCTAATTTATCCAAAATAAAATTTATTTATTAAAATATAGGGTTTTAAAAATTTGGGGGATTACAGGATGAGGTTAGACTCAGGGTTCTAGAGGGTATCATGGAAGATACCAGGAAGGACAGTTAGGCGGACGCTTGATGCCTGAATGTCATCAGACAGGCAGAGGCTGTTAAGTAGTTGGATGTAGTTACTGGTACATTCTCAATCCTCTCACTACCAATTTATGTGTTATTCTCAATCCATAATACGATGATGGGTACATACCGGTATTGGTTCAAACAAGAGAGGAGGGGACTAATCGATAAAAATACATTATGTGAAAAATTGAAATATGCATACTTAGAATTTGGGGGACTAGCAATTACCTCTAGCGAAGAGGATAACGACCAACATGTTGATGGTGGTGGTCATGATTAGTAGGACCTTTTGTAGTGTATTTGGTTATTTTTTATTTATTTATTAGCTTTGAACAACAAAAATGTCTGAATGTTAATAAAATATTTGCTACAATATTCATGTCTCATATATCAAGATTACTACTATGATATACAACAAATATACACTGTCAACACAATACATAATTGTCAACCAAAGTCACCACCTTGGTCATGTCTAATACCCATCACATTTCAATAAAGCTAAATACAATTGAGATATGGCACATTCCATCTAGCAATACTAGGATCAACATGAAGGTACCACCTATTATATATTGGTGGTAACATTGCATCTTCCATTAAAGTTATCTACATAAATTTATAAAGAAATAAAAATATAAGATTTGAAGGTTACCTATTAGATATAGTATAATGAATACTTTATTCAAATGAGAAACATGACATACCGATACGTAGTGTGTAAAATTGTTATAGTTTAAGATGCTAATAATGCAATCAGGTTGTCAACCATTAAGAAGAGCTTTGTGTGGCAAACATATAACCGATTATGCCCGACTCAAGTAGATGAATACCATATTATATGCTGTCACCAACAGAAATCCAAATTCAAGCTTCTACCACCATTTCTCTATTGGAACTAGTCCATAAAAATGGGTAAGATGCTCCCTATTTTGGGCAATCGAATCTACAAATGCATGCCTATACAATCCCAAATTTGTCATCAATTTTCTAAACAGCACCCCTTAACATTGACTCAAAGCTCCTTGTTCCCAAAGAGTTATAGTACAACAGCTCTAAATCCACAATTTCCATCCCCCACAACATTACACCATGATTCGACCCACATAAGCACAATATCCAATGGTCATGGAAAATCATGTAAGGATCGGCGTGTCCTCTAGTACTATACATCCCACAACTACTACTACTCCATCCTTGACCCATTCCCGATTGACCAGGAGAATCCCATCCTCTACTACGTCCTTAACACCATCGACCACGTCCCCTAGGTAAATTGGAATAAGCACATGTTGTATACTCCCACTATGACGGTTCCCTCCTTATACTATTACTAGGGCGACCCCTACTTTTTTGAACATCTAGCTCAACCATACCTGTTGAAGCTGGTTTAAAGATCCCATCCATGATATTCAAATATTGCTCTAGACAGACAAGAGAATTAGAATGGTCCAACATCATTTGTACCTAAGGAAGTAATGTTAGAATTAAAATGTTAGAATGGAAAATATAATAATTTGTCACATTAGAATGGCTGTATTATATTTATACCTTTGATATAATATTAGAGGTAAAAAGACATGCGGTTGGAAGAACGACTGAATCATTGAACTGAAATCTTTCTTTAGCTTGTATGACAAAGTAAAAGTCTTCTAGAATTGATGAACTCCCGATTATGGGATATGATGATTATCTCGTTTGTACTCAAATATCTCGTGTGCACATGATAGACCATGTGTCAGTCTAACGTAACACCCACACACTAAAGGATTAGAACCAACGAAATCAGATGTCTTATTCTCCTCCTCAGTTAGGTTTAGTACTCTACGACATACAGTAGATGTGATCTCCTTAAACAAGTTATCAGTAGAGTAATGAGGAATAATAACCCAAGAATGCTCCAAATCTTCCTTCAACTCATTCACTTGCAATCAAATCAACGTATTGATCTTTGGCCATAACGTGTCAAAACTTATATGAGACAATGTTATATATTTCTTCAACCTCAAATGCTCACCTTCCACCCTAAATTTAATATTTTAATATATAAGTGTTGGTTATATTATTACAATTTAAATAAAAAAATACCCACACTAATAATATTATACCTGTTGGACGTATAAGTACCAAAGTAAATCTCTTGGTCAACCCATAGGAAACAAATCCTCTCCTTATAAGGTTTCAACCAAGTGTCATAAACATATTGTATTAGATGAGAAAATCGACTATATCTGTTGTGCATTAGTAAAAGCTCATTCTCATATGTCTACAATGTGGTTGCCTTCACAATATTCCTCCATTGGATTATGAAACATTCTCTAGATGCTGCAAATCCTAATTTTTTTGTTGCATGTGAGAGACCATTCTTACCAATATGTTATTTATATAACAAGGGGCTATATTAGGAAAGACCTTAGGCACTACTTCTGTCACACCTAGTTATCTATCAGTGATGACTTGGCATTGGTTCATGGGGCTCCATCATCCTCTTCACTTTATCAAGTACCTAATGATAATTATCTTCCTTTATCCTTCCCATGAATATCAAATCAATGGTAAAATTCCTACTACTAGACACAAAACCAATAGATTCCAAGAAAGAAAGGTTTTACCTATTAGTTTTGTATGTAAAATACAAGCAAATGACATATGGGAATGCATACAAAAGAGCAATGAAATCAAGATTTTCAAATATAATATCATTTACCATATTAAAGTCTGGATACTTATGATACTAATATCGACAGTCGTTGGTTTCCATCAAATGTAATAGCTGTTGCATAACTATACGATCAACCAACTTCTACACCCTAAACTTGTGTCTAATATTGTAGATTGTCCTAAGTGTTGCAACAGTATTACCATTACTCCGTTGTAATTTGTCGATGGTCTCCATTGGTTTCACATTTATTGCAGTTAATTCCTCTAAAAGCTTTCGTTCTTCTGGAGATAAACGTTGCCCAGAAGAATGCACTTGTCCGAACTTGCCCAAACTATGGTTGTGTATACGACATTCAACCTTCAATTCCCAATCACCATAAAGAATTTCCTTATCGCATGTTCTAAATTTATAGTCATATTTTTTTGACTTGAAAAATTGTGTACTTTCAGAATTCACTAACAAATGTCTTTTGTTTGTACCATCTCTCTCACAACAAAGTCCAACCTTTCCCAATTTTGATCATTCTATAGTGAAAATTATATTATGTGGCCTTCTAGTGTCATTAACAGGTTTAATTAGAGACTCACGATGACTGAAAATACAATCCATCGAGAATAAACCTATCCAATCAGTATCATTTGGGCCTCCGGCATGAAATTAACAAAATTAAACATTGCATTATTAAATATATATAAGAAAAATAAGGAAAAAACCTACTAGTTGAGCTACGGGTGGTCTGCCCGTCACACACTCTACGCTATGGGTGGAATGCCTGTCTAGTAGCTTCAGCTACAGATGAGTGGCCCGTTGGCCTTATACTCAGGACGGGTGGTTCGCACGTGCATTGGCCAGATGTTCAAGTGAATTGCTCGTCACACAATCCTGACGACGGGTGGTCTACCAGTAGCTATGCCATTTTGTCCATATGGTTCTCCCGTAAACTTCATAGTCGATAAAAAAAAATTACCATAATTTTCTCTATTTCATTTTCTGTGAGATAATACTTCATCTATTTTTAGATTAAAAAAATTCGATAGAATTAAGTTTGAGAAAGTTAGAGAAATTTTTTTAATAAAATAAGGTGTGAAAAGAGAAGATAGAAAGGTGGGGGAGTTGAATGTCTGAAGAGTAGAGGTGTGTCAAAAGTTAAATTTGTTTACTTTTATAGGATATAAACTTAGTAAAGGGGGTGTGTATTTAACACCCCTATTTTATAAGTATTCTATATTTTTAATAATCATACTTAGATACCTCCATATTTTAAGTTACTATCACTTAGATGCATTTTACAATAATAAAGTTACATTAGTTTAAGTTAACTGCAATTAAGGTGATTTTTTATATTAAATATTAAATATTATATAAAAATTCATACAAAAAGTTGTAAAATAAATAAATAAAAATTAGAAGTTTTGTTTCTAGATTTTTATAAAATTTTCACTTGTTTATAATTTAATTAGTTTTTTTTATGTTTTTTATATATTTTTTAGATTGGAATTTTTCAAACATTATTTTGGTTTTTAAAAATTCAATTTTTTTAATAAACATATTTTTTTTTTAAATTCAGATAAAAAAAGATTTCTTACAAAAACTTTTAGTTTTTTTCATATTAATTATTGAAAATATATTTAATTACCCTAAATTTAACATACGCTAACTTGATTTGTGTAACGTATATCTAAGTGATAATGATTTAAAATGCTGAGGTACCTAAGAGAGATTATTAAAAAGACACAATTATCTATAAAATTTTATGTCAAATATCAAAAAGTGCACAAACGGAATTTATCCAAAAAAGGATTATGGATCATTTAACGCATCAGATTGCACAGTTCCATTGCATGGTTAACAAAATCAAGATACAAGATTTGGTAATACAATAAATCAAGCTTCTTGGATACCCCCTTACTAGCACCATTTGTATCAAATACGGCCAAACGTGTAGCGAATTTGTTGATGATGCAATTGTATCACTTTTACAATATTTAGAACAATCAAGCTTTCCTCCACTAAGGGGAATGGACATAAACATGTAGATGCTCCCGAACATTCACCTCGGTTTCAGTGCTAGCGCACACATTTTGGTGAATTGATCGTAGGAGCCAACAAAGCCTTTGAACATCAAAATCTGCACATTGAGCCAGCCAAATGTTATATGAGCTTATTATAACAAGGCCAACCGAAAAACAGAACTCTGCTGCCAGGCAGATAAAGCTTCCAGCAGTTCATAATGCCACCCAAGGCTCCCAATTCCACGCATGAACAATATAATGCAAGACAAAAACATGTATCCTTGGATTCTTGCTGTTCATGGCTGAATCAGAACATGTTGATGTGAAGGAACCATGGAAGCACAAAAGAAATTACGAGTAGTGCCATTAGGAAGTTACATATTGGCTGCCCCTGTGGACACCCCCTATTCCTCCAGTTAGAGTTATTTGCTTCTTCACCGCTTAATCTGTGCTCGTTCCATTCTACCATGAATCTGTGATCCACGACTCCAATGACATTCTTAGCTGTTACACCACAGATCTCGCAGATCCTACATGAAGAACACAACAAATTATCAAATTGAGTATTGGCAACAAGGAAAAATGACCTCGTATGAAATCTACCACATGGATTTGACAATACTGATATTCAAGTATTCTTTGACTTGATCTGGTGGGCACTCCTTATCCTAAACTCTACATGTAGAAAGGTAATAAGTACCACAGCAACAATTTGTAGTGTCGAAATGCAAATTTTATCATGCTATAGAAAAGCATGTACAAAGAAAGACAATAAACTTTGAGCAGCCCCCTAATCAAAGGGTCAATCACTGTCCCAGTTAGGTCACCGTAGTCCCCTCTTTGGGAGACCGATCGAAAACTTAGGAAAATTTGATCCCCATGCAGCATGCATTTTCCTGATTTTCTAGCTCATGTTGAACTTTCAACCTTGCCTGTTCTTTCAACATGCCATAGGAAGGCGAATAGAGATCCAGTTAATGTTCTATGCCATGGTGTCTCCTTCACTGAGACAAAACTAGTAAGCAAAAACACAAGGGCGCAAGCATTTAATTGTTTTCCGAGCAAATGCTCATCTTCAAGTTTTCGGCTTCCCAGATTGACTCATTACTGACAACAGTTTGTTTAGTTTTACTAGATAGGATGCAACTTTACTGGTCTATTGTAGCAATCAGATGTATAATTTATAACAAAATTGTTTTTCATTCTGTATACTCAAGAAGAGGACAGGAAAACCAAAACTGGTCCATTGAATGCATCTATTATTGCCATACCAGATTATGCAAACTTCACCAAAGATGCATATCCCATTCAGTAGTTTGAACTCATTTTGACAATTATGCAGAAAAAACATAGAGAATGTAGGTTCACTAGTTATGATGTCATTGGTATGATATTGTAAGATGAACATCAACAACTGTTGGGAATAACCCCTCAGCCAGATGCACAATTATGAAGAAATGTAAGAGTAAATTACAAGCACAAGAAATGAAGATTTATGAGAAGAAGATGTTGGTGACTTTTATTGAATATGAAAAATGAAAGAAAATTGAGAGTTTGCACCTATATTATAAATGATCAGCAGATAGTTTTTTATACCTTCCCTCATCCTTAGCCAAAACATTCAATCATCATTTGACGGACAACCTTAGTACAACTTTTTACCTAACATCAATAAGAGTCGGAGAAAGTGTACAAATTAACACCTAATGATTGACACTGTGAGTTGACCCCTATCAACTTATAAGATGTCGTGTTGATAAATACCAAATCCCTTAATTCTTAACTAATCTTGTATATTCCATCTTCGCTTTGCCCGTGTCTACGTCTTCTTCCTTGGCCTCGGCCAATAAGCCATCCCAAACAAGAAGTTTCCTCAACCTTGACTTGGTTGAGCTTTTCTTAAGTTCAGTCTACCAACCGATCTCATCAGTTACTCTTTGGCCATTGCCCTTGGTTGTTGCCCTTAATTGATGCCCTTTGGCTATTGCCCTTGGCATGTTCGATAGGCTTTAATTTGGTTGACAGACTTTACTTTTTAGTCTGGCCAACAGACTTTACTCTAGTATTGTGTCTCAGTATCAGTCCTCAAAATTCTTCCCATTTCAAGTAAACCCAACAACAACAACTACAAAATGTCTCCCACCTTCCTTCGATCAAACAAGAAGTAACTCTTCATAGCCATAACTATTGAAGCAAATAATGATGTCTTCAACTTCCATTAGGTTATCAAACAGAATATAACCTTATTATAGTACCGCAAGTAATGATCAATACACTTGCTTGTAATGGGTAGTAACTAGGAAGATTCAGTTTTAAACCTCGGAGGTCAAAAGGAAATTGCTGCCACTTGACACCAGGGTTGCACAAGGTTGGTTTGGTTTGAGCTCTAAACCAAACCAAGCTGTAATTTTACAATTTAAATTTTTTTTAAACCAAATCAAACCATTCTTTAAATACCCTAAACCAAACAAAACTATAATTTTTCGGTTTGCAGTTTAGGACCTTTTAGGCTTTAATATTTATTTTTTACGATAGAAAATTTATATTTTTACTATTTAACTTCAACTCTTCGATATATTACTATAAATTTAAAACCAATCTAAACTTCAAACTATAATACCTCATTCAATATTAATATTAAATAAGTTTTATATCATATCACATTAAGAAGAAAAAAAAAGTGAGAAGAAAAAAGATAGTATATGTATACAAAGATAAAGGGGAAAAAAATAGAGTTACAGGCTACAATTTACTACTTTAAAGTTATAAATTGTTATATGAATATATATATATTTTAAATTATACATACATACACATATACGGTTTGCAGTTTATAAACCATAATTTAATTTCCAAAACTGTAAATCAACCATTATTATAAATACTAAACTAAACCATTATTTTTCAAACCGTCTACCAAATCAAACCAAACCAAACCACAAATTATAGTTTGGTTTGATTAAGTTTACAGTTTAGACCGCATTACAAACACCCCTTGAGATAGTTGAATCGTGTCTAATCACTAAACTACAAATGAAACTATGAAATGTCCCCAATGCGGCTTTCACTCCGGTCATCATAATACTAGCAAAACTTATCAGCTCCAAACTGAGTATCCTCATCTTTAAGGTCAGAAACAAAAGATAAATGTTTTGAAGGCTACAATATTGACTCTTTGGCTCAGACACCAAATTGTCGGTCCAACCCAAACACAACATAAATTTCAGATGAATAGTACAAGGCAGGCATTCTGAACCATGAGCCCATTGCAAATGTGCATAAGAAATTGGTAATACTATATACTCAAATTTTAAACCTAAACTAAAAATCAATTTTTTTAAAAAGAATATGTATATTAGTACACTAATTTTATATTTTATTGATAATTAAGTAATATAAACTAATAATAATACACTATAAAATAAAAGTATGGCATAAAAAACACAATAACTTTATTATTAGTATCACTCTATTATAATCATCATCATTATTGTTGTTATAATAAAATAAAAAGATTTATATATTTTTATGCTATAATTTTTTTATTTTGTATTATTATTAATTTGTACTACTTAATTATTAATAAAATATATAATTAGCACACAAATATGTATAATTTTGGTTTAGAATTTGGTATATAGCTGTTTTCATGAGAAACAAACTACTTCAACAGTTAAGGATATCTACAATCAAACAAGAATAAACAGAAAGAACAATTACCTGTTTCCCTTTAGCTTAAACCAGGCTTCAGCACAATGGGGATGCGCCATGCTGATCTCACCTTTACAATCACATCCAAGTTCAACAAGATCATTTGCAGTCTCCAAACCAGTCTCCTGGGTTTGATCAGAAGTCAAATGACAAATCCTACAAACCTTTTCCTTATCCGAATAGTCTCCATCTCCAATCCTAATACTTAAATCCCTTTGATCTTCTTCCTTCACAAGATTAACCTTTCTGGCTTCCTTCAATACCTTTTGCAGCCTCGATGCATCATTATTCGACCCATCTTCACCACTAGAGCACGTCGAATTTCCTGATCCTGTCGCACTGACATTCCCACCTGTGTTTCCTTGACAACCGGAATTCAATGGAGCGTTTGAACTCGACCGATACGTCTCGAAAGCCTTGCCTCGATCATAATTCGCTTCATCACCACGCAGAACATCTAGAATAGCCAAAATCTCCTCATCCTCAACTTTCACAACGTCTACCCTTGTTTTTCCCTCCAACGACTTTGTGTCGTATTTTGCTCCATATTCTTCAGATATCGCTGTATCTTTTGATCTAAGTGCATCAGCGCTTCTTTGATGACCTGAACATGGTCTTTCCTCCAAACTCACAGGAATTATAACTTCTGGTACACTTGAATCATTTGATCTATTACCCAAAATCTGAGCATGTTCTAGATCAACGGAATCACTCGAATCACACATTTGATCTGGTCTCACAACAACAATAGTTTCACAAGTACTATTTCCAGCATCCAAGTTTCCTAAATTGTTGGCACTACTCCCAATTAAAGAACCAGAATCAGACGTTTTCAAGGAGTACTATTGAGGACGGTTTCCAAAGCTCAAACATACCACAACTTCAAGAATTTTCACTCCTATCTATAGGAATTCAAGTCTTCATTCACCTGAATCCCATCACAATTTCAGAACCTATTCAACTCAAAACAAAATCTCCTTCCCCGGCTCTCAAAATGTTAACAGAAGGAACATAGTTTTGGTAGTCCCACTAACCCAATCAACTGAACCCAGAATCTAATTTTACCAAAAGCACGGCAAGAACGCCAGATCTCAAAATGGGTGCGCCCAATAAATATGAAACAAAATCAAAACCCTATAACTGGAATAATGTGAGACCAATCGTACTACTTGCCTTGAGTTGAATATCTCCAATGGTAGCTGAAGTTGGCAAACTACAGTGAAACTACAGCGGACGAATGAATGGATAAATAAATAAAGCGCATACTATTAAACTAGAAAGAAATTCGAAGTTGCTTGAAATTTGAGGGTGTAATTTGTATTTATTTTTTTCTTTTCAGATATTATTAGTTGAAGAAAGATGCGATGTTAGTGTTAAAATGATAAGACAGATAAGCAGCAAATCCGTATATTATTTTTTCCCACTCCGATGTCGCTTTCCGGGATTTGAGGGCGAAATCACATTTCAAGTTAGGTGGAACTAGGAAGAAGGAGATAGAGAATATCAATCGATGCAGAAATTGTAGGCCAGTCTTACTTATCAAGACTAAAAAGTAAATTTATTAATACATCTTATACTAGATAGCCATATTCATATAAAAATTTCTACAATCAATATAACAGTCTGTGAGGATAAAGAACATTAAAAATCAGAATCATTGCGAGTTGCGACTGGTGGTATTTTGTTCTGTATTGGGAACAAATTACGTGTGTATATGCTTGTACGGATTCTTAGCGATGGGCAAATTGCTTGAGGTCATTGGAAGAATCAATTACGCAAATCCATGCTAGCTATATAAGACCATTTCACAAAAAATCTACAACTTCGCACAAGTTGACGTGTTTTTTCCTTCCCCCCTCCTAGAGATGGCAACGGAACGGGTACGGATCGGGTACCCATTATCCATATCTGAACCCGATAAAAAATTTAATAATCATATCCGTATCTTTACCTGCATGGATATCCGTTACTGTACCTATATCTGTATCCGACGGATAATCTGTTACCCGACGGATATCCGTTACCCGACAGATAATCTGTTACCCGACGGATATCGTTACCTGACGGATATCCGTCGGGTATATCAAACTCGTTATCCGACGGATTAAAATTACTTGTTTATCCGTTTTTATATCCGTTTATCTGTCATAATATATATAAGTTATCTACAAAATTATTTTTTGATATTAAAAATTAAAATATATATAACAAAATCCAATAATTCATCAAGTAGCTAAAGTTGATAATGTATCTGTAGTATAATAGAAAAACATAGTAAAATATGCCAACAACAATATTGTTTAAAGTTTAAACATAGTAGATAATGTCCAAAAAAAAATAAAAAACTAGTAGAACACAAATAACATTCATAAATCATGATAGGATGAACTTTTCAATCTACATTCTTTAATCTTCAACCTTCAGACTTTAATCATCATGATTCATGAATCATGCATCTATCTGGTACATAAAAACAATAAAAATAAATAGTCAAATATTAAATATATATATATATATATATATTACATTTGCTAATAACATTATAAAATTTATAAACATCTAAGTTTTACCTCATTTTCATTATTGTCGGAGTCCTCATCCTCGAAAGAAGTATGACAAGCGCCATGATAATGCGATACTTGATAGTCATTATTATCTAGAAAAGAATTGAAACAATAAAATTAATAGATAAAAGAATACATATTTCATAATTAAACTAAAATTTAATAATATAAATAAAATATTACCATTGTTACTCATCATTGCTGCCCAAAGTCAATCTCGACCACACATCAATGCTTCTAAAGTCTTTGGATGTAGCCGATTGCGGTGAGGAGTGATAAACCGACTGCTCGTGCTAAAAGCAGATTATGAAGAAACTGTGGAAATAGGAATAGCAAGAATATCTCTAGCCATATCTTGTAAAATTGGAAACTTAGTGTTTGTCTTCCACCATGACAAAACATCAAAATTCTCCATCCTTGGCATAACAGCCTCCTCTAAGTAATAGTCTAGCTCGTTCTTTTACAATGAATTAGTGACACCATGGTTAGCTAACCACTTTTCATATATGTCTGCTTCTCTAGAATCCAAACTAGCACTACCACCATAGGAAGTATGACTAGAAGTAGTCAAACCACAAGATGTACTTTTATTTCTCTCTATACGCCTCAATTTCTCCTCATACTCACGAAATAATTCATAACATATTCTACGAACTTTCTCTATCTCATCATAAGTGGAGTCTGGATAAATTAAAGAATAATAACATTCCACCACCTTCATTTTATATCGGGGATCCAAAATGGTTGCTACTGCCATAATCCCATGAATAACACTCCAATATTTATCAAAGTTCTCTAACATTTTTTCAGCCATATTCTTAATATCTTCATCTTCCTCTAATGCCCATTTAGTCAAAGCCAATCTAATCTGACATACCTTAGGGAAATATAAGTTAGAAGTAGGATACTTATTTTCCGAAAACAACAAAGTAACCTCATAAAACAACGATAATTTTGAACAAATAATCCGAGCTAATTTTCACTCCTCGGAACTAGGACAACATTTAAAGCTAGGCTCCAACCATGATAGCCTCTCAAACACATCTTCATACAACAATGCAACATCAAGCATTAATAAAGTGGAGTTCCATCTTGTCTTACAATCTTGTACTAAGGCCTTAGTATATGGAACTTCTTTTTGTTGACAAACTTCTACAAACCTTTCTATTCTTTTTGGTGTTGCCCTCCAAAACACCACACTCTCACGAATATTTTCAATTGTCTTTTGGATTACATCCATTCCATCCCTAACAATCAAATTCATAATATGCGCAGCACAACGCATGTGAAAATATTTTCCATGCAATAAAAAACACTTCGCTTGTAATCTCCTTTTCATCTCATTAATCATAGCATCATTGGTAGTACAATTGTCAACGGTTAGCGTTGTGAGTTTTGTATCAATATTCCAATCCACCAAAACAGTTAACAAAACATCACAAAGAACTTCAGCTGTGTGGGGAGCAGGAACATAGATGAACCTTAACAAAGATAAAAGGAAACAAAACAACAAATGAGAATGAGAACAACATATTATCATATAGTATTAACATTGAAACTTAGAACTTGATGTAGATAAAATATTAAAAGTACCTGAGTATCCAACTTTGTAAATTCCATTGAGTATCAATCCAATGAGCTGTTAAAGCCATAAAACCCTTCTTTTGATTTTGAGCGGTCCACATGTCAGTAGTGATTGAAACCCTACTCTTATTACAATGTAATAGGGACATTGTTTTGTTTTTCTCAAACTCAAAAATCTTAAGAATATCACTCTTTAATGTATTCCTCAAAATAACCTTAAAAGATGGTTGAAGATCGGACACAAACTTTTTAAATCCTTCATGTTCCACTATAGAAAGTGGATACTCATGCATGACCACCATATTACAAAAGTCTTGCCTTGAAACTTCCTGATTGAATTCAATGATCATTATCTTTCCCTTTCCTTCCCCCTTTTGAGTAAATTGCAACTTGTTTTGGCCTACTCCTCGTATAACCTTAAAACCTACACACTTCTTTATATGCTCATGCAAATGAGAAGTGCCATTTCTGGGATCCCCACTTAGACTTTTATTACAACCTTTACAAATGGCCTTCTTCATCCCATTAGTTTCCACTGCATCAAAATGTTCCCATACAATAGAAGTTTTCTTTCTTTTTTTCCCTAGAGTAAGTTGTTGCACTTCTACATCTTCCTCATCCTCATTTGTAGACAGGTCCATGGTATTGGGGTTACTAGCTGCAGCAGATGAATATGGAGGTACTTCACTTTGTGAATCAGTAGTACTAGCTCTAGTTGCCATCCTTAAACCTAAAGAGAAGTATATACTATGTTATCAGCATTACTTGACTTGATGAGTGTTAGACTCTTAGTTAGACATTTCAAATTTTCAAGATACAACCAATAATGAATTCATGTGCATTACAACAAAAAAAAAACTTCTGTATGTCAACAACACCACAGTAAGTTCATTACTATTTTTTTTTCTTGGTGGAATCTAAAATATTGATACAATAGCGTAGTAATATAAGTTTAGGAGGCATCAAAATAATAATAAACCTGTAAGGATTTTGTCTATCAAAATTTATTTTCCACTAATTAGATGAGATTTAAGCTAATTATAAGCAAAGTAATGCAAAAACTGTGTCCTACGCCTTTCAATAATCAACAGAGATAATATTAAAATTCATGCATAAGGAAATGATCAGTTAGTTACCCATGAAGGTACATGAGAGATTTTAGAAGTGGAAGCTTTATGTTTATTTGATTGATAATCTATGGTAGGATAGATACCTCAGAGTAGGGTGTTTGGTACAAGTTCTAGTTCCATTCTTAAGGGCTATGGGATGGTCTAGATCTGGAGAAATATTGCTAGAGGAGATTGAAGTGGGAACATAACCTGAAATTTTTGAAGAATATGTTCAGTGTTGTACAAGTCTGGCATGCTGCTACACTTTACTAATCTGATATCTTTGTCGGGTATGCACGTGTAGCCCAGGTGGAAATGCATTATCAAATATTTTTTCCCACAGTTTGTGGTATAATGGTGTTATTTCCTTAGGATAGCAGTTTCCTCCTTGTTCATCTTTCCCGTGTAGTGCTAGGAGTATCATCGTAAAAGAAGACTAGATTAGGCATATATATTGTTCTGCCCCAAAATTGATCATTATTTGTTGCTCTCCTCTGAAATATGATTTTGGATAAATTATTGATTTTCTACACATACAACATCCATGCATACAGTTATGATGTATTTTTTGGATTGTGGGGGATAAAATTTATACCGTTCTTTATTTGCAGCATACCTCAGAAAAATTCATTTCACATCTTTAGGTTCCAGTTTAAATACAAGATGATTAGGTATATGAACAAAAATAGTGTACCCAGTTTTTTTGATATGTAGGTTTGATTCAAAAAACTAATTAGTCCCACTTAATCATCTTGTTCCCTTCTTTCATATTCAAAAACCGCGCCTCACACAGCCACACACCACTGAACAAATCCCTACTTTCTGATGTTGCTAAGGTTTCCAAATGTTCTCATCAGCTTACTCATAATTTATAAACAAATTCGCTACAGTCTACGTGAAGTAAACAACTCTTCTTCAGTTGGGTTAATCCACTCAACTCACAAGTCGCAACAGATTGAAGCATAGCAAATTCAGAAGAAGAAAAAAAAATACTCATTAATCACATTTCTGATCCAGCAATACAAATCAACTACAACGAAAAAGAAGAGAAAGCGAACCGAGTAAGTGGATCTTTGACTTGAGTTGATCCAATACGGGCGGGGCGACGCCGCGACAGGCGGAGACAGGCAGAGACGGGCGAGTGGGCGGCGACGGCCAACTTAGAACTGTCGAAGCCTCGAAGGGTCAAAGACTGAACAGGCAAAAAGTGTGAAAATCGAACAGGCGAACAACTCGACCGCCGAACTCTGAAGAGTCACCACGAGGTCCACGACACCACCACCTCTGTCCTCTGAGGCTCTGATTCTGAATCTGAAGAGTAAAAGTGAAGGATCAAATTCGAGAATGAGATCAAGACCATTGAAAGTCTGAAACTCGAGTCTCGACGGGCAAGGAGCGGGCGACGACTACAGGGTTAGGGATGGCAACTAACTATCGAGACAAACTCACAATTCACAAACAGCACCAGCAGAAATAGAATTTGAATTGTTAGATTTAATTTTAAGTAGGGTTGTAGGTAAAATGACAATTTAATTTCTAATTATAACCTATTTTTGTATAAAAAGTTAAGGGTAAAATGGTAAATATATAACGGGTAAACGGGTACGGATATGGATACGAATATGGGTACAGATATGGATATGGATATCCCGTACCCGTATCCATACCCGAACCCGTAGGGTATTTTTAACCCTTACCCATATCCGTATCCATATCCGTTTATCATTATCTATATCCATATCCGTCGGGTAAAATCCGTCGGGTTTCGGATATTATCCGCCCCATTTACATCCCTACCCCCTCCCGGCGGCCTTCCTTAAGAAATTGTCAAGTTTATTGAGATACTGGTTGGGCAATATATATATATATATATATATATAGATATATCCTTATCCATATATCTATATGTCTATATAGATATGAGTGAGTAGCTTTCAATGCACTAAAAACTAAATATTTTCTTACTCATTTTATATTATCCAATTGACTATTGTAAGAAAAATAATTAAGAAATTATCACTTTTCATAATTTATTTAAAGCTTCCATTAAATGCCTTGAAACTAAAAAAGATTAAAAAAGAGCTAAGCTATAAGGAAGACTAATCAAACAAAGGTCAATCTTATTTACAAGAAAGAAAAGCCTTAAGGACCTCCTACTAGGTCTAGGTAGGATATAAGTTTATAGAATGATTTACACTTTGAAAAGGTCATAGAACTATTTGTTAGATCGTTTAAAATGATTCTCTATATTTGTTGTGGTATTTGTGGAGAGCTTGTAGAAACTCTATTACTTCTTTCCCTTCAAATAGAATAAAGAGATGTAGCAAAAATTGTTCAAATTAGTTGGTTCCTCTCTTTAGGTCACCAACCAACATTAGTGCATCATCTGATCAAATTGTCCCACCTATGCATGGTTTGATGGCATCCCAATTTCTATACAAAGGGAGGGGCCCATACCTCAATGGAAAAGGGGCATGAAAAGAATATATGTTAAGTTGTATCCTCGTACTCTAAATATGAGATACATGTACTATCATTAAACACACAAAGTTGAACAAGCTTATCTTTGGTTTGCAAACTATTGTGCATAGCCATTCAGAGTACAAACTAGTGTTCTAGGATGGTCATAGGGTTCCAAACAAGCTTTAACCAGGGAACTATCTCACCTTTAAGCCCGATAACCTTATAAGCTTTTGATATTATATATTCACCTTTTGTAACAACAACATATCTTCCTATTTATGCAAAAGGGGGATGAAAAATGTGTCTCAAACTCATAACTTTCCTAAAGATCCAAGATGTTATGGGTTTTGATTCGAGGACCCAAAGGTCTTCTTTCTAATGTAATACGAGTGCACCCATTTAACCCATAACAAATCCTTATATTGATCTAGAAACCACAACAATCGACCAATGGTTGCAATGTTCCACCGTGGATGTTTATAAACCCTAGGTCATCCTCTTCTTTAGGCCTGCAAACCTTGTTCCAGGAAATGGGAGATTTCATTATTTTTATAGTTAAGCTTGACTGCAAATAGATTCTACAAATATCATTGATATCATTAATGACACATTATGGATTAGGGAAAATAAGACACCAATAGGTTCATAAACTTAGAAGAACAAATTTGACAAGTTTCATTCTTCCTACATAAGTGAGGAGAGAGGCTTGCTAAGTTCTGATTTTGGCAGTGTATTTGTGTCATAGTTTTGTTTAGCATACATATTATATTATCATTAATATATTTATTAATTAATTTATTTGTGTCATTGTTTTATTAAGCATACATATTAATAAAATTTAAATTTCATAATAAATGATATCTAAATTAATTAAAATAATTTATTAAGACATTTTATCTTTATGAGATACACTATTAAAGTGATTGTAATATCCTAAATTTTAAGCTAAAAATTTTCATTCAAAATTATAGATTTGCGGAAGTAAAAACCAAAATATGGGCGTTACCACCACTCTTCACATGATTCAAATATCTGTAGTTTTCTCATACTAAGGAAAAAACAAAATAATTCACAACAAGTCATTAAATAAAGAATAACTAAAGCAATAATAATATAACAAGATAAGTTATGGAGATTAACTTCTAAAATATACAACGAAAAAGGGAAATAGGACGCAAGAGTCTAAGATATCCCGAAGGTACCATCAGATAATTCCTACTCTAAGTCTCAACCCAAAATAGTATCACTTTTGCCCAAGAATGTTAGCATACGGATCGATATCATACTCATTGGGAACATGTAACAAGTTATCTACAAGCACGGTATTAGTATGGTAATGTACTAAGGAAACAAGGCATTCCCTATAAAAGTAGCATGCATCACGTAGGGCATGGCATAAAATTGGTAAATCATGCTTACCTAAAACATGATATCATAAATATCAAACACATCATAATCTTATGCTCAACTCATATCAGGTACTACAACAATATTCCATGCTCAAATAAGTGGATTGTCTACCATAAGTGTAATAGTCTAAAATTTTGTAAACCTTTATTTTTGGGTGTTTAGCATGTATTCAAAACTTAACTCTAAATCTTATCTTAATGACCTCTTTTAGCTCTTAAATGTAACCCCAACCACTTCTTAAATATTTGACCCTAACCATTTTCTTTTATTTTTTATTTTCTCATGCCTTTTGGTTAACCAACTGTTTTTTTTTTTCAATTTGGTTTTGCTAAACAAACTAAGCCTAACCTAAATAAATCTTAAACCCATACTAAACCCTTACCTATTTTCTATTTCACACAATCCACTACTCTTTGCCATTGTCCTCTATCAACCGCCTTCACCTTTTCCCGTGCACCAACTCCATCATGCCTCCTCCTTATGCACGCTGCCCCATCCCCTAACACCAATTCCGTTCTCCTTTCAATTTTTAGTCATGCTTGCTACTCAACCAAAACCTTCTTCTCCCTCCATTCTTCTTCCTCTTCTATGGATTTCCTCTATTGATTATTCCCTAGCTACGCCATCATCTTCACAACCAACCATTACCCCAAAACAAACCTCTAACCTACACAAAACTAACCCAACTTCCATTAGCGAGCACCCTCCTTTCACTACAACCCCACCACTTTGGACAACAATCCACCTAGCCAAACTATAATAACCTATTTTTAGAAACATAATTACAAATTGATAATTATCTATAAGTAGTTGTAATAATTATGATATTATGTTTAGATATAAATTTATTAATTTAAAATATGATAGAATTTAGGTTACTAAATTTAATCCTAGTTTAGACCCCATCCAAAATTGAGCAACCCTACTTTTACTAACCGAATGTTTTACCCTAGTCAATATTCCTAAATTAATACCCTACCCTATACTAGATTGTAGTTATACCCTACTACTACCTCTAGTGTGACCTTACCTAATGCCTTACCTCCTACACGTCTCCCTCTCCCTCCATGTTTTCATCTCCCATGTTTGGCTTAACTCCCCCTTCATGCCATTATCCCTTTAAGTCCCATCCTCCCATTTTTGTGTCGCGTATTAACCCCCCTAGCAAAGCCTAAACTTTTCTCCTTCCTCCCGATCTTCCTCAGCAAGGAAAACCTTGTCATCCTTCCATCATTCCCTTTGTCACCCGCTTCATTTTCAACATTTTTCTCTATAAATCATACCACTACCGGTCACATTCCCCTAGATCCGCCTATTTCCACCAATCCCTCACCTCCACTATTAGCAACTCTTTCCAAATCCAACCCCAACCAATGCACAACCTCACTGAAACGCCCTAACCCCCTTCGGCCAAGAAGGACGATCACCCCCTCCTCGTTTGGCTAAAATTGTCTATCCCCTCCATTTTATTACACCTCTCTCCACTGAATCCTACTCCCTACACTGGTGTTCCCTACTGGTCATACCTTCTAGCAACAACCAAAGGTGTATTTCTCACCTCCCCTTTTTGGCACGTCCCAACATTCCTCCTCCCTTTGGTTCGTGAGTTGCCTTTTTGTGTTGTTGTTCCTTGTTTGCCCGATTAGTTGCTAATATTTTCCTCAAGTGGATTTTAATTTATCATAGTTATTTTATATTGTTTTAAATTCTAATACAATTATTATGGGATATTAATTTCTTAGGTAACCCTTAAGGGTCTTGGAGAAGATGGTTTTTGTACTTTTATATAAGCTTGAATTTAGATAGTTCCAATCACTCATGAGATGGTAGAAATTATGTTCGAGCATGTTAGGATTATTTAGAGTTAGATTCATGCTAGGCTTTATGTCTTTAAAGTATCATGACATGCAAGGTAAAATGATAACATGCTAAAGAGTGTGTATGATTGTTGTTAAGTTAAGCTATATACATGAGAAATATATTAAATATTTATGTATGCATGTGTAGGGTTTTGTTAGGGTTTCAAACCCTATAACATGATGATGTAAATAAAATGAAAAATATATCATGATTATTATTGCATGATATATAGGGTTGCTATAAATAGCATGGAACATGCACACATATTTAGGTTTAGAATACGATAATGGTTATTTGTATGTTCTAGGGCTAGAAATATTTCTTTACATGCACCATGATTTTAATTACCTTATTAAATATTGTACCATGCTATAAAGTGTATGTAAATGCTATATAGAATTTATGATATGTTATAAATGTATAATTAGGATTTGTGGGCGCAACTTACTAAATGCCTAAAAAGTAAAAAACATAGTCAATCACTAAATCTCTAATATTATCTACATGCTAAAATAATATGAATTATTATCTTTTAGCCTTTTAATGAAAAGGTTCCCGCAATAATAATCTTTGGTACGAAATTGGGTAAAATGACTAAATTAGGATTTTAGAAGAAATTTGGTCATTTTTGACCTAATGCATCTTTTGTGAATAATTACACATTAAGATGGCCTTAGAATTTGGATAGGTTGAATTTAGTGTTGAATTTGGCTTTAATATAGTCCGATGACCTTAGTGTTTACCTTAAAAATTATAAATAAAAGGGAAAATGGCTAGGTATGAAAATGGAAGCTATTACGCAGTATGTGACATTTATGATCACCTCATAAAATACTAATACTTAAAGTGAAAGAGCTTGAGTTCGGAATTGTTGCTTTCTAAAATTAGCTATCCTAGATATGAGGTGTATTCCTTGTTGAATTTCCTTCTCTAGTGTGCTGTTGTGCCCCAATAAGGCCTTAATATATTCTATAGATGGCATACAAGCTCTATAAGGGATATCGATACTTAAAGATTAGGTGACCAAAGTTAGAGGATACCATGTTGTTGTAACACCCCCAAAATTCATTACTGAAAAATTTTGTTTAATTAAAAGAAAATTAGCGGAAGCAAAATAAAAACCATGAATTCTGGAAATATTACCGCCACACTTAGTACCAGACCGGTTCACTCATACCATTCTAGTACCAAGTGCTAAGGCCAAAGGAGCAAAATACAAATTACGAGAAGCTTGACTAATAATTAAATCATAGTAGCGGAAGTAAATATAATCCATCAAGTGATGGTTACAAAACAATGAATAAATGGAAATTGTGAATTTAAAGGAGACAGAGTAAAACCCTAACAATTCCGGATAGTTCCTTATGCAAGGGGCATTGCCCATTGAATAGGTAGGGGCCCCATGGATGGAACCCTTTAGTACTACGGTACTGAGTAACCCTTTAAATACACACTTAAAAACAGGTCCGCAATGTAACACATGATACACTACTATGTTCATACATCACGACAGGTGTAAACATGATATTCAGATCCATACATTCACATATTCAACAAGTCAATCTGATATCAACGGTGTATACGTAACATCCACTTTCGTACATTCGCATACGTAACAAGTCAACCAAACATTAATAGGCCATAATGAACAATTAATACTTTTTAGGGCCTTAAGGCCATTAGTCCATCATTAATCAATCATCTCGGATTATAAATGTCCATGTGAGTATAGGAACCCACTATTATAGCCGGTGGAATGATCATGCAGGGCAAAATGCTCCTGGCCATTATTATTTGCTGGTGGACCGGTCATGCAAGGCAAAACACTACTGACCACTATTATTCGCCGATGGACCGGTCTAGCCCTGACTCACAAGGTGTTCCACTGTAAGTAATTAGTGTCTTCCCCGTGTCTTATCATTTGTACGTTTGGTTTGTTGAGCACAGAATCCCCCACTATTATAGCCAGTGGAACGGTCATGCAGGGCAAAATGCACCTGGCTACTATTATTCGTCGGTGGACTGGTCATGCAAGGCACCTCGGCCCTGGCCACTATTATTCACCGGTGGACCGGTCTAGGTCCGACTCAACATCTTCCTCTTTAAGTGATTAGTGAATTAATCATATCTTAATTGAAAGTATTTCACCCTTGACATGCATGGATAACTATATCAACACTTATCCTCCCAGGAGAGCCCGTCCCATATTTTGAGACTTCTGCACCTCCTAACTCACCCTGACATCCTTCCCTTAATCCACTTTCTCACCCCGGGAGCCCGACTCCTAAGTGTGTGGGTCAAGCCCACTCACTGCCTTACTCTAAGGTTTTCTCCAACAACCCTAATCAGGGCCTATGTGGCCCATCCTCCTCTACCTTACATGTCCCAAATTATTTCAACACCCTACACGTCACGACCCTTAGATCCAACCCTCACTTTCTACCCCACTCATTCTCGTTTATTTTTATTATTTCCTTTTTCTTTTTCCACCTTCTCACACTAGGGTTTCCTCCCCAACCCTAGATTAGTCTCCTACGCACCCTTATACTGTCCCACCTACTATTGTTCACCTGAAGCCCCAAGACACCTAAACGACACTTCTATTACCTTCCTTACGCCAGAGGCAACTTTCCATACGTAAAGTTTTCCCCAATGCGGGCTCTAACCATCCTATGCAAGCCCTTGTTCCTCCTATACCTACATTAGCTTCCCCTAGGTTATCTTTCTCTCCCATTTCTCTTTTTCATGCCTCCATCCCACATCACCACATTAATTATCCTAACATGCATATCCTAAAGGGCCATATCACATCACATCATAATTTATAGCATATCCATATTAGCACATACCAAAAGGGGACACATGAACACATCTCGGTTCGAAGCCATGCCACACATGAAACAATTAAGATAATAGCATATAGAACATGTCATATAAATTATATAGGGCATCCAAGGCATGTAAGACACATAGCACACAGGCGGCCTTAGCTACACCCTTACTCGGTTTGGGTTATCAAGCTATCTTTCACATTATTTAAGCACCCTTCATAATTGTTATATTTAATATATTTCCCATTTGGTTAGATTACTACTTTGCCCTTTTTCCTTTATTATAATTAATAAATTTCCCTTGAGTTGGTCAAATTACCAAATTATCCTTCTTCATTATCCTAATTACCAAATTGTCCCTTTATTTGGTTAATTACTAAATTACCATTCTCTATTATCATAATTGCCAAACTACCCTTCTCTATTATCAAAATTACCAAATTACCCTGTTATATGATCATAATTACCAAACTACCCTTCTCCATTATCAAATTTACCAAATTACTCTTTAGTTATTTAAATTACCAAATTTCCCTTCTCTATTATCGTATTTACCATTTTACCTTTTCCCATTATTAAATTATCATTTTACCCTTCTCTTTCATTAAATTATCATTTTTTCCCTTTTCAATGATTATAATTACCAAGTTAATCATTTTCAATTTCCACTTTTACCCCTTTTGTCCACAAATTACCATTTCCCCTTTACTTTTAAATTAACCATTTTACCCCTTAACTTCCAAAAATTACCATAACACCCTTTTACTTATAAAATTACCATTTGCCCCTTTTATTATAAAATTACCATTTTGTCCTTTAATTATAAAATTACCATTTTCCCTTCTATTATAAAACTACCATTTTTCCCTTTTTATTATAAAATTACAAATTTACCCCTTCACTTCCAAAATTACCATATTACCCCTTAATTATATAATTACTAATTTACCCTTTTTACTTACAATTTACCACTTTGCCCTTGCCTCCAAAAATTGCCATAATATCCCTTTTAATTAAACTTTACCATTTTCCCCCTTAGTACACCACTTATATTAAATTATTATTATTACTTCATAAAATATTAATATTAAGACCTCATCCACAACTCTTATAACTAATATAATATTATTAGCACCCCTATATATATATTAGGCCATATTCTTGTACAAGATACATTACTAAAATACCCCTAAGGCTCACAAAACATTACTCATGCATTAAAGATCACAACAGCATAATATAACATGGATACTACTTAACATTTTCATTAACAACCAAACTCTTACCTTAAACAATATTTCCATACATATCATATAACCTATCATTCTTCCTTTTATCAACCAACACAAGAAACCACATATAATATATTAAACAACATATATCAAGCATAATACACATTAAAAGTGCCTAATGTGCTAATATACGTTATCCATGCGTTTAAGTGAGATTTAACGGCTACCTCAATTCCCGCAAAAACAAACCTTACCGGTATTCCGGTTTAAGGTTCAAGATTTGATTATCAAAACCAATACCTAAAAATAATATCAAGATTTTTTACATTAGAAATAATAAAAATCAAAGTATAAAACTTTATAATACTTAATTAATCAAATACTTGAATTAAAATATAATTATACCTTAAAAATCATTACCCAACTAAATCAAGAGAGACAACAGCTCATCCTGCTCATGCAGCATGAGCTGCATGCAAAGAAATGAGGAGAGAGGCTCAAAATGGTAAGAATGGGAGGAGGGAGTGGTGTTTTCAGGTTGGGGTTTTGGGGCTAAGAAAAGGGCATGCGGGGGAGGATTTAAGGCAAGGGAAGGATGCAGAGGTGGAGACGGGGTGTAAGTCGTGGTCGGGGATGGGTTGAAGGCGGCTAAGGGCGGCGGAGATGGTGGCAGCAAGGCTATGAAGGTGGCGGCCGAGGAGGGAGTCGAGATGGGGGGTTGAGAAGGAAGGAAAAGGGAGAGGAAAAATGAAGGCTTTTGGGTGGCTGTTTCATGCAAAGGATGATTGTGGGTGGTAGAGGGGGTTGCAGGGATTACTGTGGTGGCTCAGGTGGCGGCAGAAGAGGCGGGACAATGGCAGATCGGGGTGGCACAGGGTGGTTGCCGAGAAGGGAGGTAAAGAAGAGAAAAAGAAGAGAGGAGGAATAAGGAGGCTGCGGGGTGGCTCGAGGGGTGCTGTGATCGATCGGGGGTGATGTAGAGGGTGGCAGGGGGTGGTGAAGGTGGTTGTTGAGGGGGCGGCAGTGGCGGACCTAGGCGGTGAAGCCAAAAACAGGGTGAGAGAGGGGAGGAGAAGAAAGGAAGAAAAGAAGATCGGGGAGCAGGGGGAGTTCGGGAAAAATATGTAGAACGAGGCAGGGAAGGAGGAAGAAATAGAAGAGGAAGAGAAGGGAGGGGATAGGGAGCTCGAGGGGTAGTGGTAGGGTGGTAGGGAAATGGGAGTTGCAGGGAGAGGGAGAAGGGATATGGTAACGGCAGGGAGAGGGAGAGATGGTGGGTTCGGTAAGGCAGGAAATGACGAGAGGGAGATAGGGGGAAGCAATAAGGGAGAGGGAGTTGCAGGTTGAGTGGCAGTGATGACGGTTTGGTCGGGATTCTCGTCGGGGATAGAGGAAGAAGAAAGAAAGAAGAAGAAGAAGAAGGGGAGGGGGCTGGGCGTGACAGGTGACCGAAGGAAAAGAGATGCGGCCAGCCAAGTTGGGGAAGAAAGGAAAGAAAAAAAAGAGGGAGGCGGCCAGGCTCATGCGTGAGGGAGAAAGGAGAGGGGGAGAGGAAGCGGGCCAGCGACCCAAGGCGTAGGAGGGGAAGGGCAGGTCGGGCCAGCCGGCGGCCCAATGAAGGAAAAAAAGAGAAGAAAGAAAAGAGAAAATGAGAAGAAAAGTAAAAAAGGAAAAAGAAAAGGGAAAATGGATTTAAATAAAATAATTAATTTTATAAAATAATAGAATACAATATTTTTGGATAATAAATTTATTTAATATAATTAAAATATAAGGGTTGAAAAAGGATAATTTTAGTAAAATAAGGGTTTGAAAATTTATTTAAATAATAAGAGTGTGATAAAATAAAAAAATATATTTATTTTAATTTATTAAATATTTATATCCAATTTTATATACTCAAAATTCATAAAATAATTAAATTAAATAGATTTAAAGGCTAATTTATCCCAAATAAAATTTATTTATTAAACTATAGGCTTTTAAAATTTTGGGAGATTACAGTTACCTTTATGTGCTAGTATGACTGGGCATATTGCTGTGTCCTTAGGTTCTAGGTAAGGGTATTATGTTACCTTCGTGAGTCAATATGACTAGGTGTACCTCATTGTCCCCGTATTTATTGTATCTCATCGAGTAATTAAAAATGAAAGTTACTATTATATAATAATATAAAAATAATTTTATTTAGATTTTTTGGTTTGGTAGTTGCCTCAATTCCCTACCTTTAGTAATTGGTATTGCTTTGGATTGTGGGTTTGGTAGTTTTATTAGTGCTCTACCTTGATATTTGTGATTGATTTGATTGGTTAGATATGGCTAATATGTGCATCATGATGATGTGAATTAACTTTGTATGATTGATTGTTGAGCATGAGTATGTGATGTTATATATATATATATTATCATATGATTATTACATATTAATATGGCTTATGTTTTTTTTTTGCTTGAGCATGATTTATGGGCTATTATGTGATTATGTGTAAGGTGGAAATGCTACCTCTTGTGATGCATTATAATTTACTCAATACGAGAAAGCCATAATAATACTACTTTTGTAGATGTTATGCGAAGGGCATGGAGTGATTGAGGAATAAAATAAAGGTAAGGATAAATGAAGCCCTAGGGAAGACGTCTCATTCTTGGAATGAACTTTCGAGTCTAAGAGTTAAGGAAAAATGGCATTGTACCTTTAGGTACCTATTTTAATGTAATTGTTTTTCCTTTAGAATTTTATGTCCCTTGATATATTTTGATTTTCATTGTTGTACAGAGTATATTATCCTTAATTCATATTTATGTATTATCTCTCATGTTTGATATTTTATTTTGGTTGTGTTTTGTTTTAAGCCTTAGCACTTGGAATAAGAAAGGTAATGGAACTAGACTTATGCTAAGTGTGGTTGTAACATAAAGTAATTTGGTAATTAATACTTTTACAAAATAAAAATTTTAAGTTGTAAAAATAGGAGTGTTACACAAACACCCTAGCTTTTGCCATTTTTTTAGCACCCTTTGACCTTCTTCCAAATCTTTCTTGGTCATTTTGCAGCTTAGCTTCACCCAACACCACCTCTATTTGTGTAACCTATCTCCACCTACATAACTATCTTGTAGTGAATACATTTACCAACGTCCAAGCTTCACAATCACCCTAGCCTCCAACATGATTAGTTCACACAATTGTGCCTCCTTCATGCCCTTCTTCCACATAGCCAAGCCTTTTAATGTCCCTTCTCCATGTGTTGAGCTTATGTTATGTGTAAGACTTGTGTACTGAGTTTGTGTGTGTGCTACCGAGCTTGTGTTGTGAGTGTCAAGCTTATTCCTGCACTACTAAGCTTTTAGTGCTTTTTACCAAGCATGTACCCTACATTATTGAGCTTATGTGTGGGTTATCGAGTTTATGCCTTTGTTTTTGAGCTTGTGTTATGTGCAAGCCTTGTGTTACCAAGCCTTGTTGCTTACAGAGCTCATGTTTACCCTCCTTAGTGTGAAGACCTCATGCTACTACCCTTAAGCAACATGCACTACCCTTAATTACCATCCTTGATAGGTGGTTTGGTTTGTTGATTTGCTAATTATTGTGTTCTTTCAGGATTAGTATATTTTATTTGTTAATATATGTGTTTTGTTGGGTTTTATTTTAGGTAAAGAATGAGGTTTTTAGTAGATGATAGTGTGGTTTTTAATTGCATGTATTTTGCTAGAATTAGGGTAACCTATATGCCTTAACAAAATGTGAAAATCACATGATAACATATTAGGGCTTCATTAGGTTATGTTATATTTATTTGCTTAAGTATGCTAGTATGAAATTATGTATTTTGAGCATGAGAATGATTTATAATGTTAAGTGTATGAAAACATACTATAATAGGTCAAGCCATAAATTCATAATGCTTGATGTATGAGGATGTTGATGTATAACATAATAGGTTGAGCTTGTTTAGGCTTATTTTTACGTGATTATTAATATTCATATGCCATAGGGGTAGACTTTTCTTTTAATTATACCATGTTTATATTATTTCAATATATATTCCTAGCATGCATTATATGATGTAAGTATAAATGTATGTGATTATGATGATTTAGATATGCATTTTAAAGTTTTATATGTTTAATAACATGTAGGGGAAAAAGTCATTTGACACATCTTGTAATTTACCTGCATGCAAAAATATTTCAATTATCATATTTTAGTCTTTTCACGTCAAATTGTTAACTAAAAGAGATAAGAATTTAAAATGGATAATAAAGTGGTTTTAAGGTCATTTTGGTCATTTATAACCTAATATGACTAAATGTGAATAATCAGATATAGGATGACCTTTGTAGATTGTTAGGATGACTTTAGTATTGACTTTGACTTGATTTGACCGTTGACGTTAAATTGACTTGAATAATTGAAATTAAAGAAAAAAATGGTTAAGTATATGAATTATAAATGCATGTGTACTATGTGATATTCACAATCACCAAATAAAATACAAATATTTAAAGTAAAAAAATCTTAAGATTGGAAATGGTGGCTCTTTAGGGATAACTATCCTAATGATGTGGTTTAGCATATACATTGGTCTAGATTTTGTTATTGTGCCTTATTACCCTATACAGGCCCTAGATCTTACTTTACTGAACTATTTAGACCTCTTAGAAGGTATGCATACCTATGAATTGAGCGTCTTTATCAGTAGGGTACTATATTTTATTTGTGTGCTAGCATGACCAGGGCATCTTAGTGTCCTTATGATAGTCTATGGAATATTGTGTTGCTTTTATACATCGGTATGATCTGAGTACCTTCTTATCTCTAGGTTAATATTATCTCACCTCGAGTAAACAAAATAGAAGTAATAATTGATTGATTATTGATGAATTTTGATTTTATGGTTTGGTGGTCACCTTTGTGCACTACACTTAGGTATATTGATATAGATTACTTTAATTATTATGCTTAACTAAAACATATTTTTTTTAAAAAAAATTAGAAGATCATGTGAGTTGGAACCAAGTTGTACCTATCCGTTCCCCCGAATGAGAATAGGACTAGGATCATTATGCCTTCGAAGTTGTATCAATCCATTCCGCCAGATGAGAATATTGGCTAGGAGCGTTCTACTCTAAGAGTTGTACATGTCCATTCCACCAAGCAAGAATAATAGTGTCCCTGAACTCAACATAACTAATTAATTAAAATGGTTGTAATCACTTGTTGAATTTTTGCATGATTGAGAATAATGGTATGGTTAGAATGTGCCTTGGTAATGTATATGTTATGTCATGTTTATTGGATTTTATTATCACTTATATAACTTAGTATGCTTATATTATGTTCTCTTATGATACCTTTGCATGCTTAGTGCTATATAATGGTTTACCAGGTATTGTTGCATAGTTAGGTTCCATTTTATGGTCTCTTGTGTATTTAATGAATAGTTATGACTTTATAAGAATATTTTGATGATACTTGTTGATTCAATGCTTCTAATGTGTTTCCTATTGTAAGTGTTATTCGGGTTTGCACTAGAATATTGTTGAGTCAAATCTCTCTCTATCTTTAGAATTTTATACCCTTTGTTTTCATTACATCTCTTCTCTTCTCTCTATTTTGTATAATGTATTATGGTGGGATCATGTGTTTCCCACACCTGAAACCTAAGTACGATGTTACTTTTTCCTTACATGCAACAAATATTAGATATAGGAAGTACCTCTTCTATGTTGAATGTCATATAACACCCATGCGTTTATTAGTTTAGCTTTTACAAATTTATTTTAAAGAAAATTTTTAGTCCATAAATTTTGAGGGTGTTAAAATAAGCTAATCCTATAGGTAATTATTACACCTTCTATAATAGCACAGGTGAGTTGGTTACCACCAATTGATCAAATATCAAAAGATAGCATAACTCAAGTCAAGGTAGATTGAAACCAATAGTTAACCCAATATAGATAGTTATTATAATACCTTGAAATTTTGCTTAGCCTAATCTTATATCATTAATACCATATTTTGATTCTAACCTCAAGGAAATCTTATTTTAACCTTAAAAAATTCCTTAACCTCAAAATCTTAATCTAATCTAATCTTAATCTTTGACCCCTAACAAATTACATTTTGTAAACTAACCTTAATTCCACTAAAAATTATCACTAATCCTACCTATTTTAGCTAATCCAAAATTATCTAAAATTAATCCTAAACCTTTCTTCTTTTTCCTTTTTCTTTTTTCCTTTTCCTTTCTCTCATCATTTTTTTCGTAAAGCTTGACTTTGGTATATTACAACTTGCATCAATCATCGCTCTCACCACTACAGCCACCACCATCCATCATCCCTCACCACCTCTCACCCTCGTGCTGATCAACCTGAACACACACTCATCCTCTGTCATTTTTCGTTTTCACACAACACATATACAACCTTCACTCTCATGTTATAAAACCTACCATCTTCACCCCAAAACTCCACCATCCCTCATTGACTTTCCTCTCCACTCTTCTCTACCACCCCTCATTCCCAACTTGCACCATTCCACTGCATTTCCCGTCCCACGCCACCCTCTACATTTTCCTTCCATCGTTCGCACACCCCATATACATATATATACACACTACTCATCACTCTCCTTCCCTTGCTCTTTTATTTTGCCTCATTTCTACCCATTTTGTGTCCATCACCCCTACACGAGCTCCCTTTCTTCTTCTTCCTTCTTATTTTATTCCTCTTCCATGCTCTATTTTTTCTACCAAACCACCTCCATCACCACCGTGCACCACCACACACGGCCCAACAATGGTGGACTGACCACCAAGGCCATCCTTCCCCATCATTGTCTCCCACCACCTTTTTTTCCCTCTTCTTCCTCTTGTCCATTGCATTTTATAAGACACACGGTCTACACACGGCCATGCAACACTAATTTTCCTTATCACACGCTTACGCAACCCAGCAAATCCTACTCATGCACCCTCACATGAGTGCACGACTTGCGCACGGCCTATCGCAAACCCGTGTGTACCTATTTGAATTAATTATGTTCTGCCAGTGATCAAGCATGGTTGTGCCTCTTCACACATCCTGGCCCTGCACGATCTCAGCACATGACCTAGGTGTGCATTACCTGCCGCACGCCCATTTAGCTTACCCATTTCAACTGTGTACCCCATTTTTCACCCCTAAACCTTATCTAAATACCACTAAATTTTCACCATAGCTCCACCATACATCCACACAACTCAAGCTTCCATTTGACTCTAGTTATTTTCATTTTTACCATCCTTTACCTTAACTTCTCCCTCTGTTATAATCTTCAAGTCTAACCATGCATTATATTATTTTTCATAGGTGATATTCCAGTGATCTAGGAGGAGAAGGTTTAGAATTTACATGCTTAGAGTCTAGTGTCCTAATTCATAAGGATACTAATTGATATTTTAGGATTTTTGTGTTAATTACTTGTTTGGATATGTATATTTACATGATATTTCTACTATATGATTTAATGTATGTTGTGATTATATGGAATATATGTTTGAAAGAAAGTAAGAATGGGTAAGAGGTATGGATATGACTTTGTTATGATGTAATCATGAAAAATATATTTTATGACATGAAATATAGGCTAAATAAGCTATGATAAGTGTACATAATTATATTTATAAGTTATGATGATAAATGGTGGATTTGGAAAAATAATAGTTGTTGAAGATATAAGATTTTATAAAATAAAGGCTATTGGTTATCATTAAGGGCATTTTAGTCATTATGGGTTAATATGAAAATTTTGGTATTGTAATGTGTTAGGGGGTTAAGATGTGATAATGATATCCTAAGAAGTTGTTTGGAAGTATTATTGTTTTCTTGGGTTTCTCAAAATGAGATAATGTTCTAATTAGGGCATAATAACCTAAAATGATAATCTTATTATCCCATGTGTAAAACCTTAGAGTTAATCCACAATTCTGGATATGTTGCTAATATTGGCATTTTAAGGATGCTTATTGACTTTGGTAATCATATGAGTCTCACAAGGAGAATTATGACCAACCTGTGAAATTAGGGTTTCTATAATTCTATGAGTAGTACTTTAGGATAAGATTATTATTATATATGTGAGACACGGGCGTTAGACCATAAATTTTGGGTATGTTAATAATGATAATATTTGAGAAATGATATACCATATATGGTGGTTGAATAATCAATATAAGAGACGTTATGTTAGGAGTGTAATATTTTAGTTGAGGAAATTAAGGATCTTGACTCTGGAGATTGACCTTATGAATTATGTTACAAGCTCATTTACCTTGATGTCTTTGGTACCCATGAATCAATATACTGAAACTGTAACACAAAATTCTTAATATCATATCATAAACCCACACTACTTCTTAATATCTTATTCAAAACTAATGCTTAATATCATATCATACACCCACATTTAAGCCGATTATTCTACATGTACAAGGTCTAGCCAAGTTTACCTATTCATCAAGGCTTAAAGAAAAGAAGGAAACTCTTCAATGCTACTCCAAATTTATTATTCTTGCTCACCTAATCAATAATTAGATAAAATTATTTAACAAAAGCATTAAGAGCTTTAAAAAAATAATAAAATATAGAGGATAAGAAAAGAATAATATGAGAAGCTTAAGAGAAGGAGGAACACTTGAAGGTTTTTCCATGTAAAAGGGGAGAGAAAGACAGAAATGTGGGCTTTCTAGGAATTTATCTATGCACAAATGAGAGAGAGGAAGTATGATTCAAGGTCAAGAAGGCAAACAACGAGGATAGCTAGCACTTGAGGAAGGATGAGAAAAAGGAGAAAGGGTGGCTAGATGAGTAGGACAATGACCAAGGGGGTATAGAAATCTTACATCAACTAAAAAAGAAGCTAAAATGGGGGATTTAGGGATAAAACATATCTTAAGTTCAACCAAGGGGCGGAGACACAATGAGGAGGAAATCAAAGGGAAGAGTGGAAAAAGGGCAAAAAGATGGGGATTCTTGTTAGATTTGAGCTAAATCTAAAAATTATTTTACAATGAGGGTTTAAAATCCTTTAAAAATAATTTATAATAAACATATCATATATTCCTAAAGCTAAGTGAATGGTTAGATGATATTTAAAGTCAGCTATAGATCATAAATCTTGAGTTCCAACAAAACAAAGTGACTGGTTTTAGCATACTAATCGACTGGTTTATTAGAACCGGTAAAATAAACCCACAGTTTACCAGTATACTGGTTTTTCATACTAATTAATTGGTTCCCTAATCTAAAATGCATTTTCATAATTTATTTTAAAATTCATTTCCCTTTAAAAATTATTTTAAAAATACTTTTTATATACATGGTACTTTCTTTCTCATTTTTGTAAAAAAATAAAGATGAAAAAAATATAAGTTATCAATTGTGAGATAAAGGGAGAATCTAATTAATTAAGAAAATGTGATTACTATAAAAGCTAATTAGCTAAGTTTTTTATATCAATACATTTAATTAGTTAATGTGTTTATAAAAACTAATTAGCTAAGAGTTTTTGGCAATATTAATAACTACTTTAGTTGGTCAATTAATGTATAAAGTAAGTAATTATAAATTATTTTTTAATTTACTCTTGATTTATTAGGTTAATTAATGCATAAGGTTTTCTATCATATAAATATTTTAAAATATATCCCTTATAGTACTATTAGTAAGTTTTTTAACATGTACATTTTATATCAATTAATAGTGAAGTTTCAATTGTTATTTTTTCTACTTTATAAATTTTGGCAATAAACCTTGTAGAATAATTATAAAATATTAACTAAAAGATACAATTATGTATAGAATTAATGATAAATTATTTGAGTATATATTTCAAGTATGGGTTTCATTGTATAAAAATATATTATAAAACTAGTCAAATAACACTTATATATTATTATTTGTAGATTTTCTCTATGTTAGTTCCCTCTTTATTCTCTCTGATTTTATTTTCTATAATTTTTTTAAATCAATGTTATTAAAATAACATTGTTATTTTTATGTCAAGAAAAAAATATAATTATCTTAATATGATTATGTTGTAACATTTTGATTATCAAACTAAAATTTATGATTTTTGGTATATTTATTTATTAACACAGTCCGTATTTGTCCTTGTTTTCTTCCATTCATTTGTGTCAATTATGTAATTCTATAAATAGATTGTGTACGTAACCCTAACGATGGTGGTACATTATTGAGCCTATCCAAATCTTCTCATCTTGTATTATCTTGCTTTTATGAGAGAAATGTGTACCGAGTGATATTGTGAGAATCATTTGATTTTTCTTGTAATCACTATTTTTGCATAAAATAAAGATCATCGTTGTTTCCCCAACTATTATTGTGTTACGATTGTTCTCTCAATTATATTCTTAAATTTTTTTTATTGTTTTTTAGATTAGGTTATAAGCTTTACATCCGGTGAATTTTTCTTATATTTGGTATTATAACTTTAGATGTGTGATCAATTTGCAATGGGATGACATTTATAAGATTTGAGAACAAACTATTTGATCATCAGTCAATTTTGGGTTATGAAAATTGAAGAGGAAGGTGATCCTTATTTAGTACAAATTGGAAAAGGCATTATAGTGGAAAGCAAAAAAGCCAAAAATAATGTCTAATGAGAAGCTTGGGTATAAGGATATAAAGGAATTTTCCACCATACAATTGTATTTGTCAAATGATGTATTACAGGAAGTGGCCAAAAAGACAACTACTGTCACCTTGTAGTTAAAGCTGAAATCATTGTGTATGATGTGATATGTGATGAATCATCTATTATTGAATATCCAGCTTCATGATTTAAAATTAATTGAGGGTGAGTGTTTTAAATCTCATCTTTATAAGTTTAACTATGTAGTTATGGATTTATAGAATATAAATGTCAAATTAGATGATGAGGATCCGGCTATTATGTTGTTATGTGCTTTAACAGTTGCTTATAAATATTTTTATGAGATTATATTATATAGGAATAATGAATTAATTATTTTAGATGTCAAGAATGCCTTACTACAATGTGAATTGATTGAGAATCAATTGCCTAAAGGATATCTAGGTGATTTACATGATGAAGGGCTTGTATCAAGGAGGTTTGGTGATGAAAAAAAGTTCAAATCGAGGAATGATAGGTTCAAGACTTTTATCTATCATGATTTTCACAAGAAAGGAAATATTAGAAAATACTACCCCAATAGAAAACCAACATATATGATAGATTATGTGTTTGATGAGGATGAGGCTGCCATAGCCAAGGGCATTCATGATGGCGACGTACTCATTGCCATAGATGGATAGATCAAATTAGTTGATAGGTAGATTTTGGATTCTAGGTGTTCTTACCATGTTTATCCCAATAGAAGTTGGTTCCAAACATGCGACACGATTCAAAGTGGAGTTTTCATCTTAAAAATAGTGCTTCATGTAGAGTTGATGGGATTGGTATTATGAGGGATAGGATGCATAATGGTGTGGTCATGGTACTATATAATGTTCATCATGTTCTTGATATAACGAAGACCTTGATTTTTCTATGTTCCTTGGATAGAAAAATCAATAGGTGTGTCATTGAGAATGGAACATTGAAGGTTGTTAAAGGACTTGTGGTGGCGATTATTAGTAAGTAGATTGGGATATTGTATGAGCTTATTGTCACAATTATTGAGGGTATAGTTGGGGAGAAATTAAGATTGTGTGACTCAGATATTGCTGGTTTTGGGCCAATGCAACTGGGAAATAAGGGGTCCTTATTTAGTAACCCAGTTATATCTAGATATGCTACCTTTTATGATTTTGAATTCCTTCTTGACAAAAAGATGGAGTAGGAGAGTCTATTAGGTGCTTTAGAAAAGTTAGAGGTTGTTTGGTTTGGTTAGTATAGATTCTTTTGATGAGGAGGAATTTAGGTAGCAGGTGGAGCAAGTAGGCATTGATTTAGGTAGAGCTAGCTATGCCTTGCTTACTATGGATAGTAGTATTGTTGTGCTAGATCCAGTGTCAAACTCATAGGCTATTTTAAATGTTGATTATGCCTTGTGGTATTCTGTTGTTGTTGCTGAAGTGATATGGTTTTTTAGGTGGACTCATACATTTGTATATGAATCTTCATTGGCTGTTCTTTTATTATGTGTTTATATTAGTGTTGCAAAAAAAAATGCACGTATGAGGTGAACAAGATGAATACTTTACACATGCCTAAATCTAAAGTTGTTGAGGTGGCTTGCTTAGTCATATTTACATACCCTATAGCTATAAGATGCTTGATGTACAATGTGGTTAGGACCGGCCATTGTGAGAATGTGTGTGGTGAGTCCCTTAAAAGACACCTTGGTTAGGTGTGTTGTAGATTATGAGATACTTGGTGCATATAGTATTAGCTTGTATGAAGCATGCGTTTTCGATTGTTCTGTTGATATGTTACTATGATCTTGGTTGTGATCCTAATGATTAGATGTGCACTAGTGTGCTAGTGTTGTGCCTTAGAGGTTCTAAGGTTGTGTGCTTGACTATGATTGGAGTTGATAATGTTGTTTGGCTTGGAGTGTTAGCTTATGAGACTAAGATAATAAGAAGATTTGCTACTGATGTTGATCTAGTGTGTGTTTGCTAATAGAGGCATTTCTTGCTTGTGTTCATTTTCCATGAGGGTTCTTTGGACCTAATAGTTTATGATGATATATTATGATCTTATTCCTTGTTGTTACAAGTACGGTGTCAAGGCGGAGATTGTGAGATCATGACTTGTATTTGTGTGTATAATCTAGCATGAATTATTGCACACAGATGTTAGGAGGAGTTTGGAGCCAAATAGTAGCCAAGGAAGAAAATATGGGTGCTTGTGTTAGTTAACACAACCCCTATTTTTGATATCTATTTGGTTCTACATTATTTTGTTAAAAGTTGAGAGTTATAGAGAAAAAAAACATGAGACACCCGTGTTTATTAAAAAGGTCCATTTTTTTCTTTTTTTTTATTGTTCGCTTGTATTCGTTACGTACTTATATAAATAGATTATGTATGTAAAGCTAATGATGGTGGTAAATTGTCGAGCCTATCCAAACCCTATCTTCTTATATTCTGTTATGCTTATGAGAGAATAGTGTACTGAGGAAATATTGTAAAAATCGTTTTATTCTCCTTATAATCACTAGTGTTGTGTGAAATAAAATTCATAGTTATTTTCCCGATTTTTAATGTATTTAGATTGTTCTCTCAATTAATTCTTAAAACCTTCTGATTGCTTGTTAGGTCAGGTCTTAGGCATTCACATCTAGGGACATTTATATGCCCATTCCTTTAGAAACAAGAGATTTCGAAAACCTTAATAAATGAAAAATGGCACACACACATGTACATTAGTTATTGCCAATTATAGGATTATAAAATATTGTATCCTTAAAATAAAATGTATAATAGTTTTTTCAATTAGATAAACTAACCTTTAAGATTTTATTTAGGTCTATGAAATGGGAATACTTTATTCTCAACCATCAATTTAATTATCAAATAGGAAACATCAGACTTCAACCATAAAACTATTTATTTGATGAGAAGCTTCAAGCTTCAACAATCAAGTTCCTCTACCCTCTAAAACTATAATATAATGTGGGAGGTTATTGTAAACACTCTAGTCATTATGATACAGATGATACCTAACCATGAAAGGTTCTAACCACTAGTAATGATGAAATATTAGTATAATCTCATAATCAAATGGTCCACAAATTTTGTATTAAGATGCATTAAAATAAGTGTATGGGTCTTTTCAACTATTAAACAATACCATAATACCCCATATTTTCATAACACTAATTTCAGGGTGATTGGCTTCTTACTCCTCTATTAAACCTTATTCATTACTTAGTCATCTTAACTTAACCCCTAAACCTTCATTTTTACCCTTTACCCTTCAAACTCTAGTTTTGATTTCAACTGACCAATAATCAATCAAGCATTGCCCTTAGGTCAACCGACCAATAGATTTCCAGATCATCCACCTAGGGGGTTAATGATCGACCGGATCTGAGACTTTATCTTTGTTCTTATTTTCCTTATTTTCTTTTGATTCCAAATCAATTCATATGCCTATTATTTTTATATATTTGGATTCCTATATTATTCTTCATACCTTTTCTTAATTTTTCATAATTGTTTGGAAATTATTTGATTGTTTCTCCCATTTTAACAATTTATTAGACATATTACCTTACCTAAATCATTTTAAATTGCTTTTTTTAATACTTTCTTGGGCTTAATATATTCAAAACTTAATTCTTGTTCCCCTTTTTATCAATTCTTATATTTTCCTTCCCTAAACAACTAAATTATCATTCATAATCAAATCAATAATCTCCCACCAACTCTCTTACACCCCCTCACCTATGTCAATAACTCACATCATTTCTTGCTTTCAAGTAACCTCCCTATTAGAGTTTCCTCTCTCCCTTAGCCTTGGTCGATAACCATAAGGGTTTACACCCCTTTGGTTGCTCACTTTTACACTTAGCTTATTTCTCTACTTTCCTATTTATGTTCCCTCCTCTCTCTTCTAGCATTTCATTGTGTTATTGATAATCCTAACCATCCACTAAGCTTCTTTGTCTTCTATTTCCTCCCTCCATTTATTTCCAAGATCCTAATTTTTAAGCTCTTTAGTGCTTGTTTCTAATCAAAAGAGAGTTAAAATTTGTTAATTGATGAAGGTTTTTTTATGAGGTTGCCTATACCATAATTCTGAGCTTTAGGGTCTCTTTTCTCCCCTCTAATATTCTTTCCTATGCTAAAACATCATTCCATTCTCCTATCAAATTCTTTATTACTTTTTTAGGTGATCCTAAGATGGTAATCAGGATTAATTTTACAAAAAGATAGGTGTAGCCTTTGGTAATGATATACAACTCTATATTAGATATTTTTGATGATATATCTTTCATTTTTTTAAATACCATCTTATCATGCTTTTGTTTTAGAAATCATGTTTAGATCATATTTTAACTTATATTCATGTATTACTTAGCAAGTTCATAACTTTACAAGTTTTATGATTTGATGTAATTTGTCCATGTGTTAGGCCATGCTAGGTTTTACCTTAAAATATCAAGTAAGAGTTTGTAATTTTTTATTTTTAATAAGTAAGGATTAAGTGTATTAAATTATGATTAAGTATTTGTGCTAAGGAAATAGGTAGATATTGACTTACTTTGGTGATTTAGGGTTTTGGGCGATTTGGTACTAGGCCATGTTTGGTGTTTTGGATTCTTTCAATTAAGGCTAAATTACATAATTGAAATGTTGGTAATGTATGGGAGTTTATATATGAATTAGGTTAAGTTTGGTGAGAATGAAAATTTGGATAATTTTGTGTCATTTTTTATTTAAAGGCAATAGAGTTAAAGCTGTGAGTTTTTTGTGAAAAATAAGTATACCATTACATGCATTAAGGTTTTTAAATAAATTTTTACTCACAATATGATAGTGTTTGGTTCGGCATGGATTCAATTATCTTAATAAGAATTTTGAAGGTGTTCAGGTAAAAATAGGTGTATTTTGATCATTTTGGGTTAAGTCTAGAAATTAGAGGTTTTAAAGTGTTATTTGGGCCTATAATATAATAAGTGTGATATGTGAAGTGTTTGGGATAATTATAAGTATCACAAGAGTTACTTTTATGTGAAAAGGCTTAATTGGGATTAGCAATCCTAGGGGTATAGTTGGCATTTTATATGTAAAATGTTAGAATTTAATCCTTGTTTTTGGATATGATAGTGAGTATGAAATATCATAGTGTTTTGCTAAATTAATGAATTGGCGAGTCTTATGGATGGTGTTATGTGATGATCGTGAATTAGGATTTTGTCAGGACATTAGGGTCTTTTCACTCGGGTAATATCTCCTATTGTACTTGTTGTCTTTCTTTATGCATTATCATTGCTTCACGTGATTATAGCATGTTGATTTTTTTTAACCATTATGCATTTTCTAAGTGCTTTAAATAATTACAATAGTTAGTCTAAATTATGTGATAATTAGTGTTTCTTGTAACAATGATCGTAGTATCCCATATGGTGATGAGTAATACTTAAAGTATTATGATGATGAGTAAGTTAAGTGATGCATTGTTAAGTGTTAAATTTTGATTTATGAATTAATAAAATATTAATACTTAAAGTGGAAGATCATATGAGTCAAGACCAAACTGATTCCAAGTATTGTAAATGTTTCAATAACAAATGTTCTAGTCCTAGCAAAAAGAGGAGAGTATATAATACAAGTGGTTTCATGATCTCATTGTAACTAAGTATATAGAATAATGTGATCACCTAATGTTAAACCCTAATATGGTTTTCTCTTTATTTATATTATACCATGAGGATATATAGATATATAGTGCATATTCTATCATATGATTCCTATGTGTTATGTGTGCCTTATTATATTGATGTGTATTTACCTTACTTGGTATGTAACGTACTGATCATTATTTTTTGTCACTAATGTTTATTTCCATGAGTAGATGCTGCCTTGTTTCATGTGTACTTATTGATTTGATACTTTTGATGTAATTATTCGCAATGAGTGATTATTTCGGTTGGTATTAGTGTATGGTTATATATATATATATCTTTATCTCTTCTCCCCCTTTTTTTCAACCCTATATCATTATGGGCTCGTACTATTTAACTTTTCATCTGACATAAATTGGGTATAGGAAGTACCTTCTTTATATTGGATACAATGTAATACTCATTATTTTATTTTTATTATTTTTTCAAATAAAAATTTTCTAGAGTTAATTTTGAGATATTATAGATGCAATCTTCAAAGTCCAAGTGCAATTTAGTTACTCAATATTAATAAACCTCTCAATCTTATTGATGATATTCAACAATTCTTAGAACACTAACTATTTGATCTCCTTAATCGAATTGCACATAAGGTATTCATCACTTTTTAATTATTGAACCTTGAGGATAGAAATGTTCATCAATTCCTTAAGACCATTAAATCATTAGGTAAAGCTTTTGGATTCCACCTTAATTATATCATCCTTATATACCTTAGGTATAAGAAAAAAAATTAGCTACTATAAATGACCTCCAATTAGGCATGTTCAATGGGTTGGGCTTACCATGACAATTTATAATCCAACCCATAAATTTAAATTATAATATAAGTGGGTTGGGTTATTATTTTGTATGAATTATTATGGGCTGAATCCATATATATATTATTTAAATATGGGTTTGTATGGGTTTAATTATGGCTGGTCATGAGTTGCCATGATAATATTTATGTTCAGATATTATTTTTGGCTTAGCCTTATTCTCTCTCTACCTATTGTCTCTCTGCCTCTCGTCAGTCCATTTTTCCATGAAATCAACCTGATTTCTCTCTGCGCCAATTCCGGTCACAGGACTGTTCGTCAAGTTACGAAATAGGTATGCCCTCTATTCTTCTCTTACTTTAGGAAACTATTGCTTCAATTTTTATCACTATGGAAACCAAAAATGGAGATGAAAAAAGAAGAAAGGGGATAGGTAGCACATTTATGAACACGATTGCTGAATCGGTTGCTCCTACGTAGTTGCCCGGGGGTGGTGCTCTTGTCGATTGTTTTGTGAGGATCGTTGATTTATAGATTAGGATCGTGAGTTTGGCTCTTTCGAGTTCGATTTTAGTATTCTTCGGCACCGTTGATTTACAACCCGGATCTATACTACTCGTTGTCTCCAACATGCTCGCCTTTTCCTCATCTCAAGTTCGATGTCATTGCTTCTCAAATTTTGTCGCAGGATGGCAATTGATTTCACTGGTTTGATTTTTGAGGTAGTTTGATTTTGCATCTAGATTTTTCAGCTAGTTAGTTTTGGTGGTGCGATTGTCTGACCATAATTTTGCTTGATTTTAAATTTCATTCCCCTACCGGAAAATGTCAGTGAATCATCAAATTCAATTTTGCTAGATTTTCTGGATTTTTTTCCATTTTGTTTTCCAGAAGATTTTTTATGGTGTTTGTTCCAATTGTTAGAAATTTTGGACAGTGGTATCTGATGCCGACGGAAGTTGGCTGGTGGTGTCCTCGACGGAAATTTTCCCGCGACGGTCGCATGTGGAGGCAATGGTTGCTGGGCCTAATAGAATTGAAAATTAAATTAATGGAGGAGGAGAAGCCAATGTTCATGCAAACCAAACTCACGGCCTGTTTTGTGGGATTATAAACAGGAAGCATTCTACTATTGGTCGGTCAGGAGATCGCCCACCACTAATCTATACTAAAAATTTATCTTATATACGAACCAAGATGTTGGGCGTACGGAGGATTTGAGGACGGGTTTGATGGTACAGGTGAGGGCTACCATGAGGTATAAGGTTAGGTCATGGAAGAGGTCGTGTAATAAGTTGAAGGTTGCTTGCCTACCCCCGGCTGTTGGGTTGGCTCCTACAAATACTAGTGCCACCTTTCAGAGGGTGCTTTGTTCTATATATACCTTTTAATTTCATGTATATATATAAACACACGAATTTTGTTTTTTAAACCTTGGGCATAGGAGATGGACAATAAGGGAAAAGGGAGGAACACCTATGCGGCTGATGGTAATTGATCCCAGCATATTTAAGACGGATTGCGGGATAATAGTATTTGGCTTATGGATCTCTTTTTTGACATAAGATCTATTGATTCAATGTAATATAATATGTTTCGGATTTATCTTAAAAATTTATAATATTAAAATTTATCCTTTTTTTAAAACAATTGTTAGGTAGGCCTTTTCATGGTTGTTTTTATGGGATTTGACAATATGGACTGATGAGATTCTATTCATGGCTTTGTTATTTACTTATGCCTCTTATTTATATTTAACAGGATATTTATAATGTCTGAAGAAATGAGCTTGGTTAGTTCCAAAAGAAAGCGATCTTATAAGACTATCTCACTTGTTTGGCAGCATTTTACATATATGAAACAAGGTGAGTCCACTTTGATCACATATGTACTATGTAAGTATTGTAATCATGAGTATAAATAGAAAAAGACCGATGGAACAAGCACCTTGACTAAGCACCTAGATAAATGTCAATCATATCCATATAATGAATTGAATAGTAAGGGAAATACTACGTATAAGAAGCATGATGTGCATATTGATATGAAAAATTGGAGATTTGATCAAGAATTGTGTCGTAAGGAGCTTTCAAGGATGATAATAGTTGATGAGTTACCCTTTTGTTTCGTCGAGAAGAGGGTTTTGGAAGATTTTGTAAGTATTTGCAACCTAGATTTCATATGGTTTCAAGAGTAATGGTAACTAGAGATTGCATCCAAATTTATACAGATGAGAAGGAGAATTTAAAGTTAGGTCTTCAACAAGCATCATCTCAAGTGTGCTTGACCACAGGACATCAGTCCAAAACCTTGGGTATATGTGTTTAATCGTGCACTTTATTGATAAAGAATGGAAGTTACATAAAAAAAATTATCAATTTTTGTGTGCTCCCTACCCCGCATCGTGGAGAAAATATTGCAAAAGCTTTTGATGATTGTTTGTTATCTTGGGGTATAGATAAAGTGTGTACATTAACTGTGGATAATGCTAGCTCTAATGATACAGCTATTAATCATTTGAAAGAGACTCTCAATAGAAGAAATTCATTGCTTTTGAATGGTGATTTTTTACATATTAGATACTTTGCACATATTTTGAATTTGATGGTCAAGGATGGTAATATGGTAGATGGTGAAATTGCTATTATTCGTGATTGTGTGAAGTATGTGAGGAGCTCTCTGTCTCGTTTAGAATAGTTTAAAAAATGTGTTGTAAGATCATCCTCTACACCAATTAAAATTGAATAATGCAATGAGGTGCTTGAGGAATTGGAAATGGGTATGTGTTTATAATATTATTTAAACAGTTATTGTTATATACTTATATATGTATTTACTTTTAAATTAATCTTGAAATTTTATTTTTTTCAGGTTTCACCCATGACATGCAATATGGAACTTTCAGCCCATGAAGAGTTAATTAAGAAGGCTAGAAATGAAGTGTTGTACTCATCTTGGACTATATAGTAGATAATTATTAATTACATATGATGAACTAAGTTAATCAAACTTTTTAGAAACCTACTATTAGAACTTATTATATGGTATAAATGTCTTTAATTTTACTATAAGTTAATTGCACCATTTCTTTTTCTCTCCTCTTTTTGAAGCCTTAAAATATATTGTGGCAGATATATGTATATAAAATTAATATTGTCTTTATGACTTCGTGTTAATTAAAGTACGTATTAAAAGCATTTGAAATTTCTCTAAAAAAGATGAAAATACTGTTTAAAATTCCTCTTCTTACTCTTTGTAAGATAGTGTTGTATTAGAAATTTTTATAAAGAAGACAAATATACTAAATAAATATGATCATCGTCCATTTATAATATGTTTGATGATTGACATAATTATTTTATTATATTGGAGGTGGTGGATGTGAAATGAAGAAAAGGAAAAAAAAGAGGAAGGAAAATAATTATAGTAGCTGTGGTGGTGGTGGTGGTGGTGGAAGCGGTGGTAGTGATGGTAGTGGAAGGGGTGGCGACAATCGTGGTGGACATGGTGTTAGTAAAGGTCAAGATAGGCTTGTTTGTATATATATTAACCCATGCTAACCCATGGTCAACCCGTATAACTCATGGGTTGGATTAAAAATTATTAAATATTTTCTACAACCCATCGTGGGCTAGACCATGGGTTGTATAGGTTATATAGGTTAAGATACTATGGGTTAGGTTAAACCATGACCATCCATTTGGACACCCCTACCTCCAATTAACTTTAGGTAATGGAGGCTTGAATTTCTTTGTTACATAACCATTTTAGGTGGCCCTCCAAACAACTTATGGTGATATATATATATATATATATATATATATATATATATATATATGTAGTGATGGGTGATGAGACTCTATCACTTTGTAATTTCATCTTTACCACCATTTTAGATGTTTTCCATCAACTTCAGGCAATGGATGTTTGTATAAGGTGATGGGAGATGAGACTATCAAACCATCATGTGTGTTAATTGAATTAATTATATTAGATCAACTTTGAGTATATTAAATTAGAGATTTGTGCTTCTACCGTCATTTAACTCTATGATAATAATGGTTATTGTATCATCTCAAACTTTGCTCCTACCCATCGATATATATATATAGCTATATGATTTAGCTATTTGGACACTAAACCAGTAATCATTAAATGAGATTAAGGAACCATTAAAATGAAATTAGGGATAACAAAGTGTGGTCAATGAGAATAATGGATGATGAAGGTTGGTCATTACACAACATTTAATACAATAATAATGGTAGTATTTAGCAATTAAGATCAACCCATAACATAATTAAAAGATATAAATTTTAGAGATTAATGGGTGATCAATGTTGGTAAGTAAAATAATAAAAATAATAATAAGAATTAAAACGCCATTAACAAAACATTTTAAAAACTAAGAACATTAAAACCCAAACCTTGATTGGATAGACCGTAATAACTATGCATGTTTTGTAACCTTCATCCTCTACAACAATTTAATAATCATCAAGTATATATGGATAATTATTGTGAAAAACTTTTTTGTATACTACCAATGTGGGACTCCGAGTTTGGAGCAACCCACAAAACCTAACATATTATACATAAAAATACTTACTTGAAACACATAAAACACATAGTAGTAAGACAAGGAAGTCATGAATATAGAATCTCATGCATGACACTAAAATATATTTCAAAATAACAGTATCTTATCAAATACAAATATATTAAAATAATAACTAATACCAAAATTGTAATAAGTTTATTCTAACAATTTTATAATATATATATATATATATATATATATATATATATATATTGCAATTAATACTATTATAAACCATGAATAATCCAACAAATATAGTTTTAAACAAAGTATATATATATATATTGCAATTAATACTATTATAAACCATGAATAATCCAACAAATATAGTTTTAAACAAAGTGGTTTTCAATATTAATGGCTACAATATTACTAATTTAAAGTGGAATAATCAAACGCATAACCATAAATAATGTATGATATACATATATTGGAAGAAACATAAAACAAGCACAATATGTCTAGCACCTAGTAAATTATCACATATCAAGCTTATATATACTCCCAACAAAACAACAAGCACTGTCTCTTAAGTGCGTATAAAAGCCTCAACATATTATGAATGAATATATATGCATATCAACTTTTTATGATTATAATATATAAAAAAAGAGCATGGTATGATTAGAATTTTTTATTGCTGGTATTACCCATAAAAAATGGTGGACACTCTAAACATGAGAGCATAGGGCATGCTAGTAGTCTGGATTATTGGTTAGTTATAAATGAAATAGATAAAAACTTGACTTGACAATATAAATCTCATCCACAACAAGAATATTTATACGAGTGTTAGACAAATGTCATAATTAAATCAAGTGGAAGACATATTCCATCATTAATACCACTTATAAAATAAATTTACTAAATAAATCATGTAGATATATCAACATGCACCAACATGAAGATTGTATGAACAAGATTATATAAATAAAATAATACCACTTATGTAAGGTGCCACATTTGGTTAAATATTTTATCAACGTCACTTCTATCCACCTCTCTCTCAAACTTAGGATAAGAAAAAATAACCAACCAATTCCATCCTCATTAGTAACCAAAAAAGTTAGTTTATCATGCTAATAATGTGTTATTGTATTAAAAAGATTAAATAAAAAAAATACAGAGGAAAAGAAAGGAGAGAGATCTTGTTCTCATTGATATCCATATGTATATTATACATGAATTACTCTTATATATATATATATATATATATATATATATATATATGAAATTGTGATTTGTGGGTTATAAGAGATGAGGAGGTGAGAGATGGATAATTTAGGGGAGTGGGGAGTTACATATATAATTATAATTAATGGGGATGTATATAATACTACCTTTAATTATTATGATATGTTAAATAAGATATTTAAAACATGTATAGAAATATAAAAATATATATTGTAAAGTTGTTTTCTAACCTATATTGTATATATCTTCTAGAGGTGGATTAGAAGAAACTTTAGGAGCTCAATTTGGTAATCAGACCCGGTTATGTATGTATACATCTACATCACTCATTAATGAATAAGAAAAATTAAAATCCCTAAATATTTCTTTATGGTACAAGAGATTACCATCTAAAACTCAAAAAAAAGGGAAAATGATGGGAGTCAAAGAGGAGGAAAGAAGTTGGCTCTTATGACCAATCTAACTTATCCCTCTTACATTAGTGTAGCATACAATACTAGAATCATTATCACCCTTATTGTCTCGAAGGGATATAATTTTAAAGAGTATGATAAGGACCTTAGAAAAGTGTTCAGCACTAAGAAAAAATTGGCATTCATTAATAGAGCAATAGAAAAACTAAAAGATCCCTCTTATGAAAATTAATATATTGTAACTTTTATGTTGGTGGGATGGAAATTCAATATAGTTGGTCCATCTTTGATATTAAGTTTGGCATATACCAAATATGTAAAAGAATTATAGGGAGATCTAAAAGAGTGTTTGTCCATCAAAAATGATATATGAGTTCATCACATTAAAAATGAAATTAATAATCATAAACAATCTAGGTAATCAGCTACAATATATGTTGTGCAACTTCAAATCATGTAGGAAGAAATACTTACGTATGCTAAATGTAACCCCCCTATTTTTTCACTAAAAAAATCATTTTGAAAACATTGCGGAAGTAGAAACAAGGAAGTAATCCTATGAAAAATGGGAGGTTATTATTGTATCTAACATAATATAGATGTCTCATAGTCCATTATATGCTAGATATAAGGTTGAATATCCAAATCAAACACAAAAAAATATTGAGAAATAGAGAGCAAAAATAGTGTGAGAGCTAAGGAGTTTAGGTGTACAACCAAGGCCATAAAAATAAAAAAATAGTCTGAGATATAATAGAGAAGTAACATCAAAGAGAAAATCATATCTAAAAAAGTTATTTGTCATAACAGACCCTCAAAAGAGAAAAACATGTTGGAATATCTTAGTTTTTATTTTCCTAGACCCAAACAAGCAAATGACCACTTATTAGCCATCCACCACTACCTACATAAGCTTCTCTACGTGTGGGATTTGAGAGTGCGACCAAGTAAATGGGTATGCCAATATTTGTATAATGAGTAAGACAAGTTGCCTAATATGAAATTCATAAATCACATAAAGTCATTGAAATCATACCGATCATGTTGGTTATGTATAAAATCAGGTTCTGCATTAACATGCAAGGGTGGCATGCTATGTTCATAAGATGCTCATGACATTATACACTTTCATATGCACAAGAAATGTTGAAACTATCATATTATGTACTAGATGCATTATCATTCACATGTATCACACGGATTAGGAATCACATTCATCATCATGAACCTTAATAGATAAGCAGTGTATATCAAATAACATACAAAAATAATAAAGGTCATTATTTACTATAAGAGATTATTCAAATTATTATCTTGATATAATTTTTAATACATAATTTATATCTATGTAGAGTTATAAGAATTTTCAAGAATTGATAAAAACAATTACAAAAATTTTGAGCAAGCACTTAAGTTCTCCATCATGGGACTAAGCCCTAATAATATACCAAGAATCAGGGTTACTAAGTAATCATATAAAAGTAATTATCATTGTCTACTACTCTTTGACATAATCCAAGGTAGTAAGCAATCTAAACCATCCTAAATATCCTAACCCTTAAGTGTCGACATCCTCTAAGTACACCAGTAGTATAAGTAGGGTAGAAGAGGTACTAAAACAATTATGGGTTCCCTTGGCCATAGGCAAACCATAATATAATATTTACCCACGATTAGCTAATCCAAGAGTCAGAAAAATATAGGATCATTTGAATTATCTTCTCCTTTAAGTCTTTAGTATCTTATTATATTAAGAGTTCAAGCCGTATCAAAAATCCTTATGCCACATAATCCAAACATAATCATAAAAGATTTCACAATGTTCCATACTTCCCTATTGAGGGTAATTAAGGTGATAACCATTATTTATCAACCAATTATGTATTAAATGGAAAATCCATAACCATATCATCCATTCAAATATGCATGCTTATTCCACCACTTAGCTTCCACTTATTCTTTGTTTTTCTTCACTAACCAAATCTAGGTGATCCTAAGACTAAGGTCAAACCCATATCCAACCAAGTTATAAAAAAATCAAATAGGATGGTCAAACAATCCCAAATAGGCCTTAAGGAACAATAATTAGTCCCCATAACTATGGACAAGAATCGTATTGCAAAAATTTTAGCAATATGAAAAACATGACAACCATTCAACTAAAATGGTGTATTAGTTAACCGATGGTAAGCACATAGCATGTACTAGAATAGGCATAATCAATAGAACGAATGGAAACATTGTTCAATCAACAAAGCACCATTAGACCACTGATATGGCCCATCAGTCGATGGTTCACATAGACCCATCAATTGACATGGCATATTAGTAGATCAATAAAACACCATCAATTCACTAAATTTTTCCATCAGCCAATGGAGCACATGGATACATTGATTGATGTGTCATATCAGCTAACTAACAGTACTAATATTACAACATTAACTTTGAAAATCACTTATAAAATTTTCCAACATTTAAATATATTATTGCATGGACTAGTATACATTATAATCATTCTAAATTATAATTCTAACATCTCTTCATGCTTTAAAATCATTAATCAACACAAATCATACTATTGTCAAATCACCATTTAAGCTAAAATCCATAAAACATGCTCTCTATACTAAATGCTTCCATATATCTTATCAAGCTATGTTCTCATTGTGAAATCATTATCATACACATTCTTATATATCTCAAAAAATATAATGTATCCACAACCTCATGCCGAATCATTCCACTTAACATACAAGAATGACTTACCTCATGCCAAGCTAACAATATTTATAAGAAAATAGAAAATCTTTACCGTGCAACTCTGAGATCTTTGACACATTGAAAAAGAGACTTAAACATATAAAATTATTTGAAAATTTACCAAGATGAAACAACAAGAGAAATAGAAAAACTAGAAATACCACCTCATCCGAGAGAGGAACCCAAGGTTAGAAAGGCCTCTACCTTTTCTAGATCTAATCCTTTCTTACTTAAGATTAAAACATGAAAAATTAGAGGAAGGTTTAGAAGAGGGAGAAAACTTAAAGATGAAGAATCATGGGAGAGAAGTTAAGTGTAGGGATGGAAATGAGTCATGCTTGGGTCGGCTCCAACTAGACCTAGACCTATTTACAATACCTAGACAGAGACCCATCGGGTCTTAAAAGTTTAAATCTATACCCATTGGGTCTAGCAGGTAAATGAATCCTATATGAATTTGGCTATTTTTTTCTTTTAAAAAAAATAAATAATTTATGTAAATATAAATACATTTATGGTTTGTATTACTTAATATATATTTTTTGTAAAAACAAATTCCAAGTGAAAAGATAAACATTTCAAAAAAGTTACTTTAAATTTTCAAATGGTGGTTTATTAATATTGAAATAAAATATTGTACATATTATCTATAAAGTAATTACATGAAAATAAATTTTAAAAAATAAATAAAGTGCTCAAACAAGATCAAGACAAGGATGAAAAATATAATTTTTTATGTATGTATACATGTATATATATACACATACATATATGCTAAACGAATTTAATGAGTTAAGTCTAGGTCTGGGATTGCTATACTGAGACTCAGACCTATTTAGGTATATATAAACCCAGATTCGCTAAGTCCAAAAGTGTAATACCCCATATTGAGGGGAGTGTTATAAGGATTGATTTAGCTACTTATATCAACATGGTATACCATCCCTTTGGTGATTCCATTTTAAGAACTCCACAGTTAAGCGTGCAGGCCGTGGAGCAATTTTAGGATGGGTGACCTTCTGGGAAGTTTCAGAAATTTTCTGAAAGTTTCTCGGGAAGCTCGTGAGTGAGGACAAAGCGTGCTAAAAGGACTCGTGTTGATCTGTGGGGCCAGTCGATCAATCCGAAAGCACTCCAAGGTAGCCCCCACGTGGTCGTGTCGACTCGGGGTGTTACAAATGGTATCAGAGCGAAACCGCGACCGTGAGCTGAACTTGGATGAGCCAGTCAGTCACCTAGCGGGACGATTCTTGGGATGAACTGTATTGAGACAGTCATTGGTTGAGGCGCAACGAGGACGTTGCGTTCTTTGAGTGGGGGTGAATGTAGTACCCCATATTGAGGGGAGTGTTATAAGGATTGATTTAGCTACTTATATCAACATGGTATACCATCCTTTTGGTGATTCCATCTTAAGAACTCCACAGTTAAGAGTGCAGGCCGTGGAGCAATTTTAGGATGGGTGACCTTCTGGGAAGTTTCAGAAATTTTCTGAAAGTTTCTCGGGAAGCTCGTGAGTGCGGACAAAGCGTGCTAAAAGGACTCGTGTTGATCTGTGGGGCCAGCCGATCAATCCGAAAGCACTCCAAGGTAGCCCCGCGTGGTCGTGTCGACTCGGGGTGTTACAAATGGTATCAGAGCGAAACCGCGACCGTGAGCTGAACTTGGATGAGCCAGTCAGTCACCTAGCGGGACGATTCTTGGGATGAACTGTATTGAGACAGTCATTGGTTGAGGCGCAACGAGGACGTTACGTTCTTTGAGTGGGGGTGAATGTAATACCCCATATTGAGGGGAGTGTTATAAGGATTGATTTAGCTACTTATATCAACATGGTATACCATCCTTTTGGTGATTCCATCTTAAGAACTCCACAATTAAGCGTGCAGGCCGTGGAGCAATTTTAGGATGGGTGACCTTCTGGGAAGTTTCAGAAATTTTCTGAAAGTTTCTCGGGAAGCACGTGAGTGAGGACAAAGCGTGCTAAAAGGACTCGTGTTGATCTGTGGGGCCAGCCGATCAATCCGAAAGCACTCCAAGGTAGCTCCCGCGTGGTCGTGTCGACTCAGGGTGTTACAAAAAGTTATGGACTCGGACCTACTAAAAATGAGGCAGGTCTAGCGAGTTTGGGATGACTCTAGGACCCATTATCATCCCTAATCAAGTGGAGCAAGGTAGAATAAAAAAATAGAGAGAGACTTGGAGGTCTTAAGATAGTCTAATCTATATGATGTAGTGTGATCTAGTAGGGAAAAAGGGTATAGGGGGATTATGTAAATCAAAACTCCATTAGCCCAAATCCTAGCCAAAAGGGACAGATATTTACAAGACTTAATTTGTCCCTATAACTCAGAATTCCAGGTGCACAAGAGAGGAAATGGTGAAAAGGAGAATGGAGCAGAAGCTTCTATGGTAGAGGGTTCTTTAGGATAAGATCAGGTAACACCTCCAAATTTTTGAACTATTTTTTTTTTGTTTAAATAGTTTATTGTGAAAGCTAATATAGTAAATATTTGGGTGTTACCGTCACATTTGGTATAATTTCGTGTTCCTTTACTATTCTATTACCAAGTGCTAAGACTAAAAGCATTACTCCACTTAAATTATTAACACAATTATAAATAAGAGTAGCGAGAGAGTTAAAGGTAATCAATTTAAATAAAACCAATTGTAAGTAGTTAAAAAATATTAATGAAATGAAATACATAAGGATATTAAGAGTACATAATCTCATAGATCAAAAGATACCAGGAAAAACATCAGATTACCCTAAACTCTCCACCCAAGCAATGTCCTTCAACTAACCTTGCAAGCTAACCTGCAAAGGCCAATGCTCATTGAATAGACAATGGTGTATGACAAGGAACCTTTTAGTATAATGATACTGAGTAACCCATTATGCAAAACTAATATGAAAAACCTGCATGATACAGATAAATAGTCGCAACAATACATGATATAAAACATCTAACTAAGCCTATATCATTTGGAAATGAAAAAAAAAGGTATCAGACTTTGTTCAGTATTACAACAACTATGTAGATGCTGTATCCAGTAATCATTAATGTACTATTAGTGCTTTTTTTTATTTCAAGGTCATCACACAATCATGCACACCTATTCATGTAAGGCACTATCCTAACTCATACCCCCAAACAACCTTATTTCCCCCTTGAAACCCTAATCTCACAACCCTATCATATCCTCTCCGCCAGTTCCCATTTAGTTCCCTATTTACCCAAAAATTATAAACATGCTATTAGGAACCAAATATTCAAGATTCATGGCATATGACCCACATTTTACATATGTGATAATAATTAGTCTTTAGGGTTATCATTCGAGTCTCTTCCAAAACCTTAATTTCTCCTGTTTAGCATGGTCTCTTCTCTGATACTAGTATAGTCCTCAAATTCCATAACCATGCATAGAATATTATTGTTAACCATTAACTCAAAAATTATGGTCTAAATCCCACATTTTACACATGATAATAACCTACCTATTTGGGCCCCCTCTAAAACCCTACTTTCTCATTTTGGCCATAACTACTTTTTTCGACCCCGCATGGCTACTAAATTTAGTATACATTCCCAAAAGGTTATGGATAAGATCATGTTACAATGTTGTAGTCCAAATCCCCCATCTTGTACATGAAATAACAACCTACCCCTAGGGTTATTCCTCGGCCTCCCAAAACCCAAATTTCATCTTTTGGTCATAACTCCTTCCCTAGTGCTCAAATGACTTCCCAAATTGGCATTGTTACCCAAGATGCCATCAAAAGTATCCACTATCTAGTACCATTATCCTACTTTACTCATATACGATTATAACTTCCGCCTGGATTTTACTAATCACATTTATGGTATTTCTCTTCCTTTATTTACCATAAACCCTTCATTTTTGCTGCAATTATCTCATGTAGTAACCCTAAACTATTTTGAGTTATCTAAGCTCCAAGATACTCAACCTACCACTTTTTATCCATATTGACCAAAATGCCCCTGGGCCACTAAAATGCTTATCTTCAGGGTTCCTATTCATAACTCCTATAAAACCCTAATTCCATAAGTTAATCATACTTTTTCTCATAAGACTCATGTGACTTCCAATTTTAATATGCATTCCTAAAATACCAAGATAATCATCATGTCTAGAAAGCAAGGTCAAACTCAAATAATTCCCACCTGTGATAATAATTTTGCCCATAGGGTAACCATTTCCACAAAAATCCATTCTCATAATTTATTGGACTTATATCATTTGTATTCACTCCAAACTTTCCACATAATATACTTAACCTATTTCAATCCATGTATCACATTATAATACCCAATATTCTATTTTAACCTATATTTACCAAAATGCCCCCGAGGTAACTAAAATGCCTATTGACTAACCAAATAACACGATTCCCAATATGAACAACTTTCAACCTCTAATGCCTTCTATCATCATAATGATGCATAGCCTCCATTATATATGAAGATACTTAATCCATGACATGTATCTTTACATATGGTTTAGCATGCAAAACTTTACCTTGCTTTCATAAAACTTCAAAACACATACTTCCATACTTATCACTCACTAAAGCATACCTATCGAATTAAATGTCATGATATGCTTAAGATAACCAAATTACCCCATGGGCACACAATAATAATATTCACACTGAAATACACTTAGGAATGCTCAGTCTATCTGAAATACCCCAAACCTAATTTTAAGAGTTTTAGTTAAATAAGGATTTATTATAGATATTAATTAAATAAATTATTTTTATTAAAATAAAAGGGAATTAATTAGGGCAATTCAGGAAGAAAATAATAACTAGTTTTATTAGAAAATTTTTGGTATTTTGGCTAATTAAGGATTTTATTTTTGAAAATTAATTAAATAAATTATTTTATTTAAATAAGAGGGAATAAATAGGGACAAATTAATAGGAATGTTATAAATAATTTAATTGGAGAAAATTAGAGTGATTTTCTAATTAAAATGGAATTTATGAAAACCTTTCAAAAATCATAAATTAGCCTAAAAAGGGATTTAAATTTTATTTTATTTAAGTATTATTATTTTTAAATATCTTAATTAATTTAATTTACCCAACCCACTATTTTTATTTTTCTCTTTTCCTTTTTCCTTTTCTTTCTTCCTTTTCTTTTCTTTTTCTTTCTCCTTCCCGATTGGGCCTGTCCACGACCCAATTCCCTTCTTCCTTTTTCTCCTCCTCGTGGCCCGTACTCTTTTCTTTTTCTCTTCTTCTGCGGTGGCCCGTTTTCTTCTTCTTCTTCCTTTGGGGCGGCCTAGACCTCGGAACTCGGTGTTTTGGCAATTTTTTTTAACTTCCGCCGGCCAGTCCACCCTTCTTTTCCTTCCTTTCTTTTTCTCCTCATTCGCCCGGTCTGCCCTTTCCTTCTTCTTCCTCATTCGTTCGCAACCCGCAACCCTTCACCCCATCAACCTGTAATGGCCGGGAGTTTCGACGCCGGTTACGCACATTTTGACCAACCGTTTTCCTCCCTTTCTCTTCCTCCTAATTCAGCGACCACTTAGACCCAACCCACCTCCCTTCCTTTTCGCGCATGACCTCCTTACCCAATTTGAACTCCGCGGGCCTCCGTTGCCACCGGTAACCCTAACCGACCCACCCAAATTTTCCGTCACACCCTTCTGACCTTGGCCACTTCATTTTCTTTATAAATACCCCCATAATCTGCCCTGTATCTAGCTTTTGGTTGCTTACCCAGAATTTTTCGACCTTTCCACTACCGCCACTTTAGATACCATTGCTGCTGCTTTTGGCCAACACCGCCACCCTTTCTACCCACCCAACTAATCCTTGCACCACCCTCTAACTTACTGAACCACCCACATCCCTCGATTTTCCTTACACAAGCCACCCCGGTTGTATAAAGTCTGCTTCCTAATCAGCCCTCTCTTCCACCTTTTCCACCCTTTGAACCACCATTAGCCACCTCTCCTGCCATAACCACCGCCCCCTACACCTCCTAATCTATTATGCAGACCCTCCTCTATCTTCCCCTACCTATTTTTTCCTCTTCCTCCCTCTCCTCCTCTCTTTCTCTTCTTCTTCCCCATTCAGCCACCACCACCACCTTCGTGCACCACCACCTTTGGCTGCGCCGCCACCTTCATTCCGTTCCTCTCCTTCTAGACAACCATAATCACCCCTAATTCCACCCTCCTTCTCCCTCTCTTTTTCCCAACCCTCAACTTTTCCCCTTTTCTTCTCTTTTTTCAGCCACCGCGGTGCACCACAGCAGGCGCCACCTGTCACCACCAGTTTAAGGTTGAACCCTAAACCCTCTCAACCCTTTTTCACTATTTATATAAGCTTTGTTTATTTTATTTTATTTCATTTCCTTTATTTTGAGATTATTATTATTATTATTATTATTATTATTATTATTAGTATTATTATTATTATTATTATTATTATTATTATTATTATTATTATTATTATTATTATTATTATTATTATTATTATTATTATTACTATTATTGTTATTGAGGGCTGAAGCCCTATTCAGTTTATTTTGATTTTATTATTATTATTATTATTAGTAGTAGTAGTAATAGTCGTAGTAGTAGTATTAGTATTATTTATTAGTTTTATTATTGTTCAATGTAGGGTCAAAACCCTACTTCATTTTATCTTCGATTATTATCATTACTATTATTATTGTTATGATTATCATTATTTTTGTAATATTATTATGGTTTTTATCATTATTATTACTATTTTATTACTATTATTATTACTAAATTTTATTATTAATGTTACTAATGTTACTATTAGTATTATTTTGGTGAAGGGTCGAAGCCCTTATTCCACCATTTATTTCAAATCATATTATTATTATTATTTTAGGTATTATTATTATTATTATTACTATTACTATTATTAATATTATCATTATTATTATTTTTAGTATCAATATTATTATTATTATTATTAGGGTAAAGTCTTCCACCTTATATTATCAATTTTTTTTATAATATTACTATTAGTTCTTATATATTTAGTAAAATTTGTAATTAGTTAATGACATTATTATTAATATGTTATTATTTATCAAAAAAACCTAATTTTAGAATAAATTAGGAATAATAGTATTTAGTAAGAGGGAATCTAATCTTTAGTTTTTCCCTCATATATATGTGAGACCAGTCAAAACCCTAAGGAGGCATAGGAGCGTGCTCCAAGACCGGTGTCGTTTTAGGTAAGGGTGTAACTAAGGCCTTATATGTGTTAATGTGCATTATATGCTTTGTATGTTATGCATCCTGTGTTTATCATTATAATTCTTTCGTGTGTGGTATGGCGTGGAGTTGAAGTATGTTCATGTGCTATGTGTATTATGTTCATGTAATGAAATATTGTGGTATGTGATGATTGGTTTATGACCCTTTAGATATGCATGTGAGGATGTATAAAAGTGGTATTGTGTGGGAAAAAAGGTTGAAAATGGAAAATGAGTTGACCAAAGGGAAGTAAGTTGACTAAAATGGAAATGAGTTGACTATGGGATGTGAGTCGACCTAAATATGTTAATGATCCGTCAGTGGAAGAAGAATGGGGGGTTGAGAGTAAAATGAAGGAATGGGAGAATCTAAACTAGGGTTTTGTATGGATGGATTTAGGGTTTTGCATGGCAGATTCTATGGTGTTACATAGGAGGATCTAATCTAGGATTTTGTATGAATTGAATCTAGGGTTTGGTATGGATGAATCTTGGGTTTTGCATGGAGGAATCTAGGGTGTTGTATGGAGGAATCTAGGGTTTGGTATTGATGAATCTTGGGTTTTGCATGGAGGAATCTAGGGTGTTGTATGGAGGAATCGAGGGTTTGCATGGAGGAATTTAGGGTTTTTATGGATGGAACTAGGGTATTGCATGGAGGAATCTAGGGTTTGCATGGGAATTCAGGGTTTCACGTGGGAGTGTAGGGTTTTGCATGAAAAAGTTCGAAGGGTTGCATGAGGGATATAAAGTTTGCATGGGAGTAAATTTTACGTATGGAAAGGTGATTTGGGGTGTGAGGAAGGTAATGTAAGTGTTGTTGGGTGTTTGAACACTTTGGATGAAAAATAGTACGTGTAGCAATGTAAGGGTACGTAGGAGATCGAGCTAGGATTTGGTGTGGACAAGTAGGGTTTGGTGTGGCTACTTAGGATTTTTGTGGTAGCATGTGTACTTGGTGATTAAAGTATAATGATGAGGGTGGAATCCATGAGTTGTGATGTATGGAGTGTTAAAAATGATTTGGGATGTATGAGGTGGAGTAGGATGGGCCACTTAGGCCTAAATTAGGGTTTCGGAGGAAAACCCTAGAGTAAGGAAATATGTGGACTTGGAGGTGTGTAGTAGTGGGCCTTTACCCACATATTTCGGTATTGGAGTTCTAGTGTGAGTTTGAGTATAGACGAAAGGTTTTTGGGCAACATAGGAGGTGCAGGGTTATCATGATATGGTACGGGTCATTTGGAGGATAAGAGCATAGGGAGTGAGTCATGCATGTATAGGGTAATGTTTCTGAATAAGACACTGTAATACATTAATTATTTAAAGTGGAAGATTATTGAGCCGGGCCCAAACCGATCCACCGGCGAATAATAGTGGGCATGCATTGTACCTATGCATTTTCGGTCCACCGACTATAATAGTGGGGGATTTCGTGCTCAACAAACCAAACATATTTGTGCTAAGATATGAGAAAGACATTAAGTACTTATAGTGAAACACCGTGAGAATCAGGGGCAGACCGGTCCACCGGCTAATAATAGTGGTCAGGAGCTTTATGCCCTGTGCGAAACCAATCCACCTGTAAATAATAGTGGTCAAGTGCATTGTACCCTGTGTGTTTATGGTCCATCGGCTACAATAGTGGGGTTCCCGTACTCGCATGAATTTAATAAAAAGCATGGTGTGAAATGATTTCCAATATGAGATTAATTAAGTAATTAATCAGGATTATAAATGGGCCTTTGTATTTACTTGAATGATCCTATGCCATTATGTTAGCATGCTGGACCTTATGCTCTTTTTTATTATTCTGCATGGTTTATGTGAATTTTATGCATTAGCCTTAGTGCACAGTTACCTTACTCAATACGTAGCGTACTAACCACCATTTTCATGAGTGCTGCTCATTCCCACGATTAGTAGGCTCTTTCTGACTTTGTACAGGTGGGCGATGCATATTTTGATGCCTTTGATGCCCATGAGACATCAGGCGGGGCTGAGTATTAAGCATGTTTTGACTCAAAGTTCGAGAGTAGCATGGATAGATTCACTCTTTATGTGATTTTATTTCCTTATGTTATTTCTTATGTATCGGATTTACCATTTTATGATTCAGTACTTGTATTGAGTATTTTAAATGAACATTTTATCGGTTGTAAGCTTATTTCTCTTTTGGATATGAATTACAATTCTTTACACGTACTTTGATTTTTTATGTTATGATCTTTCTAGTTATTTTATGAACTCTTGGTTCGAGTTTAATGTCAATATTTTCTTAGCCTTAGCACTTGGTACTGAAACGGTCGGAGAGAACCGGTTTGGTAGTAAGTGTGGCGGTAACATCCCTAGAATTCACAGGTTTTCAATTTTAAATTTTTCTACTTTTTAAAAAAATAGTGAATTTTGGGGTGTTACACTATCATAATGGACATACATAACATATATAATTTACTCTCGACATAAACCCCAATTTAACATGCTTTCATATGCAAAGTAGCTACACTAGTTAACATGATCCATTTCACCAAATTTCATACTAGCACTTTGTAACACCCCCAAAATTCACTACTGAAAAATTTCGTTAATTAAAAGGAAGATTAGCGGAAGCAGATAAATAAAACGTGAACTTTGGGAGTATTACCGCCACACTTAGTACCAGACCGATTCACTCATACCGTTCCAGTACCAAGTGCTAAGGCTAAGAAAATGAAATACAATTCGAAAGACATTCAACATGCATAAATCAGAGTAAATTGCAAGAACTTCAACATATTTAAAACAGAGTAGCGCATCAAATCGTTTTCAGGAATAAAATCCACCGATGGTGGTTAAAGTACCAACATAACATCAAAACCAAGGAATTAAACGAAGAAGGAGGGAAAACCCTAACGATACCGGATAACTCCTTACTCTCTTTCCCGTAGCCACTTGAGTAGCACCTGAAAAACCTGCAAGGGCACTGCCCATTGAATAGGCAGGGGCCCCATAAGGGAATCCCTTCAGTACTACGGTACTGAGTAACCCTTTAATACCACACTTAAAGACAGGCCCGCATACGGCACACAATGCAAGCCACACACATATAAATAATGAGAGATGCATACATAAAAATGACAAACATAATACTTTATAAGTCACGATCGATAATTTGGGCCTTAAGCCATTATTCTGTCATTAATCCATCAATATCATATTTTATATCCATGTGAGTACGAGAACCCCACTATTATAGCCGGTGGACCGGAAAATATACACTCAGGGCAGAACTCCTCTGACCACTATTATTGCCGGTGGACCGGAAGATAAACACACAGGGCAGAACGCACCTGACCACTATTATTTGCCGGTGGACCGGTCTGGCCCCGACTCACATGGTGTTCCACTAAAAGTCATTAGTATTTTTCCATAATCTTATTCACATACATAACCGATTTTATTGAGCTCGGGACCCCCACTATTATTGCTGGTGGACCGGAATACAGATAACTCATCATCCAGGGCACAACGCTCCTGGCCACTATTATAACCGGTGGACCGGGATATATAAAGAATCATCATCCAGGGCACAACGCTCCTGGCCACTATTATAACCGGTGGACCGGGATATATATAACTCATCATCCAGGGCACAACGCTCCTGGCCACTATTATAACCGGTGGACCGGTACTCAATATCATAATCATCTGGGCCTGGCTCATTAATATTTCACTTTCAATAATAGTATCTTTCCTTTCTTTAATTAGCACATCAATCATATTTGTTTGCCTCGAATGGGAGATCGATAACCCGGGACACAAAGGTACACCGGTCGTACCGGTGCATATCAGCTACTCAGTACCCTTTAACCATGAACCCAAGGACGCAAAGGTACCCTGATCGTACTGGTGCATAAAGTTGACTCAGTACCCTACCGACAAGGACACCTAATCCATAAGTATGCATACCCCCTAACTAGGTCCGTAGAGCTAGGAAGAGTAAGATATAGGGCCTGGCTGGGGCACAAAGGCACACCAGCAAATACCAGAATAATCGTGGACTAAACCACGTCCTTAGGGTAGCGACCCCTAAGGAGTCACCATTCCCGATCTCGAGGTCTTTCACTTTAAGTAATAGTATCTTAATTAAGGTGATCACAGAAAGCACGATGATCCGATACTTATTCACTTTCAATCGTTTCGATATCATTAATCGTTTCTTATTCAGAGGATTATCCAGGATGTCACAAAGAAACCATCAAGGCCATACTAATCATTAGATACTCTTACTTGGCTAATCAGCATTATTTAATCATATTAATATTCCACAATCTCAAAGGCATGTCAGGTACAAACCACTCATTTGCCCTTTACTTATATAATTGTTAAGTATCCATTCCTTACTTGATAAATTACCACATTACCCTTAAGGTTGTATAATTACCAAATTACCCCTTGTCCACTTTAGATTACCAAATTGTCTCCTAAACTTTTTAAATCACCATTCACCCCTCATAATTACTACACTTATCATATTTCCCTTTTGGTTGGTTATATTACCAAATCACCCTTCTCCTTTGTTATAATTACTAAATTGCCCTTGAGTTGGATAAATTACTAAATTACCCTCCTTCATTATCATGATCACTATTTTTCCCCTTTAGTTGGTTAAATAATTATCACTTTATTCCATAATTGGCTAAATTACCAAATTGTCCCTTTAGTTGAATAAATTACCAAATTACCCTTCTCCTTTATCATAATTACCATTTTACCCCTCTCAATTATTTTAATTGCCATTTACCCTTTTCAATTATCATAAATTCCAAATTAACCTTCCTCATAATTAATTTACCCCTCTTCATAATTACAATTACCAATTTTACCCTTCTCCATATTTAAAATTACCATAATGCCCTTTAATTGGTTAATTTACCAAATTACCCTTCTATAGCATCATACTTATCCAATTGCCCTTCTACAATCATAATTTAATTTCTAAATTACCTTTGGTCGTTATCATAATTACCACGTTACCCCTTACTCCCAATTTACCATAATATCCTTTTATTTACAAAATCACCATTTTACCCTTTACATCCAATTTTACCATAATATCCTTTTATTTATGAAAATTACCACCATACATCTTTTACTTTACAAATTACTATTTTACCCCTTCACATCCAAGATTACCATCTTTATCTTTCCTTACATAATTACCATTTTGCCCTTCTTTTCCAAATTACCATATTACCCCTTTACTTATAAATTACCACTTCACCATTCGCTTATAAAATTTACCATATTACCCTTTACTTATGAAATTACGATTTTGTCCCTCTACCTCCAAAATTACCATAGTGCCCTCCTTCATCCAAAATTACTATTTTACCCCTACTTCCAAAATTTTCATTTTACCCTTCTTTCTCACAACTTACAATTTTATCCTTTACTTGTAAATTATCATTTAACCATTTAATCATAAAATTTCCATATTATTCTTTTATCTCAAAAATTACCGAAATACCCTTTTCACTTATAAAATTTCCACTCAACCCCTTTATTCACCATTTTCATGAATTTACTAACACTACATAAAATAATAATATTAATACTTCATTTTTATCGTCTAAGTCCACCAACTTGTCATTTTTCAACATAATACTCATTAGCAACTACACACATTGATTTATATACCTCATAAGCATAATTACTAAAATACCCTTAAACAACAACATCATTCATGCATTAACAACATGGTACATCATAAACAAGTATTTAACATTTCTATCCATATTCCAACTCCTTCTTTATTTAACATACCTACATATGTCACAAAAGTTATCATGCTTTTTCTTTTTAACAAACAATATAAGAAACCATAAACATATCATGCTAAGCATACAAAACATGCATAAAATCATACTAAACCCTAAATGTGCTAGCATGCGTTTTTCCATATATTTAAGGGAGGATTAACGGTTACCTTAATCCCATAAAATATCAAATCTTACCAAGCATAATTAGCAACTCAACACCTAAAAATAATATCCATCATATTTATGTTAGAAATAAGAATCCAAGTATAAAACTTTATAAATTTTAATTAATAAAACACTTAACATAAAATACCATTATACCTTAAAAATTAGCCAAATAATTTTTAAAATGAAGGGGAGCTCACGCTGCATGGGCAGCGTGAGTTTCATGCAAAACCCATGGGGGAAAAAGGCTCAAAGAGGGTGAAGGGAGAAAAATACATTATTTTCGGGTTAGGGTATTTAGGCTAGAAAAGAAGGTGGTTGGGGGAGGTTCTAAGGCAAGTGAATGGTGCAGAAGTGAAGAGGGGGTGTAGGTGGAGGCTAAGGGTGGTTTCGAAGCGGCTCAAGGCGACGGAGACGGCGGCGGAGAGGCGGCGAAGGTGGCTGCCAAGATGGGTCGAGGGAAAGGGGCTGTGAAGGAAGGAAAAGGAGAGGAGAAAATGGAGGGGTACAAGAGTTGGTTTCGGCCAACTAAGACATGGCGGTTGTAGAGGGGGTTGCAGGGTGTCGAACGGTGGGTTGGGTGGCGGCAGAGGTGGCCGGACGGCGGCGGTAGAGGTGGTTGCAGGTGGCTCGACGGTAAGGGGGAAAAGCTGGGAAGAAAAAGGAAAAGGAGGAGAAGGGAGGAAGTGTAGGGCTCGAAGGGGTTGTGTGGTGGTGCAGGGTGGTAGTAGGCGGTGGCAGAAGGTGGCGCAGGGCTGGGCTTGGTGGTTCAGGCGGCGGAGGCTGGCGGTGATAAAAAAACAAGGAAGAAAAATGGGGAAGAAGGAAGGAGAGAGGAGGGAGCTCGGGGGAAGAGAAGGGATTGAAAATGAGGGGAATGGAGGGCTGGGTAGATGGAGAAAAAGAAGAGGGAGAAGAGAGGGGCAGGGATGGCCGGCGAACGACGCTGCAGGTGGCAGGTGGTGGTCAGGTGGCAGGGGAAGACGGGGAAGAAGAAGGAAAGAAACAAGGGCACGCGAGGCTGTGGTCCAGGGCTGGTTTGGCTTGAAAAGGGAAGGAAAACGACGGGGGAAGAGAGAGGGAGAGGGAGCAGGTGGTGGTGGCAGGTGCAGGGTGGCGGTCGGTGCTCGACAATGGCAGAAAGGAGAGTCGGGCGTGGGAGGAGGAAGAAAGGAGAAGAAGAAAGGGACGGGTGGTTGGACCGGTGCAGAAAAAGGAGGGAGCCGGCCGGTCCAGGGGAAAAAGAGAAGGAGGTCGAGCAAGGGTGCTGGGCGGCGCGCGAGGAAGAGAAGGGGGAGATGGGCCGAAGGCCCAATGCGCTGGGAGAGGGCTGGCCTGGAGAGGCAGCCCGAGGGAGGAAGAGAAAAAAAGAAAAAGAAAAGAAGAAAGGGAAAAAGGGAAAAAGGGTAAAAAGGGAAATGGTAAAATAAGGAAAATAATTTAAATTAATTTATAAAATCATAAAACATAATATTCTTGGTAAATTATTTAATTTAATAATTTAATTTATTATAATCTAATATTTTAGTTTAAAAAGGATAAAGTTGGTAAAATATTAGTTTTGGAAAATTATTTAAATAAAACAATATGATAAATAGCAAAATATTTATTTTTAATTTATTAAATACTCTTATCCAAATTTACATACTCTAAAATCTATAAAATAATTAAAATAAATAATTTTACAGGCAAATTTTATTTCAAATAAATTTATTTATTAAAATATAGATTTTCGAAAATTTTGGGGTATTACACACTTTCAAGCGGATAATTATAACCCAATGAACATACACAACAATGTTTACACATCAAAAAACATAAGATGATATCATGCAATATCTCAATTTTTAGTAGAGTATAAGAATTATATGTTATCTAGTAAAAGCATAATTTTATCAGTAACCTCGTAGAAATTATTAAGCCCCGATAATCAAATTTTGTACCTAAAATAATATCACAATTACCATATTAATATTTAATTAATAAATTTTTTTAATTAAAAATACTTATTAAGTAGAAAATTACTAAATTGCCCTTGAGTGAAAGATAAGTAAATAGTTTTTTATTATTATTAGTATTATTATTATTATAGCCTAACCTTATATTGCTCATGAGTTCTTGATGATGGCAGGGTCAAAGGCTAGGGGCTATTCGGTTGGCTAGATGTTGGCCGGTGGTGGGTGGCAACAATGGTTGTAAGAGAGGCAGCGATGGTGGATGGAGGTGCTGTATGAGAAGGAATAAGGGAGGGAGAGGGAGATGGAAGGGATGAGGTGAGGTAGAGGATGCACAATAAGGGGTAGCGAGATGGGGAACTTAGGACAAGGTTGTAGAGAGGACGGGAAGCAGTGGCAATGGTGTTGGGCAGAGAAGGGGGATGAAGGGTGAAGGGCATCGAGTGGAGGGGATAGTAATGGCAAACACTGTCATTGCCTAGGGTATGGCTATAGAGGGTGAGGCTGGTGTTAGGGGTAAGGATCGGTGGTAGTTGCCACAAGGAAAGGAAGAAGAAAAATAGAGTGGTAAGGTAGGAGGAAATAGGAGAGAATAAGAGAAGAGGAAGGTGGCTAATAGTGGAGGTTGTGACAAGGGAAAAAAAGTGAGGAGGTAGTTGTGAGGCTCAGCTATAGGGAGGGTAGTATAGGAGCTGGCTGGGCAAGCTATAGAGGAATTGTGGCACAGTTGGGGTTAGGCAATGGCAAGGTTGGTAATTTTTCTGGCGGCACTAGGCGGTATGGCGAGGCGTAGGAAAATAGGGCAAAGGGTTGAGTCTTCATCAATGACTAAGGGAGAAGAGAACGGTAACTCAGTAAGGGAGGAGGCTAGCTGGCATACAAGTAAGTGTGTGTGTGTGTGTGTGTGTGTGCCTGCCTATACACATGCACCTGTAGGGTACATGGAGACAAGGTCGATGAGGATGGGGAGGGGGAGAAGACAAACAGGGTAGAGGAAGGAGGTTAGAGTGAGATGAGTGAGAACAAAAGAAAGGGCACAAAGGTGTAGGAGGTTGGGGTGTAAGATGCAGGAGGCAGGCGACATAGTGGCAGGAGGTAGTGCGTGGTCGAAGGAGGGAAGGAAAGGGAAGTGCAAAAGGCTAGGGAAGGGGTTGTTTAGTGCGAAAAAGGAAGGGAAAGGGGCGAGGTAAGGCTTTGTTTGATTATGAGGGGATAGGAGAAAAGGATAGGAAGAGGGAGATGGGAAGGAGAAGAAAAGAAAGAGGGTGATGGGCTGGGCTCAGCAAGCTAGGGGAGAAGGAAAGAAAGAAGGTAGGCAAGCTGGGATAGGAAGAAAGAAAAGAAGGGAAGGAGAGGGGCTGACCCGAAAAAGAAGAAGAGGGAAAAGGAAGGATTGTTGGTCCGAGCGTAGGAAGGAAAAAAGAAACAAAAAAGGGAAAAAAAGGAAAAAGTAAAATAAATTTATGGTTAGAATTAAAATTATATTAAATTTAGGTTTTTAGGATAATATTAGTTTATCCAAATTTAGAGCATCAGATTAAGAAAAATAAAATAGGTAAAATGATTGGTTTAGGATTGATTTAGATAAAAAAAAAGGGTAAGATAAAATAATTATAATAATTTGTCTAGATTTGTGATTCAAAGGTTAACAAAATTATTAAATTAATATTTAAAGGTTAAAAAAAATTTGGATACAAGGCTAAACATTCTAAATCAAGGTTATGAAAATTTGGGCTATTACATATCAAACTTCTCAGATTTACACAGAAAAGAAGAAAAGTGGAAGAAGATGAAAACAGAGGTAATGAGGTCACATTGCCCTAATTTGGAAACCTTAGCCCTTAAATCTAGTTTTTGGTACGGTAATAAGGATTTAAATGGTTCAAAAAATACTCGAAAAAAGGTTTAAAAGCTAATTATAGCAAAATAATCAAACCACCAAATCATTTGACAACTTTTTTGAATTTAAACCAGAGACAAACTAGTTTCGTTTGATATTCAGTCAACTAACGCGTCATGTCAGTTCACCAACGCCCTCAAAACTTCACTCCATCCCCTTTTCCAAACTTTCATCAAACCAAACCTCAAGCACACATCAAATCAAGATCAAGCACATGAATCAACACATATTAAGATCCAAATTTATGGGGTATTATACTAAAAAGTTAGTGTGTACGTGTGTAAGGAGCACTTGTGGAGCGGTGAAAGAATACCTGAAGAATGGGAGAAGTAGAAATTCCATGAGTTCTTGATTGGACTTGAACATGCACAATACAATACTACTCATTCTAATATTCTTAGCATGACACCACTGCATCGCTTGAATCATGCATATTAGATGGCTATTTTGGAGGAGATTCGTCCAAGTTTGACCACACTCATGATGAAAGAATCAAAGTAGTGAGTTTCGTAGTATAAGCTAGAGGAAAAAATAATACGAGTAGGAAAAATGACCCGTGCGTATTATGGGAAACTTGGCCATGATTCCAGTACTTGTTTCCATATTGTTGGGCACCCAGATTAATGGTATTCAGGAAAAAGAGGCAAGAATGGAGAACGTGAGTGAGGAGGAAACAGACTCGACACGAGCACGAGGGAGTGGATCTTACATGGCTGACATTGTACAATCACGCGATATTGGTGGAGGATAGATCAATTCAGTAATGAACTTGACCGAAGCTGATCAAGCAGCGCTACCTGAACTTATTAAATTGTAGTGAGCTCAGTTGATTGTGCTCTTAAACAATTAGAGGTCTTTCCAACTCCAAAAAACTAATCGGTAAGGTCTCCATGAACTAGCTTTTGGATTTGACAACATCCCAATATATGACAGGAGACGAGGAATCGATGACTAAGATGAAAATTATGGGTCATTAGTTCAATTATTCTTCGTGATGGAACATAAACTGTAGTAAACAAGGAAGGAGAAGTGGTCCTTGGACCTAGTTCAGTGTTGAGAGTCAAAGACAGTACGCGTTGTTTGTTCCAAAGTTTGATTGTAACTTAATATACGTTTCTCAATTAGTTCAAGGAATGAGATGTTTTGTCACGTACGTTCACTAATAACCTATGTGTGATATAGGAGCGGACTTTGATTGGAGTGAATGAGCAATGAGACAAGTTTTATGTGTCTCGTATAATGAAATTTTGTCGGGCTAACCGCTTATCTATCATGGATTCACACACTTTTTGCTATAGATGGTCGAGACACCCTTTAAATAAAACAGTCAATTTTTATCTTGTTATTAGTTTCTAGTGAGGTTGATGGAAATAAGAATGAGTCGAGGGATGTTTGCCTTAGAGTCAAACAAACTCGAGATATTTTTATTCAAACGAATAAAAAAGCTACTGAACCAATTACCTCGATCCATTGTAATCTGCGGGGGGCTTATCATGCTCCTTCATCATGTGGTGGATTTTATTTTATTCTTTAACAATATCTGATGACTATTCTACAAAAGATGGAGTTATTTCATGGTGGATAAATTAAAAAGTTGTTGATAATATTAAGTAAATTTGTGCAGTGATAGTAACACAATTTCATGCTAGAGTGAAGGCAGTGCATAACGATTATGGTACCAAAATTTAAGGATTTTTTTTCCCCTGATAAACAAGGAATATACTTCAAACTTCGTGTATAAGAACGCGACAACAAAATGGGAGAGTGGAGCGCAAGTATCGACGTATATTGAAGGTGAAGAGAGCTTTGTGGTTTCAAGCAAGCCTACTGGATCAAATTTCGGGGAAATATTTATTGGTTGCGGGACACCATATTAATAGAACTCCCACGGTTCTTCTCGGTGGCAAGACTGCTTGCGAAATGTTGTTTGGAGAAGTTCCTCTATATGGCTACATATGAACCATTAGTTGTTTAAGCTATGCTCACAATATACCTCTCAATAAATATGAATGTGGGAGTCGTATTCAAAAAGTGTTCTTTTTGCGAGATATCCACTTGGCAATAAAGGATAGGAAGCATATGAGTTGAAGAACGATGGATATTTTTTTTCTTGAGATGTGAAGGTTTTGAAAGAGGAATTTCCTTCTGCGGATGAGAGTGCAACTGCCTAGACCGAGGAGAGGTGGCATGATCAACATTTGGAGATATTGGTGCTGATGTATACGTCGCGGAAAGAAGCGAAGATACAAATGGGCATGCGCAGAATGATGAAACAAATATTTTCCCACAAAGAAGAGAGGCACAGGAACCCGTAGGTGGTGGGGAACAGTTGGGTCGAGGACATAGGCAACCGAGAGTACCTGAACAATTAAATGACTATGTCTGTCACCCTGCGCATTGCACCGACTCTCTTGTTATTTCATGCCCCTTGGTCAAAATCCTCCGGTACTCCGTATCCCCGAGTTCATCATGTATCCTATGATAATTTTGTTTAGAAACACAGATAGTTGTTGGCACCGGTCACTGCAAGAAAGAATCGTATGTAATTCACTAATGCTGTTCCTGAACTATAATGGCGTGAGGCAATGAAGCAAGAGATTGAAAATTTAGAAACAGAACTCGAACCATATAGGAGTTATCTTCCGGGAAGAGAGCCATAGGCTACAAATGGGTCTGTAAGACCAAGTACAAGTCTGATGGATAAGAGAGCTATACGCTTTGGATGCCGCAAAGCCAGAATGTTATTTTTGGGAACACGCAGAACGTAGGTATTGATTACAGCGAGACGTTTGTACCGATGGCCGAGATGGGGATAGTTCAAATGTTTCTAACTACAGCAGTTGCACAAGGATTAAAGCTACGCGAGATGGATGTTCACAATGCCTTTTCACATGATGTCTTGCAGAGGAGATATACATGCAACTTCCTCCCAAATCCTCATCTACATCTCCAGGCAAGGTATGTCGATTGAGAAAACATCCACCAAGGAAATGGTTTGTTAAGCTAAATAATGCAATGGGAGATATGGGTTTCAGTAGTCTCATATTGATTATTCATTGTCCACCTTTCATAGAAGCGAAGTGTCTCTGTGAGGTTTTGGTATTTGTGGATGACCTCATCATTGCAGGCAACAATTCCTGGTGATCTGTCAGTTCAAGGAGTATCATGGGTCTTGCTTTCATATTAAGAATTTGGGCTCACTCAAATATTTTATTGATATTGAGATAACTCGGGGATCAAAAAGACTTTTTTTTTTTTGTCTTTTCCGGCAGAAGCACGCTATCGGTATTATCTCTGAGATTGGGCTTCTTGGAATCCAATTGAAACTAATCATAAACTAGCCCTTGCGAACGACCTTGACTTTGATGATCTCGAGAGATACAGGTAATTGATTGGGTGATTTAACTAAATGACCATTACTTAACCCGACCTCAGCTATTCAGTTCATATTTTTTCTCTATTTATTCGGTCTCCTGAAAAAGCTTATTGGAATGCAGCATTGCAAGCTGTTCAATATTTATAAGGCAACCCAATTCGGGGAATTTTCTTTCCAAAAGAAAATGATATGCAGCTCTCTGCATACTGTAACCCTGATTGGACTAGCCACGCTCTGAAACGCCACTCTTTAACTGGGTACTTTATGTGTCTTGTTCTCTCCTAGCTCATGGAAAACCAAGAAACAAATGCCAGTGTCCCAATCTTCTGCTGAAGCTGAGTATTGATCCATGGCTGCTATGATCTGTGAGCTTAAATGCACGATCTTGGCGTCACACACACCATCTATATTGTGATAATCAAGCCACCTTACATGTTGCAGCTAATCCAGTGTTTCACAAAATGAACAAAATATATTGAAGTGGATTGTCATTTTGTTTGGGATGAGATACAGCGAAGGACTTTAGTGGCCGATCTCCTAACCAAAGACCTTAGCCGTTCCCAATTCAAGTTTCTCCTTGGCAAGTTGGGTGTGTGAGACTTGCACTCTCCAACTTGAGAGGGAGCATTAGACACCGTATATCCTATTGAGAATATCTGCAAAACTATATTTTCAATCCTATCTTGTACACATATTATAGTAAAGTGTTATCTTCTAGAGGTGGATTAAGAGAAATTTAAGAGCTTAGTTTGGTAATTGAAGTCAGTTATTGCTGTATATATTTGCGCGACTTGTTAATAAATAAATAGAGTTAAAATCCCTAAATATTTCTTCAATAACAAAAAATTTATGAACTGTTGAATTAGAGAATTTCATACCACTTTAGCTTTTCTTCTATCCACAAAACAAAACTAATTCAATATTTTGGTGTCACTTTTGTATGGTTAGTGGTGGTAATCAAGTTAGGCGAGTCATCTCGGGTTATTTGCAGGTTATTTTTTTATGGGTGGGTTGTAGGTTGGATCAAGTCATTGCAGATTTAGATTGTATCAAATTTAAGTCATTTTGGATAAACTTAACGTAACTGGTTGGATTTGCGTTAAGTTAATTCATGTTTAGGATTTTGATAGGTATAGTTAGATTTAGACAGAATTAATTTTATATTAGCACACTTTGGGCTAGAGTCAAACCGAATATTAGTCACCAAAATTAATCAAAATCATTCACTTTGTAACTAAGCATTAATGTTGACTTTATATAAGTATATAATTAAAAATAGATTATTAGCTACTATAATATTAAGAATTTTTAATGTTGTGTTTTTGTGCAGAAAATTTGATAAAATTTTAATACCGTTAGTAAATAAAGATGTTCAAGGTAAAAATAAAGAAAATGAATAAAATTTATAAATAATGTATTTTTAAAATATTTAAATAAAAAATAAAATATGTATTTTTTTATTTTTTATTTCATAACTAGTTAATATTAAAATTAATCTTATTAAATTAGATTGATATAAGATTTCAAATTAATTTAGATCACGTGTTAGATTTAATCCAAATTGAATCAAATCAATTATATTCAGAATAATGTTAGATTAAGTTATTAAATTTTAAAATAATATTATATCAAATTTTATATGGATCTGATCAACTTTTACTATCCACCCTACTACAACTTGGACGTTATTTTACGGTCCATTTAAGTTACCTTGGCATGAATCAAGCACTTTGTCGGCCGAAAAGATGGTGCCCCATCCTTACACACAGGTCGTGTCATATGTCGTGACTCTCGGACCGCATCAATCTAACCTGGGACGAGTAACGCACTCACATAAACATTTGTGATTTGTCTCTATCAACTAGAGGTAGAACTACAAAATCATATTCCTGACGTATAACCACGAAAAAGATGCGCTTCAAACCCCACCACTGTACTGACACCATATGGTGGGTCTATTATCAATGGTTTGCTTTGGCCGTATGCATGTCGGCCGCAGAAAAGGCATTGTTCAGGCTAATTGATCCATTAGCTTAATCCTGAAATTAATATACGTTACCCTCCACCATCAGATTGAGATTAGTAATATAATCTAGCCGTAAATCATAGACCACTGCCAAAGCATATAGCTGATCCTGTGTGATGTAAAAACAAACTTTTGACAAATTTCAGAAATATACAACTGAACGTAAAGCCTACGTGCAGCAAACTTTAGCGGGTACATATTACAAAATTGTTATCATCGAGGTCCAGACAGCTCCATGGCTTCAATTATAAACGAATGTTCTTCATGAACATCACTTAAATTCCTAGCAAAACTAAAACTCGTTCCATCACAAACATGTTCTCCACCTCTTTGCATTTCCTGAGGATGTGCCTGCTGTCCGGCAATAATGCTTTCTAGAATCTTCAGAACCTCTGACATCATTGGCCTCGAGCTAGGATTAGCTAGAGTACAATGAAGTGCAACCTCGACCATTGTTTCCAGCTCTTCATGAATGAAACACCCACTGAGATCTCTGTCAACTAGCATCTCTAGCTTCTTTCCTTCGTACAGCGTCCTAACCTGCATACAATTCACGAGCAGCAATGGTTTTTGATATAGTTATACATGTATTACAGCAGCAATCAACCGTCAATCAAGGTGACAAACAAATATGTCAAAACAGTTACCATGTCGAGCAACATTCCTTTCTGAACCTGACCATTACCAGCATTGATCGACTTCTGTCCTGTAATGAGTTCAAGAAGCAATATCCCAAATCCAAACACGTCGGTTTTCTCTGAAGATTGTCCGGTCGAAAGATACTCAGGTGCAATGTGTCCGACGGTGCCACGAACAGCAGTCGTGACATGCGATTCTCTCCTATCTAAAAGCTTAGCAAGTCCAAAATCTCCAACTACAGCTTCAAACCTTTCATCAAGCAATATGTTTGCTGCTTTGACGTCTCTGTGAATTATTTTTGGGTTACATTGCTCGTGTAAGTATACCAATCCACGAGCTGCTCCAATTGCTATTCCCATTCGCTTGTTCCAATCTAAAGTTGGTTTTTCTCTACAAGGGTCTGTAGATGAGTATAAACTCATTGATTGAGCAAATATAAGAAATCACACAAAAAAAAAAAAAGACATAACGAGAAAAAGACGAACAGATTAGGAAAGGTATCACTGACCTCTAAGGCGATCTGCAACACTTCCATTAGGCATATAAGGATACACAAGCAACCTCTCATCAGGAGTCATACAAAATCCATATAAACGTAGAAGATTTCGATGTAAAGCCAACCCAATCATCTCAACTTCCGTTTGAAACTGCACTTCACCAGTAAAGCTTGGGTCTCTCAGTCTTTTGACTGCAATTATAGTCCTATTTGGTAGACTACCTTTATAAACAACTCCATATCCACCTTGGCCTAATATGTTCCTGGAATTGAAATTCCCGGTAGCTCTTTGCAGTTCACGAAATGTAAACCTCCTTAGATGACCAATATCAAATTCATAGTCTTGCTTCACTGTGTAATCAAACAATGATTTCAAAACTTAAGCATTTGTACCATGAGGTAGATGCTTGGGGGAAAAAAATTTGTAAAGTGGTTGAATTGACTTGGTATGCTTACCATAAGATGATAAGAAAACACGGGATCTATACCAATGTAGCCAACTGAGAAGCAGCAGGACAGAGACCACGGAGACACAGCTAACACCAACAATCACAGATACTATCCAACGATGATGACAATGGCAACTTGCTTTCTCTGATGAAGTTGCGGTGCCTTTCAGAAATATACAAGAAAACAGGATATTAGCTTTGTTTCTCTGACTTTCATGATATTTAATAGTAGGAAATATTTTTTTCTTTTTCCTTAAAAAAATTACCATTCAGTGCATTCACAGGCTTTCCTTCCTCCATGCAAATCTCAGCAGATGACGAATTGCATAGAAACCGATTCCCTGTAACACTACATTCAAATATATAGTTGATCAAAAATGATGTTAACCTAGATACATACAGGAGTCATTTTGAATGAACATGATAGATCTTAGCCTACAAAAATGATGCAGCTGTCAAAACAACATACCGAAAGTCATTTGCTAGTATTTTTGGAGTGGGTCCACTAAGATTGTTGAAAGATAAGTCCCTGCCAAGAACAAGATATCAGTTCATAGTATCAAGTCACAAAAAAAATAATGATAGTAAACGAGAATTATGATGGAACACATACAAGAATGAAAGACCTGTAAGATTTGCAACTCCCTCAGGGATCTGTCCGTACAACTTGTTTTTACTGAGACGCCTGGCAATATTTGCAGCAAAGCATAAAAAAAAATGAAGTTTCTTTAGATCACTAAAAATATAAATTCAAAAAAAAAATGTTACCATTAATTTGAGACCAACTATGATTTTAACCCAACACATACTTACAAGTAACTTAGATGGCTGAGCAAGCCAATAGAACCAGGAATCTGACCACTAAATTGGTTGCCTGAAAGATCAAGGGTTTCCAGCTCTCTAAGCTTCCCAATTTCAGCAGGAATGGGACCAGATAACTGATTGTTCTGCAATAACCTGCATGAAGTTGACTAGAGACAAGTAAATACTGCATCTTCAACAATATTCCTCACTTGTCCACTCAAGCAAAATGTAATCTGGACACAATATTGGAATAAGCACTTCAAAGTAGTTGGACATGAGAATAGCATTGGTATGCCAGCAACCAAGTTCTTGTGGCCTATAATAGCTAAAACGCCTTTGATTACCATAAATCTGACCTTTCAATTGGAACACATACCATAGGACTGTGGATACATCATACATGCACACAAAAGAAACTAGTCACTCATTGGGAGTTCAATTGTAGAGTTCAAATGCAAGAAACATGTAACATTCTTCTAAAACAAAATGCAGTCCTTCATTTTGATCCCTTGAAGCATTTATGTGGATGATCATGTGGTGCTTGACAATGACAACTGCATCAAAAGTAGGGTGATTGACGAATCGAGATGGCTCGCAAGTGAACTCAATTCAACTCATTAAGAGCTCGACTCAACTCGTTTGTTTAGGTAAACAAATCAAGATTGAGCCTTATTTTTAGACTCGTCTGTTAAACACGTGGAACTCCAGCCATAGTAGGCTTGGTTTGTTTTGTTCACAAGCAGGGTTGAGTTCAGCTCGAGCTTAACTCATTCTTTAGCTCATTCATAGGCTCGACTCATTTGTATAAAATTTTCTTACTAAATGAGTCATTAATCAAGCCGAATATTTAAACGAATTGATTTAGTTTAATTTTCAAGCATGTCAAAGGGTTAAAGAAACCAAATAGTTTAGCGAATTGAATCATCATTAACAGATTAATTTGATTCATTCACATTAAACGAGCCGAGCCGAATGATTCATTAACCTTTTGGAGCCAAGCTCAAGCTGGACTCGTAGGGCTCGTTTCAAATTTGAGCCGAGCTTGAGCTCTAAAATCACCTAAAAAAGTCAAAAGGGGTTTGGCTCATCCACAACCCCACTCAAAAATAATCAGGATCATTATATAGAGAAAAATAGAGTAATTTTCAATGGCTATAAAACTAGCACTTCCTTTAAACTTTGAAATCATGGGGATATCAATGACCTATAATTAATTCACCAGAGAAGGTTTCTACTAGTCAACAGCAGAGTCTAATTTCAATGTCAAAACTGATAACCATTAGCATCATTTTTTTTAAGTATTTCACATTCATAAATATAAGATGCCAACCATAGTAGAGAAGTTGGACTGCAAACAGAAACTTCTACCGGAATGATCCACAGCCAGAGCAATTGTTGCAACAGCAACCTAAAGTCGACTCTTCACAAAAGCCACTCCATTGATGACCAACAGTTATATAAATATATTGACAACAATTGTAATAGCTATTATCAATGACCAACAGTTAGTCATTTAATGGAGTTTCAATAGTCTCCCACTATTAATATAGTATTACAATAGTCTCTATATTATTGCAATATATCAAGAGTCAGTCTAGAAGAATGTATATTCCTCATTGTGTGCATTCATATTTGATATTCTAAGAGTCAATACAGATATATCAGGTAAATGACTAACTATTACATTCATTGTGGCAAAGTTTCAGAATTTTCTGTTGTGTTTTATAGATAGCATCGTATACAAAAGCTTTGAATCAATCAACTTTACAAGTTCAATCATTTTGAAAACCATAATTGGTCAATGTCTCACTCTTTCATTTATTCATTATTTTTACAAATATTTTTCAATCTATCATGCCTTCTAAGAGTTGATAGAAGAGAATGTACAACATCAAACTTCTTATGCCTAGGGGGAAAAAAATCAACTATTGGAATAACCTAATGAAGTTGTGTCTAAAGACCTACAGAGTTGAAGGAGGAAAAGGTAGAAAATGAAGAACAACTGAGCACAGAGGAATGAATTGAAGAATCAAAGAGAAAAAGAGCGTAAGATACTCTTCCAATGTGCTAGTCGATGTACCTATCAAGAGATAAAAGAATAGTAAGACAAAAAAGGAATGCATTGAAGAGCATGAGACAAAAGATAGTAAAACACTCTTCTAGATGTGCTAGTCAGCCGAAGCTCATGCCCATCGATGAATATCTATGGCATAGAATTTAAAAGAGGTGCGGAAAATTCTTGAGGATGTATCTATAGATCAATATCCAGTGAAGAAAGTTCATTTTCAAGCCTTGTAAGGCACAGAATGAACTATCAGCCGATGATGTATATTAAATTTGGAGTCGGCTGGCACATGATATATCCAATAAGCAACGGTGACATGCAACACATCTATATTCGATACTTATCAATATTTATTGATAGAGACCAATATTTACTACTCCCTCTATCTCAAAATGTTTGCCTATATTCCCATTTAGGATGTCTCTTAATATTTGCATAGTTACCATTTTAATATAAAAAAAATATTTTTATGATTTTTGCGCTTAATAATTATGACATACTTTAAGTATCATCTATCACTTAACATTTCCCAATAGCACAATAACACCCAAATAACCATGCATCAAATATTACCACCCCTCAGCCACTCTGCCTATCTGCCATTAGATTCAAAAACCAGTAAAACTAAAATGTAACTACTGAACTTGCTACAGAAACTTTAAATTCAATTCATACACCCAAAGAGTCCTTTTAATTTGTTAAAGACTTCCAATCGATTTTGGTGGACAACTAAACATATAAATTGAACATTACTCATTATTATTGCAGTTTTAAGGAGCAGAATTGATTAGAAGGACATGTTCGTATGAAAACTACAAGTGGAGGTTACCAAAAGTTATCCACTAAACATAGACCTACATCTGCCACTGTCCGTGATTTTGATTTGAATACTATACCCAATGATGAAGATGAGCTTCCCAATGAAAGAAGAATAGACCACTTTATCAAATGTGATTAGAATTCGGAATCCTATTCTTTTAGTTCATTTACATATATGAGGAAACAAGATGCTTAGTACTTGTACTTTTTTCAATTTGTGCAAGAAAAAATGTTGTTGATTCATCTTTACTTTTAAATTTTGTACCACAACCACTATTAAGTGAGTCTTGAGAATGCTAATAATTAAAAATTCAAAAATCATAAAGTAGTGGCAACAAAAAAGCATGCTATAATAATTATGAAGGAAAAAATTAAGCAAAACAATGAGTTACAAGCATACAATGAAATATTGGTCCCAATATACAATATTCGCAAATATTTATCAATTTTTGGTCAACTGATACACGAAATTAGCGATGCGCGTCCATATTAGAATTTCATGTATTTATTTGCAATATATTGATGATATATAAGTTATTGGCCAATATTTGCTGATATTTGTCGACATTTGCAAATATTTGTTACAGAAACAAATTAAAAATAAAATATCACATAACAACAATCATGATATATAAAATATCATTCATGACACTTCAATACCGCTATACTGCGATCGCGACCTCGGTTTTATTACCTTGTTACAAGCATTACTTGTAATATCAAAATCATATAGCAGTGCTCAACACCAGCCCAACATACTTCAACATGATATACACGACTTATTAGTTAAAGGTGATTGTGTGTTTGTTCTAAGATGTAACATCTAACGTCAAATTGACTAGGAATAATTCATTCTCTCTTTAAATGTTCCTTACCCACATGCGGGATCTTATTAGTGTTACCTCCGCAATGACTTCAATGAGTTTTTCAATTTTTAGATTATCAAAAGGTCTTTCAACAACGGTAACCAAATGTTCAATATTTTATGGAGCCTCTACATGTTGCAAAGATGGATCACTCTAAAATAACAGAGATCTATAATGTTGAGATTAGGGTTTTGTCATTTCAACTTAGTATCATAATCATCCATGTGAGCAGCTCCATTTAACAAGACATTATCCTTGTGAATATGACTCTGCATTATCTTCTTGTATTGGGAAAAAAAAGGGCTAACTGAAGGCTATTTAGATCGATTTGTCAGTAAAACTTTCTCTATTAAAAAGAATGGACCACATCCTTAGTGACATATGTCATCATGGCTTTTATCTCCATCCTTCCCGTGCTCTAATTCTTGCTATCATATTTAGCAGTATCTAAATGAATTGATATACACCAATTTTTCAATCAAACATATGGTTTTTAAATGTCATCAAATCGCAGGTGAGCAACTTAAGAACACAATCTTCAAAACAAAACTTTCACTTTGACATGTTTGTATTTCTTAAAGGCTCATATTTGCATACAAGTATATAATACTAGTGGGTGTCTTTTAATAGAAAAACAATGTTTCATCAATATAAACATAATCATATATATCAACAAACTCAATATTCTAAGGACCTTGTGAATCGACCATTGATAAGCATAATTCAAGCCTTTTTCTCTTATTTCCATCGCTTAGTCAAGGCTTCATTGCATTTGAATGGTGACATAGAACACCTTCTTGAACACATTGATGGCTTGCAGATCAAGATATATTAAGAACATTTTCAAATGAATGTAAGTTCATTTGTGAGTTCATTTGCTTATGCAGACTAATCCTTCTGATGGCATTATTATCAAGAGTCATTTTCTTAGACCAATTCAATAAACTGCATCAATAGACATGGAGAATCGATTTGCAACAACTGGAAACATACTTTTACTTTTCCATTGCCACTCTCACATAAAAGCATTGTATAAACAAAATAATGTGCTTTATCAATTACATTTCTTTTATGTGCATCTCTTTTGTAAGTTGTTTCCATTTTGATGATATCAAATTTTGTAATACTTTAAGACCTTTTATAAGAAGAATATAGCTCTAATCAAATTTAGAGTCCCTCAATTCAAATTTTCATGTAGAATAAATTTTAATCTCAAAACAAATACAATCCCTCAATAAGAATACTATGGAATAATGGCGTCTAATTTTGTGGTACTGCATACGATTATGAATGATGGTACAATTCTCTTAATTCATTTCTATTCCTTGGCACTTATTGGATGGAAGGTACTCAAATGCCAAAATTTTAATCTCTTGATTAAACATTTATGGTGGGTTTTTCTAAGTTCTCACTTTAAGCTCTCTCTTGCTAGATGATGCATAAGCTAATATAAATTGGATCAAGTTAGGAAGGTGATATCAATGGGGAATAACCAATTTTGGAAAAACGGAAATGAGGTGAGAAGAGAGTTGAATATGATTCTTGGTACCTCCTTGAATTATATACTAACAAGAACCACCTAAGGTCACAACACTTAAGATAAATATTGTGAGATTTTAGGATTACAAACTCCAAACTCATGCACTAGAGTTTATGGAGTGTTCTCAGCAGAGATAAAAATAATAGCCAAAGTCTGAGTTGTTTTCAATCCCATATGAGCCAAACACTTATAGGAGAGTGTTAAAGTCATATTTAGGCTATGTTTGGGATGAGGGTAAAGGCCTCTAAAAAATTACGGGAGAAATTATTTTCCTTCCTATATATATTTGGTATGGATAAAAATTTTTACTGACGTAAATATTTACTGTTTGTTGAGGGAGAATAATCTCCCGATTTAGCTCACGGGTAAAGAACACTCTTAACTCCATCTCTCGTCGCTTGCTTTCTGTCTGTATCCCACTCGCTACAGGATAAAAATATATTTAAAACTCCATGTACTATTGGTACGAGCAAATGTTGGCCATCAGGTAGGTTGCCAGACCTACACAATATATATATATATATATATATATAATGACTATAAGTATTTATAATTATAAAAAAAGTTGATTTTTTAAACAAGTAATTTTTAATTATTGGCTTATTTTAATAAGTTTACCTATTCTTTTATACATAAAATAAAATAAATATCAGAAGTGGTATCATTTGAATTCAAAACTTCGTGAAAAAAAAAATTGAAATATTTTCTACTAAAAAAGGAAATACGATGTATATTAATATATTTAAAAATTAAAAAAAAATTCAATACTAAAAATTAATTAATTAATTATCGTGTTTTTTTAATATTAGTATTTTAACGTTTGGTCTTCTTCTCTGTGCCTGTGCATTACTGGTATAGATAATTATTATCTTTTTAGTTATTGAATATTTAGTATTTAAATTTATTTTAAATGTCGTGTTTCAAATATTGTTCCGATATATCTTGATTAGTTTATTTCATAGATTTTTTTTAGTTATTATAATATGTTATTTTGATTTATAAAAATTAAATTAAAAAATATAATATATTAAATTTTGATTTATGTAATAAATAATTGTTTATATCTAATAAAAAAATATTACTAATTTTTTATACGAATGTAGTAAAATAAAATATTATTCTAGCATAAGTTATTCCTTTCAAACCAAATATAAGAAAAAAATTTCCTTGAATAATTTACCCTCAGATACCAAACAAAAAAGGTGGATAAATTTTCCCCTTTAATCATTATCCCCTTAATTATTCCTCCCTTAGTCATTCCTCCTTAATCCATTTCCCTCATCCCAAGCATAGCCTTAATTACAATACAACTATACAAAATAAAAGACTGATTTTGGTTAGCTAATTAAACTAGTACGTAGCCAAGGAAACAAACTTAAACTAGTGTAATCCTAACCAAAAGTAAATCAGGGGATTATTTTTCTGACCTGATTTCGACTTTGACAGCTCCCCAGACTCTACATCTGATGTAGGAGTTTTTTTTTTACAACTTAATAGCTATCTTACAGAACTAAAACATTATTAAAAATGCAAAAGCAAAGGTTAAAGCAATAGCAACGGTACTCTGCTGCAGACTTAGAGTTGGCTTTTCTTCTAAGATCAGAATAAAGCTTACTCCTTCCACAATCACTGCTGCACTGTACTAGCTGTCCTAAAGACTGTTACACTTTAGTTTTGTGCCAAAAAAGCTGAATTGAAAGTGTTTGGCAGCTGCTGCATTTTTTCACAGGCTCTGCTCTGCTGAGGCTCTATTGCTGCTGTCTTCCAGCTCCTTGGCTAAAAGTCAGCCATTTTATGAGCCACCTAAGGTTGACAAAGAAGAGTGGTTGGATTGGGGCTTGCAAAGGTGACAAGATCGGAGAATCATTTTCTTTTCCATGTGACATACAAATCCTGCCACTTCATGGCTTGAAGTTTTGTTAAGTTAATTAGTCCAAATGAGGTGGTTTTTATGCCCTCCAAAATTTTGAAAAATTAATAACTATGCTACTAGATGCTTCTGCATCACTATGTTCCCAAAATTTCTACTCTTTCCTAGGTTTCCATTTGGCAAGTTGTCAAGATCACTGGTGAAATTGTTTTTAGCTAATATTCCCTCCAGTTTGACTCCTCCCTCAGTATAGCTCTGCATAGTTTGATAATTAATTCATTCCCTTGAATTAAATACTTTTCTAATAAAGTGTAACACTGATAGTGATTTAATATATATCCTATATGATTTATTTCACCAGGCATAGAGATATACTAGTAGCAACAATTGATTCTTTCTCGTGCATGCTTAGCAATATTTTAATTGGGGTAATGTGATAATTAACGCTACAAAAATCTAGAAAGATATTATGATGGGTTTTATTGGAATACCTGCTACGTTAGTCATTATTAAAATTTCCAGAGTTGAGTAGGCTCAATGTCGAATTGCGATTATGTTTTTTTACTACATTCTTAATATGCTTGATTTGTCAACTATTAGCAAAAATAGTGTAAATGTTTCTATAATATTTCCATTTATTGCAATCTTATCCTCTAGAAGAAATTGTATGCTTATATTTAATTTGATCTTATCCTTTAGAATAGTCATTAAGAAGATAGAATATTTTACATTTTATTTAGTCTTACCTTATAACCCCTCTTTGTATATATATATATATGCACTTGTTAACGAAAGAAAAAATGTACAAAAGTTGATTCCCTGAAAATTCTTCATGGTTTCAGAGTCTCTCATCCAACTATCAATCCTATTATCCTACAAAAATAAAGAGAAAAAAATAGATTGTATAGAACATGTCAGGCATTGAAGGAGGCAGAAAGAAAAAGATGACTCATCCAACCTCTCCATACTGCACGAGTAGTGCAGATGATACAAGTTGTAGCAGCTCATTTGGATGTGGCACGGGCATGGTTATGGAAAATGCAGCTCAACCTTGCGATATTAGTGGTGCAATAAGATTGGCAGCTAAATTAAATGATGCAAATCAACAATCTTTTCTTGAACTGAACAAGTATCAATAGGCACATCTTATTTCCTCACTAAATAATGGTAAGAATTCTATAAACTTGCTTCAAGAAATGGGAGCATCTAGACACCTAATAGGAGATGAAAATTTATTACTGACTGTCGTAAGGGTTGTGCCATGTTACGATGTTGTCAGATGGAACTAAAGCTATGTTAACTAAAGCATGAGATTGCAATCTTCAACAAGGACTAGTATTGACATAGTAAATTTACTTTCCAAATAGAAGAAAAATACCAACGGCCATTAACTAAAGCATCTGTGCATAACGATGCTTCTAATAACACTGTCTTTTAGTTATCAAAAATGCTTTCCTTTTTCCTTTCTATATGATTAATTAGCATATTTAAAAGTCGTATTTCAAAACATTGTTTAATATTATGCACAGAATAACATGATACACCTACTAGATCAAAACCAACTAAAAATCACAACAATCATTTCCTTATAATAATTTGAAAACAGCCATGTATACCGCTGAACTAAAACTAGTATAGCTATTATACCATTAATTAGAAGTTGAAGTATGAATAATGGTTTTTATAGTTAACCAAGTATTTCATGGAAGGAAGACTTTAATGTGGCATTTATGAAGTCAACTAATTTTAGAATCATGGCATTAAAACACAAACAAAGAAAATGAATATCAACAGTAGGTATTAAACAAGACAAGCTTCCATTATCGAGCCAAAGCAAGTTTGATAGAATATTTTCAAAATGTTATGCATATATCTAAGAAGTTCCATGATGTCTTCCATGGTATCACATGACAACATAGTGACAATTATAGCTTTGTCCCTACATTTAACTACTCCCTCCACCTCACAATAATAGGCTTGTTTATTTTTTCAGACATTAAAAAATCAGAGTTAATGTTAAATTTTATTCCATTGTTTTTCATACTTACTCTTACTTTAAGAATACGTAAAATTAATTTTTGTCAATTTACGCCAATCAACTATAGTGAAGATTGTAAACATATCATACTATATAGTCAATTAAATAAGCTATCATAGGAAATAAATAAACAAATATACAAGCAAGCCTACATTGTGAGGCAAATAAAAATAGCAATTCAGCCTATTAGAATGGAACAAAGGGAGTATATCCTTGGACAGTTTTCAAGGAATATTGGAAGCTATCATAGGAAACAAATAAGCAAATATACAAGCAAGTCTACATTGTGAGGCAAATAAAAATAGCAATTCCGCCTATTAGTATGGAACGAAGGAAGTATATCCTTGGACAGTTTTCAAGGAATATTGGAAGCCTATAGGTTTTGTATTACTCAAAGGAGTCCTAAAATTTCTATTTCTTCTCATGATCAAGCACTAAATTCACCACTTAAATTTAAAAGGGGTTGTGATTCCAATTGTGGACACGGCCGTGAATGTGGAAAAAGAGTTGCGAAACAATTAGATTCTCACAGACAAAGCAAAAATCATGACACTTTAGGAGATAATGAACAAAAGTAAAACTTATAATTGTCGAAGATGGATGGGCCTTGGATTTCATCAAAAAGGTAAACAAGGCTATATTGATGTGTTAAATGTAGGTAAATATTATTGAGTGTTAAGATAGAAAGGCAAATGCAAGAAAATGGAAGTAGACTTTATTGACTTCTTGTGATGGGTAAAATGGATAATATTTAGCATTTACGTGGAGCTAGCAGGCATGTTGCTAAGAACAAGAACTTGTTCAAATATTGTTTGAGCTAGCCATGGTAAAGTGACCATGTGATATGCCGGCTCTTACATGATTTATGGTGTTGGAATTATTGCCATCATAACAAAATCTAGGAAAGCTGAGAAATGGTTGAAGTTTATTATTTGTCAAGCCTAAAGGGCAATTTATGTAGGGGGAGTGTAAATAATATGATCCAAATCGTAAACCAAACCAAATCATATTTTACAATTCAATTCAGTTTACCATTTGATAAAAATTAAGGTTTAGTTTAGAATTCTTTAAAAACATTTTGGTTACAAATTTAAGAATAACTTTTTGTAAGTCTATGAAAGTTATAACTTCTAACGTTATACATCCATGTTACAAGTTTTTGTTTTCTTTTCTTTGCCAGTAAAATGTCAAGTGTATCTTTAAAGATGGGTTTAACCAACGAGAATATAATAATTAAAAGTGCATATGTTTTAGAAAGACAAAAACCTTAGGGAGCTAGATTATTTAAGTTATTATCTAGTGAATTTATTATCATTATAGATGATGATAGGTTACCAATTACCTAGAGGTAATAAATTGGTATATTATCATATTATATATCATCCAACTTTTGTTAAAAAAATAACAATGATTACAAACCTCTAAGTTGTATTGGCTTTAATTAGTTAGGTAGAAATGGTTTGCTAATTTATGAATAGCTTAAATAAAGATAGTGTATTAGTCATTCCTATTATTCATAACATCTCACACATATATGAGTTTGGAATGTATTGTATTGCTATAAAACAAATAACTTTGAAATGAAATAAGAATGAGAGATTAAGAAGAAAAGAGGGAAAGAGTTAGAAAGGTGTTGGGCACCATTTTTAAATATACTGTATAAGCTTTAGTAAAATTCTCTTTTAAATAAATTAGTATTTTGTCTCTCTATAAACTCTTCTTTTGGTATGGGATGGTCAGGCACTGTAGTTTAAAGAGGTTCTTTCTGTACACAGCTTGGGCTACAATTATGATCTTTATTGGTCTAGGGTCAAGTTAAATTAATTAAGTGTTACACACTAACCAATCACCATGAAAAATCTCACATCTTCTACTAGTTCAATTGAGAATGGTAATAATAATATTTATGATACATGGAGTATCCACATAAAGTATCACCGGATTAGACAAGATTTATGGAATGTAGTTGGTGATACAAAGACAACCCTACCAACTAATGACGAAGAGAAAAAGAAGTGGAAAATTAAAGTAAGAAAGGTTACGCACACATTGTCTATGGAAGATGAATTGTTGCACTGAATCAAGAACTTGGCACCACCAAAGGCAGTTTGGGATATTCTAAAATGTTTTTTACAAGAAAAAATAATGTAAATTTACATCTATTAAAGAATGAGCCTATGTTTGTCGGACAGAAAACATGATGATAAGCCAATTTGTTTACTTAAGTAAAATCTATTTGCTTTGAGATTGCAAAATTAGATTTTAAAAATTCTATTATCAACGTAAGAAAAGAAGAAGTATTATCCATAGATTAATTCCTAAATATAATGGGATAACTCCAGTTATAAGAGGTTGGGCCAATGAACCAACCTTAATAGAGTTGGAGAACATCTTGGGTAACCAAGAGACTCTAGACAATCAAAACTCTAAAGTCGGCGAACAAGGAGGCTAAGGCTCCATTTGCCAAAATGCGAGCACCTTGGCTATACAAGGCAACTACAAATTCCAAAGGCAAAAGCTCAAGAAGATGACACCAAAGTTGGAAAAGAAGCTATGGTGGTAGAGATCAACAAGGGGCAGCCAGGTAACCCACCATTAGAAATAAGAAGAAAGAAAAAAGAAATATTGCCATCAAGATGACCAATATTATAATTGTGAACAAGGAGGTCACTTTGCTTAGGACTGTATAGCTCCAAAGGTAGAAGATAATGGTGCTGCTATCAAAAAGAACCAAAGGAGGAATGAAATTTTCAAGCTTCAATTTGCTATGGAGGAAATTACTACATCACACCTCAATGAGCCGATGGAAGAATTACCACTAGCACCAATGAATGATAAACTAATTAATTATAGAGACGTTTGGATTATTGATTATGGTAGTTCTAGTCACATGACTAGGGATATGATAGAGTACAAGAGAGAACAAGTTGTTGCCACGGCAAGGTTGTCTATTGCTCATATTGAAAAGACAATTATTATTCCTTGTTTTAGTTTACATCAAGTGCAGATAGATAACGTTTATCATGTACCTAATATGAAAAAGAATTTATTATTTGGCAATTATGAGGTGTTCGAGCCTAAAGGTGTATCAAAATCTGAAGCCTATAAGTCCACCAACTTGAGTTTGTTTATGTAATATCAACACAAACGACATACGTAGACAAGACGAGAAAGAATGAGATGTTAGATGTGTGGCATGCAAGGTTAGGATACGTGAGCTACATCAAGGCGGTTACAAAGAAAGAGATGCCAAGAGGTCTTTTTAAATTGGAGATACGGGATAATATCGCTTACGTCAATTGTTGGTATGGCAAAGCTCACGGGCCACCATACAAAGAGTCTAGATACATGGCGAAGATGCCACAAAAGTTGAAGCATTCAAATGTTTTTGGACAATGAAACATTAATCAATAAGCAAAAAAAGGTCACGATTACTTTCATTGAAGACTTCTCAAGGTACGTGTGGATAGACTCCATGAAAGAAAAATCTAAAGCACTAGCAAAGTTCATGGAGTTCATAGAAAAGATTAAGAAAGAAGATGGGTGCAAGATTATGTCTTGGGAGAATACACTTTCAAGGAGTTCACTGAGTTCCTACGGAAATGTGGTATACGAAGACGAGGTCCTAATACTCCACAACAAAAAGGAGTTGCAGAAAGAAAGAATTGGCACCTAGCCAAAACATGCAAGAGTATTTTGCAAGCTAAGAAAAGTCCAAGTTATGGCATGACATATTTAGCCATCTCAATTTTAGAAGATTAAGAATGTTAACAGCCAAAGGCATAGTTAAAGCGATGCACAAGGTAGATGCAATGAGTGAATTCTGTGAAATTGTTAGTTCGAAAAAACACATAGGGAGCCTTTTATCAAAATTAAATTGGTCGCCACACTCTTCATGGAAATTATTCATACATACTTATATGGTCCTATGGGAATTCCCCTCATGATTTCATGAGAGAATTTTGGACGTACAAAGTTAAAAGATATGATCATCTGTGTGCCTTATAATATTTAAACCCCCCCCAACCGCGCAAAAAAAAAAAAGGTTTGCAACTTAAAAGCGTATTGACCATGGAGAAGAGTATTTTTCAAAATTGTTTCAAGATGCTTGTAGGGAAGAAGAAAATAGACATAAGTTGCAATACTCACATGCTGTATTGCCAAATAGAAGAATGACATTGCTATGGACATTGCCGGATGTATGTTGAAAAAAGAAAAAATACATCGTGTCAATGTTGGGCTTTAGTACGTACTTGTGCAATATATTTGATCGGTAAACCACCCATAAAGAGCCTGGAAAATTCTACAGTGCATGAGGCTTGAAATGTAAGAAAACTATACGCTTTTCACTTGAAGACTTTTGGAGGAATTAATTTTTTAACTCATTCCAAGTCCTTGAAATTGATGATAAATGTGGATATCATACTTTTATTAAGTGAACATATATTCCCAAGATAAAGAAAGTTGTGATTAGTAGAAATGCTTGTTTCAGTGAAAAAACTTCTTTTGATTTTTCAAAATTTTGAAGCACACCAAATTGGTAGATTCTTAACATTAAAGATAATGATGTTCAAGCTCCACAAGATGTTAAATTGCTCCAAGAAAAGACTCCTTGCCCCTTTCTACTAAAAAGGCAGAACATATTGTTCATGTGTATACGCATTTCATAAATGGTTAAAGGGAGTTGTTAGATGCATCACATTTAAGTAAGGAGATTCAACTATTTTGTAATGTAAATAGATCGGTAATTTTGTCCCATAATCTCTAGTTCTACATGAAAGGACAAAGCACAATCGGCCATGATTTCCTAGGGACAGAAATCATCACAAATTTTGCATAAACCAAATTGAAAATTATTAGACACATTTCAAGATAAACGGTGTAGTTAGGAGGCAAAAAATAAATTTAGTCAAAAGGATGCATTGTTTTAAGACTACACCAAAGTTGAGTCTCAAGTTCACTTTATTCATGTAGTATTTTAATAGGCTTTCCTATTAATGATTATTCCTTGGAGTCACCCATTTAATAGAGTAAGTACAATAGTCTCACACTACTAATCAAGTATTTCAATAGTCTTACATTATTGACCGAGTATTTTACAAACACACACTATTAATAAAATATTTCAATAGTTGATCGCAATAGTTACCAGACTATGGAGTTTATGTATCTCCATTACTTTGTCTATTTGAAAAGAAAAGAATAAACAATGTACCCTACAGGTTTATGAGAGTCATTACCCATTCCTCATAAGCCTTCCCTCATCCAATAGACTTCATGTTAGCCTCCCCTCATCCAAAGGGAAAGGATTGATCATGGTGGGGGTGGACAAGCAAAGCTTAGCAAGGTTGCTCTTCAAGAGTATGGTGAAGTATTAAGCTTTGCCAAAGGAGTCATCAATGATAGGGATCATCACTTTGTCGCTTAGATGCAGAGAAAGTTGTTCAAGATGATGGGTTTCGAGATCCAATTTTTTACAAGCATTCATCTATTAACAAATTATGAGACAAAAGAGATATCTTTAGTTAAAGAATTATTTGAAACACTTACAAATAGAATGCTTTATTAGAGATGCAGTTAAGGCCCTTTGTGAATGCCAACTACAAGGATTAGGCCAAGTTGATGGAAGTGGCTCAAATCTTCTATAATTTGCCAAAAAAGATTAGTCAAGTCAAGATTATCATGGGCCATCAACCACTCACTCTATACACTCTTTTGTACAAAGGTGGCATGTGTAGATTAACTTAGCTAGGAATTACTTGGAGAAGGCCCCAAATAAGAAGAATAAATGGACAGAAAATGATCAAAGACCGCTAGATTTCTAAGCAAGAGACTTAATGATGGTGAAGTTGTCGTCCCCAATGTTATATCACTGAGTTCATTTGGTGATGTAGTATGAGGGGTCTCATCCTATAGTCAAGAAGGTGGATAAGGTCTTCCACCAAGTGGAGTTCGACACTCAAAGCTGACAGTATACCCAGTCTTTCATGTGAACCTACTCAAGCCTTATCATGATGACATGGAAGGAACATAAGCATGCACCTCCTACAATGCCACCTACTTTCATCAAAAGGTTCAAGAGATTTTAGATAATCAGCTAGTCTAAAGGCATGCAGCGTCCAACTATAAGAAATATTATGTTTGCTAGAAGGAGCTATCAAAGAGTCAAAATAGTTACAATACGGGATAAGGCAAATGGCTAGTGCCAATTTAAAAATGCAATAGACGGATACTTCTAGAATATGTTTTGAACACTTTTGGTTTTCTAATAAGATCTAGAAGTTCCTAGAGAAGTGTTGAGTATTATGGAGACTCCTACAGTCTTCTAACCATTGTAGATAATTCTAGAGGTGGATGAACAATCTTCTTTTATACACACTAAGAGAATACTAAATTGCTCATGAATACACCTAAGGAACACGATACAGAAAAATCATTGCAATTCATTCTAGAGTATTCCTATGAGGAGGTGGAGGAGGTGCAGGATAGGGCATCACCTATAAAAGAGGGAGAGGATCCTCATTTACATCCATTCAAGGTTGTAAGCACTCAAGCATTCTCTCTAGAAATAAGCTCTTTTTCTCTCTTTACAATTCTCCTTTGTGTCTCTATATAAATGCTAGGCAAAGCATCCTTATTCAAGTGTATGTGATCCACTAATGTGGTAGAGGCTAACTTAGTATTTCAAGGAGCATGTATTGTAGTTGGTTCAAGAAGAAGTCCATAATCCACTAAAGAGGCGAAGGCTAACTTGGTCTTTTAAGGGGCAGAAAAAGCTAAGTGACGCATGTAGTTCGGTCTAGAGGTCAGTACATGACGGGCACTAGGCATGCTTTATCAAAATATCTCTCTCCCATTTTTCTTAATCTCTGCACATATGTCCACCTTTGTAGCTTCTACAACAATAAGAGGTCATTTGTTTTGAGGGGTTGGGGACTTGAGAATGGGAATTAGATGTGGGATTTAATAACTACAACATTTGTTTAGGGGAAATGGGAATGGAAGGCTCCTATTCTCACCAATCCATTACTTAAGGGGGGTTAGTAATTGGGACATGGGAATTGTGCGAGAATAGTAAAAGACAAAAATACCCTTATGAACTATAACTACTAACCTAGCAATTGCTTCTTGATACTACATACTTCTCTCTACGGATGCTTTTGTTGTTCCCTACTTGCCTTATTGATGTTTCACATCGCTACCAATAGGTAGGTAATCCAATCTATCTATTTGCTTATCAAAACAATGGTTAAAGCCTATTTCTATTCCTTCAACAAAGCCAATTTCTTATGCCTAATCTTCATCACTATTCTCCTCTCAGATTTCAAATAATCATTAAGTGGGTTTCTGAGCTATTAGGCCTTGTCTTAGATGTATTGTTGATCTCCTCAAGGTAAGAAGCCTATGTCATTTGATTCCTACTTCGAGTTTTTAGTCTTGTCATAGAAAAATGTAACCATGGGAAACTCACTATAGGAGTTGTTCAAGCAAGGAAACTTATTTGTCCCTAGTCTCAAAAGCCTTGTACTCTGTCCATTTGATTTTTCTTTTTAAATTCAATGATTTGGTGATATGTTCATCTTGTGGATTATGTGTTTGGCATCTTGTGCTGCTCGTAGGAATTATTATTTTTCTAAATCTAGAATCTATTTTGAACTTAAAGTTCTTCAAGTTTGTCCATATTCATTGGTTCAATTTCTTGAATACTTCATGCATATACATTAACTACACAATGAATATTGATACAATATTAATTAGGCTTTTCGTGTCTACTTGCTTTTTCAACTGATATTTATTTGAAGCATGCATATTTAGAATATTTTCGATATATATTAAGTTGGTTCATTTAAGTGATAGACATACCAAAACGAATGGAGGATTTTTTAATATAAAATTCATCATGAGGGTTCTTTTTTAAAAGATGGTGTATTAATTTCTATTAGAGGTCAAGTCACTTTTTTTCAAAATAACCACATTGATAGAATGAAATACTTTGAGCTAGTAGACATGGCTAAAGGTGTTAGGTCTGAATGATGGTGATAAACTATACTACACCATCTCTAGCTATAGTTTGGCAAAGATCAAGTCCATAATCATTGATTTGTCTTAAAGATGTTAACATATGTAAAGTAAGACACTCCTCTAGATATTTATATCCAACATGATGTTAGTGGCCATACAAAAATTGAATCAGTCATTCAAGAATCAATATGTCAATATGGATAAGGTATTTTTTCTTTTACCTTTAAAATTACAAAAGAATACTAACTAATATATGTTGCGCATATGTTCTTTATTGTTTTATTTCTTTCCCTCGTTACATGTTTATGTATTGTGAATTCTAGCTACTTATGTGTTTTTTGTTATTTATATATGTGAGTTATGAGTTTTTATACCCATATTTTTGATGTAGTTGCATGTACGTTGTATTTAAAATTTTATATATATACATAGTAGAATAGGATATTGGAAGGTTCTGAATTTCATCTATAGAAATAGCACATCTACCATCAACAGAGAATTTTCCATCTTGAGATGGCATAGGGTGAAATATTATTAATATTGTGTATTTGTAAGGTCATGTTGATGGTTTTGATGAGGAGGCATAGGCGTAGAATTGTTGGGGACCCTTCTTGGTATGATTCAATTATTCAGGAGAAACATTGGTATGACATAATAGGTAGAAGTGATACACTTTGTATTGAGCAACTTAGCATGGAAAGACAACGTTTTGGATTTTGTGCCATTTAGTGTGACAAATCAATGGTTTAACAAATACAAAAAATATGAATGCAGAGGAAATGGTCGCAATATTTTTGCACAATTGCATATGAAGAGAGAAATCAAGAGATAAAGTTTGACTTTCTGTGATCCCAAGAGATAATAAGCAAACACTTTCATAATAAATATTATGGTTTAAGAGCAATTTCAAAGCTTTAGAGGGCAATAACTAAGACACTCCAATCGATCTCTCATGATTGTGCAAATGAAAGGAGGAAGTGGTTTAAGGTAAATTTTTATAACTTTTATAATTTATAACATGGAACTTTTGAATTATTATAAAGTTACAAGGATTTAAATGACATGTAATTTGTAATATAGAATTGCTTAGGTGTTTTTGATGGGACATATGTAAAAGTTAATGTGTCTTCCGATGATAAGCCACCTTACCGATCAAGAAAGAATGATATAGCAACAAATGTTCTCATTGTTTGTACATCAGACATGCAATTCATCTATGTATTAGTTGGTTGGGAAGGATCTACAACAAATGAAATGATACTTTGAGATGCTAAGGTTCCTCGTGGTAAGATATTCCATATGATTAGATGTTTATAATAGTTTATAGAACATTTCTTAAGGTGATACATAAATATGTATCTCGTAATAGGTCGATATTACCTTATTGATGTCATATACAAGAATTTTGAGGGGTTTCTTGATCCATATAGAGGTCAGGTCAATGTTACCATCTACAAAAATTGAGTAATCCTCCAAATGAGAAAAGGAAATATTTAACATAAAGCATTCATCTACAAGAAATATGATTGAGTGGACTTTTAGATTGTTGAAGTTAAGTTGGGGTATTCTTAGGAATCCTTCTTATTACCCTATTGATACACATGTTAAGATAATTTTAGCATGATACTATCTCCGTAATCTCATTCTACAACAAATGAGTTTTGACCCATATGAAGACCAATTGGATGATTTCATACAACAAGAGCTAAATGAAGATTTAATAGATTCTACAGAACCATCATAGCAGTGGACTCAATGGAGAGAGAGGCTAGCTCAAGACATGTGGGATGCTTGAAGATCTAGAATGCATACTAATGATGTTTGTGCTTCCACCCCTTCCCCCAAAATTGTTAGGCTCTTGGCTCTCTTGTATTTCTTTGTTAAACTATACATTCTCTGTCTTTCATAAGAGTTTAGAAAGAGCTAATCGTTTGATTCTTGAATTAATTCAACCAGCACTTCAACTTGCCCTTATAGTTTTCTTTCATTATTTGATGGCATTATGTGGCAATTGTATGAGATTGTTATGGCATCAATATAACATTTGTTTGAAAGTATTTATTGTACTAGAGTTGGATGATTGTATAATACTTGTATGTATGCGTGCGTGCGTGCATGTGTGTGTGTGTTTTGAAAAGCAAGCTTATCATTAATTATAGCAAATTAGTACAACTGTAGATGGAGAATTTATCAAAAAAAGAGAGATAATGACTATACATGTCCTTTCTAGACTCATATCAGTTAACAGGAATTGACCGTATGAGGTGTTTTAATGAGAGCATGTGTGTTTTTTGTTTTAGTAATGTATATATTTTTTATGTTTCTATGAATTAAGATTGTCAACAAATCAAATGAGAATAGAAAAATACAAAAGAAAAGAGAAAGGAGAGTATGGATTGTTGAGGAGGAAGCACTATTCATTAATATTTTATATGATATGAACCATTTTGGCTGGAAGGTGGACATGGGTCATAGGACAGGTTACCTAGTACACATTGAAAAAGAGATGAATAAAAAAAATGCCCAACTCTTGGTTGAAAGCTGACCCACATATTAAATTGAAAAGAAGATTCTTAAAAAGCAACTTTCGAATATTTTAATGCCTAAAATTTGATAGTGGATTTAGCTAGGGTGATGAAAAGAAGATAGTGACAAGATGTATTAAACGATTGAAAAAAGGTATAAGAAACATTAATACAAATCTTGATTATTTGTGTTGTATTTGTAATGTAGTAACTAATAAGTCCTATGATAATCTGTGTGATATTTATGCCAATGATTTGGCTATAGAATTCATAGCCGAAGGCCCAAGAGATCATGTCAACATGGATGAAGATCAATCAACCATGAATGAAACTCACATTACTAGTCAACCTATGGATGAATCTTCTTTTCAAACTCATGATATTAACACTACCCCTAGTGCTAAGAAAATATACAGAAACCAATCCTCAAAGAGTTTACTTAAGTATCTAAATCAATTACAATTACCAGATTGTTGGAATTTGGGAACAAGAAATTCAAATTCAAACAAGAGATATTCAAAATCAAACTAGAGAGACTCAAAAAAGAGAGTGCATCAGCTACTGGTGAAAGGAGAAAGAAATTGTTTAAAGTTCTAATACACTCCCTAGTCTTACTCGTGATGAAATTGTAAAAGTTGCTTTTATCATTGATCAAGATGCCACGAAATTAGACCTACTCTTCAATGCACTTGATGACTTCAAAGCCTTAGTTGCTCCACAAGCAATCGATGGTCCTAAGTAGTTGTTGGTTATCATCATTTATTATATCTTGATATTTGTATTATTTTAATGAAATTTTATGGTGGATGTTTGCAAAGAATAATGCTATATTTGGGATAATTTTTGGATTGAAAATTCTCACTCTTCATTTATGTTTGGTAGCTTAGACTTGAAACTATGATAGATATTTTGGATTGTTCAGAGAAGTTGATAGTGGGAAAAAAAATATTTTATCCCTTATATTTGTAATGTGAAGTTGATACTTCAGAAAGCATAAAAATAAAAATAAATAAATAAAAAGGCTTATACATAAGAGTGTGTGTGTGTGTGTGTGTGTGTGTGTGTGTGATATTTGCAAAGATGAACTAATAATTTTAAATAACTGAGGTTGTTTTTTTAGAAAATTAGGAAATAGATTATTACTTGCAAATTCCAAAAATTCAAGAGTGAAATTATTTGGAAAGACGTAATAATCGTTGGTTATTTATAATATATACATAGGTAGAAATATTATAAATTTAAAAAAGACAATTTAGTAAATTGACTACTTTATTCTCCCATTCCAAAATACCAAACACAAAAGATTTTTATTCCCAACTTATTTCCATTACATACCAAACATAGGAACGAGAATAAATACATCAATGCTCCCACCTTGATTCCCATTCTCATTCCCCACCTTAATTCCCAAACTACCATTCCCACGTATCAAACCACCCGTGAGTAGTAATCATAATAATAATAATGATAACACCATGTTATTTCACTTAATTTCCTAATGGTTGTGTGCCTCTTGAGGGGGAAAAAAATAATTGTTGGTGGCGGAAAAATACCACCGAAAGAATTTTGAACAATATATCAGGAAATGTGAAGCAGAAGACCTTACATTGAACGAAGATGAGTCAAATTCCCAACACTTGGTGAAAGAGTTCCTGATAAGCCCCTGCTGTCCATATCACTGCAAAAGAATATCATACTAATCAAAAGGGGAGGGAAATCAACAATTGAATCAAATTGAAAAATACTTTCAGCATATTTACTTCAAACTGCAAAGAGAAAATCGGGCTAACTTACAGAGAGATAACAAAACTCTCGGTAGAGCAAGCAATCATATTCCAAGTACAAGGATCAACTGAATTAATATCCCAACCTTCAAGCAATTTATATTCATCTATCATCTTACTCTTCACTGACATCAACGCAGCCACTACACATACCACATTACAAAATAGTATAACTAAAAACTTCAACAAAAAAAAAATTCGGAGACACTGAGAATGACAATATTGGGTAGTCTGCTTTATCCTTAGATTTCTTTTCCTTTTTCGGGTTTGTTGGGGGGTCGAGGGTTTATGGATGAAATACTAACCTTCATAGTTGACACCTTTGGGTGAGAGAAGATTATTGATAGCTGCAGCCACATTCAAGTAGATGATAACAACCAGAACAAGTTCGAACCGAACCATTATAATAACTGAATCTATCCACTCCACTGCCAAAAAGGTTGAAAACTTTCTTCTGTTACCAAAAAAAGGCCTGTAGTATTACTTCAGTGTTCTAGAATTGGAAGGTTTCTGTAGCTCGATCTCCTCTGACAATGACAAAAAGGTCGAAGAGTAAAACATTGGCTTAAGTGCGTCAGAGCAAATTAGAGCCGTACGTTTTGTGGAATCTAAAATTGCCTCGTAAATTTGCAATTTAAGACAATGACAAGCTAAGCTGGGTTGATGAATAAAAAATGGTGGTAATTGTCATTCGGTACAGTGTGTGGAAAATCGAGCGCAAGAACCGGCTACAAAAGTGACAAAGGTCTCGAGATTTTAAATAAATACTGATTGTCTACTGCCTCACCTTTGCGTAGTACTACACTGCTACTACTAGTGCTGCTACAATTTCTAAAGCCATTGACTAGCTCTTCGCATTTTTTTTCTTGTGTCGCGTGCGTGGGACTTGACCAGGGGCAGTAAATGGCAAAAGATTTGAACTCCTATTTTGAACCCATTTTCTTTTTCGTGATCTAATTTGAATTGATTTATTTTTATTTAAAAAATGAATTTATTATTATTGTCGCTGTTCTTCTTCTTATTCTTGTTGTTGTTGTTAGCTTCTTGTACATAAATTAAAGTTAGATAGCTAATATATTTTTGATAATTGTTAAATAGTTTATAAAGGAGTTTTGTGAAATATAAAAAGTTGCTGAGAAATATTTAATTTAATTATAATTAAGGGGAAGTTTGAAAAAGTAATTAATATTTTAAATTTCATTCATTTCGGATGAAAATATTATTTGTTAAAATGATACTCCATTTGTTTCATAAAATAAATTACTTTAGTAATTTACACAATATTTTATAAGGTAACAAATATAGTCCTAATATTATAATTGCACACTTAATTGAAAAAAATATAACAATTAATGCATAGAAGAAAAAAGAAAAAAATAAATATATATTTAAAAATGAAAAACAATCATTAACTTATCTAAAATGATATTTTTTTTTAATAAAAATTTCTACCTAAAAGAACTTTTATTTTTGGAAACGGATGGAGTATTGTAAATAAAGATATTATTATTTTATTGTTAATAGTGTCATAATGAATACTCCCTTTATAAAAATAAAGTCATTTTAGAATTAAGTGTTTATATAGAGAGAGAGAGAGAGAGATTAGAATAGTTAAATTTTACTTTTTGCTTTTATCTTTTTTTTTTCATTATATATGCATTAATTGCAACACTCCAATTATTATAACTAGCAAATTTCTTTGAAAATAAAGTTTGATGGAAGCTAAAATACAAAAATAGTGGCGTATTACAACCACATCTAACATAAGTTTGGTATCCATTACCTTTCTTATGTTAAGTGCAAAACTAAAACATTTACAAGCTCAAAGGTACAAGTCATAATAGAAGAAATGAAAATGGTGATAGAGAGGTAAGAAAAATGTTTAAGGAAATTAACTCTTATAAAATACAACACATCCAAAGATGGAACAAAAACCAAAAGAAGAACAAGGGAAAATATCTCAAGAATCGTAGGATCCAAAAGTAAAAGACAACCAATAATGAGACTTTAGATATTTCTTACTTTTAATCTAATCTTTATGACTCTCAAACTTCTTCAACAACTGTATATTCCATATATATTCATCAAGAAAAAACATAGTATTAGTAAGATAAACGCATTAAGTAAACCACACCCACTCAAAGATAGCATGCTCACATAATACATCTAAGACATATATTAATAAGTTAGGGAACATAAAGTACACTAGCACTTGTTATAATGATAGAAACAAGCACATAAGGTCACATCAATTATACATGATACTCACATCCATTAATGTCATCAAGTTTAATTACATAAACATTAACAAACTTGTATGACAACACAAGATATCACCCAAAAGGTTACAAAATAGCCTAACATCAATCACTTGCAACCCTTAACCATTTCATTTATTTCCATTACGATAGCCAAATTGATTCAAAAATTGAAGATGGGATATATGTCTCAATCTAGGGCAATGATCATCAAAGAAGTATCGCCACAACCATATGACATAACATTCATCCACACAAAACCTCATCATCCTTGTTTTTAAGTATCAATACCCTTATAGGGTTTGTGAAAAATCTATAGAGTAGAAGTGGGTTCTTTAACCCAAAGATCTACTAATGCTCTCAAGAGCTTATGTCCAAGGCACGAGATCCTTATCCTAAATTAAGTTCATGCCCCCAAATATCTATAGCGATGTGATCACCCTCGACCAATGGAGGGGTTTCTATTTATGGAGGACTTCGGAGGAATATGAAGTCAATACGAATATATTATTATTAACTTTATAATATAACTAGAGTGTACTTAGGTTACAATTCAAACTGACATAATCTATCTATTTTGTTTGTGACAGGAAAAAAGTGATAAAAATATAGCCAATGTAGAGAAAAACATGTATGCTCACAAGACAAGATGTAGAGGAAACAATGTAGCTAGAGAAGCCTTGGTATGAAAATAAGTATTTTTATTATCTAATATTGTTACTAAGTATTTTTACTTGATGTCTGTAATACCTAAAAAAATTTCTTAACCCTAATTCCGCATCATTAGCCCTAATTTGACTCTAATCTTAAGAAATCTTATTGTTAGTTTTAACTAAATTTCTTAATCCTGAAACTTTAACTAAAACCAAAAATCAAAACCTTGATTTGGATAAATCGAATATTCATAAATTGAAACCGAAACCCGCTAAAATTTCTGCTAAATTATTCGGCTAATCCCAAAATTCTTAATCTAATCCTAATTCCCTAACCTTTATCTCTTTTCTTTTTCTTTCTCCTTTTCTTTTCTTTCTTTCTTCTCTTCTCTTCCTTTTTCTTTTCTTTTCTTTTCTCTTCTTCTCTGTGCCGAAATCCTTTAGCATGAGAAGCTTTTCTACTTCTGCACCACCACCATCCACTTGCCTCCCACATGCCCCTCTCACTATCACCTGCCAGCCCTACCTTCCCCCTTCTTCTTCTTCTTCTTCTTCCTTCTTCTCCCTGCACACACCCTATTTTTGCAACCATCACCTGCCAGCCTGCCACCCTTCCTCTTCTTTCTTCTCCTTTCTTCTTCTCCCTACCTTCTCCTCCCTTGCACGTCTCCTTCTCCATAATCACCCGCTCGTGCCTCTACCTGACTCCTATCCCCCCTCAACCATCACCATCCCCTCTGTCTTTTTCTTTCTTCTTCTTCTTCTCAAAAAATTTCATCATCGTCATTGTCATCACTTCTCTACTTGTTTCTCCTCCTTAGCACGCCACCTACTAGTATAAATATAATCTGTAATACCCCAAAAATCCTAATTTAGAAATTACGGCAAAATAATGATTTATTAGGAAAAATTAAGAAAATAAATTACTTTATTAAATAAAGAGGAAATTAATTGAGAAAAATAAAGAGAAAGTAATAGATAAATTATTTAGAAAATTTTGGACATTTTACTAATTAAAATGAAAATAGAGGAAAATTACCCAAAATAGCCAAAATTAACCTAAAAAGGGAATTAAATTATTATTATAATAATGTTTAAATATTCAAGAATATATATATATATATATATATATGTATGTATAATAACCCAAAAATACTACAATTTCCCCATGAGTTATTTTATTTATTTTCCCCTTCTATTTCTTTTCTCATTTTCCCTTTTCTTTCTTTTTCTCCCTCCTTCTCCTTTCTTCTTCCTTTCCCCCGACTGGGCCAGCCCACCAGCCCAGATCCCTTTCTCCCCCCGTCTCGCATGCTAGGCCTGCTCAGCTCCTTCGTCGCTCGTTGCCCCCCCAGCCAGCCGAACCACCCCCTTTTTCTTTTCTTTCTTTCCCCTAGACCGACCGGTCCACCCCACCCTGTCTTCTTCTTCCCAGCCCCTACCTGCAACGTTGACCTTGCAACCCCGAATCTCGCCGGCAGCCACCAGCCCAGCGCCGACCGTCCTCCCCTGCCCTTCCCTGTCATTTTCTTTCCTCTTTTCGACCCCGACCAAGCCCATCTCTCCCCTTCCCACATGCCCATCTCTTTCCCTTTTCCTCTCCCCCTCCCCGACCTAACCTGCCATGGCAGGATTGCACCGCCGGTCGATGGTCCTGCCACACCTGCCCCGCTCGTCCCTTTCTTCCCTTGTCGTTTTCCCCTCCCAATTGCCTATAAATGCCCCCCATTGGCAGCCATAATCAGCTCCCTTTTTCGAATTTGCCCCGAAACCCCGCCTCTCCGTTGCCTCAAAAAGTCAAGTTTGAGGCCGCCACTGGTGACCGCCGCCGCCACCGGTGACCGCCAGGATCTTCCCTGCACCTCCCTCGACATAACCAAGCCACCACCACCCTCCGCCTTGCCCTGCACGTGCCGCCCTATCCGTGCCAAGTTCCCATCCCGAAACCACCACCTTTAGCCATCGCCGCCCCTTGCATCAACTTTCGCCGCCAATTCCGCCTCTGCCAACACCTCCACCACCCTCCAAAAAGTCCAGCAGACCCTCCCCTACCTTTCCACAACTTCATCTCCCCCTGCCTCCCTCTCCTTCTACCTCCCCCATTTTCCACCACTCTCCACCACCCTCGGCCGCCCTGCCAACCATCGCGCACCGCCACCACCCTCATTCCACTCCCCTTCACCTGTTGTTTCTTCCCCCACCTCAAACTTCTTCTTTTCTCCTCCCATCTAACCTCCACCTTAACCTTTCCCTCTCTTCTCCTCCTCCACCGCCGCCGCCGTCGCCACCACGCGCCGCCGCCGGACCACCAACGACCCTAGGTGGTTTTCCACTCATCCAAACCTTAACATTCCTTTTTATATAGCTGCTATTAAATCTAACTAATATTAATGTTATTATACTTATTATTATCATTATTATTATTCCTTTTATTATTATTATTAGTATTACTTTTTTTATTATTATTATTACTAATTTTATTATCTCTATTATTAAAGTTATCATTTTTACCAACGCTATCATCCCTTCGAACCTTAACTCCTATTATACTTAACTTTAGTGTTATTATTATAATTATTAGTATTAACATTATTATTATTATTATTATTATTATTATTATTATTATCATTATTATGGTTATTATTATTATTGCTTAACCTTACTTGGTTGTTATTATTGTTATTATTATTATTACTATGATTATTATTATTATTATTATTATTATTATTATTATTATACTTAACACCTTTATCATTTTTGGTAATAGTAATACTACTTTTGTTCTTATCCATGTTATTTAACTCAAAGTTAGTGAATATCATGTTGTTGTTAAATAAGAAGAGTACTTGAACCTTATTACCCTACCACTTAACATTATCCCTAATGCCTTTAACCCTAACCTCATTACCATGGTACCATTGTTAGCTATTACTATTATTACTACTATCACTACTTTATTATTGTAACCAAAAACATTTGAACCCTTATATTATTACTATTCAAAAATATACAACTTTTATCATTATCATCTTTAGGAATATTTTACTTGTTGGTATTGTAATGAGAATATTATTATTTTAACCCTAACACTATTATTAGACTTAGCCTTAAAAACACTAGGGTTTCTATCACTATAAACATTAGTGTCACTATTATTAGTTTTATTATTATTATTATCACTATTTTTCTATAGTTAGCATGAACATTATTACTATAAGAATAGAGCTAACGGGTCTAATAATATAAGTGTAGCGATAAGTATCAAAAATAAATATATTTTGACTAGTAATATTTAGTATACTAATTTTAAGGTAAAAACCCTAGTTTTTGTATAATACCCCCTCTAGGGATAAGAACCTTAATCCTAAACTAGAATAAAGGGTTGATGGTACTTTCAAGGGAAACTAATACTTAGTATTTTCCCCTTTTATAGGTAACCCTGACCAAAGCCCTAAGGAGTTAGAGGAGCGTGCTCCAAGCCCGGCGTCACCTTAGGTAAGGTCGAAGCTATAGCCTTGTGCTATGTGTGATCCGAATGTATTGATTGTTGTGTATGCCATTCTAAACGTGTATTATATGATTTGTGGTTAACTTGTCTCATGTGTAGCGCAGCTTGGGAATTGAGGTATGTCGTGTGTGCTTTCTATGGCATGAGCATGACATGTTTATGTACGATATTTATGATGTGTTATGATACGGCCCTCTAGGACATGCATGCTAGGGTTTCGGTACTATGAAATGGGACTAAAAGAATAATAAGAGAGGAATGGGAAGTGAGACCATTAAGGGGGACATGGGGTTGACCAAAATACCTCATGATCCATGAGAGAAGATTTAAGTAGGAGGAATGTCCAAAATAAAAGAGAGTTGGGAACTATGCATGGGGGTCTTAAAAATTCGCATGGTGACTTGGGGCATTTGCATGAGGTGACTAACTCTTGCATAGGGGTGAATCTTACGTGAGAAAAGTTGAATTTGGGTATAAATAAGAGAATGGGAGAGTTGTGGAGTGGTTGGAGACTTTGGGTGAAAAATAGTACGTAGGTTGGTACGAGGGTGCCTAAGAGACCTGATTAGGGTTTCGGTAAGAGAGTGAATACTTGGGGAGTACGAAAGTGAGAATGATTAAGGAGGGTGGAGTATGGGTTAAGAGTGTGAAATCATCATACCAAGGGTGAGTATGGGTTTTTCCATGTGACAGAAGAGACTTAGGGGTAAAGAGGGGAGATTACTTGTGGAAGAAGTAAGCTACTAGGGTTTGAGGTGGCCAACTAGGGTTTTGTCGATCACATGTGAGGTTGAGGAGTAAAGTGATATGCATTGGGTTTGACCTGGTAAGAATGAGATGTGGGGGCAAGGAACAAATAATGGTGAGGAAAGTAAGGAGAGGTTGGGCCACATAGGTCCAACTAGGGTTTCCAAGCTTAGGGGAAAGAATGTCGGGGTGTGATAAAGGGGGGCAAGAGTCTCAACATATGGGATGAGCCCGCTTGAACGGAAAGCAGTAGAATGTTGTTGGCATACATGTTAAGGGTGGAATGTGATTTAATAAGACACGGATAAGACATTAATCACATAAAGAGAAAGATTGTTGAGCCGAGCCCAGTCTGGTCCAACGGCAAATAATAGTGGATCAGAGGCGTTCTGCCCTGTGCGTTTACTTTCCGGTCCACCGGCAATAATAGTGGATCAGAGGTGTTCTGCCCTGTGCATTTACTTTCCGGTCCACCGGCAATAATAGTGGATCATAGGCGTTCTGCCCTGTGCGTTTACTTTCCGGTCCACCGGCAATAATAGTGGATCAGAGGCGTTCTGCCCTGTGCGTTTACTTTCCGGTCCACCGGCAATAATAGTGGATCAGAGGCGTTCTGCCCTGTGCGTTTACTTTTCGGTCCACCGGCAATAATAGTGGATCAGAGGTGTTCTGCCCTGTGCGTTTACTTTCCGGTCCACCGGCAATAATAGTGGATCAGAGGCGTTCTGCCCTGTGCGTTTACTTTCCGGTCCACCGGCAATAATAGTGGATCAGAGGCGTTATGTCCTGTGCGTTTATCTTCCGGTCCACTGGCTATAATAGTGGGGGATCTCGTGCTCGACAAACAAAATGAATAAGTTAATCCATGGGAAAGATACTAAGTACTTAAAGCGAAACACCATGTGAGTCAGGGCCAATCCGGTCCACCGGTAAATAATAGTGGATCAGAGGCGTTCTGCCCTGTGCGTTTGCTTTTCGGTCCACCGGCAATAATAGTGGATTAGAGGCGTTCTGCCCTGTGCATTTATCTTTCCGGTCCACCGGCTATAATAGTGGGGTTCCCGCACTCTCATGGACTATTAAAGAATATGTGTGGAATGGACATATTATTAATGAGAATAAAGAATAATGTCACCGAGAAAGTAATCAGGCCTTATCATGTGTGCTATCACATGTTGCCTATATGATTGTGCTATGTGTGTTATATGGTATGATTGTATACTTGGCCTTAGCGCACCTGCTCCCTTACTCAGTATTGGACCCGTACTAATACTACCTTGATTGAATGGGTCCTGTGATGATCCACCGATGGTGGGGAGCAGACCTCCTATGCAGGTTTTTGATCAGTTACTAATTTGGGCTGGAAGGCTTGACTTGAGTGAGTAGGCAATCCGGATATTGATCCTTCGGGACTTGTTTTATTTAGCTGTATTTTGTACTACGTTTCATGTTTTGAAATCGTACTCTTAAGTTATAATCCTAAACCGTATTCTAAATACTAATTGATTTGTATTTCGTTAATGAGTTATGTTAAATGTCGACCCATGTTTTAATGTCCCGCACTTGATGTTGGTTGGTTTTAGCCTTAGCACTTAGTATTGGAATGGTAGAAGTGTACCGGTCTGGTACTAAGTGTGGCAGTAACGCCCCCGAGTTTACAGTTTTATCTTTCGCTTCCGCTAAACCTTTTTTATTTAAACGAAATTTTTCAGTAGTAAATTTGGGGGTGTTACATAATCCCTCAAAATTAAAAAAAAAACCTATAATTTAATAAATAGCCTTTATTTGAAATAAATTAGTGTTTAAAATTATTTAATTTAATTATTTTATGGATTTTTGAGTATATAAATTGGGATAGAAATATTTAATAAATTAAAATAAATATTTTATTATTTCATCATACTCTTTTTATTTAAATAATTTTCCAAACCAATATTTTGATAAAATTATCCTTTTAAGCCCATATATTTAATTATATTAAATTAAATTATTAAATAAATTTATTCCCAAAAATATTATATGTTATTATTTTATAAATTAAATTATTTTATTTTTCCTATTTTCCCTTTTTCATTTTCTTTCTCCCTTTTCTCCTTTTTCTTCTTTCTTTTCTTTTCCTTTTCCTTTTCCTTCCTCTAGGCCGCTAGGCCACGACCTGCTTCCCCCCTGTGCGCCTGGGCCGCTGGCTCATTGCCCCCTCTCCCTTCCTTTCTTCCTCTCCCACGCGGCCTGCTCCCTTCTTTCCCTTCCCTCCTCTTCCGCGCGTCACAGCCCAACCCCTAGCCCCTTCTTTCTTTTCTTTCCTCACCCTGATCGGGTCGACCCACACCCTTCTTTCCCTTCGCCGACCAGCACCTCTCCCCCCTTCTTTCTTTCTTCTTCTTCCTTCTTCGTTGATCACCCTAAGGTGCCCGACCTGTCTTCATCGCCATACCTGCCAACTCGAGCATGCTGATCACCGCCTTGCCACCACTGCAACGCTCCCTCTCTCCCTCTCTCTCCCCTGTCCTTTTTTTTGCACCATTTTGGACCAAACCAGCTATGCACCCCTATTACGCATGGCTTCCCTTTCCTCTTCTTTCCTTCCCTCTCCCTGCCACCCTACCACCTTCTTGGCACCCTACATGCTACCACGACCAGCTGCATGTTGCCCTCTTCTTCCTCTTCTTTTTCTTCTCCTCACCAGCCCTTCCTACCCCATATTTTCGAGTCTTCTTCTCCCTCCCCAACCTACTTCTTTCATTTTCTTCTCCTTCTATTTCCATCCCTGTTTTTGGACTACCGCCTCCTCTGCCGCTTCCTCCTCCTCACCAACCGCCTGCAATACTTTCTGCTACCACCTTAAACCACCACACCACCCCTCGAGCCACCTTACAACCCCCTTCTTCATCCTCTTCTCTTTTTCTCTTCTTTTCCCTCCCTTCTCGGTAGCCACCCTACATCGCCTCCTTCTATCGCCGTCCCACCGCCTCTTCCGCCACCCGAGCCACCAAGCCACTCCCTAAAACCTCTTCTACCACCCCCACACCTCCTTTGGCCGAAACAAGCCCCCCTCACCCCTTTATTTTTTCCTTCTCTTTTCCTTCCTTTTCAGCCCCATCCACTCCTGTAGCCCACTTTGCAGCCTCGCCACCGCCCTTGGCCGCCAACAACCCATCCTCGACCACCACCTATACCTCCTCTTCACCTCTACACTTTTCCCTTGCCTTGAATCCTCCCCCATCTACCCTCTTTCCTAGCCCCAAAACCCTAACCCGAAAATACCACTTCCTCCTCTTTTTCATACCATTTCGAGACCCTCTCCCTCATTTCTTTGTATGCAACTCATGCTGCATGAGCAGTATGAGTTGCTACAGTTCTTGGTTTATTTGGTTAATGATTTTAAGGTATAATAATATTTTAAGTTAAGTATTTAATTAATTAAAATTTATAAATTTTTATGCTTTGGTTTCTCATCTCTAATATGATAAGTTTTGATACTACTTTTAGGTGTTGATTTTGTTATCTAAAGCTTGAATCTTCAATAGGGATACTGGTAATGTTTGCTTTTTACAGGAATTAAGGTAATCATTAAACCCCACTTAAATGCATAGATAAACGTATGTTAGCATATTAGGATTTTTAATATGTTACTTTGCATGATATCTATATATTGTTTGATATATTATATGTAGTTGCTTATATTGATTGATAAAAAGGAAAGCATGATAACTTATATGCTATGTGTGGAAATATTGCTTAGGGAAAGAGTTTGGTTACTTATCCATGTTGTATTATGTTATTGTGATCATTAATGCATGAATAATATTATTATAAGCCCTAGGGGCATTTTAGTAATATGTCATATGCAAGAATGTGACCTATTATGTGTGGGTGCTAATGAGTAGAATGTTGAATAATAATAGTTGGTGGAGTTGAATGATGAGAATGGACTATTGGTATTAATATTTTATGTAATGATGGTAATTTAATAAAAGTGATATAATAAAGGGGTAAAATGGTAATTTTGGAGGTAAAGGGTAAAATGGTAATTTTGGAGGAAAAGGGAGATAAAGGGAAAACGATAATTTTGCATGAAAATGGTAAAATGGTAATTTTGGAAGTAAAGAGTAAAATGATAATTTTAGAAGTAAAGGGTAAAATAGTAATTTTGTATGAAAAGGGTATTATGGTAATTTTGGAAGTAAGGAATAAAATAGTAATTTTGGATGTAAAGGGAAAAAAGGCAATTTTATAAGTAAAAGGGTATAGTGGTAATTTTGGAAGTGAGGGGTAAAATGGTAATTTTGGATGTAAAAGGTAAAATGGTAATTTTATAAGTAAAAAGATATCATGATAATTTTGGAAGTAAAGGGAAAAAAGGTAATTTTATAAATAAAAGGGTAAAGTAGTAATTATAATAATGGAAAAGGGAAATTTGGTAATTATAATAATGGAGAAGGGTAAAATAGTAATTTAATGTAAATGAAGGGTAAAATGATAATTTAATAAAAGAGAAGGGTAAAAAGATAATTTAACAAAAGAGAAGGGTAAAATAGTAAGTCGGTGTAAAAGAAGGTAAAATGATAATTTAATAAAAGAGAATGGTAAAAAGATAATTTAATAAAAGAGAAGGGTGGAATGGTAATTCGATGTAAAAGAAGGTAAAATGATAATTTAATAAAAGAGAATGGTAATTTGGTAATTATGAAAATGGAGAAAGGCAATATGGTAATTTAACCAACTAAAGGGTAATTTTGTAATTATGATAATGGGGAAGGGCATTTTAGTAAATATGATCATGGAGAAGGGCAATTTGATAATTTAACTAACTAAAGGGTAATTTGGTAATTATAATAATGGAGAAGGGCATTTTGGTAATTTTGATAATGGAGAAGGGTAATTTGGTAATTTTGATAATGAAGAAGGGCAATTTGGTAATTTAACCAACAAAAGGGCAAATTGGTAATTATAACAAAAAAGAAGGGTAATTTGGTAATCTAGCCAACCTAATGGAAAATAAAATAAGTGTAACAATTATAAAGGGTGATTGGTGACTTAATAAGTGTGGGAGATAACTTGGTAACCCAAACCGAGTAGGGATGTGGCTAAGAACAACTATGTGTGTGTTATGTGCCTCGTGTGCCATGTGTTATGCCATGTTGTGTACTTTATGCTTAATGACAAATCATTTGTAGCATCAGCTTGAAGTGGAGGTATGCGTATGTGACTTCCTTATGGCATGTGGTTGATGACTATATGTGTTATGCTTATAATGTTATATGATGTGACCCTCTAGGACATGCATGCTAGGATGTTTAATAATATGATATGGGGTGAAAGGATAAAAAGGAACAAATGGGAAGTGAGTTGACTAAGGGGACACGAGATTGACCTTAATATTTCATGATACATGAGGGGGGAAATAAAAGAAGATTATGATCAAAATGAATGAGTGATGCAACTTTTGCATGGGAGATTTCTAAGGTTTACATAGGATGATCTTTATGTAAGAAAGGTGTTAGGGTTTGAGCGACCAACTAGGATTTTACGGTCATATGTATAATTGGTGTGTAGAGTGATAGGATTGGGGTTGAATCTAAATGAGATGAGGTGTGGGACGATAAAAGAAAGGTGGGGCCGCATAGGTCCAATTAGGGGTTCAAGGGAAAACCCTAGAGAGTGGTAGTGAGAGAATTTGAATAACATAAAGTGATGGGCCTTACCCACACCCTTAGGATTTGGGTTTTCGTTATGAGTAAATGTAAGGAGGAATGGATGTCGGGATATGATAAGAGGCGCAAAGGTCTCAAGATATGGGACGGGCCCTCTCGGGAGGATAGAAGTAGAGGTCAATGACATGCATGTCAAGTGTGAAATACTTTCGAATAAGATGCGAATAAGACACTAATCACTTAAAGAGGAAGATTTTTGAGTTGGACCCAGACCGATCCACCGGCGAATAATAGTGGCTAGGAGCATTTTACCTTGCATGATCGGTCCACCGGCGAATAATAGTGGCTAGGAGCATTTTTCCCTACATGACCGGTCCACCGGCTATAATAATGGGGGATTACGTGCTCAACAAACCAAACGTAATGAAGCTAAGACATGAAAAATACACTAAGTACTTACAGTGAAACACCATGAGAGTAAGGGTCCGACCGGTCCACTGACAAATAATAGTGGCCAGGAGCTTTTTGTCTTACATGATTGGTCCACCGGTAAATAATAGTGGTTAGGAGCGTTCTGCCCTGTATGTATTCCGTTCCACCGGCTATAATAGTGGGGTTCCCGCACTCACATGGATATATATATAAAACCCATGAGATGATTGAATAATGATGGACTAATGGCTTAAGGCCTAGAAGTATTGATTATACATTATAGCCTATTAATATCTAATTGACTTATTAAGTATGTGAATGAATGGATGTAAATATTATGTATACACTTGTCATTATGTATGAATATAGTATTGTATCATGTGTTACATTGCGGGCCTACTTTTAAGTGTGTTTTTAAAGGGTTACTTAGTACCATAGTACTGAAGAGTTCCATTCGTGGGGCCCCTATCTATTCAATGGGAAGTGTCCCTTACAGGTCCTTGTTCAAGAGCTATTCAAGTGGGCAACAAGAAAGAGCGTAAAGATTATTCAAAATCCTTTAAGGTTCACCTCTCTCTCTTTTAACTCCTAGTTTTAATGTAACTTGTATTCTTGTAACCACCATCAGTGGATTCTATTCTTGTAAGTGGTTTACTATGCTATTCTGATTTAATTATAGTTTGAGTTCTTGTAAATTGTATTTTACACTTTTAGCCTTAGCACTTGGTACTGGAACGGTGGGAGTGAACCGGTCTAGTACTAAGTGTGGCGATAATATCTCCAGAATTCACAATCTTGTATTTTGCTTCCGCTAACTCTTTTAAATGAAACAAAATTTTTAGTAGTGTATTTTGGGGTGTTACAATAAATACCCCCAACTCTCCATATCATTTCCATCCATCAGCTCCCCGACCTTCTCCTTATTCTTCCTCCACCTTTCTCCTTCTTCTTCCTCCATCTTCCCTATTTTCAGCATCCGCACCACCAAATATACCATCGAGCATGACCCAAGCCACCATTAGCTGCCTTTTGGCTGGTGGACCAACCACCAAGGTTGCCCCAACCTTCCCCCTCGTTGTCGTTAGCCATCGCCACCGACCACCGCCTCTTTTCCCTTCTTTTTCCCCTCAATCGTTGTAGAGTTTCAGAGTGCACGCCCCGTGCACGACCTATTGCACGGTCTTGCAAACACTCAAATATCCTGCTGCACAGCCATGCAACCCTTGCATTGTCTGATGGTGCAACATTTTTGCTCTTGGCTTGATTCTACACAGCCGTGCAACTTCTGCACCGCCTGGCTATGTGTTTTCTTTTCTCTCGACCTGTTGTGCTTTGATTCTGCATGGCCGTGCAACTTCTGCACTGCTTGCCACTACAACTTCCCATCTTAGCCATGCAACCCTATTTTCACCCCAAATCTTCTCCAAACACCACCAAAATTTAACCATAGCTCCACCATACATATTTCTACACTTTCGTACAATTCAAGTTCCCATTCGACTTTGGTAAATTCCATTTTTACCCTTCTCTACCATAATCTCCCTCTTAATTTTTAACCTATGATCTTAATTATCTTTTATCTTGTTTCATAGGTGATTTTTTCGGTGATCTCGGATGAGGTATATGATTTACATGCATAGAGCTCGGTGTCCTTATCAGTAAAGATACATGTCATAGCTAGGGTTTTATGTGCTCCATGTATTTTCCTTGTATTGTTGATGTATGCTTTTGTGTTGAATATGTTATATTAAATAATTTAATTATGGGAATGTTATGAGATGATTTTCTTGGGAGTAATGAAATTATATAAGTACATGTTTGGGTATAATATTGGTTACAAATATCTATGGGAAACTAAGGAAATGTACTTCAGATAATAAAAGGAAATGTATATGATTTGGTTTTCATAAAGTTTTGGGAGAATACGATTGTCTTGATTACCCTAAGGGTATTATGATCATTTGAGGATAAATACGTGGTCGTACTTATGTGTTTAATTGTATGTCTTGAGTTTGGCATGATAATATACAATCAACTCTAAATAAGATATTAATTATGTAAAGTGAAAGATCACTTGAGTCGGGTTGAGGTATTTATATGGCTCCATTCCACCGGATAATAATAGTGGCTCAAGTGTCTTGTCCTTGAGAGGTGTTTCAGACCATTCCACTGATTTAAGAATAGTGGGGTCCCTGAACTCAACGTAAATAAAAGATTAGAATATGGCATATCTAAATGAAAGACTTGGAATAAGTAGTTATCTGGATTTCTTCTATTTGTGCATGTATGAATTGCTTATAAGAATTCTTGTATTATATGTAAACCTACTTGATTGTACCGTTACCTTACTCAGTACGTAGCGCATTGATCATCTGTTTTATGTGTGCTGCTCAATCCAATGAGTAAATGACCCAAATATTTATGTGCAGGTTGATGAGGAGCAAGTCAATTACTTCAAAGCTTTTGATGCTATATATGTGGAGGAGTGGTTTATTTATATCAGGGTTGGACGTAGAGTCATGTTATCCAGTTGATAGTTTTACCCGGATACCTTTTTAGACTCTTTGTCCCATGAGATCCCTTTTTGGTTATATTTTGATATTGTAATTGGAGTTAATCTCCAAAAAATTTATTTGATGTATAAAAAGTTGTCTCATCTCTTTCTAATCATGTTTTAAATTTTCTAATTTTTTTTCCTTATGATTGACGTAAGGATGGTGGGGTAAGCCAGACTTATGTCAATTACGGCGGTAACACCTATATATTTAATTATACGCTTCTGCTTAAAATGAAAAATTTTCAATAGTAAATTTAGGGGTGTTAAAATGTCATTCTTTTATGATCTAATATTGTTACCAAGTATTTTTACTTGATATAATGGGAGAAACAACTGATGGAGGAAGTAGAGCTAACCCAAACTCCATATGTACCTCCAAAGCGAGCTGATGTTTGGATAAACGCTAGGGTAAAAAATGAAAAGCCTACTTACAAACCAAATTAATAGATGGTTGAGAAAATTATAGAGTACACAACATTTATCTTTACTTGGTTTAGTATGGTTACTTGTCCCTATCTTTTTCTTTTCTTTTTTACTTTAAATAGTCGAATTTGAGAAAGGACTATATAGTCGGTACTTGTGATAAAGAGGATCCAAATTACCTTTTGACACACACTTTGGACACTCAAGAGTATGGTGGCCAATGTAGGACATATAATTATGAGTTCAACCTATATAAGATATTTGGACGTTTCCCTAGCTCTTACCCTTCAAAGGATAAATATGAATAGATGAAGAAAGAAATGGTGGCATTAAGGGAATCACAAGAGACAATCCTTAGAAGGTTGGATAATATGTCATCATATTCACAATGTCAACTTCAACCCTCCACATCTATTGTCCCTAAACCCTTTGCAGAAATTAATAAGGTAACATACTACACTACACTCTATGTACTTGAATATATTTAATTTTCCCCATAATTAATTACATGATGAGTATCCTTGTGACTTACAAGTCATAAAGAACGGGCTTATTGTAGCAAATATTGTTGCATTTATTGATTCCAACTCAACCCTTCATACTCTACCATTGGAGGTTGATAAAATTCCGATCTCAATTCATAATATCTTTGAGGCATATTTAATGGAGACAATACCACTTGATGTGGCATATAATTGTGAAGAAGAGGATATGCCCATACTATGCTTACTAGTGGGGCAATTCATTGGATGGCCAAGTAACCTTGTAATTAGCAAGGATGAGGTAATCCAAAATTTTTCAATTTTAGATTACATTCTTATAATGTAATTTAAGTGATAACATGCAATCTAATAATTATGTCATCTACTTTTTCTTACTTAAAGAATTCATAATATCATAAAAAAAAATATTAGTCAAAGGGAAAAACATATGGAGTATGCGGAACCCAAAAAGCCTTGAGAATGAAAACAACAATCAAGCTTTGTGATCGATCACCTCAATTTAGGTTGTATTTGAACATGGTGCTTTCGTTGGATGATAATTTTATTATAATTCCTCTTACAGCTTATTTGCACATGAAAATAGAAGATGTGAATATCCAAATTGGGGCAAAGAACATCCTACATTTGTTATAAGGTGAATTGTTTCAATGTCAACATATAATTTCATATACGAGGTAATTTATATCCTTTCATATTTGACCTTATTTTAATTATTAATGGGAAGATGGTGATGATACTAAAAATTTATTCTTTCATGATCATAGGTTCTTGAAAGATAATTTATTATTTTATGTCTTGGATGGGTCTAATGTATATAGATTTATATGCTCAAACACGATCTCTAATAAAAATGATAATATTGAACTTGTTCCATATGTAATTAATTCAATAAAGATGGCTCCGCAATCCCTCTTGTTTGCTCCATTTCCCTTTTACATACATTGGGCACTAGTGATATTGTATCCATCTTCAATGACCGCATATTGGATGGATTTAATTGATAGAAATCCTCGTTTTGATCCAAAATCACTTTTGGAAAGGTACATATTTATCTATATGATGATATTAATTAGAATCACAGACACACGCACACACACATATACATAATTGTTTTAATATATGACTACTATATCAGTTAGGTCCTTTAAGATTTATTTTGGGCCACAAAATAAGGAAAGGGCTACGCCACCTTGTATGTCTTGGAAAAAAATTAAGATTTGTAGTTTTTATGTCATTTAAGAAGTATTGCTAGTTAATATTAATTATTTAGTATGAGAAACTAATAAGATAATGTAATTAATATTTTGCTTTAGGTGTTCATAAAAACAAGATAATATAAGTTGTGGATACTACGTCATAATATTTATGAAAGAAATGATTTGCAAACATTGGATAAGGCAAGGAGAAACATGTATTTACTTTGTTTAGTTCATATTAATTATGTTTAGCTATATCAATTAAGACTAACATAGTCTTTTCTATGTTTTTTTAGGTCTATCAACATCATGACCTTCTTAATTATCAAAATAACAAGATTAATAAAGTTAGAAAAGAATTGTTAGATTTTATGACAAATTTTTATGGTGATTATGTGTAGAATCATGTGTAGCTTTAATTTTTTTGTACATGTAGTATACGTATGAATGAAAAATAATTTTGTATAAGGCTTTGTATGCAAATTATATAATAAAAGTGTAATATCCTAAATTTTAGCTAAAACTAATCCCGAGTAATTTACTTTTAAACCTAATTTTAATATCAAAACATTAATATTTCCACCTTACCCTAATTCTCTAACCCTAGAAATTTCATTTAATCCTAATTTATCAATAATTAAACTATCCTAATATAATAACCTATAGTATATTAATATTACCCTAATTAAAAACCAAACCTATTATTTGTCTCCTTTTCTTTTCCTTCTTTTCCTTTTTCTCTTATTTCTCTTTTCTTCCTTTGCTCAATCTTCTCCCTTTCCTCTTCCTTTTCTTTCCCCCTTCTTCCTGCGTGAAACCTTGTCCTTAAACAAAGCTCGCCACACCCCATCACCTCCCTATCACCTACTAAGCCACTCCCTCCCCCATCAACCTATCAATTCCCATCCCCTACGATCGTGGGTTAGGGTTGAATTTTTAGCAGATCACCCCACTTTTCCTACATGCATGTATATGTATATAAGGCACATTTGATTCTCCCCAACCATATTTTCTCTTCCTTTGTTTTATGCAGAAACTCCACCACAACATTATATGCTTACTCCCTACCATTCCCTCTACCTTGACATCTCCAAAACAACGACAAAAATCATCACTAGTAACCCTCACCGAAGCAACCTCACCCCCTCCTATCACTTATTCCTTTCCTACCTGTAATAAACAACCAATTCCATTAGTGCCTTATTCTAACTTTCAGCCAAACACCCCGTAGTCACCCTCATTTCCTTTCCTTTCCTTAGTTGCACCCACATCAACTACAGCCCATGCCTCCACCCTCGAAAAATTTCATCACACCCTCCCCCTTTTTTTCCTTCCTTGGCTGCAGCAACTTCCACCGATGCACCCCTCCATCCTCAGCAGCTTCCACCGGTTCACCCCCTTCCACTTTCAGTAGATTTCACCAAACCAAACCATCAGCACTTCGCCCCAACAACCTAACCCCCTTAATTCAGCCAAACCAATCGATGCCCACCACCCTCCTTCAGCCTTTCCCATCGTTGCTTCCCTCCACCCTTTGACTCCTTTGGTCGTTAAGTTCCCTTAGAAATAACAGCTTGTGTTCTTAAAACCCCCCTTAGCTCAACACAACTATATCATTCTTCGTCTTTGGTTGCGCAAGTTTTTCGTAAATCACTTATTTGGTGACATTCCTGAGGTTCCAAAAGAGGTGGGATAGGATAATCGTATATAGAGACCGGAGTCATTTTTGTAAGGATACTTGTCATAATCTAGGATTTTTGGTTGCTAAAGTGTTGTCTATGTTTTTCTATTATACCATGTTATTTTTATTATGTGATTTAATTTATGATCGTTAATGCTACGATATATGGGTTGATATTATATATGGTATTGTTATCTTATGTAGAAAAACCCTCGGTGTGAAATATGGCTGTAACACTATTTTATTAATTAAGGTATGATGAATATAATAAAGTATATGGAGATAAATGGAGGATTTGAGGATAATGTTACCAAACATATAAGATTTGCGTGAAATAAGGGTTTGTTGTTGATAAGGATATTTTGATCAACATGGGTTAAATATGATAATCATGGTATTATAAGGTGTTATTTCATGTAAAATATGCTAAGGAATTTATATGAAGTGCTTAGAGTAGTTGTGAATGACTTAAGTTTAATAAGGTATAAGAAGGGTTTGATTTGGGAATAGTAACCCTAAAATATGAAGGTTATTATCATATGTGTGAAATGGTAGAGTTGGACCACAAAATTTGAATATGTTATTATCCTTTATATTTTGGGGATGTAATTGAATCTATTATTTGTTTGAGCCCTAAAAGAAAAGTTATGATGAATTTGTGAAATTAGGGTTTATAAGCCTCGAAAATAGTAATTTTTGAGATAGGGTTATTATCATATGTGCAAGACCATAGAGTTAGGCATTGATATTCAAGTATGTTGATAATAACATTATTTGGGGAATAGGTACTAAGTTTGATGGTTAAAAGAGTAATAGAAGAAGAGTTATGATAAAAGTGTGAAATTAGGATTTTAGGGAAATATCAAGGTCTTAACCCTAAAAAATGACCTTATGATCTCATGAAGTGCCTTACTTGCTTCAAACAATACTTATCAGTTTATCATAAATAAGTCATTAATCACTTAAATTGAAAGATCACATGAGTTAGGATGAGGTATTTTATGGGTTAGTTCTACCAAATGATAATAGTGGTTCAGGTATATTGTCTCTAAGAGGTATTTTAGATTGTTCCACCGGTTTAATAATAGTTTCTTAGAAGCATTTTTCCCTGAGAGGTGTTGGGTCTATTCCATCAGGTGATAATAGTGGCTAAGGAGCATTTTATCCTAAGAGATGCATTAATCCATTCCACCAGATTAAGAATAGTGGAGCCCTAACTTAACATGAAAGGTAATACGATTTAAGATAAGTAATATAATGTATAAGATATTAATTACTTAAAGTGGAAGAGTGTGTGAATCAAGACTAAGGTGTTAGATTCATTCTACCAGACAATGATAATGGCTTAGATGTGATGTCTCTGAGAGGTTCTTTAAACCATTCCACTGGTTTAAGAATAGTGGCTCAGGAGTGTTTTGTCCTAAGAGGTGTTGGGTTTATTCCACCAGATGATAATAATGGCTCAGGTGTATTGTCCTTGAAAGGTGCTTCAGACCGTTCTACCAGTTTAAGAATAGTGGGGCCCCTAAACTCAACGTGAATAAAAGAATAAAATTGTTATATCTAATAAAGAGGCCTGGATTAGTATTTATCCTGTGATATTTTATGTGTTTGCATGTATTCTCATTCTCTATTGTAAATGCATACTGTAAATGCATGTTTACTTATTCTATACTCAGGTGTGTTGTCTTTGAAAGATACTTTAGACCATTCCACCGGTTTAAGAATATTGGGGATCTGTGAACTCAATATAAATAAAAGAATAAAATGGCTATATCTAATAAAGAGGTATAGATCAGTACTTACCTTATGATATTTTATGTGTTTACGTATGTACTTATTCTCTGCTATAAATATATGTATTTAACTATATCCCTGGCTTACCAGCAATGTCACCTTGATAAGTATGTAGTGTATTGACCATCATTTTTATAGGTACTACTCATTCTCACGAGCAGAAGGTCCTAATGTTTTTGTGCGAATCTTTGAGGATTAGTTGGATGATTTTACAGTATATGATGTGTTCTATGGAGAGGAGTGATGTTTAGGATAAGAGTCATGTTATCCAAACGATATTTTTACCCGAATACCTTTTGGACTCTTTGATCTATGGTGTCTCTTTTATTGTATTTTGTTATTATACCTCGAAGTTAATCTCCAAACTCATATTTATATTTATAAATCTTCTCTCATTCCTATATACCCTGCTTTACTTTTAATGGTTTTAGCCTTGTGATTGATGTGGTGATGGTATGGTAAAATAGACTTATAACAATCATGATAGTAACACCTGGTATTTTGGTTATAAGCTTCCGTTGTAAAATAAAATTTTTTAGAAGTAAAATTTGGGGTATTATAGAAAGTATATAATCGTTTATTTTGGTTGCTTGCTATTTTGGTAAGACAAATATTTATGATTCTAGAATCATCATGGAAACATATTCAGTTTTTTATAGGAAAAAATATGGTAGGACAATGATCAAAATGTTCTTTTCAAAAAATAAGGAATACGAGGTGATTATACACAAAACCCACTTTGTATACCTGTAACGTCTCCCCAGGCAAAGAGGTAGAGAATAAACAGTGGTTAGGATGCATAACCGTCATGTATATATACAATACAAGACGGTTATGCGTCCCCCCACCATGTGTTCTCTATCTCACCGGCTAGGGAGATGTTATGGATATGCACAATAGGTTTTATGTATAACAGCTGTATATTCCCCCTCTCAATGGTCCAACTAGGAGTTGTTTAGAGTATATAAAACAGGTTTGATTTATAACCGCCGTGAATATTATATATACATGACTATATTTTTAATTAACTATCGTATAAAATATGATACCAATGATATTCAGCTAAATTTAAATAATCATACGACGGTTTCTAAGACCACCGTGTATAATATATATAATAATTGATTAGGCGGTGGTTATAAACCGTCTCGTATATCACTTTTTTAACCAACATGTATGAGTTTTCTGTAGTGGTGCTAAGGCATGAGTTCCTTGTCCTAAATTAAGTTCTCTTTCACTTTAAGTAGTTAATGTTTTATTAAAGCTATCACTTGTTGATAATATGATCCCCAAAAAACATTTTCAACAATTTCCACTTAATCCACCTTAATCATTAAGGGTTACAAACAAAATCAAGCCATGAAATGCTATTTGATAGATCACAAGGATCATATCATACCAAGTCATGAAAGGCCAAAAGATAAAAAGTCATTTATATCCCAAGTACCTAACCACTTTATTCTAATTATCCATTCATTCACATGTGACATGAAAATCAACCAACAAGGTCAAGTCAAAGTGTGGTTAAACCTAAAACAATGTCTAAATAATAAGGAAAGACATCATAAAAGCCCATGACATTGCCAATAAAGGTTACCATAGATTCTAGGTGGAACTAATTGAGCGATATTAGAAATTGGTTGACTGGTCTAGACACTTCCAAACCAAACAAAGTAATAACATGCACAAAGCTAGTCATCTAGTTTGGCTAACAAGTCAGTAGTTCTACATACACAATCAACTAGTTTGATCCAAACCAGCACATGTGGTTAGATCAAGATCAAAATTCTACAAAAATACATCAACCAGTTGACTACCACTGAAGACCAATCAACTAATCTAGGCGAAAATAGCCCAAACATGTATTTTTCTTACACTTAACCAAATCACATGCTTTTAACATCAAATTTAAAACATAGAAAGCATCAAATATGACTTATCAAAATCTCCAAAATTAACATAATTCATGTTAAACACACAAATTATGCTCAAATATACTTAACATACATAATTTATGCTTCAAATCATCAACACAAAAAAAAATATCTAAAAATCATGCTAACACTTGCGCATGGTCAAATTTAACAATATACACATGCTTGAAAATCATGACATACATACAAGGAAGATCATGAAATCATGATTACAATCATCTGCAAGTAAGTTATTAACACATTAACAAAATACATAACATGCTTTCACACAAACTTTATCATCTATATAGATGTTGGGTCTACCTAGTTTCCAGGTGCTCAAAGAAAAAAGAAGTAAAAGAACTCTTCAAACATCAAGTCCCAAAACTCTCTTGAAGATCTTACAAGATCCAAGACAAATAATAATAAAGAGCAAGCTAGACATAAAAAAAATAGAGATAAGGGTGGGAGAGAACCAAGGATAGAATGTATACACTTCTTGGAAAGAGGATGAACCAAGGGAGCAAGAAATTAAATTCTTCACAAATAACCTAAAAAATAATCATCTCTTAATTAAACATAATAAGTTGTTGTTTCCTCAACCTCTTCGACATGTTTAAAAAGGTCATGAAGGTCGTTCATATCAAGGTTATTGAGACCTCGGGAAGCAAGAGGAAGCTAAAGGTTCCAGATAGTGATTAGGATTCTACCTTGTATAGGAGATCATAGTGGCTAGCACCAGGCTATTTAGGGTGGATTTTGTAGGGGAGGAGGCCTAGGTCAGATCGGGCACTACCACTACAAGCATTACAAATGAGACAACCCAGGAAGAACTTGTGAGGGTCAACTAGTCCAGTGCTATAATTATGGAAAGCATGGTCATTGGAATTTTGAGTGCTTCTAGGAATCCCAAGATGGAGTTTAAAGGATGTAATTGAAGCCATGAGGATTGGTCACCTACCATTAGTAGGCAGTGCAGAGGACCCCACAGCAAGTAAATAACTCACAAAGTAGAGATAATAAGGGTAACGCTCTAAATTATCGTCCACTGCCATAGAGAAGAGGTATGGGTCAAGGATCCAACATTGGGAATGCTCAGAGAGATCCAAAGTTTGTGTAAATCCTTCTTATCTATTGATTAGAGGTAGATGCTAAGGCTAGGGGCCTAGAAAACCCTCCTTCTGGTATTTTAACCATCATTGCTTCCAGACTTATACTATGTGTGGTGGTAACACCTAATAATTTTTACAATTAATGCTTCTGCAAAATAAAATTTTAAGTGGTAAAATGGGGGTCTCACGGTGGACCGGGATTCACTAAATCAAAACAAAAAATTAAAGTTAGTAAAAAAAATTGATCCTAGTTTGATTAATCTTACCCTTAACCTAGAATTATGGCCTTTCTCTTGATAATGAAATAGTCAGATGATCAAATGTCTATAATGGGCTTCAAGGACAATTTAATGAGTAATTATAACCAGTCGATTGGCTGCATAGACCAATTGATCAGTCTTGGCACTACTAGAGCTTCACAACCACCCTGAACCGGCATATTGATTGAAGTAACCGATCAAATATTCTAGGAACCAATCGATTGGTTTAGTCAAACTAATCGATAGGTATAAGCCGAGAATAAGTCCACTAAGATCATAAGCTAACTGGTTAATTGGTATACTAGACCATTCAATATGTTCCAAGGGTTAGTTGATTGGTCATGGTGGCTTACCGATTAGTTTGGACAAAAACTACAATAATCCAAAATTTTATAACCTTTGTTTCTGGGGTGTTTATCCTTTTACTTGAAACCTTATTATTATTATTATTATCATCATCATCATCATCATCATCATCATCATCATCATCATCATCATCATCATCATCATCATTATTATTATTTTTAATCTTTAATCTATAATCCAAACAAATTCTTAAATATTTTCTTTAAATTATTTTACCATTCTCCTTTGGCCTTAAACCTCGCCCTAACTATGAGGAATTTATATTTTAACCTAACTTCAATCCCAGATGATTGATAAAATATTTTTTTTCTAATTTCTTAATCTTAAATTTAAACGTAATTATAATTTTAACCCAAAATACCTTATTATTTTATCTTTTCTTTCCCCCTTGTATTTCTCCTTTTCCTTTATTTTTTTCCTTTTCTTTTCCTTCTTCTCCTATCTTGATCAACCTGGTTCTCCCCCATCCTCTTCAAGCCATGCACCTCCATCACACATAATCTCTTTTCCTTTCCTTTCCCACAACATGTCCTCCTGCACTCTGTCCCTAAAACTTCACACCTCCCCAACCCTACACCCGTGCCACACCTATCTCTATCAAACCTCACCATCCTCAATCGACTACAAATACTCCACGCCTCCCCTATATTTTTGTTCGAACCAATGCCCATCCAGAAAGCAGCATCACTACTAAACTCTTGCCTGACCTTCTTTCTTCTTTCCTTCTCCATCTTCTTCCTCCTAGCTCCTACCTCTAGGTTTTTTTCGCCACCACTCTTCACCAGCAACCAACCACCACTCCCTTCCTTTCCCCTTCTTCTTCTTTCTCATGTGCCCTACTCAACCTCCCCATCAATCACCACCCTCAACTAATTCCATTTTCATCCCTTCTTCTTATTCCCATTTGTCATCTCTTCCTCCGCCAATTCTCCTATTTCTAGTTTCGTTCACTACACTGCCATGCACCTTCCCTCGTATGACCATGCATCCTTCCTTGCACAGCCTGTGCACTCCTCCTCATAAAACTATGTGTCCTACCTCAAGCATAATTCCTTTCACATCTATGCTCCTCCACACACCCCTCACATGATGCCTTCACCATCCAACATTACTAATATCCTCCCCCTATCATTATTCCTCTAGCCTCGAGCAATAACCAAAACTGCCACCACCCCATCTCCCTTCCTCTCTTGCACTCAGGCACCACACTTTTCTCCTAGCCCTTTCCTAGATAAGTTGAAACCTCATGATATCACCTCCCATGATGCACAAGATACCCTTGCAACCCCCAACCCAACTGCATCAACCTCTATTACAACTCCACCTTGCCCAATAATAGCCTTCCCTAGCATTACCTCTAGGTTACCCTTAACCACCCTCATCATGTTGCCCCTCACCCAACTACGTCAAGCCATCATCGTTTGTCCCCTCTACCCTTGCCTTCCTCCTCTTTGCTAGATCTAATCTTCCTATGTGCATGACTCATGCTGCTAGCCCCATACACCATGAGTTTTTCTATGTTTGATTTTCAGCTAACTCATGTGTAGTTTTTGTTCTTAATTATTTATCTTATTAATTGTTATTTTATGAGTTAGATATTAATATGATTAATGCTGGTTTAATTTTCAGGTAAAAGAGCTTGATTAGTGAAGCTTGATAATTTTTAGTAGGTTGCTAATATTTTGTGCTTTTTTAAAAATTAGGTAACCCATATGCTTTATTAAAATTTAAATATCACATGATAGCATATTATAGTTTTGATGTATAAACTTGTATTGAGCATGTACATTGTGTTGTTATTATCTGCTTAATAACATCAACATGAAATTTGGTAAAATAGAGCATGGTGATTTGTATAAAATATTATGTATGAAAGCTTGCTAAAATGGATTTAATTTTGGAAATAAATTATGTATGTTATGTATGTCTAATATCATAGGTTGAGCATGCTTAGGAATATTATTGGCATGATTATTATCATAGTGTGCCCTGAGGCAATTTGTTCTTTTTACATGTATCATGATAATTATTTCAATAATCATTCGTAATATGTACTATTGATTGTTAAGTATGGAATTATGTTATTTGATGTTTTAGAAACTCATGCTAGAGTTTTACGTGTTAAATCATGTGTAAGGGGGGAAATGGTCATTTGTTATGCCTAGTAATTTATTTGCATGCTAAAATGTCTAATTCATTGTATTTTATACTTTTCATGATAAATTATTAAATAAAATGGAATTAGTATTTAAAATGGATGATGATATGGTAATTATGGTCTCAAGGGCATTTTATTCATTTTTACCTTAATGAACCTAAATGTGAATAATTGAACCTAAAATGACCTTAGTAAATTATTAGGTTGACCTTAGTGTTGACTTTGATTATAACTATCTTGAATAATTGGAAATGAGTAAAAATAGTTAAGTATGGAAATTGATTCTATGTGTTTATTATGTGGTATCATGGAAACCTTAATAAAATATTAATATTTAAAGTGAAATACCAAGATATGGGTAATGGGGGCTCTTTAGGGATCACTATCCTAAAAACGTTGTTTAGTCCATGATTGGTTTTGGATTTTGTTAGTGTGCCTTTGTGTCCCAACTAGACCCTATATATTACTCTATTTAGCTCTAAAGACTTTGTATAGGGTATGTATACTTTTAGATTAGGTGTCCTTGTTAGTAGGGTATTGTTTCTCCTTTGTATGACAGTGCAACCAAGGTAACTTAGTAGAAATGGGTTGATAGTCGGTAGGATACTATGTTGCCTTCCTGTGTCAATATAACCGGAGTACCTTAGTGTCTTTGGATTGATATAATCTCCCCTCCAGCAAATTAAAAATGGAAGTAATTATTGTTGATTTGAATTGAAGTGACTATTAGATTAGTTTGGTAGTAGCTTCCATGCCTACCTGTGGTTCAATAGTAACCTTTGTGCCTACATATGGTTTTATGTAATTTATTGGCATGGATGTTGAGTTATGAGCTATATTGTGAATGTGATGGTTATTGGGTTAAGTTTGTTTCTAATCATTACTTCAGAGAGCATCCCTTAGATTTTCGATTGGTAAGTATTATTATGTTCTAAATGAACGAACATGAGTAGTATATAGCCTTGGTAATATTTGTTTATCTTATATGATTATTGTATTTTGGTCATCGCATGTATATTTTAGTATTTCATACCATGTTCTCTTATGACACCTTCTATGTGTTTCATGTGATCTTTTCTTGTGTATTTTTTTTTAATAGTGGGTTACTCAGTACCGCTGTACTCATGGGTTCCGTTCCAGAGCCCATTGCTTATTTAATAGACAATGGTGACTTTACAGGTTAGATCATGAAATCAGTTGAAGACTAGTACTGTGTGTTGAGAGTTAGAACTATCCGGTTTCATGTTCGATATCTTTTGATCTGGATATTCTTAGACTCTTATATCCTCTTGTATTTCCTTTCTTTTAAATTTTATAACCGCTTATTGTTTGTATTATCAACATGATGTTAATTGGCTTTGTAATCTCTATTTTGGTTCTTTTAATTGTGCTATCATTTTAAGTAGAGTAACATTTTTAGTTTTATCACTTAGTATGAGAATGGTATAGGAAATCAGATTTGTACCAAGTGTGGCGGTAAAACCCTACATTTTTATTATTTTAGCTTTTGTAATTAACTCTTTAAACAAAAATTTTAAGTCCTAAAAATGGAAGTGTTGCAAAAAGATTCCTTACCATGTACATTTATACCCAATAAAAATTCTCCAAGTTTTTTTCATGCAATCCAAACATCAATCATATATCATATAAGGTCCATAACAAGCAATATTTAGGGACTAACATGTGCAATACTTATATCATGCTTAGAATATAAGTAGCATGTTGAAATCATGCTTGTAATTTTATCAAATCATTAAAAGAACTAAAGAGTCATATATCATATTCTTTCATGCTATAATTTTATGCAAAGCAATCTATACAACATACTACACATGATGATGATGCTAATATTCTCAAAATTCCTAAGGTAACCATGAATCTAAGTCATACCCATAAGGTTAATGCACACAAAACTTCAAGTTAGGATTTTCTATCTTTCATTTATTCTATCCTAAAATGCTCAGACATATTTTCATATATAAGACTCATTCTTTCACCATAACACATAACATAAACTTCACTCACTCATATGATTTTCCACAAAATAAGAAAGACAATGGTTTACCTCAAGAAACTTAGCAAAGCCCACCAAAAGAGAGCAAAAGTCTTCTCAAGTTGAAAATTCAACCCCATAACTCTTGAACACCTTAAAACATAATATTAAAGCTTAGTAAAATCCTTAAAATCTTACTAGAACTGAAATAAACTAGATATTTGAGAGAAAATTAAGAGAAATCAACCTCCTCAAGAAAATGAATAAATTAAGAGGAAAATAAATAACCCCTTACTCTTTTCCAAAATCGAACCCTATATGGTTTTAGAGAAAAACAAGAAATAGTTAGAGGAATGATTAGAAGAGGGAAGAAAGGTCAGCATTGGAGAGAAAAGAGAGAGAATGTGGGTGAAGCAAGTATGACAAAAAAATAGGGAGACTAGGAGATTGGAAAAAGAGAGAGGAGAAAATAGAGGTTTTGGCTTGCAATTGTTGAAGGTTTCTAGTGAGAAATGAAGGGTAAGGATCTTTATAAGTCAAACCCTAAACCCTATCTCGAATCTATGCCTCTATATGTATATTTAGGGATTTAGGGCTGCCTTTAAGGTGGTGTGAAGTGTTGGGACAAAAACATATAAGTTTCTAATGTTGAGATAGAAAAGCTAATAGAGACCAAGAAGGAGGCAGAGATCATGGAATGAAAAGGCAGAAGCATGGAAGGGAATCTCGCATATTTGGAATTAACAAGAGAGAGAGAGAAGGAAGAAAAATAAGATAAAGAAGATGGAGTCATGAAAGTGACTCTTAGGAATTCACCCCTCACAAATCAATTGTAAATCATTAAAATAGGTTAGGTAGGCTCAAATGATTTATAAAAATCATAAACAAACCTTCCAAAATAAAAGCACAAAGCTACAACATTATTGGAAGGAGATTCACAATAAAAATTGTGCTTGAAGAACAAACAACTAAGTCAAACTAGTTGACTCGCTTCCCAAATCATTTGATCAGTTTGCTTGGTTTCAAAGCTTTACATTAGGGAGCAACTAGTAGATCGATACTTGAAACTAGTCGATTAGTTATCCTGAAAATCATTTGTCCACTGAAATCCAAATGAAGCCCAGCTAAAATAATACCAAACTTTAAACATGCTTCTAAACCATAATTAAATACACTTAGACCACAATCAAACACATAGATTAACACACATTGAAGACCCTACTACTGAGATATTACTAAACTATTAAAAAATAATTATAATTGACTAAAATTTCTATAAAAGTAAAACTTTTAGAGATAATATTGATGCATAATTAATAGAATGAAAGTTAAAACAAAATGGAACATTTTTCCATGTGACCCTTATTTTAATGAAATGCACAAGATTCCCCTACTCTAATTTATATTGTACTAGATAACCATATGTATTTATATTTATGCACATATGGTCATTCCATCTATCTGATGACAAATATTGCTATTTTTTATGAAATGCCAAATTTACCCCTACCCACCTGTCTACTTAATTAGATTTTTATTCTAAAATTATAAAGAAAAACTTAAAACCACTTTATCTTCTCTGCTATCTTCATCTTCTTCCATGATCTTCATCCATAACAAACTATTAGATATGACCTAAATTTCTATTCATACCCTTCTTTAACCTTGAACCTCGGATTCATCTCTCTTTTTTCTCTCTCTCTCTTTTCTTTTTATATTCCTTCTTGTACCTCCTAATTTATAGAAATTTCATTCAATTCCTTTATTTATCCTATTATATTCTACCACAACAACCTCAACCCTTCACACACAAATTCTTAACCAATTCCTTTGCTCCTTTGTTTTTCGTCCTCTATTCTCCCTTCCATTGAGCTCATCCTTGATTTTACTTAGTCTGTTTTGAATTGATTACAATTTTTGAGTTATTAATGGTTTGATTCTTAGAGTTAGTTATCAAATCATTTGAGTGTTTATCATATTTTTATTCTCAATGCCTTTTGGTGAGCTTGTTCAAATTCTTCTTACAGGCTCCTAGGATTTTGAATCTAGATTGAATTGTTGATCAAGGGTGGTTGCTATTTGATTTTGTGATTTGTGTCCCGTCTTTGGAAGAATGAGTCCCAAACATGTTTTGGTTAGCTACTTGAACGGATTTGAGCTTGGAGATGCTTGTCATTCCATCTCTTTGTACATTATCATATTAGTGTGCTTCCACACAATTACTCTGAAATTTAAGTTTTTTCTTTTGGCTTTGTTTGGGATTTTTCTTTGATTACATGCCATCGATGATGACTAAGGGTGGTGGTGTTATTCTTCTTTTTTTTTTTTTGTCTTGGGTCACTGGAGTAATGCTTTGGTGTTGCTCTAGTTTGGATTTCCTATAGTTGCTTGGTTTTATGGTGAAGTAACTTCCTCCTTGGATGTTGTTAAATAGAGATATCTTGATTATGGTGAAGCTGCTTGTCCTTCTTCCTTCTTATTGGATTTTTTTTTGGATCTAGGTGGAAATGTACTTTTTGATGTTGTGTAGAGTTGGGAAAGCTCAAAAAAAAAATCAAGCAATATTAACTTTAAGATTTAATGCCATTGTACATTTGTGATTTAATTAGTTAAATTTAATGTCTTGTTAGTTGGGGTTTATTTATCAATACAGTTAATTTTGGAGTGGAGTAAGGTTGGAAGAAGTTGAAGATGGAAGCTCAAGTAAAAGCATTTGTTTCCATTTATATCAAAATATTACTTTAAAATTAATAACTTAACTACTATGTAATCAAATTTGATGGAAAACGTAAGAGAAGGGTAATCTATGCATAAAAATAAAAATATAGAGGTATCTAGCACATTGTAAATTAAAGTAGGGGTATCTAACACATTTCACATTAAAATACAAGGGCATATGGTGCAATATCCCAAACAAACATTTTAAGTTTGCAAAAGTTCTAATAGTGTTATGATAGTAATACCTAAGTTAAGATAATTAAAAAGGTGATAATACCTTTGTGAAATCATTAGATTGAGGTTAAGTAATATGTTACTTGAATAACGTTTATCCTTCTCTAAAGAAGATATACTTTGCTATTATTTTATTAAAGACTTTCTTGCTAAGGAGATCTAAGTTGGTTGATATAATAATAAGAACAACAACGGATTAGGTTGTGTTTGGAAAAGTATATAATTCCAACTTAGTCATTCATTTCAGTTAATATTACTTATTGTAATTTTTCTTGTTAAATAATAACTCACGTGTGCATAGTTCCCCCTTGAATATAAGAAAGATGAGTGATATGCTTATAAGCCTTGTGTCTATTGTAAATTGATTTAATGATGGAGCCCCACATGAATATATAAGTGGCCATACTATCCTCCTATTGAAGCCACATTTAAGCATATGGACCATTTGATATGGTATCAAAGCCTAACAATTGTTTTCCCCATACCGAAAACTGATTTAACCTCCGATATAAACAAAGATGAAAACTTTGACATGATACAGAGTGGTTGAAGATCTACCTAATTTATCTCTCAAGAATGACCCACATTGCATGTTCCATAAACACTTAGTAGTCAAATTATTATTGATTTGATCTTGGATATGAATGAGAAGGAAACATTTGACAAATTAAAAAGAATTATTACATTTTATAACAATTTACTATAAAGTATTTTAACAAATAAAATAAGATTAAAGTATATTTAAAAATATCAAATATAAAACAATTTATTTTATTCTCATTCCAACACCTACTTTACCAAACACATTTGTAGAATGAGACGAAGCCTAATAAATTTACGTTTTCTTTGGTCAATATAGATGTGAGCCAATCCCCTAGTTACTATTACCTCAAATGCAAAACCAATACAATAGGAACTCAAAACTCAAAAATACTTTAGACCCCTTATATTTGAAAGATTGAGATCAAGTTAGCCACCTAAAATCAATTTTTAAAAAGTTAATTATTTAATTTATCTGCATTATTTGCAAGTTACTTCTATTTAATCACCCAAAGTCATTATAATCTTCCTATTCGTTGAACATTCAATATAAACTTGCTTTCACTAGATGCCCTTATTATTAAGATATTTTTTAATTAATAAACTCATTAATTCCCACTTCATAACTGGATGCTACTATGTATTTGAGACATATATCTAGGCTTATATGCCCACTTCATATACCCCATAGGCATTCTATCAGGTTCTATTGATATGGCATAAACTTTAGGCTTTTACTCATGGTAGACTGAAAGCGAATCATTATACTATATTATCACATCAACCTATGAAGAGTTGACGCCAAAATAGGTAAAGAAGTGGTGGACACATTTGGTTTGACAATCGCTTACTCTTTCCAGACATTGTATTCCTATAGGCTAATCCTACATAATCGACTTCCCGCTAGGAAGAGATTGGTAGAACATGTGAAGAATATTGATGGAGGTGTGTATTTTGTGGTGCAGCATTTGAGACAACAAAGCATTTATTTATGCACTATTTGTTTTCATTTAAAGTTTGAAAGTGTATTTGGGCAACTAGTAGAGGAGCTGCAGGGTGGAGCGGGCAAGGGAAAATAGATTTGGTAAGGATATCCAGATAAGCAAGGTGAAAGAAGCAAGTTTTGTGTTCATTGTTTAGCACGTATATTGCAACAATTTGACATAAGAAGAACCTACAAATTTTAGGAGGAAGTCAACGTGAGGAGAAGTATCCTGTACTTTGTTATGACTCTAATAGCTAGACGAATATTTCACCCACATTATCAGACAAAATATGAGTGGTTAGAATTTACCAACTGATTGAAGGATGTAATACTCAACTTCCGAAGTAAAAAAAATTATTACTACTTATTACTTGTCATTAAAAAAAAACAAGGAAAGAACACAACTATATAGTACTAATGATACAATGACCGTCTAGATAAAATAAAATAGTAAATAATATGATATCATAATTCACGTTATTCTATGTAATTTCTTAATCTTAATAATTTTAATGATCGAGCTGTATATGAACTATAGCCATGCTAAATTCCTTTAATACGCCCTAAAAGCAATGCGTCGTGCAAACTAAAGGCTTCAGACTGCAGGTCTGCAATGTAACTATATAATATAACATAAGTTCATCAAAACATAGGACGCAAAGACTATGGAACAGGTTTTACATTCTTACATGAAAGAGTATCTATAGAAGTGAATGGACAAAAGAGCTGAACAGTTCATGGCTTGGCAGGAGAAAAAAGAGTGAGAAACAGAATCTCATAGGGCAACAAATTTTTTTTTTTTTTTTCAGTCTTGATTCTACCAGCTGCTAATCACAACTACATGGGTAACGTACAGGGAAACCCACGAGAAAAGGAAAAGAAAAAGAGAACCAACCAACCGCAGTCAGCCCCTTTACCTGTTTCTCCAACTCCTATGTAGCTCCTCTTCCTAGTCAGGCCTACAAGCTTCATTGCCCTCTCCACTAACAACTTCTGACCCATATCAAGACTACTACCCATTTTCTGTTGACCCATTTCCAGAAACAAGGTGTATAGGGACTGGTGAGAATCATAAGGGCACTAGTTTGAAAAGGAATCATGGTTGAGTTGCTTCGGTTGCTTCAGATCCAACCTCCGGTCTATCTACTTTCTCCCCAGAGAAGAAGAAATGACTGCTTTCAAGGCCTCCATCGAATCATCATCATGTCATCGATGCTATTTTGTAGAATCTCTCTCATCAATAAGCAAAAACGTGTTTTCGTATTTGCTCATTGCTCTTATGTCCCTCCCGAATGCATAAAATTTAGACCATACTGTCGTCTCATGTGTTCTGGTATCAATCTGGTGATTAGCTCTGGAGACGTGCCTGCCAGCTGCAGATTGATAAAAAAGGAATAAAAATAATGACTGGTTCCTTCTAACATGTTTGAAAGCAATGAATATATTGCAGCTGACTAAGGAGTGTTGTGCAACACAACAATCCAAAGTGCCCATATACGCTTTAAACAGGGGATTTAAGCCCCGATTGTATGGAGTTTAATAAAGTAGTCACAATACATACTTCCTGTTTAAAGTTGAAGAGAGGAGGTAATGGGCGGCCATTTGGTAGGCGACAGTTAGGATCCCTCAAATCATCGAAGAAAGAGTGTGCACATGCTTCTAACTGAAAATTAAGAAAGAATAAAGATAGATTAATAATACATTACTATTTCTCCTTTAGAAACTAACTACACAGCTTCAAATTTGATGGGAGATCTGATCCGGTATGGATTGTGTCCATCAGGTAGATGATGGTCACAGGCAGCCATAGCCCAAGAACAGTGAGAATATTCAGACTTACAGCAGTACAACGGAGACTTGGAGAGTACTGAAGTAACCTAGAGGTGAGATCAATTGCTTCTGGAGGCATGCGTTTGTGGAAAACCTGAAACAAGAAAAGGGGGGGGGGGAAGAGGTGCATTAGTAAGTAACCTATTACTTGGGAGCATTACTAATGAAAAAATATCAGCAGAGAATCAAACTTGTTAGAAGAGAATGCAAAGAAGCTGCTAAGATCTATGCCAAAAAAAAATATGTAAATGTACGCTCTAGAACAAGGTTCAAACTAATTCAAACCATCAGTTGACTTCAGAAGAAAGAACATGTGGCCAGTTAAATGTCAATCGTGACTTCAGAAGAAAGATCATGGCAGGCTAAAGATTTATCAACTGAAAAATTATGGAAAGAAATTTGGGAGTCATATTGAGGCTTTGCATTTATGAGGAATTGTAGCATAGCTGCACAAATAAGTAAAGACCTGAAAATATATATGGCAAAGCTGTGTACCTTGTGCCAGGGATGAGCTTTGATCTGCGGAAACCTAAAATCGGTGTAATTTGGGTTCATGCACCGTATTTCTTCACGGGTTGGTGTACCGAGAACCTAAAGATTCCAACAGTGTAAGTCAGTACCTGCAAAGGATTATTGCATGATTTCCTAGATTCAAACGGGTTAAACCTACCTTAATAATTTCAACAAGCTGATCCACAGCATTTTCTCCAGGGAATAATGGCTGCCCAAATGTTAAGAGGTTAGGTCCAACAAACGCACTGAATACAGATATCTGCCAGAGAAATTGAGCATATACACAAAGTATCAGTTATCTCTTATCAATCACTAACCTGACCCAAAAGAAGTTCGGCAAGGACACAGCCAGCAGACCAGATATCAATTGAGCTTGTATACTCAGTGGCACCAAATATCAGCTCAGGAGCTCTATAGAAACGGGAACAAATGTATGATATGTTTGCTTCACCCTTAACCTGAAATTCCAAACAAAAAGACAAACCATTTTCAATACAGAAGGAACAGTACTTGGCATCATCCATGGACCATTATGAATGACTTTCTGAATGCAGATAATTACAGAGAGCATGCAAAAACACATGAAACTGGAGGCTATGGTACAAAGTACAATTGAAACGCAGAAGGACAACACAAAATAACAAATCATAGTTTATACTTTAATACATACAGACGAAAACAATTAACATGAAAAAGAACATTAATGCAAAACAAATAAATAATATAGCAGACAAGGAGGAAGACATACAAGGACTTTTGCACTCCCAAAATCACAGATTTTAACCTGATGCGTCAGTGGATCAACCTGCATGCATGAGCCCATTGTGCATATTTAGTTAAACAGCTCTTCTAATATCATATTTAAGCTGACAATAATGACTCCTAATATGATAAAACACACACATACCAGTACATTTTGAGGTTTCAAATCCCTGTGGCAAACTCCAGCAACTGAATGCAAATATGCCAAACCCCTAAAAATCTGCAGAAAGCCTGTGTCTCATTTGCTAATAATGAATTTAGATAAAGACAGAAAACTAGAAAATGGAACAACATACACTTACCTGATAAGTGTATAACTTTACGTAGATCAGAGGCATTCTATGGTTACCAGTGGTATAGTGCTTCAAAACCCGATACATAGATTCTGGGACATACTCCATCACCAAGTTCAGAAAAAGTTCATTCTTGCTCGTTGTAGAAAAGAAGCAGTGCTTCAGCGAGATAACATTTGGATGATCCATCAAGCGCATCAGTTGCAACTCACGGTTCTTATACCTCCTGTCCTGTAAAACCTTTTTTATAGCCACTGTTTCCCCTGTTTCTAAGCATTTTGCCTGAAAAAAATACTAAACTCAGAAACAAGGAACATAACATACAAAGAGTCTTCCAGGTAGTTTCAAATGATCTCACCTGAAATACAATCCCGAAAGATCCAGTGCCCACAACTCGTTCAGCCATGTAACTGATTGTCTGCCATAGGAAAGATAATCAATCAAGAAACACTAAAGAGCATATGAGAAAACCAATAAATTAATAAACAACTCATATGGTGCGACATTAAATGGTTGCAACTAGAGTGTAAATGAGCTGAGCCAACTGAGCCGGGCTGGGCTCTTCCTAACTTTTTGCACTGTAAATGAGCTTGAGCCCAAATTTGCTCAAACTCGGATCCTTTATTAAACGAGCCTAAAAATAAGGTTCGAGTTCGGCTTATTTAGCTAGCCGAGCCCAGAAAACTCACAAGCCGACTCTATTCATTTACAGTCCTAGTTGCAGCTAGTCCAAAGTTTCCCAAACATCCCCCTAGCTCAAGAATTTGTGGAAATCAAATTCACGATGCTTCACTTAGACAAGGTGTTTTGGGACATGGCTGTTATCTTTCGCTAATAAGACATGTGCATATAACACTATCTTCTCAAAGCCTAAAAGCTAGATAAGAACAATACAACTTAGTCCAAAGATGCAAAACAGGTGCAACAAGTCCAAAACCTTTCAAGTATCTCCTGTTTTACAAGTTTTGGGAGCCAAAGGCAAGATAAATTGCTTCACATATGAAAGGGTATATAAAAATGTAGCTGAACAAACCAAACTTAGCATATGTTGCATCGCCATGATAATTGAACAGCTGCTCCTGATCTGGAAACTGCATTATCCTAATATTCATGCACATGTGCAGCTTCCTTGATCGAAACCTACCATCCCCCAAACCCAATACAGAGCACTTGGAGAATCTAGCTCAAGGATACTGCTTTTTTAAGGAATTGATAGCCATAATATGCAACTCAGAACCTCAATTGCTATCACCACCAATGGTGCTATCCTCTACGGAACAACTATGTGAAAGAAATGCCAATAATAAGAGCATTCCCAATCAGACACTGTACTATAAACATTTCAAGTTTGAAGTATCTGAAGGTTGATGAACCTAAAACATCCAATAGCGTAATTACTAAAGATCCAATATTTAGTTTGTTAAAGGCTAGGTAACAAGAAGATTATTCCTTAGCAAAGGGATTTGCCTTCAATTACCTGCTTGGGTTCCCCATTTTTGCCCCCAATAGTGGTGGAAATAATGTGCCCAGTGACAGCATCAGTTGTGTCGATCACCTCGGCAGATAATTCCTACAGTCAATAACAACATTAGTATTTTTTCAACATACTTAAATCGGACATCAAGGACGAGGTCATGCACCCATTCGATTATAATTTATATGCATCAACCAACAATCATATCAGCTCAAATGGCAAAATCACAACACCGTAACGTCAAAAGCTCTGAGCAAATCCACAAATCTCAAGCTATGTTCTTCATTAAAAACCGCCAGAAATCAAATAATAATAAATTAAATAATCATCAACCGTGAATGCAGGCCGATGAATCCTACGCATCTAAGAGAGAAACCAAAAAAGGAAAAAGGGCATACCAAAGATCTAGCTATGCAGGAACAGGGAATCTAAAACATATTAATAAAATTATCATCACAAAGCAGCTTGGAGCAATGAAATCAGACCCGCCACAATTAGATAAACGAACAAAAAAGAAGAAAAATCAGCATACATACCGAATAACCAAAAATACAGCTGCTACGGTCAAGGGCATACCAAACAAATCCAGAAAAGAAGCTACAGAATCGCCATAATAGACACAATAGGAAAGAAAATTAAGCATTAAAGAGCAGTAAGCATGCATCAGAGCAGATTATACAATCTTAATAAACACGGCAAGTCAAAATCATTTTGCACAGCCATGGCTTCTGGATCTCAACTGGAGCTAGATCGTAGGAAAATAATAATAAAAAGGGTAAGAAAAGAGAAAGGAAAGGGAAGACAGAAAGAAAAGGGGAAGGAGATAATACCTTGTCGTCAGCCATGGCCGAAAGAGGGAAGACGGAGGGAGAGAGAGAGAGAGAGAAGCGGTCAGAGGGTCATGAGGAGTGTTTGGCTAATGAGATAGGGGGAGACAGTCAGAGAAGGCAAGGAAGGAATGAGGACCCAGCTACGACAAAAGCCATGTGAATCCAGCTCTCCACAGCACATCCCCTTTTTTCACTCTACATTCTTCCTTTTATTTTTTTCTTGCATATTGCGTCCTCATCGCTCTTTCTCTCCTCGGGTCTTCCCCATGGACCCCACCTTCCCTTCTTTTCCTTTCATTTTAATTTCAATAACCAACAACGAGGAAAATTCGTGTCAAGAAACAAACAACAACAAAACGGAGGAAAATTATTAGGTTCGAAATTAAATAAAGGAAAATAATCAGTTTAGATTATTTTCTTAAACTATATAAATTTATCTAGTTTTATAATATCCTTTTGTACAAATTAGATCCATTTACATATTAAATGTTAACATATTTACACAATACCTCATTAGTAATTTAGTGTTAATTATGTGCTAATATATCTTGATATAATAGTGCATCTACATATATGCATATGAGGATAATATTATAACTATCTAAAGATATTAATTTGGACAACACAAGTATATCCAAAAAAATATCTTTAAAATACTATTATATGATGTTACATAACATATGTAATGATATTGTTATGGATACATAAATATATTAGGGTTGTTTATATAATTCAATATCTAAATTAATACAATTTAAAATATTAAATAACAATTCTATATTTAATTTTGAATCAAATAATCGATTTAATAAACAAAATGTCATATAAATTGAATATTTAATCTGACAAATATAAATAATATCTAATCTAATAAATTATATATAAATATACAGATACTTTTTTAAAAAAAATATTCAATATAATCCTAAGTTTATACAAAACCTACGATATAATCCTAAATTTTTATAAACATACCAGATAACCTTGAGTTTAGGGAGTATTACATTACATAACTCTGTATAAAAAAGTAACTATTGACTATGTGTCAGATTTAAAATAATAAAAAACAACTTGCAAAATGACCTTTTTATCCCCTGATCCCATTTATTATTATTCCCTCATTTTCTTCCCCTATTTCCCACCAATTTATTAATACATAATACCTACAACACCCTAACACTTGTTTCTCGATTAAGAGTGAAACGTTAGGAAGACTTCAAAATCAAACTGGCACTCACTCTATCCTCACTTCAGAATTTTCCATAATCTTTAGTATGCACCCCAAATCTTTTGTTTACGTCCTGTTCCTCTTGGGAAAAAACAACACCAGTGTTAAAGAATAACTTGGACACTTAACAACCTCCGTATTGGTGCTATTGTTTCTCTTTGTTATCAACCGAACTCGTGCTTGAAAGAACCTAAGCGAGCACAAAAGGTATGCCACAATAACACTTCTTCTTCTATATATTCTTATTTATCTGCTATAGATATTATGTGTGTTTGGTGGATTTCATCCCTTTTGTCTTGGTATGGGTGCATGTATGTGCTAAAAATAAAGTAAGTAAATCTCGATGCTAACTTTTTCTTGAAATGTGAGTGACATAAATGAAGATGTGAAACATTTCATCCCTAAAAGTGTAATGAATTGATTGGGTTTCAAGGTATACATAAAAAATGGGTTATTTGCTTCAATTTCAGTAGAAATTAGGGGTTTTGTTTAAAAAATGTAAGCTAGAGTTGTTTTTTTTTTTAAGATCAGTACTAGTGATTGATTTGAAATACTATTCTATGCATTTTACTAAATGAAATCACATATAAAAATTTAGTGTTTACTTTGATTATATAAAAATTAAGGTAACTCTTTAAAATATTTATGCCATTGATTTGTTTAATACATGTTATATTTTATGTTTTATGTTAGTTAGTAGTGAGGTCACTATTTATAGCACATTAGAAACCATTATTTGCATTGATTTAGAAGAAAATATGGATTCTGTAAAACATATTAGAAACCAAACAATGTTGATTGAGTGTTTTACTTTATTGTAGGTAACATAAATGTTGATTGGGAAATGGTTGATTATTCATTATAAGGATTATCATAATGACATCAAGGTAAATTATGTTTACGCTTATAATTTGTTCGACTTAATATCTAATTTAGATGAGTGTATTTTGAAACAAGATGTGTGTCCTCCTAAAAATCCGGTATGTGAGTATAAAAAAACAAGAAAGGATAGACCATAGTGCTTATTAGTGATTTTGTATTGATGGTTATTTTTTTTATCAATTTTTGTAAGGATGATATTCACTGGGGGGTGCATGATATCAATTACATAGTCCATTTTAGGGATTGACGATTTACCCATTCAGTGACTTTAGTACTAGGCGTTCCCAAAATAGGTACTATTAGGTCAGGTGAATTCAATAATAGATGCTTGTTGGCATTTTTGTAACACCCCCAAAATTTACTACTAAAAAATTTCGTTTAATTAAAAGGTTTAACGGAATGAAATAATAAAACCGTAAATTCAGGGGGCATTACCGCCATACTTAGTACTAGATCGGTTCACTCCTACCGTTCCAGTACTAAGTGTTAAGGCTAAACAGGTTACGCCAAGCACAAGTCATTAATAAAACACAAGTCATACAAAAGTCAGAGTGCGGTTTAGAATTACAATCCAAAAGGTAAGTGACTAGAGTTTTTCAAAACATAAAGCACAGTACGATATCACATAATTAGAATAAAGTGATACATGGTCCAATAAAAGAAAATAGAGTCCGGCCGAGTCGCTCTCGATCCCCAATTCAGGTCTAGGCTCAACGCTCCGCCCCACCCGATGCCTCATAAGTGTCATAGGCATCGAAGACGTCATCCCCTACCTACACAAGCTCATATGGGTCTTCTACTCGTGGGAATAAGCAGTATCCAAGAAATGGGTGATCAGTACACTACGTACTAAGTAAGGTAACCATATGTTAAGGCTAAACATACAAAACATACAACGTAACATACATGACATGGTCATATAGACAGCATATAGTAACACAGATAATGAAGGTTGACTATGGTCCAGTTATACTTATTCTTTGGATCTCTGGTAAATATAGTTGTTTCACACCATAATCTTTATTAATCCATGCGAGTGCAGGAACCCCACTATTATAGCCAGTGGATCGGTCACTTATAGGGTAAAACACACATAACCACTATTTTTGCCGATGGATCAGTCTCCAAGGCAGAACGCTCCTGGCCACTATTATACCGGTGGATCAATTTGGCCCCGACTCTCATGGTGTTTCACTGTAATTACATAGTATCTTTCCCATGATTCATTAGCAACTTAATGTTTGGTTTGTTGAGCTCGGGATCCCCCACTATTATAGCCGGTGGATCAGTCACGTATAGGACAGAACGCACCTAACCACTATTATATACAGGTGGATCGGTCTCCAGGGCACCCGACACCTAGCCACTATTTATGTTGGTGGATCGGTCTGGGCTCGGCTCAACAATCTTACTATTTAAGTGATTAATATCTTATTCGTGTCTTATTGGATAAATGAAATACCCCAAAAATCCTAATTTAGGAATTATGGCAAAATAATGATTTATTAGGGAAAATTAAGAAAATAAATTACTTTATTAAATAAAGAGGAAATTAATTGAGAAAAATAAAGAGAAAGTAATAAATAAATTATTTAGAAAATTTTGGACATTTTACTAATTAAAATGAAAGTGGAGGAAAATTACCCAAAATAGTTAATCTAAAAAGGTAATTAAATTATTATTTTAATAATTTTTAAATATTCAAGAAAAAAAAAATATATATATATAAATGTATAATAATTCAAAAATATTCTAAATAAATTGTGCAAAAATCCAAAACCCTAAAGAAAACCCTTTTTCTCCCTTTTTCCTTTTTTCCTTTCCTTTCTTTTTCCTTTTCCTTCTTCCCCGCCGGATTTGGGCTTCGCCCAGCCCAATTCCCCATCCCTTCTCCCCTTCCCACAGCCCAGCGTCGTCCGCTGGCTGTCACACGACTGCAACGCAGCGTTTCACCTTTCGAAGTCGTCGAAACGCCGCGTCGCGTAAATGAACCTTATGACTGTTGCCCATCCAACGACGCGACGCCGCGTTTTGTCTCTCTAATTACTGAAACGCCGCGTTTGGTTTAAAAATTTTATAACCGTTGCCAAACCAGTCGGCTTGCCTCCTTTCTTTCTTTTTCCCTGGACTGCCGGTCCAGCCATGTCGTCGTCTTCTTCCTCGCGACCTGCAACTGTCGCGGCCTGCAACCTCCGACAATGTCTGCCATCCGGCCGTCCTTCCCCTTCCATTTCCGTCCCTTTCTTTCCCAATTCGACCCAACACACCCGTCCTACCCCTCATGCGTCCTGTCGTCTTTCCCTTTTCCCGCACCCTGCCAAACAGCAAGGCATGCGCCGGCTGCCACCACCGGACGGCGGCCTGCCGCACCTGCCCCTCGTGCCATCACTCTCCTTCGTCGTTTTCCCCTTCACAATTGCCTATAAATACCCCCCCAAACGGCCAAAGCAAATCCTCTCTTTTGGACCTTACTGAAACCCTGCCTCGCCACCGCCAGAAAAGACGAGCTTTCCGTTGCCGCCAGGAACCGCCGCGACCATCGCCACACACCGAAGCCCTCCCTGCACCGTCCTCCACACGACCAAGCCATCGCCGCCCCCTTCCTTGCCTCGCACGTGCCGCCTTAGCCGTGCGAACCTCCCTTCCCAAAAAAACGACCACCACACCCTATCGCTGCCTCGCGCCACCTTCTGCCGCCACCTCCGCCGCGATCAACCCCCTACCACCCTCCAATATAACCACCAGGCCCTCCTCTACCTTCCTATACCCTCCTTAATCCCTAACTCCTTCTCCACCAACCTCCACCACCCTCCACCACCTTCGGCCGCCGCGTCAGCCACCGCGCGCCGCCACCCCTTGCCACGCCACCACCCTCACTCCACTCCCCTTCACCTGTTATTTCTTCCCCCACCTCAGACTTCTCCTTTCCTCCTCCCATCTAACCTCCACCTTAACCTTTCCCTCTCTTCTCCTCCTCCACCGCCGTCGTCGTCGCCGCCGGACCACCACCGACCCTAGGTGGTTTTCCACTCATCCAAACCCTAATATTCCTTTTATATAGCTGCTATTAAATTTAACTAATATTAATGTTATTATACTTATCATTATCATTGTTATTATTTCTTTTATTATTATTATTATTAGTATTACTTTTATTATTATTACTAATATTATTATCTCTATCATTAAAGTTATTACTCTTACCAATACTATCATTCCTTCGATTTTATCTTCTATTATACTTAACATTAGTATTATTATTAGTATTAGTATTATTATCATTATTATTATTATTATTATTACTATTATCATTATTAATATTATTATTACTTAACCTAACCTTACTTGGTTATTATTGTTGTTGTTGTTGTTGTTATTATTATTATTATTATTATTATTATTATTATTATCATTATCATTATTATTATAATTAACACCTTTATCATTATTGTTAATAGTAATACTACTTTTATTATTATCAATGTTATTTAACTCAAGTTGGTGTGTTATCATTTTGTTGTTAAATAAGAAGAATACTTAAACCTTAGTACCTTACCATTTAATATTATTCCTAATGCCTTTAACACTAACATCATTACTATGGTATCATTATTAGTTATTACTATTATTACTATTATCATTATTTTGTTTCTATTATTGTGACAAAAACATTTGAACCCGTATATTATTATTATTCAAAATACAACTTTTATCATTATCACCTTTAGGAATACTTTACTTGTGGTATTGTGATTATTGTATTATTATTTTAACCCTAACACTATTATTAGACTTAGCCTTAAAAACGCTAGGGTTTCTATCACTATAAACATTAGTGTCACTATTAATAGTTTTATTATTATTACTATCACTATTTTCCTATAGCTAGCATGAACCCTGTTACTACAAGAATAGAACTAACGGGTCTACTAATATAAGGATAACAATAAGTATAAAAAATAAATACATTTTGACTAGTAATATTTAGTATACTAAATTTAAGATAAAAACCCTAGTTTTTGTATAATACCCTCTTTAGTAATAAGAACCCTAATCATAAACTAGAATAAGGGATGATGGTACTTTTGAGGGAAACTAATACTTAGTATTTTTCCCTTTTTATAGGTAATCCTAACCAAAGCCCTAAGGAGTTAGAGGAGCGTGCTCCAAGCCCGGCGTCGCCTTAGGTAAGGACGAAGCTATGGCCCTTGTGTGATATGTGACATGTATGTGTTGAATGTTGTATATGCCATGCTATGTCGTGTATTATATGATTGTGGATAACTTGTCTTATGTGTAGCGCAGCTTGGAGATTGAGGTATGTCGTATGTGCTCCCTATGCCATGAGCATGACATGTATATGTATGATGTGTTATGATATGGTCCTCTAGGACATGCATGTTAGGTTAAATAATAATATGAGTTGGGAATAAGGATGACAAGAAATAAATGGGAAGTGAGTTCACTAAGGGGGATACGAGGTTGACCTAAACGCCTCATGATCCATGAGAAAAGATTTAAGTGAGAGGAATGACCAAAATAAATGAGAGTTGGGAACCATGTATGTGAGTCTTAAAATTTGCATGGCGACTTGGGGTGTTTGCATGGGATGGCTAAATCTTGCATGGGGGTGAATCTTACGTGAGAAAAGTTGAATTAGGGTGTAAATAAGAGAATGGGAGAGTTGTGGAGTGATTGGAGACTTGGGATGAAAAATAGTACGTAGGGTGGTGTAAAGGTGTATAATGGACCCGATTAGGGTTTTTGGGGGAGAAAGTGGAAATTTGGGAAGTACAAAAGTAAGAATGATTAAGGAAGGGTGGAGTATGGGTTAAGAGTGATAATTCAATTATATAAAAGATAAGTATGGGTTTCCATATGAAAGAAGAGACTTGGGGATGAAAAGAGAGAGGTTACTTGTGGAAGAAGTAAGGTACTAGGGTTTGATGTGGCCAACTAGGGTTTTGTCGGTCACATGCGAGGTCGAGGAGTAAAGTGATATGCCTTGGGGTTTGACCTAATAAGGGTGAGATGTGGGGTGAGGAACAAGTAATGGTAAGATAAGTGAGAAGAAGTTGGGCCACATAGGTCCAACTAGGGTTTCCAAGGGGAAAACCCTAGAGGTTGAGAATAAGCGAGATCGATGTCATAGGGTGTTGGCCTTAACCTACACTCTAAGGAGTTAGTCTTTCATTAGGTGTGAGTATAAGGGAAAAAGGATGTCGGGGTGTGACAAGGGGTGCAGGAGTCTCAAAATATGGGACGGGCCCTCTTGAGAGAGAAGTAGTAGAATATCAATGACATGCATGTCAAGGGTGGAATGTTATCTAATAAGACACGGATAAAACACTAATCATGTAAAGTGAAAGATTATTGAGCCGAGCCCAGATCGGTCCACCGGCAAATAATAGTGGCCAGGAGCCGGGGTGCCCTGGAGACCGGTCCACGGGCAAATAATAGTGGTCAGGAGCGTTCTTCCCTGAGTGTATACTTTCCGGTCCACCGGCTATAATAGTGGGGGATTTCGTGCTCGATAAACCAAAGTAAGTAAGTTAAACCATGGGAAATACACTAAGTACTTACAGCGAAACACCATGTGAGTCGGGGCCAGACCGGTCCACCGGCAAATAATAGTGGCCAGGAGCATTTTGCCCTGGAGACCGGTCCACCAGCAAATAATAGTGGTCAGGAGCGTTTTGCCCTGAGTGTATACTTTCCGATCCACCAGCTATAATAGTGGGGTTCCCGTACTCACATGGACTATTAAAGCATATGTGTGGAATGGACATATTATTAATGAGAATAAAGAATAAGTCACCGGGAAAGTAATCAGGCCTTATCATGTGTGCTATCACATGTTGCCTATATGATTGTGCTATGTGTGTTATGTGGTATAATTGTATACTTGGCCTTAGCGCACCTGCTCCCTTACTCAATATTGGACCCGTATTGATACTACCTTGATTGAATGGGTCCTGTGATGATCCACCGATGGTGAGGAGCAGACCTCCTGTGCAGGTTTATGATTGGGTATTATTTTGGGGTGGAAGGCTTGACTTGAGTGAGTAGGCAATTCGGATATTGATCCTTCGGGACTTGTTTTATTTAGCTGTATTTTGTACTACGCTTCATGTTTTGAAATCGTACTCTTAAGTTGTAATCCTAAAACGTATTCTAAATACTAATTGACTTGTGTTTCGTTAATGATTTATGTTAAATGTCGACACATGTTTTACTGTTTTGCACTCGATGTTGGTTGGTTTTAGCCTTAGCACTTAGTACTAGAACGGTAGAAGTGTACCTGTCTGGTACTAAGTGTGGCGGTAATGCCCCCGAGTTTACGGTTTTGTCTTCCGGTTCCGCTAAACCTTTTGATTTAAACGAAATTTTTCAGTAGTAAATTTGGGGGTGTTACAATAAAGCTTTTCACCCTTGACATGCATATCAACAACCTTCTACTTCTATTCTCCCAAGGGGGCCCGTCCCATATCTTGAGACTCCTGTGCCCCTTATCATGCCCCGACATCCATTTTCCCTTATACTTACACATAATGAAAAACCCAACTCCTACGAGTGTGGGTCAGGCCCAACACCTCATGACATCAGCTCCACCTACTATCACCCTCTAGGATTTTCCCTTGAAAACCCTAATTGGACCGATGTTGCCCAACTCTCTCTCACTTACACTATCATTACTTCGTTTATCACCCCATACCTTATCTCATTTAAATCCAATCCCAAATCATATCATTTTACCCCTCGATTCCACATGTGACCGAAAAACCCTAGTTGGCCACTTAAACCCTAGTACCTTTCTTCTCCTACAAGTAACCTCTATCTTTTTCACCCAAAGTCTCTTCTCTCCCATGGAACCCATACTCACCCCTTATAAAATAAATTTCCACTCTTATTCCATACTCCACTCTCCCTTATTTGTTTTTACATCCACATTTTCTTTTCCAGATTGGTGCTTCCTCTCAAAACCCTAACTGGATCCCTTATACACCCTTACACCAACCTACATACCATTTTTCGTCCCAAGCCTCCAATCACTATAAAACTCTCCCCTTAGCTTATTTACACCCTAAAATAACTTTTCTCACGTAAAGATCATCCCCATGCAAGTTTCATCCACCCCATACAATTCTCAAAGTCCCCATGCAAATCTTAGAATTCACATGCATGGTTCCCATCTCTTTTTCATTTTGGTCATCTCTTCCTATTTATTTTCCTTTCATGGACCATGAGGTATTTTGGTCAACCTCATATCCCCCTTAGTTAACTCACTTCCCATTTTCTTTCTTTTTATCCTTTCATTCCCATATCACATTACCAATCATCCTAGCATGCATGTCTTAGAGGGTCATATCATATCACATCATAATCACCATATATACATATCATACTCATGCTATAAGGAAACACACAAACATACCTCAACTCCAAACTACGCTACACATAAGACAAGTTAATGACAACCATACGATGCATGACATAGCATGATACATAACATCCAAGGCATACAAGTCACACAACACACATAGGCCTTAGCTACATCCTTACATAAAACGACGCTAGGCTTGGAGCACGCTCCTACGCCTCCTTAGGTTTTTGGCTTGATTCACCTATAAGAGGAAAAAACTAAGGATTAGTTTTCCTCCTACCAAAAATACTATTATTTCTTATTCTAGTCTAAGATTAGGGTTGCTATTATTAAAGGGAGCTTTATAAGTGAAAAATTAGGGTTTTTACCATCAAGTTAGCCTACTAGATATTACTAATCAAAATATATTTATGTTACTATTCATAACTATATTTATATTATTAAATCTAATGGCTTTATTTCTTCTAATAATAGTACTAATACTTGTTATAATAAAATAGTGATAATAATATTAATAGTAATACTAACACTCCTAGAAATAGAAGCCCTATTATTTTTAAGGCTAAGGCTAATAATGGCTTTAGGGATAAAATAATAATATAATATTAGTAATACTAACAAAGTATTAATATTACTAAAGATAATAATGATAATAGTTATATTTGGAATAATAATAATATAAGGGTTTTTTTTATCACAATAATATTAACAAAATAATAACAATAATAATAGTAATAACTAATAATGATACCATAGTAATAATGTTAGTAACAAAGGCATTAGGAATAATATTTGCAATATTTGAATAATAATAATAATAATAATAATAATAATAATAATACTAAGGTTGGGTATTCTTCTTCTATAGTAATAAAATGGTAACATGCTAGTTTTGGTTTCAATAACATTAATAATAATAAAATAATAGTAATAATGACAACAACAAGAACAACAATAATAATAAAAATAATAATGATAATAATAGTGTCAAGCATAATAATAACAATAACAATAATATAGTAACTGAAATGATAATAATAATATAAGGGTCCAAATATTTTTATTAATAAAAAAAGGTGATAATGGATAAAGTTAGTATTAACAATTCTAGCAAGAAAATAATGATAATAATAATGATGATGATGATGATGATGATAGTAATAGTAGTAGTAGTAGTAGTAATAACAACAACAACAACAACAAGGGTTATCATGATAATACTAAAATTGTAGATCTCCATTAATAGTAGCATTAGTTATAAATATTTCCAAGGTTAGGTGTAGTAGTAGTAATAATAATAATAATAATAATAATAATAATAATAATAATGATAATAATATTAATATTAATATTAATATTGATAATGGTAATAATAATAATATTATAGATAATACCATTAATATTATTAAATAGCTAATACTAGTATAAAATGGGTTTAAGGGTTGGGAAGGTTAGAGAACCACCTAAGGGCAGTGGTGGCACCAGCGGTGGCGACGGCAGCGACGGGTGTGGGAATTGGAGGTGGTGGAAGGAGGAGAAAGGAGGGAGGAGGAGAGGGAGAAAGGGAGGTGTGGGGAGGTAGAGGAGGCTCCCCTGGTTGTTTTGGAGGGTAGAGGTGGCGTTAGTGGCGATGGGATTAGCGGCGGGCGGTAGTGCGAAGGGGGGTAGGGGATGAGGACGGGTTGATTGGGAGGGCAACTTTGCACGCCCGTGGTGGCTCGTGCAGGGAAAATAGAGGGACGAGGAGGGCTTAGTTAGGTAGAGGGTAGGGGCAGTTCTGGGGGTGGTTCGGCCGACGGAGATGGGCAGTGGCAGTGGATTGCTCATCTGAAGGGGCGGCAGCGAGAAGGGATAAATTTCTGGGTTTCAAAATCAAAAACCAAATTAAGGCATCTTATGAGGTATTTATAGGTCAATTGGGTGGGTAATGACAAGGGGAAGTAGAAAAGGGAGGCGCAAATGCTAGGTATGCCGCCCGATGGTGGCAGTCGAGGCGGTTCTGCTATGGCAGGGACAACAAGGTCGAGGGAAGAGGGAAAGGGAATGGGGCAGGGTGCTCGAGAGAGGAGAAGGAGTCGGTTGGGGTTGAAAAAATGAAATAAAGCGATGGGAGAGGGAGGGAAGGACGAAAAACAACAGTGGTGGCCGGCGGAGGGTAGGGTTGCAGCTCCTCTGTTGCCGCCTGTGCCTTGGGAAGAAGAAGGGTCGAGACCGGCGGTCAAAGGAGGAAGAAAGAAGAAAAGAAAAAAAGAAAACGGACCGGCCGGGAAAGAAAGAAAAAAAAGGAAGGTAGGGTGCGGCGCGGGCCTAGGCTGCGTAGGGGGGAGGAAGCTGGGCTTCGCGTCTGGCTGGCCCAGGTCGGGGGGAAGAGAAGGAAAAAAAGAAAAGGAAAGAGAGGAAGAAAAGAAAAAGGGAAAAAGAGGGAGAAAAAGAAAATAAAAGAAAATAAAAACAGGTGGGTTGGGTATTTTGGTATTTTTAGGTCATTTAAAATAATAATATTTAGAAAATAATAATTAATTCCTTCTTAGATTAATTTTGGGCTATTTTTGAATAATAATAATTATTACTATTATTTTTTTAAAGTCCCATTTTAATTAGCAACACTCCCTAATTTTTTTTATCATTTTCCTCTTGATTTTCCCTAAATAACTCCCCCATATTTTAATAAAATAATTTATTTAATTAATTTCCCAAATAAATCCTTATTTAGCCATAATTTTCCAGAATTATAATTTTGGGGTATTTCAATTTTAGCCTTCTTTCTCCTTTCAAGGCCTATCCGAAATATCCTTGGTCGTGAATATCTGAATGAATAAGACGAACGACCTCGTGGATATCTTTGCTTCGGAACAAAATAATTAGAATTAGGCTTGATCAATTGGAATGTGTATTATCCATATAGGGTATTTTATTTAGTTATGCAATCAAACCAATAATTCGTTATTGGTGCATATAGCAACAACCATATCATCAAACATGTGTATTTTTTAAGAAAACAAAGGAATGTGGTTGTGCGTGGGAGAAGGTTAGCTATAGAACAAAAAGAAAGGGAAAGAAAAAAAATAAGAATTTGTCAAAAAATGGAGGGAGGAGTATATAAAACAACAAAATGAGGAGGAAATAATTAGGTAGAAGAAAAAGGCACAAAAAGGCAAAGGAATTTTCACTAACGATACTACAACCTACCAGATGACCCAAACATTTTCTTTATATCCTCTTTGTAATGTTGAAAATTTTGAACCTATTGCCAAGAAGCCTATTAAAGAGGCATTTAAAATGTATGAAGCATCCCTTGCAGTCAATCTCAATGTCCTCCTACTGAGCCTAACCATGAAACCCCGCAACTTACTTCCCCCTCTACCAGGTTTGGCCCCTCTACAAGGTTAATGATGAAGTCAATTACCCTATAAGAAATATACATAATAAAATGAGAGAAATGGATACAATTGCCAAATCAAACATGAGGTGGGGACAAAAGAAAAATGAATAAGATGTTAGAAAAGATGAGGGAGCTAATGCTAGGATGAGAGTTTTGAAAACAAGGCTAGGAAAGGTAAGGAGAAGGATGATATAGTTAAAAAGGCTAGTATAAAGGCAAAGAAGACCACATCATGTATGGATGATGAGGAGTGTAGTAGTAATGAGGACTAGTTTGATGATAGTAGTGGCAATGGAGGATGATAATGGCATTTTTTTCTCTCATTTTTCTATTTATTTAGATGATGGAGCATCATTTGATGGTTTGGGTGATTTTGATGATGTCTATGAGCCTTTAACATTTGATAAGGATCGTTTAAACTTTGATGAGGATCATACTAATAAGAAGTTGCCATAAATTGATAAGGAGTATAATAATGGCACTTTTCATGAGAGTAAGGATTTTGGTGACATTAAAATTGATATTTGGATTATTTTCCTAGATAGAGAGCATTTCATGTTCTTAGAGACTATAGAAAACAAGAAGGGTTTGACTTGATAATGATCAAAGTATAAATGAATACCTATAATATTGAGTGTGTGGTCGAAGGTTGTGAATGAAGAATTCATGGTTCTTGGTTAGTTGATTGTGTTTTTTTTTTGGTGAAGATAATCTGTATTGTACATACATGTCGAAAGTTAGATAATAATCATATGGCAACATGTGAATGGTTGGTGGAGAAAATTATGGAAGAATTAAGGGAAGATCTTGATGTACCTATCAAGTCTTTTCGTTCCATGATCCTAGAGATATATGGGGTTTTAGTTAAGCTTATATTGATGTATAAGGCAAGGATAGTGATTATGATGGATATTAAAGGGGCATATGATGAGTCTTATACTAAGATTCCTAATATGTGGAGATGATTATGAGGAACAACCTTGGATCAAGATATTATTACACCGCTACAAAAGAGGGAGATAACTTTTAAGTTTGATACATCTATTTCTTGTTCTAAAAACACATCAAATTTTGTGGAATCATTTAATTACACATTAAATTTGGATAAGACCAAACCTATGTTGTCATTGCTTGAAGGTGTGTAACCATTTTCATCTTTATCTCTACTTATTTAAGTTGTGGGTGTGTGCCAAATACCCCTATGCTTATATTGTAGGGCTATTTTATACAAATATAGTTTCCCTAACTGAAGTTCTTTGTGTTTTTGTTTAGGAATAAGAAGTGCCTATATGATTAGAATAGGATTAGGCAAGCATTAGGTGAGGGCTTTTCGGATGATGGTTTATGTACTAAAATATATGACAAGTTAACAAGGATTAGTGAGAATAATAAAGGATGTAGGAAAATAAGGTGTAGGCAGGGAAATTTTGAGGATAAAGATGGTGTGTCTACCATTATAGTCAATTTAATCACCAAATAATGTGGGTGTGGGGCTTGATAAATCACTAGTATTCTTTATAGGCTGGCCTAAAGGGTAATTGCTAATGAAAGGATAACAGTGGAACTTTATGGGCAAGTATTTTACATTTGAGACTTGTAGGTTGATATATAGGTACATCATCTACCTTTTCATTGATTCTAAATAGTGGCCTAAACTATACTTTCCCCCACTATGAAAAGAAGGATTAGAATGTAATACCTCGAATTATTGTAACCTTAATTTAGAATGTTTATCCTTTTATCCAAAAAATTAATATTTAAATATTAAATTAATTATTTAAGTTAACCTTTGACCTATAGATCTAGATAAATTATTTAATATATTATTATAATTATTTTATCTTACCCTTTTTAGTTAAATCAACCCTAAAGCCATAATTTTACCTAATTTATTTTTCTTAATTTAACACCCTAAATTTGGATAAACTAATATTATCCTAAAAACCTAAATTTAATATAATTTTAATTTTAACCGTAAATATATTTTCCTTTTTCCCTTTTCATTCTTTTCTCTTTTCTCTTTTCCTTTTCCTTTTCCTTTTCCTTTCCTTTCCTTTTCTCTTCTTCCTTGGGCCATCCCACTTCTCCTTTATTTTTTTCTCTTCTTCCTACAGCATCCCAACACCCCCTTCTTTCTTCTTCTTCTTCTTCTTCTTCTTCTTCTTCTTCTTCTTCTTCTTCTTCTTCTTCTTCTTCTTCTTCTTCTTCTTCTTCTTCTTCTTCTTCTTCTTCTTCTTCTTCTTCTTCTTCTTCTACTTCCTTGTACTAGCCTCTTCCCCTTTATTTCTATTCTTTCTTCCCGCACTGACCCAACTCTCTTCTCCCTTTCTTTTCTTTCCTCGCACTCACCATCCCAGCCTACCTTCTCTTTTCTTCTTCTCCCTCGTCGATTTGCCTTTGTCATGCACACCTGCCCTTGACCTACCTGCCCTTCCTTCCCTAACCAAGCAAACCCACCCTTTCTCCTTCCCCTCCTCATTTCCTTCCATTTCTGGCCCCTGCAACACCTCCCCCAACCCGCACCAACCTCCTTGCACCTTGTCACCTGCCATCCCCATCAATCCTTCACCCTCTCCCCTGCTTGCATCCTTCCCCTACAGACTTCCACCTATCCGTCGTACACCTGAGTCCTTTACGTCCCTTCTTCTTCTTCTTCTTCTTCCTCCTCGCGCCCTACCTCTTCTCTCCCGACCTTCTTCCTTTCTTTCTCCTTCTCCCCTACCTCTATTTTCCTTCCTCACAACCAAATCTCCTTTCCCTCTACATTGCTAGCTCGACCATCACCTCCACCATTACCCATCTTCCTCATCTCTTCTTCCTTCCTTCTTTCTTCCCCTACCACTCTATTTTTCTCTCCTTCCTTCCCTATGGTGACTTATGCCGATCCCTTCCCTTAGCACCAACCTCACCCTCCACAACCATACCTTGAGCAATGGTAGTTTTTACCCTTGCCACCTCCTCCTCTCAACACCACCATTTCCTCCACCCTACAGCCTCCCTGCATGACCAAACCACCAGCTCACCACCACCAGCCACCCTTCTCATACCCTACATTCTGCCCTACATCGTGTCTCTTTTTTGCCACCTCTACTACCCTCTCTGCAACCTTATCCTAGCTCCATTTCCTCCACGCCTACAGCTCCTCCTAGCTGGCTTGCCTCTAGCCACAACTTCGACCACCCACATAGCCACACACAAAAACCCTATAACCAACCTTTCTTTTTTCCTCTTATCCTTTTCTTTTTCTCCTTTCTCTTCTCTGTGTCATCTCTTTCTCACAGCCCTGTGCTATCTATCTCAACCTTCAACCGTCCTACATCAACCCAGCCATCCACTACCATATCTGAAATGCCCCGAAAATTTCTAATTTTATAAAATATATTTAGAGGATATTTATTATAAAAATTATTTAAATAAATTATTTTTAAATTGAATTAATTAGGGCAAATCAAGAAGAAATTTATAAGTATTTTTATTAGAAAAGAATTTGGGTATTTTAGCTAATTAAGCATTTTATTTTGAAAATTTATTAAATAAATTATTTTATTTAAAATAAGAAGGAGAAAATAGTTTCAAATTAATATTAATTTTACAAATAATTTAATTAGAGAAAATTTGGGTGTTTTACTAATTAAAATGGAATTTATGGAAAATCTTTCAAAAATCTTATTTTAGCCTAAAAAGGGATTTAAATATTATTATTTTTAAATATCCTAAATATTCAGGTTAATTTAATTGACCCTAACCTAATTATTTTTTTTCCCTTTTTCTTTTTCTTTCTTCCTTTTTCCTTACCTTTTTCTTTCTTTTTCTTCTTTTTCTTCTTTTTCTTTTTCCTCTTCTTTTCCCCGACTGGGCCTGGCGTGACCCAGTTCTTCTTTTCTTTTCTTCTTCCTCTTCGGCCCAGCTCGCGCGACGCTGCCTTCTTCCTCCGCCCGTGGAACGCTGCGTCTCATTCATTTTCTTCACTAAACGCGCCGTTGTGTTTAATGAAATTACCTCGTCGCACCCGACCGCCCGAACCGCTCGGTCTCCCCTCTCTTCTTTTCTTTCTTTTCCTTCGCCGACCGCTCGACCCAACCTCGTCTTCTTCCTCCTTCACGCCTGCCAGCCCCGACGCCGACCTGCCTGCAACTCCGCCGCCCAGCCGAGATTTTCGCCGCCGATTTCGCCCGTTTTGACCGGCCATTCTCCTCCCTTTCTCTTACCCTTGATTCGGCGACCCCAAAGACCCAATCACCTTCCCTCCTTCTCTCGCGTTTTCCTCTCTTTTCCCTGCGCGCATCCTTTGCCCGATTTGACTCCCACCGGCCACCCTCGCCACCGGCAACCCTAACCCTACTTTACTTACCCCCTCACCGACCCACAGAACCCTAATCTACCTTCTAAAACCTATAAATACCCCCTTAATCTACCCTGTATCGAGTTTTGTTTTCTTACCCAAAAATGCCGACCTTGCCACCGCCGCCCCTTTAGATGCTCCGTTCTCCGCCTCCGGCCAACTTCGCCGCCATCCATGGCCACCTGTGTCTTCTTTGCACATTCCTCTATCTAACAAAACCTACCTCACCCTTCGATTCTTCCTGCATAAGCTACCCCAGCTGTGCGAAGTCCCCTTCCCGATCAACTCTGTTTTCTGCCTCCGCCACCCTTGCGCCACCATTAGCCACCTCCTCCGCCTCTTCCGCCGCTTCTTTCACCTCCCATTATGTACTGCAGACCGTCCCCTACCTTCCCCTACCTTTAGTTTCCTTTTTCTCCCTCTCCTCCTCTCTCTTCCTTCTTCTCCTCCATTCGGCCACTACCGCCGCCGCCGTGCGCCGCCACCTTCATTCTGTCCCTCTCCCTCTGGGCATTCTTAAACAACCCAACTTCCAACTCCATTCTTCCTATCTTATTCCCAGCATGCAACTTTCCCTTCTTTCCTCTCTTTTTCCGGCCACCGCCGGTGCCGCCTATCCCCACCAACATTTGGTTGAACCCTAGACCCTCTCAGCTATTTTCCCTATTTTTTATAACCCTTAAATTATTTTATTTCAATTATTTACATATAAATACTATTATTATTATTCTTAATATTTATATTTTAATATGCATTATTATTATTATTATTATTATTATTAGTATTAATATTTTATTATTATTTATGTTGAGGGCTGAAGCCTAATATATTTTAATTCGATTTTATTATTATTCTTCTTATTATTTCTATAATTAATATTATTAATATTAAAATGTTATAAGTATAATAATTATTATTATTATTTTTTTTTCTATTTCGAATTTCCATTATTCTTATTTATTATTATTAATATAAATATTTTAACATTAGTGTTGTTAATAATGTCATTATTATTATTATTATTATCATCATTATCATTATCATTATCATTATTATTATTATTATTTCTGAATTGGGTTATTTATTTTACAAATAATCTTTTTAGTATTATTTTGGTAAAGGGTCCGAATCCCTTATTTCCTTTTATTTTTGAGTAATGCCTTTTTATTATTATTGCTACTATTTTTATTATTCTTGTAAATATTAATATTGATATTATTTTTGGTATTTTTGTTATTATTATTTTATCAAAAGCCTAGTATTATATTAAGTTAGTGTTTAATATTATTTTTGATAGGAGGGAGTCTAATTTTAGGTTTTCTTTCATAATAAGTAAAACCAGTCAAACCCTAAGGAAGCGTAGGAGCGTGCTCCAAGACCGGTGACGTTTTAGGTAAGGAGTGCTAAGGCCATTTATGTGCTTATGTATATTATGTGTTTCGCATGTTATGTATCTAATGTTTATTATAATTAAATATTTTATATGTGGTATGACTTGGAGTTGAAGTATGTTGTGCATGGTATGTGTATTAATTATGTATGATGATATGTGTTGTGTATGTGAGGAAGTCGATGTGGTTTGTGTGAGAGGAAGGATGAAAAAGGAGGATGGGAAAGAAGTTGACTAAGGGAAGTGAGTTGACCTAAATTTTATGGTTTTAAAAAGGAATAATCTAGTTTATGATGCTATTTGGGAGAATTTAATTTATGATATTATATGGGAGAATTTAATTTATGATTGATTGGGAGAATTAAATTATGGTTTGTTTGGGAGAATCTAATTTAGGATGTTATTTGGGAAACGGTAATTTATGATGTTATATGGGAGATTCGAATTTATGGTTTATTTGGGAGAATTTAAATTAGGACGTTAATTGGGAGAAGGTAATTTATGAGGTTATATGGAATAATCGAATTTATGGTTGTTTGGGAGAATCTAATTCATGATGTATTTGGGAGAATGTAATTTATGATATTATAGGGGAGAATCTAATTTATGATTTGATTGGGAGAACCTAATTTATGATTTGTTGGGGGAATCTAATTTATGGTTTTGCTTGGGAGACTCTAATTTATGATTATATGTGGAAGAATCTAACTTATGGTCTTGTATGGGAGAAGCTAATTTATGGTTATGAAAGGGGAGAATCTAATCAATTGTATTATGAGGACAAATCTTTGGGTTTTATATGATACGAATGTAAGGTTGGTATGGATGAATCTTTATGGTTTGAATTTATGGCTTGGCATGGAATAATCTTTATGTTTTGAATTTAGGGTTTGGTATGGGTGAATCTTTGGTTTTGGTTGGATTGAATTTATGGTTTTGTATGACGGAATCTAGGGTTTACCTGGTGGTATTAATGGATGTATGTTGGTATTAGGGTTTGTATGATGATATTAAGGTTGTATGGTGGTAATTATAGTTGTATGGTGGTATTAGGATTTACATGGTGATATTGATGGTTGTATGGTGGTATTAGGGTTTGCATGGCTGAATTTAGGGCTTCACGTGGAATTTTAGGGTTTACATGAAAAAGGTTCGAAGGTTTGCATGGAAATTTAGTGTTTGCATGGAAGTGAAATTTACGTGTGAAAAGTTGATTTGGAATGTAAGGGAGGAAGTAGAAGAGTTATTTGGGTGTTTGAATGGTTTGGGTGAAAAATAATACGTAAGACATTATAAGGGTATGGAGGTGACTGAATTAGGGTTTGGAGTGATTGACTATTGAATGTGTATATGGTGATTAAAGTGTAATTATGATGTGTGAAGATTTATGCATGTCTAGGGTAAAAGCCTTTGAATAAGATACTTAAGATATTAATCACGTAAAGTGAAAGATGTTGAGCCGGGCCCAGACCGATCCACCGGCATAATAGTGGCCAGGTACTGCGGTAACCTGGAGATCGAACCACCGGCTTAATAGTGGCAGGGAATATTTTCCTCGCGATCGATCCACCGGCAATAATAGTGGGGGATCCCGAGCTCAACGAACCAAACTATACATGTTGATAATAAGTGGGAAGACATTATCTACTTACAGTGGAACACCGTGCGAGAAGGGGCCAGACCGATCCACCGGCATATAATAGTGGCAGGGTATGTTACCCTCGCGACCGATCCACCGGCTAAAATAGTGGCAGGGTATGTTACCCTTGCGACCGATCCACCGGCTAAAATAGTGGGGTTCCCGTACTCGTATGGACTTGATAAAAAGTATGGTGTGAAATGAATTCTAATAATAGATTAATGAAACGATTAATCCAGTCTACAATCGGGCCTTGTACTCTTACTTGGATGGTTGTATGTATTTATGTGATCATATTGGTCTTATGCATTATTATTATTCCTGCATTATTGTACAACTATGTGTTGGCCTTAGTGATCAAGTCACCTTACTCAGTACTGGACCCGTACTGATACTACCTTGGTTGATGGGTCCTGTGATGATCCACTGATGGTGGGGAGCAGACCTCTTGTGCAGGTTTAAGATCAGAGACTGTTTGGGGTGGCAGGCCTGACTTGAGTGAGTAGGCAATCCGGAATTTGACCCATCGGGTTTTATCTTGTTTAAATGTATTTCTATTTGGAAGTTACAAGTGTGTTTATGCGTACTCTGATTTGTTGTATGATCTTTCGAATTCTTTTATAAATTGTTAATTTGAATTTAACGTAAATCTTTTCTTTAGCCTTAGCACTTGGTACTGGAACGGTCGGAGAGAACCGGTCTGGTACTAAGTGTGGCGGTAACATTCCCAGAATTCACAGGTTTTAAGTGTTTCTATCTTAATTGCTTCCGTTTTAAAAAAAAAAATTAGTGAATTTTGGGGTGTTACAATCTCCACCTCCCAGGATAGCCCTACACCCACCGATCTATCCAACACCACCCAACCTCCACCTCCAACCCTCAATAGCCAACCACCAAGCCCCTTACATGCATGGCTCACGTTACACATGCAATGTGAGTGGTGTTTTGAAATTCTAAATTATTTTGTTAATATTTAATATATATTGGCAATTTAGTAATTTTGCATTTAATAAATATTTTAAATAAAAATTATTATTTTATTAACCAAATATTAATATGGTATTTGTGATATTATTTTTTAGGTACAATTTTTTTAATAGAGCCTAATAATTTTTAGGAGGTTATTAGTAAATTGTGTTTTTGCTAGAAATCATGTATCCTTTATACTCCACTAAAATGTTTGGATATCATATGCGTAATACAACAAATTTTTAGCTAAATCTAATCTTGAGTAATTAATATTGAAACCTACTTCTAACCTTAGGAATTTATTTTTCTATCTTACCTTAACTCCTTAATCCTAAATCTTAGCCTAATCTCAATTTTTATTTTTCGGTTATTAATATTTGTTCTAACCTAAATAGATAATTATTTAATTAATTTACCCTAGTACCCTAACCTAAATTAATTTAACCTAAACCTAAATCTAAACCTAAACTTTTTCTTTCCTTTTTTCTTCGTTTCATTTTTCTTCTCCTTCCCTTATTTTTTTTCCTTGCTAAACCTCACCTGACCCTTCTTCTCCCCTTCTTTCCTTCGCGTGCACATCTCCCTTTACTAATCCTACCCCTACACCATCAATTTCTAGCTCCTATGATTGTGGGTTGGGTTTTATTTTTTTACTCGATCGCAACCTCCCTCCTCTCCCTCTCTGCATGTATATAAATATATAGATATACATATACCTCATTTAATTCCCTAAAACTAGCTCCTTATTCCTCCAATTTTCTGTTGAAAAACTATCCCAAACACCCTTCTCCTTTCCCCGTCCTCACCGTCGCCAAAACTGCCCAAAACATCCCCAAAAACCCACCTTCGATAGCCCTTTCTGCACCAAATCCACTACCACTGGCAACACCTCCCATTCCCTCACCTCTACCTGCAACAAAACTCACCATAACCTACCCCTACCACCGACCAAAGCTTCCATTCCAACACCTACTACCTACGGCAACAACTATAGCACCATTTTATTTCTTTTATTCTCTTCTTTTCTGCATCAACTTTAACCACAACCTACCCCCTAGATGTAGAAATATCCACCATTCCTACCCCTAGTTGCAACAAAACCATCTAATCCCTCCCTCAAGCTTCGAAAAACTCCACCAAAACACTCCACTATCCTTCGGTAATTCCCACCGTTTCTCACCTTCTCCCTACAGCCAACTCCACCGATCCCACCCCCTCCTTTTGGCCTTCCATGCTATTGCACCACCTCTAGCAATGGTAGGTTATGCTATTTCTATCCTCCCTTACTCAGCAAACCCAACCGATCCCCCTTTTGTTACACAATTTTTAGCCGAGACCTCCTTTGAACCCCAGTTTGGTTTTTTCCCCATTCGTTTCTTTTCCATTTCCTTAACCCTTCATTAATTATATCATTAATTATAATTATTTTTTGTTAATTATTCTTAGGTGATATTCCCGAAGTTTCGGAAGAAGCGGATTACGATAAGCGTGCTTAGAGATCGGAGCCTTTATTTGTAAGGATACTAGCCGACGTTTAGCCTTTTGTGTTAAATGCTTGTATGATTATGTGTGTTATCATGTTATTTTTATTAGACTATTAAAATTCAGTTTTTTGATGGTATGATATATTAATATGAAGTATATGATAGGAAGGAAGTAAGAATAACAAAAGATATGTTGATACGATAATATTACACTAAGTAGTATTTTTGTGTATGAGTATAAATTATGGGAGATTATTATGGGACATTAAAGTATGATAAGTGGAAAATAATTATATTTAATGTGTATGTTGATAAATGGAGGATTTGGAAATAATGATAGTGAAAATATAAGCTTTTTGTAAAATAAGGGTTAATAGCTATCATTAAGGGTATTTTGTTCAATATGGGTTAATATGGGAATTTTGATATTTTAATGTGTTATATGGATTAAAATATGTTAATAATATTATGATAAGTGTTTGGGCCGGAGTGATTATGAAGGTCATAAGTTCTTCAGATGAGAAAATAGCTTAATTTGGGAATAGTAGCCTTAAAACGGTAATGTTATTATCACATGTGTAAAATGTTAGAGTTAGGCCACAAATTTTGGATATGTTGTTAATATAAGTATTTTAGGGATGCATATTGAATTTAGTAATTATATGAGTCTTACGAGAAAAGTTATAACTTACCTGTGAAATTAGGGTTTTATGAGCCTTGTAAATAGTAACTTTTGAGATAGGGCTATTATCACATGTGTGAGATGTGGGAGTTAGATCATAAATTTTAGATATATTAATAATGATAATATTTTTGGGAGATATACTAAATTTGGTGGATTAATGATCAGTATAGGAGGAATTATGCCTAATTTGTTAATTTAGGGTTCTTAGGGGGTAAATAAGCTTGTTATCTTCAAGAAAGGCCTCGTTATCTATATGTTGATGTCTTGCTTGACTTAATTATATTATGTACTCATAAACTAATAATGAATAAGATATTAATAATTTTAAGTGAAAGATCACATGAGTCAAGACCAGTTGTATATATTCGTTCCACCGGATGAGAATATTAGCTTGGCGTGTTTTTCCCCGGGGATGTATATGTAATCCCCCAAAATTTTAGAAAACCTATAATTTAATAAATAACTTTTATTTGAAATAAATTAGCTTTTAATAATTATTTAGTTTAATCATTTTATGGATTTTTGAGTATATAAATTTGGACGGGAATATTTAGTAAATTAAAATAGATATTTTGTTATTTTATCATGCTATTTTTATTTAAATAATTTTCCAAACTAATATTTTGCTAACTTTATCCTTTTTAAACTAATATATTATATTATAATGAATTAAATTATTAAATTAAATAATTTATCAAGAATATTACATTTTATGATTTTATAAATTAATTTATGTTATTTTCCCTTTTTCCCTTTTTCCTTTTTCTTCTTTTCTTTCCCATTTTTTTTCTTCCCTTGGGCTGCTGCACCTGGCTTGTTCTCCCCCTCCCCTACGCACTGGGCCTCAGCCCATCTCTCCCTTCCTTCCTCCCTCTCCCGCGTGGCCCGTGCGACGCAGCCCAAACGTTCCTTCTTTTTTTCCCCTGGACCAGCCGGCCTACCTTTTTTCTTTTCCTGTGCCGGTCCGCTCGACCAGCCCTTCTTCTTCCCTCTTCTTCTACCTCTGCCCCGATCTGCTCCCGTCGTCCATGCACGACCCTGCAACTGCCACGTCGACCTGCTGCCACCGAAAACTCTCTCTCTCTCTCTCTCCCATCCCTTTCTTCCATTTTGGACCCAAACCATCCCTGTACCACAACCCACGTGCCCCTCTTCCTTTCCCTCTTCTCCCTTCACCTCCCTGTCACCCGACCACCATCTGCCACCCTACAACCTGCCCGACCGGCCACCTACTCCTCCTGTCTCTCCCTCGTCTTTTTCTTACCCTCACCAACCCTTCATTCCCCATAATTTTGAGCCTCTTCTCCTTCCCTCGAGCATCTTCTCTCCTTTCTCCTCCCTCCCATTTTCCCCCCGGTTTTTACTCGCCGCCGCCAACTGTCGTTCCAACCACCGTTCCAACCCCCTGCCCCGCCTTCTGCCACCACCTCCTACTGCCCTGCACCATCACGCCACCCCCTCAAGCCCCTGCACTTCCTCCCTTCTCCCCCTCTTCTTTTCCTCTCTACTTTTCTCCCTTATCGCTAAGCCACCTGCAACCGCCCCGTTCGCCGCCGTCCGACCACCTCTGCCGCCACCCAAACCACCAATCCACACCCTGCAACCTCCTCTACCACCCCCATACCTTACTTTCCTGAAAACAGCCCCCTTAACCCTTCATTTTTCCCTCCTCTTTTCCTTCCTTCTTAGCCTCTCCACCTCGACCCACCTCGGCAGCCATCTTTGCCGCCTTGCTGCTGCCGCCTCCACCGCCCTATGCCGCCGGGAAACCATCTCCAGCCTCCACCTACACCCCCTCTTCACTTCTGCACCCTTACCTTGCCTCCAATCCTCCTCCATCTACCTCTTTTTCTAGCCTAAAGACCCTAAACCGAGCCATCTCTCCTCCCTTCTATCTCACCCCTTTCGACCCTTTTTCTCCCCCTTATTTTGCATGTGACTCACGCTGTTCATGTAGCGTGAGCTCCTACTTGATTTGAACATTTATTATCTAAATTTTGAGGTATATTAATAATTAATTAAAGTTTATTATTATTAAATAATTTTTTTTATAAAGTTTTATCCTTTTAATTTCTTACTTCTAACATAACAATTATTGATATTATTTTTAGGTGTTGAATTGCTAATTAAGCTTAAATCTTTAATCGGGATACTGGTAAGGTTCGATTTTTACGGATTTAAGGTAATTGTTAAACTTCACTTAAATGCATGGAAAAACGTATGCTGGCACATTAGGGATTTTAGTATGATTTTATACATGTTTTGTGTTGCCTAGTATGATATATATGGTTGCTTATACTGATTGATAAAAAGAAAAGAAAAGAAAATTATGATAGCTTTTGTGCCATGTGTAGAGATGATACTTAAGGAATGAGTTTGATATTTGATGAAAATGTTAAATGCTTATCTATGATGTGTTATGTCATTAATGCATTGTGAGCCTAAGGGTATTTTAGTACTATGCCTATGTAAGTATGTGATCTAATATATGTAGTTGCTAATGAGTATTATGTTGAATAATGACAAGTTGGTGAAGTTAGATAATAAGAATGAAGTGCTAATATTAGTATTTTATGTAGTGGAAGTAAATTCATAAAAGTGGTGAATGAAGGGGTTAAGTGGTAATTTTATAAGTGAAAGGGGTATTTTGAAAATTTTATAGTAAAGGGGTATTTTGGTAATTTTGAAAGAAAAGGGTAAAATGGTGATTTTGTAAGCAAAAGGGTATTTTTGTAATTTCGAAAGAAAGGGGTGAAATGATAATTTTATAAGTAAAAGGATAAAATTGTAAGTTGTGAGAAAGAAGGGTATTATGGTAATTTTTGAGGCAAAAGAGCAATATGGTAATTTTATGATTAAATGGCAAAATGATAATTTTATAAGTAAGGGGTATTATGGTAATTTTGGGAGTAAAGGGGGTAATATGGTAATTTTGAAAAAGAAGAGCAAAATGGTAATTTTGTAAGGAAAGATAAAGATGGTAATTTTGGATGTAAAAGGGTAATATAGTAATTTGTGAAGTAAAAGGAGTGTTATGGTAATTTTACAAGTAAAAGGGTATTGTGGTAATTTTGTAAATAAAAAGATATTATGGTAATTTGGGAGTAAGGGGTAGAAGAGTAATTTTGTAAATAAAAGGATATTATGGTAAACTTGGGAGTAAAGGGTAACTTGGTAATTATGATAACGACGAAAGATAATTTGGTAATTAAATTATGATTATAGAAGGGAAATTGGATAATTATGATACTAGAGAAGGGTAATTTGGCAAATTAACCAATTAAAGGGCATTATGGTAATTTTAATAATGGAGAAGGGTAATATAGTAATTATAAAAAATGGAGAAGGGAAATTAATAATTATAAATATGGAGAAGGATAAATTGGTAATTATAATTATGAAGAAGGGTAAATTAATAATTGTAATTATGAAGAAGGGTAATTTGGGATTCATAATAATTGAAAAGGGTAAAATGGCAATTACGATTATTGAGAGGGGTAAAATGGTATTTATGATAAAAGAGAAGGGCAATCTGGTAATTTATCCAACTAAAGGGTAATTTGGTAATTATTTAACCAACTAAAGGGGCAAAATAGTAATCATGATAATGAATGAGGGTAATTTGGTAATTTATCCAACTCAGGGCCAATTTAGTAATTATAACAAAGGAGAAGGGCAATTCGATAATCTAACCAACCAAATGGGAAATATGATAAGTGTAGCAATTATGAGGGGTGAATGGTGATTTAAAAAGGCGTAGGAGATAACTTGGTAACCTAAATCGAGTAAGGGGTAATTTGGTAATTATGCAACTTGAAGGGTAATAGGGTAATTTGTCAAGTAAGGAAGGAATGACTTAGCAATTATACAAGTAAAGGGTAAATAAGTAATTTGTACCTAACATGTCGTTGTGATTGTGGAATTTCATAATATGATTTACATAACGCTGATTAGCAAGGTAAGAGTATTTGATAATTAGTAAGTATATGAGAACGAATCCTAATTCGGAATTATATGAAATTATGGTGGCCTTAATGATTTCGCTGTGTATTCTTGGATAACCTTTTGAATAAAAAATGGCTAATGATACCAGAAAGATTATAAGAGAATAAGTATCTGATTATTGTACTTTTCGTGATCACCTTAATTAAGACACTAATACTTAAAGTGAAAGACCTCGAGATCGGGAATGGTGACTCTTTAGGGGTCGCTACCCTAAAGATGTGGTTTAGTCCATGATTATTCTGGTATTTGCTGGTTTGACTTTGTGCCCCAGCCAGGCCCTATATCTTACTCTATCTAGCTCTACAGACCTAGTTAGGGGGTATGCATACTTATGGATTAGGTGTCCTTGTCGGTAGGGTACTGAGTAGCTTTATGCACCAGTACGACCAGGGTACCTTTGCGTCCCTGGGTTCGTGGTTGAAGGGTACTGAGTAGCTTATATGCATCGGTACGACCGGTGTACCTTTGTGTCCCGGGTTCTTAATCTTCCGTCCGAGGTAAATAAATATAATTGTTGTACTGATTAAAGAAAGGAAAAACACTAATTACAAAAGTGAAATATTAATGAGCCGGGCTCAGTTGACTTATGATATTGCATACCGATCCACTGGTTATAATAGTGGCCCAAGAGCATGTTGCCCTGGCAAGTGATTATGAGTACCGATCCACCGGATATAATAGTGGCCCAGGAGCGTGTTGCCCTAGCAAGTGATTATGAGTACCGATCCACCGGATATAATAGTGGCCCAAGAGCGTTTTGCCCTGGATGATGATGATATGTATTCCGGTCCACTGGCTAACATAGTGGGGGGTCCGAGCTCAATAAAACCAGTTATGCATGTAAATAAAGTTATGGAAACATACTAATCACTTATAGTGGAACACCATGTGAGTCAGGGCCAGACCATTCCATCGGCGAATAATAGTAGCCAGGAGCGTTTTGCCCTGGAGACCGATCCACTGGCATATAATAGTAGTTAGGTGCATTCTGCCCTATAAGTGACCGATCCACCGGCTATAATAGTGGGGTTCTCGCACTCACATGGATATAAAATATGAGATTGATTTAATGATGATGGAATAATGGCTTAAGGCCCAAATGTATTGATTTTACACTATGGCATGGCTTAAGGCCCAAAAGTATCGATCGTAACGTATAACTTGTTGATATGTGGTAGCCTTGCTATATATGTGATTGTTATGTATGCACCTCTTATTACATATGTCTATAGCTTGCATTATGTGTTGTATTGCGGGCCTGTTTTTTAAGTGTGGTATTAAAGGGTTACTCAGTACCATAGTACTGAAGGGATTCCCTTCGTGGGGCCCCTGCCTATTCAATGGGCAGTGCCCCTTGCAGGTCTTTTCAGGTGCTACTCAAGTGGGCAACGGAAAAGAGAGTAAGGAATTATCCGGTACCGTTAGGAATTTTCTTTTTCTCTTTTAAATTCCTGGTTTTTAATGTTATGTTGTTACTGCAACCACCATTGGTGGATTTTATTCTTGTAAACGATTTGATGCACTGCTCTGATTTATGTATGTTGAATTTCTTTCAAATTGTATTTCATTTTTTCTTAGCCTTAGCACTTGGTACTGGAACGGTATGAGTGAACCAGTCTGGTACTAAGTGTGGTGGTAATATCCCCGAAATTCACCGTTTAATATTTTGGCTTCCGAAATTTTCTTTTAATAAAACGAAAAATTTTCAGTAGTGAGTTTTGGGGGTGTTACAGTATATTATTGCTGTTCCACCAATAAGAATAGTGGATAGAGCATTTTTCCTGGGGGTTTATATTATTACTGTTCCATTGGTAAGAATAGTGGCTAAGAGCGTTTTACCTTGGGGTGGAATAACCATTCCACCGGTTGAGAATAGAGGGGTCCCTGAACCCAATTTAAAATAAATCCCAAGAACGATTATAATCATTTATAAGACACTAATCACATAAAGTGGAATACTACGTGAGGTAGGACTGGTAGTACCTGTTAGTTCCACCGGATGAGAATAGTAGCTGGGAGCGTTTTGCCTTGGGGTTGTATTGATAACCGTTCCATTAGTAGAGAATATTGGGGGTCCTTAAATTCAACGTAAATAAAAGAATGGATCATGTTATATTCTAATAATATGAATCCAAACCAGTAATTAACTTGTATCAATTTTTGTATCTTGCATGTATTCTACTTCCTACTGTAAATACTTGTAATTGTATATTTCCCCTTTTTGACTATAGTGTCACCTTACTCAGTATGTAGGGTACCGATCATCCTTTTCATGGGTATTGCTCATTCCCACAAATAGATATGCCCTATTTTGTAGGTGATTGATGATTATTAACTTGATGTGCTTGCCTTGGGTGATCACTAAATGAAGTGGCAAAAGGTATGGTTATTCGGATATCTTTATCTTTCATTGGACTCTTAGTCCTCTATTTTCACTATTTATTCCCTTCTCTCTATTTTGTATCCTGTATTGCAGTGGAATCAAGTGCTTCCTACACTTGATTCCTAGGTATAAGGTTACTTTTGCCTTGCACCTAACATAAACGAGGCATAGGGAGTGCCTCTTCTATGTTGGATGCAACGTGACACCCCTACGTTTTGTATTTTGGCTTCCACTATTAACTCTTTAAAATGAAATTTTTAAGTTTTGAAATTTAGGGGTGTTAGTATGATAACACATTAGGGTTTTGGCATGTAATTTATGTTGAGCATGATTTGTTACAAATAATTATGTGCTTATTAATTGTTATCATGGAAAATTAAAAATAAAGGATATTATCCTATGTATAATATCATGTGTATAAAAGTGTGATTAAAATGTATCTAATGTGGGGAAAAGAGAGTTCGTATGATATGTACAGGTGAAAATGTTAGGTTAAGCATGTTTGGATATAATTGTAGTATAATTATTATTATTCATGTTCCCTAGGGACAATTTGGTCATTTAAGCACACTATGGTATTTAATTTAAATAAGAATGCCTAACATGTTCTAATTATTATTAAGTAGATGGTTATAGATGTTGTTGTTTTAGAAACCCATGTTTTAGGATGATGATTATTATTATATGGCCTAGGGGTATGTTGATAATTTTGAGTGTACCATGATGATTATTCTAATAGACATGCATGATATGTATTATTTATTGTTAAGCATGGAAATAGGTGTTGCTGTTTTAGAAACACATGTTTTGGGATGATTTTGATTATTATATGACCTAGGATATTTGGGTAATTTGAGTGTACCATGATGGTTATTCTAATAAACATGCTTGATAGGTGTTATTAGTCGTTAAATATGAAAATATGTGTTTTGATGTTTTAGAAATGCATGTTAGGGTTTTATGTGCAAAATTATATACAAAGGTAAAATAGTCATTTGGCATATCTAGTAGTTTAATTAGATGATAAATAATTTAAATATGGTATGTTATCCTTTTTATGACAAGTTGATAAATGAAATGGAATCTATAATGGAAATGGATGGTAAAGCGGTAACATTAGACTCAGAAGTATTTTGGTTATTTTGACCTAAAGTGCCTAAGTGTGAATAATTGAGCCTAGAATGGCTTTAGTAGAATTCTGACATTGACATTGGTAAAGATCTTGATTATGGTTATCTCACAAAGTTGGAAGATGAACAAAAATAGTTAAGTATGAAGAATTAGATCTATATGATTAATATGTGCTTTCGTAGTTACCATTATAAAACACTAATACTTAAAGTAAAAGACCCCGAGATTGGAAATAGTGGCTCATTAGAGGTCTCTACCCTAAAGACGTAGTTTATCCCATGATTGTTTATGGATTTTTTTGGTGTGCCTTAGTGCCCCAACCAGGTTTTATATCTTACTCTATTTAGCTCTACGGAACTAGTTAGAGAGTATGCATACTTATGGATTAGGTGTCGTTGTTGGTAGGATATTGTGTACCTTCATGTACCAATATGACTAAGGTATATTTGCGTCCTTAGGTTGATGGTTGGTAGGATATTGTGTTGCTTTTGTAGACCAGAATTACCAAACTACCTTAGTGTCTTCGAGTTCATTTGATCTCCTCTCGAGTAAATAAAAATAAAAATAATTGATATTTAATTTGAAATAATTATTGAATTGGTTGGTAGTAGTTGTGTGCCTACCTATGGTTTGGTAGCAGCCTTTGTACCTACCTATAGTCTAGTAATAGCTTTTGTGCCTACCTATGATGATGTCAGTTGTTATTGGTTTGGGTTGATGAGCCTACCTGTGTTATGAGAAGTTGTGAATTTGATAATGAGAATTGTGACCATGGTTATGACTTGAGAATAATGTTGTTTCCTAATTATATTGCAAAGAGCATCATTTGGATGCACCATTGGTAAGTTTCAGATATTTCCAAATGAATGAGCATTAGTAGTATATGGCCTTGATGTTATGTGGGTATATGAACAATTATTGTTTTTCAGTTAATGTATGCATAATTAAATGGTCACGTACTATTGTGATGCATTATATGTGTTCCATGTAAAAATTTTATATTAGTTTTGTATAATGAGTTACTCAATATCGTTGTACTAAAGGGTTCCATTTCTTGGGCTCCTACTTATTCAATGGGCAGTGACCTTTGCAGGTTAGCTTACAAGATTTGTTGAAGGTTATTCCTTGGGTTTATAGTGTAGGGTTATCCAGTGTCTTTTGATCTAGAAAAGTCTATAATTCTTACTGTCTTTATGTATTTTCTTTCACTGACATTTTGTAACCATTGATAGTTGCTTCCATTTGAAATGATATTAATTTGCTTTTAACTCTCTTGCTATTCTGATTTACAATTATGTGATTAATTTAAGTGGAACAACATTTTAGCCTTAGCATTTGGTAACAGGACAATAGAGAAAAATGGGCTTATACGAAGTATGGTGGTAACACCCTGCGATCTACTATTTTAGCTTCCACACTTAACTTAAAAAAAAAATAAAAAAATTTCAGCTCATAAATTTAAGGGTGTTACATAGAAGACCACAAAATGTGAAGAGGCTCGAGGTTAGCAAGAAGAAAAAGGTGCGTGATTGGTTATGATTTTCATGTCATCAATACTATAAGATCATAATTATTGTTAATGAAACTATTGGTCATTCCTCCTTTTATTTGTAGGGTGAGAGATCTATGACCCACAAATGCAACATTTGTGGAGAGTATGTGTAACACCTCAAATTTTACTACTGAAAATTTTCGTACTACAGCGGAAGCATATAAGTAAAATATTCGGGGTTACCGCCGCAATTGTCATAAGTCTGGTTTGTCCAACTATCCTTACATCAATCACAAGGCAAAAATCATTTATAGTAACATAAGGAATTTAGAAGTGGAAGAAACATTTATGATACAATATGAGTTTGGAGATTAACTCTAAGTTATAATAAACAAAATACAAAGTAGGGATACCATGGATCAAGAGTCCAAAAAGGTATCCAGGTAAATACATCCACCTGATAACATTATTCTTCATCTAAACACCCATTACAAATAAGATCACTCATCCCCACATAGTACATCATAGGTAGCACAGTCATCTAAGGCATCTCCAAAGACCTACGTAAAAAAAATTAGGGTCTCCTACTTGCGGAAATGAACAGCACCCATGAAATGGGTGGTCAATACGCTACGTACTGAGTAAGGTAACAATATTATCGAATTAAGGATACAAATAACACGTGCATTCACAACGGATGATAAGTACACATTCAAGTAGATGAAACATCTCATAAGATAGATAATGATCCAGGCCTCTTTATTAGATATAACTATTTTCATTCTTTTATATACATTGAGTACAAGAACCCTACTATTCTTAAACTAGTGGAACGGTCTGAAACACCTTCTTAGGGACACCATACCTGAACCACTATTATCATCTGGTGGAATGGATCTGAAACACCTTCTTAGGGACAACAAACTAATGATCTCATTATATTTTCCATAGGTTATACAATTATATTTTCATTCATGATGAGTAGGGGCCCCACTATTCTTAATCCGATAGAATGGACTGAAATACTTTCTTGAGGCAAAAGCTCCCAAGCCACTATTATCTCCGATGGAACGAAATATAAAAACATAACCTTTATCCTACTCACATGCTCTTTCACTTTAAATGATTAGTATCTTATTCATGATTGATTCACCAGCATTGAACACATTGAGGCATATAAGCACATAACGTAGGTGAAGATTCTTAATCTGCTCAAAGCCTAATTCCACATTCCTAGCATCATTCTCTCATATTGCTTATTCAACAACAAATTATAATATATCATTTCCAAATATCATCATTATTATCATATCTGTAATTCATGGTCTAACTCCCAAGTCGTACAAATATAATAATAATCTTATCTCGAAATACTACTTATAGATTTACCAAAACCCTAATTTCATCAGTAGTCATAATTCTTCCCATAAGACTCATATAATTACCAAGTTCAATATACCTCCTTATAGGGCCATATTAGCAACATATACATAATTTGGATAACATCTAGGGTTTTACACATGAAATGTTAAGATTATTATTTTAGGTCACTATGTCCTGATTAGATCATTATCCTTCTTGAGGATATGAAGATAACCAATAATCCTTCCAAAATATTTCTCAAGATATTGTTATCATATTTTAATCCCCTAAAACATTATAATACCAAATTCCCTTATTATCCAATAATGACCAAAGTACCCTCAAGAATAACTAATAGCCTTTATTTTATAAAATCTTATATCTTCCACAATCATTATTTTTCCCAAATCCACCATTTATCATCATACTTCTTAAATATGCATATTCCACTTATCATGGCTTATTTGGCCTATATTTTATGCCATACAATATATTTTCCACAAATATGACATTAGCATAACAAAATCATATCCATACCTCTTACCCATTCTTACTTTCTTTCAAAACATATAATCCATATTATCATGACATATCATCAACAACATACATTAAAATATATAACAACAATATATGAAAATATACATATCCATACAAGTAATCAACACAAAAACCCTAAAACATTGATTAGTATCTTTACTAACTAGAAATTCAGGCTATAAGCATGTAAATCTTATACCTTCTCCTCTGAGAACACTAGAATATCACCTACGAAAAGTAACATTATACAAGGTTAGGTTTGAAGACTATACTTGAGGGAGAAATTAAGGTAAAGAGGATAAAAATAAAAATAAACAGAGTCAAATAGAAGCTTGAGTTGTGTGGATGTGTGGAGGAATGTATAGTGGTGCTATAGTAAAAATTTGGTGGTGTTTGGATAATGTTTGGGGGTAAAAATAGGGGTCACGACTGAAATTGGGCAATTTCACGGGCATGCTGCAGGTACTGCACACGTTGCTTAAGAGTTAGAATCGTGCACGACCAGGCAATATGAAGTGGCACATCCGTGCTTGACCACCAGAAGAATAAACTTATTTTGAACAGATGTGCACAGGTGTGGGATAGGCCTTGTGCACCTGTGCACAGGCCATGCAAAGGTGCATGGGAAGACTGTGCTGGGTTGCATGGGAGTGTGATGAAAAATTTTAGTATTGCACGATCGTGCTTGAGGTCATGCATTTTATAAAATGTGAAAGAAGCAAGGAAGAAGAGGGAAAAAGGGGTGGTGGTTAGTGGCGATGGTCGGCAATGGTGATGGGGAAGGATGGGGTGACCCTAGGCGGTCGGTCCATCGGTGTTAGGGTGTGTGTGGTAGCACATGGTGGTGATGGAGGTGGATCGGTAAGTAAAATAGGGTAGAGAAGAAGAAGAAGAATAGAAAAGGGAGCTCAGGGCAGTGGTGCTCGAGATAAATGGACGGGAAATACAAAAGAGGAAGGAAGGAGAGTGTAGGGGTGTGTGTGTGTGCATGGATATGGGTGTGCGTGCAAACGAAAAAAAGAGAAGAAAAAGAAAATGCGGAGGGTGCAGGGGGAGGCACGAGGCCGGGGTGGCAAAGAAGAGTGGACAAGAAAGTTAATGTGGGATGGTGGAATGTTAGGGTGAAGATGGTAGGTTCTGCAGTATGAAAGTGAATGTTGTGTGTGTGTGTGTTGTGTTGTGTGAAAATGCAAAATGGAAGGGGAGGGATGGTGTGCATATGTGTAGGTTGGGAAGGAGAAAAGGGTGAGGGATGATGGATGATGATGATGATGGAAGTTGCAGTGGTGAGAGTGATGGTTAAGGCAGGTGCAAGTTGCAAGGAGTAAAGTCAAGTTTTACGACACATGGTGATGGGGGAAAGGAGAAGAAAGAAAAGAAAAGGAGAAAGAAAAGGAAATAGAAAAAAGGTTGGGGATTAGTGTTATATGATTTTGGATTAACCAAAATAGGTAGGATTAGTAATAAATTTTAATAGATTTAAGACCGGGTTATAAAATATGGTTTATCTGGGGTCAAAGATTCCGATTTGGTTAAAGTTTTAGGATTAATAAATTAGTTTAAGGCTAAAATAAGATTTTATCAAGCTTAAAATCAAATAGGGTATTAATGGTGCACGATTAGGCCAAGCAAAATTTTGGGGTATGATAATACAAACACCTTGTGTTGCCGCCATTACAAACCAAGAGAAAGGATTCTTAAGTGTAACAACTGGAAGGGGAAAGAAGAGAAAAGAGGTACCTCCATCTACAAAAACTACCTCTCTAATACAATTAAGGATAAGGAAGAATAGGCAATATGGAGTTAAATGATTCAATAGGTAACTAATCTCCTTTTTTGTGTTCTCTTTGACTAGGCAATGATCACATTTTGTATATCCTATTGTATGGCTTGTGGGGTTGATTATGTATATCCTATAGTAGGAAGTGATCATATGCCATAAGTAGTGTTAAAAGCTCATGGGGTTGATTTTGTATAGCCCATAGTAGGAAGTGATCATAGGCCTTAGGCAATGTTAAAAGGTCATGGGGTTGATTTTATATAGCTCAAATTTGCTTCCTTGTGTTGCTAAAATTTGTGGTTCTACATGTTGAGTTGTTGCCCGTTGAAAAAAATTTACAAGTTTGACACTTGTAATGCATCATTTTCAAGATATTGACCAGAGTGTGATATTTTTAGCAATGCTCTCCTATTTATGCATTGATGCTGAATGAAATCAAGTAAAATATTCCTTTCTTGTTGATAGTATGAATTTGATGATAAATATACCATGGTTGCATGCTTTATTTGACTTTTTTTAATGATACCTAAAAGTGTGGTATAAAGAGCTACAAAGTGTGAGAGTGTAGAGAGATACAAAGTGTAAGTATGCGGTTGAATGTATTTTGGAGAAGAGAGCTACAATGTGTGTGAGTGTGGGGAATAAATGTTGAGAAAGTGAGAGGAGGGAGTGTTTTTTTTTTTGGTCAAAGTGTGTTTAAATAGAGAAAATAATAGATGATGAGGGAAAAAGGATTTATTGGGCCATAAGATGGGAGAGATGAAAATTGTGGGGATGGAGAGATGGGGAAAAATGACTTCATTACTGTGAGTAGGAAAGAGAAAGATAGTTAGGTAGGATGCGTCAATAAATAATTGTCGAAGATGTGTAAATGAGAAAAAGAAATAAAGGGAATGAAAAATAACACGGGGAGGGGAGGGGAGGGGAGAGAATGTATCGAGAAGGGGGCAGAACAAATGTATTAGGGGAGGAGAATGTGACAAGGGAGAGAGAGTGTAAGGGGGTAGGACATTTTGGGAGTTTTATAATTTTTATTTGATGGCAGTTTGAAAATTCTACATAAGAATATAGATAAATAATAATAATAATTGGCTGGAGTCTTTCTTTTAAGGGTATTTTAGATATTGTGTATTAGTTAATTGGTGGGAGATAGGGGAGAGAAGAGGAGGGAATAATAAGAAATAAGGTTAGGGGTTAAAAGTTCATTTTGCAAGGTAATTCTTTATTTTTTTTATATCTGTTCATATAGTGTTATATGGTGCATTTCTACAAACTCAAAGTTATATCTTATATTTTGCATAAACTCATAATTATATCATGCAATTTCCCTATATTTTAAAAATAATTTAGTTTTTTCATAATATTTTATTACATATAATCACACACATACACATGTGTGTATAACAATTTTCTTTTACTTTATTAAATATACGTATATGATCATATACTATTTTTTTTATTGTAGAGTTGAAAAAAATAGTTCCACCAATGATTAAATTTGATAGATAATTTACAAAAATTGTTGTATGCCATTATGAATTCTATTTATTTAGTTAATTATTGCAAATTTTATTTTTGTTAAAGATTAAACTATAATTTGAAATTTGGAAGTATTAGTTAGATATAATGTAATTTAAGACATGAATCAAATCTTTATTGTGTTTGATAAACATGTTTACATTGGATTGGTTTGTTATTCATTGATTGTTTAATTTTTTATTCAGTATTTCCCATTCATGATGTGATTGAAAATTTTGGATATACGATATATTATTTATGATTCAATTCGAAATTTTAGATATCCATAACTTTTTTTTACCAGATATCTGATATTTTAGATATCAAAACTTTTGATCGGATATCCAATTCATGAACACCATTAAATATCCTACTAAATGCTATTAAACATATTAACATAAACATTCAAAAATTATAACGACAACACATGTAAGAGTATACATTTTGAATAAGAAAAGTATATTCGGTAAGCTACAATAATATCATTATTTACATCTATAGTGATATGGGTATCTCCCACACTAAAATTTGATGCCTATCAGTCAGCCTAGACCAGCCTTGGACTTTCTTAGTTGGCCTCAGCTCAAAAGTCTATTCAACTCCACGTGTTACCTCACTTTGAGTACAACCTTGGTGACTAATTGACTAGCTAGAGTGTTGGGAAAGCATCCCGTATATAAAATCGACTTATTTTCACTTCTTAACCCACATTCTTTTCTCCCCTTATCCCTTATCCTTCATATACTATCTCTATACCTCACCTTTATAGATAGAAGGTCCCATTTTCCATCTAAGGCATCTATCATTTGAATGACATATCACTTTTTTTCTCCATTTTCTCTTTGTTTCCTTTCTCCAAAATTTTTAATATCCAAAACCTCTTGGTTACCATTTTTACAATAATATCAAGCATCATCTATGGGGACTTGAGCAAAAAGTCATGGCGTCAAAAATTTGATGCGCCAAATCTGTAAGTGCTCAAACTCATTGTAGCATGTAAATGTTATATCCCACCAGGACTTCATTGTTGCATACTAACCTCCACCAATTTAGCTATATACATTAAGCAATTAGAAAATATATGGATATAAAATATGTAAATGCATATAATAAGTAAGGACTAATGAAATATAAGCTCTAAAGCAATGGCAGTAAAACCTAGGATGGAACTTCAATCTTAACGCTAGCAAACACCAACAACTTAATTTGGTATCATACAAATGATTCAAATGGTTGTGAATGACTAGTCATATATAATTTACATTAGCATATTTCAAGTTCTAAAGGCATATTCAATCCAACATATTGACTACTCTAGTGACTAATAAATTGAATTAAACCCATTTAGCATCACTTGCCAATTATGTCCCTACAATTCATATGTCTACTTTCATTATCATATGTGTCCATATCATGTTTTAAGTTCCAACATTAACCATAAATGAAAACTCTAACCTTTCAGTTATAGTTAACATTTAATTAAATCAAATTATGTCAAATTAAAATCATAATTTGACATCTAACACATGAAATAGAAAGTAAGAACTATATGCATAATATACATATCAAATCATTGTCATAATACTAAAGTGGACTTAATTCAATCCTAGAAAAATAATCTACTCACTTATATCTATAATAAAATGCATATCAATAATCATATTTAACATCATAAAATAAATTAATATGTTGAGATAAAGAAGAATAAACCGTGAGTGATTCTAAAATTGATGAAGAACAATACAATTTAATGATTACAATGATAATAAACTTAAATTAAATTAGATCTAGAGAGTAATGGGATTTGATGAACAAAATGAAAGGAAAAAAATAATAGAAAGGAGAAGTTAGAAGTTTTTTTTTGCCTAGCACCCCCTCAAATTAAGAGGCCCTAAGGCTTAAATCATGCAAATGGGTAAGTAAACATCATCTACACGGTTAGGTGCGTGACTGTGCTTTGCATCAATTGATTGTGTAATGACTAGAAGGTATTTTGTCTTCACTCACAGGCATCTTGCATAGTTTGAATATACTCTTTTTGATATTTAACTAGATATGCCTATTTTATTTAGATATTAAAACTTAAGATCTATAAATTTTTTTAATTACTATCTTTAATAAGGGTTAAGCTTGTAGGTTGTGCTACGTACAAATAGGCCCATGCCTTTAGTTATAATTTAGGAATTTGAGAATTTATGAATCAATTAATCTATTTGTTTTTTATCTCTCTAACCCACGCATATCTCCTTAGGCCCATTGATCTCCCTCATCCATCCACTCTTCTACTCTTTAACCCTCCTTTAATACACAACCAATCCTCTAATTAACTCCTTTACTTAATTAATTGTTATGTGTCACAAACACACTAAGAGTGACAAGAACAATTCAAGAAGTTGATCCCAAGTTTGATTCCAACCAAGAACTTAGGATCCTAATTCAGCCATAGAACTAAATCATGAAGTTGATAATTGAGAACATACCAAATTGCTATTATGTGGATGAAACTCAAGATCAATTAGCTCAAGGGTTAAGGAATATATTTAAAATCATGCAAGAAGGTCAAGAAGAAAGAAAAAAAATTATTGGGATATATGCATTCAATTCTACATAAATTCAAAAAATTAAAGGAAGATAAAAACCCATTAGGACAACCCCCTATATGACACTAGTAAAATTACTATAGATCAAAAGAGAGAGCCTAAGCACTCGCCGGCCTTCGCTGAGTCCTCCTTACTTTCACCCAATCCTTCATTAGCCTGTTGCCTCTTATCCCCCACCATCTTAACCTTTATTACCATGCTCCTAATTATGTCCCCTGATCTCACCACTAGAAGTGACAACCATGGTAAGAGCCCTGACACCTTCGTCGACCCTTTGCCAATGATTATTGGTCCTCTAGCTCCTTTACCACCACTTCCCACCCCAAACTTCCATAATTTCCCCAAAACCTATCCACCAAACCCTACCCTAGATTGCCTGCCACATATCCAAACACCATAACGTTGCCATCTACCACCATCCTGAACACCACTGCCTCAACCCTAAACACAATAAATCCACCCAAACCTTTATCACCCTCGTCAACCACCGCCGCCACTCGGCTAACCTTTTTGAGCCATCACTACCCCTCTAAATCACCTCCATCATAAATATCGTGCTATTCCCACACCTAAGGATGTAAATGGGGCAGATAATACTCGAAACCTGACGGATTTTACCCGATGGATATGGATATGGGTAATGATAAATGGATATGGATACGGATGTGGGTAGGAGTTAAAAATACCCGGTGGGTTCAGATACGGATACGAGTAAGGGGTATCTATATCCATATCCGTATCCGTTTACTTATTATATATTTACTATTTTACCCTTAACTTTTTATATAAGAATAGTTTACAATTAAGAATTTAAACGGGTAACGGGTAACGGGTAACGGGTAATGGGTAATGAATTTACCCATTGGATAATAGATTATTTGTTGGTTATTTATAATTTATCAGGTAAATGGGTTATCCATTTGGTAACGAATATCCATTGGGTACGGATATGGGTATATTAGTGAATATCCATTTGGGTACGGGTACGGATAAGGATATGGATTTTTTAATCAGGTTCAGGTATGGATATAGGGTACCCAATCTGAACCCGCCCCATTTACATCCCTATCCACACCTCATTGTTGCACCATCACTATTGCTATCACCATAAAGTATGTAGTTATCCCCACTAGTACCTACCACATATTCAACCAGCTAGTCCAAATTCATTTAATAGTTCGGAGGAGAAGGACCCCTTCAAGCACTTGGGTTTACATAACGATTTTTTTGAGTAGTCACCACTATATTATTACTCGGGTAACCCTGAGTATGATCTATATTAAATCAAGGACCCACATCAAGCCTACATGCTCAAAGAGCCCATGGGAGGATGATTTGTCTGCTATGCTCCCTCGCTCATCTTATACCATGTATCTATCTAAACTAGTGTAAGTCACAAAATCCTTTAGACCCCCACTACTAATGATCTTTGCTTGAATGATTGAATGTACATATCTCATTCAGATCAAGCCTTCTAATGCTTTGTGTGATATCAATTTTGTTGCAATTATTTCTTTTTAACATTTGATTACCCTAATGGATGGGCTTGATTTCACAATCAATGATCAGGACACTTATGACTGTTTGGGGTGTGTTTGGAGGTTTCGATTCAAGTATGTGTTGGTATATATGTTGATCTTTACATTCTTGCAGTGGTCCTAGGCTATCCTTGGTTGGAGTCATCAAGTGCTCCCTTTTTATCTAGCTAGAAGAACCTATCCTTTTTTTTACCTAAGTTGATTTAGGCCTATAGTGTAATACCCCAATTTGAGCGAAGTGCTATAAGGATTGATATGACTACTTATATCAACATAGTATACCATCCTTTTGGTGATTCTGTCATAAAGAACTCCACAATTAAGCATGCTGGCCGTGGAGTAATTTTTAGGATGGGTGACCATCTTGGAAAGTTGTGGAATTTTTCTAAAAATTTATCGGGAAGTTCGTGAGTGAGGAAAAAGTACGCTGAAAGGACTTGTTTTGATTTATAGGGCTAGACGATCAATCTCAAAGTGCTCCAAGGTAGCCCTTACATGGTCGTATCAACTCGGGGTGTTACAAATTGTATCAGAGTGAAACCGTAATTGTGAGCTAAACTTGGATGAGCCAGTCATCCACCTAGTAGGATGATTCTTGGGATAAACCTTATTTAGATAGTTAGTGGTTAAGGTACAATGAGGACGTTGCATTCTTTGAGTGGGGGTGAATGTAATACCCCAATTTAAGTAGAGCACTATAAAGATTGATATGGCTACTTATATCAATATGGTATATCATCCTTTTGGTGATTCTGTCATAAAAAACTCCACAGTTAAGCATGACGGCTGTGGAGCAATTTTTAGGATGGGTGATCCTCTTGGAAAGTTCTAAAAATTTTCTAAGAATTTCTCAGGAAGTGCGTAAGTGAGGAAAAAGCTCATTGAAATAACTTGTGTTGATCTATAAGGATAACCATCAATCCGAAAGTGCTCTAAGGTAGCCCCAGCATAGTCGTATCGACTTGGGCTATTATATATAGAGTCACTAATGAGGTTATGAAGCTCCTAGTCCGATACCATGGTCTTCCTCACTTCATGAGTCATATCACATTAATTTTTTTTATCCTCTACAAAAAATAACTTCACATTACAAATATAAGAGATAAATATTTTATTCTTTTTTCACTATCAACTTCACTATCAATCCAAAATATATATCATAGTTTTGAAGTGCAAACTACCACACATAATTGAAGAATGGGACATTCTAATCCAAAAATTATAAAAATTATTATAGTTATTTTTCACAAATATCCACCAAGAAAGTTCATTAAAATGATACAACTATCAACATATAAAAAATGCCAATAATTAATTAGAACCATCAATATCTCGGTGAGAAAAATAGAGATACATGCAGCGGAATAAACAACAATGAAAAGTTGTATACAACACATGAATATGATGGCTAGGTTAATAGTTATACATAATCGAGGGTATTTTAGTCTTTAACTTTTCCAACATAGCTCCCACTTCTGAACTACCACCCTCCCTCGTGTAATAATTTAGTGGGAATATAAGCATCCAATTCCCATTCCTATTCTCCACTTTTATTCCCATGCTCTGTAACCAAACATGGCAATTATTAAATCCCACCACTAATTTCCATTCCCAAGTACCTAATTCTTCTAAACAAATGACCCCTTATACTTCAAGTTTAAGGAAAAACTTGTTGAGGAGGGGAATATTGGCATGCACTAGGCATCCATCTTTTAGTATTATATTTGCTTAATTTTAATATTAGCACAAATATTTATTAATTAGTAATTTTATTATTTAGTTTTGATATTTAGCTAGATATGCATATTTAATTTATATATTATTACTTAAGATTTAGGAATTTTATTAACTATTATCTTTAATAAATGACAAGCTTGTAGGTTGTGCTAGATATAAATAAGCCTATGTCTCAGTCATAATTCAATAATTAGAGAATTAATGAAATAATTAATGTCTAGTTCTCTCTCTCTCTCTCTCTAGGCTAATCAACCTCCCTCCCCCATCCTTTCTCTTCTACTTTTCAAACCTCCTCTAATATACAATTAATCCCATAATTAACTCATTTACATATTTATTTAATTGTGAGGGGTCACATAATGTACTAAGCATAACAAGAATAACTCAAGAAACCAATCCCAATTTTGAGTTCAACCAAGAACTCAAGATCCTAATTCAGCCACAGAACCAAATCATGAAGCTAATAATAGGCAACATCCCAAAAGTACAAATGAATTGGCACTTAGTAGCTAAAAAATGTTGCTAAGGATGGACACATATTTATTGAATTTATAAGTGACATTAGTATGTTTCAGCAATTCAAAAAGGACTTGATGTTTAGTACGGGGCTGGTTATACTACCTACTCAATCAATCAAGTCCACATCTCATGTACTTTGTAAAACTCTTCATCCATTTCTTTCCAATCATATAGCTTAAAAACAATTATACTCAATAAGATTCTCTCTAAACTAATTGTCGAAGAGTGAGATATGAAACTGATTACTTGAGAGGGAAGTATAATTGGGGGGTCCCACTAAAATCACAACTTCTTTGAGTTGATGGAATATATTGGTGCCATTTATGACTCAAATAAAAATGGTGTAAACACACTTAAAAGATGTTTGACAATATTTTTCTTACTCTAAATTTCCTATAAATTATACACCATTTACAAGAGATTACACCAAAGGCATTTATTTTTACTCTAAATTGCCTATAAATTGTATACTTCTTATGATATTTTCAATTTGGAAGAAATTTTTTTTAGTACTATTAGAAATACTGGATGTAGAAATTATGAACCGCTTGTATAAATGTTTAGCAAATCTAATGTCACATCAAATATAAATAGAAATCAATGATGTATTTCTACACAAAGGATTATATGCATGTGAAAGTTCTAAGGTAAAAATAAAGCGTGCTATTGGGAATGATCAAATGCATGAATGTTTGAGGGCACCCAAAAGCCCAAAGTATAGTTTTCTTAAAGATGCACCTAGCATGTAGGCTATACGTGTTTAATACCTAACAAGTAATCAAGTTGTAGTTATTGATCAATTTTATATGGCAGCATATAAGGAGGTAATAAATGGTATACCTAAAATATTTAATTCTTAATATGCTAATGCTGTAGAGAAGTTAAAAAGTTGAGTGGATATAAATCTTTAGGAAAATGTAACCTAGTATGTGTCTAACATGGCTAAAAATTAAATGATAACTCAATTTTTTGTGTATTCTGGCTTACCTAACTAATCCAAAAGGTAAGCAACTTTTATGCATATGGTTGAGAAATATTTTCTTGACTAATGTTACTAAAGTTGATGGACCTCTAGTGAACTTTTATGACTCAATTGAAATGTATGTTGGTTGTGATATTATAGAAGCCTCAAGTTATTATTACTATTTATTGTGCATGTTGATAATTTTCCTTTTCTTTTCCTTATACCTATAATAGGGTATCTAGTTTACACCTTATTGGTGTTTTTTTAGATCCAAATCAATATTTTCTATATCTTTTTTGTACCCAAGTATAACTTTGTTTATGATTATATATCCATCTCCTTCTATTTATTTGTTCTATTTTTGTTTATCTTTTATCATTTATTCTTTCTGATTGTCTTGTAATATTATATCAATCTTGGATTAGGTGCTAACTGCACCTAGTCTTAGGTTGTTAGTTACTTTTTAGCCTTGTACCTAACATAATATAGGTATTAGTTGTACCTTCTTTATGTTAGATGTGGTAGTGACATTCATATATTTATGTTTAAGCCTTCATCAAATGAAAAGTTTTAGTTGAAACTTTTTGGGGTGCTACATGTACCACTTGTTAAGATTCTATGGAACTACCATAAAGCAAAGAAGGCTACCTAGGAGACAGAGTTTGACATGAAGAGTCTTTATTTTGAGCTTTTTACAGATGATGTGTGTACTATAGAATTTTTTTCCCTTTAAGGGGGTAGTACTCAATTGCTCGTTCAAGTTTCTCATGTTGTTTTCCATAGTGATTGGTATTAGATAATCACAACCCTACTTTTCACTGACATTTTATTTTAGTTTTGACTTTGATGATGAAAACTATTTTATAAAGGTAATGATGTAATACCCCATACTTAAAAAAAAACTAATTTATTTAAAAAAATAAGTTAAATTACTTTAGAAAGAATTTAATAAAATATGTTTCTTTAAGGATTATATAACTATTTTCCCTACATTTAGTTTTTTTTTGGGTCTAGTATAGCTAATCAACTAGTTAAGCTAAACCCAATTGACTAGTTCCACTCGAATGACAACTTCACATCTATTTTTATTTTGAAACTTGATCCAATGATATTGAGACTTTATAATGTTGATTTTTATGGATCAAGAGTAATTTCTAAAGATTGTAGGAATAATTTCATAAATTTTAATTTATTAATCCAATTAATTAGCAAAAATTTCACCAAAAGTTATATTTGTTGAAAATCCTACCTACCATTCTTAAAGTCAAATCCTTATTTTCTCTCTCCTCGCTTACCTATTTAGCTGACCTAAGAGACCAACCAAGTGTTATTGCAATGATTGTTTTCCTAGCCTTTGCACTCAGTTGTCACCTCATCATCATCACACCATATCTACCATCATGTCTCATTCCTTTCAAATATTATATAATAAACCTTTTCCCCTTCTCTCTCTCTCTCTCTCTCTCTAATTTTCATGCCACTCTAACCCAAATGGATAAGCCTTTTCTAATTCATCAACTACAACCCTCACCTCACTTCACCAATTTTTATTTTCCTAAAATTTCGAAAGTGTTAGAATGCCTTCTTTTCTCTCTTCCTTACCTTTCCTCATTGTGCACGAGTCATTCTCACTTGGTCTTCCTTGTTTTCTTTTCATTTCTTAATTCTAATCCTTTGTTATAATTCATTAGAGCTTGTCTTAATTAATAATGGATTAAAGATTAATGAAAGAGAAGGAAAAAAATCCTTGATCTAGTCCTTCATTAGGCTCATTGACACAAGTAAAGGAGTTGAATTGATTTTATTTAACTTGTACTCTTTATACTTCTCTTACCTTATATTAAAATGGCTTTATAATCTTATTGTGTATTCTTTGGTTAAGGTGATCAAGGTGTGGCGATGGAAGAGAAAGCGTAGGCACTAGAAATATTTATTTCTTTTCACTCTAGGAGCTTGAACCTTTGGTAAAGTAACTAGATCTTATAAACATTAGAATTATGCACTATGTGTGTATGTTATTTTAACATATTGAGCATTATATACGTGTTATATTATGTATGAAAACATGTATATGTGTTAAAGTATGACAAGTATGATTTTGACATAAAAAGGGGGTTTAGGTCTCTTTTTGTAATATAGGATTAAATTTGCATTGTTGTGATTTAAGTGTATTAACTTGTTTCTCAAGTGCTTTACTGTGTAGCCATGTATGATATAAGGTTTGATTTGAATAAATGTATGATAGGCTATGGTTGGTTTTTATTCAGAAGATTGATGTCGGTCGAAACATGTATTGAGTGTTAAAATGTGGATTAAGGCCTAGGATGAGTTGTGGCATGCTACACACACACACACACACACATACATATTAGAAATTTTATTGAGTTATGGTTAAGTGCATATTATGTTTTGGTTGCGTGAGAAATGCTTATGTTAATCATGTTGGTGTTCCAGTAGAACCATTCAATTGGTCAGGACTAAAATTAGTCAACTAGTTTTAACCTACCGGTCTACTGGTTAACTAAGATTAAGTTGTTGGTCTCCACCAAGAACTAGTCCACGGGTATATGAGACCAATCAGTTGGTTGTTCTAGGATCTTTGTGTTGGTTCTTTTGGTGACCTTTGAGGTTGACTTTAGGTTTGAACTTTGGCATCCATGTTAATGCATAAAATAGATTAAATGGTGGAGTTTAAGTGATGTATAAATCAAGTGTGGATCCTTGTGATAAGTATTTAGCTTAACCTCTCGAAAAAAATATTATTAATTAAAGTAAAAGATGCTTGAGTCAAGACTAGGATCTTATTTAGGATTGTGTTGCTATGCCTTTATAATGTTTTGTTTTGTGCCCTATATCTATTCTATAGGTTTCCATGCACCCTATAGAAATGATTAGGTAATTTAGCCTTAGTTATTATTCTTATGAATTCCTTCCAATAGCTATAATGGTGGCTACAACATTGTGTGGGTCCTCGTGATTGACTAGCCTTGAACATATTGTATTATTGGTATGAAACCCTTTTAAAGGATATAATGGTGGCTATAACATTGTGAGGATCCTTGTACTTAATTATTCCTAGACATATTTATATGTCTGGTTGCTATCATTAAGCTAAGATTAGTGTTTTATCACTAGCAGGGTTTAAGTCCCTTTCTCTTAGTGAACAATGATAATTGGAATTTTTTTTATCTATAGCATAGATTCTTGTTATGACTTAAAGAATTTTTCGCTTGCCTTATGTTGAAATTCTTATATATGTTCTAATGTTATCGCATGATATCATATAACATTTTCTTACCATTTTATTAGCATGTCCAATATGATTATGGTTTAGTAAATGTTATTGTTTGCATTAATCCATATGTGTTGTATGTTGCCTCCGAAGATGAGGTTATCTTCATTCAGTATGGGTTGTACTATTACTACATTTCTTTAGATATTTGGATGTAGGAGTTTAGTGACCTCAAGGATGAGGAAGATCTTCTAGAGTGATTACTTAGGCTTGGACTTAAAGGCACATATATTTAGTGCTGGTGCCTTTTTGTGCTCCTTGGATATTTTGGATTTTTTTTGTCCTGGTTCCTTATGTAATTTATATTGTTTATGGTTCTTGATGTCTTAAGAGATAATATCTCATCTAAACATCCTTATTGTTATATATTATTATTATTATTAGCATTATTATCTTTCACTTTGTTTATCATGTTTCATATTTGTGTATCAAGTTAAAATTTTAGCCTTGTGCTTGGTATAAGAACGACGTAGATTACTGGTCTTGTATTAAGTATGATAGTAACACTCAACATTTTTGTATTTTGCTTCTGCAAAACAATATTTTAAAACGAAAAATTTTAGTTGTAAAAATTAGGGTGTTATAAATGGAGCGACAAAGCTCTTGACTTGTGTAAGTACGGAATTCTTAGAGTGAGTGAATTGTAATAGTAAGTGGATGGGGTAGTAGTACTATGCAAAGACTAAAGATTTGTTCTCTTTAATTTATTTTTAGAACTTATAATATCAAGCCAGTAAAATTTAAATAATATTATAATTGTCCTAAATATATAGATAGTGTATCTAAAATTAGATACAACACCTATATATTTAATATAATTATAGTATACTTTTAATATATTTTGATATATATTTAATATATTTATAAAAATATACTATATATATATATATATATATATTAAAAGTATTATATAATTATACTTAAATATAGAAGTAGTGGAGGAATGGATATCCTGCAATAATCTCTCCTTCTCAGGTCACTTATCCTTTTTGGGCCATGAGCTAGGGTAGGCTCTAGGTCTTTGAAAGGATTGGGGCTTGTTGGCTCGATTGTAGACGGCACACTATCAACCAACCAATTGATTTTATCGTATCATACAAAGCTGTCGTACAACTAGTAAACCATGACAGCTAAAATGAAAAATAGAAGGCAAAGGGAGAACCTTAGAATTTTGATCACCAATAAATTCTTATACAAAATTAATTGGATTTAATTGCTTCCGAAGAAATTAATAACGGAAGTATGTAAATCATCTTCTATGGCTTTTATATCGAGAATATGGTAGGATCTAATAATAATAATATATTAGCTATCCGTTTCTTATCATGTAGTCCGTATATAGTTCACTCCTACGTTATAAATATTTCTAGCAATAATTAACAGGTAAAATTTTCTGTTCTATGAGCAAGATGCAGGCAGTGAGTTCCACAGCGTTAAGCATTTATGTAGGTTTCATTGCCATTTGAATAAATGCCTACTAGAGTTGAACTTGACAGACAAAAAGTATTGCTAAATGTTGATTGCTTGATCACCTCACCTATATAAATTAATTGACGCCTAAATAGCTAGCTGAGAGGCGCACGTGGTAACGTGGGCATGAAATATCATACTTGCAGTTTTTCTTCCCACATTACTTTCAGCATCTTTTGGACGTTGGAATCAAACATTTAGCTGTGAATAGGAGAATCCATGGCTATTATCCTTTTAAAATATCCTAGTCTTCCGGACAATGAATGATTCATATCTGAAGATCAGTAGCATACCAATTTATGTAACCATTAAGGAAGCATAGCATAAATCAAAACGTAGGCCAATTTATGTACTCTGTTTTAAGCTTGCTCGCATTCTTTTATTCATATTAGTTAAGCTTTTGTTTAAAAAAACCATAATTTGACTACAAAATACAGTCAGTTTGTTTGACTACAACGAAGCATTAACAACAGCTTTGGTTCCAAATCATCAACTCACTATTTTATGAATAGAAGACTTCAACACTGAGAAGGCCTCAAGACACAGGTGCAAGACTTCCGCTCTTCTCTAGAGTAGCGTCTCATTAGCAGACTTCGTCAAACTTAACCGCGCCTTTGTGCCCCCCTGCAGTCGGCACCTATGGCCGCGGCACATGAGTCAATAGTGCCATCCACATGGCTTGACCCATCTACTATAAATAACAAAAGGAGCCACGTTTTACTTCCTCAACTCTGCTTTCTCTCCTTCTTTGTTCTACGCATGCAGAATCCAAATGGAGAAGCAATACACACTCGGCCTCGTTCTGACAATCCTATCCATGCTATCTCCCACTCCCACAAACAGCATAACCATAGCCAAATCTCCACATTTGAACAAGTTTACCGATCAAAATGCTCTCCTTGCACTCAAAGACCGTATCACCGATCCGTATCGCGTACTGCTTCGAAGCTGGACAACTAATACATCGTTCTGCAATTGGCTTGGGGTTTCGTGTGCGGTGCGTCATCAAAGGGTCAGGGCCTTAAACCTTGCTGGCATGGACCTTGTTGGAACACTTGCTCCAGAAATTGGTAATCTCTCATTCTTGCAGTTGCTCAACATTAATTACAATAAATTCCATGGCTCGCTGCCTCATGAGTTGGGTCATCTGCATCGACTGAGAATCATCACTATGCAAGCCAATAATTTCAGCGGACAGATTCCAATAAGTATTGGGAATCTACAACAGCTTGAAATATTGTCACTCGGAGAGAACATGTTTGAAGGTGATTGTGCTTCATATTCAATTGCTTTCTTCGATAAAGACGAATGCGGTTGTCACTAATTTGTGTATGCATATTGGTTCAGGCAATATTCCATCTGTTCTCTTCAATATGTCTTCTATTAGAGTTATCAACCTTGGATCTAATGGATTGAACGGTACGCTGCCTGGAGATATATGTGGCCGGCTTCCCAAAATAGAGAAGATTAGTCTTAATAAAAATCAGCTCGGCGGCCCTATTCCACTCAATTTAACCAGTTGTGTCAGACTACAAATATTCTCATTATCCTACAATGATTTTCTGGGGAGAATTCCCGACGAGATTCAGAAATTAACCATGCTTCAAGAGCTCTATTTAGGTGGCAATATCTTGACAGGTATGCTATTTCTTTTTTCAATTTATCTGCAAGCAGAAAGTATAATCATATCCTTACACACTTGTTTAGGAAAAAGTATCACAAAGTTAGATATGCAAAATCATGGCATAGCAAATATAGTCCTAAACAGCCCGTGGGGTTTTCTATTGTTCACATTCCAAATATATGTACCGTTAAATTCTTTTGTGAGACCTAAATTGCCCTTCGTAAAAGTATCAATAGTATTGAAATTTCATTAACATTCACTTTTAATTCTGGAAAAAATAAAATTTTATGCAAAAATTATATAGATGATATCTATAAAAAGAAAAACCATAATAAAAAAAAAGTTAAAGGGACTACATTATTTTCCAAAAACAATGTTTTGTTAACTTTTTTAAGAAATATGAAAACGATTTGCATAAATTATTCAAAAATATACTGATATTTTTTTGTTTCAAATAATCAAATAAATAGAAATTGAATTTTAACAACTTATGTTCTCCATTATATAATTTATATTTTAGGCTCTATATGGTAACTAGATTATTTGTAAACTAGTATTTCATTTCGGCTGATGTAGCCCATTAGTTTTTGAGAAAGAAACTATCCTTACCTTTCATCAAAATTTATTATAAAAAGTACTCAAACAAATAAAAAGATGTTCAAGAACATATACAAAAAAAAAGCCTTACCTTTGTGTTATAATAAAAGAAATAATAAGTTAGTAACGACATTGTTTGCATAGTTTTATAAAGATTACTAACTTTCAAACAAATGAAAATTTAGTTCCTTTTAATTTAATTATTAATTAGTAATAAATATTTGTGTTTTTTTGAAATAAAATAAAAATTATATTTAAATATTTATAAAAATAAATTAGAAATTAAAAAAAAATTAGAATTTCAAGATTTTGTAATTTATGAATTTAAAAAAAATATTTTTGTATTATTTTCTTATAAGTATTATCTTTATCCAAAACTTAAAGGTAGAATGAAATTTATGAGAGTTAGATAATTCCAATTTTCACTTATTTATTATTAAAAATAAGGGGTATTTTAAAAAAAAGAATAATAAATAGCGGCAAAAAACATAAAAGAAGCAAAATAATAATAGTATATAACCTCAAGATTTTAATTTCTCTTAAAATACCTAGCCTCATTAGAATTATAAAGGCGCCTTATTAGAGATTTCTCTGTAATTTCCCCTAGAGCATAGTTGAAATGAAATCCGTTAGATATGAAAATAAAAATGCATTTCTAATTCCAAAAGATTATAATACCATTTCTATTATTTGGAAATGAATGGGAAAAAAAGTAGAAATGGTTTTGTATAAGGTTTGTATCTCCCAACTTATTTATTTATTGTAAATAGAGTTACATTTCTTATTTGTTTGATATACCAAACAAGAGAAGTTTAAAAAAGATAGATATAGAATTTCATTTCCATACCTTGTTGGCATTCCAAATAAGTAGTTAATCTCAGGCCTTGAAAATAAAAGGCCAAAACTCATAGAATATTTTCCCCAAATAATTACCAGAATAAACTTCCAAAGTAAGAAAAGGAGCACCAAACAAGGCATGTTTACTTGCATGATAGCCAATAGTATTGAGTAGGATACCTAGAGGTTACAACATATCCATATAACATGATGTTTGTGAATAAAGTTGTTTGATATTTTACAAGTGAAATAACTCTAGCTATCTTCAATGTGACATCCTTCATGTATATTGCATTTGAGCAAAATCAACTATCTAGTAAACATTTTAGAATCAAATATATCTTAAGCTTCCTTTTCCAATTTTACAGGCTTGCATTCTTTTTCAAGAGAAATGAAGAAAAATTATCATCATATTTGAATATATCATCTATATAAGGGTCCAAGAAAAGTAGCTTCATCATGAATTCATGATGGTCATCCTTTTGTTTAAAAGAAGCATTTTAGACATACCGACCAAACAATTAATAGAACATAGGATTTTAGAAATATGCTCAAGATAAAAGCCAAGGAATATCACCAAAAAAAATATTGTTGTCTATAAGCCCATTACCTTCAATTTAGGTGTAGTTCTCCATCTCAACCAACTGAACTGATTCCCCACCATTACATGCACTTCAGTTTATGCAATGGTGTAACCGTAGGCAACATACAATTTAAACTCTATTGTTGTCAATTGTAGTATTGATAAATATGGATATCATTCTAAACCGGAGATTGAGATGATTCACCTTTATTTATTGATCACACAAAGAAAATAAAATGAGACAAAAATAAATAAATAAAACACTAATAATGAGAAAAGTATGGATATGGGGGTTTTTAAATAGAAAATATTAAAAATAAATAAAAGAAAATAATAAAAATAGATGAATGCAAATATTATGAATGCGCTAGGGAAGTTGAAATCCACCACTAAGCTATGTAAAAATGTAATAATAATTTCTAAGTCATCTTTTAGTTGCAAGAAAGAGACTAACCAAGTTACAAGCCAAAAGCAGGTTTATACACCTTATATTACTTTTCTAAAATTATTAATATAACAAAGTGTCAATATTAAACCCTATTAAATTCTAGCAGTATACTCACAACAAGCAGCTACTATATTTAACTAGATTTAAAGCATTAAACACAAGTGTAATGATGTCAATCTAAGTACCTAAACTAGTACATCAAACTTGTCTAGTTGTATTCTTCTCCTTTGACCCACACATATCTAAACATTCCACTATTCCCGTTAGAATCACAAAAGTATTAGGTGAATTATTATCTAACCTAGATGCAATTTATACATATGAATTCTAGCATGTTCATATAGTCATCTAACAAGTATATAATCCAACATATTGTCATTATAAGGAAGCTAGAATGAGGCATATACTATATAAATCATACTTGATAGACTCACACATATAAACGATAGCAATTAACATCGAGTCAAAGGATAATCTGATGAAATAAAGAAAATTAATATTACATCTCAAATCATGGTTTAGGGCTTCAATCTATTCCTCAGCATTAATTATTTACCCAATCATAATAAATAAATAAATTATACAAATATATATATCATAAATAGAGGAAGAAAGAACCAAAAATAAATATGGATGAAAATTTTTCTTTAAAAATTTTTGTCCCTTTTTTCTCTCTCCTCTGTTGCATCTTCTCTCTCTCTCCCCTCTTTGCACCTTCGTCTTCTTTTTCTTCTTTCTCTTTATGCCCAACTGTCTCTTTTCTCTCTCTTCTCTCATCGCATGCCCTCTCTTCTCTACTCCTCTCTTTTTCTTCTCCCTCTGAGCTATTTTCTTTCTTTTTCTCTTTCTCTCCTCTTGTATCATCTAAGTTCCTTTTTTTCATGGGCGTGTGCTCTTTTTTTCTTTCATTAGATGCTACGTTGTGCCATCTTTTTTTTCTTTTTTCTTCTTTTTTTTTCCTATTTTCCAGTTATACATTTAAAATTAAATTAAACATAATAATAAATAATCTCATAACTTAAGCCCATAAATTTTCTATCCTTTTAGATCAAATAATTAAATACATGAGATTATTATACTTAAGTATAAAAATATAATTAGCCTCATATATTGTTCAAATAAAAGACCAAAAAACAAAGATTAAAAGAGTATAAAATATATAAAAATATATATTCATCATGCAACACAATAGGAAGTGTGATTGTGATTGATGGCTATTATATACCCGTGCTCCTCCAAATAACTTATCCTATTGGACCCGATAAAGTGGAGCCATGGAAGAGACTAAAATGAATTTGTAATAGGAATACATTACTCTACTCAATTTGCATTGAAATACATTTCATGGAAGTGCACGTGAACCAAATAAGCTCATATTTTTGAAAAACATAAGAGATACTTAAAATTTCTCAATACAAGAAGGCTTTCTCCTACATACTTTTTAAAACAAAGCATAACCTAAATTTCAGAAGCAATCTCATATTTGGTTCCATCAAAGGTAAATCCAAATAAAAGGAACCCTATTAGGACCAGCTACACAAATTGTTCAACCTAAAATGAATTACCAAAAACTTATCCTTTTGACCCCACATAGAGTTAGAAGTGCAAAGCACTAGCAATAATAAAAAAACCTGATGCAGATAAGAGTTACCAAGACTATTTTATCTATTATTAGATGGAGCTTTTAGATTATTATGTTGATTTAATAATCATTAGCAGATTAAGATATCATTTAGTTATGATAATAACCTTATTCATAATAGATAATTATTATCTTTTCTCTTGATATTAATCTTTGTAGTCCCTTGGCCTATATATAGGGCCTTAGATACATATAATATGGAGATTTGAATTATTATGTAATATTTGTTCCCCCTATCTAATTCCCTCCACCTCCCTCATTTCTTCTCTATACTTATTCTCTTTGCTTCCTCTTCTTTAGTCCCTTCACCTTCTTATCTCCTTCTCCTTCTTCTCCCCAATGTCTCTTCCTTAGTATTATACATCAAAACCTCATTTTGGTACGTGGAGCAAATAAGTTGAAACTACCAAAATTTTGCTATCAATACTTCAGAATAAGCATATAATAATTAGTAGGGAAATATGAAATGGTATCTTAAATGATTGTAATATAAATTCATTAATCTATCGCAGGGATCCTTTCATTCTGAATGTCAAGCACTCTTGCTATCTTGAATTTAATTAGATTTAGTCTAATATGTTCATCATATCTTACTGGTCAATTTGTTAGGGAGATTACCAAAAGATGAAGAATGTTATAGCTACCCTTAGAGTTGACGACCCTAAGGATGTGGTAAGTGAATTGGTTGGTGATAAGGTATTAGGTGTCGAATATTTTTTTAATGAGTTAGTTATTTGAATTAATTAATTAGGTAAAAGAAGCCATCGGTCTACCTATATGTATTAAGTACATATTACAGTATTAATTTTCAAAGAAAATAAACTCTTGACTTTTGATTAATGTTATTGATTAACGTCTCTAATTTTGTTAATTTCCAAGGCTTGTTATATGAATATCTTCGTGGTCCAATGCACAAGAAGGATAAAATGAAATAAAATAACTAAATTTAATATACAAAGATTTATTATTTTATGTGTTTATAGTAAGACTACATGAGTATCTACTATATTTTAATTAATATATTAATAGTCCTAAAATATTTAGCTTATTTTATTTGTATATTGATGTACCCTAACTGCAAGCACATGGTATCGGAGTAGTAATCAAGGTCGATCCCACAAGAAAAGGAGAGTGAGCACCGGAATGAGATTAGATCTATCTATGTTTAAGCAATCAAAATATGATAAGAATATTGTCTATGAAAATTAACATAGATTAAACAAGTAAGGAAAATATCAAAGACTCAACGCACCAACTTAGTTAGAATCAAATTAATTAGCTAAGATTTTTTTTGATAACCCCAACCCTCTAATGAAATTGATACCCTACCGATTCCCGAATCACATTTAATCGATCAAAATTGCCAATGGGAATGTAAAGCACAATGCTTTATCAAGCAACTATGCTCTATCATCTACTAAGCCTCATCTATTTCTAGAATGAAATCAAATAGTAGCCGACATATTAATACTTGCAAATAATTCCTCCCCTAAGTTGTATTCATTAAATCAATGTCTCTCAACCTCTAGATTAGATTACTAGTTATGTTATTAGATCTAATTCCACTTCATTCTCTCGAATCTCACTAGAATTAATCAATACTAGAACCTGGTCGGAAATCCAATCGCAAACATAATGTAACACAACTAATTTAAGCAGAAATGGAATGGTAAAGCAATCAATACATTATGATCGGGGTATCTCCCATCACCTTAGCACAAAAAGAAATTAGCCACTCATTCTCATGTATAACAACTCAATTAAATCAAAAGCATTCATTTTTAACAAACTATAGGGAAAGAGAACACCTCCAATGGTTGAGTTGCATACAATCTTGAATGAAGACCTTCAAAACTTAAAGTTTACAATGGAAATTAAATTTATGAAAGGGTAAAAGAAGAGAGAGATAAGAGGTTGAATGGCGGCTAAGGGTTAATGAAAAAGCGCCCCCAAAAACCCTAACTAATCTCCCTTAAATAGGCTCATTAAAATGACAGGTATTGCGGTAAATAGCATCGACATGAGCATGTCGATCCACACGGGCAACCCGTGTCGATGCCAAATTTCCAATATCTTCGATTATCACACGACACGGGCGTGGCTAACACCACGACTTCCCCATGTTTGCTCTCTGTTAGATCGTGGGCTTTACCACGACCTTCCCGTGTTTATTCTCCTACCCTCTTCTCTTCTTTCATGCATTTTTCTAGCTGCCAATTGCCATGTTTAGCTTTTCTTAACCTCAATTTTCCATTGAAAATCTACAAAAGATAGCAAAAAGCAGTAAATATTAACAAATGGCCAAGATTATGCACAAAACATAACAAAATTCATGAAATATGTATCAATAAACACCTATTTCGTATGTTAACATCACACTCATCATATATACTCAAACGTAATTAATAGATTTCGTTATATTTAAGTCTACATGAAAAAAAAAAAAGATTCATGTGTAGAAACCCACGCACACATTTCATGAAAATGTTATGAAGCTTTAACTATATTCTTAAAGCTATAAGTAATCTTCTTATAACCATATGTTTTACTAAATTAAGAACTTTAAAAAGGTAATTAATATATTTCTTTAGGAAAAAATAACAAATTAGACTCTCTAAATGTTTTTGATAATTTATACCTATACATATGTACACATATCTATTCGCCTTTATTTTTTTTAATATTCATATATATAGTTTAGACAACCAATAACTTGAATAAAATGTTTATAATATTTTTGTTTCTCTATTTTAAATAATAAAAATACCATAAATATAAAGTATTGAAAATTATCACATATAGAAAAATCATATATTTGTGTCTATAATTGTTAACATCGAGAGGTCACATTTTGAGAGTAATTTCGTAGTTACTACACTCGTAATTAGGGTTATTGATGAGCCGAATTGAGTCAAACCTCCCATGGATCAAGCTTAGCTCATTTAATTTTTTTAAGGCTCAAGTTTGAAACGAGCTTGGGTTGAGCTTGGATGAAAAAGGTTTGCGAACTATTTGGCAAGTTCAATGTAAATGAAGCTAATCGGAATGTTTAACATTATTTGATTCATGACTCAACTTATTTAACTATTCAATTCATTTATCAACTAAATTCTATACAAGCCTTCTGAATCTTCTATACAAGCATTTCAAATTCTATAGGAAAGCTTATAAAAAAACACGCAAATGATCTTATAAATAGATATATGAAGAAGTTTATAAATGATTTAACCAATGAGTCGAGCCTACCATGGCTCGAGCTTAGCTAGTTTATTAAACAAACCTAAAAATAAGGCTGGATTTTAATTTGTTTACCTAAATAAATGAACTGAGCTCGCTCGATTCATCAACCATTCTACTCGTAGCATAGCACTCCTCTACTCTTATTTCCCATCACCATCTTCATTGTTCATACTTATTATTTGTTAATTAGTAATATGTATCATCTATATTCTTTTATATTAAGTTATATCCATCATTAGTTGTTTAATTTTAAAAAAAATACTCACATGTTATAATTAAATGTAGTTATATTATAAAATTATTAGTGACTTAACCATCTTTTCTATATAAAATCAAACAATTTGAAGATTTTTGACATACTTTAGGTACTTTAAAAGACTATGAAAACACAAACTATTTTTATCCTATGTATTTGTCTACATCAATATATATTATGTACATTTTTTTGGTGATCTCTTAGCAAACTACACTCATAACATATCTCTTATCTATACTCATTATCCATTGCTATATTGGAATTGATTATATTTCTTCCTTGGTGCTAATTAGGGTATATTCTCATGACCTTATTTATAGATAAATCAAATCATATAAAGACCAATGAAATAAGAAGTAAAGAAATAATAATAATAATAATAATAGAATAAATAATTGGAATTTAATAATGAAAACAATCATAGAAATAAGGTATATGAATGGCAACTAATACTAATAATACTTAATGATGATAATAATTATAGTATTAGGTATTATTATTATTATTATTATCACCACCATCATCATCATCACTATCATCATCATTTGTTATAAATAATCCTTTTTTTTATTCACCAATTGTTGTTATTATCATAATTATCATTTCTTTGTTATTTTATTATTGTAATCATCATTATTTCAATCATTAACTTTACTACTACTACTACTACTACTACTACTACTACTACTACTACTACTACTACTACTATTTTTATTAATCTTCTTGTTAATTACTATCATTATTACTTGTTGTTAAATATTGATTATATATGTTATTTCTAATATCATTACTTTATTATACTTGTAATAAGTAATATAGCTTATAAATATTATCATTATTATAAGTAATAATATTAATATATATTGTTTTCACTTTTTAGATACCTAAATGAAACAAGAGAAGTAATTTATTTTCACCCTTTAGGTACTCAAGTGAACCCTATTTCGTAAAAAGTGATCTAAGGAACTTTTAACATTTTTAAGGTAGATTAGAGGTTTAACACATCGAAACTCTTATTCAAATATTTGGTTAAAAAAAACTTTTTATATTAGTCATTTAAAAAAAAGCTCATTTAGAAAAATTAAAATAGGAGTGTTTTTTTTATTATCTTATTTAAAATTAAATTTTTTAAGTCATTTTATACCTTCAAGCCACTAATAGTTACCACTATTAGGAAATATTACCAAACACCACTATATAGGCAATTAACACTATTTGCTAGTCAAAAAAGCTGATTCACTATCAGCTAACTACTAATATGATGACACAGACATCTATATGACTACGAACTAGATATGAGCCATATGGCAAAGCAACTACTAAATATGGTTCATATGAATCTGAAAGCAGAGGACTCAACATGTTAGTGCATATAATAATAATAATAATAATAATAATAATAATAATAATAAAATAATTAGTAGAAATTGAAAAATATCTTAATGATAAAAATAATAATTAATAATAAAATTTATTCACATTAATCATTCATGACAATATATTTTTATTACTTTATATTTTTTGATAAGTAGAATAATTTTATTAGCTATAAAGGCAAAATGATTGTCACCGACATAATCACAAACCATTTTTTCCATCTTCTAAGAAGAATTTATAAGGGATTTTAATCATAAAATATAATTTCTCAAATAATATTAATCATAATTATAAATAAATATTTAGTAAAATATTAATAAATGAGGACGAGGATGATAATAATAATAATAATAATTGGTAATAAATCATATTAATATCAATATAATCAATCTTAATAATATTTTATTAATTATACTATGATAATACTTATAATAATAAATAATATTTAATTCATATAATATGAATAATGATATAAAAATAATTTGTATGATAGAAAAATTATTTATGTGACTAATATTAATCATAATTAGTAATAACTAATAAATATATCCATCATATTTATCAACAATAGATTAAAATATAAAAATAATAATATTTATTGAATTATAGTAGTATTAAGATATTACTAATAAGCATGATAATATTCAGTAATTATAGTATTATATTTTGTTTTACAAACTTCCATATTAATAGGTATATTTATAGAAGTTCTTACAATCATAGTTTTTATACATATGGAAACAATAATTTAGTAGTGTTTTTCTTTTAATATGTATTATTAATCTATAGTTTTCCTATTTTCTCGATGATTTAAGATAAACATACATACATATATGCATTCATAATCAATCAAAATATTATGAAGCTAGTATATAGCCTTTTTTATATAAGTGTAAAAATAATTTCTAAATTAAACATTAATTTAACATAATTATATTTTTGTATTGAAAATAGTATTTATAAGTGTTTCATTTACTTGATATAATTCAAACATTGTGAAAAAAAACATTTTCTTCTTATAGATAAATTATTTATGTAATTGTCCACATATAGAATCTGCATTTGGTGTGTGATTTCATATGATGTTGTTATTAGAATGATAATATAGAATTATCTTTATCCTCTATTAAGTTTTTATAGAATAATTATTTTATTTAAAAAAATTATTTCATACACAAAAAATTTATAAGGTGGTTTAGCTTCAAACAATTATTTAGATTAACTAGTAGAGTAAACACTTTGTAAATTTTATTAAAGTTAATCATTATATGAAAACATTAGTAAATTATGTAATTTTTTAAATAATTTTTAAAATAAAATAACTATTTTATAAACATTCCAATTTATATACGTGTTTTATCTTTATTAAATAAAGCTCAACTTTAAATAGGTTAAGACTTTACCTTAATTAAAACTTAAAATCATGTTTATAGTAAGATAATTTATATCTTATTAGTAATTTAGATTACTTTAATTGGGCTTAATCATATATATATATATATATATATATATATGTTAATTTAAACTAATTTATATTTTAATCATGTTTAGGTCTATAAATTGGTAAAAAAATATTAATATTCTTAATGTCTTTCCAAAACTAGGAATAAATTTTAAACACTATTAACCATTTTTTTTTAATTTTTGATTGAATAAAAATATGTTAACAATAAGATATTTTTGGCTTTTATAATTTGTGGTTTAATTAAGATATACCAGATAGTTTTTTAATTATTATTTGTATATTAGTTTAAATATATCTTATACTTAATAATATCTGCATGAAGTATTTTTTTGATGTGCCAAATATATTAGTATTTGTCTATCACAAAAAAAAAATCAAATATGTTTGGTATGAGATTAACTCAACTCTTCGTCTTCACCTATGTCAGACTTGGACTTTGGCTTTATCAGTAGTGTTGTACTACTAGGCTCAACAATCGTTTTTTATTGTACTACTATTCATCAGTAAATTACTCTTGGCTTAAATAAGAAAAAACTTAGATCAAGTCATCGACATCCAACTAGGCTTGGAAAAAGGACAGGTTACATCGTAATATTAAAGAAAAGAAGTTGCAAAGTTTTTATTCCTTTAATACTAAATATATGGTCCTATTTGGATCTGCACTAACGATATACAAAAATAAATAAATAAATAATTGATGCAACAATTTTATTATATTTGTCTTGTAGGCCACCTTGAGGGTAAATCTAACATTCTCCCCAAAAGGCACAAGGAAACTGTCTTCCTTGGTAAAATTAAATGCATGGGGAAACAAATTAACATTAGAGCTCTTTCATACAACATTACTTTTTTACATGCAGGCACCATTCCTCAAGGCATTGGCCATCTGCCAAATTTGAAGAGACTAGACCTCTCAAATAATAAACTGACAGGAGCGATTCCAAATTCCATCTCCAACGCCAGCAGACTAGAAGCTATACAACTAGATTCTAACAAGTTTACAGGTTCTGTGCCTAGAACCTTGGGGTATTTGCACAATCTTGAGGAACTTACCCTGCAAAATAATCATTTGACAAATGAACCTTTTAGTATCAAACTTGACTTCTTGACTTCTTTGACAAATTGTAGACATCTGACAACATTGCGGGTAGAACACAATATGTTCAAAGGAGAGCTTCCAAACACGGTGGGGAATCTCTCCAACTATCTTCAATCATTTTCAGCTTATAATAATAGAATCAAAGGTAGGATTCCAGAGGAAATCGGTAACCTCACCAACTTATCAGAATTACTGTTAGGTAAAAATGAACTAGTTGGGCCTATTCCAAAATCAATAGGTAAGTTACCGAGTCTCCAAACACTACAACTTCTTCATAATGATTTGGACGGTTCAATTCCAAGTGCCTTCTTCCTATCAACAATGGATATCTTAGATTTAAGGGTAAATAAGCTAACTGGATCAATTCCCCATTGCTTGGGAAACATGACTTTTCTGAGAGAAATTTGGCTAGGTTCCAATCAATTGACATCTAGTATACCAGTAGACATTGGAAACTTGAAGTACGCCGTCCATGTAGATTTATCAAACAACCAGTTATCAGGAGAAATTCCAAGCTCAAAAAATGGCCTCCGGATGCTGGGTAACCTCTTTTTATCAAGCAACAGACTCCAAGGTCCTATACCAGTATCGATTGGCGAATTGGAAAATCTTGTGCTGTTGGATCTGTCTCAAAATTCTCTGTCTAGGGGCATCCCAAAAGAATTAGAGAAACTTCCTTATCTTGCGTATTTGAATCTATCCTTTAACGGATTGCAGGGGAAGATACCTACAGGAGGACCTTTTGTAAATTTCCAAGCTGAATCATTCTTAGGAAACCCTGGACTGTGTGGCACACCTAGGATGCAAGTACCGACATGTCTCAAGCAATATAAGACAAGAACAAGGACATTAAGTCTAGTTTTGAAAATTTCCATGGCAGTTGCTACATCTGCAATAATTTGGTTAGCTGTAATATTGTTTCTCATCAGAAGGAAGAGAAGGGGAAGTGATGTTCCAGGTCCGAATGCTTCGCTAAACATAACAGCACTGAGAAGATTTTCACAACATGACATTCTTGCCGCGACTAATCAACTTGGGCACGAGAACCTACTTGGGACTGGAGCCTTTGGCTCGGTATATAATGCCATTTTTTCGGATGGACTGGTAGCAGCTATAAAGGTATTTTATATACACTTACAGGAAGCATTCCACTCTTTTGATGCAGAGTGTGAAATTCTTAAGAACATCAGGCACAGACATCTAATCAAGGTTATAAGCAGCTGCTCCAACCTATATTTCAAAGCATTGGTGTTGGAGTATATGCCTAACGGAAACCTAGATACGTGGTTGCATTCTGATGGCCACCGCTTAGACTTGATACAGAGGTTAAACATAATGATCGATGTTGCTTCAGCAATCGAATATCTCCATCATGGAAATTTCACTCCAGTGGTGCACCGTGATTTAAAGCCAAGTAATGTACTGCTAGACGAAGACATGGTTGCCCATGTCAGTGACTTCGGCCTAGCAAAGCTGCTGGATGAAGGTCAATCTACAATGCTTAGCAAAAACCTAGCTACAATTGGATACATGGCACCAGGTATGTCACACTCATCACCATCGTTCCTATTAAGGCTATTTTTTAGGATAAGAAATATAGTTGGGACGAAGGCTCATTGTTTTATTTTATAGTGATTATTTTGGTTTCCTTACAGAATATGGATCGGGAGGGTTAGTTTCCACAAAAGCTGATGTCTATAGCTACGGGATCATGTTGATGGAAACATTCACAGGAAAGAGGCCAACTGACTCAATATTTGAAGGAGATATGAGCTTGAAGCATTGGGTAGAACAATCCCTTTTCAACTTGGGAGAGATCATTGGTATGGAACTTTTGGGTATCGATGAAGAACGTTTTCATCAAGTTGAGGAGCAATGTGTGAAGTCAGTTATGGAATTGGCTTTGAACTGCACATCTGAGAACCCTAAAGAAAGAATGAGCATGAGTGAGGTAGTGATTAGTCTCAACAAAATCAAGACCAAGTTGGTATTGAAACCTAGACGACGCCTGCAAGCAATAACCAGTTATTGAAGGTCAAAATAATTTTCACAATGGGAAGGTATGAAGGCACCGATTAGCCCAAATTCAAAACAGTTGATTGAAAAAAAAAAGAAAAAGAAAAGTAAACAAAAATCTATCTATAAATATATAATAGTCGAATTGTGGGGGATTGTGCGACAAATTTTTTCCACTCAAAGTCACTTTCCGTATTTAGGTTACTGGAATAAATTCCAACAATTGATGAGTCTTAGCTTTTTATAAATAGAGGGGGGGATTAAATAAAGAGGTAAATAGTTACAGATTGTATCGTCAGGTAATTCCGCACCAAGATTTCATCCAAATATGTCGGATCTTAAAAGTTTATAAATAGGTCCTAATTAAGTTGGTCTATTAATTAGGTTTTATTGCCATAAATTATCTTACCAATGAATGTTTGCATTTCAATAAATGCTTATTAGAGTGAAACTTCATAGACAAAAAGGATTGCTAAATGTTGATTGCTTGATCACATCACCTATATGTAGAGATGGCAAAAGTCGACACGATCCACTCGATCTGATACGACAAGATAAAATCCGAAAAATTTAGCAATCCAATCCAGCATTGATCCGATAAAAATTAACCCCACCCGAACCTGACCTGATCCTAATCCATGACCTATCATAGACCCGACCTGATAGCGACCCGACCCAATATTGACCCAATCCGACCTGACGTTGACCAACCAGACATCAAAATCTATAATAATAATAATAATAAATTACACATATTTTATTATTTATTTAAAGCTTTTAAAAATATAGTGTTTTATAAATTGTACTTATTTTTCATATTTTTACCCTAGACATTCTCATTTATTAATGATATCCTAACAAATTTTTTCACACAAAAAATACAACATTAAGAAGTCATAATAATAATTTAATAAATAAGTAACAATTAATAACATATTTTTAATTACATGCCTATATGAAATCAAAATTAATACTTACTTACGAGGTTAATGAGTTGGAAAAATTTTGGTGGTAAAGGTATATATTAGATAATTTTTTAATATCTTTTATATTATTTACCTAACTACTTTTATAAGTTCATACCTTATAAACATACGCATGTCCTATAATATCAAATGAACTTATACACATAATTATTTATTTATTATATTATATGTTATTACTTATGGTGTAAAATAATAATTTTTTCTCTAATTCCATTATTCATAACATGTATAACAAGTTAACAACTAACAAGTATTAATATGTTATTCGAATCATTTTGATCATTAATCCATGTTTTTATATAAAATAAAATAAAATATTTTTTTATTAGCTGACTCATTTAACTGTACTAGTAATCTTATAATTGTCTCTAATATTTACAATGTAATAAATGATAATTATACATTATATAGTCATGTTATGATCACCTTTAGTATATAAAATTATATTTTTTTAAATAATAAAATAAATGATAATAAATGATAAATATCTTTGTTAGATTGAATCACACAATATTTTTTATTGTTAAAATTTATAAATATTTTTATTATTTACTTGTAAAAATAAAGCACATATAATATTTTTATTTCATTTATCTGTACTAATAATCTTATGATTGTCTCTAATATTTACAATGTAATAAATGATAATTATACATTGTATAGTTATGTTTATGATTACCTTTATTTTATAAAATTATCCTTTTATAAGTAATGAAATCGTTTAAGTGATCAAATAAATGATAATAAATAATAAATATCTTTGTTAGATTGAATCACAAAATATTTTTTATTATTAAAATATATAAATATATTTATTATTTACTTGTAAAAATAAAGCACATATAATATTTTTATTTTATTTATCTATACTAGTAATCTTATGATTGTCTCTAATATTTACAATGTAATAAATGATAATTATATATTGTATAGTCATGTTTATGATTAACTTTATGCTATAAAATTATCTTTTTTTAAGTAATAAAATAAATTATAATAAATGACGAATATCTTTGTTAGATTGAATCACACAACGTTTTTTATTGTTAAAATTTGTAAATATTTTTATTATTTACTTGTAAAAATACAACGTATCTAATATTCTTATTTTATTTATCTATACTAATAATCTTATAATTGTCTCTAATATTTACAATGTAATAAATAATAATTATAAATTATATAGTCATGTTACGATCACCTTTATTTTATAAAATTATCGCTTTTTAAGTAATCAAATAAATGATAATAAATAATAAATATCTTTGTTATATTGAATCATGAAATTTTTGTATTGTTAAAATTTATAAATATCTTTATTATTTACTTATAAAAATAAAGCTTATTTAATATTCTTATTTCATTTATCTGTACTAGTAATTTTATAATTGTCTTTAATATTTACAATGTAATAAATGATAATTATACATTGTATAGTGATGTTATGATCATATTTATTATATAAAACTATCTTTTTTAAGTAATCAAATATATTAGAGTAAATGATAAATATCTTTGTTAGATTGAATCATACAATGATTTTTACTATTAAAATTTATAAATATCTTTATTATTTACCTGTGAAAATAAAGCGTATCTAATATTCTTAATTCATTTATCTATACTAGTAATCTTATGATTGTCTATAATATTTACAATATAATAAATGATAATTACTTGGACCCAAATTTAATTCAACCCATCAAAATTTGACCCAACCCAATCCATTAAGTTAACCCGCAACTATTCAAACCCAACCTGTCAAATTTTATGAAATGACCCGACCCATCAAGTTAATCCGAAATAACTCAGACTCAATGGGACCAACCCGTCATATTACACCAAATGATCCGAATGGGCTAAACCTACCGAGTCATATGAACTAAAAAATGACCCGAAGCCAACCCGACCCTACCAGTCAAGTTAACCCAAAATAACCCGAACTCAAGTTTGCTTAACCCGAATACAATCCGACCCCACAAATTAACCCTAAATGATTTGGAACAGCAATGACCCGACCCTGAACCAACCTGACCCAGACAAGGCAATGACCCGAACCCGAAATGACCCGATCCAACCCACAACCGACCCGTAAAATTCAAATGACCCGAAATGACCCGACCCGCTATGACCTAACCTGAATGCAATACCCCCAAAATTTGCTACGGAAAATTTTCATATAAGGAAAAGTTTTAACGGAGGTGAAATAATAAAACTGTAAATTCTGTGGATATTATCGCCATACTTAGTACCGTACCAGTTCATTCCTACCATTCCAGTACCAAGTGCTAAGGCTGAAGAGGATTATCATCAAACACAAGTCATTAATTAAAATGAGAATTCATAAAAGAACTGAATCGTCACTATACAGAAATCAGAGTGCAGTTAAAAGAGTTACAACCCAGGAAGTAAGAATCAAAGTTCTCGATGATAGAAAACACCGTACAATAGAACAAAACTAAATCAAAATGGTACAGGAAAAAAAAAAGAAACGGAAGATAGAATCCTGCTAAGTCACTCTCAATCCCCAAGTCAGGTCCAGGGTCAACTCTTAGCCCCGCCCAATGCCTTGTAAGAGTTGTAGGCATCGAAGATAACATCACCTACCTATATAAACTCAGGTGGGCCCTCTGCTAGTGGGAATGAGTAGCACCCATGAAACGAGTGGTTAGTACGCTACGTACTGAGTAAGATAACCATACAACTAAGGCCAACATATAAGGCATATAACACAAGTATGGTCATATAGGCAACACACAATAATACAAATAATGAGGCCGGATTACAGTCCAGATAAACTTATTCTTTAGTTCGATGGTCAACATGATCATTTCACACATACTTTTTATCAATCCATGCAAGTGCGGGAACCCCACTATTATAGCCGGTGGACCGGAATACATATAGGGCAGAACGTTCGGACCACTATTATTGCTGGTGGACTGGTTTCTAGGGCAGAATGCTCCTGACTACTATTATTCATCGGTGGACCGGTCTGGCCCCAACTCACATAGTGTTTTACTGTAATTACTTAGTGTCTTTCCCATGTCTTATCATCATTACATTTGGTTTGTTGAGCAAGAAAACCCCCACTATTATAGCCGTTGGACCAAAAATCATGTAGGACAAAACGCTCATTGCCACTATTATTCGCTGGTGGACCGGTCTATGCCCGACTCAACAATCTTCCTCTTTAAAAAAGTAGTATCTTATCCGCGTCTTATTCGATAATATTTCACCTTTGACATGCATGTCACCAACCTTCTACTTCTATCCTCCCAAAAGTGCCTGTCCCATATCTTGGGACTTCTACGCCTCCTATCACATCTCGTTATCCATTCCTCTTCCATTTACTCATAACAAAAATCCAACTCCTAAGGGTGTGGGCTAAGGCCCATCACCTTATAACATCCAACTCCACTTACTATCTCCCTCTAGGATTTCCTTTGAAACCCTAATTGGACTTGTGTGGCCCAACTTCCTCTGACTTACACTACCATTATCCCTTTTATCACCCAACCTTCATCTCATTTAGATTCAACCTAAATCATATCACTTTACTCACCGATTACGCATGTGACCGAGAAACCCTAGTTGGCCACTCCAAACCCTAGCACCTTTCTTCCCCCGCAAGTCACCTCCCTATTTTTCACCTAACATCTTTTCCTTCCCATGGTACCCATACTCATCCCTCACATAATAAGTTTCAACTCTTATCCCATACTCCACTATGCCTTAATTATTTTTACTTTCACATTTTCCCAAGTTAGGGTTTCCTTCCAAAACCCTACTTAGGTCCCCTATACACCCTTACATCGACATACGTACTATTTTTCATCCTAAGTCTCCAATCACTCCGCAACTCTCCCCTTACCTTACTTAAGCCTTAGCACAACTTTTCTCACGTAAAGATCATCCCCATGCACACTCCATCCACCCCATGCAAACCCTAGAAATTTCCCATACAAGATTCACATCACTAGTTCAGTTTGATCATAACCTCCTTTAATTTTCCTCTCATGGATCATGAGATAGTTTGGTCAACCTCATGTTTCCTTTAGTGAACTCACTTCCCATTTTCTTCCTTTTTATCCTTTCATCCCCATATCATATTATTAATCATCCTAGCATACATTGTAATACCCTAAAATTTTCGAAAATCTATATTTTAATGAATAACTTTATTTGAAATAAAATTTGCCTGTAAAATTATTTATTTTAATTATTTTATAGATTTTAGAGTATGTAAATTTGGATAAGAGTATTAATAAATTAAAAATAAATATTTTGCTATTTATCATATTGTTTTATTTAAATAATTTTCCAAAACTAATATTTTACCAACTTTATCCTTTTTAAACTAAAATATTAGATTATAATAAATTAAATTATTAAATTAAATAATTTACCAAGAATATTATGTTTTATGATTTTATAAATTAATTTAAATTATTTTCCCTATTTTACCATTTCCCTTTTTACCCTTTTTCCCTTTTTCCCTTTCTTCTTTTCTTTTTCTTTTTTTCTCTTCCTCCCTTGGGCTGCCTCGCCAGGCCAGCCCTCTCCCCGCGCATTGGGCCTTCGGCCCGTCTCCCCCTTCTCTCCCTCGCGCGCCGCCCGTCTTCCCAGCCTGCCTCCTTCCTTTATTTTTTCCCCTGGACCGGCCGGCTCCCTCCTTTCCTGCGCCGGTCCAGCCGCCCGTCCCTTTCTTTCTTCTTCGATCACCCCGACCAGTCCTCATCACATACCTGCCGCCATGCCCGACCACCGAGCTGCCTGCAACTGCGGCCGCCTGCCACCACCACCTGCTCCCTCTCCCTCTCTCTCCTCCTCCGTCGTTTTCCTTCCCTTTTCGAGCCAAAATAGCCCTGGACCACAGCCTCGCGTGCCCTTGTTTCTTTCCTTCTTCTTCCCCGTCTTCCCCTGCCACCCGACCACCACCTGCCACCTGCAGCGCCGTTCGCCGGCCATCCCTGCCCCTCTCTTCTCCCTCTTCTTTTTCTCCATCTACCCAGCCCTCTATTCCCCTCGTTTTCGATCCCTTGTCTTCCCCCGAGCTCCCTCCTCTCTCCTTCCTTCTTCCCCATTTTTCTTCCTCTTTTTTTTATCATCGCCAGCCTCCGCCGCCTGAACCACCAAGCCCAGCCCTGCGCCGCCTTCTGCCACCGCCTACTACCACCCTGCACCACCACACAACCCCTTCGAGCCCTGCACTTCCTCCCTTCTCCTCCCCTTCCTTTTTCTTCCCAGTTTTCCCCTTACCGCCGAGCCACCTGCAACTACCTCTGCCGCCCCCAACCCACTGTTCGACACCCTGCAATCCCCTCTACAACCGACATCCATTGGTTGGCCGAAAACAGCCCTCGCACCCCTCCATTTTCCCCTCTCCTTTTCCTTCCTTCACAACCCCTTTCCCTCGACCCATCTTGGCAGCCACCTTCGCCGCCTCTCCGCCGCCGTCTACGCCGCCTTGAGCCGCTTCGAAACCACCCTTAGCCTCCACCTACACCCCCTCTTCACTTCTGCACCATTCACTTGCCTTAGAACCTCCCCCAACCACCTTCTTTTCTAGTCTAAATACCCTAACCCGAAAATAATGTATTTTGCTCCCTTCACCCTCTTTGAGCCTTTTTCCCCCATGGGTTTTGCATGAAACTCACGCTGCCCATGCAGCGTGAGCTCCCCTTCATTTTAAAAATTATTTAGCTAATTTTTAAGGTATAATAGTATTTTATGTTAAGTGTTTTACGAATTAAATTTTATAAAGTTTTATCCTTTTTAACTTCTTATTTCTAACAATAATGATGGATATTATTTTTAGGTGTTGAGTTGCTAATTATGCTTGGTAAGATTGATATTTTGCGGGATTAAGGTAACCGTTAATCCTCCCTTAAATATATGGAAAAACGCATGCTAGCACATTTAGGGTTTAGTATGATTTTATGCATATTTTGTATGCTTAGCATGATATGTTTATGGTTTCTTATATTGTTTGTTAAAAAGAAAAAGCATGATAACTTTTGTGCCATATGTAGGTATGTTAAATAAAGAAGGAGTTGGAATATGGATAGAAATGTTAAACACTTGTTTATGATGTACCATGTTGTTAATGCATGAATGATGTTATTATTTAAGGGTATTTTAGTAATTATGCTTATGAGGTAAATAAATCAATGTGTGTAGTTTCTAATGAGTATTATGTTGAAAAATGACAAGTTGGTGGACTTAGATGATAAAAATGAAGTATTAATATCATTATTTTATGTAGTGTTAGTAAATTCATAAAAATGGTGAATAAAGGGGTTGAGTGAAAATTTTATAAGTGGAAAGGGTATTTCGGTAATTTTTGAGATAAAAGAATAATATGGAAATTTTATGATTAAATGGTCAAATGATAATTTACAAGTAAAGGATAAAATTGTAAGTTGTGAGAAAGAAGGGTAAAATGGTAATTTTGGAAGTAGGGGTAAAATAGTAATTTCGGATGAAGGAGGGCATTATGGTAATTGTTCAAGTAAAATTGCATTATGGTAATTTTGGAGGTAGAGGGGCAAAATCGTAATTTCATAAGTAAAGGGTAATATGGTAAATTTTATAAGTGAATGGTGAAGTGGTAATTTATAAGTAAAGGGATAATATGGTAATTTGGAAAAGAAGGGCAAAATGGTAATTATGTATGGAAAGATAAAGATGGTAATCTTGGATGTGAAAGGGTAAAATAATAATTTGTAAAGTAAAAGATGTATGGTGGTAGTTTTCATAAATAAAAGGATATATTGGTAAAATTGGATGTAAGGGGTAAAATGGTAATTTTGTAAATAAAAGGATATTATGGTAAACTTGGGAGTAAGGGGTAACGTGGTAATTATGATAATGACCAAAGGTAATTTAGAAATTAAATTATGATTGTAGAAGGGCAATTGGATAAGTATGATGCTATAGAAGGGTAATTTGGTAAATTAACCAATTAAAGGGCATTATGGTAATTTTAAATATGGAGAAGGGTAAAATTGGTAATTGTAATTATGAAGAGGGGTAAATTAATTATGAGGAAGGTTAATTTGGAATTTATGATAATTGAAAAGGGTAATGGCAATTAAAATAATTGAGAGGGGTAAAATGGTAATTATGATAAAGGAGAAGGGCAATTTGGTAATTTGTTCAACTAAAGGGGTAATTTGGTAATTTAGCCAATTATGGAATAAAGTGATAATTATTTAACCAACTAAAGGGGAAAAATAGTAATCATGATAATGAAGGAGGGTGATTTAGTAATTTATCCAACTCAAGGGCAATTTCGTAATTTTAATAAAGGAGAAGGGCGACTTGGTAATATAACCAACCAAATGGGAAATATGATAAGTGTAGTAATTATGAGGGGTGAATGGTGATCTAAAAAGTGTAGGAGACAATTTGGTAATCTAAAGTGGACAAGGGGTAATTTGGTAATTATGCAACCTTAAGGGTAATGTGGTAATTTATCAAGTAAGGAACGGATACTTAACAATTATATAAGTAAAGGGAAAAGGAGTAATTTGTACCTAACATGTCTTTGAGATTGTGGAACATTATAATATGATTCAAATAATGCTGATTAGCCAAGTAAGAGTATTTGATAATTAGGATGGCCTTAATGGTTTCTCTGGGATATTCTGGATAATCATCTGAATAAGAAACGATTAATGATATCAGAACGATTGAAAGTGAATAAGTATCGGATTATCGTGCTTTTTGTGATCACCTTAATTAAGACACTATTACTTAAAGTGAAAGACCTCGAGATCGAGAATGGTGACTCCTTAGGGGTCGCTACCCTAAGGACGTGGTTTAGTCCACGATTATTCTGGTATTTGCTGGTGTGCCTTTGTGCCCCAGCTAGGCCCTATATCTTACTCTTCCTAGCTCTACGGACCTAGTTAGGGGGTATGCATACTTATGGATTAGGTGTCCTTGTCGGTAGGTTACTGAGTTAGCTTTATGCACTAGTACGACCAGGGTACCTTTGCGTCCTTGGGTTCATAGTTAAAGGGTATTGAGTAGCTGATATGCATCGGTATGACTGGTGTACCTTTGTGTCCCGGGTTATCGATCTCCCATTCGAGGCAAATAAATATGATTGATGTGCTGATTAAAGAAAAAGAAAGATACTATTATTGAAAGTGAAATATTAATGAGCCGGGCCCAGATGATTATGATTGTAATACCCCGTATTTTTAAAATCTAGATTTATTGAGTTTAATGATGTTATTAGCGTAATTTGATGTAAACAACTAATTATTTTAATTTTGATTCGTTTTATGGATTTATCGACGATTTTGAATTCATAATTGAATGTAATTAATCATTTTCGGGAAGTAATATTTTATCGACGTTTTAATTAATTGAATGTAATATTTTCGGGAAGTTTAAATTAAAAATATTTTCGGAAATTATTTAAGAATTTCTGTTTGAAATTAATTCTCTTCCGTTCTACGCTTTTTAGTTTGCGGAAGACCGATTTCGGAAATTATTAAAATCAGTCTTGATTTATTAGAATTTGACTTAAATATTTTATTATAGGTTTTTAAATATTATTTCAGGGTCTTATAATGTATTTCCGTAAATAAAATAAATTTTTACGTTCGATGGTAAATTCTTCCGAAAATGTTTCCGAAATTCTTTATATAGCTTTTTATTAATTTTAAACCTTCTGATCGTTTCGAAATGAAATTTCGTTAAATAAAATTTAGATAAAATCTTCCGATAAAAACTTTAAATATTTAGTATTTTATTTTTACTTGTATTCAAAAAAAAACTGTCGGGAGACCCCGAGCCCCCTCTCTCCCTTTTCTCTCTTCTCTCCCTTCTCCTCTATTTGCCCCGTGAGTCCCTGTTCCCCGACTCCCTCTCCCGCAACCCTAACCCTAGCTAACCTCCCTCGCCTCTCTCCTTCTCCCCAGCCCCTCCCTCCCTCTTTCGCCTGCCGAGCTCCGACCGCCACCGACCCGCGAGCAGCGCAGCAGCCCACCGAAGTAGCAGCAGCAGCAGCGGTCGAGCCAGCAGCAGCAGCGGCAGCACAGCAGTAGCGCGCGGGTCGTGCCGCCGCCGTCGGTCACCGTCGACGCCTGCTGACCACCGGCGAGCCACCCCCGACCCCCGACGACGCCTCCCCAGCCTTCCCTTGCCCCGTTTTATCGGTTTTTGTTTGGTATAATTTCTGAAAAACCCTAACCCTTATTTTGATTAATTGGGTATGATTTAGCTTGTGATAAGCTAAATTAATTGTTTGATAATGTATATATGTGCTGTAAGATTGATTTGGATAGGTTAATTGTGTGGTTGTGTTGGAATTTTGGGAAAATTGGATTTTTAGCCGGGTTATGCCCGAATTTTTCGGATCCGTCCGTTTTTGCGATTTCGGACAAATTGATTATACAATATACTTTAAAATGTATCCAATTTCATTTTGGGACCGTCAATTTGAGAAATTTATGCAGGTTTTATCGAAATTTGATTCCTAGGTCAAATTCGGGGTGTAATGAAATTGGGTCGTATAATTGAGCCGTCCCGCTCAATTGATTTTATAATATTGTTTAAAATGTATTTAATTTTATATTGGATGTGTTGATTTGGGAAAATTGTACGTAATTGATCGGAATTGGATTTTTAGGCCAAAACTCCCGCGGGTTTAAATTGGATTATGTAATCGGGTTATTTTATTCAATTGACTATATAAATTACATTAGAATATGTTTAATTACATTTCCAAACCGTCAATTGATATGTTTTGGCAAGAATTAATCGGATTTGCGTTCCGGGCTCAAAAACCCTAATTGGGCTAAATTGTGTATTTCTTTTACTAGTTTTGAGCAATTGATTATTTGATATGTTATAAAATGTGTTTAATTGCATTTCTAAACATTCAATTTGATTAGATTTATAGAATTTTAACGAATTGTATTTTCGGGCCTAAAACCCTAAATTTCAAGTGAGATTATGAAATCGATTACTTGTATTGTTGTTTTTCTAAAAATTGAATGTATAGAAATGGTTGAAATGGTATTAATTGCCTTCTAATACCTTAATTTGAATTAATTAAATTGAATTACCTGAGTTTGTGTCGTGGGATTTAAAACCCTAATTTTGAAGATTGATTATCTGGAATTGATTAATCGGAAGATTGTTTTGTTGAAATTGATTATCTAGATTTATCTTAAATTATTTTAATTGTGTTTTAAAACTATCAATTTGAGGTAATCGAAGTGATTTGGCTAATTCGTAGTTTAGGCATTAAAAACCCTAATCTTCGGGGATGATTTTATAAAATTGATTTTTGCTATGCGTCTTTTATCTAATCGATTTCTATCTTTGGGTTTTAAATCATTTAAATTATGTTTTAACTTAATCGGTTTGAATTTGGTGTTATGTAAATGGTTGAGTTACCTATTTAGTTATAAAACCTAATAAATAAGTTATTTTTAATAAATTAACTTATGATCGATTATTCTTTCTCGGGCTTTCCAAATTAAGTTGAAATGTCCCAAGCGATATTGTATTAATCCGTTTTGATTTAGTTTTAACCTTAAATCTTAATAAAGCTATGCTTTTAAGTTCTAAGTTTTGGGCACGTTTTCTAAGAAAAATCATTTGTGTTGTTTGTGTTTATTTAATTTGAATATGTGAATTATTGATTGATAGAATAGTTTCTAATTTAGTTTTCGATTTCTATCGGATCTAGGAAAGCTTTCTCGTGGATCCACGAGCTAGGGATCTCTCTCTCTCTCTCTTATCTCGCTTAGCTTGCTTCGGATCCAGGTAAGTCTCTACTTACCTCTACTTATGGGTATTTAGTAAGGACGAAGCTATGGCCTTGTGCTATGTGTAATATTATGTGTTGATGAATGATGAGTATGCCATGTTGATGAATGATGAGTATGCCATGTTGATGTGTATTATGCATGTGTTATGAGTAACCTGTTTTGTGTAGCGCAGCATGGATCATGAGGTATATCGTGTGTGCCTTATATTATACGTGTATGACATGTTCCATGTTTGATGTGGATGTTGATGATGTGACTTGTTATGACCCTCTAAGACATGCATACTAGGGTTTTGAGTAGCAAGAAATGATAATAGAATAACAACGGGAAAGTGGTTGTTGGGAAGTTGCATGAGGGAACTAGACATTGCATGGGCGTGATCCTTACGTGGGAAAAGTTGATTTGGGTTGTAAGTAAGAGTTTTGGAGAGTCTGAGAGTGATTGGATACTCGGTGTAAAAATAGTACGTGAGTTGGTACATAAGAGACCTGATTAGGGTTTTGCCAGTAAGTGTGTGTTGGGGAGTCTGCATGGAGTATTTAAATTATGCATGGGAATGAATCTTACGTAAGGAAAGTTAATTTAAGAAGCAAATAAGATAATGTTAAAGTTACGGGTCCATTGGAGATTTGGGGTGCAAAATTTCACGTGGGTCGATGTAAGGGTGTCTAAATGACCAAATTAGGGTTTTTGGGAGGAATGAGCGAATTTAAGGGTACAAGGTTAAATGTGATCAAGGAGGGATGGAGTATAGAGTTGAGAGTGAGGACTCACTTATATAAAAGATGAACGGGGGTTTCTAAATGAGAGAAGAGATTTTGGGGTGAAAGAGGGAGGTTACTTGAGGAGGAAGTAAAGTGCTAGGGTTTGGTGTGGCCAACTAGGGTTTGGCGGTCACATGCGGAGTTGGGGAATAAAGGGATATATATTTGGGAATTTCTTAGTAGAGACGGGATGCAAGACAAGGAACAAAGTAAAGTTAGGATGAGTAAGAAAGAGTTGGGCCATATAGGCCCACATTAGGGTTTTCCAAGGAGGAGCCCTAGAGGGGTGAAGACATGCGGGACCGATATCGTTGTGTTAGGGTTAGTCCACATTCTCGGGAGAGTGTGCCCTTACTACGTTTCCTTATGTATAAGAGTAAGAGGGGATGGACATCGGGCATGAGAAGGGGAGAACAGTCTCAAGATATGGGACGGGCCTCCTCGAAGGGAAGAAGCAGAGAGTAGTAGACATGCATGTCGAGGGTGGAACCTTATTTAATAATACATGAATAAGACATTAACTACTTAAAGAGTAAGATTGTTGAGCCGGGCCCAGACCGATCCACCAGCATAATAGTGGCCAGGTGCCGGGGTGCCCTGGAGACCGATCCACCGGCATATAATAGTGGTTAGGTGCGTTCTGCCCTATACGTGACCGATCCACCGGCTATAATAGTGGGGGATCCCGAGCTCAACAAACCAAACAGTATGTTGTAATTAAATCATGGGAAAGATACTATATACTTACAGTGGAACACTATGAGAGTCGGGGCCAGACCGATCCACCGGCATAATAGTGGCCAGGATCGTTGTGCCCTGGAGACCGATCCACCGGCATATAATAGTGGTTAGATGCGTTCTGCCCTATAAGTGACCGATCCACCGGCTATAATAGTGGGGTTCCCGTACTCGCATGGATTAACAAAGATTATGGTGTGAAATGACTTATAAACAAATAATGGAAAGATACGTTATAATCACAGTGAAACACCATGAGAGTTGGGACCAGACCGATCCACCGGCATAATAGTGGCCAGGAGCGTTCTGTCCTGGAGACCGATCCACCGGCATATAATAGTGGTTAGGTGCGTTCTGCCCTATAAGTGACCGATCCACCGGCTATAATAGTGGGGTTCCCGCTCTCTCATGGATTCATAACGATTATGACGTGAATCTACTATACTTACCAGAGATCTAAAGAATGAGTCTACCCGGACCATAACCGGCTTTTATTATCTGTATTACCCCATGCTGCTTATGTGCATAATGAGTTACTTTACATTTTGGTCATAACACCCTTATATGTTTCAATACGATGTTACACATGTTTCATATGTTACTATATGGGTATGGTAGGACTTGTGATGTGGGTTTGAGTATGCGTAATAATGTGTCAACGTTTTGTATCATGATTTAATACGCACTTGATGTATAGTTATGTCTCTCCCATAAAATAGGGTAGTGGAACTTACTCAGTATTGGACCCGTACTGATACTACCTTGGTTGAATGGGTCCTGTGATGATCCACCGATGGTGGGGAGCAGCCCTCTTGTGCAGGTTTAAGATCAGATACTGTTTGGGGGTGGAAGGTCTGACGCGAGTGAGTAGGCAATCCGGATATTGATCCTTTGAGATTCGTTTTTGTTTAGCTGTGTTTTGGTATTACATTCCTGTTTTGAGAAACATATTCTGGGGTTGTAATCCTAAAACGTATTCTAACTTCTGTTTGACTCACCTCTGGTTAAGGATTTATTTTAAATGTTGTCTTGCGTTTTTGATACTTTGTACTAAAGGTTGATCGGATATAGCCTTAGCACTTAGTACTGGAACGGTAGGAGTGAACCGGTCTGGTACTAAGTGTGGCGGTAATACCCCCGAGTTTACGGTTTTATCCTTTGCTTCCGCTAAACCTTTTGATTTTAAACGAAATTTTTCAGTAGTAAATTTGGGGGTGTTACAATGATATTGAGTACCGGTCCACCGGTTATAATAGTGGCCAGGAGCGTTGTGCCCCGGATGATGAGTTATATGTATCCCGGTCTACCGGTTATAATATTGGCCAGGAGCGTTGTGCCCTGGATGATGATTCTTTATATATCCCGGTCCACCGGTTATAATAGTGGCCAGGAGCGTTGTGCCCTGGATGATGAGTTATCTGTATTCCGGTCCACCGGTAATAATAGTGGGGGTCCCGAGCTCAATAAAATCGGTTATGTATGTGAATAAGATTATGGAAAAATACTAATCACTTATAGTGGAACACCATGTGAGTCGGGGCCAGACCAGTCCACCGGCAAATAATAGTGGTCAGGTGCGTTCTGCCCTGTGCATTTACCTTCCGGTCCACCGGCAATAATAGTGGTCAGAGGCGTTCTGCCCTGTGTGTTGACTTCCGATCCACCGGCTATAATAGTGGGGTTCTCGCACTCATATGGATATAAAATATGATATTGCTTGAATGATGACAGAATAATGGCTTAAGGCCCAAAGTATCGATCGTGACTTATAAAGTATTATGTTTGTCATTGTTATGTATGCATCTCTCATTATTTATATGTGTGTGGCTTGCATTGTGTGCCGTATGTGGGCCTGTCTTTAAGTGTGGTATTAAAGGGTTATTCAGTACCGTAGTACTGAAGGGATTCCCTTATGGGGCCCCTGCCTATTCAATGGGCAGTGCCCTTGCAGGTTTTTCAGGTGCTACTCAAGTGGGTTACGGGAAGGAGAGTAAGGAATTTTCCGGTATCATGGCTTTTTCTCTTTCTCAATTAAATTCTTGGTTTTAAATGTTAACGTTGTTAAAGTAACCACCATTGGTGGATTTTATTCCTGAAAACGATTTGATGCGCTACTCTGATTTAAATATGGTGAAGTTCTTGCAATTTACTCTGATTTATGCATGTTGAATGTCTTTCGAATTGTATTTCATTTTCTTAGCCTTAGCACTTGGTACTGGAACGGTATGAGTGAACTGGTCTGGTACTAAGTAAGGCGGTAATACTCCCAAAGTTCACATTTTATTTATCTGCTCCCACTATTATCTTTTAATAAAATGAAATTTTTCAGTAGTGAATTTTGGGGGTGTTACATACATGTCCTAAAGGGTCACATCATATCACACCATAATCACAACATATACATAGTATACTCATTCCATAAGAAAGCACATGAACATACCTTAACTCCAAGCTATGCTACGCATAAAATAAGTTTAATGATAACCATAAGATACGCAACATAACATGGTACATAACATCCAAGGTATACCGGACACATAATACACATAGGGCCTTAGCTATATCCTTACCTAAAACGACGTCGGGCTTAGAGTACGCTCTTACGCCTCCTTAGGGTTTTGACTTGATTCACCTATACGAGGAAAATACTATAAGTTAATCTCCCTCTTACCAAAATTACCATTATTCCTACCCTACCCTTATCATAATCTACTATTAGGGCTAATAATGATAGTAGTAGTTTTATAAGTAAAAGTAGGGTTATTATTCTCAAAATAGTTAATCATGCTACTACTAACAAAAATAAGTCTTAGTAGCTACCACGGTTTATGTTAAAGTAATCATAGCGATATTCATATTATTAAAGGTAATAGTTTCAATAATAATAATAATAATAATAATAATAATAATAATAATAATAATAATAATAATACTAAAGTTGTAGACCATTAATAATAATAACATTAGTTAGAAATATTTCTGAATTTAGGTTAAATAATAATAATGATAACATACTAGTAATAACAATAATGATGATGATGATGATGATGATGATGATGATGATGATGATGATAATAATAATAATAATAATAATAATAATAATAATAATAATAATAATAATAATAATAATAAGAGTAATACTATTAATATTACCAAAACTTACTAACACTTGTATAAAAAAGGTTTAGGGGTTGGGGAGGTTAGAGTACCACCTAAGGATGGTGGCAACAATGGCGGCGGCAACGGTGGAGGCAGAAGAGAGGCAGAGAGGTGGTAGTATAGGCTAGAGGAGAGGGAATGAGGGAGTGATTGAGGTGGTGGAGGGTGACTCAGGCAGAGGGGGTGGAATGAAGGTGGTGGTACAACCAAAGGAGGCGGCGCACAGTGGCGGGTGTTATGGCCGAAGGTGGTAGAGGGAGGAGAAGGGAGAAGGAGAAAGAGGTATGGGGAGGTAAAGGAAGCTCCCCTAGTTGTTTTAGAGGGTAAAGAGGGTGTTGGTTGTGGCGGAATTGGTGGCGGGCGGTCGTGCAAAGGGCGGCAGGGGGTCGATGAGGGGCTAGTCGAGAGGGGGACTTTGCACGGCCAGGGTGGCTCGTGCATGGCAAACTAAGGGGGGGAGGAAGGCGTATTTTTGTAGAGGGTAATGTAGGGGACGATTCTCTAGGTGGCTCAAACGGTGGTGACGGGAGGTCGTCTGATTGGGAGGTGGCGCAAAGGGGGAAATTCTGGGCTGCAAAAACAAAAACTCGATCAAGGCTGCCAATGGGGTATTTATAGGCCAAATAGAGGGAGAAAACGACAGGGGAGGAAGAGGATAAGAGGGGGCAGGTGAGGCTGGACCACTAACCGATGGTGGCATGCTGTGCAGTCCCTGCCATGGCAAGAACAAGTTTGGTCGGGGGAAGAAAAGGAAAAGGCAAGCATGCATGAGGAGGGAGGACGATCTGGTTGGGTCGAATTTGGGAAGAAAATAACGGGGAGAGAGGGGAAAGGATGCCATACGACATGTAGTGGTGGCAGAAAGGAAGGACGGTGGTATGATGGAATTGAAGGTTGTAGGGGTTAGGGAAGAAGACATGCCTGGATCGGCGGTCTAGGAGGAAAAGAAAGAAGAAAATGGGAGGGGAAAAACCGGGTGGTCGAAGGAGGAAGAGGGACGCAGGCTTTGGGTTTCATGGGAAGATAAGGGGGAAGGGGAGATTGGGCTGCAAATGGGTTGGCCCAAATCAGGGGAGAAGAGATAAAAGAAAAGGAGAAAGGAGAGAAAGAAAGAAAAAAGGAAAAGAAGGAGAAAAAGAAAAGGAAAGAAAAAATAGGTTAGTTGGGGCATTTAGGATATTTTAGTATTCTTAGATTATTATTTAAAATGATAATAATAATTATATATATATATATAATAACTATTCCTTTATAGGTTAATTTGAGTAAAATTTTCCACTTCCATGATAATTAGTAAAATACCCTACTTTTTCCTAAATGAATTATTTATTATTTTTCTCCTTGATGCCTTAATTAGTTCCCCTTTATTTTAATAAAATAATTTATTTAATTAATTTTTCTAATAAATCCTTATTTTGTTATAACTCCCTAAACTAGGGTTTTGGGGTATTTTATGGAACCTGACCCACCCAACCTGATTGCCACCTCTACCTATATGTTGATTAGGTGGTAAATGATTTATATGTCAGCTGTATATATTGTGATTAGTGGTTCTTATACTTAACTAGTCATTGGCATTTGTTTTTTTTTTGTTATTCACAACTTATGGATATAGTTGGACATGTTAGGAGTTAGTTGAGAGTATAATCTTGAGTTCTTGATCCGTGCACGTGAGGAATGAGTGCACATGAGTTGTATTAGTTACACCCTAGAAGTTGGCATATAAATAAAGACATAATAAGTTGTAAACGAGATGATGGACTATCATTAAAGTCATAACTCGACCAATTGTTAACAAATTGTCCTGAGTGTTTTTCCCTATTGGCTGATTCTTTCTCTAATTTGCTTAGTTGTTTAAATCTTATTATCATCTACAACTTCAAGAATTATATTCCCTCTTGTTCTATGTAGTTTAAACATTAACCCTATTTTGTTAGTTTCCTTAAATACATCACAGAGAGTCGTGAGGCTAGCATCAAGTAGCCTACATTGTCAAGTTTTCAGAAGCACTCCTGGGTTCAAGATCTTCCACAATTGGTATCAGAGTTGTGAGCTTCTTCAAGAAATGGAAACAACTTAGTTTTATATGGAGAAATTCACTGGGAGAAAATGATTTCAGTTTATGAAGGGTTAATATAAAGGTATTATTTGTTCAATAAGGTCTTCAAAGTGCCTTAGAGGAGAATGATTTGAAATTGAAGGATAAAACTGATGAAAAGGAAGTGAAAGATGTTGTAGGTATTGATGAAAAAGCACATAGTGCTTTAATTCTAATTCTTGGAGATAAAGTGTTGAGAGAAGTCTCGAAGGAAACTATTACAGTAGTAGTTTGGGGAAAACTTGAGACACTATACATGACTAAGTCTTTATCTCAGAGGGTACATAACGGAAGTGAATAAGAGCCGTGATGATCATGTGGATGAGTTCAATAAAATTGTTATAGACCTGGAAAAAAATAAAGGTAAAGGTCTCTAAATAGGATCTTTCTATTTTCCTGTTAAATATTTTACCCACTAAGAAATATGAAAACTTCATTGATACCATGATGTATAGACACAAGGAGTTAAAACTAGAAAAAGTTATGACTGCTCTTGCTTCGAAAGAACTAAAGTTGCAACAAAACCATAAGGATGCGTCCACTGGTGAATCTTTGAATATAAATGGAAGATCAAAAAAGAAAGATAATAGGAAGGATAAAACGAACCAGTCTCAATCTAAGTCTCAGTCGAAAACATTAAGAAAATGTTTTCATTGCCATAAAAAGGGGCATTATACGAAAGAGTGTTCTGAAAGAACTGGCAAGATTTTTCAAGGGCGAAAAGAAACAAGAACCCAGGATATTGGAGATGTAAATGTTGTATCTGATGGATATGATAGTGCAGAAGTGCTTATGGTGTCCACGAGTGTCACAAATGAGGCCTGGGTGCTGGATTCAGGGTATTAATTCCATATGTACCCGATTAAATCCTAGTTTGTATCCTTTGAAAGGTCAAAAAGTGGACATGTTATTTTGGAAAACGGTAACTCTTGTCCAGTAATGGGAGTAGGAGATATTGTCATAACTACATCCTTTGGTTCATATTTTAGATTGAAGGATGTGAGGTATGTCCCAGAATTGAAAAGAAATTTTATTTCACTTAGTGTTCTTGATAAGGTTGGGTACTTGATTAAGGTGGCGCAAGGCATTTTGAAAGTGTCTAAAGGTTCCTTATTTATGTTGAAGGAAAATTTGCAAAATGGGTTTTATTTGTTGCAACATGCTGAGAATGAAGTCATGACAACTTCTAGATCTCAAACATGTAGAAAGATAACCCTAACAATGTTGTGGCACTATAGGTTAGGCCATGTCAGTAGCAAAGGCTTGCAAATACTTAATAAGAAGGGTATATTTGGTGGTGATAAGTGTGAGGATTTGGAGTTTTTTGAGTAATGCACTCTAGGCAAGGCTCATAGACTGAAATTAAGCAACAAAGTTGGATTGTGTTCATGCAGACATGTTGGGGTCTTTCCAAGACACAGTTAAGAGGAGGAGCAAGTTATTTTCTTAATCTCATAGATGACTATTCCAAGTAGATGTGGATTTATTTTCTAAGAAATAAGGATAATGCATTCAAGTCATTTGTTGAGTGGAAAACCATGGTAGAAAATCAATATAAGAGAAAAGTAAAGAAACTTAGGACTGACAATGGTTTGGAGTTTTGTAATTCTATCTTTGAAAATTACTGTAAAGCTAATGGCATAGTGAGTCATTTTACCATTCTTGGAACACTACAGCAGAATGGTTTAGTGAAAAGAATGAACAGGATAATTTTGGAAAGGGTTAGGAGTATGTTATTTCTATCAGGGTTGTCTAATGTGTTTTAACTAAAAGCTGCTAAGAGAACTTGTTATATTATAAATAGATGTCCATCTTCTGCAATTGAGTTTGACATCCCTGTGAGTAAGTGGAATGGAAAGCCCAAGAATTATCAAGACCTCAAAGTCTTTGGGTGTATCTGTTTTGCACATGTGAAGGAAGGGAAGTTGGACCCTAGAGCTAGAAAATGTGTTTTTCTAGGTTATTCAGATGGTGTGCAAGGCTACAAAGTCATGAGTCAGGATTCAGGTGGGTCTAATACCTTTGTTTCAAGATATGTGATATTCAAGGAAAATGAGATGTATAAAGATCACCCGAGTAAGAAGGATTATAGAGTTACAGATGACAAGGAAGAAAATGTGAAGGTGGAGGTAATCCTTAGTGTACTTGATGAACCTGAAGATGAACTGCAACTTGTAGAAGCTGAAGAGGATAATGATGATCATCAAGGTGATTTGGCTGGCTATCAACGAGCCAGAGATAGACAAAGAAGACAGATCAGACCACCTAGTAGGTTTGGTCGAGTAGATATGGTTGCATATGCCTTAAATACAGAAGCATTGATTGAAGATGAGCCTCTCACTTACAAAGATACAATGTAGAGTGGTAAGTGGCATGAATGGCAAAAGGCAATGCAAGAAGAAATTGAGTCCTTAAGAATAAAAAAGACCTGGATATTAGTGAATAAACAAAAAAAATGAAAAGTTAGTACGTTGTAAATGGGTGTTCAAATTTAAAGTAGGTATAAGTGAGCAAGAACCACCAAAGTTTAAAACAAGGTTGGTGGCAAAGGGTTTTACTCAAAAGGAGGGAATTGATTACAAAGAGGTGTTTTCACCAGTTGTAAAAAAACACTCCATAAGGGTATTACTAGCTGTGGTTGGTGCCTTTGATTTGGAGTTGGAACAATTAGATGTAAGAATAGATTTCTTACATGGGCAGTTGAAAGAAACCATTTACATATCACAACCTCCGGGATTCATTGGAAATGGGGGAGAGGACACGGTATGTTTGCTTAAAAGATCATTTTATGGCCTTAAGTAGTCTCCAAGAGAATAAAATAGGAGGGTTGACTAGGTTGTTGTAGAAATTAGGTTCTATAGGAGTAAGTTTGATTCAAGTGTTTATGTGAGAAATTCTAGAGCAAATGATGTTGTATACCTGCTCTTATATGTTGATGATATGCTAGTGGCCAGTAAGAATAAGGAGGAAATCAAGAGGGTTAAGACTTTGCATAGCAAAGAATTTGATATGAAGGATTTGGAACAACTAGAAGAATACTTGGTATGGATATTATAAGAGATAGAGCAGCAAGAAGCCTGCTAGTATCTCAGAGTTCATATGCTAAGAAGGTGTTCGAGAAGTTTGGTTTCACAAATGTGAGGTCAGTCACCACTCCCTTAGCCCCTCATTTCAAGTTGATGAGAGACCAACATTGTAATAATTATGTGTGATTAGTGGTAATGATTATTTTAGGAGGTTTATTATTAAGCATATTATTATTATTCGTATTATTACGACGATTTAGATATAAATTTAATTAAGTTAAAAATTTGATAGAAATTAAATTATTAATTTTAATCTTAGTTTATACCCATAAATCTTATCCTAAATTATTTTACTAATAACCTTAACCCGTAATCCAAAATAAATCCCTAAATTTTATCCTTAATTATTTTATCTTTTTTCGTTCCATTAAACCTATCTTTATGTGGATTATTTTTCTCGGATTATTTATCTACTTAGTACCCTAATCTATCCAAATTAAACCTAAAACTAAATAAATAAAATTCTATCCTACCCTACCATTTTTACCCCTCTATTATACCCTAATCTTCTCCCCCTCTACACTCTTCCTTTCTCTCAGTGCAACCCCATCGTCTCACCCCTTCTCAACAAGTGTGTTCACATATGCAAACCCAGCCCTGTGCACCCACTCCCTGTCGCCTCACCTCCCTCACTCCATTTAACTCTCTGCATTATATATGTATATGCACACACCCTTCCCTGAGCTAAAAGACGCAGCTCCCTATTCCCCCTCTGCATTTTTCCTTTAATCACAACCATCCCACCCTCAACCAAACAGCCCCTTCCCCCTCTCTGTTTTTATTTGGCTTTCCCAACTTGTCGCCTGCCCTTGTCCACCTAACACTAACCCCCTACTCCCCTTCCTCGACTAGCTATCCTCGACAACCAAACTCCCCCACCCTCACAGTCCCCCATGCACCCAGCTTCCCTCCCCATCACAACCCCAACCATATACCCTCCTCCCCTTCTGCATTTTCTTCACCCAACTCCCCATCGAGCCATCTCCCCATCCTCGTCTAGTAGCACCATCCACCACATCCTCTACAGAACCACCTCTGCCACTGCCCATCACCTTTGAGCACCTCCTGAGCTGAATCCTACAACCTCCCTTCTCCTCTTCTTCCTCTTCTTCTAGCCCCTCCATTTTCCTACATTGCATGAGACCACCCCCCCATAGAACCGAGCCCTAGCAACCAACCATCTCCACCCTACCACTCCCAACACCGCACCCACCATCCGCAGTGCCCCAACTTAGCAAAACTGCCACCCTTCCCTACATGACAGAATCGCCTAGCCTACCCATGCTCTAGCCCCTATCCTCGCCCCAACCAGCCCCGCAACTCCTGAGCCTAGCCTCATCTTTTTCCTACCCCAACGGATCCATCCTTCCCTATAGCACCAACCCCGCTGCCACCACCTTTTCCCACCCTCCTTCTCTATATTTCCTGCAACTCCTGAGCCTAGCCCCATCTTTTTCCTACCCCAACGAATCCATCCTTCCCTATAGCACCAACCCCGCTACCACCACCTTTGGCCACCCTCCTTCTCTGTAGTTCCCAGCCAACCACCCATCCCCTACAACAGCCCTGCACCACTGAGCTAAGACTAGCCATCCCGCAACACACCCCAGCCATCACATGCAGCCTTGTAAGCCAACCTAACCCCCCCTTTTTGCCCGAGGCTCATGTTGCATGCCAGCATAAGAAATGTTTGGATTTAATTTTAATATTTTGGTGCCCATTTTAAATGTAAGGTTATTTTGATAATTTAAAAAAATAATTTTATATTATAATTATTATTTTACCTAATAGATATTAATTTGTTAATTACGGTATTATTTTTAGGTATGAAAGTTTGAGTAGCGGGAACTTATAATTTAGTAGGATATAGCTATTTCTATATTTTTACTAGAATTCAAGTAATCATTATACTCTACTAAAATGATAAATATAACATGATAACACATTGGGGGTTTTTATGTGTGCAATGTTTTAAGCAATGACTCATTACATTATAATTATGTATTATTTATTGTTATCATAAAAATAAAAAAATGAGCATACAAAAGTGTGATCAAAATGATTATTATGTCAGGAAAATATTTTGTCTAATAGGTATGTATAAAATAATATGTTGAGCATGCTTGAAACATAATTCTGGAATAATTATTACGGATACGTTTCCTAGGGGTAATTTAGTCATTTTGAGTGTGTTATGATTTTATCCTAAAAAGTATGTCCCATATGTATTATCTGTCATTGAGTATTTGAGCATGTGTTTTTGGTGGATTAAAATTGCATAATAGGATTTTATGTGAAAATTTATGTATAAGGGCAAAATGGACATTTGACATATCAGATAATTTAAATTGCATAATAAATAATTTATTTATGTTTTTTTATCCTTTTCATGAAAAGTAAAATGGAATTAGTATATAAATAGATGATAATCTAAAAACTTTGGTCTCGCTGGCATTTTGGTTATTTTTAGCCTAAAGTGTCTAGATGTGAATAATTGAGTCTAGGATGACCTTAGTATATTTTAATATTGGCCTCAATATCAACCTTGATTACAGTTGTCTTGGATAATTGGAAATAAGCAATAATGGTTAAGTATGGAAATTTGGATCTATCTTTATTTTATGTGATATCATTACGATAATGCCTTATATGGAAAACCCTAAGTGGTTCAATGCGATAAATGGTTGTAATTTGGTTTTAGTATAGTACTATGAGTGGAGAATAATTATATTTAATGTGTATGTTGATAAATGGAGGATTTGGAAATAATGTTATTGAAATATAAGCTCCTCGTGAGATAAGGGCTATCGGCTATCTTCAAGGGTCTTTTGGTCAATATAGGTCAATATGGGAATTTTAGTATTTTGACATTTTAGGTGGATTAAAAATATGCTAGTAAGATCATGTGGAGTGAATGGAGTAATTACAAATGTCATAAGTTCCTCCAATGAGAAAATTGTCTAATTTGGGAACAACACCTCAAAACGGTAATACTCTTATCATATGTGTAAAATGTTGGAGTTAGGCCATGAATTTTAGATATGTTGTTAATATTGGTAATTTGGGGATGTATATTGAATTTATTAATTATATAATCCTTATGGGAAAAGTTATGATTTACCTATGATATTAGAGTGTTGGGAGCCTTGTGAATAGTAACTTTTGAGGTAGGACTATTATTACATGTGTACGATGTGGGAGTTAGACTTTGAGTTTTGGGTATATTAATAAAAATAATATTTAAGGGAGATATACTAGATATGGTAGGTAAATGATCAATATGGGAGGAGTACGCCTAAGGTGTGAAATTTAGGTTTCTAGGGTTAAATAAGCTTGTAATATTTAAGAAAGGCTTTGTTATCTATATGTTGATGTCTTACTTACCTTAATTATGTTTTGTACTCATAAAATAACCATGAATAAGATACTAATTTATTTAAAGTGAAATATTACATGAGTTAGGCCGATGTGTTTATGGGTCCGTTCCACAGGACGAAAATAGTGGCTCAAGTGTCTTGTCCTTGAGAAGTGCTTTAGTCTGTTCCACCAGATTAAGAATAGTGGGGCCCTACACTGTATGTGAATGAGATATGATTTGAGATAAGAACTAATGGATAAGATATTAATTATTTAAAGTGGAATAGTACGTGAGTCAGGACCAGGCGTTGGGTCTGATCCACTGGACAATAATAGTGGCTCATGTGTGCTGTCTCTGAGAGGTGATTCAAACCATTCCACTGGTTAAGAATAGTAGCTCATGAGCATTTTACCCTAAGATATGTTAGGTCTGTTCCACCGGACGATAATAGTGGTTCAGGTGTGTTGTCCCTGAGAGGTGATTCAAATTATTCCACCGGTTAAGAATAGTGGTTCAAGAGTGTTTTACCCTGAGAGGTGTTGGGTCCATTCCACCGGATAATAATAGTGGCTTGGGTGTATTCTCCCTGAGAGAGGATTCAAACTATTCCACTAGTTAAGAATAGTGGCTCAAGAGCATTTTGCCCTGAGAGGTGTTGGGTTCATTCCACCGGACGATAATAGTAGCTCAGGTGTGTTGTCCCTGAGAGGCACATCAGACCATTCCAACTGTTAAAAATAGTGGGGTCCATGAACTCATCATAAATAAATAAAGTTAGATATAATAATGATTATTATTAGATTATTGTATTGGTCGGTAAAAGCCTTTGTGCCTACCTGTGGTTTTAGTAGCAGCCTTATTGCCTACTATGGTTCCATAGCAGCCTTCATGCCTACCTATGTGGGGATTGTGCTTTTGTGCCTTACCTATGATGTTATGTATTTTTTTGGGATTGATGTTGAGATATGAGTTATACTGCGAAGGTTATAGTTGTTGTGTTGGAGGTTGTTTCTAATCATACTTCAGAGAACATCTCTGGTTAGCTCATCTAGTAAGTTTAGTTGTTCCAGATGAATGAATATGAATACTATGTGACTTGATAGTAATTTATTATCTAAATGATTATTCTATATCAATTCTCGTATGTACATCTGTATGTCTTGCACCATGTTGATTGATATACCTTGTATGTATTTCATGCTAGTTTTTCATATTAGTTTGGTATAAAGGGTTGCTCAATACCATTGTATTGGAGGGTTCATTCTCCTATGCTCCTACCTATTCAATGGGCAGTGAACTTTACAGGTTAGCTTCTGAGTTCAGTCAAATATTGGTAGTTCGGATTTAAGAGCGTAGGACTATCCGGTGTCTCTTTTGTTGTCGATTGTATTTAGACCCTTATGTCCTCCTGTAATTTCTCTCTTGAGTTTTGTAAACTGCTAATGTTGTTTTTAATTAGCAAAGTATTTATCTAACGTTCTCTTTATTCTAATTTCTATAATCATGTCATTAATCTAAGTGGAATAATGATTTCAGCCTTAACACTTGGTATGAGAATGGTAGAGGAAACTGGACGTGTACCAAGTGTGACGGTAACACCCTTCATTTTATTATTTTAGATTTTGTGCTTAACTGTACAAATAAAAATTTTTAGTAGTAAATTTTAGAGTGTTACAAAAGTCCTGAGAAACTGCTGAAAAGAAGGAGATGAAGAGTGTTCCATATTCAAGTGTTATTGGTCGCTTAATGTACCTCATGTTGTGCATTAGACCTAAGATGTGTTATCTAGTAAGTTTAATAAGCAAGTGCATGAGTAATCCAGGGTTAGAGCACTGGAGGGCAATAAAATGGGTACTTAAATATCTTGATGGAACCACAAGTTATGGATTGTTATATAGAAGTTCAAACAAGCTATTGCTAGAAGGTTTCACTGATTTTAACTATGATGAAGATTATGACACAAGAAGATTACAATAAGGGTATGTGTTCAAAATCAGTGATTGTCTTGTGAGCTGGAAGGCATCTCTATAGAAGTTTGTGGCTCTCTCATCAACAAAGGCAGAATATGTGGCATGTATTGAAGCATTCAAAGAAGCTATGTGGTTGAAAGGATTGATAAAAGAATTTTCCTTGGTGCAGAGATCAGTAGTAGTTTGGTGTGACAATATGAGTGTTATTTTCTTCAGTAAAAACCCAGTGTTCCATGAAAGAACAAAGCATGTAGATATGAGACGTCATTTCACATGAGAGGTTGTAGCTAGAGGAAAAATCAAGCTTGATAAAGTACATACAAATGATAATGTTACATATCTGCTCACAAAACCACTGGCTGGAGTTAAAGTTCTTCATTGTTTGAGGCTACTAGGGTTGCATATAAATGCATAGCCAAGGTGGAGAATGTTGATTAGGTGGCAAATGATTTATATGCCAGATGTATATATCGTGATTAGTGGTTCTTATACTTAACTAGTCATTGGCATTTGTTTTTTGTTATTCACAACTTGTGAATATAGTTGGTCAGGTTAGCGGTTAGTTGGGAGTATAATCTTGAGTTCTTGATATGTACACGTGATAAATGAGTGTACGTGAGTTGGATTCATTATACCCTGTAAGTTGGCATATAAATAAAGGCCTAGTAAGCTATAATTAAGATGATGGACTGTTATTAAAGTCAAAACTCGATCAGTAGTTAACAAATTGTCCTGAGTTTCTTTCCCTCTTGGCCGATTCTTTCTCTATTTTGTTTAGTTTAAATCTTTTTCTCGTCTAAAACTTCAAGATTTCTATTCTCTCTTATTCTTAGTAGTTTAAACTTTAACCCTATTTCATTAGTTTTCTTAAATACATCACTGGGAGTTCGTGAGGCTAGCTTCAAGTAGCCTACATTATCAAGTTTTTAGAAGCATTCTTGGGTTCAAGATCTTCTACGCTGTAATCCTCTAAAATTTTAAAAGCTTATAATTTAATAAATAAATTTTATTTGGGATAAATTAGCCTTTAAATCTATTTAATTTAATTATTTTATAGATTTTTGAATATATAAGATTGGATATAAATATTTAATAAATTAAAATAAATATTTTGTTATTTTATCATACCCTTTTTATTTAAATAATTTTCAAACCATTATTTTACTAAAATTATCCTTTTTAAACCCATATATTTTAATTATATTAAATTAAATAATTAAATAACTTTATTACCCAAAAATATTGTATTTTATTATTTTATAAATTAAATTATTTTATTTAACCCCATTTTTTTCTTTTCTTTTTCCTTTTCCCTTTTCTTCTCCTTTTTCTCTTTTCTTTCTTCTCATTTTTTTCTTGGACCACCAGCCGGCCAGCTTTGGCCTTCCCCTCCTGTGCCATGGGCCGCTGGCCTGCTTCCTCTCCCCCTCTCCTTCTCCCTCACGCGTGAGCCCGGCCGCCCCTTCTTTCTTTCCTTTCTTCCTCGACCAGACCGGCCTGCTCCTTCTTTCCCTTAGGCCGCCCTGCTCGCCCGACGCACCAGATCCCCCTCCCCTTCTTCTTCTTTCTTTCTTCTTCTTCTTTCCCCGGTGAGAATCTCGTCAACCCACCATCACTACCACCCCAACCTATAACCCCCTTTCCCCATTGACCTCCCTAACTCTCTCTCTCTGTCTCTCTCCCGCCATTTCTCTGCCCCATCCCAGCCCCACCATTTCTCCCTTCCCCCACTCCCTGCCATCGCCATTCCCTTCTCCCTCTCCCTGCAACTCCCATTCCCCTACCACCCTAACGCCACCCTGAGCTCCCTATCCCCTCCTCTCTCTCTCTCCTTCTTTTTTTTCTTCTTCCCTCCATGTCCCATTCGGCCATTTTCTCGAGCCTCACATGCCTTCCCCGACCTCCTTTTCTCCCTTTCTTCTCCTCCCCTCTCTCACCCTATTTTTGGCTTCGCTGCCTAGCTCCGCCGCTTCCGCCACCTCAAAAGCCACCTGCACCACCCCCTGCCACCCTATACCTCATCCTCGACCGATCACATCACCCATCGAGCCACCCTGCAGCCTCCTTCCTCCTCCCCTCTTCTTTTTCTCTTCTTCTTCTCCCTTCTCTACAGCCACCCTACACTGCCCTTCTCTGCCGCCGTTTCACCGCTTCTGCTGCCATCTGAGCCACCACATTAATCCCTGCAACCCCCTCTACCACCCCTAACCCTCATTTGGCCAAAAACTCCACCCAAAGGCCTTCATTTTCCCTTCTCCTTTTCCTTCCTCACCAGCCCCCATCTTGACCTCCCCTCGGCAGCCTCCTTTTGTGGCATTGCTGCCACCGCCATCAACCTATCCCCGACCACCACCTACACCCCCTCTCCACTTCTGCACCATTCCCTTGCCCCAAATCTACCCCTCACACGCCTTTTTTTTCTTAGCCTAAAAACCCTAACCCAAAAATGTCCATTTTCCCTCCTATTACCCACCTTCGAGCCCCTCCTCCCCATTTATTTACATGCAGTTCATGCTGCATGAGTTGTTGCATTTCTTGATTTAGTTGGATAATAATTTTAAGGTATAATAATATTTTAATTCAAGTATTTGATTAATTAAGCATTATAAAGTTGTATACTTTCATTTTTATGATTTCTAACATAACAAACCTTGATATTATTTTTAGGTATTAGTTTGATAATCAAAGCTTGAACCTTAAATCGGAATACCGGTAAGGTTCATTTTTACAGAAATCGAGGTAATCGTTAAATCCCACTTAAACGCATGGATAACGTATGTTAGCACATTAGGCATTTTTTATGTGTATTATACTTGATATATATTGTTTAATATATTATATGTGGTTTCTTGTGTTGGTTGATAAAAAGAAGCATGATAGGTTATATGATATGTATGGAAATATTGTTTAAGGTAAGAGTTTGGTTGTTAATGAAAATGTTAAGTACTATCCATGTTGTATTATGCTATTGTGATTTTAATGCATGATTAATATTTTATGAGCTTTAGGGGTATTTTAGTAATATATATATATCTTGTACAAGAATATGACCTAACATGTGTGGGTACTAAAAGTATATACTAAATATATTAGTTGTGGATGAGGTATTATTATTAATATTTTAAGTAGTGGTGATAATTTAAAATGAGTGGTGTAACAAGGGGCAAAATGGTAATTTGTAATTTAAAAGGGGTATTATGGTAATTGTATAATAAAAAGGGCAAATTGGTAATTTTATAATCAAGGGGTAATATGGTAATTTTGAATGTGAAGGGGTAAAATGGTAATTTTGTAATTAAAGGGTAAAAATAGTAATTTTATAATTAAAGGGTAAATGGTAATTTTTTGATTAAAGGGTAAAATGGTAATTTTATAATTAAAGGGTAAAAGGGTAATTTTGGAATTAAAGGACAAATTGGTAATTTCATGATTAAAGGGTAAAATAGTAATTTTGTGATTAAAGGGCAAAATGGTAATTTGGAAATTAAAAGAGGTAAAATGGTAATTTCATAATTAAGGATAAAATGGTAATTTTATAAGTGAAAGGGTGATATGGTAATTTTTGGAAGTTAAGGGGTAAAATGGTAAATTTGAAGGTAAAGGGGTAAAATGGTAAATTTGTAAATAAAAGGGGTAAAAGTGAAAATTAGAAAGAAGTAACTTGGTAATTATAATAATTGAAAAGGGTAAAATAATAATTTAAATGACTAAAGGGTAATTTGATAATTTAATAATGGAGAAGGGTAAATGGTAAACATGGTAGGTGTGAGGGGCAATTTGGTAATTTAACCAACTAAAGGGGCAATTTGATAATTAGGATAATGAACAAGGGTAATTTGGTAATTTGACCAACGAGAGGGCAATTTGTTAATTATAATAAAGGAAATGGGTAAATTGATAATCTAACCAACCAAATGGGAAATATATCAAGTGTAACGATTACGAAGGGTGATTAGTGGCCTAACAAGTGTGGGAAATAACTCGGTAACCTAAACCGAGTAAGGGTGTAGCTAAGGCCGAATGTGTGCTATGTGTCCTATATGCCTTGGATGTCCTATATAATTATATGTCGTGTTTTATATGCTATTATCTTAACTGTTTCATGTGTGGCGTGGCTTGGAACCTAGATGTGTTCATGTGTTCTCTTTTGGTATGTGATAATACAGATATGCTGTAAGTTATGATATGATGTAATGTAGCCCTTTAGGACATGCATGCTAGGATAATTAATGTGGTAATGTGGGATGGAGGCATGAAAAAGAGAAATGGGAGAGAAAGATAACCAAGGGAAAGTAAGTTGGCTAATGTAGGTATAGGACGAAATAGGGTTTGCATGGGATGGTTAGAGTCCTCATGGGGGCAAAATTTATGTATGGAAAGTTGCCTCGGGGCGTGAGGAAGGTAATAGAAGTATCGTTCGGGTGTCTAGGGGCTTCGGGCGAAAAATAGCACATGAGATAGTATAAGGATGCGTAGGAGACTGAGCTAGGGTTTTTGGAGGAAACCCTAAAGTGTGAAGGTGGGAAAAAAATAATAAAAATCGGTCATGTATATTGCATTTGAGAAAAATCAACTATCTGGTAAACATTTTAGATTCAAATATATCTTAAGCTTCCTTTTCACCAAAAGGAATATCACAAAATATATATATATATATATATATATATATATATATATATATATATATATATTGTTGTCTGTAAGCCCATTACCTTCAATTTAGGTGCAGTTCTCCATCTCAACTAACTGAACTTATTCCTCAGCATTACATGAACTTTAGCTTATGCAGCAGAGCAGAAAGTGTGATGGTGATTGATGGTTATTATATGCTAGTGCTCCTCCAAATAACTGATGCTATTGGAGCTTATAAAATGAAGAAATGGAAAAGATTAAGATGAATTTGTAACAGGATTAAACTAGTTACTCAATTTACACCGAAATACATTTCATGGAAGTGCATGTGAGCCAAATAAGCCCATCTTATTGAGAAACAGAAGATATACTAAAAATTTCTCAATACAAGAAGGTTTTCTCCTACATACTTTCTAAATCAAAGCATAACCTAAATTTCAAAAGCAATCCAAATAAAAGTAATCATATTACGACCACCTACATGGATTTTTTAACCTGAAATAAATTACAAAAACCTTATCCCTTCTATCTTACATAGGGCTAGAAGTGCAAAGCATTAGCATTAATACAAATAACTTGATGCAAATAAGAGTTATCAAGAATATTTTATGTATTATTAGGAGGAGGTTTAGATTATATGCTAGATTTAGTAATCATTAGTAGATTAAGATATCATTTAGTTAAGACAATAATCTTATTTCTAATAAATAATTATTAGGGCCTATATATAGGACCCTCAGGTTTTTATTTTATCTTTTCTCTTGATATTTATCTTTGTAGTTCTTTGGCCTATATATAGGGCCTTAGGAACATATTATTTGGATATTTGAATGAATTGAATTATTGAGTGATATTTGTTTTCCCCATCTAATTCCCTCCTCCTCCCTACTTTCTTCTCTGGACTTCTTCCCTCTTCTTCCTCTTCTTCATTCCCAACACTTTTTTCCCTCCTTCTCCTTCTTCTCCTCAATCTCTCTTACTCTCTGTTCTACATTAAAACCTCATTTTGGTGGGTGGAGGAAATATGTTGAAACTACCGAAATTTTCCTGTCAACACTTCAGAATAAGCATATAATAATTAGTAGTGAACCATGTAATGGTATCTTAAATGATTGTAATATAAATTCATTAATCTATCTTAGGGATCCTTTCATTTTCAATGGCAAGCACTCTTGCTAGCTTGAATTTAACTGGATTTGGTCTAATATGTTCATCATATCTTACTCATCAACTTGTTAGGGAGATTAGCAAAAGACACAAGGAACCTATCTTCCTTGGTGGAATTTAATGCATGAGGAAAAAAGTTAACAGGTACACTATACCATTTTTTGATTGTTCTACAAGATTGGAGCTCTTTCATACAACAGTACTTTTTTTACATGCAGACACCATTCCTCAAGGCATTGGCCATCTTTCAAATTTGAAGAAACTAGACCTCTCAAATAACACACTTACAGGAGCGATACCCATACAATATTTAACTCATCACACCTCAAGTTTCTAGATCTTAACATAAATGTCCTTTAGGCCTTTCTTTATCTAACCTGTAATTTCTGTATCTTACTGAAAACCAACTAACAAGTGTGATACCAAACTCCATCTCAAATGCCAACAGACTAAAATAAATAGAACTAGATTATAACATGTTTATAGGTTATGTGCCTAGAACCTTGGGAAGTTTGCGTGAACTTGAGGAACTTACTCAACAAGTTAATTACCTGACAAATGAACCTAGTAGTATCAAACTTGACTTCTTAACTTCTTTAATAAATTGTAGACATATTAAAACATAGTGGGTAGAATACAATATGTTCAACGGAGAGCTTCCAAACACAATGGGGAATTCTCCAACTCTCTTCAAAGGTGTATAAAGGTTTTCCAAGAGAGGCAATCTCGGTCCAAGATATGTTTGTCCGTTTGAGATTTTTGAGAGAGTTTGGGTAGTTTTGCTTATTGTCTAGAGTTTCTTGTGAGATAGCTTAAATTCACAATATCTTTCACATGTCACAATTGTAGAAGCACATTGTATATTCATCATATGTACTCCAATCTGAAGAGATTGAACTCGATGATTCAATAACTTAAGAGGAGTAATAATTGAGAATTCTAGACACCAAGATACAATAGGCTCGAACATCATTTTTACTATAATACACCTTTTTTTAAAAACCTATTTAACATTATAATTATGAAATATATGTTTAAATCAAAGTCTATTACATCTGTTAAACCTTAGTAACATTTTTAAAATATTTTGTTACAAAATTCTTAACCCTTCTTATGGTTTTAAATCCTGTACACCTTCTTAGCCACTTTTGACCATTAAAATTCTTTGAAACATTTTTAAATCATTGAGATTTGAAAATTTCACTTTTCTAAGTCTCTTATTGTAACACCCCCAAATTTACTACTGAAAAGTTTTGATTTTTGCGTAAGCTAAACATAAATTATAAGGGTGTTACCATTTCTAAACTTAATGTGAGTTCAGTTTACCATATTATTCTCATATCAAATATAAGGTAAAACATTTACGAATTTAAACAAGATTAAGAGAGAATGAAAGACATTTTATAAAATAGAAATAAGATTTAGGAGATGAAACTCTAAGTTACTACATAATCATAATAAAAAAAAACACACCAAAAGTAATCCTATGGAATTAAGAATCCATAAGGTATCCGAAAAAAATACACTATGCTACTAGATAACCGAGACTCTGCGCCTAATACCAATACTATAAAGATCACTCCTCCACAGGAAGTACATCAAAGTCATCAAGGTAGTCACCATAAACATGCACATTAACACTTGGACTATCTACTTGTGGGAATAAATAGGTGTATATAAGACAGACACGTCCATACTTACATATGAAGTAACATAAAATCACATAAAAGATTAAGGAATGCATAGAACATAAAATTTCATGATAAAGAAAAATATTATATGCATATACTACTCATGATAAAATATGACCTAAGAGAAAATTATATTAAAGTTCATACTTAGGTGATCACATTTTTCCATTTACTTAGTCACTTGAGGACAAGAACCCACTTGAAATTACTTCCACTCATCTTGCCTCTACATATGGGAGATAAGAGTCAAACCAAATTAAAACACACTTGGTACCACTAATCCTTAAGTATACATACCCCTTAATGGCTAGTGATTCAAATTTACATAGAATAGATTATGGTCCTTTGGTTTTGACAAAACCATACCACTATCCTTGAAATATTTACAAACATTAGTCCTAAATTGCACAATCTTTTGCATTAGACAAAAACTTAGCACATGGTAATGCCTCGCTTGTTTGACTCTTATCAATAACACTTTCACTTATCACTTAACACACACCATGTCACTTATCACATTTATATGAAATATCAATTTTTACTAAATTCATACCAGCAACTGTTATCTTTTAAAACACTTAGAGTTATGCCATGGGTGATTAAGGAGAGTATGACATACCACTTATAATTAAAGATGGCACATAAAACACAACCATAGGCAATTGAGGACACTTTGACAATGAATTGACCAAAATACTATTAATGAACCCTAATTCACAATTATACCATAACTACACCCAAAAGGCTCATCATCTCACCAAACTTCACACAACAGTCCAACATAACATATTAAGTACTGTACCCAAAAAAATGAAGTTTAAATTCTAACATTTTGCATATAAAATGCCAGTTATATCCCTAGGGTTACTTATCCCAATTTAAACCATTTTTTCATAATAGTAACACTTGTGATACTAACAATCGGCTAAAAAATTCCACCTATCATAATTATCATATTTCCACCCAATTAAAATGCATAAAACCTTAAATTACCAAAATTAAAATAAAATGATGATGTTAATCCTATTCTACCAAAACACCTTAAACCTTGCAAAACCTATATCTTAACCCATACTTGACTAACACATACCATATTATATATTAAAATTTATGCAAACACCTCAATAAATAAAATGGCATATTTAGATTTTACCCAATCTCGCTAAATTGACAAAAAAGAACCGAGCCAAATCGGGGTGGGCTTGGGTTCAGCTTGTTTATTAAAAAGGCCTAAAAATAAGTAAGAGTTCTCAAGTTGTTACCCTATAAACGAGTTAAAGCCCAAATTCTTCACAGTCAAACTCGGCTTATTTATTAAACAAGTCTAAAAATAAGGTTAGTGCTCGGTTCATTTAGCTTAATGAATAAGCCTAACCGAGCCTAAAGAACTTCCAAGCTGACTTTGTTTGCTTATAATTCTATATTTGTTATGCAACATTTGAACATGTTGACCAAAGTACTCGGCTAAGGAGCCCATCATCTAGCGGAGATGTGGTAAGTGGGAATCTATATATGCCTCTCAAGTTACGTATCCTTTTGGACCATGAGCTATGGTAGGCTCTGAGTTGTATATCTCTTGAAGGAGTTGGACTAGTTTGCTCGATTCTGGACCCAACACTAACCATCACTAGATTTAAAATATCATACAAAGCTGGTATACGACTTGTAAATCATGATAGCTAAAAAGAAAAATAAAAGGCACAAGGGAGAACTTTAGAACTTTTTATCACAAATAGATTCTTATACAAAACAAATTGGACTTATTTTCTTCTGCAACCAATTAATAAAGGAACTATGTAAATCTTCTTACATGGCTTTTATATTGGGAGCAAGACGGATCAAATAATTATAAGAAAAAAAGAGCTGGCAATCCGTTTCTTATCTAGGATAATTATACAATTCACTCCTATTGTTTAAAGAATTCTAGCAATAATTAACAGGTTATGCAGCGAGTTCCGCTTTGTTAAGCATTTGGGTTTCATTGCCATAACTTTTCTCGTGCATTAATGTGTGAATTTGAATTAATGCTTTTTAGAGTGGAACTTCATAGACAAAAGGTATTGCTAAAAGTTGATTGTTTGATCACCCTATATTGACGCCTAAATAGCTGAGGTGTGGGCATGAATTATCATATCTGGAGTCTTCCTACAACGTCTTCTGCAAGTTGGAATCAAACATTCAGCTGTGGATTAGGAGAACCCATGGCGATAATCTAGAAGGTCGTAGTTTTCCGGACAAAAAGTGAACAAATAAAATACTTCAATTTATAAGTAGCATATCGTTATGTAGAAACATCCTGCTTTAATTTATGTAATCATAGAGGAACATAACATAAATCAAAATGTTTCATTTGCATAGATTTGATAAAGAAAAAGTTTGTGCCACAATCTGATCCTTACCAAGAAGGTAAGCCAACTATATTTTATATAAAAATTCTAGATGTACTCCCCTTTCAAGCTTACTCGCATTCTTTTCATTATATTAGTTAAGGTTTTGTTTTAAAAAACCCATAATGTGACTACAAAGTACAGTTCATTTGACTACAAAAAAACATTAACAACAGCTTTGGTTTTCATGCCCCAAATCATCTAATCACCATATTCGATTAGACTTCAACACTGAGAAGGCCTCTAGTCAGAGGCAAACTAATCTCCGCCTTTGTCTGCAGTCTGCACCCTTGACCACGGCACATAAGTAAATGGTAGCATTCATATGGCTTGACCCATCTAATGAAAATAACAAAGGGAGCTCCATTTTACTTCCTCAATCCTGCCCTGTCTCTTTCTTGTTCTACGCATACAGACTCCAAATGGAGAAGCAATACACACTCGGCCTTGTTCTGACAATACTATCTTTGCTATCTCCCACTCCCACAAACAACATAACCATGGCCAAATCCTCACATTTGAACAACTTCACAGACCAAAATGCTCTCCTTGCACTCAAAGACCATATCAACGATCCGTATGGCATACTGCCTCGAAACTGGACAACCAAAACATCATTCTGCAAATGGCTTGGTGTTTCATGTGCCGTACGTCATCAACGGGTCAGGGCCTTAAACCTTGCTGGTATGAACCTTGTTGGAACACTTCCCCCAGAAATTGGTAATCTCTCATTCTTGCAGTTGCTCAATATTAGTGACAATAGCTTCCATGGATCCCTGCCTCATGAGTTGGGTCATCTGCATCGACTGAGAATCATCACTATGCAAGTCAATAATTTCAGCGGAGAGATTCCAAGAAGTATTGGGAATCTACAACAGCTTGAAATTTTGTCATTCACAGAGAACATGTTTGAAGGTGATTGTGCTTCATATTCAATTGCTTTCATCGATAAAGTCAAATGTGGCTGTCATTAATTTGTGTATGCATATTGGTTCAGGCAATATTCCATCTGTTCTCTTCAATATGTCTTCTATTAGAGTTATCAGCCTTGGATTTAATGGATTGACGGGTACACTACCTGGAGATATATGTGGCCAGCTTCCCAAAGTAGAGGTGATTACTCTGTCTTCAAATCAGCTCGGTGGCCCTATTCCATTCAATTTAACCAGTTGTGTCAGACTACAAATATTCTCATTATCCTATAACAATTTTCTGGGGAGAATTCCTGACGAGCTTCAGAAATTAACCATGCTTCAAGAGCTCTATTTAGGTGGCAATACCTTGACAGGTATGCTATTTCTTTTTTCAATTTATCTGCAAGCAGAATGTCTAATCATATCCTTACACGCTTAGGAAGAAGTATCACAAAGTTAGATATGCAAAATCATAGCATAGCAAATATGGTAACCTGAGATTTTAAACGAGTCCTAAACAGCCCGTGAGGTTTTCTATTGTTAACATTCCACATACATCTACCGTTAAATTCTTTTATGAGACCTAAATTGCCCTTCATATTTTCATAAAAGTATTAATAGTATTGAAATTTCATTAACATTCACTTTTAATTCTGGAAAAAAAAAATTATTGAAAAATTATATAGTTGATATCTATAAAAAGAAAAACCATAATAAAAAAGTTAAATGAACTAAAAATTTTCCAAAAACAATGTTTTTTAACCTTTTAAAGAAATATGAAAATGATTTAAATAAATAATTCAAAAATACACTGATATTTTTTTTGTTTCAAATGATCTGATAAACAGAAATTGAATTTTAAGGACTTCTGCTCTCCTTTATGTAACTTAGATTTTAGGCTCCATATAGTAACTAGATCATTTGTAAACTACTACTTTATTTTGGTTGATGTGGCCCATTAGTTTTTGAGAAAAAAACTGTCCTTACCTTTCATAAAAAATTATTATAAAAAGTACTCAAATAAATAAAAAAAGTGTTCAAGCACATATCCAAAAACAAATCATTTGTATTATAGTAAAAGAACTAATAATAAGTTAGTGAGGATTGTACTTACATAGTTTTATAAAAATTATCAACTTTCATACAAATGAAAAGTATAGGTACTTACAATTTTAATATGAATTAGTATTATATGTATGTGTCATTTTGAAATAAAATAAAAATTATATCTATTTATTAATAAAAATATCTTAGAAATTAAGAAAAAAAAATCAATATTTTGCAATTTATGAATTTTCAGAAAATATTTGATATATTAAGTATTATCTTTATCCAAACTTAAGCTAGAATGAAATTTATAAGAATTATATATATAAATTTCATTTTTTTTGTTGCAAAATAAGGTGTGTTATTTTTTTCCATTTTTTTAAAAAAAATAAATAAATATCAACAACTAACATAAAAGAAGCAAGACAATAATAGTAGATAACCTTAAGGTTTTAATTTCTCTTAAAATATCGAGGGCGCCTTATTAAAAATTTCTCTATATTTTCTTTTAGAGCACAGTTGGAATGAAATCCGTTAGAGATGAAAATAAAACTACATTTCAAATTCCAAAAGATTATAATACTATTTCTATTTGTTTGGAAATGAATGGGGGGAAAAAGTAGAAATGGTTTTGTATGTGTATGTCCCAATTTTTTTTCCAGAAAAAAGTTATATTTATTATTTGTTTGATATACCAACGAAGAGAATTTAAAAAAAAGATAGAAATAGAATTCCATTTCCATACTTTGTTGACATTCCAAATAAATAGCTAATCTCGTGCCTTAGAAATAAAAGGCCAAAACTCATAGAATATTTTTTTCCAAATAATTATCAGAACGAACTTCCAAAGTAAGAAAGGGAGCAGCAAACAAGGAAGGTTTACCCACATGATAGCCAATAGTATTGGGGAGGATGATACCTAGAGGTTACAACATATTTGTGAATAAAGTTGCGAATAAAGTACTGTTGTTTGAATAAAGTTTGTGAATAACATGATGCTTGTGAATAAAGTTGTTTGATATTTTGCAGGTGAAATACCTCCAGCTATCTTCAATTTGACATCCCTCATGTATATTACATTTGAGCAAAATCAACTATCTGGTAAACATTTTAGAATAAAATATATTTTAAGCTTCCTTTTCCAATCTTACAGGCTTACGTTCTTTTTTCAAGAGAAACAAAGACAAATTATCATCATATTTGAATATATCATCCACATAAGGCTCCAAGAAAAGTAGCTTCATCGTGAATTCATGATGGCCATCCTTTTTTTTACAAAAGCAATTCAGACATGCCTACCAAATAATTAATAGAACATAGGATTTTAGGAAGATACTCAAGACAAAACCTAAGGAATATCACCCAAAAATATACTGCTGTCTGTCAGCCCATTGCCTTTAATTTAGGTGCAGTTCTCCATCTCAACCAACTGAACTGATTCTCCAGCATTACATGCACTTCAGTTTATGCAAAATGCAACACAGCAGGAAGTGTGAGGGTGATTAATGGCTATTATATGCCATTGCTCCTCCATATAAATGATGCTATTGGACCTGATAAAATGGAGCAATGAAAAAGACTAAGATGAATTTGTAACAGGAATAAACTACTCTACTCAATTTGCACCGGAATACATTTCATGGATGTGCACGTGAGCCAAATAAGCTCATATTTTTGAGAAACAGAAGAGAATTAAAATTTCTGCACATGAGTAGGCTTTCTCCTGCATACTTTCTACATCAAAGCATAACCTGAATTTCAAAAGCAATCTGATATCTGGTTGCATCGAAGGAAAATCCAAACAGAAGTAACTCTTTCTATGATCAGCTACACAGATTTTCCAACTTGAAATAAATTATCAAAACCTTATCCCTTTGATCCCAAGTAGGGCTAGGAGTGCAAAGCACTGTCAACAATCCGAAAACCTAATGCAGTTAAGTATTACCAAGAATAGTTTATCTATCATTAGATGGAGCTTTTAGATTGTTCTGTAGATTTAATAATCATTAGTAGATTAAGATATCATTTAGTTAAGATAATAATCTTATCCCTAATAGAAAATTATTAGGGCCTATATATATGTCCTTAGGTTTACATTTTATATTTTCTCTTGATATTTACCTTCGTAGTCCTTTGGCCTATATATAGGGCCTTAGGCACATATAATATGGAGATCTGAATGATTTGAACAATTGAGTAATATTTGTTTCCCACTATCTAATTGCCTCACCCCCCCCCCCTCCTTTCTTCTCTTAACTTCTTCTCTTTGCTTCCTCTTCTTTGGTCCCTTCACCTTCTTCTCTCCTTCTCCATCTTCTCCTCAATCTCTCTTCCTCACTGTTCTACATCAAAACCTCATTTCGGTAGGTAGAAGAAAGAAGTTGAAACTACCAAAAATTTTCTCTCAACACTTTAGAACAAGCATATAATAATTAGTAGTGAAACATGTAATGGTATCTTAAATGATTACAATGTAGATTCATTAAACTATATTAAGGATCCTTTCATTCTGAATGGCAAGCACTCTTGCCAGCTTGAATTTAACTGGATTTGGTCTAATGTGTTGATCATATCTTACTCGTCAATTTGTTAGGGCGATTACCAAAAGACACAAGGAACCTGTCTTCCTTGATGGAATTAATTGCATGGGGAAACAAATTAACAGGTACACTATACCATTTTTGGATTGTTCTATAAGATTGGAGCTCTTTTATATAACAGTACTTTTTTCATGCAGGTACCATTCCTCAAGGCATTGGCCATCTTTCAAATTTGAAGGAACTAGACCTCTCAAATAACACACTTACAGGAGTGATACCCCATACAATCTTTAACTTAACGCACCTCAAGTATCTAGATCTTGGCATGAATGGACTTTTTAACAATCTTCCTTCCACTTTAGGCCTTTCTTTACCTAACCTGCAATTTCTAAATCTTGGTGCAAACCAACTAACAGGTGTGATTCCAAATTCCATCTCAAACGCCAGCAGACTAGAAGCAATACAACTAGATTATAACAAGTTTACAGGTTCTGTGCCTAGAAGCATGGGGAATTTGCGTGAACTTGAGAAACTTACTCTACAAAATAATCATTTGACAAATGAACCTTCTAATACCAAACTTGACTTCTTGACTTCTTTGACAAATTGCAGATATCTGAAAAGATTGTGGTTAGAAGACAATATGTTCAACGGAGAGCTTCCAAACACCGTGGGGAATCTCTCCAACTATCTTCAATCATTTTCAGCTTCTACTAATGGAATCAAAGGTAGGATTCCGGAGGAAATTGGTAACCTCACCAACTTAATAGAATTACTGTTTGGTAAAAACGAACTAGTTGGGCCTATTCCAAAATCAATAGGAAAGTTATCAAAGCTCCAAACACTACAACTTCAGTATAATGAGTTGGATGGTTCAATTCCAAGTGCCCTCTGCCTATCAACAACAATGGGCAGCTTAAGTTTAGGGGTGAATAAGCTAACTGGATCAATTCCCCATTGCTTCGGAAACATGACTTCTCTGAGAGAAATTTGGCTAGGTTCCAATAAATTGACATCTAGTATACCAACTACATTGTGTTATATTGAAAACTTGGTACATCTGAGCTTGAATTTAAACCATTTGAGCGGACCCATACCATTAGAAATTGGAAACTTGAAGTTCGCCGTCCATGTAGATTTATCAAACAACCAGTTATCAGGAGAAATTCCAACCTCAATAAATGGCCTCCAGATGCTGGTTAACCTCTCTTTATCAAGCAACAGAATCGAAGGTCCTATACCAGCATCAATTAGCAAATTGCAAAGCCTTGAGCTGCTGGATCTGTCTCGAAATTCTCTGTCTGGGGGCATCCCAAAAGAATTAGAGACACTTTCCTATCTTACGTACCTGGACCTATCCTTTAATGAATTGCAGGGGGAGATACCTATGGGAGGACCTTTTGTAAATTTCACAGCTGAATCATTCTTAGGAAACCCTGGACTATGCGGCACACCTAGGCTGCAAGTACCAACATGTCTCAAGCAATCTAAGATAAGAGCAAGGACATTAGGTCTATTTCTAAAAATTGCCATGACAGTTGCTGCATCTGCAATACTTTTGTTAGCTGTAATATTGTTTATCATCAAAAGGAAGAGAAGGGGAAGTGACATTCCAGGTCTGAATGCTTCGCCAAACGTAACAGCACCCAGAAGATTTTCACAACATGAACTTCTTGCAGCGACTAATCAACTTGGCAACGACAACCAACTTGGGACTGGAAATTTTGGCTCAGTATATAAAGCCATTCTTTCAGATGGACTGGTAGCAGCCATAAAGGTATTCCATATACACTCACAGGAAGCATTCCACTCTTTTGATGTAGAGTGTGAAATTCTTAAGAACATCCGGCACAGACATCTAGTCAAGGTTATAAGCAGCTGCTCCAACCTAGATTTCAAAGCATTGGTGTTGGAGTACATGCCAAACGGAAGCCTAGATATGTGGTTGCATTCTGATGGCCACCGCTTAGACTTGGTACAGAGGTTAAACACAATGATCGATGTTGCTTCAGCAATCGAATATCTCCATCATGGACATTTGACTCCAGTGGTGCACCGTGATTTAAAGCCAAGTAATGTACTGCTAGACGAAGACATGGTTGCCCATGTCAGTGATTTCGGCCTAGCAAAGCTGCTGGATGAAGGTCAATCTACAATACTTAGCAACAACCTAGCTACAATTGGATATATGGCACCAGGTGTGTCACACTCATCACCATCGTTCTATTAAGGCTGCTTTTTAGGAGAAGATATATAGCTGGGACGAAGACTCATTCTTTTATTTTATAGTGATTATTTTGGTTTCCTTGCAGAATATGGATCAGGAGGGTTAGTTTCCACAAAAGCTGATGTCTATAGCTACGGGATCATGTTGATGGAAACATTCACAGGAAAGAGGCCAACTGACTCAATATTCGAAGGAGATATGAGCTTGAAGCATTGGGTAGCCCAGTCCCTTTTCAACTTGGGAGAGATCATTGATATGGAACTGTTGGGTATCGATGAAGAACGTTTTTATCAAGTTGAGGAGCAATGTGTGAAGTCAGTTATGGAATTGGCTTTGAACTGCACATCTGAGACCCCTAAAGAAAGAATGAACATGAATGAGGTAGTGACTAGTCTCAACAAAATCAAGATCAAGTTGGTACCTAAACCTAGATGACGCATGCGAGCAATAACCAGTAATTGAAGGTCAAAATATATTGCACCCGTAAGGAAAAAAAGGATAATGGGAAGGTACGAAGGCATCGATCACGATCGGTCCAGATTCAAAATAGTTGATTGAAAAAGGAAAAGTACAAATAACAGCTATGAAACTAGTATAATTGTCTCTCCCGTCGGCCATTATCTCCAGTAAAATTGTATATAGCAGCAACAGCCAACGACACAGAATATTTGAATGCCAATCAATCGAATCCAAAAAAAAATCAAATAACTATCAAATTAGATATGTAATTCCATAAATACAAATAATATTCCAGTCAAAAAATAATCAGTTTTTTGGTAAAATTTTATTATATATAATCATACTTCTAAATATATCTCCATACATATTTTTAATTTAATATTAGACTATTATTTCTATTATAGAATTACAGAATATAATTTGGTCACACCAATAATACGATTCAAAGAGTGGAATTAAAGGTGGAAAATTTAAAAAGATTGTTGTATGTCTTCATGATTTATTTATTTATTAATTTTTCATATTGTTAGAGAATTTATGTCTTTAAATTTCTATTTTTTAAAATATTTAACTATTATTAGAGTTAAGAAAATATTTGTTGGAAGTAATGTAATTAACGGCTTGAATCAAATAATTATCACATAATATTATCATTTTAATTTATCACTTGAATCATATCGGTCAAAATTTGATCAATGTATGATCTATTAATTGGAGAATTTTTTTTATTCAATATTTTTTATTTGTGATTAGAATGAATATTATTTATAATTTGATCTAAAATTTAAAGTATTTAAAATGTCAAATGTCCAAAACATCATAAATCTGCTATAGCAACAATCGCGATGAATGGATGCCGCATGAATGTTAAATATGGGAATGGCATGACATGTCAAGCCAAAGTCACACAAGCTCCAAGATAAAACGTACTTGGATAAGTAGATTGATGCCTTTTCTTCTTTCCTTTTTTATACTATAAAATTACGATTCATAAAAATTCATGGAATAAATATAAAATATTATATGAGTAGACATCAGCTACCATAAAAGTATAATACCAAAAGAAATAGAAAAAGATTCAAAATTGAGATTTTTAATACATATAAACTAATTTTTCATCATTAGGTTGAATTGAACCTTACTTCTATAAGAGGTTGAGTTAATATTACTTTGTCTTAATAGCTTAATTTGGTTCTTGAAAAAAAAAAACCACACACACACACACACACATTTTGATCTTTACGTAACAGTAATACTCCCTACATTTTATTTAAAAAAATTACGTAGAAAATTTTGTTTAAAAAAAAAGTATTTTAGATTAGGTAATAGTTATTTTTTATTTTTAACATTATTTCCTTTCATGCATAAATTATTATATTATTTTTTAATTCAGTGTATAATTATAATATTAATAATATATTTATTGCATGTATAAATTATTAAAACAACTTTTTTTTATATAAAATAGATGAGTAATTAACTTCTTTCATTAATCAATCGTAACAAGTTGATAGGAAAAGGAACGAATGAGAATAGTTACCGAGCGGAGAGAGCGCCCTGGTCCAAACCCCTTAAGTCCTTAACTAACATTGGTTTGACCCTCTTCTTAGATTGTATTCCCTTAGGAATCACCAATCCTATTGGTTTGACCCTCTTCATCGAAACCTTTTGCAAGCCTATTGTGAGGTGACGGACGACTTCGTGCCACGGAAGGTTAGAAAGAATCGGCCTCCTTACCGTTTCGCTTTCGCTAGGTTTAGTAAAGAGTAGGAATGAAGGATGCCTTGAAAGCCGTAAGAAGAGAAAATGGAAGAGTATTAGGTCGGCGACCCATTTCATTGCCAAAAGGCGAACTTCTCTAGACCAGCGAAACCTTCTACCGGGAGACAAATTGTGACGGAGAATGTAGATGTTGGTGGATCGAAGAAGTTAGTATACCTATCGACACTCCGAGATGGATGTTCGTATGTGGAGGCCCTAACCCCCTCCCAGGAGGAACCACTCAACAAAGAGCGGAGGCAGCGCGGAGCAGAGGGGTGCACAGGTTATTGGGGAGGTGGCAAACCAGCAAGTGGACTTTTAACGAGGATGCTCTAAAAGCTGTTTTTGGTGAGGTCAATACTGCACTGTTGGAGCGGCTCAACAGAAGCATCGTAGGTATTGCTAAATCCCCTGGGGATCCTAGACTAATTGAAACTCTGATAAACATTCAAGGTGTCACGGGTATATGGGTGTGCTCGATGGGAGACCCGTAGTGCCTCATCACCTTCTCGGAGATTGAGGATTTGGAAGCCATGTTGAGTCAGGACTGTTCGCAGCTCCAACAATGGTACAGTAAACTGACGGCATGGTCGAGCTCCTGTAAGTCAATGTGCAGGGAAACCTAAATAACTATGAGAGGTAACCCCTCTTAGCCTAGACATATGATATGTTTCACAGCATATGAAGCTTACGGGGAAATATGGTGGAAGTAGAAAGTGTTGGCGCCTATGCCAGCTCGTTTGCCACCTACTGTACTCGAATTTTTACACCGTCATCAAATTGATGTCCATATAAGCAAGGAAGGAAATTGGGTTTATGTTACAGAGGTGGGAAAACCCATAATCGTCAGGCAAGGTGACACCGTGACAGTGGTAGAAAAGAGGATAAGGTGATCGGAGAGGAAGATGAAACGTCTACAGATCGATGATTGCTAACTCAGCAGACATGATTAATGAGGAGAAGGGGGACGATCATCATATAGAGGCATTGGAACCGGGAGGGAATTTAATGCAGAAGCGCCCCCATAGTATCCAACAACACTTCTGTCGGTGAGGAGACCCAACTGGCAGCTCGATTTTCCAATGAGAATGTTCCTCTGTTGGAGGACCCACACAACATCAATAGTCAACATTTTTTTTAAAGATAAGGAGTAGGTGGGTTTAAAAATTAGGGAGAAAGAATGTAGGGAGGACCACTCAGGCATTAGCCCAGACCCAAAAGAAAATAGGATAGAGCCCTCCGAGAATAACCCAACCACATATGGAACATTGTCCACCACACTCTCAGGCCCATCAACTCCTCCAAATTTAGAAGCCCATTCCACATAACATGTGATGATTGCCCACGAAAAGAAAAAGAGGAGAAAAGCAAAATTGAATAATAAGGAGAGACGAGCGATGAAGAGGCCCAGCGGCCAACCCCAAGGATTGTCAGGATTCAAGATGGGTCTAAGGAGGTTCGGCATGAGAAGAACAGTATGGTGGATAAACTGACAAATGTGGCGGCTAAGTTAGGTGTTATGCTAATTCTTCCAGATGAGGATGCATGAAAGTGGGCGAATAGAATGATGGGGGAAGAAGAACGAGAGTGGCTAGATGGCTGAACGTCTAACGCCACAATGGTCTCAGGAGCTTGTTACCTGGTTAAATTATGAAATTATTCTCCTAGAACATTTGTAGCCTGAGATCAAGGCACAAGCAAGGGGTTGTGAGGAGAAGGATATGGAGGATGCAACCTCAGATTATGGAGCGAATGCGATATTAGATGGGAGGCTAGTGAGGTCCTCGACCGCTCAAGTGAGTTTGTTGGTTAGCTGGGATGTAACTAGCTTTAGGCCACCCAAATAACAGTAGCCAGAGGTTAAATTGTAGTAGAAGGTAAAATCTACTCTTCATTTTTCCACCGTGTTATCTTTAATGTTTATGCTCCCATTCAAATTGATAGAAGACCAATGGGTTGGCATGAAATTGTTGAGTTATGGAGGGAATTAGGGGTTCCAGTTATGTTGATGGGTAACTATAATGAGGTTCTTGATGTGGAAGACAAAGGTAGCAACCATAATGAGATTGTAGTAGTGGAGATAAAGCAACAAAATGGGAAATGCACCTAGTATAGGGGTAGGTCCATGAGTGTCCTTGATCGGGTGTTTGACAACTCTGAGTGGTTGCTGCAATATCTGAATATCTGCTCGAGCCTTAAGAAGAGGGGGGTTATTTGACCACTACCCGTTGTGGTTTATAGTTGAGAATATAGATTTTGGGCCAAAGCTATTCCGCTTTCTTAGTTGTTGGTTGACGCATCCTAAATATTCAGAGACAATCACTCAGGTATGGAGTTTTGTGAGTAGGAAAGCACCGGTTATGATAAGAATGAAAGCTGGGAAATCGTTCCTAAGGAATGGAATCGAGCATAGTTCGGAAATATCTAATAGAAAATTGAGGAGCTGGAGATGGAGAGGGGTATTCGTAACTTGGACTTATGGATGCAAGAAGTAGCTCTATCAAACACTAAAGTTCAGGACAGACGTCAGCTTCAGTAGGATCTGTGGGTATGGAACAAGCAGCTAGAGTCTCTTTGGGCTCAAAAGTTGAGATGCAGATGGTTGCAGAAGTTTATAAAAACACAAAAATTATCTATGTGTATGTTGCTGCACGAAATAGGAAAACCTTCATTGACTTGGTTATTTTGGGGAATGAAACCCGTAGAGATCCAACTGAAATAAAAGAAGGAATCCTTCTTTCCGCACAAATATGATAAAGAGATGGATTGTAGGCTTGCGTTTGAGAAATTGGAGTTCTATAGTCCCGATAGCTTGAGGGGTGCCTTCATCGAGCCTTTTTCCAGAGAAGAAATTAGAGAGGCAGTGTTTGATTACAACAACTCGAAAGCTTCGAGATTAGACGACTTCAACTTCGCTTTTATTAAGAATGTTTGGTAGATTATACAGGAGCATGTATACAAGATGCTAAATGAGTTTTGGAAATCTAACTCCCTCTCTTCGTAGATAAACTCAACTTTCATCACCCTCATTCCAAAAGTGTCGCAGCCACAAACCCTTTATGATTATAGGCTCGTAAGTATGGGTGTTTGTTTGTATAAAATAATGGTCACGGTGTTGGTCAGTGAACTTAAGGTGATTATACCTAAATTCATAGGTTGTTTGCAGTTTGCTTTTACCTCACACAGGTGCACCATAGACGGTGTATTAATTGCTTTAGAGGTGGTTGAATCCTGCGAGAGGAAGAGGTCAAGTTTTGTCGTCTTTAAGATCAACTTTAGAAAAGCATATGACAATATAGGTTGGGGTTTTTTGGACTGGGTGATGATGAGAATAGAATTTCCAAAAAAATGGAAGAGATGGATAAAGTTATTCTATGGTATAGCATCGGCCCCTGTACTCATCAATGGATCACCAATGAATTTATTCCAAGTTAGGTGTGGGTCACGTCAGGATGATCCATTATCGTTGTTCCTTTACATCATCGTGGCAGAGGTTCTAAATTTGATAATCGAGAAGGTTGTGCGGCTAGCTCTTTGGTAGGGTGTCTGTATTGGGCAGAATAACTTGGAGATTGCTCGCCTTCAATATGCCGATGACACAATTTTATTCAATCAGAAAGAGGAGTATTTGCTTAACATGAAATGCACATTGATCGCCTCCAACATGGCCTCTGGATTGAAATTGAACTTTCATAGAATTTCTATTATTGGGATTCACACACCGAATGAGTAGATATAAGGAATGGCAATGAAGCTACTATGTTGAGCAGGTTATATCCCTTTTGGCTATCTAGAAGTCCTAGTTGGGGGCTCAACGTCCAAGCTAAGTTTTTAGAATCCAATTATTGAGAATATTGTGAAGCGGTTGTTGGTATGGAAGGGGAAAGCATACTCTGTTGGTGGGAGGCTAACATTGATAGAGTCGGTTTTCTATAGCCTTCCCATCTACTATCTCTCCTTCAAGTTGCCGATGGGTGTTGTTGAGAGAATAGAAAAACCATTTCGGAGATTTTTATGGTGTGATGGTGAAGCGGAAGGAAGAAAATTGCACTTGTTTTCTTGGAGTTCTGTTGAAATGAAGAGAAGCATGGGAGGATTGGGGTAGATAATATCTAGCACATGAATGTAGCGCTACTTTTTAAGTGGCTATAGCGAGTTATGTAGCATAATGAGTCGTTATGGAAATAGGTAATTAACTCCTTTCGGTGGAGACCCCTATTTTCTTGCATTAATTCATGGGTGGTTCATAAGAATAGGGGAATGTGGGGGATTATATGCAAAACAGTGCTGGGCAATAATTTGTTGAAGAGCACTTTTAGGAGGGGAATGGGGAAACTTGTGGGGAATGACCAGAATATTTATTATTAGGAGGATGTTTAGCTAGGGGATTTGCCTCTAAAAACTTCCTCCCCCAAGCTATATATACTTGTCGTAAATAAATCTTCCAAACTTTATAAGATAGGCTAATAGGTCGATGGCAAGTGGATGTGGGAATTCATGTGGAGAAGAGTTTTATTTTCATGGGAGCGGGACCTGGTAGATGAACTAGTAAGGAAATTGCAAGACGTACATCTAAATTCGAATATTGAGGATCAGCTCTGCTGGAGTTACTGTAGAAAGGGTTGCTTCTCTATAAAATCACCAGCTAGATTATTGGAGTCATATTATCAGTCACAACAAATGCCAACATTAAAGCTCTGGTTGTGTATTGTCCTAAAAGGAATTAAGTCTTTGTTTAGCTTGTTATCCAGGGAAAAATACCAACGAGAGACTTTCTTGCAAGGAGGGGTATTATGCCTAGTAGTGAGACAACTTGTGGCCTTTGTAACCTTGCACACGAGGAGGCTAATCATCTATGGTTATTGTGCTCGATTGCAGGGGAAGTATGGTCATGGTGGATCAATATTGCAGGCTTTTATTGGGTCTTTCGGAAGTCACTACTAGACCTTTATGATCAATGGATCATCCCACACACAGATGACTTTCAATGCAAGGTATGGAATCAATCTTTAATATTATCTTGTGGTCACTTTGGAAAGAGCAAAACTATAGAATTTTCATGCGTACTGCAAATCAGCTTACCATGATTCAAGATATGATTTTGCTCAGACTTGAATGGTGGTTGAAGGTGTGGATGTCGTTCTTTCCGTATTCTGTCAATTAGATGGTTAGAACACTAGTGTGTTCTCAATTTTTGATCTAGGCAATCATTTGTGTAGGACCATACAGGGATGTGATGAGAGGCTTCTTCTCAAGGTTATTTAAAATGGAACGCAAAACCGTCCATCTACAATGAATCACATAAGTCAGCAATTGGAGGGGCGTTACGGGATTCACATGGCAGGTTCATGTGCTTATTTTCTATCCTAATAGAGTTTATGAAGATTAACGAAGAAGAGGTGATGGCTATTAAGGTAGCATGCATACTGACTATATAGAAAGAATGGTTAGTACATATAGGAATTGAAATTGAAGCATTTTCGAATAATGCAGTAGTGTGGTGTAATGACCCCAGAAATGGACCATTGAAACTAGTCTCCCAATTGAATTTAATAGGTAGGATGAAAATGAAATGGCGGGATTTAAGATCCAATTCAGAGGTCGTGAGTTAAACGCAATTGTGAACAAGCTTGCAAAAATGGGCTTAGGATGTGATGCACTGATGACGGCATGGCTATGAGGCGTTCTTGGAAGTCTCAATGCACTACCTATATCATAAGGGATGGGGGCATGCCATAGTTTTGAAAATCAAACCGATAATCGAACTAGTATCATTACTGGTTCACTAGTTTAGTGGTCAGACCAATGGTTTGGACTGTTCAGATCGATAGCACATTTTAAGTCAAAAAAAAATATGAAATATATAAAAAATTAAACTGCACATGAATTTGACCGCATTCCAACCGGTTTTTAACCTGTTTTACGATCAATTTTTTAACTAGTTCACTAGTTTTTACTAGTTTTACTGGTTTTTATTGGTTCCAAGATCCTGATAACCAATATAAGAAATTTGGTCGGTAATCTGACCAGTTCTTCGGTTTACCAGTTGGACCAGCCAGTCCAGTCCGGTTTTTAATACTAGGGGGCATGCGTGTCTAACTTCTATGATTTTTTTACAAGTGTATTGTTACTGCTACTCTCATGTTTTGTTTGGTGTATGTCTTTTGATGTTGTGGTCAATGACCCACAATATGCAATGGGTTGTTTCTTGAGGCATGACTTGTAGATGATAGCATGCATTATCGAGGGGAAAATGTTATGAGTGATGGGAATTGTAATACCCCAAAAATTTACTTAATCTAATCCCACATCATTAGTACCCTAATTTTATTATAATCCTAATAAATCCTATATTAGCCTTAACCCATCCTTAATCCCGAAACATTAACCGATTCCAAAAACCTTAACTTTGATAAACCGTAATTCGTAAACCAAAATCAAATTTGCTAAAAACTTTGCTAATCCTAATTATCCTTAACTAATCTAAAATCATCCTAAACTAATCCCCTCAACCCTTTATCTTTTCCTTTTTCTTTTCCTTTTTCCCTTTCTTTTCTTTCCCTCTTCTCCTTCTCCTGCCAACCCCTTTGTTACAACTCTTGCACCTCCACTTACACCATCCACTTGCACCCCCACTTGCACTATCCGCTTGCACCACCACCCATCACCTTTCTACACCCTCATCCATCACCCATCACCCATCACCTTTCTCCTTCTTCTTTTCCTTTTCCCATCCCTTACAAACTTGTACCCTGCACACCACCCCATCTCCCTGCATCTTTCTTATCCTTTTCACCTTTATGCAACACTTCCATCAACCATCACCACCCTCACCCTGCAACTATTACCCTACCCTAGCCATCATATGCAACCATCACCTCCATCATTAACTTGCAGCTGCACCATCACTGTTCTTCTCATTGCACGTCACCCTTTTTCTTTTTCTTCCTTCCCCGAGTCACCACACAAGTACACATGCACATATATATATATACCTCATACTCTCCCTACTTCTCTTTGGTTTTACCTCACGCTGCTGATATTTTGTGCCAAAGAGCCATTACCGAGCTCCCTCACCCTTCTCCTTCCCTTCTTCTCCTTTTCTTCTTATTCTTCCCCTTCCTTTCCCTTTTTTATCTTTCACACCACCATCTTCCTCCACCGTGCACCACCTCAGCCACCACTCACCGCCCTTTGGTCGGTGGACCAACTACCAAGGTCGCCTCAACCTTCCTCCTCGCATTTGCTGGCCATCGCCGCCGACCGCTGCCTCCTTTCCCTCCTTCTCCCTCTTTTGTGTTGCAGCATCATAGTGTGCATGATCAATGCATAGCCTGCTATGCTATCGTGCAACGTTTAAAACCCCTACTATATAGTCGTGCAATCCCTACACCATCTGATCATGCAAAAATTTTCTTCTCGACCTGATTCTGCACAACCGTGCAATTTCGCAATGCCTAGTCGTGCATTTTATTTTCTCTTGACCAGAAGCTACACCACCTACTGCACATCCGTGCAACCCCATTCCTTTGGTCATGCATCCCTATTTTCACCTCCAAACCTCAAACAAACTTCTACCATAGCTCCACCACACATCCCAACATCTCAAGCTCTCATTGAATATGGTTATACCTACTTCTATCCTCTTTACCTTGATTTTTCCTTCAGTTTAACTCTTTGAGCCTAACCATAATTCTATTATTTTTATAGGTGGATTTCCAGTAGCTTCGGAGGAGGAAGTCTAGGATTTTGCATGCTTAGAGCCTAGTGTCATAGTTGATAAGGATACTATTTGATGCTTAAGACTTTTGATGATAATTGCTTGTATAACTAAATGTGTTTTTATGATATTGCTGCTATAATATGAAACATATGTTGATGTTGATAAATTGTGATATTATGAATACTATGTTGAAAGAAAATAAGAGTTTGTAAGGGATACCATTATGTTATGATTGTGACAATGACATTATATTTGTGAGAATGCATCTTATAACATAAAATATGGGTTAAGTATTGTTAATATCATACATGTGGAAATATATCTATGGTTGAATGATGATAATATCACACTTGTGGAAGTATATTCATGGTATGAAATCTGGATTGAATGATGAGAATGTCATATTTGTGAACATTATAACTTAAGGAATAAAATATGGGGTGAATGATGATAAAGTCATTATCGTGAAATTATGCCTTATGGTATGAATATGGGCTGAATGAGTTGTGGAAAATGGCTTTAAGGTCTCTTATGAGGTATGATGACTAATGAGGACTTCAAAAATAATATGTATGGAAGGTAAAAGCTTTTATAAAATAAAGATACTAATTGTGCTAAAAGGGTAACTTGGTTGTTATGGGATGTTAAGGAGGTTTGATAATTTATGTGTTAGGAGACTTAAATTATGAAAATAATAACTTGAGTAATTCATGGGAATATTATCGCTATTTTGGTGGTCATAAATTTTTAATCATAAATTTGGGACAAGTCATCTTGAGATGATAATATTATTATTCCACCTTCATGGATTAGAGAATAACTATTGGAAATTAGAAATGATAAATATTTCATATGAAGTGTTATGAAAATTTTATGGGATTTAGACTCGGATACTGCAGTGTTTAATATATATGCCTCGGGATGAGATTACTAAATCAAACTCATGGGAATTAGGTTGTTCTTTTTTGGGTATGATACTAATGATGGGATTTGGGAGATGTCATAATATAATGTGAGTGTAATTAGATTTTGATAGGAATTAAGGGTTTGGACCTATATTACATGTATATCAGTTTGGTTGTGTTCTATGACTGAGAATCAACCATGAAATAAGATATTAATTGCTTAAAGTAAAAGAGCACGTGAGTAGGGCCATTGTGATTACTTTCCCTAAATCTATATATATGTATTCCTATTCCACTGGGTATAATAGTGGCTCGGGAGCGTTCTGCCCCAAGATGATATTTTTAATCTACGTTCCCCTAGAAAGAATAGTGGCCTGAGTGTGTTGTCCCCGAGAAGTTTCAAACTGTTCCACCAGTTGAAAATAGTGGGGCACCTACTCATCGTGAAATAAAACATATCTTGACAACCTATGGAAAAGATATGATTTAAAGTGGAAGAATGTGTGAGTCTGTACCATGGTGATTTATTCCCATTCCACCAGGTAGAATAGTGGCTCGGGAGCTTTCTACCCCGAGAAGATGTTATGACCTCCTTTCCATAGGAAAGAATAGTGGCTTGGGTGTGTTATCCCCGAGAAGTTTCAAAATGATCCACCGGTTTAAGAATAGTGGGGTTCCTGCACTCATAGTACATAGAAGAATGAAAATGAAATATACTTAATAAAAGGATTTAGATTGTATTATACCTTATGAGATTATCATTTACTGGGTTGTTTTCCTTTATCATGTAATGTGAAAGCATGTGCTACTTGTATTTCTATTTCGATAGTATTATTCCCTTACTTAGTATGTAGCGTATTGACCACACATTTTATGGGTGCTACTCATTCCCAAGAGTAGAAGGCTCTGGATCTTATGTGCAAGTTTCAAAGGATCAAGTAGATGACTTTGCGACCTATGATGCGTTATGTGGGGATGGGTGACTCTATTTATGTCAAGGTCGGGTGAAAAGTATATATTATCTAGGCTATGTATTGAATTGGATACCCCTTTTAAACTCTTGATCCACGGTATTTCCTTTTGTATTTTGGTATTATAAACTCAGAGTAAAACTCCAAACTCATTAGTTGTATTATAAATGCACTTTTGATTCTAATTTCGTTGTATCACTTTGAAACTTTTATCCTTGTGATTATTGTAAGGATGGTTGCATAAACTAGAATTATGTCGATCACGATGGTAACCCCAACTATTTTTACTTAGTTATTTCTGCTGTAAATGAAAATTTTCAATAGTAAAAATTGAGGTGTTACAGGAATAACCCCCTTTTTTCAATCAATAAATATCTACTTTTCTAGGACAATAAACTCCCAACAAGCTGTTCTTTATCTCTTAATCACTCATTACAACATGACATTTGTATTCTGATCATCTAATTACTTCTTAAGTTACAAAGGTAGAAAACCTAACAGTCTTCCTCTACCTCCTTATTTCTCCTCCATATGTACTAAAGAATGTTTCTAGATAATTTAAAAGAGTAAGTATCAACAAGTTGAGATGAACGTGCTTTCTATTGGGGCTCAGTAAGATGCATGCCTCTTATAGTGAAGGTAGAGATAAATGGAGAAGGCATGGTAGAGTGGATCTTCATCAGTTATAAGTGAATTAAGCTAATAAATTACAAGCCCAATAGTATGATGGGCTGCCATTGATAGAATAAATTCTTAGTGAGGTTTTTGTGATCTATGGAGAGAAAACCCAGTTTCTATCCAATTTAAGCCCAATACGACATCAAAGGTAGCTTTATTTTTCAAGAATAAAAACATCAATGATGAAGGCGATGCCATGGATTTGTAGGTGCACCCCTTACTCATCACCAACTTTCACATTGAAAGGTGGAGTTTGGTCGATCAAAATTCTCAGAAAATGAGCCACTCTAGGAAGGAGATATTTATGTGTACTGTGAGTGTCCACCAAAATGAAACTAGGAGTTAGTAGAGGTATGGAATCAACCAAAGAGCCTTGAGGTTAAATGACCCAGTTAAAGAACACAAATAAGTTATCATAATGGGCTCAAGTGTGATGTTTAGGGCCTTAGGCTCTTCCATCATCCCTCATGAATTCCTCGTTTTGTTTTGTAAGCGAATTTTTTTTTTTGATGATCATTATGCATACAACAATGTAGCAGTTGCAGTTGCGTTTGTTGTTGCAATATATGGTATCGGAGTATTGTAGTCATTGCGGCATGATTTTTTTCCATATTATGTTATAAATCTTATTTATTCATCATTTAATTACTTGTAAAAATATACATTAATGTTATATATTATATTAAAAGTCTTTAAACGACTCATTATATGTTAAATTATACTAATAACACTACATTTTCCTTTTAATGAGAAATAAGATGTGTTGGTATTGAATATCACACTCACCTCTTCTTTGATTGTCCTATTATTGTGTATGTTTGGAAGGATATCATGTCTTATCTTGGTATTGCAAAAGGATCTACAGCTACAATGCTCTATAGTATAATTCGAGCTCTTAGAAGAAGATAAAGAGGTTCTAGACTTTCAGGTTCATTACTTTTGTCTAATGCTTAGTCCTAGTTGTTATTACTTACCTAGTATGGAGATTGGAGAGTAAAGAATGAAGATGATTTTAATTCTAAATATTTAGATACTAATGGTTTAGTTGTACATATTAAAAAATGTGCATAGTAATTTATTTAGATAACTTTTTATAAACCTCGGGTTCTAAATCATAACTTTTGACTACATAGAGCAACCATTTGGTGGCATACCTACTACATTTTTTTTATCATCCTTAGCATAGCTACCATTATGTGATATGCCTACCTCATTGTTTATTCTCTTGGGTATGCCTAGAGTATTTGTACAAATAAAAGGTTAATTTTAAAATATATTTGTAACCATTTACCTGATAAACAAGATATGTTATTTAATGGCAAATGCGAAGTTCATGAATACAATTCAATAGTCACTTAGTGTAAGGTATATATAATAAATTAATAATAAGAAATTATTATTAAATAAAATATTACATAAAATGTTCCATAATAGCTACCACCAAATAGAATATCATAGAGGATCTTCACAATCACTTTTTGGTCTGAACTATAATGAATATTGTGGTCATTGTAAACATCTCCTATGTTAAGTGTTCCAAAATTAGAAAATGATAATTGAAATTGTGGATATTGTGTTGAAGAATAAGAACTATCATCTTGTGATCGTGCTACGCCAAGTTGAGATTGAGACGGATGCTTTGAGTTTTAATTCTAATTTGAATGATAGTAATAGTAATTTGGATGTGGATTTTGGTTTTGTGCTAATAGTATCCTAATGTTTCCATAGTTGTTATAGTTGGAGGAGGAAAATTGATAATCATAATATGAATTTTGTCCTTGATATCTCTCTTTCTCTAACCAACTAGATGTGTTGTGACCATAGTCTTCACGCATGAGATTAGGAGGCATAGATTCAAAAATTTGATAGGTACCATGATCAAAATCAAATTAATGGAATCTTTGACTAGAGTAAGTTGAGTGAAGACCACTAGTACTTCTACGACCTCTTAAACCATGACCATGAGTTAGTCAATCATCATTATCTCCATGAAAAACAAATTTGCTTTATCTGTATGATCCAATATTGTCATATCCATACATAACCCCTCCTCCTCTAATACCACTACCACTACCACTGCCATCATCGTCACTCATACTCAGATGAGAATCATGAAATGCAATCTTAGGTTCATTTGTAGCTTGGGAGTGATCAACAACACCATACTGGATTGAAGGATCTTCTCTAAGTTCTAGTACTTGAAAGTTATTACTACCTCCTTGAACATGTTTATCATCATTATCATTATCATCATCGTCCAAGCCATTCTATGAAAATGTTTGATTATTTTCATCTCTAGTATCGAGCAAAGGAACCTCTAGTTCTTCTTACCAAAGATCCAAAACATCATCTTCATGAAATATATAATCCAAATTAATAGGATTATATGTGTTTTTCCATCTTAGCTTGACTCTTTCTTGTAAAACCTCTTATTTGTAGCCTCAAGTTGTAATGTAATTATTTATAGAATTATAGGTAATGATTTTTTAATATAACACACTCAAATTGTTATGTACATAAGTTAAATAAAGAATATACTTTATATACTAAATCTAACTCTTCTTAATATTAAATAAGCACTACTACTATTAGCCACTTTCAAATTATTGTTAATTAATTTTTTGGATAGTTAATCTATAATATTAAAGTTATTGGCAATAAATTATCATTATATTATATTAATATTAATTTATAATAAATTAAAACTATAGAAATTATTTATTATCCATCAATTAAACTTGATCATGTACTAATTTAATTAATATTAAAATTACTTAACTAATCATAAGAAATTATTAATAATAAACTATCATTATGGAATATATACATATATTAACAATAAATTAAAATTATAACAATTCAAAGTATTAATTTATACATATACTAATTAAATTAATTATTAACATAATAACATTACTTAACTAAGTATCAATATTTTACTTCTTTTTTTTAATATAGATATAGCATGTGAAAAGTAACAACACATTAGTATATTATTAAACTAATAGCTAATTAATAAAAAAGTAGACAACATAAGTTAAATAGAATAGTTAGCTAATTAATAAGAAATAGATACTAACGTAGCACATGTATAAGTCACTAACTTTGAGAGATTGAGAGTTGTAGGGATCGACACACTTCTAGCTGTCAACTCCTTTTGTCTTCATTGGTTGCAACTTATGTGACCTATGTCTCTTCAGTTCCAATCTAAGGCTCCAAGCAGTGTTGTGATGGCCAGAAAGCAATGTCTTCGTCTCTTCAGTTCATCCTCACCTCTTCAGTTCCAGTCTAGATAGTGAACAACATTGATGAAGGTCAAACACAACCTGACACTAGCAAGAAAAGTAAATACCACCAGGAGCTAAGAGCGAACAACGAAGCTTGGAGGTGGCCAACACGGAATGCCGGAGAAGCTGTGCCATCACTGATAGTAGCCCATCACCGGATTTGTTCTTAATTAGGGTTAGAATTTCTTTTGTTTTTCTCTCTGATTTCTTTTCTATGTTGATATATATAATCATTTTCACTCTATTATTGTTATTTACTATTGTTTGCAAATTATTGTCCATAATTTGTTTGCTTTGTCTTCTACTTCTTTTTTCTATTCAACTTTACTTTATGTTACACATAACGTTCCGTGGTGACAAGTGAACATTACTTTTGATGGTGAGGGGATGGGGGTAGGGTAGGGTAGGGCACAAGGCCACCAGACAAATCTTGGTAGAAAACTTTGGAAGTATTTTAGTAGTTTTTACGGTATTGATATATTTTTTTTAAATATCGGCAATATTCCTATAATCCGATATATTAACAATATTGGTGTGAATTTCTTTTCTGTTGTATTTTTCGTATTTTTGCATCACTGCTAATCTAAAATCCACAAAATTATGACATAAACTCAGTTTTAGAGCCACAATTTCATTGTATATTATTGCGATGATGTTCCGAATGGAAGCATAGGCATTATGACCTTCAACATTAGACTTTAGATTGGATCAGCTTTTGGCAGTTGGTGTTTTGTGTAGGATTTAGTGCTTCTATCGATGGAAGGGACATTAATGGAGGAGATTGAACAAGGTAATTTGGATCGGCTTATTTTGAGAGGAAAAGTGTGACCGAAGAGAGGTTGGATATCACTTGACTTATTCCTGATATGCTAACTCACGCAAATGGTAGCTAGATACTGGAAGGTTTGAACAAGCCCAGGTTATTCCGAATTTGAGGTTTAAGGTCGAAACCAAACCAATTTTGCAAGGTGACTTGAGATAAGGAAGTGATTCGGCTGGTAATGTTTTCTTATATCCAGCGAAACAAGCCAACAATTTAATTGGTTGGACATAGAAGAGCTAGCAATGTCAATGTGGTGCTCGTCTGTTGTCGAATGGAACAAGAAGTAGCGCTTAGCTGTATCAATACCACACGAAGCTGGGACTTTTTCAAGCGCATATTCAAACGAAGGAGTGTCATGTCACAGAGTTATATTCACATAAGAAGAATTCATTACTAAACATTTTCAGGGTTGTAAGGTTAAATCGCAGGTTTTATGTACAGGCTTGTAGGATGAAAAGAAATGAACGAACTTTAGGGTTTATGATTCAGGATTTGCAATTTAAGTTTCCAAAGTTTCATTTTCTCCAGTTGATTGGAGCTTGAGTTTCCAAGGTTTCATTTTCTCTAGTTGATTGGAGCTTGCTTAAAATAACGTAACATCCAAAGAGAACGAGGAACAAGAAAATCAAACAACTTGAACTAGTCGCACTTCCAGTTGCACGAAAAATACATCCACATTCCTGATGAAGCGTTTTTAGTGTATAGGGTATTTGGGAGTCAAAAAGTCTTCAGCTTTCACTTCGGTCAGCACTTAACTCCGGGAGACTGGACAAAGTCACAAAGATCCAGATAATTTTGGTAGTTCTACCAAGGGTATTTACGTTATAGGGATCCAATCACCGGAGACCATGCTTAACCAAGCAAATCACATCCAAGAAAACACAGCAAGAAGAACTGTGAATTACAAGGAACAGATGACGAAAATGGCAGTGACTGACTGAAATCTGCCGGTTAATTAAAAAAAAGAAAGAAAGAAAAAAAGGCGCTCACCATTATATGCGGGCATATATCAACCACAATTATGAGAGGTTCTTCCCTTGCCTGCTAATCAGCAAATATTCAAGGAGGTCATATATCCACAAGAGCCTAAGAAGAACTGCTCTCAACACAACATATACAATGGGCATGGAGAGACCAGATATAACACTAAAAAGAAATCGATTTGCTCTCTTTCTCTGAAAGGATGATAGTCTAAGCAATTAATATTTTGAGAACTCTTATGCTCGCTGAGTTCATGATCTCCTGTCCACTTTCCTCTCACTCGACTTCCTCTCACTTGATCTCTTCTCCTCAGCCTCTCGCCGTTTTTGCTGCCTGCAAAACCAGGGAAAGTAGGAACATGTCGAAGATAGTTGTTAGAAGACACAAACAGATCATGGTGCAGTTTATCATGTAGGTAACAAGAAAATAATCAATGATACAGTAAAGTCATCGCCCGCATTAGTATATTAGTATTTGGAACGGGGTAGATGCAGAAAAAAGAATGTGGGAGAAGCCAACTTATTGCGGTCAAAACCTTCTGACCTGACCACATATGCTTTCAACTAGACGCACCCAGGATAGATACGCTATGGAGTCACAGACACTGATACGATATATTACAATTATAAAATTTACCGCAAAATATCCTATACATCTATGAATTTCTGCTTCTCAAAACAGTGCTTCGAGCAGACTTCACACTTACAACCGACGATTACTACTCCCAAACTCATTTCTGTTTGCTAGTTATTCCTTTTCAAGATGCCTCAAATGATTTCCGAATTCATAAAATTAAATAATCTTTACTTCACTTTTATACCTTTCATGATAGGAGGGATCAATTAACAATATATTCAATAATACATTTAGGTGCCCAAACATTCTACATATTTTCTAAACCTATAGTGGCCTAGTGACAAGGAGGAAGAGAAAGGAAGAAGGCTAAAATTGCTTTGTTAATGTGTCAACTGTCCTCAATTTGTGCAAAGAACGTGCTTGACAAGTAGAGAGCACGGGAACTCTCTCAAGAGTTTAGATAAGGCAATGGTAGGTGAATAAGATCATCATGCTTGAAATGCCAATTAGTAATAATGGTGGTGCTCTAGTAAGGTCACTCAAAGCTGAAATGATTTCGGGAACATGGCTCCTAGTATTCCACTCCACAATGACCCCACACTGCGAGGATGAACAGAATTCCAATACAACCTACACTTAGAATCAAAATCAAATTATAGTTGTGCTCTTGAAGATTCGAGGACATTACTTCCAATATTTGAACTTTGAAGGAAGAAGACTACCTGGCCAAAGTCATGACAGCATGATGTGATAAGCACAAACAAAAGGACAACATCACGAAGATCAGCAACTCAAACAAAACAGCTGGGTGATAACTTATGGCATGGAAAGGACAGATAAAACAAAAACTATGCTAAGATAGCAAGACCTATATATAGTGGTTGCTAATATGAATGCTGAGCATGCAGGATGAAGTATTGCATATGAAAGTAAAAGGGGAAGAACTCATAGGTCCAATGGATGAAGTCGCCTTCCAGTACAAATCACCTCTCAAAAGGGGCATATATGGATATCAGAAATTCTAATTTGATGGAATAATAAAAGGGCATGGGAATTACAGCAGATAGATCACATATCTGTTTAGCAGAGCAAAAGTGAGGATTTCAGCCAGACGGAATCGAAAGGACAGAACATAGATATAGCATAGGGCCAAGATGGCACAAAGCTTACTTTTTGTTGTGACGGAAAACAGCATCAAAAGGGCTTACAGCTTATATGAAACCTGCCTATTCCCCCATTGTCAGTGCCTAAACTAAAGGCTTCAAGAAGGAATCCCAAAAAGGATTACATTCAAGACAGTCTCATATCCCAGCTAAAATGACATCATAGTTCTACTAAATACAAAAAGATATTACAAAGTATCCCATTATGGGAGGGGCGGTTAGGGAGCAACTAAAATGAAATCAGCAGTATGCAAAGGAAACACACATATTTTCTCAGTGGTAGCCAAAGGTGCCACAAAATTGCATCATTTTCACAAGAAAAGATTCACAGATCATTAAAAATTCTTCTCAACCGAGTCCTTAATTTAGCTATGATGTAATGATTTTCTTCCAATCAGAATACATTTTAAGCTAATTTACTGTTCTAAACTGATTTATCCTCCAGTACAATTAAGTGTTATGCCTAATGAACCTCAATGCTGAAGCTTCTCTGAGATATAAACTGAATAGAGCAGTCACTGATGCAAAAACCAGAGAAAAGTTAGGATCTTAGGAGGTGTTTAGTACAAGAAAACAGTTTTCCTTTATCTCCTGGTTTCTACAAAATAATAAAAATATTAATATTAATATTAAAAAAAAGGGAGAGAGAAAAACTGAGAAATTACGTTCATGTATACATATTGTGGGAAGGAAAAAATTTACTCACGTAGGGAACTAGGAAACATGTTCATTTTCTTTTAAAATGAAAACTGGAAAACACATTCCAATATATTATTACCAAGATTGCTTCTTTCATTCTAATCCATTACTTTCATTATATGGTAACTAATAAATAATTTCAAGTTATTTCTTGAAAGTTAGATTATGTTTGTAGTTGAAATTTAATTATATTTATTATTTGATAAAAGTACAGAGTCAACAATCGGCATATACTGTGATAAACTCAAAATGACTTCTGCAATGCAAAATATTAATTAAAAAAATCAAATAAAACATAAACAATATAAAATCCATAAACAACATCAGAAGATATATTTCTCCATCATTAACAATAGTAATAATTTCATAACATTTTTGTAATTTCTTCTATAAATTGACCCATTTCCTATTGTGCTGTCATATAACTAAAACAAACTCCTCAACCCTTTTTGCCATATAAAGTGATCGATCAAGTTATCCTCGTTCATGAAGAAGTTATGCGATTCAGCACAGGCTAGGGTTTTTCACGATATCTAATTTGTATAGTTATGCATATATTTCATATAAAATTATAAACATTATGCCCATATATAAAATAATAAAATATCATTTATAACTTTAAAATCACTATAATTGTTGTAAAAATTATACAATCCTTTAAGGACCAAGTAAAATATATGATTGAATTTAGTGGTTAGTTTCTAAAAAATATTCATTTAGCAGTTTCAAATCTCAACAATAATAACTTTCTTTATAGATAAGACAAGACACATGAACATGGATATGAATATTATCTGACTTTTAACCCATGTTTTAAATATTTTATTGAAGAATTCTCTAAATGAGAGCATGATAAGCCCCTCATTAAATACACATATGTAAGAAGGAACAAGTCTAAGGGTAGTGGGAGGGTGGCTGCACAGGAGGAGAATTAGGGTCATACATAGCTCAGTAAAGCCCATGTTGAGTCAGCCAATTTTGTTATTTCTTTCAGTTATTGAATCTATTATTTAGAATATCTTTACTCTTAATTTCCTTAAATTTTACTGATTGTTACGAGTCGATTATGGGAAAATTCGGGCAGTATATAGAAGAGCAAGAGGGTAAGAGTAGGGACAGTGGAGAGTAAAGTCTTGCAGGAGGTTCTAGGTCCTCATATAGCCTGGATGTTATGATTCTCTGAGAATTATAAAGCAAATTCCCTCTGTTCTTCGATTTAAGTTCTGATCCTACCAATCTGGTATCAGAGCTCCTTTCAATTCCCAAAACAAACAAAAAGAAAAAACATGGCTCCCAGCAAGGTGGAAATGCTGGAAGAAAAATTTGCAAAGATGCAGGATGAATTGGTAATCGACAGGCAAGAGGCTCAAAGTGAGTGTGAAATTGGTAGAAAGGATCGATTCCATTGAAAAATGGATGGGAGATATAGCTGGGAAGTTAGATCAATACCATAAACCAGGCGGCTCGAGCTCTTCCATCAAGGATGCAGGCAAGCAAAAGGGGGTTGAGGAAAATGAGGCTCCCTGAACTTCAGCCATGCCCACCACCATCCCAGAGCTGAGGATGGAGAACCGAACACCCCGCCAGCTTGAGTTCCCCATCTTTAATGGTCCAGACCCCAATGGCTGGATCTTCAAAGTGGAGTGGTATTTTACATTGTACCAAGTAGAAGATGAAGAGAAGCTGGAGGCGGTGGCTACGGCCATGGAAGGTAAGCTCTAGCCTGGTTCCAGTATGCCGAGGATAGTTGTTGCTTCGATTCCTAGCCTGGGTTCAAAGAAGCTTTGCTGACCAGATTTAGATCACGCTTGGAAGGGTCTCTGTGTGAAAATTTCCTGGCAGTGAGACAAATGGAGACAGTGGAAGCTAACATCGAGCAGTTCGAATTACTCGTGTCTCCTATTCAAGGTCGGCTGACCAGAGAAATTTAGAAGTACCTTCCTTAATGGATTACAGCCTCAGATTAGAGTGGAAGTTCAAATGATGAGACCGAAGGGGTTAATTGAACTCATGGAGGCTGCTCAAATGGTGGAGGATAAGAACCGGGTGGTATTGGAAGATAACCGGGTTGGCACTAGGGGATGGGGAAATCAGGCACAAGTAGTAGGGAGCCTGGGTAGCTACACAACACCAACCCAAATAGGAGGTAGCCCACTGGGCTCTCGGGAACTAGGCGAAGCCTAAACTGAGCAACCCTTGTAAAACAAAGTGCAAAAATTGTTGTTCGAAGGCCTTCTAGCACCCGCAGACTCAGCAATGAAGAAATTCAACGACGAAGGGAGAGGGGGTTGTGCTTCAAGGGTGAGAAGCAATTCACTCCCAGCCATGTCTGCTGAAATCATACAATTAAATATCGGTCCCGATACCCAATATCGGCCAATATTTATCGGATTTTGGGTTAGCCGATACACGAAATTGGCGATACATGCAGATTTAGAATTTCATGTATTTATCAGCGATATATCGCTTATCGACCAATATTTGCCGATATTTTGCCGATATTTTACCGATATTTGCCGATATTTACTTGTATTTGCTAATATTTATTGTGAAAAAAATAATAAAAAATCACATTGCGACAACCGTGACATATAAATTATCATTCGTGACACTCCGATACCACGCCATCGCGACCGCAACTGCATCGCAACCGTGACCACGATTTTATTGCTTGGCTGAAATCGACTATTCCAAGTGCTCCTAGTAAAGGCGGAAGAAGAACTGGAACAAAGGGATAGGTGCACAGGAGCTGGAAGTCGAAGAAGAAGAAGCAAGGCGGGTGGAAGGTTCAGTGGAGCTCTCATTAAATTCAGTGGTGGGAATCAACACCCCCGACATGATGAAGCTCCATGGGTAGATTAAGGAGGAGAAGGTGATTGTCTTAATTGATTGTGAAGCCACCCACAATTTTATTTCCCAGGAGGTGGTGAAGAAGCTCTCCCTACCCATCTCTCCTACAACACCTTATGGTGTTTTGCTGGGAACAGGGAAGTCCATTACGGTTAATGGGGTCTACAGGGATGTCAGGGTGCTACAACAGGAAGTGGAAGTCATAGGAGATTTCTTGCCTCTAGAGTTGGGCAATGCAGAAATCATTCTGGGAATGTGATGGCTCGAGAAGTTGGGAATAATGCAGGTCAATTGGAAAATAGTGATGAGATTTTCTATGGGTTCGACCCCAGTGACTCTACGAGGGGAACCTAGCTTATGCCGCACCCAAGTCTCTCTCAAGGCCATGCTACGAACCACGACCAAGGAAAACAAGGGGTTTTACTAGAATGCTGCTCAACAGGAGTTACAGAGGAGGAGGGGAAGGAGCAAGCAGTCGTTCCTGCTGCAATATCAGAATTGGTCCAGGAATTTTCTAACCACCTGGCCAAGCCCACAGCCCTTCCCCCCCCCCCCGGCAGGGGAACGAAAGACGGATCACCAAATCAATCTGCAACCAGGGGCAGCTTTGGCGAGTGTCCGACCTTATAGATACCCCATGATCAGAAAAATGAAATTAAGAGGCTGGTAGGGGAGATTTTGGCAGCAGGGATAATTAGGCTAAATAGGAGTCCTTTCTCTAGTTCAGTGTTACTAGTGAAAAAAAAACAGGGCATTAAACAAGGTGACAATCCCCGACAAGTTTCCAATACCATTGATTGATGAATTGCTAGATGAACTTCATGGTGCGGTGGTCTTTTCAAAGCTATACCTCCATTCAGGTTAACATCAGATTCGAGTAAACCTAGCTAACGTGCCTAAGGCCACATTCCGAACCCATGAAGGCCATTATGAATTTTGGGTGATGCCGTTTGGGTTGACTAATGCTCTAGCAACCTTTCAAGGCCTGATGAACCAGATAATTAAGCGATATTTAAGGAGATTTGTGTTAGGTTTTTTTTTTTAAGACATACTAGTGTTCAGTCTGTTTTTGACCGAGCATAAACAGCATTTAAAAATGGTACATGAAGTGTTGAGGAAACATGAGTTGTTTGTGGATGGGAAGAAATGCATTTTTAGACAGCCAGAGTTAGAATACCTAAAACATATAATTTCTGCAAAAGGGGTGGTTGCAGACCCTCGGAAGGTAAAGGTAATGGAGGAGTGGCCTGTCCAAAAAATCTTCAGGAGTTGAGAGGATTTCTGGAGCTTACCGGGTATTATTGAAAGTTCATACGTGGGTATGGTAAAATTGCAGCCCCACTAACTGATCAGCTAAAGAAAGATAATTTTGGTTGGAACTCTCAAGCTCAACAAGCATTTGAAGCCCTGAAATCAACTATGACTTTAGTCCTTGTGCTGGCTCTTCTGGATTTTTCCAAGACATTTGTAGTTGAGACTGATGCATCCGGGGTGGGAATAGGTGTTGTCCTGATGCAAGAGCAGCGACCTGTTGCTTATTACAGCCAAGTCTTAGGTCAAAGGGCGCGCCTTAAGTCGGTTTATGAGCGGTTATTAATTGCCATAGTGTTATCCATGCAGAAATGGAGGCATTAACTCTTAAGAAGGTTCCTGATTTGAACAGATCAAAGAAGTCTTAAATATCTCTTAGAACAAATACTAATGTCGGAAGGACGGCAGAAATGGATTGTGAAACTTTGGAGTTATCAGTTTGATATTGAGTACCAAGCAGGGCATATTAATAAGGCAGCAGATGCCTTGTCAAGGCTGGAAGGCAATGGTTCGGTGTTGGCCATGACTGTGACATGGTTGGGGCCTAGGAGGAATTGTCCCCAGAGGTTGATAAGGACCCCCACTTAGGGCCATTAGAAAAGAAACCTGATTCAAAACTTAGAAAGAAAAGAGGGCTTCAGTCTACACCAAGGGCAGTTATTTTTCATGGGCAGGCTGGCCTTACCTGCAGGACCCATGTATATTCCACCGATTCTCGCAGAATTTCATGGGGGTAAAATTGGAGGGCACTCAGGGGTACTTGAGACATATCAACGTATCGCTCGGGAGGTCTATTAGCCGGGTATGAAGAAGCAAATTCAGCAGTATGTATCCAAGCGTGCTGTTTGCCAGCAAAATAAATCATCTAACCTATCTCTAGCTGCAGCCTCTTCCCATTCCCGAGCAAATTTGGGAAGACATTGCAATGGACTTCATTGAAGCGCTTCCTAAGTTAGAAGGATACAACTGCTTGTTAGTGGTGTTGGGTCACCTGAGCAAATATGCTCATTTCATTCCCCTAAGGCATCCATTCACAGCTGTAAACATTGCTGCCATATTTGTTAAAGAAGTAGTTTGCCTCCATGGATGCCCTGTTTGATTGTCTCTGACCGGGATAAGGTTCTTATTATCAATTTTTGGGCAGAAATGTTCAGGCTGCAAGGAACTATATTGAAAAGGAGTTCGGCCTACCACCCCCAAACAAATGGACAATCTAATGTGGTGAATAAAACTATTGAATCATACCTCCAGTGTTTTGTAGGAGAGCAGCCTAAGCACTGGGTGAGATGGGTTCCACGGACAGAATACTGGTACAACACTTCGTACCATACAGCTATTCACACCACACCTTTCACAGCCGTATATAAGCAAGCACCCCCTCCTCTGATCAGGTATGAGGGGGGAACTGCTTTGGTGGCAGCTGTGGATGAGGAACTCAGGGCTCGAGATCTAATTCTGGAAGAACTTAAGCCCCACATGGAAAAAATCCCAACAGAGGATGAAGACCATAGCAGATAGGAGGAAGCATGACATAGAGCTAACAATTGGAGAGTGGGATACGTGAAACTCAGACCTTATAGATAGAAGTCACTGGCCAACAGGGGCAATGAGAAGCTCTCACCGCAATATTCTGGCACCTACCAAGTGAAATCAAGAGTGGGTAATGTGGCTTACTGCTTGGAATTGCTAGCATCCATATCGATACACCCAGTCTTTCACATCTCTATGCTGAAGAGGGCTCTAGGGGCTGGACAACAAGCTCAACCTATCCCTGATAGGTTCACTGATGATTTGGAATGGAGAGCACAGCCAGAAGCTGATCAACGGATCAGATACAACAAAAAAGGGCAGCTGGAAGTTCTGATTCACTGGCAAGAGCTACCTTCCTTTGAAGCATCGTGGGAAAATTTTGAGATCATCAATGAACAATTCCCTAACTTCCACCTTGAGGACAAGGTAAAACTTTGGGAGGGGAGTATTGATAAGCCCCTCATTACATACATATATGTAAGGAGGAACAAGTCTAAGGGTAGTGGGCGTATGGCTGCACAGGAAAGGAATTAGGGTCATACACAGTTGAGTAAAGCCCATGCTGAGTCAGCCAATTCTTTATTTCTTTCAGTTATTATGTTATTTAGACTATCTTTTCTCTTAATTTCCTTTAATTTTACTGATTGTTACGAGTCGGTTTTGGGAAAATTTGGGCATTATATAGAAACAGTGGAGAGTAAAGTCTTGTAGGAGGTTCCAGGAATTATAAAGCAAATTCCCTCTGTTCTTCGATTTAAGTTCTAATCTTACCAGAGCACTCATATAAACACTAGATAATTATTTGATGCGATATTTATTTAATCTGTATTTGTGGATGTTGAGATGCCTTGAATCTATGGACTTGTTTTGTCAAACCATCAGCCAAAATGCGCTTTGAATAACCCAAGATGGGGGTGGCTGTATTGGGTTTTATTTAGCCTAATCAATTAACTAAACTCGTTTAGGTTTTCTAGGAGTATTATATTAATATATTCTATAATTATAATCTCACATAATAAAAAGTGTTCTCCTCTCTGCTCGTGGATGTAGTTAACACATCATTAGTGAACAACATATATCTCTGTGTGTTTCTTATTTTCCTACAATCTTTCTTAAATTCTTAATACCAATAGATATCCAAAAATTTGATATGATATCCGATTTAATGATTACAATTCTCCACATATAAACACCCCTAAGCCCTAGCACAAGCTAATGGAATTAATTTCTACCTTTACAAAGAATAATTCGGAATGCATTTTAATATCTTCAACCATGTTTTTCAAACAGCAAACTTTCTTTCTATAACAAATGAATGACAATACTTAAACAACTCACTGACCCCCTCAATGGAATGCACACTTGAAGTTGAAGGTCATCTAAATGCTATATCTCACCATGATGTGGAACTGAAAATCCTAGATAACCAGCATCCCCAACATTATAATAACCTATTAAGTTCAAGAAAGAGAAGCAAAGAACTATAACCAAAAAAAAAAGGATATGCATTGAATATAATTTAAATTTATTTTCTGGACTTGACAACACAACAAGGAACACACAAGAATCATTTATTGTGCATTCACATGTAGAATACATAGAAATAAGCATCGGATCATGACAACACACACCCATGAAATTTGGTATTACTATTCAGATCTTCTCTCATGAAATGTTGTTTGCTTGGAAGCTGAAGCCCAATTGCTACGTAAGTGTCCAACTAATAGCTCCAATATATTTCTAGTATATATTAAAATATTTAGCCAAATGAGATATCAAATAATAAAGTATATTTCTAAGAAGAAATTGAAACTCAAAATATAGATACAATTTTTTATTTCCAAGGATACCTGGTTGAGCAAGTCCTTTGTCCACTCTTATTACGATTTCACTACCCAAAGCTATCAATGCTATAAGCATTTCTTAAAACCGCATATGCAGTGTTGAAATTTTTTGACAATAAATCTTTGTTTTGTTCCATAATATAAAATTGTAAATTCCTCTTCTTCACCATTTTACTATTTTCAACATACACTTTCAACTTGCATAAATTCAAAAATAGATGCGGTCTTATACATTAACTCTCATAACATTTTGTCGGATTACTACTAAAACTTTCAAAAGGTAGTCACGTAGTCACTGCCACTAAACATTCAAGGAACTTTATCAATTAGGAAACATTCGATAATCAACAACAATATAATCATATCCTCAATGTCTTCATTTTCCTCACAGTTTAAGACCATGTTAATCTCCTAGACTGTAGCATATTCACAAAGATCTGTCTTCTTTAAAAGCTTTCACTCTCCACAAACTTGGCATTTGCAACATCAGATAATTTAGGTATACCGTGTATCATCTTTAGAGGAAAAAGTAGATTTCCACACGTTTATCTTTTAAAAAATACACTTGGAGCTTTCAGATGCTCTTAAACATCCAGGCATTTGATCATCCTTAATAATATGTGATCCTTTTTCTCTCGGAACTCTCATGTTCACGTACAATTTCTCCTTTTTATAGACTTGCATCCTTGATTTCTCTTTCTTTGTCGGAAAAGATGGCAGCAAGTCAGTTAACACTTGAAGTTTAATTCGCTGAACACCTGCAATAGCTTCTAAAAGCTCTAATATTCTTTCCCATCTACAAATTTGCAAACATCACTTATAAGTGACTAATATGAAGTATACAATTTATTGGAAATTTACATGTTCATTTTAATTTGCCTTCGGTACCCAAAAAGATGTTTTCACAAATGCACAGCATTTTTATTTGAGTCATAACTAACACCAGTACGTTCCAGCAATTCACAGCAGCTTTGATGTTAAATACAAAGCTGATTAACTTCCCTCACAAGCAATCAATTACACATCTCACTCAGGTACTCTATACAACCCATCCATTCCTTTCCAATCAAATGGCTTAAAAATAGTTGCACGATTAGGATCTATCTAAACTAATCACCTGAGAGTGAGATATGAATTGATCACTTCAAAGTGAAGCATAATTGACGGTGCACTAAAATTGAATCATAGCTGAATTGCTAGAATATATTAGTGTCACTATGAATCAAACAAAAATGTTTTGCATGATTTAGAAGTTGCTTGGCAACATTTTTTTTAAAATACTAAAGACATTAATTTTTACCCTGAAGTTCCTATAAATTGTATACTTTATATAACTCACTTATAATTGATATTTGCAACCCAAAAGAAAGAAAAGAACTTCAAAGCTTTTGGAAGCAATAGATGTAGAAATTATGAACTACTTGGTCAAATGCTCAATAAATGTGCTACCACTAGCCTTCTACATCAAACGAAAGAAATGTCCTATTGAAGATGCTTGAGGGCACACAAAAACCCCAAGTATATTATTATTATATTAATAATATTATTATTAACAATAACAATATCATTACTACTATTTGATTAATATTAATATTAATCAATATAAATAAAAATTAAAAATATATTAATATTATGTTTAAAAATAATAAGAATATTAATAATATTATTGACATTATTATTAATAATATTTTTCAATCGAATTATGTAAAAAGACAATGACATAAATTAATATGAAAACTCAGAAAATATGGTCTAGGTTATTTTCAATTTTCTTCACAAAGTTGGAAAACTATATTTTTCAGTTTTCGAATCAAAAAAATGGTAAGCATATATTCTGAACATATTTTCTAAATTTCTAGAAAACTGAAAAATATTTTCCACAAACTAGGTATGTAAAAATAATCTACAACCCAAAAATCCGATTCAGTATCCGAAAATTTTGATATGACATTTAGGATATCCGATCCGATTTTATTCAAAATGATATCCAACATTAAGGATATTCGATTTTTGACTAGATTATACGATCCGAGAAATTATCCAAAAAATTTGAATTGTTGACATAAAATGACATAATTGCATGTTAACATGATATGATATTTATGTATTCTAGATGGCAAGGCACACCAGATACTCTTGTATGTTATAAAATAATTTTCCTATCTCCAAAAGGTAAGATTATGCTCAATATATTAGTGATATTTATTAAGGTTTTTTTAAATAACTATTTCCTTCTATTTCTTAAATTCTACAGATTATTATCACATTGTGAATGCTAGTTATCCAAGATTATTAGCTCTGTATCATGAAAGAGATATCATTTACATGACTTTCAAGGAGAGTGTCGGTTTTTTAACTACTATCGTTCATGTATTCATGATGTCATAAAAAGATGTTCTGGCAAAAAAAACATGGTTTAAAATATTAAAATGTATTCCAAATTATCTATTGTGTCACAAGAAATTAACTCCATGAGGATAAACTTAATCGATTATACACTTTATATTGCAAAGAAGGTTTGACACTAAGCAAGGGCTTTTTCAAGTTCAAATTGATGGGAAATAGATGAATTTAGATACGAAATAGCAAATAAGTTATAAAATGATTATAATCGTCAACGACAGAAAAAATATTTAAGGATTTTATATAGCTTATGTTCAAGTTCAAATTGATAGAAAAATCTATATACTAATTTTTATTTAAGGATTTTATATAGCTTATGATGCATGTGATTTAGTTAAATTATTCTTTACGTTGAGCATGTTATTTTGGTGTTCTCACACTTTATGTTGACCCTTTGCTTTCATTAATTGAAATATGAAGTTGTCAATACTTGATTAATTTTATGATAATAAATATCTTTTTATAATTAAAATTCAACTACAAAGATAATTGAATTTGTAAGAAATTATCCATCCATTGATAGATTACAATGGGAAAAATTATTTAACATATTTGAACATATTTTCCAGTTTTATAATTTTCAATTCAAAAGAAAATGAGCCTGTTTCCTAGTTTCCTACTTGAAAAACAATTGTTCATAATATACACTAATGGAGAAAGCTGATTTCTTACTTTCTATAGAAATCAGAGGCTAGAAAATGGAAATTTGTTTTCCTGGACAAAACACCACCATTAGTTTCTCCCTGTTCGATAAAGCATAATAATCCTTTCTAAGGATGTGGAAAAAGCAGACACAGTCCCAGAAGTAATGAGATTTGCATCCATGAAAAAATGAACTTGCTGTTTACTATTAAACACAATCCAATCTAGAGGACTGACCCCTCAGCCCACCCTACAACAAAATAAATAAATAAAAAGCATAATTAAGAAAATTTATGCTATTCAATCAACTTAGGAATTGACCCTTGAACGCATTATTAGCTTTCACTTTAATGAATGGCTACTGGCTGAGCTCCCCCATCTATCTTCCCTGATTAAGTGATTAGGAGTAAACTGTCTTATTAGCCTTTATCTGTCCTCTAATTAAATCACTAGGTGCTTCCCCATGTAAAACACCAATCTCCAAATGCCAGAGTCCCTACAGATCATCTTTCCCTCATAAACAGTAAGGGAAGCTTGAACCAAGTAGACGTGTATACTGTATAGAGGTGCAGACTTTATTATAGTAGTAAGTGAAAAATATAACTTTGAAAGTGAAAAATATAACTTTGAACAAACAAGTTACCATCCTTTTCATTTCCTGCACTTGACATTTACAGAGCACCCACAGCATGACTATCATTATCTATCGTGCAAAGCTTGCTTAACAATTCAGCTATCAGACATCAAATGCAAACTTCATAGATTTTAATTATATAGAACAAGAGAACAAATGCAGGCATAAGGAGAAACAAATAAACACAGAAACACAAAGACAACCACTCTTGAATTCCTAACTTGAGGAAAGAAAGCAAGGATGAGGAAGCAAAGGTCCAGAAGGGCACATTAACTCACGCAAAAACAGAGTATCCACCACCAGCATTAGCAGCAGATAATAGTGCTGCATGAGGACCAATAGCAGATGCAGTATCTTGTCCAACACCTAATGTACTCCTGTCGCCATCCACCTACACCAAGAGAAATAAATAATCCACAAAAACACATGTACCTATTTCTATTTGAAAGTTGAATCAATAATTTAGAGCGGGAACCTTATCCCATTTTGACTTCTTGTTCTGTCTACTCTCACGATTTGTACCGTCGGAAGCTGTTGCAGCTGACTGCAACCCACTAGAAGGCAAGTTCTCCACACCTGCTCAATACAGAAATTCATCCAACAAAAGAAAAACAATACTTGTTTAGCTAGAATAAGCAAAATATTAAAGCAATAAGTTCAATGGCAAGGTCAAGGACCTGAAACTGCCATGTTGATTTTTTGGGCAGCAAGAACAGCAGCCTGTGATCCTCCAGAAACAAATTCCACTTTCTGGCTCTTCTTTCTTTCTTGCTCCTTCCTTTCCATTTCACGCTTCATATCAGCTTCTGCAACAGTATAAAGATACAATCAGACACCGCAGCACACATGGGTAGACAAGATAATTTGCAAACAACACGGAAATTAAAAGGCAGAAAGGCAAGCAAAGGGAGAGAGAGGTAGTCTACTACCTATTGCGTCATAATAGTCACTTCTGTCATATCCATGCGGGTCAAAAACATCTTTACTGAAGCAAGACCCTACTTGATCAATATCCTGATATCTCACAGCATGAAGCAAGAAATCAGGATTTCGATAATCTTTCCTATTCCGGACCTCCGCATTGAAGCTTCTTCCCAGTTTTTTATATGAAAGAAACTTATTTATCCTGTCCTGGAGAAGTCAAAACAAAAAATAGTCAGATGAGAAGAGCACCTTCCTTACTTCAAAAAAATAATAACCATCATACAAAACGCAGCACAGAGAATTATTCATCTATTGCTTGTTTGATATGAGCGTAAAGGAGGTGGAAAAGGTACACTCACATTTTGCTTCTCTTACATAGCATATTTACAAACAACAAAAGCCTTATCGCAAATTCACAAGAATACCCATTATAGTCTGAACAAATACCTAAAATGGATATTCATCCAAATATATTTTCTTGTATCCAAAATATACTATACAAAAAAGGTGAAATACAGGAGTATATTTTCTACCCTTATTAACCCCATACCAAACAAGCACTTAGACACAAAAGAAAGTTAGTATTATAACAGTAGCATCTGTACACAAACCAGTATCACTAAAGAATATTATATATTGCCAAATGCAGCTACGGAACAGTAAATGTAACATTCTGTCTTGCCCTGCTGAGTAAAAATTAGGTATACAATAAACTTAAGGAAGTTCCAAATATTTTCTATAAATGTATCCAACTCCAACCAGAGTTGCCTAGCTTCAGTTAATTTAATTGACCTTCTACAAAGTATCAGCAGGACCAACATACATGGAAGTCCAAGTATTTTCTGTCCTGCAATGCTGGCTAAAAATTAGGTACGCTATGACTTTAAGGAAGTTCAAGTATTTTTATTAATGTATCCAATCAAAGTTGTCTAACTTCAGTTAATTTAATTGACCTTCTCAAAAGCATCAGCATGTCATATAATCTTCCTAGGCCAACATATGTGGCAAAGAGGACCGCAGGTAGTTTTGTTTATCACGGCACAAACCAGAAGTATTAAGGAACTAATTTATTATTTATTGAATAAAAGAAGAAAAGAAATAAACACAAGAAGAGCATACATGCACCCAGGTAGATATATAAATAAACAATGAGTGAGGAAACAGCTTCACCTCAACGCATTCACATTCTGAAGATCACCCCTGCACCTGCATTTAAAACCTCCCAAAAACATCTTGTCAAGACTTGCTAGCTTTCCTATTCAATATCCCTACTGGCTTAGAAGTATTGACCTGCTTACTAAGTCTTATAAATCATCCACTACATCATATAGATTTCAACCCAATCTTATATAAAAAATTAGAAGATTCATCCAATGATCTCTCTCCTCCTCTTTACAGAATAAAAGATGGAAAAAATTCATGTGCTAGTATGGGACACAAATTACCAAATCCCCCTCAAGATCAAGTAATTAGTAAGAAATGCAGAAATGTGAGGGAAAGTCAAGATATTTACATTTCATTAACTTAGCAGAAGAAAGACAGAAATAGAGGCCTGTGCACCAGCCATTCACTCTGACAGCCCACTGATGAGGGTTAGCACCAGGTCCTGGAACAAGAGTGCTTTATATGCACTGCTACTGCCCTCAGGTTCTGGCCAGGTATAAAAGGAACATGCTGGAGATGAGACACCTTTTGACAATTCAATGAAGTCAAGTGGGAAATCATCATGAGATTTTTCTTTTAAAAAGCCTTGCACTAGTTCTGTTTTCAATTATGGGATCAATGCCTTGATTTCCCTTTCTTTGAGGCAACTTCTAAAAAGTAATTATCCAAAAAACTACTATTTCCAGAAACTTTTAGCCTAAATTTTCCTAAAAGAAGGTAATTGTGACTAAGACCAATTTTTTTTTAGTAGTTCCAAACAAGGGGTTTTGTCAACATAAAAATAAACACAAAAGCTTGGGTCTGAATACAAAATGAGCCTATGCCTTTAAGCTGAATACAAAAATGTGTATACATCAGAGCACACTTATGCTTGAGCCTTCTGCAACCCCACCCCCCCCCCAAATATATATATATACACACGAACTGCAAGTCTGCTGCACAAAATCTGATTCTTATGTGCATACCACCAGAAGTGCTTCCACTAAAATGGCTAACACAATCAGACTGAAATCTGAATATAACATTTTGTTAAATTATTGCTTATAGTTTGAGATCAACATGCTGGGTAAACAGGGTGGGATGAAGAGCTACTTAGTGCGACTTACGATTATTAAGTGAGGGATACAAATTGTAAACCTAATTGTTATTATACAGAGCGAACATTCGGCGTTTCTCTCCCATGGCCTATACCCAAATTGAGTTTCCACACACATCTGTGCATTCTATATATTTGTTTTTTTATTCAGTTCCTCATTTGATTGCGCTTTCTGGTGACAGATTAGATTGACAGATATATATATATATATATGAATGTATGTATGTATGTAACTACAGATTGTGTATTTATTTTATAACTTGTAATCTCCTCGTAATCAGCACATGATTCTACTGTACAACATGTAGATATTATAACTTACAGTGTACAGAATGTTGGGAAATAAAATACAGAGGTTAATAATGAGTAAATGAATAGAAGGAATACAAATGTGTTTTTCTAGGACTTACTTGCAAATCCTGTGAGCATTTGGCTTTAGGTGGTGGTGGCAGAAACTTAATCAATGGATCTGTTTCTTCAGCCATATTAATACCTTCAGAAACCTCAACTTCTGATTCTTTCAAAGTATCATTTGCATCACTCTGTGTATTATCAACTTGTGCAGATGACTGAGGAGTCAATTGTATTATTGGTGTTGATATTTGGACATGTTCACTAGGTGGCCTCTCTTGAATCTCAGCTGCAAAATCCATTGAAATGGGACGAGGGAACATTATGTTATCTACTTCTGCACAAAGCATCTTCACAACTACTGACAAGGGATAAACAAAAGGCCATCTAAAGGCAGTACACTGCTCCATACCAGTCATAATGGAATGCCTATATAGTCCACAACAAAAGCAGAGACCACAAAGAAAATATAAAAACACATACCATTAGCAATTTGCAGCTCCTCACCAAACATAACTCGTCCAGTGCCTACAATCTCTCCCTCCTAAAAGGTTGAAAATCACATATCTAGTTAATTCACCATATCACATATATGCCTTCCATTTCCATAATATAAAGGCACATGTTTATAATCAGATTAAAATGAAATATGCAAGTAATGTGAGAATAAGAAGTAGAATCTTCTACCAACGCAGACAAAAACAGAGAAAAATAGACATTATTCTGCCACAAATTCTGAAATACAAACAAAAAAGGCTGGTAACTGGCAAGTGAATAATTATACATCACAAGGTCATCAAATGATTTAAAAACTATATCTTTATGTCCTTAATGGATCAGTAAAAGGAAATTATATTGCTGGACCATGAAAACAATTTAAATAAAGAGATGAGCTATAAAGTAAAAACATCATGGGACAAAACCAAAGCGTAATGAATGTGGAAAGTAAAAGGCATCATACCTCAGCCTCAGGAGACAAGGCAACTTCATCATGACCATAATCAACTATAGTAAGCCTCTCCCGCCTCACCATCTGTGAGTCTGTAGCATTGGCTTCAGACTGTGGCATCGAAGAGAGAGAAAGAGACTCTTCTGGGGTTGGAGGCCCCATTTCATTGCCTTTTGAGGCTGAATTAGCATTAGATGAAGGTCTGTCCATCACATTGGATAGACCCGCATCACCCCATCTCAAATCTGGCTGGTCTTCATTCTCCATTGCGGTTTCATCTACAATAGCCTGCCCTTGCTCCTCTACTTGTTTCGATTCTTCTATAGCTTCATCTTCATCTTCATCTTTGCCGGCATCTTCCATATCATCGTCATCATCCTTGTACATAAACTGGAGCAAGTTGAAAGCTTCTGATTCTTTCTTCTTCGACGCCATTTAAACTATAGCTTTAGATTGTCCAATCTAGGGTTAGCGACAGAATAAGAATTCTAAATTATTCTGTCCGAATAAAGATATATAAATGAAGAATTAAGCGACACAAAGCGGATAGGCAAAGCAGGCAATAACTAGAACTAAAAGCTTGTAAGTGAAATTCCAATTTCTATCACGAAATGTTAGCAATTAACAGTAAATTGGTTTTAGTTCGTGTGTACTGCAACGAATATAGTATCAAAAAGTCCACTTCGCGTGAGATATAAGACCATTTGGAGAACCACGAAAGTAAATAGCTTGGAATATTTGGAAAACCTATCAGGGAGGAAACAGAAGCAGCATAATGTCGACGCATGACCGCCGGTATAAGAGGGATAAGAACGAAACCTGATAAGAGAAGAGGGGTCAGATGGCTCGACCTTCCCTCCCAGAATTCCGCCGCGTACCGACGCAGGGAAGGTGGTGTAACGACGGCGAGTTTAGGACGAGATACGTTGAGAAGGCTTCGACTGTGAGCGGGCTAATCGGTATATTAAATCAGTATTATGGGAGCTACCGGCTAGCCGACAGCGCATTCAGGGCGGCTTCCGGCTACGTGTGCTTCAATAAAGCGAGCGAACTCGGTGAGCGATCACAGTCTACCAGGAGAAACGCAGCGTCCGACATCTATCTATCTATATATATATAAAAATGAAATTGTCTTGCGGACAATATACACACAAATTTTCCTACCTAAACTATATCAATTATTACTAATCATTAATTACTACTGCCATACATTATTGCTAATTATTATTATTACTAATTAATAAGATGGAATAATTAATATAACTATTTATTAATATAATATAACTATTCATCTCCTATGTGCATTAAATGTGTATAACTATTTATTTACTGCACATATGTCAAACAATTAATTTTAATAAAGTATTAACTATATATTTTCTAATCAAATATTTTCTTAATTAATTATCCGAACATATACAGAAAACTATTCATTTCCTGCGTATTAATTGAATTGTCCGACTATTCATCTCTTGCATATTAATATATAAATAATTAATACACCAAAGTATATATTAATTTGCTTCATATGCATATATCTATTAATATAATGCGACTATTTATCTCCTATATGTAGCAAATGCATATAACTATTCATTTGTTGTACATATGTCGAACAACTAATTTTAATAATGTATTAATCAAATATTTTTTTTAATTAATTACCTGAACATATGCGGTCAACTATTAATTTCCTTTGTATTAATAGAATTGTCAAACTATTCATATCCTACATATTAATATATAAATAATTGATAAATAATTAATACACCAAATAGAGTACATAAACCAGTCGACCAACACATATGCATCTGCTGCCATTAATATAATGCAACTAGCAAATACATATAACTAATTTTAATGAAGTATTATTTTTTTTCTTTTTTTTAAGATTAGATCAACATCAATCAAATATGATGATGATGATAATAATAATAATAATAATTGTTTATAAAAATAATTTTATTATTTATTATTAATAATATGAGTATTATTATTTATATAACTATAATAATTATAACTATTAATATAACTAATACTAATATAATTATTCATATAATTTTGATAATTACTATTATCATAATTTATAATATAATAATGATAATTATTATTATGATAATAATGAATATTAATATCATTGATTATTACTATTATGAATATTATCATGATTAATAATATAATTATTATTAAAAAAACTAATAAGAGAATGACAACATTGGTTATTATATAAAAATATAGTTGTTTGGCAGACGATATAAAGACAAATTTTTCTACCTAAACTATACCTATTCTTACTAATCATATATTATCATTGTCATATATTATTACTAAATAATAAGGTTAAATAAATGATGAAATACTCCTGCGTATTAATTGATTTGTCAAACTATTCATCTCCTACACTGCATAACAACAAAATGATATTCATCTCATGTGTATTAATTGAGATATTCATCTATTATAATATATCGAACAACACATATTAATCATGAATTTTCTTAATTAGTTATCTAAAAATATGCAGCCAACTATTCATCTCCAGCGTATTAATTGAGTTGTAAAACTACTGAATATATGAATGTAATTATTCATCTGTTGCACATATGTCGAACAACACATATTAATCAAGTTTTTTCTTAATTAATTATTTGAACATATATAGCCAACTATTCATCTCTTGCATATTAATTGAATTGTCAAACTAATGAATATATGAATGCAATTATTCATCTTATGCGAATAACAAATTCATATAACTATTCATCTTCTGTCATTAATACAGCATAACTATTCATATTCTACATGCAATAAATGCATATAACTATTCATCTGATACAATACATAATAATTAAGTATTTTATTAATTAATAACTTGGACATATACAGCCAACTATTCATCTTCTGCATATTAATTAAATTGTTAAACTATTCATCTCTTATATAATAATATATAAATAATTAATAGACCACCCGTGCATTGCACGGGGAAATGTAACTAGTATATATATAAAAATGAAGTTGTCTAGCAGACAATATACGGACAAATTTTCCCGCCTAAACAATATCATTTATTACTAATCATAAATTATGGCTGCCATATATTATTGCTAATTAATAAGACAGAATAATTAATATAACTATTTATTAATATAATGTGGCTATTCATCTCCTATGTGCATTGAATGTATATAACTATTCATTTGCTGCACAACAATTAATTTTAATAAAGTATTAACTATATATTTTCTAATCACATATTTTTTTAATTAATTATCCGAACATATGTAGAAAACTATTCATTTCTTACGTATTAATTGAATTGTCGGACTATTCTCTTGCATATTAATATATAAATAATTAATACATCAAAGTGCATATTTATTTGCTTCACATGCATATATCCATTAATACAATGCGACTAATTATCTCCTATGTGCAGCAAATGCATATAAATATTCATTTGTTGTATATATGTCGAATAACTAATTTTAATAAAGTATTAATCAAATATTTTTTTTTAATTAATTACCTAAACATATGCAGTCAACTATTAATTTCCTGTGTATTAATTAAATTGTCAAACTATTCATATCCTACATAATAATATATAAATAATTAATATACCAAATAAAGTGCATAAACCAGTCAACCAACACATATACATCTGATGCCATTAATACAATGCAACTAGCAAATACATATAACTAATTTCAATAAAGTATTATTTTTTTCATTTTTTAAAGGTTAGATCAACATCAATCGAATATGATGATGATGATGATGATACTAATAATAATAATAATAATAATAAATAATAATAATAAAATTATTATTTATTATTAATAATATGACTATTATTATTAATATAACTATAATAATTATAACTATTAATATAATTAATACTAATATAATTATTTATATAAATATAACTAATTTTAATGAAGTATTATTTTTTTTTCTTTTTTTTTAAGGTTAGATCAACATCAATCAAATATGATGATGATGATCATGATCATGATAATAATAATAATAATAATAATAATAATAATAATAATTGTTTATAATAATAATTTTATTATTTATGATTAATAATATGACTATTATTATTAATATAACTATAATAATTATAACTATTAATATAATTAATACAAATATAATTATTTATATAATTTTGATAATTACTATTATGATAATTTATAATATAATAATGAATATTAATATAATTGATTATTACTATTATGAATATTATCATGATTAATAATATAATTATTATTAAAAAAACTAATAACAGAACAACAACATTGGTTATTATATAAAAATAGAGTTGTTTGGCAGACAATATACAGATAAATTTTTCTGCCTAAATTATACCTATTATTACTAATCATATATTATTATTGTCATATATTATTATTAATTAATAAGGTTAAATAAATGATGAAATACTCCTGTGTATTAATTGATTTGTCAAACTATTCATCTTCTACGTTGCATAACAACAAAATGATATTCATCTCCTGCGTATTAATTGAGATATTCATCTATTGCACATCAAATTTATATAACTATTCATCTTTTGTCATTAATACAGCATAATTATTCATCTCCTACATGCAACAAATACATATAACTATTCATCTGCTGCACATATTTTGAACAATACATATTAATCAAGTATTAATTAAGTATTTTATTAATTAATTACTTGAACATATACGACCAACTATTCATCTCCTGCATATTAATTAAATTGTTAAACTATTAATCTCTTATATAATAATATATAAATAATTAATACACCACTCGTGCATTGCACGGGCAAATTTAACTAGTTGAGTCGAAATGAGAGGAGGGGGGCCGTGCGTGGATGCACAATACCTGTGGCATTTTAGTAAATATAACAAAAAAAAATTATACCAACTTTTCTACCTGTGTTCCTAAGATGACCGGCGACAATTTCTGGCTCGTATCTTCTTTCAGTCGCTGGAAGTGGTGGCGGCGTTTGTTCTCCTATTTGCTGATTGGATGGGTGTCTGTTACGGTGACTATAACGTCTTAAGCTTACGCTTGGTTCATGTATGAGTTCATCTGCTGCATTTTGTGTCTCGTTCTCAAGTGCCTGCATTTTGCTTCATCCGGATGGGTAAGTTTGGATCGTAGCCGCCAAGATTGTTTGATTCTTGGACAAAGGCATCTTGATTTGGCGAACAAGTGGGCTTTTGAAGGGGAAAAGATCACCCCTGGTACGCCATCTGGAATAGACAACGCAGTAAATATCTACTTACTAATTGGTGTATACACAAAACTCTGTTCTAATAATTTTGTCATTAGTTTTTTAATATTATTCTAATAAATTTATAAGATTCATTATATAAATTATTAATATAATTATAAATATATTTTAGACTTTTTTATATAAATTTTCAATATCATTATAATGAATTTGTAATATTTTTTATTAAAAAAATACAAATGTGAAGCTTATCACAAAACCAATTTCAACAAATTTCTAAAAAACTCTCTAAAATTATGGTTTCCATTTTACCAAGTTCAATTTATAATATGCATGTAATAATATTATGAGATAATATTTTAGCATTAAAATTATCATTAAATTGATATAAATTTTATTCTCAATACAAGTATTTTAATTTGAGAGTTCTCTTTCGGGACTAAGGTTAGTAGTGAGACCATCATCAACTAAATTCGAAACATTATCTAGGATTCCAAACTACATTCTATCAAGTTTGGTTTATAGTACGTGTATAATAATATTAAAAAAATTTATTATAATACTAAAATTATCATTAAATTAATCTAAAATTTTAAATTAAATCATCAATAAAATAGTATTATCTCAAAGTAAAATTTTCAATAGTATTTTATTAAAATTTCAATATAAAGCGTATTAGTGTAAATTTTCTACACTCTTTATATGAGTTTCAGCACTATTCAAATAAATTTTCAACACTTTTATAACCAATTTTCAATATTATTTAGGCAACACACTTTATAAAAGTTTTAAACAATGTTCTAACAATTTTTTAGCATACTTTTATACAAGTTTTCAACATTATTTGAATAAATTTGCAACACTCTTTATATAAATTTGCAACATTGTTCTAATAAATTTTAAACATTTGTTAACAACACTCTTTACAAAAATGATTTTAGTAAAATCATTTTCCCCATTTGCATTCACAAAAGATAAAAATGATAAAAATATTTGTTATCATATTTTTCACTAGTTCTATGACCACTTTTCAACGCTCTCTATATAAGTTTTCAATGTTGTTTAAATGAATTTTCAATACTCCGTATATAAGTTTTTAATATTGTTCAAAATAAATTGTCAACACTCTTTATATAAGATTTCAACATTGGTCTACTAAAATTTCAACACCCTTGACATAAATATTGAAAAATCATCATATAACTATTAAAAACTCATCACATATCGATTAAAAAACTATATAAAAAAGAACATCAATTACATTTTTGCAGATAGGAACTCTCTTTATGATGATTTTTACACTTATTAAAAAGTAGTTCAAAGTCTTCTATACAAGTGCTATGTTTAGGATCTACATTAATAACATTAAGCTTACCCAATACTTGAAATGAAAAGGTTGAAGTTTCATGGTTTTTGAGTAGAAAACAATGGCCTTTTGAACTAATTTTCACAACTCTACCTACAGAGTTTTCTCAAAATATAATAGATCAGACAAATAACTTCATAGCATCTCATAAATGTATTAGGATTTTAACTAAAGTTTAAATGAATTTTCCCTCACCCTCGAAATCTAGATAAATAGTAGTATATATAACTTTTAAGCATATTATGGTTAACATGCAGATGATTATATAATTTTTATAGTTAGTTCTTGTTAGAAACCAAAGATCATTGGTACAGCTAATTTAACGAAGTAATTACGTTTATAGGTAACTCAGTCCACTTTACTTGATCGTCAATTATCCCAAGAGCATAAGCAAAATAAAATAACCCTAAGTGAATAAGTTAAGGTTTCTATTGAGGAATTCGAAGTTTGATGGCAGAGTACAAAGCACTAAGAAGAAAGTGAAAAAGAAGAAGAGTGAAAAAGAATAGATCAAGAAGAAGAAGATACCGAACAACAAAAGAACGAGTCAATAAATATGGTGTACCAACCAGTTTTGTAATACCCCAAAAAATTTGCTAAACCTAATCCTATATAATTATTACCTTGATCCAATTCTAATCTAAAAAAAAAATTATTTTAGCCTTACCCATACCAAAATCTTAACCTAATCCTAATATTTGACCCAGGTTATTTATATTTTCTAATCCAACTTTATTTCCCATAGATTTACATCTTTAATCTTACCTATATTAGCTAATCAAAATTTAATCTAAATCCTAACTTAAGCCTTTTTCTTTTCTTTCTCCTTTTTCCTTTTCCTTCCTTCTGTGTTGATTTCTTCTTCCTCTTCTCCTATCTTGTGTGTGTTTTCCTTATCTTCTCTAGCACACAGCCATCACTTCCACCATCCTCTCCCATCTCATCCCATTGAATTTTTCTCCACTTTCTCGTGCCTCTGTTGCATGTTCATCCTCTTCCATGCTCATCACTATCAACATCATCACCTTCCCCTGCCATTCTCCATTTGCATGCCACCCTACACACATATATACTACCTTCTCCTCTCTCACCGTCTCTCATTTATTGCCCGATTTTCTTTCAAGAAAACTAGCCCCAAGCCACCTTTCTCCATGTTCTTCTTCTTCTCCTTCTTTTTCTTATCCTTACTCTTTTCCATCAACCGCACTAGCACCATCACCATCCATGCACCACCACCAACCACCAAGCGCCTCTATAGCTTAGTAAATCAATCAACCACCCCATCAACCCCACTCACTATCACTGACCATCGCCGCCCATTGGCACCTTTTTCTCTCCCTCTTTATCTCTCATTGTTGCGTTTTTTGTGAGGTGCACGGTCTCTTGCACAATTGTGCACCATCATCGCACACCTATGCATGCTCGCACAATTCGCCCATGCACAATTTGTGCACAACCTCATGCTACTCATGCACCCCCCTATTTTTTCTCACCTACGTGTGTGTTGCATACGTACAGTTGTCTCCTTCATATAGCTTACCTATGTGACTTTCCAACTCTCGACCCAAGCATGCACTATTTGGCAACCTTGTTTTCTCAGTCATGCTACTATTTTATCACACCCATACACTACTCAGACATCACCAAAACACCACCATATATTCCACCACACTTCCACACAACTCAAAATTACCTTTGACTCCGGTTATTTTCATTTTTACCCTCCCTTACCTTATCTTTTACCTCAGTTATAGTATTTTATCCTAATTATATATTATATTATTTTCATCAGTGTTTTTCCAATGATCGCGGAGGAAGCAATTTAGGATTTACATGCATAGAGTTCAGTGTCCTTGTTAGTAAGGATACATATCATAGCTACAACTTTATATGTATGTGCTTTTATGTTTAACATATTATATGAATGATATTATTCTATGATATCATATATTGAGAGTACTGAAATTGTGGAAGTGTGCTTTTAGTATAATGTTGGATATACATCTATGTAAATAATTGAGGATATATGTCCCAAATGAATATTGGAAATTTGTATATAATAATATTGGGATGTATAAGACTTTGGGAGAATATAAGCGTTTAACTACCCTTAGTGTATTATGGTCATTTGAGGATAATTATATGATCATGATTATGTTATTCAATTATATGTCTTGCATATCTATACAAGTCCCATATGATAATCTTAGATATACACTCAACTCTAATAAAATAACAATCATTCAGAGTGAAAGATCATGTGAGATGAGCTGAGGTGTTTATAAGTTAATTCTATCGGATAAAAATAGTGGCTCAAGTGTGTTGTCCCTAAGAGGTGCATCAATTCATTCTACCGGATTAAAAATAATAGGCCTCTATACTCAACGTGAATGAAAATACAATTAAGAGATAAAGTATTAATTGAAAAGATAATAATCATTTAAAATCAAATACAACATGAGTTAGGGCCGAGGTGTTGAGTCCATTCTACCGAATAATAATAGTGTCTTAGGTATGTTGTCCCTGATAGGTGTTTCAAACCATTCTATCGATTTAAGAATAGGGCTCATAAGCATTTTTGCTCTGAGAGGCATTGGGTTTGTTCCACTAGTATCAAAGTGTTTTTCAAATCTTTTTTTATTTTAAAATGGTTTGAGCCAATACTACAAGTTAGTATCATGACACTTGAAAATCTTTTCGGATTTCAATGGTCTTGAATCAATACCACAAGCAGATTTCAAAATGGAAGGGATCAAGGTTAGGTGGGGATTCAGTCCTCGCAACCCGCAATGATTTAAATCAAAAAAGAAAATTTGAGTTTCTTCTTTCTCCCTATGTTTTTGAAAACCTAGATTAGCCTTATGAGCATTGAGAGTGGATAGATTAGGTGACCATAGATTTACTTGTGTTGTTGTTCTCGTAGGTGCCTTTTGGGTGATTAGGTTTTCCCTAAGGGGACAGTTACCTCCGGAAGCCATAAGTTCCCTTAACTCCTAGTAGTAAGGCGTAAACTTTAGGGACAAAGTTTTTCTTCAAGAAGGTAGTGATATAATATCGCAAATTTTTAAAACCAAAGTTTAAATATTTAACCCTTAATTGAGATAATTTAATATTAAATTTTATTTATTTATTTATTTATTTTGGGACTCTTGAGTTACAAAGTAGATGGAATTATTTAATAAATTAAATATGACTCTCTTATCATTTTATCTTACTCTTTTATTTAAATAAATCTCAAACCCATAACTTTTACCAAAAGTATTGTCTTAAATAAATACCCAAATTTGAGATAAAATAATTTAATATTTTTTTCAAACACCAATTTTATCCTAATCCCTAATCCTAATTCTAAAAATATTTTGCTTTTTTTTTCTTTATTCTTTTTCTCTTTTATTTTTTTCCTTCCTTCTTTTCCTCCCTCCCTTCTCCCTTGGGCCAGCCCAACCCCCTCCCCTTCTCCCTTCTTGTTTCTCTCATCAGGTTAACCCACGCCCACCTTCTCTCCCCCCTTCTCCTTTATTTCCCCTCTCCCGCCTTGGGCCAGCCCACCCTTCCCCCCTCCTTTCTTTCTTCCGCGTGGGTCAGTCCACTCTCCCCCTTTCTCCTTTTTTTTGCCCTAGCCATCTTCCCCTGTTTATCTTCCCCCTACTTCCCCCAGAATCAAACACCTCCTTACCTCCTCGCATGCCTCTCCCCTACGTCCTGCACCCTTACCTACACCACCACCACCGACCATGCTTGCACCACCTTCTCCCCTACCATTCTTCTTTCTATTTCTAGGTCAAACTCCTTGGTCCTCTCCTTCCTCTGCAGACCTGCCCCCTTTTTTTCCCTTGTCACCCTGCCATGACCGATAGGTGACAGTAACCACCCCTAGCACCACTTACCGCACCCTCCCTCCCTTCTCTTTTTTTCTTCTTCTTCCCTTCCTCTTTGCCTCACTTCCCCTTTGAGGCCTCCCTCTCTTAGGTGAACTCTCTTCTCTTTTCTCTCCCTTTTTCCTCCTATATATTTCCTCATTTCTTTGTCTATAGCCACCACCGGCCACCGGGGCACCACTGGTACTTCCACCTCCACACCAGCCTTCGTCGTCAACCATCACCCCTTACCCTTCCTTCCTTCCCTTCTTTATCCTCCTCCTCTACCTCCCTATACCAACACCCTACATTACCCATTATTCTTGTCGAGACCCCCTCCTCTACCGTAGTTGTCACCAACTTTTCTACCACATATCCTCCCCACCCAACCGAGCAGCCACCACCTTTGTCTTCCCTATAGCCCTGCCTCTTTTCCCTCCTCTTCCTTTTGATGCACCACACTATAGCCACCACCCTTCGACCACATTCCTCCACCTCCCTTTCCTCCACTATCGCAGCTTCTCTCGGCTGCCTTCTGCCAGCCACACACCTCCTGCACCAGCTGCCCCCTTCTCTTCCTTTTCTTATCCTTTTCTTCCTCTCCCTCCTTACTCAGCACCACCTTCCCTGTAGTCCATGCTACCACTTTCGCTGCCTACAAGCCACCTACACCATGCCCCCCAACACCCAACCATCTCTTCCCTCACCTCTACACCCAACAACAACCACCCACACATCTCCATAACCCCCCTCAACCCTTTTCCTAAGCCTCTCCCTCCCTCCTTATTCCTCCTTTCATCCAAATGCATGGCTCATGCTGCATGGCCAACATGAGTTATGCCATGTATTTTTGGTATATATTTAACCCATATTAAGGTATAAGACCATTTATTAATGTTATATTTAATAAATATTTTTAATAAAAATTATTATTTTATTTATCTAGTATTAATATTTTACATATGACATTATTTTTAGGTATAATTTCTTCTAAAGCTTAAGCATTTTAAATCGGGGATACTAGTTAAGGTTGGTTTGGTTGAGAATAAGGTAACCGTTATACTCACTAAAATGTGTGGATTATCGTATACTAGCACATTAGAATTTTTGTTACGTGATTTATGTAAAATGTGGTGTTACTTACCAATTCAATGATTATTATGTTGCATTACATATGGTGTGATTTGTATGAAATGGGTGACTAAGAAAATGAGGTTGATGTTAATGATGAGTTTTAGGTGCATATCCATGCCCGGCTAAGAGAGTATGGACACTTATAATGAAATAGAACTAATAGGAACCCTAGGGGTAATTTGGTCTTTTGGACACCTCCAAGTATTTAAACCTAAGTGGGATGCCTAATGTGTTAGGAATAATATTAAGAGTGGGAATAGAGGTTTGGTAGGTTATAAATGTATATAATAGCGGAAATATCGATATTTTAGGGTCTAGGAGTATTTTGGTAAATTTTATGGTATGATGGCGATAATTACAACAAATGTGATATAAGTGGTATTAGGAATAATAATAAGGGTTTTGTAGTGTTGGTAGTACATGGTAGGGCATGAATATTAGTATTTTATGGCCTAAGGGCATTTTAGTAATTTGATATGTGAAATAGAAGTCAACTTAATAAGCATACATGATAAAATGTAGAGGGTGGTATATATGGAAATAGGGGTGTTGAGGTATTAATAGTACATACTTGGTTATAAATGGTGAAATATATGGAATAGGGGTATTTTGTTAATTTTTGAGGTATAAAGGTGAATGTATTAATAAATGTACATGCTAAGTGTTAAAAGGGGTGATTATGTGTGGAGATAAGGTTTGGTAGTGTTAGTACTTCATGTTTGAGTATAAATGGTGATATATATGAAATAGGGGTATTTTGGTAAGTTTGGAGGTATAAGGGTGAATATACTAATATATGTGTATGCTAAGTGTTAAAGGGTGATTATGTGTGAAGATAAGGTTTGGTATGCTAGTACTTCATGTTTGGGTATAAATGGTGATATATATGGAATAGGGACATCTTGGTAATTTTGGAGGTGCAAAGTTTATTATACTAGTAAATGTACATACTAAGTGTTAAAGGGTGATTATGTGTGGAGATAAGGTTTGGTGGGACTAGCATTTCATGTTTGGGCATAAATGGTGGTCATATATATGGAATAGGGGTACTTTAGTAATTTTGGAGGTGCAAAGGTTATTATACTAGTAAATATATATGCTAAGTGTTAAAAGGTGACTATTTGTGGAAGTAAGGATATAGCTAAGGCTTGGGTTTGCTCTAATTTATGTGTTTATGGGTATAATGATAGGTATTGTGTATTTATATGTGAATGTGGACTAAATATGTGTGTAGTGTGGCTTGCTTTGCAAGGAGCTAAGGTATGTTGTGTAAGATTTATGATATGTGTAATATAGGTTATATGACTTGTTATTTATGACATGCTTTTATGTATGGTTGTTATAGTATGACATGCATGCTTAGAGGCCTTTGGTGGTTTTGAGAGGTGATAAAATAAAGGAAGAAAATAATAAAATGAAAGGTTAGAGTAAAATGTTGTATGGGAAGTGTGAGGCTTGCATGGGGTGGTTAGTCTTTGCATGGGGGAAAAGTTTACGTGGGAAAAGTTAGTTTAAGGTTTAAACATGGGGAGGAAAGATTGTCTTAGTTGATTGGAGCATTTGGGAAGGAGATAGTGTGTGGGTTAGTGGAAGTGTGCATGGGAACCTAACTACGGTTTTTAGGAAAAAACCCTAAGTGTGGAGTGTTATGAGAGAGTTTATAGAGGTTGGTTGGAATTAGGGTTAAGATTAGGAGGGTATCTTATAAAAGGTGTGAGTCAAAAGGAAAGGAGAGTGGAGTTGTGTGTGAAGGGATAGTGTGAAAGAAAAGAAGAATATTAGGGTTTCAGGGTGACCAACTAGAGTTTCTTTATCACATGTGGGAGTTGGAGAGTAGGGTTGTGGTGTTTGGAGTGGGTTGAGTGGAGTGATGATTTTGGAATCAAAGAGGAGTATGGGCTATATATGAAAAAGAGAGGCTAGGACGACATAAGCCAAATTAGGGTTTTTAAGGGGAAACCCAAGTAAGCGATAGTGATTCTAGGTGGAGATATGGAAAAGTGGGCCTTGAACCACATGCATGGAGGCTTTTGGATTTGTGATGAGTAGGGTGGAAGGTGAAAAAGAGGTCTTGGAGTCTCAGGGAGCATAGAGGTCCCAAGCAATGGGATCAGATCATTCAGAAAGTCTAGGTGGAAGTGTGATAATGAGTCGGGAAGTCCTTTGGGGCATGCATGTCTAGCTGGGGTTTTCTTGTGGAGTAAGACACGAATCAAACACTAATCACTTACAAGAAAAAGATTATTGAGCCTAGCCTAGGTTAGGATAATTTTCGTTCCACTGGATATAATAGTGGCCAAAAGCATTCCGCCCAAAAGATTGTCCCACCGACTATAATAATGGCCATGGGTGTTGTGTATTAGAGTAGTTATTTTCGTTCCATTGACTATAGTAGTGGGGTTTCTAAGCTCGATAAACCAAACCTTGTATGGTAATAAATTATGAAAAAGATACTAATTACTTATAGTGGAATACCACGTGGGTCAGGGCCAGGTTAGGATGATTTTCATTCCACAGACTATAATAGTGGCCAGATGCGTTCTGCCCTAGAATAGTATTTCCATTATATCGGCTATAATAGTGGCCAGTTGTATTTCATATTGGAGTAGTTGTTTCTGTTTCATCAGCTATAATAGTAACTAGGTGCATTTTGCTTTGGAATAGTTGTTTCCATTCCATCGGCCATAATAGTGGGGTTCCCATACTCACGTGGATATAATTTGAGAGATGTGTAAAGATGGATCTAATGACTAATTAAGACAATCATAGCTTGAATATAATAAGAATAAATGAATTAATATGTCTTATGGATGCATGTAGTTATTTGAATGATTATTGCATTTCAAATGTTATATGTACACTTCCATGATTACGTGTTTGATGTATTGCATTTAATGTGTTGTATATGAGCCTTACATGTTACTCTTGTCTCAGTATCATAGTATTGAATGTATTCCTTTCTTGGGCCCTTACCTATTCAATGGGCAGTGTCCTTTGTAGGTTACACCACATGCTAACTTCAAGATTTATCTTCGCGATTGAGGGCATAAGGTTATCTGGGGTCGTTGACCTATGTTTCAAACTAGGAAGTATTTATGTGTCTTTCATGAAATGATTTTTATTTCTTTTCTACTAAGAGTTTTTTTTTGTAACCATGATTAATGGGTTTTCCTTAGACAGAGAGTTAACCTTCCTAACTATTGTTCTACTCTAATTTGTAAAATGTTTATTGGAATTTAATTAAAGTATGTTTTCTAGCCTTAGCACTTAATATCATATAAGTGGAAGGAAACCAGTATGGCACTAAGTGTGGCAGTAATACCCCAAAGTTTATTGTACTTGCTTCTACACAAAACTTTCAAAAAAATAAAATTTTTAGTAGTGAATTTTAGAGGTGTTACAAATAGTGGCTTAAATGTGTTGTCTCTGAGAGATATTTCAGGCCATTTTATCAGTTTAAGAATAGTGGGATCCCTAAACTCAACATAAAAAAATATCGGAATATGATATATCTATACAGTGAGACCCAAAATCAGTATTTACCTAGCACTATTTTTGAAATGCCCCGAAAATTTCTAATTTTATAAATTATATTTAAATGAGGTTTTATTAGAAAAACTATTTAAATAAATTATTTTTAATAAAATAAAAGGATATTTAACTAGGGAAATTCAAGAAGAAATTTATAAGTATTTTTATTAGAAGAGAATTTGGGTAATTTAGCTAATTAAGCATTTTATTTTGAAAATTAATTAAATAAATTATTTTATTTAAAATAAGAAGGAGAAAATAGTTTCAAATTAATATTAATTTTATAAATAATTTAATTAGAGAAAATTAGGATGTTTTGCTAATTAAAAAGGAATTTATGGAAAATCTTTTAAAAGTCCTAATTTAGCCTAAAAAGGGATTTAAATAATATTTTATTTAAATATTATCATTTTTAAATATTCCAAATATTCTAATTAATTTAATTAAGCCAACCCACTATTTTTATTTTTCCCTTTTTCCTTTTCTTTTTCTTCTTCTTCCTCTTTTCTTTTTCTTTTTTTCTTCTTCTCCCGAACTGGGCCAGTCGCGGCCCAGTCTTCTCCTCTTCTTTTCCTTCGCTCCAGCCCGCGCCGCGCGACTTTGCCTCCTTCTGCCGCCCCTCGATGCGCTGCGTTTTACTTCTCTTCCAACTTAAACTCAGCGTTCCATTTAATACCTCCTCCTCCGTCGCGCCCAGACCGACCCGATCTTCCCTCTTTTCTTTTCTCTTCTTTCTTCCCCGCGAACCGGACCAACCCCCTCCTCCTTCCTTCTTCCTCCCTTCTCCTCCGTCGACGCAACCTGCAACTTCACCCCCGAAAATGGCGGCACCGGCTACGACGAATTTGACCGACCGATTCACCCCTCTTTTTCTTCCTCTCGGCTCGAACATTATCTTGGAATAATCAATTACCCTTAACTCTCGCTCATTCTCTCTCTCTGGATTCGCGAACCTTCGACCCAACCCAAGCAATCGCCGGCCGATTTCTGACGCCGGCCACCCAAACCCTATCACCCAAACCCATCCTGCCGACCTCCAAAACCCTAATAACCCATCTAAACTCTATAAATAGCCTAATGGTGGATGTTTTCGAGACTTCTTCTTCTCGAAAACCCTAAGAGAGATCTGTCTGCCACCGCCCCATCAGACGCCATTATCTCCTTCCCCGGCCAACTTCAACACCTCCTCTTGCTACCAATCTCTTCCCTGCAATACCCCCTAATTAATTAAACTAACCACAACCTTCGATTCATCTTGTACAAGCCTCCATAATTGCACAAAGTTGGTTAGTTGCTTCGACAGAAAATTTCACCCGAGACGTTGAACCACCTTCCACCGCCACATCCGCCACTTCTAACACCTATTAAACCAACTATTAACTCCTACTAATTATCCTCTACAGCCCCATATAATTATTTTAATTTTCTTCCTCTCCATCACCCATTTTCCTAATTTTTGGCCCCCTTAGACCCATTTTCTGGCCACCTCCGGGAACCATCGCCGGTTCCACCTTCATCCTCCAACTCAAGGTGATGCCATAGACATTTTAAGTACTTAGTTTTGAATTATTTATAATTATTCTAATTTTAGCCAAAATTTTAGTATTAATTCAACTTTAATTATTATTATTATAATTATTATTATTAGTAATATTGACTGTATTCTAATTTCTAAATTTTGGTTACAGGTCTGGGAGTATTATTGAGTAAGATACAGTAATTATCTCGGCCTTTACCTATTTGCTTAGATTTTTACATAATTGATGTTATTATTAATAATAATTATAATAATAATATTATTAGTATAATTACTTGGTTGATACTTTGATTATTACTGGAAGAATAGAGGCCTTAAATTTTAATTATGCCTCGCATTTATAAAATTTATTAACATTATTAACAATTTTCAACATTATTTTGATTATATTACCATTATTACCTTTATTAAAATATAATATAAGTATATATATACATTATTAATTTTATTGTCACAATTCTGAATAATATTATTTTTATCATTATGGGAAGGTTAGAAATCCAACTTTTAATTTTAAGAATTTTGATATCATTAATATCTAATATTCTATTTATAAAAAGTATCATTAATATTATTGTACTTTATTTATATTACTAATTATTTTTATTACTATTATTCTTATTATTGTTATTATTATCATCATCATAGTTATGTTATTATTAAATCTATTTTGGGAGAAGGGTAGAAACCCTTAGTTTATCACCTTTTCAAAAGAAAATAAGTGAATTAATTATATTAGTTCCTATAGTTAATTATTGAATAGTAAAATGTCATCCTAAAACCAAACCTCGAAATAAGTTAGAATTATATAAGAGAGTATAATTCTAGTATGCTTTGATATAATAGGAACCCAATCAAATCCCTAAGGAGGCGTAGGAGCGTGTTCCAAGACCGGTGTCGTTTTAGGTAAGGAGTGCTAAGGCCTTTTATGTGTATTATGTGTTTCGCATGTTATGTATCTATGTTTATTATAATTAAATATTTTATATGTGGTATGACTTGGAGTTGAAGTATGTTGTGCATGGTATGTGTATTAATTATGTATGATGATATGTGTTGTGTATGTGAGGAAGTCGATGTAGTTTGTGTGAGAGGAAGGATGAAAAAGGAGGATGGGGAAAGAATTTGATTAAGGGAAGTGAGTTAACCTAATTTTATGGTTTTATAAGGAATGATCTAGTTTATGATGCTATTTGGGAGAATTTAATTTATGATATTATATGGGAGAATTTAATTTATGATTGATTGGGAGAATTAAATTATGGTTTGTTTGGGAGAATTTAGTTTATGATGTTATTTGGGAGAATGTAAATTATAATATTATATGGGAGAATTTAAGTTATGATTTGATTGGGAGAGTTAATTTATAATTTGTTTGGGAGAATCTAATTCATGATGTTATTTGGGAAAATATAATTTATGATATTATATGGGGGAATCTAATTTATGATTTGCTTGGGGGAATTCAAATTATAGTTTTCCTTGGGAGATTCTAATTTATGATTTTATATGGAAGAATCTTTATGGTTTGAATTTAGAGTTGGTATGGACAAATCTTTGGGTCTTATATGGTTTGAATTTAGGGTTTCGTATGACGGACTCTAGGGTTTGCCTGGTGGTATTAATGGATGTAAGTTGGTATTAGGGTTTATATGATAATATTAAGGTTTGTATGGTGGTAATTATAGTTGTATGGTGGTATTAGGATTTACATGGTGACATTGATGGTTGTATGGTGGTATTAGGGTTGGAATGGTTGAATTTAGGGTTTCACGTGGAATTTTAGGGTTTACATGAAAAAGGTTCGAAGGTTTGCATGGAAAGATTAGTGTTTGCATGGAAGTGAAATTTACGTGTGAAAAGTTGATTTGGGATGTAAGGGAGGAAGTAGAAGAGTTATTTGGGTGTTTGAATGTTTTGGGTGAAAAATAATATGTAAGACATTATAAGGGTATGGAGGTGACTGAATTAGGGTTTGGAGTGATTAACTATGGTTGTGGGGGTCAATTAGGGTATGTGGTGTTTGATTAGGGTCTTTGTGTTATCATGTGTATGTGGTGATAAAGTGTAATTATGATGGTGAAAGCCTTTGAATAAAATATTTAAGACACTAATTACTTAAAGTGGATGATATTGAGACGGGACCAGCCGATCCACCGGTCAGTAATAGTGGTTAGGGTTTTACCCTATGTGCGACCGATCCACCGGTTAAAATAGTGGTTAGGGTTTTACTCTATTGTGACCGATCCACCGGTAATAATAGTGGTTAAGACATGATGTCCTATTATGACCGGCCCACCGGTTATAATAGTGGGGGATCCCGATCTCAATGAAAATAAACCAGAGTTTTGCTAAGGCAAATAAAAGACACTAATTACTTACAGTGGAACACCATGCGAGGAGGAACCGAATTGATCCACCGGTTAGGAATAGTGGTTAGGGTTTCTACCCTATATGTGACCGATCCACCGGTAATAATAGTGGTTAGGGCATGATGCTCTATTGTGACCGATCCACCGGTAATAATAGTGGTTAGGGCTTGATGCTCTATTGTGACCGGCCCACCGGTTATAATAGTGGGGTGTTCCTATGCTCGCATGGATTGAAAAATGCATGGTGTGAATTGAACTTTGATAAGAGATTAATGAAATGATTAATCTGGACTACAATTGAGCCTTTGTACTTTTACCTGATTGATCATATGCATTTATGATTGTGTTCTTCTATGTTCTGCATGATTTATGTATTTGTGTGTTGGCCTTAGTGATCAAGTCACCTTACTCAGTACTGGACCCGTACTGATACTACCTTGGTTGATGTGTCCTGTGATGATCCACCGATGGTGGAGAGCATACCTCTTGTGCAGGTTTTAAGTATTTCTATTTTAATTGCTTCCGCTTTTCAAAAAAAAAGTAGTGAATTTTAGGGTGTTGCAATTTTATATTATCGTATATATGCTTACTCTTTGAGGTGAAACCATGTATTATGTGTAATCCTGTTTCAACTGTACCATTAACTTTCTCGATACATAGCATACTGATAATCTGTTTCAAGAGTGTTGCTCATTCCAATGAATAGACGACCTATATGATTTTGTGCAAGTCGATGATGACCTAGTAGACGAGTTTTCAAGCTTTAATGCATTATATGTGGAGGAGAGATTTTTGTATTGGGGTTTTAGGTGTAAAGTCGTGTTGTCCGGATGATAATTCTAACTAGATACCTTTTTGGACTCTTAAATCCATGGTAACCCTTTTTATATTTTAGATTATTATATTCAGATTAAACCTCCAAACTCTTATATAATGTTTATGAAAGTTCCCTCATTTTCTATTTATCATGTTTTACTTCCGAATTATTTTGCCTTGTAGTTCATGTAAGAATGGTATGGTAAGCCAGACTTATGTCCATTACGACGGTAATATCCAACTATTTGATAATTTGTTTCCGCTTAAATCAAAAAATTTAAATAGTAAAATTTTGTGGTGTTACAGATTTGTAGCATGATCATGGTGCAATAGGTTCCACCATATTATTTGCAAATTGCAATGGATGTATTGTGCGCTTAGTAGCATAAAGAATTATTTTAGGTAGTTTTTACTTCATATTTTTTTCCCTTGTTTTTTAGGATTGATACTTGAATGGGGTGGGTCATGGCAAGGACCAAGGGATAAAGGGAGGAGGGAACCATCCAGCATTAGTGTAGGGGCTCGATCCATTTGCCAATAACCTGGCATAAGGGTTAATGTACCACTTGCCAAGACAAGCACAATGAAGCAAGAAAATGCAAATGCGAAGAAATAAGAAAACAACAATTCTAATTTTTTTTATAAAAAAAATAGGGATGTGAAGAAATGATAGTGCATATATTTAAATGTATTATTATAATAATAATAATTTAATATTAAATATGTATTAAATTTAATTCAATTACTAAAAGATATCTCAATAAAAGCATAAATCCCAAGTATGCAATAATTAAAACCATGACAGACTAATACCAAAAACTAGGATCAATTTTAGAGAGCCCAACTCCATACCTCCTTGTTTAACCCTAGTTGTTTACGAGATGGAGAGAATTGAAAATTGAAAATAAAACCAGCATAAACTATAGAATTAACAACGCTACCCCTTTCCCTCCTTCTTCTCCTTCCCTTTCTCCTTTTTGTTCTTATCTCTCATTGTGTTTTTCTCACTATATCTATAATACCCCGATCTCACTAGAGTCACACATAATTACTTGGAGCACTTTTAGGATTGACGACTAACCTCAAATATCAACATGAGTCTTTTTAAGTATGTATTTTTATCAACTCACGCACATCTTGAAAAACTTCCTAGGAGGTTTTCTATCATTAAATTGTTCCAAATCAAGAAAGTTTAACTATGAAAATTCTTAATGATAAGTTTTCTGAAAAAATTGTATAACTTGTTGATATATGTAATCTTATCAATTCTTTTTAAACCTCAACTATCCGCCACTAATTTAGGTGTATTAAAATATCCCTTAACCACTCTCTTCAATAATAGCAATGAAAGAAATCAGGTCTCCACATCAAGATATGAGGTCAACAACAAGGGACAGAAGTGATAGAAGATGAAAGGCAGCCTACGAGAATAATGATAAGATATCGAGTTGACAATAAAGCCAAAAGGAGGGTAAGTTGATTGGTTATAGAGAAATTTAGACTTCTTTGAATGTATGAGTTATTGAGGTGATTTTTTATTTCCTTTAAAGCATCATCCCCTCTTTATTTCAATGTCTTTGAGCTCATTCCCGTCCCTAAAATATTCTAGGGACACAAAACTATAATAACCCATATTTTCAAAATTAATTTAAATTATAAGATTTTATTTAAAATAGTAAAGTTATTTTAATGATTTTTATCCGTTGAAAATATTTTCGTCTTTAAATTTATTTGTTTTTACGAAGTTATAAAGATCTTCGGAAAGTTTTGAATTAAAAATATATTCGTAAATTATTTATGATTTTCTTTCAAAAATTAATTTTCTTCTCTTTTATCATTTTTGGTTTATGGTTGACCTGTTTCGAAAATCATTTAAATTAATCTCGGTTTCTTAGAATATTGTTTATATATTTCTAGATAGTTTTAAATACTTTTTGGGGTTGTATTATGTATTCTCTTAAATAATATGAATTCTTGCACATCATTATTATTTTCTTACAAAAACTTTTCCGAAATCCTTTGAATAACTTTTATACTGATTGTATACCTTTAGATCTTTACAAAATGATTTTTGTTAAATGAGTTTCAAATAAAATTTTTCATAAATATTTTGTAGGTATTTTACACCCTTTTATGTATATGCGTATGTGTAAAAAAAATATCCAAGTGGATGAAAACTCGATAAATTCATCAACTTTACCCTGCCCAATATTGACTTAGAACTAATCCGATTAGATGATGACTTGAATATAAGCGACCTAACCTGACACATTTGTAACATCAACTCAACTTGTCATCAACTTGACCTGCTATCAACCCAATCTAATTTGACAAAATTAAACTCAATACGAAACTATTATGATAATAAAAAATATTCATATTTCTTATTATCTATTTAAAACTTTAAAAATATATTATTTTTATAAATTTTACTTTTTTTCTTACTTTTACTGTAAACATGCTTATTCACTAATGGTATTTTAATTTTATCAATTATTTCACATAAAAACACAATATAAAAAATCATAATGATAAATAAATAGCAATTAGTAACACATTATAAATCAAATGATTACAAGAATTCAAACTTAATGCTTCTTTGTGAGATTAATGAGTTAGATTAATATCGGTGATCAATATCTGATTTAACCAAAATTCAAAGTGATTCGATCCAAGATTACCTTGACCAAAACCCAACCTAATCCAACCCTTTAAAACCTAAAGGATGAGATTTATCAAGTTAACCCAAAACCTGTATGTCAAATTAACTTAAACAGAAAATCATCTGAAAACAAGCTTATTTGACCCAAACCCAACCCGACCCAAATATGAACTAGCTCAACCCAAACGCGACCCGAAATAATCCAAATTCGAAATGATCTGACCTAATCCACAACCAACCAACAAAGAAAAATGACCTGCAAACAACCCAAACTAAGGATGGCTTAACCCATCCAACCCAATTGCCGCCTATACTAAAACCCTAACTTTAAGATGAAATTATGAAATTGGTCATTTGTATAGTTATTTTTTCTTAAATCGAATTTATATAAATATTTTAAATGACTCTAATTGATTTATAACACCTTCAATTTGGGTTAATTAATTTGTATTATCTAAAGTTGAATCTTAGACTTTAAAACCCTAATTTCTAAAAACGAATATCTTAAATTGGCGGTTTGTAAGATTGTTTTTGTTGAAATTGATTATCTAGATTTATATAAAATTAATTTAATTATGTTTTTAAACTATCAATTTGAGTTAATTGAAGTGAATTGGTTGGTTGGCAATTCAAGCCTAAAAACCCTAATTTTCGGAGATGATTTTATAAAATGATTTAGTTATGCTACTTTTACCTAATTGGTTACTGAATTTGATTTAAAATCATTTGAATTGTATTTTTTGTCTTATCAAGGTGGATTAGTTCTCTATTATTGGTTGATATGTCTATTTGTTTTTAAAACCAAATTAGTAATTCATTTCATAAAATTAGCTTTTCTTCTATTATCCTTTCCCTAATTTTCTAAATCAATCTGAAATGTCTTAAGTGACATGTGTTGAACTCTATTTAATCAAAACTTAATTTTAAATATTAATGGAACTAAACTATTGAATCTACACATTTTTCAAGAACAACCATCTATGTCTCTCTTTATTTATTAAATTGTAATATTTGAACTATTAATTGATAAGGTAGTTTCTAACTTAGTTCTACGATTTCTATGAGCGATCTAGGAAAACATTATGGTGGATACTCGAGCTAATGATCTCTCCCTCTTCTTATTTTCTTAGCTAGCTTTAGATTTAGATAAGTTTCTACTTACCTTCGCTTATGGTGGAATTATATAACGTGTGTCGTCTTAAGGTTAAAGGTGATAGGTATGCTCTATATAATTTATATATGTCATGCATATTAGGTTTTGTATGATACTTTTATATATTTATGTATAAATGAAGGCTATAATTCCCCAACTGCCATATATTTATTTTATCTTTTTTCATCCCACTTAATTTTTTACTAGAAAAAGAAGTAAAACATATACATATATATTATATTCTATATTTATTTTTCTAGTAGTAAAAATTAAACTAAATTAAATATTATAAATAAAAATATGCATTTCAGTATTCTTATAACAAAAACTATATTCAAAACTTAGAATATATGTAAAATTTTAGATTTTTTTTAAAAATCATTTTTTTTAAAAAACAAAACTTTCTAAGATTTCAATTTTTATTCAAAACTTCCAAATTTTCTTATACAATTCCATTTTTTTATTTTATATATTTTTTTAAAACTTTTATTAATTTAATAGTTTATTAAACATCTAAAAAACTATCGAAAGATCTTATAAATTATACAAAAATTATAAATAAAATATTAACTTTTTATAAAAAAAATCAAAAATATCCACATCTTATAATTACCATTATATAAAATAATTCAAAATAATGTTATTAACATCATCTTTATTTATACTAACTCATAATAATTACACTAAACTAAATTAAAAAAAGGTATTAAAAAAGTAAAATAAAATATTTAACTATTATTTTTGTGCAACTTTTTTAATTCCTCTATATTTTCTTTTCCTCTTATTTAACCACTTCATCCATATCCCATTCCCCACATTTTGAATCCCTTAACATGTCGTTCTTTATATTCATATTATTTTTCCTTTGTCCTTCCCAAAGTATTTTCTCGATTTCCTTATATTATCTTCTCACTTATTCTCTGCAATTAAATCATTGAAGACGTGGGTAAATGACCTGATATATCATAATTTAAGTTGAGGCTCATGGTTTCTCATAATTACCTTTGCCATCGTTGTTCACCAACACCGTATTGTTTCTTGCCACTACTTGCTATCATTGATTTTTTACTTATCCATTGTATTCCTCCTTCAAGATTAATCTTTAGTTGATGATTTCTTGTGTTGGCTATGATGTTGGTTGTGGTGAATTCTATCTAGAATTTATGGTCAATTATGATGGTGAAAGAGTTGTAATTTATTTAGTATGAATTGCATATTATGGAGATTGAAGATGACATGTTTTGATGTTATAGAAGAGGGTACATAAGTTGAGGATGAAAAATACAAAGGATGGAGATGAAGGAAATGAAGAAGATTAGAATTAAAAGTATAATTTGAATTATAAAAAAAAAATTAACATCACTAGTCAATTTTTTAACAAAAGGGTATCTAATGTGAATATATATAGATATATATATATATATATATATATATATATATATATGTATATATATATATATATATGTATATATATATATATATATGTATATATATATATATATATATATGTATATATATAATATATAATATTAGTGATATTAATTTATATATTTAACTCTACATTATCATTATTTAATAGTGATATTGTAAGTATGCAAGGTCAATGTATATGATAAGTCATAAACACCCCTATTCTTCAAACCTTAAATACTTAGGTAAAATTGTTCAAGGCTTGAGGAATAGAGGGTGTTACTGTTATGGATTATCATATAAGCTAATCTTCTATACTTGTAATGGCAATCTTAAGTAATGATAATGTGCAATTAAATATATAAATTAATATAACTAATTGTAACACTCCTTATTTACTTTTAAAAAATTTTATTTTGGGAAAATATTGATTACAAAAATAATGGGTGTTACCATCACACTTAGCATAAGTCCAATTCCCTCATCTTTCTTATGCTAAGTGTTAAGGCTCATAACAAATTAGATCTAAAACAAAGTAACAAAAATGAGAGACAATAATATAGATAAAGTTATGGATAATTATACTATGTAAAATAGTAAAAATCAAAATATAATGAGGGACATAAGAGGCCAAAAGAAAATCGATTACAACCAAAAACTCGCACCTAAATGTACGTCATTAGTTTTCCCTAACTCTTTGACCTAAATGCCCATTCTAAGAAGGAAATCTCTTTTCAAAGACCCCACTGATCCTTACCACTCTACTATGCCCCAAACCACTCCATGGCCTTCATGAACATGTGTAAATATATTATCAGTACAACTTTCTCATACTAAGTAATCACAATACCTCACAAGAGGTAGCATGCTCACATTGCACATAATCACACAAAAATCCTAAAACTTCTTAAAAGCACAAAGCGCATACCATAACAACATGAAATAATCATGGGATAATTTATACAACATTAAAGTCTCATGATCAATAATCAATTATACTTAACCAATTCACATCATCTCAAAGTACAACATAACCATAGCAAAATCCATGACCAAAACCGACTAATTAAATCAATTCCAAAAATCAAGGTACGGCAACGAAGCAACTACTGAACCAACAATTCCCAAATCAATTCCAAATACCAAGGGTAGGATACTAAGGCAACTATCAAACCAAGCCATCAAACCATGTAGTGCATAGAGGCAATTACCAAACCACAACAATCCATTTAAATTCTTACTCAACAGTTACTTACATTATTTAATTACTTGAGGGGATACAACAAACTCATGAACAATACGGTACATCCAATCATACTGGCATACAAAGGCACCATAATATCCTTCCTATTGAACTAAGGACACTACAATATACACGATCATATTTGCGCACAAAGACAACACAATACCCTTCACATTGAACCAAGAGATACTATGGTAGACTTAGTCATACCGGCACATGAAGGCAACACAGTTCCCTCCAAACCTATGACATCTAATCCTCAAGTATCAATACTCTTTATAGGTCTCGTAAGCATTAACATCCCAAAATTTTGCAACCTATGCTTCTAGGTGTTTAACCTTTTATTCAAAAACTAACCTTTAAACACTAACCTAATTATTTTATTAATAACCTTTGACCCATGACTTGAATAATTTCTTAAATATTTTTCTTGATTAGTTTACCTTTTTCTTTCTTATTAAACCTAAATGAAATTGAATTATTTTTTCTAATATACTTTTTCCTGACTAGTACCCTAATTTAAAAAAACTAAACCTAAAACTAAAATAAATTAATTGCTACTGTATCCCTGCTAACCCCTCTCTCACGTAACCACCTTGTCATGCCAATTTTTCCTCCCCTAAACATTCTCCTTGTCTCCCTCCTTGCTTTACACTACTTATCTATACCCCTTCGTCAAACCCATCACTGCTCAATCGTCTACATACACCAAAAAGCTAGCATGTATATATTGTAACACCCCCAAAAATTACTACTAAAAATTTTTATTTTATTAAAAGATATATCAGAAGTAAATAAAACAAAATGTGAATTTTAGGGATATTACTACCGTGATCAGTACAAGCTTGGGCCCCTCTGGTCTCATACTAACCACAAGGCTAAAGGAAAATCATCGACAATCATGAGTCAAAATTAAAATACAATCTCATAGAAGAACCAAATTGTTTGAAATACAGAAATCAAAGTACGTGTAAAGGAGTTTACAATCTAAGAGTGCATAATTAAAGTCGCCAAAGGGATAAAAGGTACAGTATGATAAAATAGAATTGAAATAACCATTACAAGGTAAAAGAACAGAAAAAGAAAATCCATCCAAGTTGCTCTCAGTCCCCAAGCCAAGTCCAAGCTCAACTCTTATCCCCGCCTGATGCCTCATAAGCATCAAAGATGACATCTCCTACCTACACAAGTTCAAAAGGGCCCTCTACTCATAGAAATGAGTAGCACCTATGAAATAGGTAGTCAGTATGCTACGTACTAAGTAAGGTAACCATGCATCTAAGGCCAACACACAAAGGCATATAACACAAGCATGATCATATAAACAACATACAAACAATGCAAATATTAAAGGTAGAGCTATAGACCAGATAACTTATTATTTAGATCTCTAATTAGTACTCATTTCACACCATGCTTATTATCAATCCATGTGAGTGTGAGAACCTCACTATTATAGTTGGTGGACTAGAAACATACAGGCCATAACACTCTTGACCACCATTATTGCCGGTGGATTGGTCTCCAAGGCAAGTGTTCCTGGCCACTTTTATTCGTCGGTGGACTAGTTTGACCCTGACTCTAATGGTGTTTCACTGTAAATACTTAGTGTCTTTCCCATGTCTTATCACAATTATGTTCGGTTTGTTGAGTACGGAATGTCCCACTATTATAGCCGGTGGATCGAAAACATAAAGAATAGAATGCTCCTGACCACTATTATTGCGGGTGGATCGGTCTCTAGGGCACCCCAACTCCTAGCCACTATTATTCACCGATGGACCAGTCTAGGCTCGGCTCAACAATCTTTCTCTTTAAATGGTTAGTATCTTATTCGTGTCTTATTTGGCAATTTTTCACCCTAGATATGCATGTCACCAACCGTCTGCTCCTATTCTCCCAAGAGGCCCCATCCCATATCCTAGGACTCCTGTACCTCCTAACACATCCTAAAATCCTTTCCTTCTTCTACTTATTCACATTGGAAGCACGACACCTAAGTGTATGGGTCAAGGCCTATCACCTTATGCCATCCAAGTCCACTCACTATCTTTCCCTAGGGTTTTTCCCTAAAATCCTAATTGGACTGATGTGGCCCATCCTTCCTCTGTTTCACCCAACCAAAGCCCCTTTATCACCCAACACATCATCTCACTTAGATTCAACCCCAACCATTTCACTTTACTCTCCAAATACACATGTGACCATGAAACCCTAATTAGCTACTCCAAATCCTAGCACCTTTCTTTCCTATATGTCACCATCTATTTCTCACCTGCCATCCTTTTTTCCATGACACCCATACTCACCCTACATGTGATATTCTTCCACTCTCATTCCATATTCCACTTACCCTCAATTATTTTTACTTGCACAACTACGTCAAATTAGGGTTTTCCTCCCAAGCCCTAGCCAGGTTTCCTATGCACTCTTATACCAACATACATACTATTTTTCACCTAAAGTCTCTAATCACCCCCAACAACTCTTCCCTTACCTTACTTACACCCCAAAATATATTTTTCCATGTAAGGATCATCTCATGCAGACTCCATCCATCCCATGCAAACCCTAGAAATTCCCATGCAATTCCTTTCATCCCATGCAAATACTAGAAATTCCCATGCAACTCCTTTCATTCCATGCAAACCTTAGAAATTCCCATACAACTCCTTTCATTCCATGCAAACCCTAGAAACTCCCATGCAATTCCTTTAATTCCATGCCAACCCTAGATATTCCCATGCAACCCCTTTCATTCCATGCAAACCCTAGAAATTCCCATTCAAAAGCCATCCATCTCATGTAAGGTTCACGTTACTCTTTTATTTTGTCAATATTCTCCTTTGTTTGTCCCCTCATGGACCATGATATAATTAGGTCAATCTCACATCCCTTTTGTCAACTCACTTCCCCTTTTTCCCTCTCTATCCTTTCACCCCATATTAATATATTAAACATCATAGCATGCATGTCATAGAGGGTTACATTATACAACATCATAAGCACAACACATATATATTATACACATGCCATATGAAAGCCACATAAGCATACCTCAACTCCAAGGTGCGGTACATGTAAATTAGTCATAATAATTATAAGGTACACAACATAACAGAGCACATGACATATAAGGCACATAGCACACAACCTAACACGACACCAGTCTTAGAGTACGCTCCTACGCCTCCTTAGGGTTTTGGCTTGATTTACCTATAAGAGGAAAAAACTAAGGATTAACTTTCCTCTTACTAAAATTACTATTATTTCCTACCTTACCCTTATCATAGCCTAATATTAGGGTTACTAATATTAATAGTAGTTTTATAAGTAAAAGTAGGGTTTTTATTCTCAAGGTAGCTAACTATGTAATTTCTAGTCAAAATAGCTATTTGGAGGTACATAGGTTCATGTTAAGGTATTTATAGCCATATTTATATTATTAAAGATAATAGCTTTAATATTACTACTACTAATAATAATAATAGCTGTAGTGATAATACTAATAACAACCCAAATCTCATTAGCAATAATAATAATATTAGTAATACTAAAGTAGCGATAAAAATGATACTAATAATAATAATAATGCTAGTAGTGATAGTAATATTAATGCTATAGGTAATATTAATAATAAAGGAAAAGTAATAATAATAGTAATAATAATAATAGTAGTAGTAGTAATATTAATAATAGTTCTAATCTTAAGAGTAATACAAGTAAGGGTCCTAATAATCATAATATTGGTAAATTTAGTGATAATATGGCCAAGTATAAAAATAATGATAGTGATAATAATAACAACAATAACAACAACAACAACAACAACTATAGTAACAATAGTAATAAAAGTGTTAAGAATAATACTAATAATAATAATAGTCGAATGGTATATAATAATAATAGGGTTCGAATATTTATAATAGCAATAAAAGTGATAATATGCCAAAGTTAGCATTAATAATAATAATAATGATGATGATGATGATAAAAATAATGATAATTGTAATAATAATAAAAATAGGGTTTTGACCCTTCACAATAATAAAATCATTAATATTCCAAGGTTGTAAATAATAATAATAATGATAAAAAAATAATGATAACATAATGATAATAGACATAATAATAATAATAATAATAATAATAATAATAATAATAATAATAATAAAATAAAAAGGATAATATTTACACAAATAGGGTTTAAGGATTGAGGGGGTTAGGGTACCACCTAGAGATGATGGTGATTAAGCGGCACCGGCAGTAGTATACGGTGGCAGCAGAGGGATAAGAGGTGGTGGAAAGGTGATTGGTTATGATAGAAGAGGGGGATTTAGAGGGTGATTGAGGTGATGGAGGATGCCCTAGGTTGAGAGGGTTGGAATGATGGTGGTGGTGCAGCCAAAGGGGCGACACAAGTGGCGGGGGGTGTGGTGGCCAAAGGTGGTGGAGAGGGAGGAAGGGAGAAGGATAGGGAGGAGAGGGGAAAAGGAAGGTAGAGGGAGGTAGAGGAGGTTCTTCTGATGGTTTTGAGGGGTAGAGGGAGTGGTGATTGTGGCAGGAACGACGACAGACGGTGACACGAAGGGCGGTAGTAGGTGAGATGAGGTTGGTTGAATAACTAACTTTACATGGCCAAGGTGGCTCATGCAAGGAGGATCGAGAGTGGTGAGTGGTGTAGTTGAGTGGAGGGTGGTGCAGGTAGTGTTTTGGGAGGTGGTTTGGGTGGCAGTGACGGTGACGGGGCAAACGGCTAAACAAGCGATGGCACACAAAGGAAGGGAAATTCTGGGCAGTGAAAAAAAAGATTGAATGGGAGCGATTGAAGGGTATTTATAGGCCAATAAAGGTGGAAAACGATATAGGGGGAAGAGGGGAAAAGGATGGCACACGTTGTAGGTTGCAGGGCAATGGTGCACAGCCTGTATAGGCCTGCAAAATTATAGGTCATGTCAGCTCAAGAAGGAAGAAAGGAAGGGCGAGAGGGGTACGCGTGAGAAAAGAGAGAGAGGGTGATTGGGTGGAGAAGGGAGAGGGATCAACGAGGAAGAGAGGGGAGGTCGCAGGCTGGCGTGTGGCGTTGCAGAGGCCGCATGCCTACACGCGGAAGAGGGGAAGATGAGGGATCGGGGAAGAAGGAGGGTCGGGGGAAGAAGGAAGAAGAAATGGGGCAGACTTGCCGCCCTAGGGGAAAAAGAAAGAAAGAAAAAGAATGGAGCCGGACCAGGCGGCTAGCGAGGGAAAAAAAAGAAGGGCAGCGGGCCTTGGGTCACATAGGAGGAAAGAAGAGGAGAGAAGGTTTGGACCGTGGAGGTAGGCTGGCCCAAATCGTGGAAGGAAGAGGAAAAGAAAAGAGGAAAGGACAGGAAGGAGAGAAAAAAAAGAAGGGAAAAAGGAAAAAGAAAAAATAGATGGTTGGGGGTATTTAGAATATTTTTGTATTTTAGAATATTTAAAATAATAATATTTTTATAAAATAATAATTAAATTTCCTTTTTAAATTAATTTAAGATATTTGAAAGCTTTTTCCTTAATTCCATTTTAATTAGCAAAACACCCTAATTTTTTTAATTAAATTATTTATTATCTTCCTCTTGATTTTACCTTAATTACTTCATCTTATTTTAATAAAATAATTTATTTAATTAATTTTTCTAATAAATTCTTATTTGGCCATAATTTCTTAAATTAGGGTTTTGGGGTATTTCATATATACATACACTTCCCCTCTTTTTTCTTTTTTTTTTACACATTTTCCCCAGAAAACCACACCTTCCCTCTCCCTTTCTCTTGCTTGAAAATAACTACCCAACCCCTCTGCATCTCCTCAACCAAACCCTGATCATTTTCCCCTTGCTCCCTTCTTAAACCTGTTTGGTTTCACACCACCACTCTCTTTGCATGCACCTCTCCCTCGACACCCTCTGCAACCAAACACAACACTTCTTCTAACACCATGCCACAACCATCACTAGCAATGACCATCTCCAACCACCATCAACGCACATTACCACCGCCATCCTTGCATGTGTCATATCCAGCTAGCACACTAATAAGCACCATTAACCCTCTTCTTCTTCTTCTTCTTCTTCCTTCTCCTCCTCTTTATTTTGGTTTGGTTGGTTTGATTGCTCACATAGTCGTGCCTTAGTGTATGCCCCAACCATGTGCCACCCCTTATGTGCACAACCCATTTGCCTACCTGTGGTCCTCCACCACTCACAGTTACAACCCAGCCAACAACCTCTCCATTTTTATTTCTCCTCCCCTTACACTGGCCAACCTTATAGAAGACATCCCACCCTTTTCGCACTTTCTCCCATTAATTCCCCCTAGGCAACAACATTAACTACTTGTTACTCCTTTTCTACTATGGTAGTTTTATAGTAGCCATCTCCCAGTCGAGCCATCCTCCACACAACCCACTAACCACCATGTCTTGATGTCATCTTTCTCCTTCCTCCCTTGTCCTCCTCGTTGTAGTATCACCTTGCTAACTCTCCCTTGACCTGCACCACCCTCATATTTCTTCCTCAACTGAGCCGACAACCCAACTAACCTCCACCAAAGTTTCGCTTAACCACATGTCAACTTTCCTAGCTTCATCGCAGCCAAAAGCTTAGCCAACTAAGCCACCCAATAACTCCTTTCCACCCACCTTAACCTCACCATCACCTCCACCTTAAGCTGGAACCAACATCCCACTCATGCCTTGCCTTTCAAACCTACATTGTCCAAACTAACACCATCCCCACCCTTCTGCCTCACCCTAGCCAACCTATCCAACGCACAACCCTCTACTGTGCCAGTTCACGCTGTCTATGCAATGCGAGGCCTTGGTAGATTTTGGTACCCAAATTTTATAGTAAAGATATTTTGGTAATTTTAGATAATACATATTTTAATATAAATTATTATTTTATTGGTTAAATATTAATATAGTTGTTGTGGTATTATTTTTAGGGATAAACATTTGATTAGCCTATTAGTGGGGCTTGTTAATTTTAGTAGGATAGCGATAAATTGTGCTTTTTTGGAAAATAGATAACTCTTATACTCTACTAACATGATAGACAGTACATGATATCACATTAGGATTTTTGTGTATAAAATATGTTATGCATGATTTGTTACATTATAATTATTTATTTATTATTTTAAGCATGAAAATTGAAAAAGGAAGCGTGTTATCTTGTAAAATATTTCAAGTATGAAAATATGACTAAAATGATGTCAGTGTCAAGAAAAGGATTATGTATGATACCCACGTGAAAAATGGTAGGTTAAGCATGTTTAGATATATATGTAGTATAATTATTATTGTTATATGCCCTAAGGGAAATTTGGTCATTTTAAGTGTGTTATGATATTTATACTAACAAACATGCCTAATGTGTATTATATATCATTGAAAATGATATTATGTGATTATGGATAGATTAGATACACATTCTAGAATTTTTGTGTGCAAAATCATATATAAGGGCAAAATAGTCAATTAACATAGCAGATAATTTATTTATGTGATAATTAATATAATTATGATATTTTAGACTTTAAATGACAAATTAATAAATAAAATAAATTTAGTATTTAAAATAGATGATAATTAGGAAATTTTTTATTAGGGCATTTTGATCATTTTTGGCTTAATAAGTCAAAATGTGAATAATTGAGCCTCAGGTAGCCTTAGTATTTTTATTTTTTTTATGATTGACATTAGTATTGACCATGTTTATGGATATATTGAAAGAAATGAAAAATGAGTAAAATGCTTAAGTATGGAAACTTTGTCTATGTGATTGATTATGCTGTTGTGGTCACCTTAATAAAATACAAATATTTAAAGTGAAAGATCTAGAGATCGACAAAATGGTGGCTCTTTAGGGGTCACTACCCTAAATATGTAGTTTAACTCATGGTTGATTATGGATTTTTGTTAGTACGTCTTAGCGCTCCATCCATACCCTATATCTTACTATATTTAGCTCTATGGACTAATAGAGAGTATGCATACATATGGATTAAGTGTTCTTATCAGTAGGGTGGTGAGTTGCCTTGGTGTAACAGTATGACTAGGGTACATTTATGTCCTTGGCTTAATAGTCAGTAAGATACTTTGTTACCTTAGTGTGGCAGTATGATCAGAGTACCTTAGTGTCTCTGGTTTGATATGATCTCCCCACAAGCAAATAGATAATAATGGAAGTGCTTATTATTGGATTGGTTGGTAGCAAAATTTTTGCATTCTTTGGTTTAGTAGTAGCCTTGGTGCCTACCTATGGTTTAATAGTAGCCTTGGTTCCTACCTGTGGTTTGGTAGCAACCTACGTGCCTACCTATTGTTTGCCATCATCCTTTATGCCTACTTATGGTTCGGTAGTAGCCTTTATATCTACCTGTGATGTTGTGGATTTTATTGGTTTTGTGTCTGTGAGCTTACCTATGATATGTGAATTGGTATTGATAATGAGTATTGTGGTCATTGATTTTGGTATGTTTTAGGTTGATGTTGGTTCTAATTATACTTCAAAGAGCATCCCTTGGATGTTTGGTTGGTAAGTATCATCAGTTTAGAGGAACACGCATGAGTTGTATATGCCCTTGGTGGCATTTAGTTATCTTATATAGTTATCGTATGTCAATCATCGCATGCATAATTTGATTTGTTACACCATGTATTGTTTAAATGCTATATATGTGTTTCATGCTATTTTTTCATATTAGTTTGGTATAATGGGCCACTCAGTACCATTGTATTGAAGGGTTCTTCCCATAGGCTCTTGTTCATTCAATAAGTAATGGCCTTTGTAGGTTAGCTTATGAGTTTAGTCGTACGCTATTATTATGGGTTAAGAGTAGGAAATTTTGGTGTCATTTTTGAATGTGCATGAGCTTTATATTATACTTCAAAGAGCATCCTTTAGATGTTTGGTCGGTAAGTATCATCAAGTTTAGATGAACACGCATGAGTATAATATCTTTGACAAACTAGTAGTATATAATATGTTTGATTAACATTCCATGTATATTATCTTTAACAAGTGTGCTATATATTTTACATAGTATATAGAATGTACAATGTATATGTAGCACCTCGATTTTTACTACTAAAAATTTTCATTTTTACGGTAAAAGTATGTAAGTAAAATATTTAGGGTTACCACCATAATTGACATAATCTGATTTATGCAACCATCTTTACATCAACCACAAGGCTAAAATATTTATAGCAACACAAGGAAATTAAAAATGAAAGAAATATTTATAATACAATAATGAGTTTGGAGTTTGACTTCGGGTTACAATAAAAAATACAAAATAAGGGATATCATGGATCAAGAGTAGAAAAAAGTATCCGATTAAATACATCTACCGGATAACATTAATTTTCACCCTACCCCTAATATAGATAAAGTCACTCATCCCTACATAAGGCACCATAGGTAACATAATCATCTAGCGGATCTTTTGAGACATGCACATAAGAATCAAGGTCTCCTACTCAAGGGAATGAGCAGTACTCATAAAATGGGTGGTCAGTATACTACGTACTGAGTAAGGGAACAATACTATCGAAATAGAGATACAATTAGCACATGCTTTCACAAAAGATGATATGTATATAAGTAGATAAATGAAACGTTTCATAAGACATATAATGATCCATATCTCTTTATTAAGTATAATAAATTTTTATTCTTTTATATATGTTGAGTGCAAGAACCCCACTATTATTAAACCAATGGAATGGTCTAAAGCACCTTCTTAGGGTGAAAACACCTGAGCCACTATTATTATTCAATGGAATGGATATGAAAAACATCACCTTCTTGAAACAGAATACTCCCGAGCCACTATTCTCCTCAGTGGAACGGGATATATATACATATATAAGTATATCACATTGGTTCTAACTCACGTACTCTTCTACTTTAAATCATTAGTATCTTTTCCATAGTTATACTATTATATTTTCATTTCAAGATGAGAAGGGGCCCACTATTCTTAATCTGGTGGAATAGATTGAAACAACTTCTTGTGAAAAAATGTTCCCGAGCCATTATTTTTTTGGGTAGAATGAAGATTTAAAACATCACTTTCTCAGGGCAAAATGCTCCCGAGTTACTATTCTCCCCGATGGAATAATATGTGTGTGTGCGTAATTGCGCTCTTTCACTTTAAGTGATTAGTATTTTATACAAGCTTAATTCTCAGACATCGAACATATTGCATGCTATTATTGCATGTGTAAGACTTTGGAGTTATACCTTGATTTTTAGATATGTTATTAATATTCGAACACTTCTGGGACATAACACTCCCGAGCCACTATTCTCGGCAGTGAAATGGGATATATATACACAAATAAAAATAGCACCTCGGTCCTGACTCACGTACTCTTCCACTTTAAATTATTAGTATCTTTTCCATAGTTATACCGTTATATTTTCATTTCACGATGAGGAGGGGGAACTATTATTAATCTGGTGGAACAAATTGAAACAACTTTTCATGGCAAAATGCTTTTGAGCCACTATTCTTTTCGGTGGAATGAAGATCAAAACCATCACCTTATCAAGACAAAATGCTCCCAAGTCACTATTCTCCCCAGTGGAACGAGATATATGTATAGATATATGTATGTGTGTGTGTGTGCTCTTTTACTTTAAGTGATTAGTATCTTATTCAAGATTAATTCTCAAACATCGAACACATTGCATGTTATTATTGCATGTGTATGACTCTAGAGTTATATCTTGATTTTTAGATGTGTTGTTAATATTTGCATTTTAGGAATGTATAATAAAGTTTATGGTTATATGAGTCATATAAGAAAATATAACATGTAAAATTAGGGTTTTATAAATATTATAAATAGTAATTCTAGAGATATGGTTATTATCTCACGTGTAATATATTGGATTTATACCTTGATTTTCTGATATGTTGATAAGAATAATATTTGAGTAATTAAGGTGTGATAAAATTGGAGGATAAATGAGTATTATGAAATAAGTTATAATATGAAATTTGGATTTATTAGGAAAAATTTGGCTTTTATCCTTAGGGAATCTTCTAACCATCATGTGGTTGCATTCTATGTGTTTGGGTATTTATGTCAAGTGTTGACTATGTATCTTGAATATCTATATATGTGTCTGTATGATGGCCTTGAGATGAATTGTAACACCCCAAAATTTTGTAACTTTTGTTTTTGGGTGTTTAACATTTTTATTCAAAACTAACCCTTAAACCTTAACCTAATTATTTATTTTTAACCTTCGACCCATAACCCAAATAGATTCTTAAATATTTTCCACATTTTTTTACCTCTTTACTTTTTGTTAAACATATTCTAAGCCTAATTATTTTTATCTAATATATTTTTATTTGATACCCTAATCTATCTTAACTAAACCTAAAACGAAATGTTTTTATTTCTACCCTACCTTACCATTTTATACCTCCTAATTAACCCTTTTGTGTGTCCCGTTCTTTTCTTATATCCCAACCACTCTCCCTGTATTTTCCTTACCTCATGCAACACCCATACCCATCACCCCTCACCCTCTATCGAGCCATAACCCATCACCATCACCATCACCCTCACTAACTCACCTTGCATGTAAATATATACATATGCACATAACACCTCCTTCCTTCTTCTTTCTTATCCAAAAACAACATCCCCTCTACATTATATATATACACATACTCATGTATCCAACCCTTTTTCCCTTTCATTTTTGTTTAACTAACCCCCTACTCCCTTTGTTTGGGCTGCTCGCCAACCACCACCTTGTAACACACTCCATCTAGCAACCATGAAAACACCACCATCACCTCTTAGTTGCTTGCACAAAAATTTTTGCACAAACCTTTTTCGTCCTTGTTTGGTTGCATCTCCCCTACCCTCGCAGCCATCGCCCACAACATGCTCAACCAACTCAACCCCTGAAAATTTACTTAGTTTAATCCCACATCATTAATGCCCTAATTTGATTCTAATTTCAAAAATTATTATTTTTATCCTTAACCCAATTTCTTAATCCTGAAACTTTGACCGAATCCGAAACTTTGACTCGAATAAATTATAATTCATAAACCAAAATTAAAATCCGCTAAGGTTTTCCCTAAATCTTGACTATCTCTACTAATCTAAGATTATCTAAACTAATCCCCTAAATACTTTTCCCTTTTCTTTCTTCTCTATATCCTGTCAACCTTAGCCACATGGTTTGATTTTGTTGCAACTTGCCTTGAAACTAGCAATTCTCCTCTATAGCTGCACCATCTTCCATCATACATCAACCTTTCTTCTTTTTCTTCTTCTCTTTCTACATCTCTTATTCCTACCAACTTGCACAAACACTACCCTATCTCCTTGCCTCCTTCTTTTCTTTATCATCTTTATGCAATCCATACACATAACCATCTCCATCACTTGCATTTTTGCCTCATTCTACCCATCTTTATGTCAATGAGCTATTGTCCAAGCTCCCTCTTCCTTTTCCTTTATTCCTTCTCTTTTCTCCTCCTTCTTCTTCCTCCTTCTTTTCCTTTTTTTTGGCCTTCGCACCACCCATTTCACCACCGTGCACCACCGTGCACCACCTCCACCACTACTCGCCGCCCATTGGCTGGTGGATCGACCACCAAAGTTACCCTAATCTTCCTCAACACCGTCGTTGTCCATCACTGCCGACCACCACCTCTTTTCCCTTCTTCTTTCCCTTGTCTGTTTCACTTTTACAGAGTGCACGGCTTGTGCACGGCCTCAACACAGTTGTGCAACACTTAAAATCTCCTACTGCATAGCCGCACAACCTTTGCATTGCCTAGATGTGGGTGATCTATTCTCTCGGCCTAGTGCTACACAACCGTGCAACTTTTGCACCACCTGGCCATGCGTTACTTTTTCTCTCAACCAGTGTTGCACTGCGGTGTAACTTCCTATTTTTGGCCATACACCCCTATTTTTACCCCCAGAATTTGTCTAAACACCACTAAAATTTTACCATAGCTCCACCACATATTCCTCTACACATCCATACATCTCAAGCTCTCATTTGACTATAGTTATTTCTATTTTTTACCCTCTTTACCTTGATTTCTCCTTTGATTTAACTCTTCGAGCTTAACCATAAATTTATTATTTTTCATAGGTGGTATTCCAGTAGCTTCGGAGGATGAAGTCTAGGATTTTTGTTCTTAGAGCCCGGTATCCTAGTTTGTAAGGATATTATTCGATGTTTTGAATTTTTGGTGTTATTTGCTTGTATAGTTATATGTGTTTTTCATGATATTGTTTTATATGATGTAACCTATGTTCATCATGATATTTTGTGATGATATAAATATTATGTTGAAAGAAGGTAAGAATGGGTGAGAGGCACCATTATGTTATGATTTTATTGTGATAATGCCATATTGTGGAAATATATCTTATGGTATGAAATATGGGCTTAAGGATATTATGTTATTGAAAGAAAGTAAGAATGGGTGAGAGGCACCATTATGTTATGATTTTGTTGTGATAATGTCATATTTGTGGAAGTATATCTTAGGATATGAAATATGGGCTTAAGCATATTATGTTATTGAAAGAAAGTAAAAATGGGTAAGAAGTACCATTATTATTTGGTTGAGATAATGTCATATATATGGAAATATATATCTTATGGTTGAAATATGGGTTAAATGAGTTTTGATAAAGGGACTTAAGAATTCTCATGAGGTATGATCATTAATTATGGACTTGGAAAATAACATGTGTGGAAGGTATAAGATTTTTGTTGTGTTATTTTCACAAGCGCACGGATTCGTTATAACAATTCAAGGTCATATCCCATAGGGACTTCGTAATTGAGTACACTTCTTTAGTATGTTAACTATATAAATCAATATGAATCAGAGATATGTAAATGGATAACAAGAATAATTATGAAAAGCTTTCTAATTGTAAATGCTAAAATAATAGGAGTGAAACTTAGGATCGAACTTCGGTATCCAAATAAGTAATCAATGATGAAGCAAAGAATATGTCGTAGTTTATTTCATTAAATGTGAACGATTGGTCTAATTATATCCATTAGCCTCTTTCAAGGACTAAGAACATGTTTAATCTAATTTGCCAACAACTTTCGTGACTCACAAATTAAACTAAATCTATTAAGCATCACCAATTTTATAGTCCATGAGAATTAAACATCTAATTTCGTGATTGCCTAAATTCCCGTACACATGCTACTTTTCGATAATAATTTTAACCTTTCAGTTGGAAATATTATCTAAAGAGGTTGGATTTCGTCAAATCCACTTTACAATAATTAATCCTAGCATATGCAACAATATAGACGAGTCAAACATATAGCATAATACTTCAGTTCACCATATTGATCACTAAAACGAATTTAGTTGAATCCTAGCAAAGAAGATTACTCACTCATATATTTAAGAAAAATCAATGAAATAAATAGCATAATAAGCATAACAACAATACAAAGATATGAAGAAGAGGAATTTGATTGAATTAACCATAAATCGGAGGAGAACAAAGTTGATTCCGAATCAACCATACACGAATATGCACTTGAATATTCGAAAAAATCAAACTAATGGAAACAAAAAAAATACATGAAGCTATAGCTCGGTAATGAGAAGTAAAAGTGCTATGGAATCCCTCCTTGAACTCCCTAAGAAGTCCCTGAAATGTGCCTTAAATAATCCCCATCACGCTAGCCATGTCGTGCACGACGATCGTGGGGGAAACTGTCGCTACAGGGTCTCGCAGTGCCTACATGGCTTGGTCGTGTAGCATCTCAGCTCTCGAACAGATAGAATTTTAAATCTTGCACCATTGTGCGAGTCACACACTACCTGGCCATGGAAGGTTTGGAGCCTTGGCTTTTCAGCATAAAATTTCGCACGACCGTGTGATTCATGCACTGCCTGGCCGTGCGGCTCTCTTTTCATCAAAAATCACAGGGAAGTGCTTCACACTTGTATAGCTGGGTGTGTAACCGGTAGTGTAGCTTTGTTTTCTTATTTCTTCAAGACTTCTTGGCACATCTGCATCTCTATTAGCTTTAAGATTCTTCCATTAACATGTTGGGTTAACTTACTCTCCTCTAAATCTTTCCACGCTAGGTCCTTTATTCTAAAAACATGTAATTCTTTTTCAGATTTGGCGTTCTTATGGAAATTCCTAAAACACAAAACTTAAGAAAGCAGTAGTACAAATAATAGACTAGAACCATAGCAAAATACATGAAAGAAATTAAATGATGCTCTAAATTGAAGGCAAAGAGAGACAAAATTATAGAAAATATTCACTTTATCAATTTTATAAAATAAAGGTTTTTATTTGTGCTTAAGGGTAACTTGATCATTATGGGATAATAAGGAAATTCTGGTATTTTATATATTAGGAGGAATAAAATATGATAATAATAGCATGAGGTATTCTTGGAAGTATTATTGTTATTTGGGGTCCTTAAATGATTTAATAGATAATTTGGGGCAAACTATCTTGTAATGATAATACCATTATTCCATGTATATGATCTAGTGGTTATACAGATTTCTGAATACATTGCTAATGTTTGACCTTATGAGGTTATCTATTGGAATTAGTAATCATGAAAATTATATGGGAGGTGTTATGACAAATACGTGGAATTTGGGTATAGGATATTTCTATGATTAACATATCGGGATGAGATTGTTAAAGTATATATATGGGAATTAGATCATGCATTTTGGGTATGATAATAATGATGGGATTTGGAGATGATATAATATAAGTTGTGTGGAATAATAAATATGGGAGAATGAATACTAAAGGTTGTGTAATTAGGGTTTTTAAAGGACTTAAAAACTTAGACCTATGCTATGTGTATATATGTTTTAATGTGTCATATGCCTGGGAATCAATCTTGAATAAGATACTAATATTTCAAAGTGAAAGAGTAAGTGAGTAGGGCCAAGGTGATATATTTTTCTATATATATATATATATATATATGTATGTATGTATGTATGTGTGTATTCCCATTCTATTGGAGAGAATAGTGGCTTGGGAGCATTTTACCTCGAGAAGGTGCTTCAGTTCATTCCACTGAATTAAGAATAGTGGGGTCTCTACTCATCATGAAATGAAAACATATCATTATAACCTATGGAAAAGGTACTAATGATTTAAAGTGGAAGAATATGTGAGTCAATACCAAGGTGATATATTCCTCTCTCTCTCTCTCTCTCTCTATATATATATATATATATATATATATATATATATATATGTATGCATTTATGTATTCCCATTCCACGGGGAAGAATAGTGGCTAGGGAGAGTTTTGTCCCAAGAAGATGTTTTTAATTTTCATTCCACTAGAAAAAATAGTGGCTCGGGTGTATTGTCCTCGAGAAGAGTTTTAGATCGTTCCACCGGTTTAAGAATAGTGAGGTTTCTACACTCAACGTATTTAAAAGAATGAAAATGGATCATACTTAATAAAGGAATTTGGACCATTTTCTATCTTATGAGAAGTTTTATTTATTTGGTTATCTCACTTATTATCTAATATGAAAGCATGAACTATTTGTATCCCTATTTCGATAGTATTGTTCCCTTATTCAGTACATAGCATACTGACCACCCGTTTTATGGGTGTTGCTCATTCCCACGAGTAGATCTGCCCTATTTTATAGGTGATTGATGATTATTAGCTTGATGTGCTTACCTTGAGTGAACGCTAAATGATTTGGTAAAGGGTATGATTACGCGAATATCTCTATATCTCTTTAGACTCTTAGTCCTCTATTTGTACTATTTATTCTCTTCTTTCTATTTCGTATCTTGTATCGCGGTGGAATCAAGTGCATCCCACACCTGATTCCTGGGTACAAGGTTACTTTTTCCTTACACCTAATATAGACTGGGCATAGGGAGTGCCTCTTCTATGTTAGATGTGGCATGACACTCCTACGTTTTATATTTTGGCTTCTGCTATTAACTCTTTAAAAAGAAAATTTTAAGTTCCAATATTTAGTGGTGTTACACTTCCCCCTGTGTGCGTATGGCACACGCTGCACACGTAGCGTGAGGGGTGTGTGATTTCAAAATTTTTGGTACCTACTATTAATAAGTAGTGGCGTTTTAGTAATTTTAGAAAAAATAAATATATTATTATAATTATTATTTTATTCATTAAATATTAATATGGTATTTTTTATATTAGTTTTAGGTGTAAAATTTGATTAGTGGGATCTCATATTATTTAGTAGAATATTGCTATTTTGCGTTTTTGCTAAAATTTAGGTAACTTTCATACTCTCATATAATGGTAAATTTTGCATGATAGCACTATAACACCCCCAAAATTTACTATTGAAAAATTTCATTTATTTCAAAAGATAAATGGAAGGAAGAAAAACAAAACAGTGAATTTTGAGGATATTACCGCCGTGATCAGTACAAGCTCGGCCCCTAGTCAATCTCGTACTAACCTCAAGGATAAAGAAAAATTACCATCAGCCATTAATCAAACTTAAAACAAGAATTTATAAAAGCACTGAAACATTCATAATATGGAAAACAGAGTAAGTGTAAGAGAGTTTACAATCCAAGAGTGCATAATTGAAGTTCCCAAAAGGGATAAAAGTTACAGTACGATAAAATAACTTTGAAATAAACCGATACAAGATAAATGAACAGTAACAAGAAAATCCGGCCAAGTCACTCTCAATCCCCAGGCCAAGTTCAACTCAACTCTCAGCCCCACTCGATACCTTGTAAGCATCGAAGGCATCAAAAATAACATCACCTACTTGCACAAACTCACTAGGGACCTCTACTTGTGGGAATGAGCAGCACCCATAAAACGGGTGGTTAGTATGCTATGTATTGAGTAAGGTAACCATACATATAAGGCCCAGCATATGAAGACATATAACACAAGCATGATCATATAGATAGCATACAAACAATACAGATAATACAGGCCAAGCTATAGTCCGGATACACCGATTCTTTAAATCTCTAATCAATACTCATTCCATAATATGCTTATTATGAATCTATGTGAGTGTGGGAAACCCACTATTATAGCCGATGGATAGGGAAAAAATAAGGCAGAATGCACCTGACCACTATTATATGCCAGTGGATCAACCTCTAGGGTAAGACGCTCCTGGCTACTAGTATGCCGGTGGATCAGTCTGACCCCGACTCTCATGTTGTTGCACTGTAATTACTTTGTGTCTTTTACATGTCTTATCACAACTTAGAGTTTGGTTTATTAAGCTCGGGATCCACTACTATTATAGTCGGTTGATCGGAAACGCACAGAGCAGAATGCACATGACCACTATTATATGCCGATGGATCGGTCTCTAGGGCACTCCGACACCTGGCTACTATTATGCCAGTGGATCGATCTAGGACTGGCTTAATAATCTTTCGCTTTAAATAATTAGTGTCTTACAGTGTCTTATTCAACAAGTTTTCACCCTAGACATGCATGTAACAATCTGTCTACTCTTATTCTCTCAAGAGGGCCCGTCCCATATCGTAAGACTTCTGCACCTCCTAACACACCCCAACATCCTTTCCTTCTTCCACTTACTCACACTAGAAGCCCAACTCCTAAGTGTGTGGGTTAAGGCCCACTACCCTATGCCATCTAAGTCCATTCACTATCTTCCCCTAGGGTTTTTCCCTGAAACCCTAATTGGGCCTATGTTTCCCATCCTTCTCTACCTCATGCAACTAAAAATCCTTTACCACCCCCACACATCACCTCATTTAGATTCAACCCCCATCATTTCACTTTACTCCCTAAACACACATATGACCATGAAACCCTAGTGGCCATTCCAAACCCTAGCACCTTTCTTTCCTATATGTCACCCCTCCATTTCTCACCTACCATCCTTACTTTCCCATGACACCTATACTCACCCTACACATGATATTCTTCCACTCTCATCTCATACTCCACTCACCCTCAATTATTTTTACTTTCACAACCACCTCCAATTAGGGTTTTCCTCCCAAACCCTAACTAGGTTTCCTATGCACCCTTATACTAACTTACTTACTATTTTTCACCCAAAGTCTCCAATCACCCCCCAAAACTATTCCCTTACCTTACGCACACCCCAAGGAAACTTTTCTCACGTAAAGATCAGCCCCATACAGACTCAATCCACCCTATGCAAACCCTAGAAATTTCCATGCAACCTCCTTCCACTACTACGGAAACAGGAAATAATAACGGGACATTAATAACGGTGGTTCGAAAACCGTCATCAAATGCGTGAAAATTAATGCGCGGGAAGTTTTAATAACAGTTTTAAGTAATAACCGTTATTAAAAGTTTCAATAACGGTTCAAACAAGAACCGTTGTCAAAATTGGCCAGGTTTTAATAACGGTTCCTGTAATAACAGTTATTAAATCATGTTTTAATAACGGTTCTTACAGGAACCGTTATTAAAAGTTCCTTTTATTTCGTTCGATCTTCTCTTTCGTGCCAAATATTTCAGACTCTGCCGCTTCCCTCTCGTCGTACTCTCTTTCTCTTGCGAACCCTTGCACCACCGCTCCCGCTCCTCTGAATTAAGGGAAACCGTTGCACCGCCATCTCTCCACCACCCGTCTGTCATTCTTGCGAACGTAGCCAGCATTTTTACCTTCGTCGTTGCCGTTCTCAACTTGTACGCCATAGCTCCCTTTACGTATGTGTTTTTCTTCCTTCATTGCTTAATTTGTCTCTACTGATATGTATATATATATATATAAATCCATGGCTGTTGCACCGAAGAGGTTGTGTTTGATGTGTTGTTCAAAAATCTGTTGTTTAATGTGTTTGTGAAAAATTTTGCCGTGGCCTTTTTTGATTGTGGCCGGCCGAGACCTTAATTTATATATATATATATATAAATGTGTTTATAATCTATTTTATAAAAATATGTATTATTATTTTAAGAGAATCTACAAGCCTAAAATATATATTATTATCATAAGATATGTACGTTCTAAGTATAAAATTAAGGTGTATATATTTTTTTAGCTAGAACTCACATTATTATGCAGATCATGTGTATTTATATGCTTTTTTTAATATATATTTTGTAAGACGTGTATTTATATTCCGTAAAATGTGTGTTTATATGTGTTCTATTATATGTATATATATTTATAATATTTTTATATATAAGATGTGTATATATAATCTAAAATAATTGTGGTTAGGGTTAGGGTTGGGGTTAGGGGGAGGGTTAGTGTTAGGGTTAGGGGAAGGGTTAGTGTTAGGGTTAGGGTTAGGGTTAGGGTTAGCTATAGTTTTAGGATCATTATTTTATGAGGTTTAGTATTATTTTTTATTATAATTTATTAGGGTTAATTATTGTTAGGGTTACAGCCGTATATTGTGACCGATCGAAGATTATTATTATACAAATTAACGCCACATTTCATTCACCGTCGGTCTCGAAAAGGCGGAACTAATGGAGAGTTCGAGTCGGAATCCGCTGATTCGTATTTGAATACGAGGAAGTGCCCGATGGCGATGGAATTGTGTGCGACAAAATATTCCCATCCGTTTTGAAACCAGACTCTGCCTTCTTCCTTAACTAGTTGTACTGGCCATTTTGCTCCGTTCGGGACGTTAAGGTATGCATGAGTGGGGAGACCCTTGCCATGGTTCTTCACAAATTTTTCTGGAAGTGCCTGTGATCACAAATGCAAGGCAGAGATTCCACGCACCGTTCAGTTTCCAAAAGTTTACTATAGGCTCCTTTCGGTATGTTTTTGGAAAGTTTCAAGTAAAAGGAAAAAAATAAATTGGGCTAAAAATGACATTATTTTTTTACTTTAAATTATGATTTCTTCCAAAATTTTCTAAAAAAAATCAAAATAACATTTTTATTGCTTAAAAAGATGGTATGGAATAAATTTTAAGCAATAAAAATGTTATTTTGATTTTTGTTAGAAAATTTTGGAAGAAATCATAATTTAAAGTAAAAATATAATGTCATTTTTAGCCCAATTTATTTTTTTCCTTTTACTTGAAACTTTCCAAAAACATACCGAAAGGAGCCTATAGTAAAATTTTGGAAACTGAACGGTGCGTGGAATCTCTGCCTTGCATTTGTGATCACAGGCACTTCCAGAAAAATTCGTGAAGAGCCATGGCAAGGGTCTCCCCACTCATGCATACCTCAATGTCCCAAACAGAGCAAAATGGCCAGTACAACTAGTTAAGGAAGAAGGCAGAGTCTGGTTTCAAAACGGATGGGAAGATTTCGTCGCACACAATTCCATCGCCATCAGGCAATTCCTCGTATTCAGATACGAATCCGCGGATTCCGACTCAAACTCTCCATTAGTTCCGCCTTTTTTTAGACCGACGGTAAATGAAATGTGGCGTTTGTATAATATTGGTACATTATGGAAGAAGGCTAGAGCAACAAAAGATGGATATATTAATGAAGATGTAGATGTTGCAGCGACAAAAATTATAAGTTTGTAGATATTTGAAACCCTGCTTACTTTTCTTTTAGAAAACTATTATATTATGCTTATTCATGTAAGCTAATTTTACATATATTATATACATTACAGGACGAACTTCAAGCGTCAGATGGTGAGGAGGGGGTAGACCAATATAACATTGTATCACAGGCTATAGGAATTGTAGAACACCCTGGAAGACACAGGGGTCTTGGATTAGGTGTTACGAAAACGAGCGTACGTGGTCGATCTCGTAGTTCTCGTAACGGTTTTAATAACGGTATTAGGTAGCGATCTATTTATTCTACATGCATTTTCAGGTTTGTATTTCGTCTACATCTTTCGGTCTTCCAGCCTAGATTTGTGAACTCTTTACTTTGGGTGTAGAGCTACCAAGTTGTGGTATGCCCACTAATTTTTATTCCTAAGTGTAGTTGGTGTATTGAGACATTGGTACACTTATAGATTGATTGAAATTATGGTGTGATTGCAGATTTGGTATGAATTGATGTTGTTCTACATTGCAGATTTGGTAATTGTTTGAACATACAACTGTGTATGTGGGCAGGAACAAAAGAGAAAAATTAAAAAAAACATATAGTTTTGCTAACGGTTCTATGAAAACCGTTATTAAATCATAGGTTTTAATAACGGTTTCCCATAGAACCGTTATTAAAAACTGAGGCTTTAACAACGGTTTTGTCATAGAACCGTTATTAAAAATTTAGGTTTTAACAACGGTTTCTCATAGAATCGTTATTAAAAACTGAGGTTTTAATAACTGTTTTGTTTAAGAACCGTTATGAAAAGTTCCTTTTTAATAACGATTTTTACTTAAAAACCGTTATTAAATATGAAATTTATGCACATATGCGCGGGTTTTTGTGTATTTTTCATGACGGTTATGAACCGTTATTAAAGATTTAATAACGGGCGATTCAATAACGGTTCAAAACCGTTATTAAAACTATAAAATAACCGTTATTAAAACCCCTTTCCGTGGTAGTGTTCCATCCTATGCAAACCCTAGAAACTACCATGTAAACCCTAGAGATTCCTATGCAAACTCCTTCTATCCCATGCAAGGTTCACCCCACTCTTTTATTTTGTTCATAATTCCCTTTTTATTTGTCCCTCATGGATCATGAGATAATTAGGTCAATCCCATATCCCTTTTACCAACTCACTTCCCACTTTTCCCCTTCTCATCCTTTCATCCCATATCACATTATTAAACACCCTAGTATACATGTTCTTAAGGGCCACATCATATAACATCATAAGCACAACATATTTATCAACATACACATGCCATAAATGAGTCACATATGCATACCTAACCTCCAAGCTGCGCTATAAATAAATAGTTATAATAATCATAAAGTACACAACATAACATAACATATGGCATATAAGGCATATAGCACACACATAGAGGGTCTTAGCTACATCCTTACCTAACACGACACCGGTCTTGGAGCACGTTCCTATGCCTCCTTAGGATTTTGACTGGATTTACCTATAAGAGAAAAAAACTAAGGGTTAATTTCCCTCTTACCAAAATCACCATTATTTCCTACCTTACCCTTATTATAGCCTAATATTAGGGTTACTAATATTAATAGTAGTTTTATAAGTAAAAGTAGGGTTTTTATTCTCAAGGTAGCTAACTATGTTATTACTAGCCCAAATAAGTCTTAAGAGGTACATAGGTTTATGTTAAGGTATTTATAGCCATATTTATATTATTAAAGGTAATAATTTTAATATTACTAATAATAGTAATAATAATAGTTGTAGCAATAATAATAATAATAATAATAATAGTTCTAATCTTAAGAATAATACTTGAAAGGGTCCTAATAATCATAATAATAATAACCTTAGTGATAATAAGGTCAAGGTTAATAATAGTGATAGTAATAATAATAATAATAATAATAATAATAATAATAATAATAATAATAATAATAATAATAATAACATTAATACAAATAAAAGAGATAACATTTGTAAAAATAGGGTTTTAAAGGTTGGGGTACTACTTAGGGATGGTGGTGACCAGGCAACACCGACAGCGGCGCACGGAGGTAGCGGTGGAGGGAGAAGAGGGGGTGGAAATTTGGTTGTTTAGGAGAGGAGAAGGGTAATGAGAGGGTGATTGAGGTGGTGGTGGGTACCCTAGGTTAAGAGAGCTGGAATAACGGTGGTGCGGCTAAAGGGGCTGCACAGACGGTGGCAGCTGTGGTGGCTGAATGTGGTGGAGAGGGAGGAAGGGAGAAGGAGAGGGAGGTATGGGAAAAGGAAAGTAGGGGGATGTAGAGGAGGTTCTTTTGGTGGTTTTAGGGGGTAGGAGGAGTGGTGGTTGTGGTGGGAACGATGGCGCGAAGGGCGGTGGTGGGTGAGAAGGGGTTAGTCGAGGAGCTAACTTTGCAAAGCCAAGGCAGCTCGTGCAAGGAGAATCGAGGGTGGTGAGTGGTGTAGTTCGGTGGAGGATGGTGCAGGGAGTGTTTTGGGAAGTGGTTCAGGCGGTGGCGACCGGGCGGTCGTCTAAATAGGCGGCGGTGCACAAAGGAAGGGAAATTTTGGGTAGTGAAAAAAAAGATTGAATGGGGGTGATTGAAGGGTATTTATAGGCCATTGAAGGGGGAAAGCAGGGGAAGAGGATGGCACGCGTGGCAGGTCACCAACCAGCAGCGCACGACCGATACATGCCTACAAAGTTGTAGGTCCTATTAGCTTAGGGAAGGAGAAATGAAAGGGGGGAAAAGGGCATGTGTGAAGAGAGAGAGGGAGAGGGTAATTGGGTGGAAAAGGGAGAGGGATTGACGAGGAAGAGAAGGGAGGTGGCAGGTAGGTGTGTGGCATTGTAGAGGCCTCGTGCTTGCATGGGGAAGAGTGGGGAAGATGAAGGGTCAGGGAAGAAGGAAGAAGAAAGGGGTGGGCCAACCAGCCCAAGGGAAAAAGAAAGAAAGAAAAAGAAGGGGAGCCGGATCAAGCAATTGGTGAGGGAAAAATAAGGGATGGTGAGCCTTGGGCCACGCGGGAGGAGAGGAGAGGGGAGAAGGTTTGGGCTGCAGGGGTAGGCTGGCCGAAATTGGGGAAGGAAGGGAAAAAGGAGAGGAAAGAGAGAAAAACAAAAAGAAAAGAAGGGAAAATGAAAAAAAGGAAAAAAATAGATAGGTTGGGGTATTTAGAACATTTTGGTATTTGAAATATTTAAAATAATAATATTTTAATAAAATAATAAATAAATTTCATTTTTAGATTAATTTAGGATATTTTGAATAATTTTTCCTTAATTCCATTTTAATTAGCAAAATACCCTAATTTTTCTTAATTAAATTACTTGTTATTTTCCTCTTGATTTTCCCTAAATTAATTCCTTTTATTTTAATAAAATAATTTATTTAACTAATTTTCCTAATAAATTTTATTTTACCATAATTTCCTAAATTAGGGTTTTGGGTTATTTCAGCACAATCGGATTTTTGTGTTGAAATATGTTAAGCATGATTTGCTAAATTATAAATATGTGTTATTTGTTATATTTTGAAAATTTTCAAAGGAAGCATGTTATCCTGTGTAAATATTTTGTGTAAAAAAGTATGGTAAAATGATTTGTAGGATAATGTATGCCATATGCGTGAAAAATGATGGGATGAGTATGTTTAGATATATTTAGGGAATAATAATTATGGATGTGTTTCCTAGGGGAAATTTTGTTATTTTATTCGTATATGATTTTTACAATGACAAGCATGTCTAATATGTATTATATTATGTTAAGGCATAAGATTATGTGATCTTGGATGTATTAGATATGCATGTTAGGGTTTTATATGTAAAATCTTGAACACGAAAAAATTGGTCATTTGGCTTATTTGATAATCTAATTGCATGATAAATTAATTTAATTATTGTGTTTTAGCTTTTTCATGACAAACATATAAATAAAATGGATTTCGTAGTTAAAGATGATGTTAATGTGATAATTTTGACCTAAGGGATGTCTTGGTCATTTTTGGTCTAATGTGCCCAAAAGTGAATAATTGAGCCTAGAATGGCCTTAAATCTTGGCAATGATCTTAGTTATGGTTGTCTTGGAATAATTGAAAATGAATAAAATGGGTAATCATGAAAATTGGATCTATGTGATTTTTAGGTGATTTTGTGACCACCTTAATAAAATAATAATACTTAAAGTGAAAGACATCGAGATTGAGAATAATGGCTCTTTAGGAGCTACTAACTTAAAGATATGGTTTAGCTCAAGGTAGATTCTAGATTTTTGCTGGTGTACCTTAATGCCCCATCCAAGTCCTATATCTTACTCTATTTGGTTTTATGGACTGATAGGAGGTATGTATACTTATGGATTAAGTGTCCTTGTTGGTAAGATAGTGTGTTACCTCCATATACCAATGCAACCAGGGTACCTTTGTGTTCTTAAGTTAATAGTCGGTAGGATACTATGATGCCTTAGTACATCGGTATGACTAAAGTACCTTAGTGTCTCTAGGTTAATTAATCTTCCCTTAAGTAAATAAACAAAAAAAGAAGGAAGGAATTGATTGATGGTTTACTTGACTATTAGATTATGGGATGGGTCGGTAACAACCTTTTTGCCTACCTATGGTTAGGGTTCTAAATGAGTCGAGCCAAGCCGAGCCGAATACCCTCAGACTCAGGCTAGGGCGCGGCTAGTTTAACTAAACGAGTCTAACAAAAGGTTTAGGCTTTGCTCATTTAACTAAATGAGTGGGTCGAGGTGAGTTTTTAATGAGCCGAGCCGAGCCGAGTGAAGCTCACGAACCAAAGCTAAAAAATGAATCGAGCCTCACTTTTTTTTAGCTCGAGCTCAACTTATTTAACTTAATAAAAGAGCTAAACCAAGTCGAGCCTAATACCGAACTGGCTCAACTCATTTATAGCCCTACCTGTGGTTCGGTAGTAGCCCTTGTTTCTACCAGTAGTTCAATAATAGTCTTTGTGCCTACCTGTGATTAAGTAGAATCCTTCATGCCAACCTGTGATGCTATGAGTTATTATTAGTCTGTGTGGGTGAGCCTACTTGTGTTATGAGATTTGTTGGTATCGATAATAAGCCTTGTGATAGTGGGTATGATTTGAGGATGTTTTTATTTCTAATTATACTGTAAAGAGCATCTCTTAGATGTTCCATTGGTAAGTTTCAATTAATTTTAGATGAACGAGCATGAGTAGTATATGGCCTTAGTGGTATGTGGGTATATGAATGATTATCGTATTTTAATTGATGTATGTATAATTTGATGTTTTATACCATGTATTATTGTGATGCCTTACATGTGTTCTATGTTGTTTTATTTTTCATTTTGGTTTAGTATAAAGGGTTACCTAGTACCATTGTATTGAAGGGTTTCTTTGTGGGCCCTGCCTATTTAATGGGCATTGGTCTTTGTAGGTTAGCTTTCGAGTTCAGTAAAAAGCTGATAGTTCATTGTGAGAGTCTAGGGCTATGATCCAGTGTCTTTTGGTATATTTGATTTCAGTTGCATTTGGGACGCTTGTATCCTTTTATCTTTCTCTCTCTTAAATTTTGTAACCACTGATGTTACTTTTAGTTAGCATGACATTTTTATGATATCCTCCATTTTGTTTTTGTAATCATGTTATTAATTTAAGTGGAGTAATGATTTTAACATTAGCACTTGGTATGAGAATGGTAGAGGAAGTTAGACTTGTACCAAGTGTGGCAATAACACCCTTTGTTTTTATGGTTTTAGGTTCTACGCTTAACTTTGTAAATAAAATTTTCAAGTCCTAAAAACCTGGGTGTTACAAGTAATAATGCATAAGATATTGATCACTTAAAGTAAAAGATCAGACGAGTTAGGATTGAGGTGTTGAGTCCATTCCACCTGCTTAATAATGGTGGCAATGAGCATTTTACCTTAGGAAGTGTTTTAGACTGTTCCATCAACTAAATAATAGTGGTCGGGAGCGGGTTGCCCTAAAAGGTGTTGAGTTAATTCTACTAGGTAAATAATAGTGGTCAAACACATGTTGTCCTGAGAGGTGTTTCAATCTATTCTATCAAATTAATAATAGTGGGGTCCTAAGCTCGACATAAATAATAAAATAGATGGTGACATTATCAAATGATGGAAATATGGACTCAGTTATTCCCTTGTATTATATCATGTTTAAGCTTTTTGGCTATGTGTCTTTTATGTGATCTTATGTATTTTTACCCTCGCTTGACTATATTATCACCTTAATCAATACATAATGTACTTATTATCCTTCTTATGGGTGCTACTTATTCCCATGAGTAGACGACCTAAATATTTTTATGTAGGTTAATGAGGACCTATTAGATGACTTTGTTGCTTATGATGTCTTACTCGGGGAAGGGGGATCATTTGTCCTTGGGGCTGGATATAGAGTAATGTTATCCGACTATTCACTTTTGGTTTGAATACCTTTTGGATCTCTAAGTTTTCAATGTATTCCTTTTTATATATTTTGATATTTTACTCGGAATTAACCTCTAAACTCATATTTAGTTTTATGAAGTTATCTCATTCTCTATTTATTAAATTTTAAGTCTTACCTATTTTTTCTTATATTCGATGTAAGGATGGTATGTTAAGCCAGACTATGTCAAGTACGACAATAACACCCAAGTATATTGTTATTAAGCTTTCACTAAAATGAAATTTTTAGTAGTAAATTTTAGGGTGTTATATATAATATGTTAATCATGAGCTCTAAGTTATATTATCTAAGTATGTTTTATACCATGCTATTATGTGACCTCAATATGTAACATGAGCCATTACCTTATTTTAGGTAGTTTGTTTTACTAGTATTTCACCGTACTAATACTACATTTATATGGTCACTGTGATGATGTGACTTCTATTCTAATAAGTAGAGAACAATTTGTAGGGTTGTGATTATTAGTTAAAGTATTTTGAGGATGAGGGTGTAGGCCAGTAACTGGCCATTACTTGGGAATCAAGGGTTATATTCTGATTTAGTTAAGAGTTAGGCTAACTAACTTAAATTATTTTTATCCACTATATTCAGTGCTTTGCTTTTTTTTTCGGGTTATTTAAACTCTTAACATTAATTTATGTATTTGGATTTTGTAAATCACTCTCCTCTTCTATATCATTTTCATCCTTGTTATTACTATTATATTGTTAGTGCATACATAACATGTTCATGGTTTCATTTTGCCTGATATTAAATATGTGTTCTATGATGATTACACATCTTCCATGATTGATGTGGTAGTGATATCCCTCAATTTTACTTTATTACACTTATGTATTGTCTTCAAAATGATTTTTTTTTATTTTAAAATTTGGAGTTACAAAAATCAACAAAAAACCTTTTTTTTCTATCTAAAGCATAACTGTGCGGATAACGTGTTATGATATTGAGAAACTCAAATACAAATAATAAGACAAGATAGAGGGAAAAAAAGAGAGGATAGAGTCTCTTATTTATTCATAAGCATGAGTATTCTACCATTTACAATCTGTCATATCTTATATATATAGTACCCATACTTATTATATCAATTATGAAAGAGATAAGAGAATATGGAAAGCGATCGAGGAGATGAAGAGTTGAGGGTTATAACTATAATAGGAAAAGTTGTTAAAACTAATAGTAATAATGAAAGTTTAAAAACTAGAATACAATGTAATACACATTTATAATATAACATAGAATATTTGCAACATTACTAACATTTTCACAAAATGTGTGTGTATAAATGCATATATATGATCATGTATTAATCAAACGATGAATGGAAAAGAAATCAAATAGGCACTAGAATAACATTATCACTGTTAAGTTAGCACTCAAGATGCTTCTACTACACGAAATATGAGAATGTCCATTAGTATTTCTAATAGAATGGAGCTTTAAACTTCTCACATCTTACAAAATAATCTCAACCTTACTATGAAGGACATGCAATTACCTATTTGCATAAAGGAAGGAGGTTTACGACAGTGTAGGCTACATATTATTAAAACTAATGAAGAAAAAAAAATGTTGTACATATAATTAAAAGTAATAAAAATAATATATATAGATATATTTTCAAACCATAACTAAACTACATTTAAAATTTTAAACCAAACAGTAAACTAAACAATTTGATTTACAATTTGGGTCGTAATATGTTCACCCCTTAAGTGGGGTGGTCCAAACTTAGAATCATTTGGTGTTTTTTTTTAAAAAAAAAAACTTAAAATTATAATATTATATTTTAAGTCTAAAGTTTTAGTTTTTTGGTGCATTTTTCTAAGTAAATCATAAAAATAAAAATTCAAAAATATATATATTAAGGCAAATAATATTTAAATGGATTTTTATCCTATTTTTTTTTTTAAAATAAATTTCTTGTAGGCAAAGCTCGACATTAGAATACTTGCGGCTTCCGAGACATGTACGAGAATACATACAAATTTGCAGCGACGTAGTAGTAGTATTTTTCTTACAGAGAAATTAAAAAAAAAGATGCACCAGTTATATATTTAATATAATTATTATATATTTTTAATATATCTTAATACATATATATATATATATATATATATATATATATATATTAAAACGTACTAAAAGTACATATTAAATATACAGTGTACTTAAAATTAGAATCATCACATATATATTTACTACAATTATAATATACTTTTAATATATATTTATTACATTTATAAAAATATACTAACTATGCATTTGATATATACATTAAATTGGATAGACCAAGTTTACGGAATAATTTCTCACAAACCGATGATCATGAATCGAAAAAGTCGGGGCTCATCCAAAAGGTAAGCCGGTAGTCACTCCTTATAAGTAGGAAAAAGCGAGAGCATTTGTAAGGGTTTGAAAACGGTAACCGAAGACCTTTTCATTCTTATAGTTTGAATCGGAGGCTAGTCAAAATTTTCACACTAGGGCTCTGGTTTGATCATTCACCCAGTATCAAAGATGTCGTCAAGGCCGTACAAGATATCAAGGGTTGGCTCATCTCCCTGCATTCTGGATTTTTAACAACTCTTCTCTAAAACTTAATGAAAACTATCAGTTTTGATTTTGATTATCTTTACCAATTTTTGATCGTCGCAGCCCGCATTATTTATGTTTATTTTGAATTTTGATTTATTCAAATTGAAAACATCAATTGGAGGAGCTTTGAGATTCAATGTCAATCGAAGAAGAAAGAGTTAGATATTTTGATTATCTTCTTCTTATGAACTTCATGAATAGTTCCTAGTTGCCCAATTTTATAAATTGTCAAATAATGAAATTTTCTTTGGACGTGATTTCTTTGATTTTTGTTTATACGAAATCAATTTAGGTCTGATTGCTGAGTTACTTATCTTTTGATTTTGACATGAAACCGATTGAATTTCCGGTCCGTTCGGATCATTTTATGCATAAAAATAATCATACAGACAACTCATTTATTAAACATTGCCTATATGACGTAGGGTGTAGATGACGTACCAACATCATCTTCATCAATTAGTATATGCAGCACCGACAGCAAGGATCTCATTAGTGAGTTGCCGGATGAAATTCTCGGTGAAATGTTGGGGCGTTTGAAGCTGAGGGATTCTGTTAGAACTAGTATTTTATCACATAGATGGAGGAAATTATTCTCATCGTCGCTGCTTAAATTACAATTTAACTGGGGTAACATGTTTCAGACCGATCCTGCTCGTGAAACTCCTTGTGCAGGTCGATTAGACTGTAGAGACGAATTTGTTCGACGGGTTGATCAGTTCCTCGAATCTTATGGCAATCATCATTGCAGATCTTTTAAACTGCGTTTCTGCCTTGGTAGAGAATACGCTGATGATGTTGATCGTTGGGTCCGTATTGCCCTGACAAAAATGGGTTTAGAGACTTTGTCGCTTAAGCTGTGCTGTGGCAGATATTGTGTCAGATGGAGGAAGCTTCGCGAGGAACATAAATCTGAGGACATGCCTATTTTCCGAGACTATCATTTCCAGGATAGCTTGAAGGTCTTGTTCTTGAGTGGCTTCTGTCTGGCACCAACATTTCCCACCTCTAGCTACCTGGGACACTTGGAGGAACTTGCACTGCATTATGTGTGGCTATCACCGTCATGTGACATGCAAAGTGTGTTATCAGCCACGCCAAGACTTACTGCGTTGCAGTTGAGGCATTGTATCGGCCTTCCTGTCGAACTACATCTTGGGTCCTTAACTCTTTTCAAGAGTTTGGTTACGTATGATTGCCCTGGTCTAACGAAAATAGTTCTGCCAAATAATAAGAGCCTCACTGAGATTGTTTGCTGTTCTAAATTTGTTTCATGCGATTCAAGTGGTATCCCGCGCATTAGTCAGCTGCGTCGGTCTGAGAATATTGAAGGTCTTAAGTATATGACAACTTATCTTCCAGACGATCATCCCAACTTGACCAAATTGGGTATCTTCAGTAGAGCTGACTCGGTATAAAGATGCTCCTATGTTAAAGATAAATCTTTTGATTGTGGCTGCATCTGAGGTGTCCCCCCCCCCCTTCTCCTCTTTCCAGCTATTCTGTACCCTCTTATACTGATAATGGCTGCTTCTCAATGCAGAACGCATGCATACCAGAAAAAATACCCACATTTCATTATGTTACAGAACTACAATTATCTCTGTGGTCAAAAGAAACGCAATTTGACCTCTCGAAGATGGATTCTATCCTCAAAGCCTTTCCCCTACTGCGTGGACTTCTACTGTCGGTGAGTTCATGCATGCTGTTAGACGTCCATATATTAGATTTTTCTATTTATCAGTGCCTTACTTGTCCGGCATTAGTCCCGTCAATAATGTCGAGTGTTGAAAGATAAATGAGGTGAGCTGACAAAATACAAATTCGTCACTGTAGCATAGAAAACTCGACCTTCCTTTTTTTATCAGTTGAGCTGTAGCATTGAAGTATGTGTGTTTGGTTTGCTGCACGTAAGGATACGGTGGCTTTTGTTTCGGCTGCTGCATGGTAAATTTAATGATTGGGTCGGAGCACAGAGAAGATACTGTTAGTTCTAAATACTATATCTAACAGTTACTCTTATTTCCACGTTGTAACAAGTATCTATCCTGTTTGTTATGAAACCAGCAAGCATGAGCTGCTATATTATATGTATCATATATGCAATGAAACAAACCGATCACCCCTCTACAGTTACTACAATGATGGATCACTATCTGTTCCCTTTCCTTTCATTTATTTATTTATTTTTGTGTCCTTTACCCTCATTCCATTTCTTAAAGCATGCCCACGCTTATAGTAAAACTATTATGGATCCAATCCATCATATTCTTAACAAATTTGATTTAAGGCCCGTTCTCTTGTTTTGTTTTTGTTAATTTGGTTGGAAAATTGTGTTATATTATTATTATTATTATTATTATTATTATTATTATTATTATTATTATTATTATTATTGTTGTTTTTGTTGTTTTCATTATTAGTAGTAGCCAGTAGTGGAATATGATCTTGTTTAATTTTCTTGAATTTTTTGTTGACAATAATGATCTGATCTGATCTGAAAAAAGGAAAGAAAAAAAAAAGCCCTTTACCTTCGCTTCACCTCCACCAAGGAATAATAGAGTTTAGAAACACGGATTTAAGTACAAACGCGATTGAGTATTATGAGAACAAAGATTATTTAATAATAATATTATTATTTTATACTTATTGTTCAAATATGGTGACTTGATCCACTGATATTACTATTCTCGATGTTTAACTTGTAGGCACGACATTTCGGAGTCTCCAACCCAGGGAGTCTACAACATAGCCATTGTGTCCATAAACATCTGGAGGTGGCTGTCGTTCATGGATATATGAAATCAGCGGAGATCGAGTTTGCTACGTTTTTGTTGAAACAGGCTACTGCTTTACGGCGTTTGACTCTTGCAAACGGCGGACTGCCGCCAGGGGGTCGTTGGGATAAAAAAGACCGCCGAGCGGTTCGTGATCGGTTGCAAGGGTTGTCGAAGGCCATTATTAAGTTTCGAGGACGACATGAGACTTAGGTTATCATGTTAGTGCGATTAGAATTTTCATTTTTCTCTGTCTCCGTATTTTTCTTTTGACAAATTAAATCCGACTATCGTATGCACCTAGAAAGACAAGTTAAATCCGACTATCGTATGCACCTAGTAAGACAAGTTAAATCCGACTATCGTATGCACCTAGTAATGTCTTACATACTATTTTATTTTACATGTTAATTATTACTCTATCCTTATTTAAAATATATATGTGTATAAAAAATACACATTTTTTAAAAACAATTATATTTTTTGATGAAATACACTTCTTTAATATTATAAATACACAATTTACATAATACACACACACCACACTTTTTAAATATCTATTTTCTATTAAAATAATAATACACATTTTTATCAAACGAGTTATAAATAAATTTATTTAATATGCTTTTTACTTATTAGATGTGTATTCTTAATTATAAACAAATCTATATAACACACATCTTATGTATGGTTGCATATAAGGTAAAATAAAATTATATGATGCACTAGGTGCATATTGGCGTACTATGCATGGATTGGCATCTTTTTGGATGCCTATTCCTCTAGAATATCTATCTTTTAAATAAGGTACTCTATTGTGGAAATAGAGGGATATAAGTCATCTTTCAAGTTTTAATAAATATATTTATTGTCATATTTTCTAATTTATCATTTACCATCTAACAATAAAATTGTTCAAGATCATATAGGGCATTTTAGTAATTTTATGTATCATTTACTCTAATCTTTAATGTTTCTTAATTTACGTATTCAAAGATTATAGGTCCTCCATTGTGAAACAGATGGAGTATAATTAAGTTTTAACCTTATTACTCTAAAATAACCTATTATATCTCTTAGAGTTTTAATGATTCCAAATATTTGAGTATGATTGCATCTGTATTAGACCATATATTTATACATTTTCTTGTGAAAACCAATGAGAATGGTTGTTGAGAACATTTCCTACATATGCTTAACAAGACAACAATCATATTCGAGAGGTACAAAAGGTTAAAGTTGAATTGAGAAGACTTAAAGAGAGCCAATGTACCAGAAACAATATTGTAACTATCTAGAATGACTAACTATGCAACTCGAAGAAAGAATGCTCAAAAGTACAAGATTAAATCCTAAAACTAGGTCAGACCTAGACCCGACCCAACAACAAATATTAGAATAAGTTGATAATGAAGTGATGTCCTGACAAAGAATTAGAAAATTCAAGAAAACACGTGAATCAATTAAGATTTCACAATATTTACTAAATAGAAAGGAATAAAAATTATATAAAAAAAGATTTATTAGTGGAAGAAAAGAATGAAGAAGAAAAGGAAAGATTTTCTAGTAAGGAAATTTATGATATAATATTTGAAGTCTACAAAATAAGATGGAAATCAAGATTTACTAAGATCACGCTAGTAAAAAAAAGGATTGGCATGCAAATTCATTAAGGACCAAGAAGGATAAAACTCCAAAAGTTCATGAATGCAAATCTAATGTACAGTTATATGAGAAGATTTTAACAAGTGTGAAGAGGTGTGTTGCATGACAAAATAATGGAGGAAGAGGCCGAACCCAAAAATAATAAGAAGAGGAACAAGTGTGTCAACATAAGAGAATAAATTAACCCAAAAATAATGGGCACAATATGTTTTATTAATTATAATTATTGTACCTTTTGAAATAAATTAACAACCATCTTTACCTTTTTATTATAATTTATTGTAAAATACATTTAAATAAAATGAAATGTATATCTAAAACTGTTGACGTATATTCTTCCCTCTTTTCTTTGGTCGAGACAAATTATATTCCTAGTGGGTCCTTAAGAAAAGAAGGTTTTGTTAAATTTGCTATATACATGTAAGGCCTATTCTCTTTGTTTGATTACTCTGGTCTCATTTTTTTTTAAAAACATAATGATATGTTGTTGTTGTCGTGATTGTTGTTGTTATTGTCACGATCCATATTATTATTATTATTATTATTATTATTATTATTATGACTACTATTATTATTTTATATATTATTTTTATTATTACCAAAATTTTATACTAACTTAATCTGACAATGAGGTGGGGAAAACCACCCTTGAATTTGTCCAACATAAAAAAAATGTGTACTTTAAAGGTACCTTTACCTTTGCTATGGTGGTAACATATTTATGGCTTTGGGCCGAGTGATCTCCAAATTGGTCGCAGCATGGCATTTTCCTCTCATGGAGTATTTGCATAGAGTAAAAATAACTTGTGACTTAGCTTTTAAGTTATTAAAGTCAGCTTTTGATGATAATAATAATAAGAAGGAGAAGGAGAAGAAACAAAACTCCGTTTGGAAGGTATTAAAATTACTTTTATCTTATCAATAATTGTATTATTGTTATTTTGTTTCCAATATTATCTTATTATTCCCCTCCACAGATATTATATTATTATTCAAGATGTGATATGATCCAATTAAACAATGATTAAAAAGCAATCCATAAATGGTCCCAAAGAAGAGATAAGAGCCCCCCCCCCCCTACAAAATGACCTAAAATCCACAAAATGGAGAATGATTACCAGTACACCGATCCACATGCCCATTCAAATCAAATTCTAAAAGTGAGATAGAATCGGGCCTCCTCGGTTGAACAAGAGAATAATCCATAAAGAAAAAGAGACGACGCAGGCATCCAAAACAAAAATATTCTCAGGCTTACTAATTGAAAACGAAAAGATATAGAAAGGCAAAAGGACAAAAGAAAAAAGAAAAAAGAAAAGATTAAAGGTGGAGAGTAAAGTGCTTAATCATTGAATCAGTCCTTCGTGTGAGACAAATGCTTGCTCGGGTGGTGGGGAATATTTTTATTTTTGTTTTCCCCGTCACCGGGCTACGGTCCGGCTTTTATTCCTCGCCTCCCGATGCAGACAACCACATCCAAACCATACTCCTCCCTCTCCCATGCCAGCCCGCAAAACAAAAATCACCCCACCCCACTTCTTTCTGCTCCCATGTTCTTTTCTTTTCATTCCTCATCACACCTCCTTTTACCTTTCCTTTTCAGACTGGCATATAATATAACTATATAAACATATGTTTCCCTACTTTGAAATTTTGTTCCCAAAAACACAAAATCATAAGCGCGCTCCCAACGAGGTGTCGAAGCGCGTGCAGACAGACAGTGACCTTAAAGTACAGCCACCATTGACGCAGATCCATTTCGGGAGCAACAAAAGGGTGGAAGAGTCCGGCCACCGGACCAACCCGATACTCTCTGAGCCGATCAAAACCTTGGTGGAAAAAAATACAAACAAACGCAGGCCAGGGAGCGTGGAGCCAGCAGCAGGCAGCAGCAATGTAAGTATGTAACTAAACTAGCCGCCCTGGGTAGTGGTTGTGTTGACATCCTTGAGGAGCCCCACAACTTGTTGCATGGTGGGTCTCTTCCCCGGCACCTCAGCCGTACACAAGTACCCGACTCGTAGGCACTCCACCATCTGGCTCACCCACCCGCCCTCCATCATCACCCTCAGCCTGGGATCAATCACCTGATCCACGTTCCCGTTCTTCACCAACTTCCTCACCCGACCCACAACCCCGTCCTCGTCCGCCGGCTTCCCCGTAAACAACTCGATCAATATCAGACCAAAGCAGTAGACGTCATCCTCCGTCGTGGACCCAGCGCCCGACCTTCCGGACCCACCTCCGTACACAGACAGCCCGAAATCCGATATGCGCGGCTCGAGGCCCTCGGTCAGGAGGATGTTGGAAGGCACGAGGTGGCCGTGGACCAAGGGCTTGGAACGGGCGTGGTGGAGGTAGGCGAGGCCGCGTGCTATGCCTACCGCCATGCGGTGGCGAGTGTGGAAGCTTCGTTTCTCCGAGGAAGCGGTGGGGACGGGGAGGTGGTGGTCGCCTGCTGTCACCGTGGGGTTGGTGTGGTAGTCCCAAGTGTCCGTGCTCCAGTCGTCTACGTCGGGCATGCCCGGCGGGAGGTCGTGTAGCCAGCTGTGTAGGTCTCCGTTCGGCATGTACTCGTTGAGGATTAGCTTCTCTTTCCCTGCGGAGAGCAGTAGTTCAATTCATATGGGGTAATTAGTAAAGTATGAAACAAGTGATATTAGTAGTATTATAATCAATAAGGATACGAAGTATGAAACAAAGCATCAGGATATTTGGATACTCCCGAATCATATAATAATTAATAAGTAGTAGGGCGCTTACCATCTCCATGAGTCCATTCCTATTTATAGTATACGAAGTCCATTATATATATATATATATATATATATAGTGGAACCAACACGCAAATCAAACCAAAGAGTCAAAAGACAGAAAAATACAGACGGCATTAATTTGCTTTCAGTTCTAACCGCAACCACTTTGAATAAAAAATAAAATTATATATCATCATAGGTAACATACATATCCTACTACTATAAATGTTAACAGTATCTCTCAGGTCATGAAACTACTAATATATTAGGTCTAACCGTGATGTGAAATGTCCACAAACGACACTTTCGTCTCGTCTCCATTCCGAAAATATTTTTTCTTTTAAAAATTTTTCGATATCAAAATATATATTAAAATTAATTAATTTTTTATTTTTTATTTTTTAATATTAATAAATTTAACCTATTTTTTAAAAAGATATAATATATATATATATATAATTTTTTTATACTTTCTGTATTTTTAACAAATGACATATATTTCTTTCCGTTTCTCCGTACAACACAGCGCCGGTGATGCCCCGATATTATAAGGTCCAAGGACATCTATATGACACAACATCTGTATGATATTAGTTAGTTTTACGCTAAATCCACTGATAAAGTCCGACGACATCCTAGTTCTAGTTGACAGAAGAGGAAAGCAAGTTAAGTTGAGAGATGAGTCCGTAATAACTGGATGCTTGCTTATAGCTTATCCCTACCCTACCCTACCCAACCCAACCCAACCCAACCCCTGCCCTCTGTTTCTAGCACTACTTGCTTGGTACAAATAAAACTATCTCGTGTTAGCTTATCTCTTGCTATTTCTAGCACCACCCACCTGAATGCGTGAATCAGAAATTTGGCACATGGGGTGGGGGGGGGGGGAGCGAAGGTTAAGTACTTTTTAACTATATCTTTGGAGAGTGATATTAGTTATTATCCTCGGTTATTTTATTTTAATTTGTTTAATAAATTAATTAGGTTCATTGCGTAAATTAAAGATTAAAAAAATATTATCAAATACTCTCCCAAAATTAAGCTTCGGAATAAAAAAAAAACAAAAAAATTCAAAACTAGCAGCCAGTAGTGCAGTACATTTAACTCGACAAAGTTAACTAGCTGGCTGCCGGTCACAGCAAGAAGAGACGCAAAAACCGAAGTGCAGTTTTGGCGTACTCTGCCTCCACCTCACCCTTTCGGTATCGGGTATCATCATCTCTAGACTCTGCCCAGCTACTAGTACCTTCAAGCACTGCCATCCACAGTCCATTACCAATTTTATCAGTTACCAGTTACCAGTTACCACCCTCCCGTTCCCCCACCCCCGGGTGACCGTAAAACACCATCGCTCTGTACGACAGACCGTCATCATGATTCACCAATCCCCCCACCCCACCCTCTCTTCTCTCTCTTTTCATTTTTTTTATGAGCGTCATGAATGCTCCCCCTATTAAATACCAATGAATGCTTCGTACAACAACAAACCAAACGACATTTACTACTCCTGCTGTCGATCAGTCATTCAGTCCCCGTAGCCTTTAGCCATCAGCTAGTAGTATACGTATGAGATTCGAATTCGAATTCGAATTATTCACGCTATATACATACTGACCTACGAGTATTAGATTCTGGTGACAAATGACTATCGATTAATATTTATTTATCATCAAAATAATAAATGATAATATTTTCTTAGTTTTTTAAAACCATCATTAACACACACACACACACACTCTCTCTCTCTCTCTCTCTCTCTCTACTAAAACGAAAAGAAAAAATTACAGTAGAACAGACATAAATTAGGATAGTAAAACAAAAAGAAGGGTAGTAAAATAAAGAAGACTACGTACGTACCAGCGATACAGTATCCAGCAATGGGCAACAAATTAGGATGCCTAAACAGAGCCAGTTCTTCAAAAACCGAGACGGCTTCCCTCCTCTCCAGTCTCCTGAACCCTTCCAGGTACTCCAACACCTTCACCGCGACGTGTAGCTCGCCGGGCAACACGCCTCTGTACACAGGACCGCACTTCCCTTCTTCCCCTAACTGTGATTCCCTGCCGAAACGACAGGTCCCGACGATTAGATCTTTGAACGTAATGTAGTTGATCAGCGGTTTCTCGAACATGACTACGGGGGCGCTCGTGGGCTCTTTGATGTCGGCCGCCCACGAGGAGCCCGATTCCGTTTCGAACGAGAATGGGCCCTGGAGGGCGGATTTGTTCTGCGCTGTGGGTTTGGAGGATGAAGGGGAGCTTGGGACGTCCGAGGCGGATGGGAAGGGGAAGCTGTGTTGGTTTAGCGGTTTTGATATTGCCCATTTGGTTTTTTGACGGCGGAGGCTGCGGGTGCGGCAGTAGCAGAGGAGGGTCAGCAGGAGCAGGGAGGAGAATAAGAATGCGGATGTTCCGATTGATATGACCTTGATTAGCTTCTTTCTTTTGTTTATTTTGTGGTGGCGGTGGTCGCTCTGTTTCTGAGAGGTGGTTTCGGGTGCGCTTTTTGAGTTGTTCGGATGGTGGTGGTGGTGAATGTGGTGGGTTGTGGCCGGCGGCGGTGGTGTTGTAGGTTCTCCAGAGTTCGATGATGGCGATGATGCCGTATGATAAGTATGCGTTCCGTTGGACAAGGAACTAGCCGTAGTACTGAAATTCCCCGCTCTGATAAAAGCCGCTTTCCCAAATATCTGTCGATACTTATTAACGGTGACGACATCCCCATAAAATCTATTGAACGACACATTCAGGAAACTCAATCCATCCAACCTCGGAAAATCAGTAGGAAACTCACCTTCCAAATCATTCTCCGACAAATCCAAATACTTCAAACCGTTCAATCCTTTAATCCCACCGCCGCCGTCTAACCCTCCGGTGACATTACACCTCTTCATATTCAGAACCTCGAGCATTCCTCCTAGCCCACTAAACCCGCCCCTCGGAATTTTCCTCAAACCGTTGCCCGAAACATCCAAGTAACTGAGGTTCGTAAACCCAGAAACCCCGATTAATTTCGTGAATCGATTATTCGAGGCGTCGAGGACCTGGATTCCCGAGGGGGAGGAAGAGGAGGAGTTGGGGTGTTTGAAGCCGATGGTGCCGCCGAAGTGGTTGTTTGAGATGTTGAGCTTGCGGAGGTTGGGGTTGTGGGACCAAAACCAAATGGGTATGTTGCCTTGAAGTGAATTGTTTGAGAGATCTATGGTGTGGAGTTGGGTTAAGTTGATGATGTATTTCCAAGAGATTGTGCCGCTAAGGTTCTTCGATGGGAGGAGAAGCTGGGTTATTGGCGATGCCAGCGGTGGTGGGCAGTCGGAGGAGGAGTTGGTGTGGAGGAGGAGAGATGGGGAGAAGCCGGAAACTGCGCTGAAGGCTTTAAGGAGTAAGGATGTTTCTGTATTGTTGACTGAGAATGTGGTGTTGCATGTTGTTGGAGTTGAGCAATGCGTGATAGGGAGGGCGGAGAGGAGTATGAAGAGGAGGAATGTGGGAGGGAAATTGTTTGCTTCCATTTCTTTCTCTAGGACGAGTTCATGGTATGGAATGGAATGGTGTGGTACGGTGACCAGAGTGGGGGAGATGAAAAGAGGTTTTGCCCTGGTGCGTGTTGGGTGGTGAATTTAATGGGGGAGTGAGTTTTTGATTCTGCTTTTAATTAGGGTGGGCGAAGAGGGAGAGGGCGGAGTAGGGTGGACTGGTATGGTGGTTTTGGTGAGAAATGTGAATGTTTTGGTTAATTTTTAAATTATTTTGTCCTGCATTAAAAATTGAAGGGAGGTAGAAGTCTGAGGAGGGGGGTCAGATGGGTAGGTATTATTATTAGACTGGTGGAGTCAGTCAATTAGTGGTATCTTTTTTTTTTTTTTTTTTTTTTTTTTGGGTTTCATTCTCCTTGTTCTTTTTGTTCTGTGTGGTTCAGCTGCATCTGCGAGACGATGTATCCCATGATACTGGGCTACCTTGATATATAAAAACAAAGTGACGATTGGCTTCTACTGCCTTGTCTTCGTGTGGGTATTGAATGTTACCTGATAAACTATTTGTAACTTATTCAAATTAATTTATTAAAAGAAAATCTATATAGTAAATAACTTTTTAGGAAAAAAATTTATTTATGGCTTAATAAGTTAGTTTTTAAAGAAATTATTTCAAATACATTATATTTTATAAGCTTTCAACAATATTTTTAACTAATTTTATCATATATGTTATTAATTTGTTTTCTTTGATTCTTAATTTTTTTTACCATTTTTATTTAGGCCACTTAAAAATACTTGTTTTCAAATTCTTTGTAATACCTAGTCACGGCCTCCCTTAGGTTAAGTCCTGGTTAGCATAAATAAGGGAATAAAATTTCTATATCAAAAAATAAATAATATCATTTAATTTTTATATAAAAAAGTTTATTTTGAAAAAATTAATAGATTATTTTTTATTTTTATCTGTATTTTTCTAATTATGTATACATTAAATATTTTGCTAGTATTTTTTTAATAAAGAATGTAATTGTAATTTTAAGAATATTTTTATTATTGTTTAAGAAAATATATAAACTGACAGTAATTTTATCAGAATCAAGGAAATTTAAAAACATGTGTAGTCATTTCATTTAAGGTGACCGATCCGATAGACAATTGCTTCATTGAATCCGATCGACGGCTTCTCGGTTCTTGGCTTTTCAATTCCATCCAATTTTGTCGATCATAATTTTTTTTTACAATAATATTTTATTTTTTGGTAATACAACTGGCCATAATTGAGGCTCTTACGTTGTGCACTTAAATGACAAATTGACAACCTCTATCTTTAACCACTTCATTTGCTTCCACTAATCGTAGTTGCTGTCAGCCTGATCCATCTACGGCTCGCTCTAGCCCCCTCGTCAGGTTTCAACCAACTCCAACTCTTCTTCTCTAATCTCGAAGTTTCATTAATTTTGATGGTTCCCTCAAGCTAAATAATTAATGAGCTTATATGGCTATTAATGAAAGTATGTCATCCATTTGTTCGTGTGTGTGTGTGTTTTTTTATTTTACCCTCAATTCAATTTATTACTTGGCTTAAATTTTTTTATTGTTTCCGGATATTTGCTTATATATGTCTTTATAAGAATACATTGAGTTGGGATGGATCGCTATGGTTCCAAGATACACTGAATTTATTTTTCTTTTTCAATTAATTTTAAATGTGATATTTATGTTCATAAGTATACATTGAGTTGGGATGGATCACTTCACTTCCATGATACGTCCAATTATATTTTTCTTCTTAATATTGTTGCCGTTTTATTTTTTAGGTATACTTTTATTTTTATATACTCTTGTGAAGGCCCCATTTGATATGTTTGGCCTCAATATTTTTAACACGACCCTTTAGTTAAGTGTCATTTAGAATGTCATATTATTTTTATATTATCTAATAAGTTATTTTGTCTTATTATTTTAAAAATTTTGTAATCTTATTATCTACTACATATTTATAATTTATTCTTAGTTAATAAATAAACCCTAAAAATGTGCATAAATACTTTTAAAACATTATACTATTTAAGTTAAATTATAAATATACCTTTAATAAATCACCACACCCATCTCCCCCCCCAAAAAAAACATGCTCATCTTTAATATTCATCATTACTTGTAATACTCTTATTTTTCAAAAACAATTGACTAAAAAAATATATGTGAAAGTTAAATACAATAAGGATATAACTAGTGTAAGTAGACACTACTATTCTGCTTACACTACTTATTAATACTAGATAAAATAATAAAATATATCAAACTTTGTTATTAACTACAAAAAATAACAATGTCTAACAAACTCAACAAAGCAATTGAATGTAAAATGGAAATTGAAACAATTAATACAACTAGAATATATGAAAGTAGTCAATAGCAATAAATAGGACTATACAAATAATTGTCTTTCTCACCATATATGCCATCCACACCTTAAACATATTTATACTCGATCTGCACTAAGTTATCTACTCACTACATACATCATAGATCATCACAACCCCATTTGAAACACATAACAAACTAAAAAAACAACTAAGTAACACGTTATTATAATATAACATAGGATTGACATATATATATATACATCGAATTATATAAGAAAACCAAATAGGAATAAATAAAACATCAGATTATTTATCTTTACTTTAGATGATCACAATATCCAATTATTTAAGTGGATGAGCCAACCAATGATTCATTTGGAAAAACAAAGCCTAAACACCTATCACCAACCACAGGAGGATTAGAAATCACACATGGGTTATACCAATGGGCATAGTGTAAAGGGGATAATAAAAGTTCGAAGACCTACCACCTCGGTCATTTTATCTTTAAGTGTGCACACCCCCTTAATAGAGTTTGGAGAAACCTATAGTTAGATGAGGAGCCTTTACTAAAAACTGCTGGAAATAAATAAGCATCTATAATAGAAAAGGAAAGGCTATTATGGATCTCCAACTTCAGGAAACCAAACACGAAGGACCCAAAGCTCACTTGTTCTACTTAAAGTATTAATGTCTTATTAAGGTGATCACACAATGCACACAAGCACCTATTCTTCATTAAATCTCTTTCTTTTACTATCCACTTTCTAAACATGAAAATTTTTTAAAATAAAAAACTCTCCAAAAACCGTAAATTTTCAAAAATAGAAAGGTCCAGCTAGAATAACCATCTTTCCAAAGCCAACTCAAATCTTTAACTAGAATATTGAAACCACACGTATATTAAAATATCAAGCATGGTCAACCTAGGTCAAACATTAATATTTAGTGTTAACATAACTACTAACACTCAAGTATTGGTCAAAACTAACACGAAACACCAAAAATTCAATTCTGTAAGTTATACTAATTTTTCATACTCAACCAATACTTACTATAACCCCATATGCTTTTCGTGCATAAATCAAAATGATCAAACAATAATTTTTATAAATAAAAAAAACCTAGACTTCAAAGACTTCTTTTTGATATATAAATGAAGGGAAAACTCTTATAATTGAATTATGTGTGATTTGTGTAAAATAGTGTAAAGTTGCAGCTAAATCAAAATTGCCACATATTTAATATAAAATTATATTTTCTTAGGCTAATAATATTATATATCATGATGCATAAAATATATTCATAAAAAGGTATAAAATTATATAATAAATAAACCCCATATTTTCTAGGCATAATATTCCACACATATATAATATATGTATATTAGTTTAATAAAGTAATGTTATCGAATGTAAAATTCTTATATATAGTGTAATATCCCATGTTTTTGTAAAATGTTGGAATGAGAATTATGCTAATTTTTGGGCATGTTTTTGATTTAGTGTTATGATTTGGTTTAAGGTAGATTTTGATTTGAAATAAGGTTAGAAAATGGAATTTATTAAGATTTTCAAGTAAACTGATCAACTGGTTCGTCGTTTTAGCAAATGTTTTTTACTCGATTAAATTGATCAACTAGTTAGGGAATCGATCGACTGGTAGGCCCAAATTAATTAACTAGCTTGTCGAGTTGGGCATATTTTTGAACTCAATTTTTCTGTAAAATTTCTTATAATGAAATGGAACCTTACCAACCCATACCAAATTATCCCTAAGAGATTTTAACCTTTTCAAGATGCATTTAATCTAAAATATAGCCTTCAATTGATCTAGAGATCAATTGGGACAATTGAGGGGGAGAGATGAACTTAGTCTTGTCTTCTTCCACCTCTCTCCTTTGCACAATTCTAAGATAAATGTTTTGATCTCAAGCACAGTTCTGATTAGCTAGAAGATTCTTTCCACGCTGACCTTTCATTACCTCTCTTGTGAATTTCAATTTTGGCCTAATTGATCTGCATTCTCCAGAAATACCATTTGAGCTCTAGAGAATAGGTCAGCATATCTTAGACGAAATCCATCATTTCAGCTCCAATTCAAACAGTAAGTGTTAGGGTTTTTAAATTATTCCTGAACCCTTTGTGATTCTTCTCGATTGGTTGGCTATAAATATCCCCAACAACCCATTTTATTTACCTTTCTTTCAGCCATATAAAATCCTTAGCTATCCATATTCACCCTCTTCTAGTCCTTTTTTTAAGCTCTTTCTTATTTTAATTGTTAAGCAAGGAAGAGTTAGACTTGAAAAAAAAGATTTAGTGGTTCAGTTGAGCATTCCCAATTTTACTTTAGGTGTGATATGTTCGTTCTTCCCCCTTCCGTTTCAAGTTTGAAATTATTAAGGTTTTGTATGAAATTTCTGAGTTTAAGATTTGTTGTTTTTAATATTTTGAAAGTTGATATTTTCACAGACTAAAATTTTTGGTTTAAGGGAGTTTTTTCTATATTAAGTTCTTCTAATATTAATTATTAGTATTCCTGCATGATATGAATTTCTTTAAGTTGATTTGGTATGTTTGCATGAATGTATATAGCTTGCAAATTTGATTTATATGGGTAGATTGTATATTTTGAGTAAAAAGTATGAAACTTGATAAAAATGGGATGTGATGATTAAATATTAATTTATGTAAGTTAATTCGGTTAGAAATGTATTATACTATGCTAATACATGTTATAATGTGATTTAATGATAATTTTATAAGCATGATCTGTATGAAAATGATGGTTTAATACTGTTATAGGGCATATTGATCGACTAGTTAGGTCAAACCGATCGATTGGTTCCTAGAACAGTCGATAGGTTAACCCAACCCATCGACTGGTAAATTTGTAGAGACCTTGATCTTGCTTTATGCTTAAACCCATTGACTGATTGGGCAAAACCAATAGATTGGTCTAAGAATAGTCAATTGGTTTGTCCAAATCGATCAACTAATTTGAGAAAAAGCATGTTTGGTTAAGTCAAACCAATCAACCTAAGATCAGTTGGTTGGGCCAAATCGATCGACTAGTTTGTGATATTTGTTTCCTTTCTATTTGGTTATGCTTTGAGGCTATGTTTGGAACTAACCTATGATTATTAATAGGACAAATACAAATTTTATCATAGATTAATGGCTTAATGAAATGATTAAATGGATCATAATTTATGTCATAGTCTATGAGTATTGTAAAGGTTAAATGGGCATTCTACTTATGAAATGTAATGGTCCTTGAGAAAAGAGAAATGAAGCACATCATGTGTCTGAATAAAATATTATGATGGGCATAAATAATCACTACTAGAAATGAGGGTTTTAACGACCAACAAATTTCGTCGTTAATGGCCAAATTTTGGTTGCTAAAGCTAATAACGACCAAAAAAATTGTTGGTCGTCAGTGGTCGTTATTGCTCCCTCGTTAAAGGCTTTAACGACCAACTAAAATTTTTTGGTCGCTAAAGCAATAACGACTACATATTATGTTGGTCGCTAATGCAATAGCAACAGCGTATAATTTTGGTCGCTAAAAGTAATAACGACGAAACAAAGTATTGGTCGCTAAAAGTAATAACGACAACGTATGACGTTGGTCGCTAAAAGTAATAGTGACAACGTATAATGCTGGTCGTTCAAAATAATAACGACGAATAAAATACACTGTCGTAAATAATATTAACGACCAATTTTTTTTATCGTAATTATAAAAGTATCACACCAATAATGACTAATTTTTCCGTCAATACTAAAATTCATTCATTATTTGCGACATAATTTATTAGTCGCAAATGGCATAATTATATATTCAATAATATATATAATCAACATTTCAATATTCATCTATAACCCTACACCTATATAGATATACATATATCCATTTCAATCTTTTGAAGACCTGTACATGTATGCGTACATATATCCATTTCAATCTTCTCAAGACCTGTACCTATATACATGTATATATATCCATTTTGATCTTCTCAAATCCTGTACCTGCATACATATATATTCATTCTAACATATAGATATAATTTTGTAAATATCTGTTTATAATTAAATATTCAACTAAATATTCATACAAATAATTTGTATCAAATGTCCGATACAATTTTCAGCTATGATCAAATATAAATATATTACAAAAGAGCTACAATATGTCGTTACATTACAAAAATATCACGATTAACAGCCTCTTAAGAATTAATCATTCTATCCATCGGATACAATAGACTTGGTAAGTTTATCAAAATAAACTGGATCTGCAACTATAGAAATATAAAAATAATAATTAATATAAGTATCAAATAAACAATGACATATGATATCAAAATAAAAGAAAAACATTACGCCGAATAATAAACAATGACATTAATTCATGAAATCAGATATATAAAATGAAATCTCCAAATACAAGGAAAATAATGAAAATGGAAATAAATATGATTCAATAACATCCGAACTTATAAAATAAGCTCTACTACGACAACCTAGATCATGCATCATCATTACCTTTATTCATTTTTCCTTTACTTCTCATTTTCTCTTTCTTTGTACTTCTCAATAACCAAATGGAGCTGTAATGTCAATTGACACTGCCCAAAGTTGGTGAAATTTAATTAGCACATATGATAGCTTTAAGTTCTCTAATCGTTTAATTAATCTATGTTCTCATCTGGGAAAAGTCACAAAAAGAATGGAGTGATCTGGAAGAGAACTTTTTCAGTCTATTATTTTCACATGATATGTCAAGGTCAAAAAACAGCTAAACTGGTTTATTAATGTTACTCGGAGAGATTTTCCCTTCTAAAATTTTCACATGATATGTCAAGGTCAAAAAGGAACTTCACTGGTTCATTATTGTTAGATCAAGTTTCAAGCTAGAAAACCAGCTAGTGAATAATTATCTAAACCTGGACAACCCCTTGTTAAAACACAGGACAAAATGAACAAAATGATCAAACACATCCCAAGGCATAAATAAGTTTGATATGCCATTTTATATCAATCATGTGACTAAGACCCATAAATACCAACAACCCATTCTGTTCTGTGAATTGGTTGGGGCACAAGCAACAAAACTAAGAAAGAAAGAAAATAAGCAATGGAAAAAGAAGGAAACTAAAGTGCACCACACAAGCATGTGTGCATCATGAAGAATGCATAGATCAGGCTTGCCTCAGAAGCAGTCGGTTGAACATATTTAAGAGGAAAAGGAAACACTACAAAACAATTTTATTTAGCACGAAGGAAGGATGATATCCACAACCTCATGCTCACAGTATTTGTACTAAAGTGTGGCGTATTATACATTGTGGTAACCACAATCTACACTCTTCCAATCTGACATATGTATTTGTCCTCTATTATGTTCGTTTCATTTATCAATGAAATTTAAGCCCTTACAAAGTTAAAAATAAAAGGAGAAAGAAAGAAAAGAAAATAATTCCTCAACTTGTTTCCAGCATTGTATTTTATAGAGATGTAGAACTTATCATGTCATGAGTTAAAACCATATCCTTCATTGTACAATCAAAAAGAAAAGAACAGTACCTTGACATGAAGCCTAACAGTTGACTGAACATTGCATGTTCTCTAAACTCAATGCATAAAGCCTGGATTTTAAAAATTGACCATGAACACACAGTACAAGTGAAGTTCTAGGAAATACTAAAAAGGTCATGATGAAAAGTTAGAAACTAGTAAGCAAAGAATCCTTACCAGGAGCATTTTGATCAAGGGAACCAAGGCGAAAGCAAGTGACTGATCCATCATCTCTCCCAACAACAAAACAGCCAGTCGTAGCAGCAACCACATTAATAGCCCCACATTTAGGAGAATGCAGAATCTCAAAGTGCATCAGCTCATTTGATGCAAAAGACGAGTAAGAAGAAGATGCAGAAATATTTTTAAGTCGGAAAAGATAGGCAACACTAGAAATAGATATTTTATAAGCATATATGGGTAACCTAAACTGCAATGAATCTGTAAATGAATCAAATGATCAGATGAGCTCACACAACCTAATATCTCATTGAAATATAGTAATTATACTTGGAGGCTGGGAAACAAAAATTATCTGAATATTCATATGAGTATTAAGCAGTAGAATCTCATTTCTGCATATATAGACAAATGGAGAAAGTGTCTCTAGGAAGAAGATGCACAATCCCATAGTCGGGAACTCTTTACTTGTAGAAAGCTCCACTATATCATGAGCAAAAGAGGAACCCTTTTTTATTTTCCCGTAGCACATAACAGGCATCAGCAAGAAATACAAACCCAAAAAAGACTCACCAAAAAGAAAGGGTAATGGATAGTTGAACTTCAATCTTGGGAAAAAATATATAAAACTTTGAGCAGCAATTTTCTCACTAGCTTTCTTTGCTCATAGCAAGTTGAAAAAGAGACGGAATAATCCTTAATAAGGGACAGGCAGAAGGTGATAGCTAATAGATAAAAGCACAAGGCATGCCAGGAAGAAAGTAGTACCAAATGAGATACAAAGCAAGATCCCCAATACAATGGAGAGAAAGAACATAGATAAATGAGCAAGTAGTCAAGGAAATTAAAATTCAACAAGCCTAGGCTATCATCACTATCCCAATCAAGAGCTTCGACAAAAATTTTACAACTTGAAAAACATCACTAACTACTCCTCCAAATAAGCCAAAGTCAGTACAACTCTAGAAACGCATCTGTATAGTAAGGTACTTAGTAAGATATAACCTCTATATACACTTAAAAACATTTCATATTTGAAGAAGACGTATCTATCTCATGACCTTAATAATTGTATTTATCATGCTCTCATATATACGTACTATAAGACACATAAGCATAAAATATCCATAGATCACAATAAAAGATTTATGAATTCCCTTTAAAGTAGTACAATCCCTAATACACCCCTAAGAATTTAGTTAATTTGTACTAATTCCTCCATATATCACCCTCATCATATGTATACCCAAATACTTAGACCTTAAATAATTGTTACCAACACTATGTTAAGATGACATTAAAGTCGTTATCAAAAGTAGGTTCTAGCTTACACTAACTTATCAAATTATAACTTTGTTTCTACTGACACAAAATATATTATCCATATAATGACAATTTTTTAATCTTACACCAAACTTAGTCACATATTATCTATACCAAACATTACATCTATGTCACTATAGTGTTTTAAGTTAATGCAAAACATATTATATGGACCAACCAAAACAATACCACCACATTACGTTGTACTCACCCACAACTCATATTCTTATGCCATGGCAATCAAGATAACATATATTGTATACTCAATTGATTAAAACAATAAAGAAAAGATCTAATTTAACATAATTAGGGTTTTTTAGTCCGGACTACAAATCCGCTCAAATCTTTCTAAATATTTAAATTGACGGATCGACAATGAAATTAAACATAATCTAATGCAAATTATATAAAAAATTGAATAAAATAACTCGATTACACAATCTAATTTAAATCCACAAGAATTTTGACCTAAGAATCCAATTTCGATTAATTTTGCACAAAATTTTCAAATTGATAGTTCTAACATAAAATTAAATACATTTTAAAGTATATTGTAAATTCAATTTATCTAAATAGCTTAATCGAATAAAACCAATATATCCGGATATAAGCGGGTCACAAATCCAATTTTTACAAATCAACTATAATTAATATAATTAACCATTCCAAATCACCCATACAGCACATCTATATATAATTAAACAACTAATTTATCTTATCATAAGTTAATTCATTAAAATTAATCAAAACATAAGTTATCTGCTAATGTCAATCAGTGCCAAATACCTATATAACAAACTCTCGTCCAGCTTTCGTATCAGGAAACAATTTTACCATCCAGATATCATAAAAAAATGAGGCTAGGAACAATTTTCTCCCTTACCATCTCAAAATCAACATTGCTCGTCTTCCTATTCTCATTTCTCCCCAACATCATTGCACAACCTGTGTTAATCGGCACATTCTGCAGCAAAACCGCTAGTAACTTCATCGCCGGCAGCGCCTACCAAACTAACCTCGCCATGGTCCTCACCGACATGGTCGCCCAGGCCTCAGCTTCCACTTTTTACAACACCTCATCAGGCACTGACCCCGACAACGTCTTCGGCCTTTACCGCTGTAGGTTCCCCTTTGAAAGTGAATGCCAAGTATGCATCCAGACTGCAGCTTTGAAGCTCCAAGAATCTTGTCCAACAGTAAAACAAGCTATTGCTTATTATGACAGTGCCGAGCGGCGCTGGAGGCTGAAGGGCGGTGGCGCGCCGCTGCTGTCTTCGTGCGTTGCCGGCGACTACTACTGCTACGCTAAAGGATGATGACGACAAGAGGAGGGCTGGTGGTTTGCTCAAGCAGCGGTGGCTGGTGTGGTGGTGCGGCCTGGGTCGAAGATGCAGAGCAGGAAGAGGCAAGGGCAAGGGGTCGGGGGGTAAGGCAGGTAGAAGCAGGTGTTTGGTCGAAAGGCAGACAGAAATGAAGATAAGGGATGGGGCGCTGGGCGCTGGGCGGGATTTTTGTTTTTTTTTTGTTTTTTTTTTGAAATTTTCAGGATTTAAGGGGGTTTAAGTGCTTTTTTTTGGATTTTAGAGATTTGAAAAATTTTATTATAAAACATTTATATATATATGAGACTTAACCATTTTTAACGACCAATAAACTAATGATTAACGACCAAAAATTATATTAGTCGTAATAGATATAACAATAACAACGACTTTTAATGGTGGTCGTTAATAATATATCAATAGCGACAAAAAAAAAATCGGTCGCTAAATTGGTTGTTAATGCACTAGTTTGTTGTAGTGAATATTGGACAAGGATAAATAGAAACCCCATATGATTGGGAAAATGGAAAGGATTGATATGGGCCTTGTGTGATAAATTATTCTCATGAATAATATACTAGTCATGTAAAGTAAAATACAATTGAGTTGTGTATGGGTTTGGATTACCTGATTCTCGATTAGCCACCAGGGGTTAGTATGCCTTTGGGTGCTTATTGGTGCCTTTGGGCATTTATTGGTGTCTTTAGGTAGGATCCTTAAAGGTCTAGGTGTCTTACCAACTCTAGATATTGATGATATATTTGGGGGTATCGATACTAAAGGGTCTGATGACATAGGTAGTTGGCTTCGCCTTACACTTATATCCGCTTTGATGATTGGCTTCGAACTAGACTTTATATCCCTTATTTGGATAGACTTCTATGGTATATGAGACCATAGGATGATGCACAGTCCATCGCTCGATAATAAAAAGTGGGTTGATAAATAATTGGATAATAAATTTTGAATGATGACTAATTGAATGATCAATAATTGGATAAGGATGGAAATAATGGTATGAATGACCAAAAAGGATAAAAGCTGGTATGTACATTTGGATAATGACTTAGATGACTAACTGATTGTTGATTGAAATGTTGGCTAGATGTTGACTTTTGTCAATATAAGAATAAGTAAATGGTATAATATAAAGGATTGAGCAGTTGGAAATAAACCCTAGTGGGTGCTTGGATTAATCTACTTAGTACATGTGTGAATACATATGTGATTACACTATAAAAACAAGTATGATATATTCTGCGTTGTCTGAGTTATGCATGATAGTATGTTTTGGTGTATTATTACCTTTACGTATATGGAATTAACATAACACATATTGATTACAATATCCATGCATGATAGATTTTGCATTTCATACTTATGTTCCCGTTGATGAAGTAACTTGGCTTACTCAATACGTAGCATACTGATATGCTTATTTGCTCGATCACCTACTCATTCCCATGAGCAAAAGGTCATGTACAGGTTTTTAGGATGACCAATAGTGGGATTACCTTAGTTTAGATTGGGGTTAAGAGCATGGACCTCCGGATATTTTGTGGGGTACGTGGAAGACCGTGGTTTTGGTTTTGTTGTCAAACCCTAATCTCGTTTTAATATAGCCCCATACTATTATCTAATTGTATTCCTGTAATGATTCGGTCATGGATCGTTGAGGTCATTCGATGTAAACAATCTTTAAAATGTTTATGCAATTTATGTTTGCACACTCTATTTTAAATAGTTTTGTTGGTTTTAGCCTTGTATCTGATATGGGGTAGGCTATAGATGTCTATGACGATAACACCTCATTTTTCCTAAGTTTATTTTTAGCTTTCTCATTATTTTAAATAAAATTTTGGGGATGTTACATATAGAATATAATGCCTTCAAGCATAAATAATGGTCACCAAAATAACTTTAGGTATTGATTATCTTGAAATAATAATTATTCCTTGAACTCAAATGAAGAAGAAGATCAAAAATTAGATCTTGACTATATAATTTTGAATATGGTTTAATATTTTGAAAAATCAATTGAAGATCTTGATGAACTGGTTGAAGATATAAAGAAAATTAGTGGGATGGATCACTATGGCTCCATGAAACATTGAATTCTATTTTTCTTTTTCAATTAATTTTAAATGTGGCATTTATGTTTATAAGAATACATTGAGTTGTGATGGATCACTTCACTTCCATGATACATTGAAGTCTATTTTTCTTCTTAATATTGTTACCATTTTATTTCTTAGGTATACTTTTATTTTATATATTCTTGCGAAGATTGCTTTTGATATGTTTGTCTAGGATATTTTTAACAATGACCCTCTAATTAGATGTCATTTGGGATGTCCTATTATTTTTATATTATCAAATTAGTTATTCCTTCTTATTATTTTTAAATTTTTATAATATCATTATCTACTATATATTTATCATTTATTCTTACTTAATAAATAGGCCCCATAAGTTCTGCATAAATACTTACAAATATTATACTATTTACATTAATTATAAATGTACCCTTACTAATTCACCACACCCATCCCCACCAAACACACTCATCTTTAATATTCATCATTACTTTTAAAACTCTTATTTTTCAAAAATAATTGGCTTGAAAACTATATGTGGAAGTTAAATACAATGAGGATATTACTCCTATAACTAGTGTAAGTAGGCACAGATATTCTACTTACACTACTTGCTAATACTAAAATAAGAAAATATATCAAATTTTATTATTTACTAAAAAAATTAACAATGTCTAACAAACTCAACAAAACTAGTTGAATATAAAATGGAAATTGAAATGATTAATATAACCATAACCTATGAAAGTAGTCAATAGCAATTAATAGGACTATATAAATCATTGTCACTCTCATTCTTCCCCGCCATGCATATCATCCACACATCGAACATGTTTATACTCAATTTGTGCTAGGTTATTTACTCACTATGTACATCATGGATCATCATAACCTCATTTGAAACACGTAACAAGGTAGGAAAAAAAATTAAGGAATCCGTTATTACAATGTAATATATATAGACGCACACACACATCAAATTATATAAGAAAACCAAATAGGAATAAATAAAACACCAGATTATTTGTCTTTACTTTAGGTGATCACAATATCCAATTATTTAAGTGGATAAACCAACCAATGAATCATCCGGAAGAACAAAACTTGAAGACCTATCACCAACCACATGAAGATTAGAAATCACGCATAGGGTATCCCATTAAATATAGCGTGGAGGGGATAACAAAAGTTTGAAGATCTATCGCCTTAGTTATCTTACCCTTAAGCGTGCACACCCCCAAATAGGGTTTGAAGAAGCCTATAGTTAGACGAGGAGCATTCACCAAACATGGCTAGAAAATAAATAAGCATCCATAATAGAAAAAGAAAGGCCATTACGGATTCTCAACTTCAAGAGACTAACCATAAAGGACCCAAATCCTACTTGTTCTACTTAAAGTATTAATGTCCTATTAAGATGATTACATAATGCACACAAGCAATTATTCTTCATTAAATCTCTTTCTTTTATTATCCACTTTCTAAATATGAAAAATTTTCCAAATAGGAAACTCTTCAAAAAATGTTACTTTTCAAAATAGAAATGTCAAACTAGAATAACTGGCTTTCCAAATCCAATATAAATCTTTAAGCAGAATATTGAAACCACACATATATTGAAAGATCAAGCTCAGTCAACCTAGTTTAAACATTAATATTGAGTGTTAACATGACTACCAAAACTCAAGTATTGGTCAAAACCAACACAACACACCTAAAATTTACTTTTGTAAGTTATACTAATTTTTCATACTCGACTAGTACTTACTATAGCCCTATATGCTTTTCGTACATAAATCAAAATGATCAAACAATAATTTATATATATAAAAAAACAATAGACTTCTAGGGCTTCTTTTTTATATATAATATGAAGGGCAAACTCTATTAATTGAATTATGTATGATATTTGTAAAATAGTGTCAAGTTGTAGCCAAATCAAAACTACCATGGATTTAACATAAAATTATATTTTCTTAGGCTAATAATATTACATATCAATATCATGATGCATAAAATATATTCATAATAAGGTATAAAATTATATAATAAATAAGAACCCATACGTTATAGACATCATATTCTACACATATATAATACATGTATATAAGTTTAATAAAATAATGTTACCGAATGTAAAATCTTTATATATAGAATATAAGGTCTTCAAGCATAAATAATGATTACCGAAATAATTTTCGGATTTGATTTTCTTGAAATAATAATTATTCTTTGGACTCAAATGAAGAAGAAGATAAATAAAATTGATCTTGAATCTATAATTTTGAAGATGGTTTAATATTTTGATAAATCTATTAAAGATCTTGATGAATTGGTTGATGATATGAAGAAATAGTGAGTGTAACACCCCCAAAATTCACTACTGAAAAATTTCGTTAATTAAAAAGGAAATTAGTGGAAGAAAATTAATAAACTGTGAACTTTGGGAGTATTACCGCCACACTTAGTACCAGACCGGTTCACTCCTACCGTTCCAGTACTAAGTGCTAAGGCTAAACGTGTAAAACACAACTTACAATCTATTTTTAAATCAGAGTAGCGCATTAAATCTTTTACAAGAATAAAATCCACCAATGGTGGTTACAGTGACAACATAACATTAAAAACCAGAAATTTAAAAGAGAAAGAGAAAACCCTAACGGTACCGGATAATTCCTTACTCTCTTTCCCGTGGCCCACTTGAGTAGCACCTGAAAAGACCTGCAAGGGCACTGCCCATTGAATAGGCAGGGGCCCCACAAAGGGAATCCCTTTAGTACTACAGTACTGAGTAACCCTTTAATACCACACTTAAAGCCAGGTCCGCAATGCAACACATAAATGCAAGCTATGTACAAATGTAATAAGAGGTGCATACATAACAATCTCATATATAACAAGTTATAAGTCACGATCGATACCTTTGGGCCTTAAGCCATGTCATAGTGTAAAATCAATACATTCGGGCCTTAAGCCATTATTCCGCCATCATTCAATCAATCTCATATTTTATATCCATGTGAGTGCGAGAACCCCACTATTATAGCCGGTGGACCAGAAAGTATACACTTAAAGCAGAACGCTCCTGACCACTTTTATTTGCCGGTGGACCGGTCTCCAGGGCAAGACACTCCTGGCCACTATTATTTGCCGGTGGACTGGTCTAGCCCCGACTCACATGGTGTTCCACTATAAGTGATTAGTAATTTTCCATAACTTTATTCACATACATAACTGGTTTTATTGAGCTCGGGACCCCCACTATTTTAGCCGGTGGACCGTAATATATATATATATATAATCATCATCCAGGGCACAACGCTCCTGGGCCACTATTATATCCGGTGGACCGGTACTCAATATCACTTGCCAGGGCAATACGCTCTTGGGACACTATTATAACCGGTGGATCGGTAATCAACATCATAAGTCAACTAGGCCCGGCTCATTAATCTTTCACTTTCGTAATTAGTATCTTTCCTTTTCTAAATCAGCACAACAATCATATTTATTTGCCTCTAACGGGAGATCAATAACCCGGGACACAAAGGTACACCGGTCGTACCGGTGCATATAAGCTACTCAGTACCCTTCAACCACGAACCCAAGGACGCAAAGGTACCCTGGTCGTACTGGTGCATAAAGCTGACTCAGTACCCTACCGACAAGGACACCTAATCCATAAGTATGCATACCCCCTAACTAGATCCGTAGAGCTAGAAAGAGTAAGATATAGGGCCTGGCTGGGGCACAAAGGCACACCAACAAATACCAGAATAATCGTGGACTAAACCACGTCCTTAGGGTAGCGACCCCTAAAGAGTCACTATTCCCGATCTCGAGGTCTTTCACTTTAAGTGTTAGTGTCTTAATTAAGGTGATCACAAAAAGTATAATAATTAGATACTTATCCACTTTCAATCGTTCTGATATCATTAGTCATTTCTTATTCAGACGGTTATCCAGGCTATCACAGAGAAACCATCAAGACCATACCAATTATCAAATATTCTTACTTGGCTAATCAATATTATTTAAATCATTTTATGAAATTCCACAGTCACAACGACATGTTAGATACAAATTAATTATTTACCCCTTACTTATATTATTGCTAAGTCATCCCTTCCTTACTTGATAAATTACCATATTACCCTATAGGTTGCATAATTACCAAATTACCCCTTATCCAATTTATGTTACTAAGTTATCTCCTACGCTTTTTAGATCACCATTCACCCTTCATAATTATTAACCTTAACATATTTCCCTTTTTGGTTGGTTAAATTACCAAATTACCCTTTTTCCATTGTCATAATTACCATTCTACCCTTCTCGATTATTATAATTACCATTTTACCCTTTTCACTTATTATAAATCCCAAATTACCCTTCCTCATAATTACAATTATTAAATTACCCTTCTTCATACCAATTTACCCTTCTCCATTTTTATAATTACTATATTACCCTTCTCCATTATTAAAATTACCATAATACCCTTTTTGTTGGTTAATTTACCAAGTTACCCTTCTCTATTATCATAATTATCCAATTACCCTTTTATAATCATAATTTAATTACCAATTTATCCTTCGTTGTTATCATTATTACCAAGTTACCCCTTACTCCCAAATTTGCCATAAACATCCTTTTATTTACAAAATTACTCTTCTACCCCTTACTTATATAATTACCATTTCGCCATTCACTTATAAAATTACCACATTACCATTTACTTATGAAATTACTATTTTTCCCCTCTACCTCCAAAATTACCATAATGCCCCTTTACTTGAAAGATTACCATCTTTTCCTTTACTCATAAAATTACAATAATACCCCTAACTTCCATAATTACCACAATACCCCTTTTCACTTGTAAAATTACCATATCACCCCTTTTCTTCAAAATTATCATAATACCCTTCTTTCTCACAACTTACAATTTTATCCTTTTACTTATAAATTATCTTTTCACCCCTTTCTTTTGAAATTACCAAAATACCCTTTGACTTACAAAATTACCGTTTTACCCTTTTCTTTCAAAATTATCAAAATACCCTATTCACTTATAAGATTTCCACTTAACCCCTTAATTATGCCACTTTTATGAATTTACCACCACTACATAAAATACCAATATTATCACTTCATTATTATCATTTAAGTCCACTAACTTGTCATTATTCAACATAATACTCATTAGAAACTACATGTATTAGATCACATACTTCACAACCATATCACTAAAATACCCTTAGACAATAATATTATTCATGTATTAGCAACATCATACATCATAAACAAGCATTTAACATTTCCATCAGTAATCAAACCCCTTCCTTAATTATCATACCTACACATGGCACAAAGGCTATCATACTTTTCCTTTTTCTTTCAATTAATATAAACAACCATTTATATATCATGCTAGGCACACAAAACATGCATAAAATCATACCAAAATCCCTAATGTGCTAGCATACGTTTTTCCATGTATTTAAGTGAGGAATAACGATTACCTTAATCCCGCAAATATCAAATCTTACCGGTATTCTGGTTAAGGATTTAAGGCTTAATTAGCAACTCAATACCTAAAAATAATATCAATAATTATTAGGTTAGAAGTAAGAAATTAAAAAGGATAACACTTTATAAAAAAATTTATTTAATACAATTTAAATAATTATTAATATACCTCAAAGTTTAACCAAATGAATTTCAAAACAAGGGGGAGCTCACGCTGCATGAACAACGTGAGTCTCATGCAAAATGAGAGGGGAAAAGGGCTCGAAGAGGGTGAGATAGAAGGGAGGAGAGGTGGCTCGGTTTAGTGACTTTAGGCTAGAAAAGAAGGTGGGTGGGGGAGGTTTCAAGGCAAAGGAATGGTGCAGGAGTGAAGAGGGGATGTAGGTGGTGGCTGGGGATGGTTTCACGGTGGCAGAAGGCGGCGGAGACGGCGGCGGCGAGGCGGCGAAGTTGGCTGCCGAGGTGGAGGGGCTGAGAAGGAAGGAAAAGAGGAGAGAAAAATGAAGGGTTAATGGGGCTTTTTTTGGGAAAGTAATGTATGGTGGTGGTAGAGGGGGTTGCAGGGTGTCGAATAGTGGGTTGGGTGGCGGCAGAGGTGGTCGGACGGCGGCGAACGGGGCGATTGCAGGTGGCTCGGCGATAAGGGAAAAAATGGGAAAAAAAGGAAGAGGTGGAGATGGGAGGAAGTGCAGGGGCTCGAAGGTGGCTTGGGGGGTCTCGTGGTGGAGCAGGGTGGTAGTAGGTGGTGGAAGAAGGCAGCTCAAGGGCTGGGTACAGTGGTGTAAGCGACGGTTGGCGGCGGTGATCCGAAAACTGGGGAAAAGAATGGAGGGAGAATGAAGGATAGAAGAGGGAGCTCGGGGAAGGAGAAGGGGCTCGAAAATATGGAGAATGAAGGGTTGGAGAGATGAAGAAAAATAAGAGGGGGAAGAGAGGGGCAGGTGGCTGGCCGGTGAGAGGGCGCAAGTGGCAGGGCTGGTCGGGTGTCAGGGAGAAGGAAGGGGAGAAGAGGGAAAGAAACAGGGCGCGCAAGCTGGGGATGCAGGGGCTGGTTGGGTTCGAATGAGGAAAGAAAATGATGGAGGAGAGAGGAAGAGAGAGGATAGGGAGGTAGGTGGTGGCCGGGTTGCAGGCGGCGTTGTGCTCGACCATGGCAGAAATGTTGGTCGGGCGTGGGAGAAGAAAGAAGGGAGGAAGAAGTTGGGCGAGCGGTTGGACCAGCGCAGGAAAGAAGGGGAGCCGGCCGGTCTAGGGAAAAAAAGAAAGAAGGTTGCGTTTGGGCGGCTGGACTGTGCTAGGTGTGCCGTGCGAGGAGGAGAAGGGGAAGACGGGCCTGTGGCCCAACGCGTAAGGAGGGGGGCGGAAAGCAGGCCAGTAGCCCGGCGGCCTAAAGCCAGGAAGAAGGGAGAAAAAAAAAAGAAATAGGGGAAAGGAGAAAGAAAAGAAAAAGTAGGAAAAAGGAAAGTGGGAAAAATGGAAAATTTTAAAATAATTAAACTTATAAAATAATAGGATGTAATATTTTTGATAATAAGTTTATTTAATAATTTAATTTAATATAATTAAATATATGGGCTTAAAAAGGATAATTATAGTAAAACACTAGTTTGAAAATTTATTTAAATAAAATAATATGATAAATAGAAAAATATTTAATTTTATTTTATTAAATACTCTTATCCAAATTTACACTCTAAAATATATAAAATAATTAAAATAAATAATTTAAAAACTAGTTTTATTTCAAATAAAAGTTATGTATTAAAATATAGGTTTTTGAAATTTTTGGGGCATTACAGTGGGAGATGTAGAAAATAAGCCATGACATATGAGGAGAAATAAAAATGTAGGTTTGGCTATTAGGGTTTGATGTGAGCTTATATGAGATTTTAGAATAGAAAGATATAATAAAATTGCACAAGTAAATTATCATCAATATTGATATGTTTCACTAAGCTTCATTTCAATATAGAAAAAATTCAAGCAAAGTTCTATATATTGAATTTATCTTTCTAAAGAAAAAAGATTCATCCATTTTCATTATTAGACGAAAAAGTTATAGTCAAATTACCAAATATTGGTCTGTTTATCTACGGAATTGCATAAACGAGATAAAGAAAGATAAGTCACATAATATTATTTAAACAAATTAGTAGATACTAATTAAAGACATTAAGGAATAAATAAAAAGATAAAATTTTATCATATATAACAAGAAAAATTTATCTCTCTTCAAAATGCTCTCTTTTTTCCTAGAAAATATTTATTTATGAAATTCTCATTTTTACCCTTTTACTATTATATAAAAGTAAGGGTTTAAAATAGCCATTTAAGTTGTAGAAAAAGTCTAGCCACTAATATAATTTTTTTAAAAAATATTTTCAACATATAATCACATAAAAATCACTATTTTCTAAAAATGGTAAATTTTGGGTTACCAAAAGTTTTCTTAAAATAATAGTTTTTTTAAACTTCTAAAACTAAAAATAAAGTTTTTCTTTAACATTAAAATGAATAAAATAGTATAAATATAATAAAATTTTAATTCCAAATATGAGGTGTGATATCTCATAAAAATTAAATAATGATCACTAAAAGAGTAACTTAAAAGGTTTAAAAGTATGGGATATTATACTACTATCCCCTCAATAAATAATTTCATCCTCCAAGTTCATCAAATAAGAGATTACAATGAAACATGATAAAAAATTTATAAATATTAACATGAAATATAATTTTTTTTAATAAATGCACATTACTAAAGAATAGTGGAATATAAAAATCATCGAAAAAAAATTACATATGATGTTTTTTTCAAATGACATATTTAGAAAATTATAGTTGCAAAAAAATTATTTTATCAAAGTATGTGGGATAAATACCCTCTATAGGACGAACTTGTGATTGAGGTTCAACTAGAGTAAAAAAAAAGTATATTTCACCACCACAAGAACCATGGAGTCAAAAAGGAGATCAAGGAAAAGAGGAAGATGAATGGTAAATTAACCTTTCAAGACTATAATGGACTAATAACATGAATGTCATAACAATGTGAAAATATCAAATTGAAGAATGACAATAGTAATAAGAAATCAAGCTAACCAATAATTAAGTGTTACATGGAGGATCACAAGTAGCCAAGAAGAAGAACATCAGTTGAGAAAATACAACATAGGAATGCATTTAACATAAAATTAAAAATAATAATAGTAATTAATTATATAATTGTAACACCTCCAAATTTACTACTAAAAATTTTTGTTTTAAGTGGAAGCATATAATTAAATATGTGGGTGTTACCGCCGTAATTGACATAAGTCTAGCTTACTCCACTATCCTTACGTCAACCACAAGGCAAAACGATTAGAAAATTTAAAATATGATTAGAAAGAGATGAGACAACTTTTTATACATCAAATAAGTATTTGGATATTAACTCTGATTACAATATCAAGATATAACCAAAAAGGGATCCCATGGAACTAAGAGTCCAAAAAGGTATCCGGGTAAAACTATCAACTAGATAACATGACTTTACACCCAACCCTAATATAAATGAATCACTCTACCACATGTATAGTATCAAAAGCTGTGAAGTCATCGACCTGCACATAAACATCTGGGTCGTCTACTCATTGGATTGAGCAACACCCATGAAACAGACGATCAGTACCCTATGTACTGAGTAAGGTAACGGTACAATCAAGTAGGGTTACACATAATACAAGAATTCTGATAAGCAAATCATACATGCGAAAATAGAAGAAAGCCAGATAACTACTAATTCTAAGTCTTTCATTAGATATGCCATAGTCTAATCTTTTATTTACGTTGAGTTCAGCGATCCCACTATTATTAAACTAGTGGAACGGTCTGAAACACCTCTCGAGGATAAGACACCGAGCCACTATTATTATTTGGTGGAACGGAGCCAACACCTCTTAGAGTAAACATACTCCCGAGCCGCTATTTATTAAATTGGTGGAACGGTCTGAAGCCCCTCTTGGGGATAACATACCCTAGCTACTATTATTATCAGATGGAACAGACTCAACACCTTAATCCTGACTCACATAGTCTTTTAATTTAAATGATTAGTATATTTCTATTTACACATTAACTCCTAATTGTATTTTCATTCACATTGAGTATGGGGCCCCACTATTCTTAATCTGGTGGAATAGACTGGAGCACCTCTCGGGGACAACACACCCGCACCACTATTATTATCTGGTGGAACAAAGCCATATAAATACCTCGGCCCGACTCAAGTGATCTTTCACTTTACATGATTGATATCTTATTTAGAGTTGTTTGTATATTATCATGCCAATCTCAAGACATACATTTAAACACATAAGTATGGCCATGAATTTATCCTCAAAAGACCATAATACCCTTAGGTAATCAAGACAATCGTATTCTCTCAAAGATTTATAAAACCCAAAGCGTATACATTTTCAATTATTATCCGAAGTACATATCCTTAGTTTTTCATAGATATTTTGTAACCAATATTATACCCAAACATGTACTTATATAATTTCATTACTCCCAATAACATCATCCCATAGTATTTCCCTAATTAAATTATTCAATATAACATATTCAACATAAAAGTATATATCAACCATATAGGGAAATATATGGACCACATAAAACCTTAGCTATTATATGTATCCTTAACGACAAGGAAACCGGACTCTATATCCATAAATCCTATACCTCATATAAGATTACCGGAAAAATCACCTATGAAATAAGATAAAATATGACTAGTATTGAAGGTTAAAAATCAAGAGGGAGATTATGGTAGAGAAGGGTAAAAATAAAATTTACCGAAGTTGAATGGAAACTTGAATTGTATGGAAGTGTAGGAATATGTGTGGTGGAGCTATGGTTAAATTTTTGTGGTATTTGGAGAAGATTTGGGGTGAAAGTAGGGGTACACGACCAAGAAAGAAGTTGTACTGGCAGGCGGTGCAAAAGTTGCACAGTTGTGCAGCACCAGACCACAATAGGTCGAGAGAAAAGAAAATGCATGGCCAGGTTGTGCAAAAGTTGCATGGCTGTGCAAAATCAAGCCGAGAGTAAAAATGTTGCATGGTTAAACGGTGCAAGGGTTGCATGGCTGTGAAGTAGGGTAGCTGAGCGTTGGCATAGTCGTGTAGCAGGCCGTGCACTCTAAAACTCTGCAACAATTGAGGAAAAAGAGAATGGAAAAAAGGTGGTGGTCGGTGGGGAAGGCCGACGACTATGAAGGGGAAGGTCGGGAAACCTTGGTGGTCATCCACTGGCCAAAGGGTGGCTAGTGGTGGCTTAGGTGGTGCTCGGTGATAGATTTGGTGGTGCGGATGCGGAAAACAGGGAAGAAGGAGGAAGGAGAAGGAAGAAGAGGAGAAGGTTGGGGAGTTGATGGATGATGATAAAATGGAGGGTTGAAGGGGTATTTATACTAGTAGGTGGCGTGATAAGGAGGAGAAAAATGCAAAGAAGTGACGACGACGATGATAAAGAATTTCTGCCAAGAAGAAAAAGAAGAAGAAAGAAAAAGACAAGGGGGATGGTGATGGCTGAGATTGATAGGAGTTAGGTAGAGGCACGAGGAGGTGATGATGGAGAATAAGAAGTGCAAGGGAGGATAAGGCAGGGAGACGAAGAAAGGAGAAGAAAGAAGAGGAAGGGTGGTAGGTTGGTAAGTGATGGCTGTGAAAAACAGGGCAGCTATAGGGAGAAGAAGGATGAAGAAGAAGAAGAAGAAGAAGAAGATTGGCTCGAGGGATAGCAAGTCTAGCGGGTGATGGTGAGAGGAGCATATAACACCCCTGAATTTACTACTAAAAAATTTCGTTTAATTTCAAAAAGTTTATCGGAAACAAGAGCTAACACTTGTAAGTTCGGGGGCGTTACCGCTACACTTAATACCAGAATGGTTCACTCCTACCGTCCCGGTACTAAGTGCTAAGGCTAAAAAAAAATTAACCAACAAATACGAGTTGTTAGCATAATCCATTCATGGGTAAAACCTAAGTAATACAGAATCAGAGTGCGGAAGTTCAAGTACAACTCAAGATACAGTTTAAGGTTTTTGCAAGTTGAAACGTCATACACTTAAGACAAATAAACTTGAAATACATAAGAAAGGTAAAGTGATAACAGACTCCGGCCACGCCACTCTCGATCCCCAAGCTAGGTCCGAACTCATCTCCCGGTCCCGCCCAACGCCTCATAAGCGTCGTAGGCATCAAATATAGAGTCACCTACCTGCACTAGATCAGTGGGGCCTTCTGCTCGTGGGAATGAGTAGCACCCATAAAACGGGTGGTCAGTACACTTCGTACTGAGCAAGGTAACCGAATAACTAAGGCCGAACATGCAAGGTACATAAGACAAGCATGATCATATAGGCACATAAGACAATACAAATAGTGAGGCCGATTATGTTCCAATTAGACTTATCCTTTCAGTCTCTTATTACCATACTCAATCCCACATACTCTTTATTAATTCATATGAGTGCAGGTGCCCCACTATTATAGCTGGTGGACCGGAGATATGTACAGGGCAGAACGCTCCTGGCCACTATTATTAGCCGGTGGTTCGGTCTCTAGGGCAAAACGCTCCTGGCCACTATTATTTGCCGGTGGACTGGTCTTGCCCCGACTCACATGGTGTTCCACTGTAAGTGTTTAGTATCTTTTCCATGTCTTATCGATTTTATATTTGGTTTGCTGAGCACGGTAACCCCCACTATTATAGCCGGTGGACCGGAAATATATACAGGGCAAAATGCTCCTGTCCACTATTATTCGTCGGTGGTTCGGTCTCCAGGGCACCCCGGCTCCTGGCCACTATTATTCGTCGGTGGACCGGTCTGGGCCCGGCTCAGCATCTTTCTCTTTAAGTGATTAATATTTTATGGTATCTTTTTCAACAAGTTCCGCCCGAGACATGCATGACTAACTTCAGCTATACTCACCCTCCCAAGAGGGCCCGTCTCATATCTTGAGACCTTTGCGCCTCCTAACTCGCCCGACATCCTCCCCCTTGGTTAGCTTACTCACTTCAAAAACCCGTCTCCTTAGTGTGGGTCTGGGCCCACCACCTTTTACCCCAAAGTCCACTCACTACCTTCCCTTAGGGTTTTCTCCAGAAACCCTAACTTGGGCCTACGTGGCCCACCCTTTCCTGCCTCGTGTGTCCAGAACCCTCCTAGCACCCTTACACCTTACAACCCCTTTGGTTCAACCCTCACTTATTATTTTAATACTCCACTTTTCTTTTCTCCCCTGGAAACTAGAGTTCTCTTTAAACCCTAACCTCGTCTCCTACGCACCCTTATTTTGGTCCACGTACTATTTTTTACTTGGAGCCCCCAAATACCCAAACAACACCTCTCTTACCTTCCACACACCCCGAGACACCTTTCTATACGTAAGGTTTGCCCCCATGCAGACCGTGACCACCCCATGCAACCCTTATTTCTCCCATCCCTACTCTAAACGACTTATTTCCCCCTTTTTGTTATTTTCTTTTCACTCTTCTCTGTCATGTTCCCAAAATACGTCACCACACCAAATTCCCTAGCATGCATGTCCTAAGGCCACAACACATCATAAATTGAAGCACATTCACATTAAACATAACACGGTAATCACACAGACATACCTGGATCCGTGCTGCGCTACACGTAAGGCATATAAGATAGTGACATTTAAAGCATAACACATAAGTACACCACATGAGCATATAAGACATCCACAACCAGTAGTTCACATATCACACAAGTGGCCTTAGTTAGACCCTTACCTAGATCAGCGCCGAGCTTGGAGCACGCTCCTACGCCTCCCGAAAGTTCTCACTCAAATCACCTATAAGAGGGAAATACTATAAGTTAATCTCCCTCTATCGGAATTACCAAAATTCCTATCTTACCCCTATCATGGCCTAATACTAAGACTAATATAATAACTAGTAGTTTATAAATAAAAAGGTAGGGTTATTATTGTTCTTAAGATAGTTAATCGACTCCCCACTAATCCAAGTAAGTTTTAATAATACTTATAGTATTAAAGTAAGGGTGTCAGTTTTACTACTACTACTACTAATAATAATAGTAATAATAATAATAATAATAATAATAATACTAATAATAATAGTAATAATGGTAATAATACTAATAGTTATAAGACTACTAAGAATGATGATAATAATAATAATAATAATAATAATAATAATAAAGATAATAACAATGATAATAATAGTTAGAATAGTAAGCATAGTAATGTTAATACCAAAAATTATAATAATAACAGTAGTAATAATAATAATGGTAAGGATAATGAAAATGATAATGATAGTAATAATAGTGTTAATGATAATAATAATAATCATAACAATAGAGACAATAGTCATAGTAATAATAATAGTAATAATAGTAACGATGACAATAACGATAGAAATAATAATAATCATGATAATAGTAGTATTAATAATAATAATAACGAGGATAATAATGATGATGACAATAGTAGTGGAAATAATAATAATGTAATGATAATATCGATAGGGGTAATAACAATAATAATAATAATAATAATAATAATAATAATAATAATAATAATAATAATGATAATAACGGTTAGAATAATAATAACATAAACATAAACATAATAATAATAATAATAATAGAACAACCATAATAATGATAATAATAATAATAATCATAATAATAATAATAATATTAATAATTATCAATATTAAAATTATTAAACTTTCATTAGTCAGGGTTTAGGGTCCAAGGAGGTGGAAGGCAACCTGGTGGTGTGGTGGTGCCGGCGGCGGCGGCGGCGGAATGAAGGAAGAAATGGGAGAGGTGGGTGTGGAGGCTAGGGAAGAGAGAGTTAGGGGAAAATGGAGGTGTAGGGTGGTAGGGTAGGTTCTCTTGGTGGTTTTGGGGGGTGGTGATGGTGCTGCAAGCGTCGGCACAGCCGGTGGCGGCGGCGCGAAAGTGGCGCAGGGCTGGAAGGGGTCGATTGGGGAGAGGTTTTCGCACGGCCAGGGCGGCACGTGTGGCACGAGGCAGGAAAGTTAAGGGGGTTGGTTGTGTAGAGGGGGGTGCAGGGAAGATTTTGGTGGCGCGGGCAGGCGGCAAAGGTGGCCGAAGGCGGAGGAAAGGGCGGCTGAAGGTGGGGTGGCGTGCGTTGGAGCTTTCTCTGGGTTCCGGATTTGCGAACCCGATTAAGGCGGTGGCGAGGGCTATTTATAGGCCAATTTGAGCGGAAAACGACAAGCTTCGAGGGGGAGGTTAGGGGTTAGGGTTAGGGTAGGTCGTCCGGTGTAGTTGGCCAACGTATGGTCTGAAAATTTTCAGACCATGATTACCTAAAAAAGAAAGAATTTTCGTGCGGGAGAAGGGATGTGTCGTTTGGTCACATCCATGGGAAGGTCAACGGGGAGAAGAGGGTGACACGACTGGAGCTGGGGCTGTCGTTGCAGGCTTTTCTTGCTCCGGCGGAGTTCCGTGTTGCAGGCGGTGACGGGTGACGATGCGAGGAAGAAGAAGATGAAGAAGAAGGGGCTGGACCAGCGGTCCAGGGGAAAAAGGAAAGGAAGGGGAAACCGGCCGGGCGGCGGCGGTTATTTCCCCCATTAATGAAACGCGGCGTTTTGGGTGAGATTTGGGCAAAACGCGGCGTCTGTGTCGGTCTGGTAACGGTTATTATTTCCCTTATCGCGACGCGTCGTTTCAGCGACTTTAGCGTCAAAACGTGACGTGTTGACTTACGGGCGGCTGGGCTCGCTGGGCCGCGGGCAAGAAGAAGGAAGAAGGGTGGCGTTGGGCCGGTCGAGGCCCAACTTTGGCGGGGAGAGTAGGAAAAAGGAAGGAGAAGGAAAAGAAAAAAAGAAAAAGGGAAAGGAAGGCTTTATTTTGGGTTTTGGATTTTGCATAAATTATTTAGAATATTTTTGGGCTATTTAGAATATTAATATTTATAAAATATTAAATAAATTCCCTTTTTGCTTAGTTTAGGCTATTTTAGATAAATTTTCTTAACCTCCATACCCATTAGGAAAATACCCGAATTTTTTTTCCAATTAAATTATTTATAAAGTTTATATTAATTGAAGCTATTTTATCCTTATTATTTTAAATAAAATAATTTACTTAATTAATTTCTAAAATAAAACCCTTAATTATCTTAAAATACCAAAAGCCATCCTACTTAGAACACTTATAAATTCCTTCTTGATTTATCCTAATTACTTCCCATTTTCTTTCCAATAAAAGTAGTTTATCTTAAATAAATTTTCTTATAATTCCCTATTCGGCCATGATTTCCTAATTTAGGATTTTGGGGTATTTCAGAGCACGTGAGAGGCAAGTGGATGGATGTATGCAGAAGAAGAACAACTTCTTACGCCAAAAGATTTGAACGCAAAGAAGAAGAGAAGAGAAGAGAAAAGAAAAGAAAAGAAAAGAAAAGAAAAGAAGAAAGGAAGAGAAGAGAAGAAAGGAAGAAAATAAAAGGAGAAAGAAAAAGAAAAGAGATAAAGGTCAGTAAATTAGGATTAGATTAAGAATTTTGGGATTAGCCGAATAATTTAGATTTATCGATTTTCGGTTTCAGTTTACGAAATTTGGTTTATCCGAATTAAGGTTTTGATTTTCGGTTAAAGTTTCGGGATTAAGAAATTTGGTTAAGGCTAACAATAAGGTTTCTTGATATTAGAATCAAATTAGGGCTAAAGATGCGGGATTAGGTTAAGCAAATTTTTTGGGTATTACAATAATTATCCATGATATTTATATATTATTATTGTTAATTGTAATTCATTAATAATTATATAATAATATGTATTATTATAATTACTTATAAGTAACATTTTATTATTATTATTATTATTATTATTATTATTATTATCATTACTATTAAAATAAGTTACAAATATTAATTATTAGTCAATAATTATAATCATATTATTTATTTATGATTCTAGGTTTAAAGGTAAAATGATAAAATTACATCTATAAAACATAAAAAAATTTAAATAATAATTAACAAAATACTACAAGCATAAAATTATAATTGTACATTTACCATTATAGCACAAGAAATTGGTCTCCACATGGACTTGTTCTTAATTATTAACTTTTCAATAATTAATACTACCTAAATGAGTCAAATTTAGAGTGTATAAAATAACTAATGAAAGAAATCGAAGGATAACAATGATAATGGTAATAGCAATAAAAAAAAATCTATGATTATATTGTCGTTATGAAATTAATAACTACCGAATAAACAATCTATCATCAAACGACTACTTAAATCTAAGATGGTGAAATAACCTATATTATTTAATAGTCTATTTCAAGGTTTAAAATCCATATCTAATTCAATTTAATAGCCTATTTTTATATTATTAAATTAAAGTAAACATATTGCATTCTATGCTAAATTAATTAGATCTAAAATATATTTTAGCCTACTTTTATGGTTTAATTTTTTCCTTCAATTGTCAAAATTATGATTATTAATATTTATCTCTTCAATTAAATGTCTATGCTTAGTCAAGTTAGTAATCAAATAACTCAACCATAATTGAAGAACTAATAATTAAATTCATGAATTCAAGCAATCGAAACGAAAATTAAACCAATTCATTATTAATTAACAAGTTAAAAAATCAAATCCTTAAAAGGATATTTATTCAATCATAATCATGGTAATAATGGAAATGAAAATGTAAATAGCATGAACACTTAAAACTAGTTATGGAGAAGATAAGATAAAACTGAATTCATTAAGAATATTCAAGAATTGAACCATCTAAAGCGAGTAGTTGCAATGGAATTTAATAATTGAAAAAGAAAATTAGATTAGAGTTAAAAAGAATATATTCAACGATAACAAGGACTAAAACGGAGAGAATAATAGTCTAAAAAGAACTTCTTAAAGTTCTCTCATGAACTACTACATAATGCACAAATTACACGTAACTCCTAGTAGCAGAAAGCATCCTCCTTCTAGCAGTGGTATTTTTATCATATAATTGAAGTTTATTTTAAATATAACATGAAAGATGGATCATGAAATGCATATTTTTCACATGTGAATATTCATCTTTTATGATAAAATAGTTATTTTTTTTAATAACATAATACACACCCATTAAGAATATGGTAGACATGGCCATATTTTTGTAAATTTATTATTTAAAAAATTTTACATCTTATCTAATAAAATACACATAGTTAAAATATAAATGCACATATTTTTTAGTAAAAATACACATATTATCCAATAAAACACACATTATGTAGATGTAAATTCATATCCTCTATTTAGAAGATAATAGGGGGGGGGGAACAAATACATGTGTTATTGGAAAAAATATACATTTTTATAGTGTAAATGCATATCTTAAATATATATCTTTGATATATAAATACACATATTTCATGGTAAGAATACACACATCATCCAACAAAAGACACACCTTGTCAAACAAAATACACACCTTTCATATATAAATATACATCATGTATTCATAAAACAACAAAGGGTTTAGTGCATATTGATGAGTTCATATATTGACATACTTTATACCCTTATAATCTTAATTTTTAGTATTTTATTTCAGTAATATATATGAATAGTTATGATTTTATACTTAAGTGATAATAATTGCATAAATATTATTATTTAAGCTAAAATAATATAAATTAAATAAATTTAGAATACAATGTTATTTATTTATTTATTTTTATTGATTTTATTTTTGTAGGCAAGTTTTAAATAAAAGAGCGGAGAAGAGAAGAAGTTGGCCCAACGGTCTAAGGACAAAAGGCCCAAAGGCCCAAAAACAAAAGAAAGGTCGCCCGAAAAGAGCAACCAGCAAAACAAAGAAAAAGAAGGGTGGAGCCACATTAAAAAGTAGAGGCAAGCAAGGGATGACATGGAGAAAAACCAAAAAAGTCAGTGCATAGGACGAAAAAGAAAAAGGGGAGGGGGGACGAAGGGAGCGAGAAGGAGGAGGAACACAGAACGATTTAAGGCACAAAAAGTGAGAGGAGAGCAGAAGGCTACGGCTGAAGAAGGTAAATGAAAAAGAAATGAGGCCGAATAGGGGCTGATGTGCGAAGATACAGTAGAGGGTGGCGGCACACAAAGAAAAAGGCATAACTAGAGCTGGCAATCGGGCGAGTCGGGTCATTATCGGATCGGGTAATATGATAATCGGGTCATATCGATTTCGGATAATTTCGAATCATTTTGTCGGGTCGGGTTGGGTCGGGTTTGATTCGGATCAACTCAGCATCGGATATTCTCGGATCATTCTAAGCTCTCGGGTCGGGTCTGGTTGAGATCGGATGGACTCGGATTCGGGTAAATTTGGGTTGTTCTAATTTCGGTTCGGGTTCGGATCGAGCTCGGTTGAGTTTGAATTATTATATTTTCGGGTCAAATTTAGATTAGATTTAGGTCATTTCATATTTGAGCCATGCTTGCGTCATTTTCTTTCTTTCTTTTTATTCCAAGATATTATTAAAAGTTAATTATTTTGAGATCATTTATTTTAATTTATCTTATTCAATTAAAAGTGAATTATTATATTAATTATTTTGGGGCCTTAGAATTTTTTGTCATTATTTTATCTTTGGAGATGTATCTGATGTTTTAAATTTAAAAGTTTTCAAATCGTATCACTTTTCTTTTTATGTTAAGGTATAACTTATAATTAAACTCCATTATTAGCTTGGTCATATTGAGTTCTAGTATTATTTTAAGTTTATATTATATTTATACCTTATATCTTATACGCTCCTTACATGATATTAACTTATAATAGTGATTGATAATTGATAACAAATGAAGACTTCTAAGGTTGTACTTCTCATATTATTTTTAAAAGAGATTGATCACATCATATCAACATAATTTTAATAAATATAATAATAATAATAATAGTAATAGTAATACAAAAATAATGATAACAATAATAATAGTAATCAATGAATATCAATTATGGCAAAAATAATAATAACAACATATTAGTTTTTTTATTATATATTTTGATTAGATCATATCAAACTAAATAAGATAAAAATTAGATAAAATAAGTAATAATGACTATTATTGACAAAAGACCAACTAATATTGACTTCTTACTATTTAACACTGTTGATGTAATAAAAAATATTAATCTTCAATTTTTATAATGAATAACTAACATTCTCACTCCAAAATTTTCCTACTTTCCTATGATGTTGTAGGTGCTATATTATAAGGTATGGTCGTATAGATATTAATATATAGTGTTCAAGGCTGCACTGTTATTATTTTATGGTACTAAATGGAATAATGGAAGTGAACTACTATTTAAATGATATAGTAGTGTTTTTTTTATCTACTTTTATTTCTATTGGTATCAATGGATATTGTATTTGTATATACATAAGTGATATAAATTTTATGAAAGTATATTGTTTCTAGATTTTGATGTAAGTGCTAGTATGGATTAGTTGCACATCTACATTATTTCATGTTTTATGAAGTTTAAAAAATTTTGAGTTATGTGTTAATGTTAATTTTTGGGTAGTACCAAGTTGAATCTTTATAGGTTTATAATTTTTCAAATAATATAAGATTTTGGATAAATAATGGACCGGGTCGGGTCATTTCGGATTTATAGTTTTTCGGGTTATATCGGGTTTCGGGTGAATAGCGGGTCGGGTCGGGTTTATTTCGGGCTTATGATTCCTCGGGTTGTATCGGATATCGGATATGTATCGGATCGGGTCGGATAGGTTTCGGGCTTTTTATTACTCGGATAAAATCGGATCGGATTTCGGACGGATCGAGTCGGTATTCGTCGGATTTTTCGGGTCAGGTCAACTTTTGCCAGCTCTAGGCATAACACACGATGCACAGAAGTAAAGAACAGAACGAAGCATGCGGCCATCAGTAGCCGCAAGGCACAAGAATTGAGGAGCCACAAGCCAACAGAGTAGGCTGCAGTTTTGCACCGGAAGGAAAAAAGAAAAAGAAAAGAAAAAAACGGAATTGCACAAAATTGAAGGTTGATCGAGAGAAGATTAAAGAGAAATTTATATACATAGAATTTATTTCAGATAAAATTAATTTTTTATCTAAATAAATTTTTAATTTTTCATCCATAATTAATTTTAATTATTAATTTATCTATTTTTAATTTATATTTTGGATATATATTTCTATATAATTAATTTGATAATTATAGTTGTCTGATTATTTATTACTAGGAAACAGATAAAAAACCTCGATTAGGTTTTGAGATATGATTTTATAATTTTATTTTTTTTGTTTTGTGAGATTGTTCTTTGATTCTATTTTAATTGCTATCTTTTATATATATAATTTTATTAAATATAATTTATATGGTGCAAACTTTGTTTTGGTTTCCTCATCGTGATATTATGTAAGATTATTTACCTGCTAGGTAGCCATATAAATATGGTATAAATTGTAGCTAGGTTAGATAACAATTCACCTAATAGTTTTGTGATTCTTACCAAAGTAGTAAAATATTTAGATATGTGTGGGTTATAGAAGGAAAATACAGCTAGACATGCATAGTGTACTAGTTTGGGTACTTAGACTGACATCCTTCCAATTATACTTAATACATTAAATCTAGTTAATATAGGAGTCGCTTCTTGCTGCTATATTGTTAGTATTTAATAGGGTTAATATTGACACTTTATCGTATTAATTATTTTAGGGATGTAATATAAGGTGTATGAACCTACTTTTTGTGTACAAATTAGTCGATCTCTTTTTCATGATTAAATGATAACTTATAAATTATTATTATATTTTGACCTAATCTAGTGGTAGATTTTGATTTTCCTACCATATTTATCATATCTGTGGTTGTCCATTATTTTTATTATTATTCTATTTTATTTTAATTTTAATTTTTATTATTTTGTTATTTTCCATTTTAGAACCCCCCTCATTAGCATTTTTTGTGCTTATTTATTTTGTGTAATTTAGGGTTTTTATTTTTATTTACTTTTAAGCTAGTTAAATAGAGGTCAACCCTCTTAATCCCTAGTATTGAATGATAACCTTATTTACTAATGCTACAATTATCAATAAAAAGGTTTAAATTTCATGTAGGCTATGACTATACTAATTTTTGGCGCTGTTGCCAGGGATTGGAAACTTCATCTTTTTTTTAGCTAACATCTTTAGTGTTTTTATTTTTAGCATATTTTGTGTGTTGTGACATCCTTTTATTTAGAGGTCAAAGTGCTTGTGGGCTCTCAAGTCTCTAAATTAATAGGATTTTTAGTAGTTAGTGTATTTCTATTTTTTTGTGTTATCTTTTTCCTTTTAGTTTTTTTTGGTGTGTTTGGTTTGGCTTTTAATCGTTTCCTTTGGAGTGTAAGTATTCTTTCAGGTGGCTATGAGAGGATCCTTGGGCTATGCACAACTTTGCATGAACCATAATGCAAGAGTAAATTAGGTAAGTTCAAGTACCCTTCATGATAGACTTAACCAACTCATTACTCTTGTTTCGTAGGTAGCCAAAATTACCGGAGTCATTAGTACAAGCAGAGTGTGTCATACACAAGGAAATCCATATTCTTGTCATTCACAAGCTATGAGAGGAGGAGGATGGACACAACCCAACACTTAATCTTTTAATGGATTCCAAGGACATGACCCTTATACAAGCATATACTATTCAGGAATGAAGCATCACTCCAACTTTGGATGGGAGATAAATGATCATTATCAAGTGTCATATCTAGACCCTTACAAAATTGGACTATGAGGCTTCAAAATATTATCAATATCCTCAACAAGAATCTTTTCTAGTTTCAGAACCCTCAAGTTCAGAAAAAATGGCGAAGATTTTTGAAGCATTGATAAAGGGGCTAAACCAACTTATATAAAGTCATATTAAACAAAATAAAAGGATTTCAATGTTAGAGGAGCAAATGGGTTATGTGGTCAGCATGATTAATTAATTACAAGCACAAAAAGAGCTCTCAAGTACTTCAGTTTTAAATTCAAGTGAGAGTTATGAGTATGATGGTGCCATATCCGCATCTGAGGATGAGCTAGTTGAGGAGGTTCCCATGGAACACATTGAAAGGCATGATCAATTGGAAGAAGAGCTTATAAAAGTACAAGAAGAATCTCATCAAAATAAGGACTAAAGAGAGGGAGTGGTAGGCTAGGGTAGTGGCGGCGCAAGGTGGCGGAGGTGGTGTTGATAGAAAAGGAGGGATTTTGGGGTTGGAAAAGGGGAGGGAAGTCAGTTTTTCTTAGGTGGTAAAGCTTTTAGTCAGAGGGGGTCATGGTGGTGGTGTCTCATGACGGTAGCACAGATGGTGGCGATGGTGGTGGCCAAGAGTGAAGGAGAGGAACGGAGGAGGAACAAGGAAAGGAAAGGGAAATTGGTGGTGTGGAAAGGTAGGAGGATGCTTTTTAGGCCAAAAAGGAGGTAGTGGAGGTGGTGGTTTTTGCGGTGGTGGTGACGCACTGCCCACTTTACATAGGTGGGGAGAGAAGAGGAGGGAGAGTTAGAGGTGGGGGAGGTCTTGTTTGGTGGAGGGTGGTGCAAGGAAGTGGAAAGGTGGGTGTGGTGATGGTGGTGTGACATGACAGTGGCAATGATGGTGTCTGAAGAAAGGGTGCGCAGGAGTTAGGGAATTTTGGAATGGTAGAAAAAGAAAGGGAATTGGAGGTGCAGGGAGTATATATAGGGGAGAACGTTGAGGAAGTGGAAAAAGGAAGGTAGAAGATAAAGGGGAGGGGTGGTTGGCTGTCAATTGGTGCATAGGCCAGCACGACACACATGGCTAGGGGACAAGGTAGGTTTTTGGGCATGGTCGTAGGGGGTTAGGTGGGGATGTTAGAGCTGTAGAGGGGTAGGGACCAGTGCTAGCTGCATGCCTTATAGATCAGAATGAGGGAAAAGTGAGGGGAGAGGGAGAGCCATGTCTGCAAAGCAGCCATAAATGTTCGTTGATTGGGGGGAAGGTTGAAGACAAGGGTGAAAGGGGAAGAAGGGAAAAAGGAAAGGGGGGAAAAAGGAAAGGGAGGAAAAAGGCAAAGAAGGGGGAATGATGCTGGGCCACGTGAGAGAATAAAAAAGGAGTGGGCCAAGGGTGGAAGGAAAGGAGAGGAGGGATAGAGGAGTGAGTTGGGTCACGCTAGGCATAGCCTGGTCTAGCGAGGGGGAAGAAAAAGAAAAAAAGAAGAAAAAGGAAGAAAGGAAAAAGAAAAGGAAAAAGAAGAAGAAAAATAAAAAAGAAAAAAATAAAAATGTGGTGGTTGGGGGTTTTGGAATTGTTTAAAATTTTTTAGGAATAATAAATTTGTAAAAATAAATAATTATTTTTTATTAATTTAGAAATTATTATTATAATTTACTTAAAATTTATTTTAGTTCAGTAAATTATTCTAGCCTCCACTAATTTGATCCCTACATTATGTTCTACCTTTTGGGCTTTAATTACTTTTGTTATAATATCATTATTTTATTAAAAATAGCATATTTACTTAAATCTCACCTATTAATCCTTATTTTATTTTTAATTCCTAAATTAGGATTTTGGGGTATTACATATAGTATGATAGTTTTGTGATTGAGGGGATGTGTAATCATGTGTGCCTATTGAAAATGTCATTATGTGGTATGAAGTAGTCTCTTAAGTAGTGGTATAAATGATTTGATCAGTTTATACTTAAGCATGATTTTACTAGGAGTGAGCATGATGGATGTGTATACTTGAAGAGATGGAGGGTGTCTCTTTTATGTATTTGTTGCTCTATATTGATGACATGCTTGTGGTAGTAAACGATATGTTTGATGTTGATAAGGTGGAGGCAATGCTGAAGAGTGAGTTTGAGATGAAGGATCTTGGATCTGCAAAGAGGATCCTTGTCATGGAGATTATTATAAACTGTGAACAGAAGCTTTTGTACTTGTCACAAGTATCCTATTTAAAAAAAATTGCTGGAGAGATTTCATATGATGGATGCCAAGATGATGAGCACTCCATTAGCTACTCACTTTAGATTTTATGCTTTAGATTGTCCTAAATATAAAGAGGAAGAGGATTTCATGGTTATTGTTCCATATTTCATGTTGTTTGTTGCATCATATACACTATGGTGTGTAGCTAACCTGATATTGCTTAAGCTATTACTGTGTGAGTCAATATACGGTGAATCTAGGAAAGACTCTGAAGAGAATGACGTCAACTTGTATTGAGTATGAGAGATCGACTAGTTAGTCAGTTGGGTTTATGGACTTTGATTATGATGGAAACCTTGATAAAAGGAGGTCCACCATTGGATGTATTTTCTGTCTTGGTGGTTTAGCCATTAGCTGGAGGTCTTTCTTGTAGGAGATGAGAGCCTTGTCCACTATTGAGGCATAGTATATGGCTATGATAGAGGCTTTTTAGGAAGCCTTATGGCTTGGTGGTTTAGTATGAGAGTTGGGGTTTGGTCATGGTGTTCTAGTTGTTTGTAGTAATAGCTAGAGTGCTATCTATTTAGCAAAGTATTAGATTTATTTTCATTGTCAAACGAAGCATATTGACATCAAGTATCACTTTATCTGGGATACTAATGCTACATGCCAAGTTGTGTTAGAGAAAACGCATACTTTAAATAATCCAACTGTTATGCTAACGAAGCCACTACTTGTGAATAAGTTTGAGTGTTTCTTAGACTTAATTGGTGTTCATAGTCCATGAGGGCCTTTGTAGGATCGGGATTTTTTTTAGAGGTCTTTACATGTAATAAGTCAAAAATATTACATCAAGGTGTAGAATTATGAGTTTTAACTAGGTATTTGAGCACAACATAACATTGTATTGGTTTATGTAGGTGTTAGAGAATTTTATTGTAGTATGCAGAATTATGTGAGAAACACAAGATGTATTGTGTTAATAAACATGGTTCACGTTTCTAAGAGAAACCTTTGATATGTTTTGGGTAAAAGTCGAGAGTAAGGAAATAAACATAGGAGTCTCATATCTCCTAAACACGTACCTTGCTTCTTCTTTTTTCCCTCAAAATACATTGTTTTGCCCTATAGGGTTTTTTGTTTAATAAAAGGATACATATGAAACCCTAGACATTGAAAGTAATATGACCCAACTTATTCTTCTTCTCCATAGAATTCTCTATCCAAAGAGAATTGTAGGTTTGTCTAATTGATTGATTGATTAGTTTAGTCATATTGTAATTATACAATAGCACAAATACAGATCTTAATTTTTTTCCCTTAAGTATTCTATTTTGTGATTGAATCCTCAATTGTTCATAATCTTATTAATTCCGATTTGGTTTGGATCTCTTTAAATCCACAATAATTCCACAACACCATGTTTTATTTTTAAAATTTAGTTCTCAAATGATTTCGGATTTAATTTTATTGGTCTATTTCACATTTCATAAATATTGATTCTTCAAAAAACTAATTTACTCTAAAGTCAGAATGGGAGCCTTTAAGTGTGCTTTTATGTGTTACTAGGATAGAATTTCTTACCATCACATGTTTTCTATTTTGAAATTAGCTCACCGCGGCTTTTAATGGTTGTGTTGATTTGTTAGAGAAAATGTTTGAGGCCTTCATGGAGTTAATTAAGCATTTGTCACTACCTTAGCCTCCACTACCACTCTGTACCACCCATAGGAGGGTATTAGAGAATATTGGCTTCAAAGGGTGTTTATCCATCACTTGTTGATGTACTCAGAGGAGGAGGATTATGTCTTCTTAGAAGGCTATATTGGCAACTTTTATAGAACTTTTGAGGTAGTCGATTTCCTTCAAGCAAGGAGGGTGAGCATAGTTGTATACTTTCTCAGGATATTGATAGATACTTGGTGGGAAGGTCATTATGATTAAGGAGGATCGATGATATCCTCATAGGAATTTAAGATGATGCTTTGAATCCTTAAACAACTTTAAAAGGGATAAGTTTAAAGAGGTCACGCGATTAGCTTAGGGGAGTCTAACGAAGTAGGAATATCATGCATGGTTCATGAAGTTGTTGATGTTTTCTTAGAGAATATTAGCTAGTGAGGCTATAATGGTGTTTTAGTTTGAGCAGGGATTCATTTCAGCATCTAGAAGATAATGGTTGCAGTGCTTTTCCACGATCTAGCCACTTTATATTAGCGGGCTTGTGTTGTCACCACCATGGTTCATGAGCAAGCTCCTATGATGGGTAGTAGGAAGCTTGGCACATAAGGTTATGGGGAAGGATTAAGCATTATAGTGGTCAATCTCTAAGTTATTAGTTTAAGGGTTAGCCGACTGGTTTGGTCAGATAATGGAGACCACAAGGGCACTTCTTTTGTCATAATGTCTTAGATAATCCGGGTTGAGATTATAAGGGTGGATCTGTTATGTGCTAAGTTTGTGGTCATTAGGTTCATCAACCTTTTGCATGTTGATAGTAGAGGAGTCATTACTAGTTATAGGGATCTCTTGTATGACATTAACATGCATATCCACAAAAGAAGGAAATCGCCTTAGCCATTGGATAACCTTGGGAGGTTAAGGGGAGGCCATATAGGTCTTACCCATTCTCCCATGGTGGAGGAGGAAAAGTCCAAAGTTCTAGAGGGTATCGTAGAGAATACTAAGGAGGATAATCAAGTGGGTGTTTGAACATTATTAGCTAGGAAGAGGCTAGTTGATAGTTGGATGTAGTCTCTAGTATATTTTCCATTCTATCATTACTAGTGAATATATTTTTTGATTTAGCTGCTTTGGTTTCATTTGGTTTTACCACTTTTGTTGCTAGAGTTATATTATATTTTTTTTTGCTAATGTGATGATATATATGGCATTGCTATCGGGGGCATATTAGATTGTACTAGGCTGTACTTATATGTAACCTTATATATAGGTGGAATAGGATTTTTGTTTGATTTGGTTGAGATGGATCTTTGAGAATTTCACGTGATCTCAGATATTGATGTGCTGAGGAGATACCACATCATGATAGACTATGTGTAGGAGTAAGTAGTGTTACAGAGATGTTAAGGTGTTAGGGTTTCCTATAGGATATGCAATCTTAGACCTAAAATGATGGTTTTATTTGTCCTTGCACATTTTTAGTAGGTGTAGAAAGGTTATCCTACGTTTTTTATAGCATTTAAGAGTTGAATACCAATATGCCACATTTGGAGGAAATTCTGGCCACTTAATATTTTCCTAATGTTTTTCTTGAGGAGATATTAGCAATGCCACTAGTACACAAGATAGCCAAGCTAAGCCTATTTTGAGAGCACCTTATAGGATGATGCTAATAAAATTAGGGGAGTTAAAGTTATAGATCATGAAAATAACCTTTATAACACATTATGTACTCTATGAGTTCACAGTGTTGCCTTTTAGAATCACTAATGTACCTAGTGTATTTATGGATATAATGATGAGGATTTTTTGATCCAACTAATTCATAGTGGTATTCATTGATGGCTTTAGAAGGTTTCACTATTTTTTCACTCATTATAGAGTACTTGTTTCTTGCCAAACTATGCAAGTGAAGTTTTGGCTTTAGAAAATTACATTTTTGGACATGTAGTGTTAGCTGGAGAAGTCATTATAGACCCAATATAGATTGTGGTTGCTAAAAAGTGGAGAGCAACTACTAGTGTCTTTGAGGTTCATAGCTTCTTAGATTATGCAGAATATTAGTGACACTTTGTCCAAGACTCTTAAAGGTAGCTTATCATCTAAAAAACCTTCTAAAGATGATCACCATATTTTAGAAGGATGAGACTTGTGATGGCATGTCTCAAAAGTTGAAGCACAGTCTAATCATAACATTAGTTTGGCTTTACCATTAAGATCAAATGGGTTTGAGGTTTATAGTGATGCTTCAAAGAAGTGACCGAGTTTTGTATTGAAGAAGCATGGTGGAACGGTAAGAGGATAATTTAGACCTTTCATCCAGTTATAGATCAACACAGTAAGAGGATGGGTACTACCTTTCATCCAGTTATAGATCAGCACAGTAAGAGGATAATTTAGACCTTAGAGGATATGTTGACAGCTTGTGTTCTATATTTTTAGGGCAACTTGGAGGATATACTTCATTTGGTGAAGTTTTCTTACAATATGAACTACCACGCTAGTATAGGTATGGCAATGTTTGAGGTACTCTATAGACACAAGTGTCGTAGCTCATTATGTTATATTGGCATCAGTGAGTCTGTTATCTTGGGGCCTGAGTTGATGGAGGATACAACTCGGGAGGTTCATTTGATTCTGGATAGGGTGAGGGAAAATTAGAGGTTTAAGAAGATTTATGTTTTTTAGAGATAATGTAGTGATGGCCTTCAAGTGGGGTACAAAGTTCTATTGAGAGTCTCACCTCTCAAGGGGGTGTAGAGGTTTGGCAAGAAGGGCAACCTCAATCCGCATTTCATTGGATCCTACAAGATACTTAACAGAATGAGGGAGGTTACCTATTACCTAACAATTTCCCTAGAGTTGGCCTAAGTTCACAACATCTTTCATATCTTATAGTTATGGAAGTACATTACATATCCATCTTTTGTGATCAAACCTAAAGAGACTAAGCTCAATGATTCGGTTTCCTATAAGTAAGTGCCCTTATAGAATTTTTACACCAAGATGTGAGAAACTTGTACGTTTTGTTTGTCAAGGTCCTCTAGAATTGTTATATAGTCAAGAAGGTAATATGGGAGCTAAGGGAGGTCATCCATCAGATGCATCCCAAACTCTTTAGTGTAAGTTTGTTAAGGTTTGGGTCTCTCTCTATCTTCTAAGGGGGTAATAACAGGTATTATAGTACCTACTTATGAAGGTTTAAACATTTTGATCACCATTTCTTAGATACTTTTTCTCTTCTTTCCTAACCTTAACCTCACGACTTCGAAGATAAAGTCTCTTTAATAGGGTGAAGATGTAATACCCCAATTTTTCTAAACTATATGCCTTGATAGACTTTGCCATAAAATCTTAAGTATGATGGTGTATTATGCTATTTTAATAAGTCCATGGACTATATTTAATTATTGTAATTGGTATAGTATGTTGAGGTTGTAAGATTTGTAGCTTTGAGCTTGCGGTGGTTTAATCCATTGGTCCATTGGCAGTTGTGTTTAATTTTGGTGAATTTCTAAAAAATTATAGAATCTTGTGGGTCAAATGTGCATTTTGGTCTTAACAGTAATTTTTTCCTCCTTGTGATCTTTTGTATAAAATGAGTGTGTTATTATATTCCTCGAGGTTCTTACACTAAATTTGATATATATTATGTTTGGATTTGGATGAGCATGGCCTAAGTTAATAAAATAATAAGTTGGGAGGTATTTAGGTGAATTTTGGAAATTTTGGTCTTTTTGGATGAAATATGAAAATATGAGGTTGTATAAGAATTTTTTATTCATAAATTTTTTTTAGTGTGACATGTATAGCATTAGGGAGTAACAGAATCAGATGACCTAATTGTTGATGTGTAGGTTTTTAATGACCGCCTTGATAATTTTTCTAAATTTGATGTGGTTCTTGTGGAGGAATGATTTTTATTGTTGGGTTCTTGGGCATAGAGGCTTAGTTATCTGATAGCTAGAGTTTTTGTCCAAATATCTTATAGATTTAGTTAAATTAGTATTTAGTGTTAAATTACTATTCACACTTGGTTAATATTCGGAGGGTCAAATCAATGGTCAAAGTTTAATGGTTAACTTTTGTCCCTAAAAACATATTATAAGGCTTTTAAGGATAAATATGCCATTTTATGCTCAAAATAGCAAAAATAGGTTAAAATCCTAATGTTAACCCAACTTATGATGATTAGCATGTAAGTAGGTTAAAACACAAGTTGAAGATTTGATGAACATAATGAATATATGAAGAGCATACTTTCATAGTCAAGAACACCTAGAGCATAATACAAAATTAAACAATGATTTTAATATAACGCTTTGTAGAAACATTATCCTAGTCATGGCAAGGATTATCATAATATTATTAGATTTTAATAAGAACTAATGAAACCCTAAATATTATCCCCAAAACTAAAAATTCCATTAAAGATAACAAACACCACTTCAAACACTTAAAATCATTCATACACAACTTGAAACAAGCTTAACTATAGTACAGATCAAACTCCTCAAAACACCTTTAAACACACTTTTGAAAATAATAGAGAAATAATAGGAAAAAAATAGCACAAAAAAATTAAATTGGAAAATTATTGATTCTTAAAATTGATTTGTAATGGAATCAAAGCTTTAGAGATGATGGATATGGAGGAGTGAATCTAAAAATTAGTAAAAGAAAAAAAGAGAGTAGAGAGAAGAGAAAAAAGGTAACGTGAGGTGAGAAGTGGAGGAGGAGAAGCTCAAAATTGTGTTCTTAAATAAGGGTTAAGATATGAATTATATATTTGTGGTTCAACAATTTAGGGAGAGAAGGGGAGGAGATTTTAAAATGGAGGAGGAAAGGGAGGAAGAAGGTGGTGGTAGAAAAAGTGAGAAGAAAATAAGGACGGCCAAGTGTTAAAAAGTTTAAAGGGCTTAATATTTAAGTTAAAAAAAGTCCTAATGGTTAATGTTTTGGAACATATTTGTGTAAAAATATCAAAGTGAAGAAAATAGGATATGGTTGCACATGGGGAAGGAATGAGTGGTCAAGAATCACCTACCACAGCTTACAATGAAAGGTTGGGAAAAAAATAAAACAAGTATAACTTAAGGGTAATATGGTAACTTTACCAAGGATATCAAATTCAATTTGATAACCACAAGAGGTGAAGCCAATTAATTACTTGGAAAATAAATGGTATGCTCTTATCCATAATAATCAATAATGAAAGGCTGGAAGTGATCCTCGCAAGATTAAAGAATGAAATGTTAAATTTTTTTACTTATTTTGTCCAAATATATTAGAGTAAATCTAAACATTATAAAAACAATTGTAAAGTGTTTTGAAATCATTTTAAGTTCAATAGTACTAAAATTTAGTGATCTATGAAGTTTCGTAACTTTTAGATAACCAAAACAGTCGCTTCGGGGCCTACAAATGTGTTTACGGCATACTAGTCTAATAAATAGTGCCTTTTTGCCACTAAATTGAGATGCAAATTTGAAAGAGGATCAGACATTAAAATGTTCACATTAGAGAGAAGTCTCACAAGAGTTAAAATGTCAAAAGTGGCTTAAAAGTTTTACAAAATTCAAACTATAAGAAAGTACCAAAAAATTAAAAAACAAAGGGGGTTAAAAAACATAGTAAGGATTTCAATTTCAGAAAAAGATTTATAAAAATATTAAAAGTATGATAATTTTATTTTTATACAGTAAAAACAATAAATAAATTAGGGTTTTAGAAAATGGGATATTAAAATCACATTTAGGATGATGTTGTTGATAGCGACTTCCTTAATTTTTTTGTTTTGGTTTTGGTTTTATTTTCTTCTTCACTTTCTTATTCTTGAAATACTTCCTAAGAATAAAAATTTCTTAGATAATTGAATTGACATATCAATTTAATTTAGAAAAGATGTCATAGAAACATGCGATTGAACTGTGCTAATTTGTTAAGAAGAATTAAAAAAACAAATTAGACTAGTTATTCTCGCTTTTTTTTTCTAAAGACCTTATTATTTTGATATCTTTGCACTAACAAGCATATTTGAGTGCCTTATGATTATTTTTATCTAGATATAAATATTCAAAATGCACCTTGTCTGGCATTTTCTACACCTATCATTTTCCCTCTCTTTTCCCTTGTCTCTTCTACCTTAGGGTTGCTTGTGTAGACCCAATGGTGATGTTAATACATACCCTTAGTATGTTATGACCATATTTTCTTTCATATCTCCTTCACTCTCATCACAATGACCACTTACACTCATATTTCACACTAACCCTTCCCACTCTTTTCCTTTATGTCGATGAGCAAGGCCTTCCCATATACCTTACTTGATTCATTTTATCTCTTACACTTATATCTTTTTACCCTTCGCTCTTTTCTTCACTTATCATTTTTGAAGTGTTAGAACCTTGAGTTGTGCCTTGCTTCCACCTTACAGCCAATCCCTCTCTTCTTCTTTCTTGTTTTCAATCCTCATTTTAACTCCCATTTTTTTTATTAAATAAATTAGGATTAAGGTAAGGAAAAAGTTGGAGAATATTTAATCTCCTCTTCTTGACATTCTTATATTTTAGGTTGAGGTTTAGGATTTTGTCTCTATTAACTTTATAGGTTACTCAACTTTATTTTGATAATAAAAAAATCTTTAAATTAAATTGTTTCTTCAAGTGTGTGACTATTTTCAATTCAAATGTTTATGATTACACGCATACAAACAATCACGTGCTAAGAACATAAGAGAGCAATCATAGTGAATCACTTAGTAGAGGAAGAGTTTAAAATCTTCTATAAAAATTCCATATCAAGACCGAAAAAATCAATAGAGGAAGAGTTAAAGTTATCCACACACTTTCATTTCAAGACCAAACCAATTTTCAAGACTATAAGACTTCAAGCCTATGGTGATATATCTAAGTCTTAGGTTTTTCCTTGTAATTTGTAAATTTGATGACCAATTTGCTCTCTCAATGATTTATTGTTTTAATTCCTCTTTAAAAATAATTTTAAAAGGTATTAAAATGATTTTAAACATAAAAAATGGTTCTAAGTGTTATACCAAAAGGGTATTTAAAATTGAGCATATCTTAAGCCCTTTTACATATGAGCTAACTTTTAAAATTCACCAAAAAAATTATACATTTTTTTGGGTGAATAATATTTTTTTTGGAAATCTTAGGATTTCTAATTTATAGAATAAAAGGTACCACTCAAATATAAACTTTATAGCTTAAGTTATGGTCTTTTTTATATAGGTGTATAATGTTCTATCGCCTAACCATTCAACCAGTTTAACTCCAAATCATTCGGCATTTTAGTAGTTAACGAGTTTTGAGAAACAACTCATTAAGGGTGTTTAAAAAATATTTTTCTTCAAATTTAAACACCCGACTAGTTTACTTTATTAATTGGTCAACTGGTTTTAGGCCACCAGTCAATTAGTTGTTTAGTCCTAAATTCTCTTGTGTTATGGTTTTGCTTAACCATTCAATTTGTAAACCAGTTGATTTATTAAAACCAATCAATTGGTTACCTTGTAATGAATATAATTTTACAAAAATAATATTTTTTATCAAGGGAAATAGGAAACCCTTCAACTAGTTTTTTAAAGCTAGTTGACTGGTTGTACCGTATCTTCAAAATTTTACTAGTTGCAACGTTTTTTTAGTTCACAAAATGCACCCAACATGTGAGATTCTGTAAGGAAAAATATAAAAATGACTTTAAACATAATTTTAAACTATATTTTTGATTTCATTTCATTACAAAATTCTTTTACTCTATCGTTCATCTATTTTCTTAAGATTAAAGAGCAATTTCACTTTCAAAATACTTCTTTGAGAAAATATAGTGCGCTTATTTAACTCACAAACCTAACTAGAAGTTTATATACTTTTAATATCTATTTCTCTATCTATATTTGATATTTCTTATTTTGAGGAGTTTATTATAAGCATGCTCCTCAAAATTTAAATTCAATATAAAGTGTGTGTCTAGTATTCTTGTGAGTGGTCATTGAGGTTTTACGCTCATAAATCTAGAGTATAACTTGGCTCAGGTGTAAATAAGTTCTTGAGAGGTAATTGAGATATTAGGCTCATAAACTTATAGAAGAGTGATCATCATCTATAGGCATTAATAAATAGTAGATTTAAACCCAAAAGGAAAAATCTTTTGGTAGTGGATGTAGCGAAACCTTATTAAGTTATCTTGAAGCATTATAAATCAAGTGTCGATTATTTACCAACTTATTTACTTATTTCACACAATAATTTTAATTTGGAATTATTATTTATACATACTCTATTTACCCCCTTTAAGTATCTATATGGTCTTTTAATTAGTAGCATAGTTTATGGCTTAATCAAATTGATTTAGAAATCAAAAATTGAAGATCCTTAAGGTATGGACACCCTCATGGGTAAAGAATTAACATGTTCAAGGCCTTCACTATTCATTGGTAGTGATTTGGTTTGTGGAAGATAAAGATGGGCATATTCTTCATTGAAAAAGATCAATAACAATGTGATATATTCCAACATAGTCCTATCAAACTTTAAAATTTAAAGGAATAATGGATGGATGACGAAATAAGAATAATCACTCTCAATTCATATTCCATTGTAATTATTCATTATGCCATAGTTGAATATGAGTATGAGTGCATTCATGAGCGCAAAATTGAGAAGGTTAAGTTTCATGTGCTCCATATCAATGAATAAAATAAAGAAGAAGATGACCTCAAATTATCTTTTATGATGCCACATGAATTTGAAGTATCAATTCATAATAATGAGATATCCTTTTCTACTATCCTACTTTCTTAGGAAAATGAGTTGTCCATGATTGATGCTATTTCAATTCATTGTCAGTAAGTGTCTAGTATATATAATGACTTAGAAAACATTCTTTAAAACTTGTCCTCTATATATGAATTGTGAAAAATGAAAATTGAGAAGAGTGGTTCCAACTTTGACCATCTTATAATTGATTTGATTATGAAAGAAAAAAGCATTGATCGAGTTTTGTTAGTCAATGATGCTGAAAATGAAGCTATTCTTCAAGTTACTTCTATTGGCACAAATGAATATTATACAAAAAACCCTAATTATGCACTTCATAGTGTAATTCCAATCAAAGAGAGAATTTATAACATCAAATTGGTTTATTGCAAATGAAAATTATCTTGGAAGAAAAATACGGCCTTTGAGTGTTTACTATCATTTCATCGTAATAGTAATGTTAACTGTTATGGCCAAAAAAAAGAATCATAGAGTGTCTTAAATGAAAAGGATTTGAATTCCAAAGAATTCTATTTATATTAATAAATCCATAAGAACTAACCCTTAAGGACCTAAAAAGATTTGGGTATCAAAAGTATATAAATATGATAATCTATGTAGGGATAATATGAAGAACATGAGCACACATTTTGATTTCAAATGAAAGGAAAAAAACTCACTTATTCACTTTTTGATAAATTAGGAAAGGCTATGCATAAGAATGTCTTGTGTCAAGTCACTCATTCCTTCTCAAATTAATTATGTGAATATAATTGTAGAAAAGATGCATGATTTAATGTGGATCTATTTGTAAGATGTCAATATAATCCATAAATGCATATTGTGATATGCTTGATTTTATTTTTCAAATGTGATTTAATTGATCTAGTATGACAACATATATTTGGCATTGTTAAATCTATGATGATATCTGCTAAAGTGTATAATGAGATTCTTTAGATTTAATGGGAATTTAAGCGAGTTTTGTGTGATAAAAGGCACATGTGTTAATTTGATTTTACCTCAAATTATATTAAACTACATATATGGATACATTTTGTCTATTGATATATCAATTTTGCTAGTGTTATAGATATCCTTGTATTAACTATCTAATTTTGATGTACAACTCTATGATATATCCATCTTATTAAGGTTGTTCTTATTGGATTCTAAACATTCTAGGTGATTATCTTTTAAGACTTTAATTCCATATCTTGTGCTTTTGAACATTTTTGTTTATATGATGTGATAATTATGGATTAATGGTTATTGTGCTTACTTATTCCCCTTATTAATTGATAAGATTATTGTTGAAAAGATTTTTGCACTTAATTTCTTAAAATAATTCTCTCAACTTCTAAGTGGCTAATTTTCATTCCTAATGCAAATCACATCTGATTATTCATATTTAAAATGCCCCAAAATATTTATTTTAATAAATATAATTAAATAAGGATTTATTAGGGAATTAATTTAATTATTTATTTTATTTGAAATGGGAATGATTTATTTAGAGAAAATTAATAAGGAAATTATAAATATGTTTATAATGAAAAATTCGGTATTTTTGTTAACTAAAAAGGAATTTAGGAGAAATATTTTAAAAACCCTAAATTAGCCTAAAAAGAAAATTTAATATTATTTTATTAAAATATTTTTATTCTAAATACCCAAAATATTCTAATTTATTTATTTGACCCCAACCTACTAAAATTTTCCTTTTCCCTTTTTCTTTTTCCTTCTTCCTTTTTCTTTCTTTTCTTTCTTTTTCCTTTCTTTCTTTTTCTTCTCTCGCTGATTGGGCCTCGAGCAGCCTAATCCTTCTCCTTTTCCTTCCTTCTCTCACAGCCCAATGCCGTTTTTTTTCTTCCTTCCTACAGCAGCCAAACACTGCGTGTTGTGGCTTCTTCCCATAGAACACCGTGTTCTATTTAAATCTTTATAACCATTGCCGACTAGCCCAATTCTTCTTCCTTTTCTTTTCTTTCCTTTTTACCCCGGCCGCCCGGTTCACCTCCTTCTTCCTCCTTCCTCCTCTAACGTCGGCCTGCACATTTGAAGCTCCAAAAATGGTGCCGCCAGCCACGCGTGACTCGACAGACTGTTTCCTCTCTCTTTCTCTTCCCCTTGACTCGCATTTTATCATGGTCTATTCTTTTTTCCTTTTCTCCTGATCGAATACTCCCTTTTTCTTTGCGAAAGGTCGAACACGACCAAAAATCGCACCGGCCGATTAACGCCACCGGCTACCCCAACCCTACATGCAATGCCCTCCTGCCAACCTCCAAAACCCTACCATTCCCTCTAAACACTATAAATACCCCTTGATTGGTTGCCTTCGAAACCTTTTCCCCGCAACCCTAAGAGTCTACCCTGTGCACCACCGTGACTTCAGACTATCTTTCCTCCGCCGTCACCAGACTTCGCCGCCACCAGACTTCGCCGCCACCAGACTTCGCCGCCACCTTTGCCTACCAAAATCTTTCCTACACTACTCCCTAGCTAACTGAGCCACCCATCTCCCTCGATTCTTCTCGCACGAGCCACCACAACCATGTGAAGTTCCCTGCCCATCAAACTAAAATTTTTACCCCCGCAACCTTCGAGCCACCATCCGTCACCACATCCGCCACTTCTACTGCCTTCCGCACCACCCAAAAGTTGGTACTAATCCTCCTCCACCTAGCTATAACCTTATTTTCTCCTTTCTCTTTCTTCTCCCCTCTTTTTCTTCACCTCTTCCTTTCGACTACCACCTCTTCCATCGTGTGCCGCCACCCTTGCCGCGCCACCACCCTCACTTTACTCCCCTCAGCCTAGGCTACCACCAGCACCTCAACCTCCACCCTTATTCTCCACCTATTCTTCTTAAACCCCAACTTTTCCCCTTTTTACCTTCTTTTCCAGCCACCGCCGCCGACGCCATGCACCACCGCCGGTGCCATCCATCTACGCCGACTTAAGGTGAAACCCTAGACCCTCTCAACCCTTCTTTCCTATTTATTTAAATTTATTCTATTTTTATTTCAAATTTATATATTTATTTGATTATTATTATCATCATCATCATCATCATTATAATAATAATAATAATTATTATTATTATTATTATTATTACTATTACTATTATTAGTATTACTAATATTTTTAATATTATTAGTGTTATTATTATTATTATTATTACTACTACTACTACTACTACTACTACTACTACTACTACTACTACTACTACTACTACTACTACTACTACTACTATTAGCATTATTAGCATTATTTTGGTGAAGGGTAGAAACCCTTATATGAACTTTCGTTTTGAATTACATTAAGATTATTATTAGTATTTTTAATGGTATTTTGTATAGTTATTATTGGTATAGTATTGTTTTAATTGAAAACTTAGTCTTAGGGTAAGTTAGTAAATAATAGTATTTTTAGGAGGGAAACTAATTTTATTTTTTCCCTCATAATAGGTGAGCCAAATCAAAGCCCTCAAGACGTATAGGATTGTGCTCCAAGACCAGTGACATTTTAGGTAAGGGAGTACTAAGGCCGTTTGTGTATTATGTGTTTTATATGACATGTCTGCCATGTGATGTGAATTATAAGGTATTTTATGTGTTTTTTGTATATCTACCATACGTGTAGCATGACATGGAGTTAAAGTAAGACCGTGCATTAAATTGTGGCATAAGTATTATTTGTTTGTATTGTGATATTATTGTGGTATGGTGTGGCCCATAAGACATGCATGATAGTGTTTGTAAAATAATGATGGGGATTTAATAATGTGGTGTTAGGGTTTTGCATGGAGTTGTGGGTTTCATGGTGTTAGGGTTTCGCATGGTGGTATTAGGGTTTGCATGGTGGGAGTTAATGGTTGACTGTGAGTTAAGGGTTGCATGGGAGTTAGGGTTTGCATGGTTACCATGGTTCAGTGGGTTTAACTAGGGTTGGAGGATAAGAACAATAGAAGGTAGTCATGCATGTCTGGGTCAAAGCTTGTGAATAAGATACTTAAGATATTAATTACTTAAAGTGGAAGATATTGAGATGGGACCAGTCGGCCCACCGGTTAGGAATAGTGGTTAGGGTTTTATCCTATGTGTGATCGATCCACCGGTTATAATAGTTATTAGGGTTTTACCTTATATGTGACCGATCCACCAGTTATAATAGTGGTTAGGGCAAGATGCTCTATATGTGACCGGCCCACCGGTTATAATAGTGGGGGATCCCGATCTCAATGAAAATAAATCAGAGTTTTGCTAAGGCAAATAAAAGACACTAATTAATTACAGTGGCACACTATGTGATCAGGAGCTGAACTGATCCACCGGTTAGGAATAATAGTTAGGGTTTTTACCCTATATGTGACCGATCCACCGGTTATAATAGTGGTTAGGGTTTTACCCTATATATGACCAATCCACCGGTTATAATAATGGTTAGGGCAGGATGCTCTATGTGTGATCAACCCATCGGTTATAATAACGGGGTATTCCTGTACTCGCATAGATTTGATAAAAAGCATAGTATGAATCGACTTCTGATAAAAGGTTGATTAAATAATTAATTTAGACTTTTTTGGGCCTTATGTGTGGGCTTAATGATTATGAGATGTATAATTCTCTGTACGTTTGTATGTATTATATGTGTGGGTTTGAAATTATAAGTTGATTATTATCCTGTATGATTTTATGTGCTTATGCGTTGGCCTTAGTGCTCGGCTACCTTACTCAGTACGTAACATACTGATCGCCACTTTTATGAGTGTTGTTCATTCCCATGAGTAGAAGGCTCATCTGACGTGTTGCAGGTAGGCAATGCTTTCTGTGATGCCATTAATGTCTATGGGACATCAGGTGGGGTCGAGTAATAATTGGGATGGATTCAAGTCCTAGGAGTGGTGTGGCCAATTTTTCCATTTGAGATTATTATTCCTGTTTTCTTTTAATTATGGGAACTCCAGAAATTTTTTATTATTGTCACCATTTTCTTCTCTGAAAAACTATCTCTAGTATTTCGAATTATGTAAGAATGTATGCGTACTCTGATTCCATATTTATGAACCTTGGTTTATTTAATACTATTGTGAGTTTTTTCCTTAGCCTTAGCACTTGGTACTGGAATGGAAAGAGTGAACCAGTCTGGTATTGAGTGTGGCAGTAGCATCCCCATAATTTATTGGTTTTAATTTATAAGTCTTGTAAAAAAACGTGTGTAAATTTTGGGGTGTTACAATATTAGTCAAATTACTTGCTCTTGATATATCTAACACACAATCTTTTTCTGCATTTTGTACTATAATGTTATATCCTCATATGATACATCATTTTCTGGATTAAGTGATAAAGAGTTTTTTGATTAATGAATTCTAAATTAATCTTAACAAGTGATGGATAAGTGAATGCTAGTTAAATGCATGAGCTATGATTAGTCATATTTATTCATATATTATTCTCTCATAACTTGCACTAACACGTAATGCAGATTGACATCAATAATTTGTAAAAACAAATGGATAACACTACTATCTTGACTTCCATGATCCTTTGAATGTTTTACATTGTTATAATCTTATCTAAGGAAAAGGCAGCCTTCTCCATTACTTTTATTTACATATTATACATGGAAGTGAATCTTCAAATATCATTGAAAATACACACTTCATATTCCACCTAGATTAGTTATGCAAGAGTAGCATGGCAAAAAACTTGAAGAAAAAGAGTAATACCCTAGTGTCAATGACTTTCTTTTTTGGTAAACTCTAAACCTAACTACTTGGCATGATTGAAAGTGTATCACCTTGATCTAATTTTATTGGTTCTCGTAACGTATTAATAGGAATACATTTAATATTCTATAGGGATTTTTTGGGTATATTTAATATTTGAATTGATTCTTGTTTCTACTTTCTCATTGGGTATACCCATCCGAGCTCATAGTATAATTCTTGAAATCCATAGATCATGATTGATTTGGAAATCCATGTTAAACACAAGCCACACTTGGATTCATTTTTGTTCAGTATGTATATGTATAATCCCTTTATGAAATTGTTCATATCTCTAATAACATGACATGTATGAGACAACGTGTTATTATTGGCCATAATTGTTTGTGAATCTGAAATATGTCTTGAATTGTCATCTTCTCTCAACATTACCTTCCCTTATACTTGATTGAACATATAACACATTCTATATGACATAGAAGAAGTTTTACCTAAAATAACTTGCTTAGATTACTATTTAGAGATATATTGCATATTCTTAATCATTATTGGTAATATTGCATATGTGTGGAGGATCGATAAGCATAAGATTTATATATGGCAACTTATGTAACTTCTTTTGTCTTTTGATTTCCATCCCTTTCCATGAGTCAAATGTTATGCATAGTTAGTTAATTAATCTTCCCTATGACATATGTATACTATCAACCTTGTTCTAGCATTAGCTTAAGAAATTGATCCTTATGGAAAAAAATTATCTACAATTAGTTTGATGATCATAGTCCGCATTACTTCTACAACTCTCTTGAGAAGTAGGGTTAGTTCAACTATTATAAATTATCACTTAATCAAAATATTCTAGAGTAACCTAAACCTTAAACTTCATTATCCTTGTGATCTTGTTCTAAATGTGGAGTTATGTTAAAATATGCATACTATTCGATGCTCCCATATTCCCATCCTTGATTAGACATGAAATGATATGTGGTAACTTAATGATAATTTTGTTATATATCATTATGGATGTAAAAAAAAATGTCTAATCTTGGTGAGGAAATCTTATTCATCCTTCTCCTTCATGATTTTTCATGAGAAACAATTCATTTATGGCTCAATATTCATAAATTATGTATTCTATCATAGATGTGTAAATGGAAATGTGTGATTGTAATAATTTGAAAATTTCACTCCACTCGTAACTATTACACGGAATGGAAGGTGGTTAAGATATGATCTATTTTCTTATTGTGCCTTTTTGCATTGAATGTCTTGATTAGGTTTCCTTAAAAATTATATGCCCATGTTTAATATTAATGGATTAATCTTGATGGTTTGACATTTATATTTTTTGTTTTGATCTTTAATTCACTTCTTCTTTGACAACTTAGTTAATAAGTGAATTTTCCATCTCATTCTTTGTTTTCCTCATGCCTTTTAGTCCATCATAAAAATGAAAACTAGCCATAATAGTTGAATATGATAAGTTGTGAAGACACTTCATGCTTGAGTAATTTTTTGCAAAGAGGTAATTCGACCAAAATTGGCTAGTTCTCATGCATTTGAGTGCTCATTCGTCACCTACAACCATCCTGTCATTTTGGGTGAGTGACTCTTCTTCTGCATAACCATATGCCACACTCTTTTGTCTATATGTTGATTGGTTTCAAATTATGCAACTCTAATATTCATGTTCACATCATTATTATTTCATTGAGCTTGCAATGTGCAGTGTAATGATGAAACTATTTTTCTTCTAGATGAGATAGACCCAGATGCTTAAATGATTTTATACATATATTTCTTATTGTCTTATATCTTCATGATGAATTTGATATCATGCTCCAATATTGATCATTAGTCATCATAGGTGATAAGATCTTGCTTTCGCTCAACTTTTAGCCTTTTATTCTTTCCAACCTTTTTACTTTTCATTTCTCCTTTCAAATAAAAAAAATAGGAGTTTATGCATGGCACTCACTTTCATTTAATATTTTGTGAAAATCCTATATGAATCATGCTTGATTGATGACATTTATGTAATTATAGACTAACCTTTAATTATGTGAAAGTATATGCTTTTTCTTTGTATATGTATGATATTTTAAACACATGTTTTAATGTTTCATGATTAATTTGACTTAATTTATATTCAAAATTCCATGTTTTAATGCTAAAAAATAGCACAATCGAATATACTTGTTGGTTGGCCTAAATTACCATTTTCTCGAAACTTATATGTGTCTCCAAATGCAATCCTTTTAAATGTATTTTTTAATTAATTGGCAAGAGACACTGGTCGACAACCTCTCTTCCATTGATTGACTAGACTTAGGGATGACAATTTTTCCTGTGGGTTTGGGGCCTCGTCGGGGATTCCTCATTCAGGTTTGGGTCCAGAGATTCTTGATAGGTATTTTTTTGGGGACGAGGTAGGGATGGGTTTGGGGTCCTCATCCCCAAACCCACCCCAAATATATATATATATATATATATATATATATATATATATATATATATATATATATATAATATAATATAATATAAATTTGTTTATAGAATATAAATTAAAAGTATAATATACAAAAAAGGTTTGAGGAGTGAGGATGGGATCGGGGATCGAGTATAAAGTTGGATTTTGGAGATAATGTTAGGTTTCAAGATAGGGGAATAAATCGAGGATAGGGTCGGGTAGGGCTGTAAACGAGCCGAGCAGAGCCGAATACCCCTAGGTTTGGGTTCGGCTCGCTTAACTAAATGAACGAGCCGAGCCGAGCTTTTAACGAGCCAAACCGAGCCGAGCTCACGAGCCAAAGCCAAAAAATGAACCGAGCCGGGCTTTTTCGAGTTTGAGGCTCGTTTAATTAAACGAACGAGCGGAACCGAGATTTTAACGAGCCGAGCCGAGCCGAATATCGAGCTGGCTCAGCTCATTTACAGCCCTAGGGTCGGGTATGGGGATTTGATCCCTACGGGGATCGGGTCGGGGAGTCCCTGATAAAAAAAAATAAGGATCGGGTCGGGTTCAGACATTATATTTCTTATCCGGTTTGGAGATGGGGTCCCCATCCCCGACCTACCCCATTGCCATCCCTAACTAGACTCGTAATGTCAAAAACTGGCCCTTTGGAATTTTAGTTTCCAATGTATGCAAATAGGCACTAGTCGACTAATCTTGACTCTAGTCAACTAGCCACACAAAAAATGTAAAAGCTAGTTAAATGCTTGAATGCCCATTTAACTTCCCAATTTCCCTCTTTTCAATCTCAATAGACACCTATGAACTCTCTCATACATTCTCACTCAAACCTAAACCATTTTACCTCATTCTAAGTGATTTTTGATCATCTAAGGCAAGGGCTTATGGGTGTAAAGGCTAATTGTGCTAAAATTGCTAGTAATGGTTTCCCAAATTTGGTAAGTGTTAATTACCCCATGTTTTTGAGTTTTATGGTGAAATTGATGAATTATTGAGGTTTTATTTGGTGATTTGATGATGTATATGTGATTGGATGCTCCATAGCTCCACTCTTCACTCTTTCCACACACTAATTCCTTCAAACCATCGCCAAATTCAGAGTTTTCTATGCTATTTTTGTGAAATTTATCTAATACGTTAACAATCTCATCCTTCTTGCTCTAAATTATTCTATAATGAGTAAGAGAAATAGTAATGCCTTTATTTCAGCAAGAGTACGAGAAAAAATTGAGAATGAAACAAACTGAACAAAGAGGAGTTCCTAGAGATCTTAACACTCCATCATTGCCAGCTAGTGTCGCTCAGCCTTGGACACTTCTGGAGGTTCTTCTTGATCACCTCTATTTCCTACTCCTCAAAAACTAAGTAACCCCACTCTATCTTCCCATTATGATAATTCTCTCCTTATTAACCCTTTTTCTTCAAAAAACTTGGGTTAGTGGTTATTTCAAGAGAAATATTATTCAACCCAAGTGTATTTGTGTTAAAAAGTGTACTTATAATCTTTAACTCTTATATAAGAACAATATTTTAGATTTTATATCTCATTCTCATTATATCCATTTAGGATGAATTTTATCCTAATTTGGTTAGGTAATTTTACATTTTTCATAGGACATCTAACTACTATTATTGAGAAGGCTTATGTAATATGTTAGGGATTAATATATGTAGAACAAGGATTGGAAATTGGTGGGAAAAGTGGAATATTGACTAGATTGATGATATATGTAATATGACGTTTGGAAGATATTCTTCCATAAGGAGTGTGAATATAAGGACCATATATCTTCCACCTGAGCAAAGGATACTCTATGCTTTTGCTAATTACATCAATTTCCCTAGGGAAGGGAGTGGTGCTAATTTGACCTTAAAATATTGGTAGGTCACTAACCATGTGATGGATAATAGAACCATGAGGGTTGTACTAGATATCATCCATAACATGTACTATATTTCAAATCATCCTTAGGATTCATTAGCATAAGCTTCATCGATCATTTGCATTCTCAAGCACCTAGAGATACCCTTGGATGGGTTTGTGTAATACCCTAAATTTTTTGTAATCTTAATTTAGAATGTTTACCCTTTTATCAGAAAAAAATATTTAAATACTAATTTAATTATTTTTGTTAAGCTTTGACACCTAAATATAGATAAATTATTTAATAAATTATTATAATTATTTTATCTTACCCTTTTTTTTAAACCAACCCTAAACCGATAATGCTATTCGATTTATTTTTTTCTTAATTTGATACCCTAATTTCAGATAAATTAATATTATCATAAAAACCTAAATTTAACCTAATTTTAATTGTATCCTTAAATTCGTTCTCTTTTTCCTTTTTATTCTTTTCCCTTTTCCCCCTTTTCCCTCTTTTCTTTTTTGTTTTTTTTCCTTTTTCTTCTCCTTTCTTTTTTCCTCCCTAGGCTAGCGCACTTTCTCCCCCTTTTCTTTTCCTTCTTCCACTGCTCGACCCAACCTTACCTTCTTCTTTTTTCTTCTTCCCCAGCCAACCCATCCCTTTCGGTACCTTTTTCTTTTTCTTCTTCTCCTTCTCTTCTCGTGCCAACCCAATTCTCTTTTTCCTTTCTTTTCTTTTCCCGCACCCGACAACCCTACCCACCTTCCCTTTCTTCTTCTCCCTCACTCGTTCTACACCCCTACATCCCAAACACGTCCTCCTCGACGTAGTGTGCCTTTATCATGAACACCTACACTAAACCTGCCTCATTTTTCTTTTGTAGCCAAGTAGACATGCCCTTTGTCTCTCACATGCCCATATCACTTCCATTTTGGATCATGCAACACCTCCTTCTACCTACACCAACCCCCTACACCCTATCATCTGCCAGACTCATTGACCCTAGACCTTTTGCCCTACCTGCAACTTTCCCCTACAACTTCCACTTACCTCGTTGCATGCCTAAGCCTCGCCTCCCTCCTTTTCTTCTTCTTCTTCTTCCTCTTCTTCACTCTCTCTTTCCTTGCCTCTTCTTCCTTATCCTTCTTCCTCTTTTCCTCCTACTCCCCTTTCTTCTTGCTTTCTTCTTCCTCCCCAACATTGAAGCCAACACACCACTACAAGACCATCATCATCCAAGCATCCTCCGTCATCCACCTTCTTTTCTCTTCTCCCTTGCCACTTTGTTTTCCTTCCTCTCTGTCCCTATAGCAACATCTACCAATCCCTACCCCTAGAATTAGCTGTAGTTCCTACAACTATACCCTAGGCAAGATAGGTTCTGCTATTGCTATCCCCTCCACTCGATGACACCATTTTCTCTACCCATGCAGCCTCCCTACACAACCAGTCTCTAGCCGACATTGTCCTTGTATTTTTCCCAACACCGTGCCTCCCTGATACCACCTTTACCACCCTCTTTGCAATCCTTTTTGCAGCTCTAAACCTCCACACCTATAGCCTCCCTACATGGCCTACCTCTAACCACAACCACCATTAGCTCCTCTACACCATAGCCACTCATAAACACCCTATCGCCAACTCCCCCCTCTGCTTCCTCTCCATTTCTCCTTTTATTTCCTTCTAATGCGTCAATCCTTTCCTATAGCCCTACACCACTATTGTCGCCACCCTCGGCCCTCCTACACCAACCCACCCAGCTACTATCATCTCCACCTCCCACTATAGCCCTACATTGACTAGCCAAACCAACACCACTCAACCCCCATCTCTAACCATCATCGACTGACCCCAAGCCTCCTATGTGCATAGCTCACGTTGAGAATCCAGCGTGAGTTGTATTTTAATTATTAAATCATTTCGGTAATCATTAACATGTAAGGGTAATTTAGTAATTTTATATTTAATAAATATTTTTAAAATTATTATATTATTAATCAAATATTAATATGGTATTTGTGATATTATTTTCAGGTGCAAAATTTTTACTATCATAACCTATTTTTAGGAGGTTAGGGGTAAATTGTGCTTTTGCAAGAAATTAGGTAACCTTGGTGCTCTACTAAAATGTTTGGATAACATATGATAGCATATTAGGAATTTGACGTGTAATTTGTATTAAGTATGATTTGTTACAAATAATTATGTGCTTATTATTGTATGTTATGTGCAGGTGAAAATGTTAGGTCAAGCATATTTAGATATGCTTATAGCATGACTAATACTATTATATGGTCTAGGGATATTTTAGTAATTTTAAGTGTACAACAATGATTATTCTAATAGACATGTTTGATATGTATTATTTATTGTCAACGATGATAATAGGTGTCTTGTTGTTTTAGAAACACATGTTTCAGCATGATTAGTACTATTTTATGGCTTAGGGGTATTTCGGTAATTTTAAGTGTACCATGGTGACCATTCTAATAAACATGCCTAATATTTATTATTTATTGTTATGCATGAAAATAGGTGATTAGTTGTTTCATGAAAATAAGTGATTTGTTTCATATGCCTAATATTTATTATTTATTGTTATGCAAGAAAATAGATGATTTGTTGTTTTAGAAACACTTATTTCAACATGATTAGTCTTATCATATGGTTTAGGGATATTTTGGTAATTTTAAGCATATCATGATGAATATTCTCATAAACATGCCTAATATGTATTATTGGTTGTTAAACATGTGAATTTGTGTTTTGAAGTTTTAGAAACGCATGTTAGTATTTTAAGTGAAAAATTATATATAAGGGTAAAATGGTCATTTGGTGTATCTATTGATTTAATTACATGATAAATAGTTAAATTATGTTATGTTATCCTTTTTATGACAAGTTGATAAATAAAATGGCATCTGTAATGGAAATGGATGAAAATGTGGTAACTTTAGCCTCAAGAGTATTTTGGTCATTTTTATCCTAAAGTGTCTATGTGTGAATAATTGAGTCTAGGATGACCTTAATAGATTTCTGATGTTAACATTGGTAATGACCTAGATTTTGTAGTCTTAAATGCTTGGAAACGAGTAAAAAAGGTTAAGTATGAATAATTTGATTTATATGATTAATACGTATTTTTGTGGTTTCTGTTATAAAATACTAATACTTAAAGTAAAATACCTTGATATTGGGAATTATGGCTCTTTAGGGGTCACTACCCTAAAGATACGATTAAGCCCACGATTATTTATGGATTTTACTGGTGTGCCTTAGTGCCCTAACCATACCATATATCTTACTCTATTTAGTTCTACGGATCTAATAAGGGGTATACATACTTATGGATTAGGAAAAATTATCAGTAGGGTATTGTGTACCTTCATATACCAATGCAAACAAGTTACCTTTACATCCCTAGGTTGATAGTTGGTAGGATACTATGCTCTTTATATGCTGGTATGACTAGAGTAACTTAGTATCTTTAGGTTAATATGATCTCCCCTCGAGTAAAGAAAAATGAAAATGATTGATATTTGATTTGCAAAGATTATTGGATTGGTTAGTAGTAGCCCTTGTGCCTACCTATAGTTTGGTAGTAGCCTTTGTGACTACCTATATTATGAGAGTTGGTAGTACTGACAATGAGAGATATGACCATGGTTATGACTTAATAATGATGTTGTTTCCTAATTATACTGTAAAGAGCATCTCTTGGATGTTCCATTGGTAAGTTACAGTTTATTCCAGATAAATGGGCATGGGTAGTATATGGTCTTGATATGATGTGGTTATATGAATGATTACCGTATTTCAATTAATGTATGTATAATTAAATGCTCACATATAGTTTTAATGCCATTTATGTATTTCATATGGACCTTTTATATTAGTTTTGTATAATGGGTTACTCAGTATCGTTGTATTGAAGGTTTCCTTTTCACGACTCCCTAATTATTTAATGGGCAATGGCCTTTGTAAGTTAGCTTTCAAGATCTGTTGAAGGATACTATTTGGGTTGAGAGAGTAAGATTATAAATTTTTTTCTCGGTATCTTTGAATTCTAAAGATTAAGTATTCTCATTATGTTTATGTATTTCCTTTCACTAAAACTTTGTAACTACTGACAGTTGGCTCTATTTGAAATGATGATTAAATTGTTTTAATTTTCTCGCTACTATGATTTGTAATTATGTTATTAATTTAAGAGGAAAAATGTTTTAGCTTAGCACTTGATAACATAATGATAGAGGAAATCATACTTGTGCTAATTATGGTGGTAACACTCCACACTTTACTGTTTTAGCTTCTACAATTAACTTTTAGAAATGAAAATTTTTGGTTCATAAATTTGGGGGTGTTATAGTTTACTAATAAGAAATTATGGTTTAAGAAGTCATTATTTGATAAGTATGGGAAATGGTCATTGAATTACATGAAGTTTGAGGTTAGACCTTGAGGCTTACATGTTTTATAAAAGGAAAGGATATTTTAGGAGCTTAGAATTTGAAAAGATAGAGATGAGTTGACAAGGTTTAAAAGGAGACTTGTAGGGGATAGTGATCAAGAAGAAGAGGACAAGGAAGCTTCTTGTGATACACATGATGTCGATGAAGCTCATGGTGATGATGTATAAGCTATACATGAGACACCCATTACAAAACCATCCTCCATCGCTCCTTCTACCTCTTCATCCTCAATATAAATTCTTACAACTCCATATGGTCCTTACTTTGGAGATCCTAAAGATTTTACTATTTGGATGTTTTGATTCCATTGTAGCCATACTTACACAAAATAGGAGGAGACTTGATTCACTTGAGATGCTTAGGAGATTTCCACAACCATGTACTTCAAACGTCCCTTCTAGTTTTGATATTCCAACAAGGGTAGATCCTCTACAAGATACAACTCACTAAATTGAGGCATTAGATGATGTGACTACCTATGATTTGGGAGATAAATATGATAAAGGAAACAAGTGTTGACACTAGCTCAAACCCATCATCTATATTTGTCAAATTTGCTAAGAATGAGAATGTTATTCCTCCATCCCAGATGGGAGGCATCCCTGATTTAGAGACCACATTAGTGCTAATATCACTGCCTCAGATGTGAACCCATGTGATAGACTTGATATTGCTTCCTTGAAATGTCCTATCATCGCAAGATATAAACACCATTCCACTTATGGAACATTACTAAGCTCCACTAGTGATGATTATAACTCTTTAGTTGATCATTGGTTGTCATACAGTTGGGTAAAATTCCTTAAGATGCATTTATGTTTGATATGGGTGGTATTACTTTATCATGATTTATGTGATTTCTAAACTCATATTTATGTATAATGATTGTTCTTTCATATCTATCTAGGATCTTGCATAATCCATCTCCATATACTTTGAATTTAAAATTACTATAATAAGATGTGATTTCTCTTGATTATAAGATTTTTCATAAAATTCACTTTCACTCATTTACTTTGAAATGTCCATGTACTTAAGCTCTTTATAGGTGCAGAAAGCTTCATAAAATTCAACTACATATACCTTAAGGGGGAGAATTATTTCCTTTTGATCACTTATTCTTAAACCCTAGGAATGTCCTAAGGAGATGAGACTATTATATCTATTTCACACATATGTTTCATTGATGATATTAATTGTGAATGGTCTCCAAGTGTTTTGATTGAGAATGTGAATATCTTGAGAAGGAATTTCATTACCTGTGCATTTAATTCCTTATGCACTTATATTTTGGTTGGAGATCTTATTTGTTGATGACAAAAGGGGGAGAAATGGTGAAAAGATGTTATGTGCTAATTTTTCTAATTGTTATATTTCCATTTATATGAAACTTGTGTGCCTTTATTGAAAAATGTAATTATATGATTCTTTTGATTCAAGAATGTATATTATCTTTCACTTTCACATCTCCATACTTCATATTCCTTTAATATTAACATCTTTTTGTTTATCGTCATCAAAAAGGAAGAAATCATTGACCTTCTAGGTTAATAAACCTTATTTTGATGATAACAAATTTGTTTTATCAATTAGCTTGTTTGTTTAAGTGTGCACGACAATTTCCACTTCAAATTTTGATGACACTCATGTAAAAAATCATGTGTTAAGAACATAAGTGAACAACCAAATTTAAACACTCAATGGAGGAAGAGTTCACTACCATCTACACACTTTCATATCAAGACCAAACTCAATGGATAAAGAGTTTAATATGATTTACACACTTTCATATCAAGTCCAAACAAAGCTTCAAGACTCAAAGACTTCAAGCTTATAGTAATATCTCTAAGTCTAAGGTTTTCCTTGTAATGTGTCAATTTGATGAGAAAGCAGTTCTCTAAATGATTTGATGCTTTTAATTCTTTGTAAAGATATTTTTTAAAGGTCTTGAAATGTTTTTAAACATAAAAAATGTTTCTAAGTGTTTTAGCAAAAGGATGTTTAAAAATAAATTAATCTTAAACTGTTTTACATATGAGCTAACTTTAAAAATTCAACAAAAAAATGCTATATTCATTATTTTTGGTGAATAATATCACATTGAAAATATTGTGTATAATTTATCAAAAAGAGTACACTCAAATATAAGCTCTGTAGCTTAAGTTATGGTCTTTTTCGTATAGGTGTGCAATGGTGTATTACCTAACTATTTAACTAGTTTAACTCCAAACTATTCAAATGGTCACTAGTCAATTGGTATTAAGAGACCAGACTGCTGGTTAAGGGTGTTCAAAAATAATTTTTCTTTGACTTTGTACACTTGCTTGATTTACTTGCTTAAGCAATCGACTAGTTTTCAGCTACCAGTTAACTTGTTGTTTGGTCCTAAATTTTCTTGCTTACCCATTCAACTAGTTTACCGTCCAGTCAGCTGGTTCTTCATACTATTCAATTAATTTATCAAAACTAATCTATCAATTCCCCTATAATGGCTATAAATTTAGAATGATAATACTTTTTGTGAGGGAAAACAGGAAACCAATCAACTAGTTATACATATATTCAAAATTCTACTCATTCACATATAAAAAGAAATTTTAATAGTGTTTCAAACTATCTTTCTAAGAAACTAATAAACTAGTTAAGAGTGTTCAAAATAAATTTTATTTGAATTTAAATAGCCAAATAGTTTATTTACTTAACCAATAAACTAATTTTGAGTTACTAGCCAACTAGTTATTGGATCCAAAATTTTCTTGTGCTCTAGTTTTGCTTCAACATTCAACTAGTGTATGGAAACTAGTTAACTGTTTCCCTATAACAACTATAATTTTAAAATGGTAATAATTTTTGTCAATAAAAATAGGAAACTAGTCTATTAATTTTTTACAAGAAGTCGATTAGTTGTACTGTATCTTTAAAATTCTGCCAATTATAATTTCTTTTCATGCACTAACTACACCTAACATCTAAGAGCCTATTGGGAACATATAAAAAGGCCTTTGAATATCATTCCACTATTGAGTTCATTACATTACAAATTCTTCTACTCCATCATTCATCTACTTTTTTCAAGATCAAATAGCAATTTCACTTTCAAACTATTTTTCTGAGAAAATATAGTGTGCCCATCTAATCACATATATCTAGTAAAAATTTTATACACTTTAAATATATATTTCTCTAATTATATTACTTAAAAAATCACTTTCATATTTCTTAGTGTGAGGAATTTATTGTAATCACTCATCACACTCTTCAAAATCAAATTGCAATAGAGTGTGTATGTGTGTGTGTAGCATTATTGAGAGAGGTTATTGAGATTGTAGGTTCATAAATTTAGATGGGATACCTAGGATAGGGTGTACATTAACACTTGGGAGGTCATTGCGATAATATGCTCATAAACCTATAGAAAAATGATGATCATCCAAACACACTAATAAAGAGAATATTTAAATCCAAAAGTTGATGTAGAGAAAACTTATAGGGTTCTCTTGAACCACTATAAATTATATGTTTGATTATTTGAAAATTTTGTACATATTTCATAAATTTTTTAATTGAAAATTCGGCATTATTGTTACTTAACCCTCTATTTACTCTCTCTATAATATCTATACAGACTTCCAATCTGCTTTCTCTTCTTCTAATTTTGTAGTGTTTTAATTGGATATTTGAGATATTTTACTAATTTTTCCATCTTGATTTTACCTAGGAAATCTATAACACTTGGTGTAATCCCCCAAAATTTTAGAAAACCAATAATTTAATAAATAGCTTTTATTTGAAATAAATTAGCTTTTAAAATTATTTAGTTTAATTATTTTTTGGACTTTTGAGTATACAAATTTGGATAGGAGTATTTAATAAATTAAAAATAGACATTTTTTTAATTTATCATATTATTTTTATTTAAATAAATTTTCAAACTAGTATTTTATTATAATTATCCTTTTTAAGCCCATATATTTAATTAATTTAAATTGAATCATTATAAACTTATTATCAAAAATATTATTCCTATTATTTTATAAATTTAATTATTTTAAATTTTTCCATTTCTCCCACTTTCCTTTTTCCTACTTTTTCTTTTCTTTCTCCTTTCTCCTATTTCTTTTTTTCGCCTTCTTCCTAGCTTTGGGCCGCTAGGCTGCCAGTCTGCATTTCCCCCTCCCTGCGCACTTGGGCCAAAGGCCCGTTCCTTCCTCCCTCTCCCGCGTGGCCTGTGGCCGCCTCTCCTTTCTTTTTCCCAGACTAGACCAGCCGGCTCCCCTTCTTTCCTGCGCCAGTCCAACCGCCCACTCACACCTCCCCTTCCTTTCTCTCTTCTGCCACGCCCAACCACCATTTTCTGCCATTGTCGAGCACGCCGACCGCCTGCAACTGCCATACCCGGCCACCACCTACCTTCCTGCTACTCCCTCTCTCTCCCCCGCCATTTTATTTCCTAATTCAAACCAAACTAACCCCTGCATCCCTATCTCGCATGTCCTCTTCCTTTCCTTCTTCTTCCCTCCCATTCCCCTGCCAATCGACATCCCTTCCACCCTCCGTCCTCTCGCCGACCAGCCACCTACCCCCTCTCTTCTCCCTCTTCTTTTTCTTCATCTCTCCAGCCTCCTTTCTACCCCATTTTCGAACCCTCTTCTCCTTCCCCAACCTCCTTCTCTCATTTTCTCCTTCTCCCATTTTCCCCCCGGTTTTTGCTCGTCGCCGCCAACCGCCATTCCAACCACAGTTCCAACTTCCTGTGCCGCCTTTTGCCACCACCTCCTACTACCCTGCACCATCCCGCCACCCCCTTGAGCCCCTACACTTCCACCCTTATCCCCCTCTTCTTTTCCTCTCCACTTTTCTCCCTTATCGCCAAGCCACCTGCAATCGCCCCGTTCGCCGCCGTCCAGCCACCTCTGCCGCCACCCAAACCACCATTCGACACCCTGCAACCCCCTCTACCACCACCATGCCTTAGTTGGTCGAAAACATCCCTTGTACCCCTTCATTTTCCCCTCCTCTTTTCCTTCCTTCTCAGCCTCTCCACCTCGACCCACCTCGGCAGCCATCTTCGCCACCTTGCTGCCGCCACCTCCGCCGCCCTATGCCACCGAGAAACCATCCTTAGCCTCCACCTACACCCCTTCTTCACTCCTGCACCCTTACCTTGCCTCCAATCCTCCCCTATCTACATCATTTTCTAGCCTAAAGACACTAAACCGAGCCATCTACCCCTCCCTTCTACCTTGCCCCATTCGATCCTTTTTACCCCTTAATCTGCATGTGGCTCACGCTGTCCATGTAGCGTGAGTTCCACATTATTTTAGAATTTATTTGGCTAAATTTTGAGGTATATTAATAGTTAATTAAAGTGTTTTATTATTAAATAAATTTTTATAAAGTTTTATCCTTTTAAATTCTTATTTCTAACATAATAATCATTGATATTATTTTTAGGTGTTGAGTTGCTAATTAAACCTTGAATCCTTAACCGGAACACCGGTAAGGTTCGATTTTTGCGGGATTAAGGTAATCGTTAATCCTCACTTAAATGCATGGAAAAATGTATGCTAGCACATTAGGGGTTTTAGTATGATTTTATGCATGTTTTATGTTGCCTAGTATGATATATATATATGGTTGCTTATGTTGATTGATAAAAAGAAAAGAAAAGAAAATTTTGATAGCTTTTGTGCCATGTGTAGAGATGATACTTAAGGAATGAGTTTGATATTTGATGGAAATGTTAAATGCTTGTCTATGATGTATTATGTTGCTAATGCATGAGTAATATTATTGTCTAAGGGTATTTTAGTAATACTCTTATGTAAGTATGTGATCTAATATATGTAGTTGCTAATGAATATTATGTTGAATAATGATAAGTGGGTGGAGTTATATGATAAGAATGAAGTGCTAATATTAGTATTTTATGTAGTGGCGGTAAATTCATAAAAGTGGTGTAATAAAAGGGTTAAGTGGAAATTTTATAAGTGAAAAGGGTATTTTGGAAATTTTGTAATGAAGGGGTATTTTGGTAATTTTGAAAGAAAGGGGTAAAATGGTGATTTTGTAAGCAAAAGGGTATTTTGGTAATTTCAAAAGAAAGGGGATGGAATGATAATTTTATGAGTAAAAGGATAAAATTGTAAGTTGTGAGAAAGAAGGGTATTATGGTATTTTTGAAGGAAAAGGGCAATATGGTAATTTTATAAGTAAAAAGGGGTATTGTGGTAATTTGGGAAGTTAGGGGTATTATTGTAATTTTATGAGTAAAGGAAAAGATGGTAATTTTTCAAGTAAAGGGGCATTATGGTAATTTTGGAGGTAGAGGGGCAAAACAGTAATTTCCATAAGTAAATGGTAAAATAGTAATTTTATAAGTGAATGGCGAAATGGTAATTTTATAAGTAAGGGGTATTAGGGTAATTTTGGGAGTAAAGGAGTAATATGGTAATTTTAGAAAACAAGGGCAAAATGGTAATTTTGTAAGGAATGATAAAAATGGTAATTTTGGAAGTAAAAGGGTAAAATAGTAATTTGTAAAGTAAAAGGAGTGTTATGGTAATTTTATAAGTAAAAGGGGTATTGTGGTAATTTTGTAAATAAAAGGATATTATGGTAAATTGGAAGTAAGGGGTAGAAGGGTAATTTTGTAAATAAAAGGATGTTTATGGCAAATTTGGAAGTGAGGGGTAATTTGGTAATAATGATAACGACGAAGGATAAATTGGTAATTAAATTATGATTAAAAAGGGGTATTTGGATATTTATGAAAATAGAGAAGGGTAATTTGGTAAATTAACCAATAAAAGGGCATTATAGTAATTTTAATAATGGAGAAGGGCAATATAGTAATTATAAGAATGGAGAAGGGTAAATTAATAATTATAAATATGGAGAAGGGTAAATTGGTAATTATAATTATGAAGGAGGGTAAATTAATAATTGTAATTATAAAGAAGGGTAATTTGATATTTATAATAATTGAAAAGGGTAAAATGGCAATTACAATAAATCAAGAGGGGTAAAATGGTAATTATGATAAAAGAGAAGGGAAATTTGGTAATTTATCCAACTAAAGGGTAAATTGGTAATTGTTTAACCAACTAAAGGGGAAATTTGGTAATCATGATAATGAAGAAGAAGAATTTGATAATTTATCTAACTCAAGGCCAATTTAGTAATTATAACAAAGGAGAAGGGCAATTCGGTAATCTAACCAACCAAATAGGAAATATGATAAGTGTAGCAATTATGAGGGGTGAATGGTGATTTAAAAATGCATAGGAGATAACTTGGTAACCTAAACCGAATAAGGGGTAATTTGGTAATTATGTGACCTAAAGGGTAATATGGTAATTTGTCAAGTAAGGAAGGGATGACTTAGCAATTATATAAGTAAGGGGTAAATAAGTAATTTGTACCTAACATGTCGTTGTGATCATGGAAGCTCATAATATGATTTAAATAATGCTGATTAGCCAAGTAAGAGTATTTGATAATTAGTAAGTATACGAGAACAAATCCTAATTTGGAATCATATGAGATTATGGTGGCCTTAATGATTTCTCGGTGATATCTTGGATAACCATCTGAATAAGAAATGACTAATGATATCAGAACGATTAAAAGTGAATAAGTATCTGATTATGGTGCTTTTTGTGATCACCTTAATTAAGACACTAATACTTAAAGTGAAAGACCCCGAGATCGAGAATGGTGACTCTTTAGGGGTCGCTACCCTAAAGACGTGGTTTAGTCCACAATTATTTTGGTATTTGCTGGTGTGCCTTTGTGCCCCATCCATGCCCTATATCTTACTCTATCTAGCTCTACGGACCTATTTAGAGGGTATGCATACTTATAGATTAGTTGTTCTTGTCGGTAGGGTACTGAGTAGCTTTATGCACCAGTATGACCAGGGTACCTTTGTGTCCTTGGGTTCATGGTTGAAGGGTACTGAGTAGCTTGTATGCACCGGTACGACCAGTGTACCTTTGTGTTCCGGGTTCTTGATCTCCCGTCCGAGGCAAATAAATATGATTGTTGTGCTGATTAAGGAAATGAAAGATACTAATTACGAAAGTGAAATATTAATGAGCCGGACCCAGATGACTTATAATATTGAGTACCGATCCACCGGTTATAATAATGGCCTAGGAGCGTGTTGCCCTGGCAAGTGATTATGTACCGATCCACCGGATATAATAGTGGCCAGGAGCGTGTTGCCCTGGCAAGTGATTATGAGTACCGGTCCACCAAATATAATAGTGGCCCAGGAGCGTTTTGCCTTGGATGATGATTATATGTATTTCGGTCCACCGGCTAAAATAGTGGGGGTCCCGAGCTCAATAAAATCAATTATGTATGTGAATAAAGTTATGGAAAAATACTAATCACTTATAGTGGAACACCATGTGAGTCAGGGCTAGACCGGTCCACCGGCAAATAATAGTGGCCAGGAGCATTTTGCCCTGGAGACCGATCCACCGGCATATAATAGTGGTTAGGTGCATTCTTCCCTATAAGTGACCGATCCACCGGCTATAATAGTGGGGTTCTCGCACTCACATGGATATAAAATATGAGATTGATTGAATGATGATGGAATAATGGCTTTAGGCCCGAATGTATTGATTTTACATTATGACATGGCTTAAAGCCCAAAAGTATCGATCGTAACTTATAACTTGTTGATATGTGGTAGCCTTATTATATATGTGATTGTTATGTTTGCACCTCTTATTACATATGTATATAGCTTGCATTATGTGTTGCATTGTGGGCCTGTTTTTAAGTGTGGTAATAAAGGGTTACTCAGTACCATAGTACTGAAGGGTTCCTTCGTGGGGCCCCTAACTATTCAATGGGCACTGCCCTTTGCAGGTCTTTTCAGGTGCTACTCAAGTGGGCAACGGGAAAGAGAGTAAAGAATTATACGGTACCGTTAGGGTTTTTCTCTTTCTCTTTTAAATTCCTGGTTTTTAATGTTATGTTGTTACTGTAACCACCATTGGTGGATTTTATTTTTGTAAATGATTTGATGCGCTACTCTGATTTATGTATGTTGAATTTCTTTCAAATTGTATTTCATTTTTCTTAGCCTTATCACTTGGTACTGGAATGGTATGAGTGAACCGGTTTGGTACTAGGTGTGGCGGTAATATCCCCGAAATTCACTGTTTAATATTTTGGCTTCCACAATTTTCTTTTAATAAAACGAAATTTTTCAGTAATGAATTTTGAGGGTGTTATACTTGGTGGGGTCGACATCAAGCTTGTAATTATTTGCTAGAAGAATTATTTGCCTAATAATAAATCAAGCTTACCTTAATATATGTTTAGGCAATTGGGTGATAGAATGTATGTTCTAAATTCTATGCATATTCCTATTTAAGATTTGAGTTGAAGCATGATTTATGTGTTTATATGTATTATACGCTCTATTATAATATTATGAAATATGTTTTAATGATATGTAGGGCAACTAGAGAGTGTAGGCCATTTGATTATTTTTTGTAATTTTTGGTGTTTTTGTAGCAAGATGGTTAATTAGATTTTCTAAGCATTATTCGTGGGTAATTAACATGATTTTTGTATAATTTTCTATTTAAAAGCTTGTTATAAAAGCATGGATGATTTAGGAATTTAATTTGATTTAATCATATGTTATATAATTTTTTTTCAAAGAAACTAGTTGTAACAACCCCAAAATTCACTACTAAAAAATTTATTTTAATTAAAAACTAGCAAAAGTACAAACTATAAATTTTGGGAATATTACCACCACACTTAGTACCATAGCGACTTTCTCTTACCGTTCTAGTACTAAGTGCTCAAGCTGAAATGAAACATAACACGATTTACACAAATTCAAACTTTTATTTAAATCAGAGTAGCACGTTGATGACGTTACAAAAGATAAAACCTACTATTAGTGGTTACAAGAGTAAAATTATTAAACGAAGAAATAGTAAGGTTAAAAGATAAACCTTAAAAAGCTTCTAGGACAATTATTGCGCTATTACCCGATAACAACTTGAATAGCACCTGTGGCTAACCTAAAAGAGACTCTGCCCATTGAATAGGTAGGGGCTCACAAACGGAATCCTTCAGTACTATGGTACTGAGTAACCCCTTTATATCAAACTAAAAGGTAGAGTCCGCATGCAATACATCATATATAAACGATGTAAACCAATAATATAAGAGCCAACACACAAAGTAACATAACATACAATGGGAAATGCATAACACAATGTCCATTTACTTAGTAATTGGATTACTTACCAAGAGTGACAGGCACCAAGGCTGCTTATAGCATGTCAATAGATCATAAAGATGAAATCAACACTTTTGGTCTTAAGCCATCAATTAAACATTATTCAACATCATCTCTCAAATTATATCTATGTAAGTATAGGAACCCGACTATTATAGTCGGTGGAATGGAATACACTCTAAGGCAACATGCACCTGGCCACTATTATTTGTCGATGGATTGGTCTCCAAGATAAAAGGCTCCTGACCACTATCCTCACCGGTGGATCGGTCTAGCCCCGATTCATATCGTATTCCACTATAAGTAATTAGTATTTTTTTTTCATAATTCATTATCATCCAAGGTTTGGTTTATTGAGCTCATAATCTCCCTTTATTATAACCAATGGAATGGAAAACACTCCAAGGTAACATGCACCTAGCCACTATTATTCGCCGGTGGATCGGTCTCCAAGGCATAATGCGCCTGGCCACTATTTTTGCCGATGGAAAGGTTTGGGCTTGGCTCAATAATCTTTCACTTTACATGGTTCATATTTTCTATTTAATTAACATAATAGGTCCATTTATTTAACTCTAGGGGGAGATCACGAACCTAAAGACACAAAGGTATACCGGTCATACAAGTGCACACAAGCAACATAATACCCTCTAACTATCAATCTGGGGTTGCAAAGGTACCCTGATCCCACTCGTGCATGAGGACACATATTACTCTACCAATAAGGACACTGAATCCATAAGTATGCAGACCCCCTAAATTGGTCCGTAGAGCTAGATAGAGTAAGATGCAGAGCTTAGCTAGGGCACTAAGGCATACTAGCAAAATCTAGAACAATTATGGGCTAAACCACGTCTTTAGGTTAGCGACCCCTAAAGAGCCACAATTCTTGACCTCAAGGTCTTCCACTTTAATTATTTTTGTCTTAATTAAGGTGACCATGAGAAACACATCAATCACATACTTAATCATTTTCATTTATTTTTGTTATTATTAAGTAATCCTTATTCATATTATCCATGTTAACTTAAACAATCCACTAAGGCGAACATTTTATCATCTGTCCCCATTACACAATTCATTTCCATTTATTCAAATACCGTAGTAGGCCATCATAATATAATTACAATACTGTTTATAGAATCCAAGTATTCTACATCGAAGGATTGTTGAACACATAAACCCTAACCTATACTTCTGGCATATCTAGCACACATTTCCATGCATAATTAACAACTAAGGAACCTCTTGTATCATTATGAAATAAACATATCATAACCCTATACCATGCATTATACTTATGATATTCACCGATTTACCAAAATACCCTTATCCTTATAATATATAGGATTATACTTAACAAGTGATACTAAAGCCACAAACCCTTATCCAGTTATTTAATATTACTTATGTCTTATTATAGAGGCTTATTTAACCCATTGATATGTTATATGTAATTTTTCAATTTACCCCTTCATACTTACAAAATGACCAAAATACCCCTCTTGTTTGTATGGTTACCATGTTACCCCTTTTTACTTACCAAATTACTAAATTGCCCTTCATACTTGTATAATTATCAAAATACCCTTCATACTTATTAAATTACTAAATTTACCCCTCGACCTTGTTAAATTATCAAATTACCCTTTCAGTTTGTTAAATTACCAAATTACCCTTTATACATGTTAAAATTACCAAATTATTCTTCAAGTTTGTTAAATTATCAAATTGCCCTTCACACTTATTAAAATTACCAAATTGCCATTTTGTTTAGTTAAATTACCAAAATACCCCCTTTTACCTACTAAATTACCATTTTACCCCTTTTACTCATAAAATTACCAAGTTGCCCTTCTTTTATGCCAAATTAATTTATCATTTCACTCCTTTTACACACAAAATTACCAAGTTACCCTTCTTTTATACCAAATTACTAAAATATCCTTATTACTTATTGATTTACCATTTTACCCCTTATGTTTATAAAATTACCAAGTCACCTCTTTTATGTCAAAATTACCAAAATACCCTTCTCATTCTTACAACATATAATACACATTAGACATGTTGGCCATGGTAAAAATTATAATCCAGGTAAAATGACCAAATTACCCTTAGGGCTTACATCCATGATTAATATTCTATAATTAGATTCAAGAATACTCAACCTATTATTTTATACATGCTTATCATACGAAATATTTTCTTGACATTAGAATCATATTAATTATACTTTCGTATGCATAAAATTTTACATCAAATAACATTTTCATTTTACTGATTTTTGTGATAACAATAAATAACACATAATTATCATGTAACAAATCACTCTTAACATATTTCATAAACCAAAAACCCTAATCAAATTACCAAGATACCCATAATTATTAATAATATGTACCAAAATTAGTTTGCAATAAAACAAACGCAACCCACGCTATGCATGCAATGTGAGCCAGGGGTGCACGCGACGAGGGCCCTGCACGGATTGGCTAGATGAGCGAGGCAGGGGGAGATGGTGGCAACGAGGTGGGATATTGGCAGGAAGGCGGCTGCTCGTGGTAGTGGTGGTTGTTAGTGTTGGAAGGTGGGCTAGTGGCTGTGAAGCCAAATGGAGCCGAGAGAGGGAGCAGTGGAGGATGGGTTGGTGATGGTTGTGGGTAACAGTGGTAAGTGGAAGGGTGGTGTTTGGTGCATTAGAAGGGTTGCATAGCTAAGAACACGAGGTCACATAGGTGTGAGACTTGAAATGTATGCCTAGGTCAAGAGAAGTGAAGTCGCACATGTAGGTGGTGCAGAGGAATCACGACCATGTTGATGCAACACATGTATAGATGAGAAAGAACAGGGGCGTATAGGCATGAATGAGGTTGTGCATTGCATGTGCAAGTATGCCAGGCAAACTGTGCGAGCATGTATGAGATAAGGAAAAAGTATGGTGCATGACTCTACGAGTGACTGTGCACGAGCTGTGTGCTTCACAAAATATAGCAGCGCGTGAGGAAAGAAGAGGAGAAAATGATGGTGGTGGATGGTGACAATTGGTGACTGTGAGGGGGAATCGATGGGGTGGTTTTGGTGGTTGATTTATCAAGCTATGGATGTGCTTGGTGGTCGATGTGGTGTGGATGGTGATGGTGATGGTGTGATCGATGGAATAGAGCAAGGAGGAGGAGGAAGAGCAGAAGAAGAAGAAGAAGAAGAAGAAGAAGAAGAAGAAGAAGAAGAAGAAGAAGAAGAAGAAATTAAAGAAGGTAACGACTAGGCAGGGGAGAAAGGAGGAGAGGGGCTAGCGCATCCGCGTGATAGAGAAGGGAAAAAAAGGACCCAACCGGGAAGAAGAAAGAAAGAAAAGAAAGAAAGGAAGAGGGAATGAGGCGTGGGCTGGGCTGATCTGGAGGGAAGAAGGAAAAGGAAAGAAGGGGAAGGGAACTAGCTACGACCCAATGGGGAAAAAGGAGAAAGGTAGGCTAGGTAGCCTAAGGGGAAAGAAAAGAAGAAAAGGAAAAAGGAGAAAAATAAAAGGAAGGACAAAGGAAAAAGAAAAAAGGGGGGAAAATTAAGATAAAAATAATTTTGGGATTTGGTTATTTAATAATTTAGATGGATAATTAATTTAATAAATTACTTTATTTAAAATTTAAGACAAAATAATTAAATTAATAATTTAAAAATTAAAATATTTCAAATAAAGATTAATTATTAAATTATAGGTTTTAAAATTTTGGAGTATTACAGTAGTTAATTGGTATATGGCAAATTTAGTTTACTATTTTCAGCATACCAGTTGACTTATTAAGTTGGAATGTTGTGTTAGTTTTGACCCTACACTAGTTAACTTGTCAAGGGGTTAACCAATCAACTAGTTCACTAGTCAAATCATTACCCTTAAACTATTTAGCTAGTTTGTCTGTTTTACATGATCTAACTGTTGTTGGTATTCCTAAACTAGCTAACTAGTTGGTAAGACCAGTTGATGATTTCCTTGGGAAATCTTTGATGATTTTTGTAGGATTGGGTATGGGTTTAAATTTGGTTTTTGTGTTTCACCTTAGAGATTTGCCTTTTTATTTATGTTTGGCCTTAAATAAATGGACATAAGGAATTGGTATTTGATCAACGAATATTAGGTACCTTTGCCTAGTATTCATATATAGATTTAAGTTACCATGGTCACTAAGTATACTCTAACTAAGAAGTTTAAGTGTCGTGGACGTTGAAGATCTCTTTACAAGCCCCTTTGCATTAGTGTATATTGGTAATGGAAGTTGTAGCATTAGTGAATTAGGAGATAAATAATAGAGATTACTTAGGTGGCCTTTAGTATATTGAGATGATGTTGGTTATGTTTGTTTTATATGTTATGGTTAAGTGATAAGTGTTCCTACATGTAGTATATACTAGCATGATTCTTATTGTAAATTTTAAGCATGTTTACCATATACTATATGATTAGGCATGATCCCTTATGTGCACCATGAGCCTTACCTTATATTAGAATATGTTTGTTTTACCAACACTTTTTGTATTGATACTATCTTGTGTGGCCATTGCAATGATCCAAAATTTATTTTGGTGAGAAAAAAATAATTTATAGAACTATGATTCTCAACTTAGTGTTTTGAAGATGAGGTTGTCAACAAGTATCCAACCATTATTTGGGTAGTATTAACTTTTGTAGTTGGGATTTAGGCTAACCGGGTTAGTTAGCTCTATTACCCACTACATTGGTTTTGTTTTTGAGCTTTTAGTTATTTAAACTTTTGGCTTTGATTCATAAATTTTAGAATGTTGTATAATGTTGGCATATCATTTATAGTAATATCTAATGTTAGGTTTTTTTAGATCATTTGTTGCTTTGGTTATGTTTTTCCTTGCACTAGATATAAGTCAAGTGAATGATCCCACATTTCTTATGATATATAAGGTAGCAGCACCTTCCATTTTTAGTTTTTAAAGCTTCCACATTATCTTCAAATGAAGTTTTTCAATCCTAAAATTAGGGGATGTTATAGATAGGGAAAGGTTGGGTAAGGTTGATAGCAATATCTTACTTAATGATGCCATTGTTGAATTTTTTAGGATAAACATGATATTGATTCATCTTTTTCCCCCCTTTTCCAATGACTGCTAGGAATTAAAAAGGCAAAGACATTAATGTTAGCTTCTACAAGGGACAGGCTTAAGTTAATTGATCAACTCATACAATCGAAAGGAAGGTGAAACATATGTTGAACAACTTGGTGTGTTTGTAGGATGAGTTGTACGAATCTCATCTAACCTTAGAGAAAGAGGGAACAACTAGGCTCAGTGAGAAGGTTACTTGACTAGCTTAAAAAATTTCCCCTTTTTAGAGTATTCATTGAGAGGTCGAGTATTGTGATACCTATATCTCATCCTGAAAGGCTCATATCTAATCTTTGAAGGCCACGGCCAAGGAGTAGAAGTTGACTTGGGATAGAGAAACTATGGAGGCATACATAAGGATGGACATAGAGTGGTAGGTTTGGTATGCATCATTAGTGGGTGTTACCTAAATTGTTTGAGGCTCGAGACCTATATTTGTAGTTAGAGTTGTAAATAAGTTGAACCAATTCAGTATTCAACATAATAAAAGCTCGGTTTAGCTTATTTTTTAGATTTGATTCGTGAACTCAGATCGACTCGTTTGCTTATTTAAACGAGTCAAGCTCGATCTTTATTTTAGGCTCCTCTATTAAACAAGCCAAGTCCGAGTCCGGGAGTATTTGAATTGGCTCGGCTTGGCTCGATTCATTTACAACCCTACTTATCTGCCATGGATTTGTTTTTTGTTAGTCTTCACGCTTTTATATTTTGGGTCTATAACATATATAAATTTTAGATATTTAAAATTTTGAATAATCAATTAATCTAAAAAAAACAAATTAGTTGTTCAATTTGATAGACATTTATGTTTGAATTGAACACCTCTTCTTAGCTGTATGAGTTTAATTGATGAGGTGTTTTTTTTTCCTTTGGTCTAGCCTTTAAGAATATGATGAGTAACTTAAAATGTTTTTGTAATATTTTTGGGGACTTTTTTTTATTATTATATTGATGTGATGTTTTCTATATTTCTTAGAGCAAAATATAAGCATCCATCAATAACATGCTATCAAATTATTAAATATAAAAATTGTGGAAATGAATATTAAAAATTAAAAATATACTAGATTTTCAAAAAGTCAACACTCAAAGAGTCAAACCCTGTTTCTCACCCTAGTCCTAGACCAGTCGGCTTACCATTATTATATTGTTATTATTTTCGAATGCGGTGCGGTTTAAATTTAAATAAATAAATAAAATTTATCATAATATGGCCGTATCTTAACGGCGACATTGACCATAGCATATATTTATGGCCTCTGGGGACTGGGGGGATGTAAATAGATTCGCTTATTCAAGGTGCCCGAATCACCAGCCGGCAGCTGGCGAACGGAAAACGCAACCCTGACGTTAAATGCTAAGCCGTCGTTAAAACACGTCCGATAATAAAACCCATATCCTTGCCTTCCATCTTCCTGATCATAAAAGGGAGACTTCTTCGGGAGAAAGCTAATAGAACCAACAATGGTGGATCTGTGAAAAAAAAATCATTGATAAAAAATCCAAAAACTAGGGTTATTACGGTTATCGTCATCAGAAATGGCCGAAACTTCAAACAAACTTACTTTCCTCAACGGTAAATCGAAAAATCAACCTCTTCTTCTTGGTCGATTCGAGGTCGGAAAATTATTGGGGCACGGGACGTTCGCCAAGGTCTATTACGCGAAGAGCGTCAAGACCGGAGAAAGTGTCGCGATTAAGGTGATAGATAAAGAGAAAATCATGAAAGGAGGATTAATGGCGCATATCAAGAGGGAGATCTCGATTCTTCGAAGGGTAAGGCATCCCAATATTGTTCAGTTATTCGAGATTATGGCGACAAAGTCGAAAATCTACTTCGTTATGGAGTACGTCAGGGGAGGTGAGCTTTTTAATAAGGTTGCTAAAGGTAGATTGAAAGAAGATGTTGCTAGGAAGTATTTTCAGCAATTGATTTCGGCTGTCTCTTTTTGTCACGCTAGAGGGGTTTATCATCGTGATTTGAAGCCTGAAAACCTGCTGTTAGATGAAAATGGCGATCTTAAGGTTTCTGATTTTGGGTTAAGCGCTGTGTCTGATCAAATTAGACAAGATGGTTTGTTTCATACATTTTGTGGCACACCTGCTTATGTTGCTCCCGAAGTTCTGGCAAGAAAAGGATATGAGGCAACTAAGGTTGATATCTGGTCTTGTGGGGTTATCTTGTTCGTTCTAATGGCTGGTTATCTGCCTTTCCATGATCAGAATATCATGGCTATGTATAAGAAGATTTATAGAGGTGAATTCAGGTGTCCTAGATGGTTCTCCCCTGATTTGGTGCGCTTGTTACTGCGTCTGCTCGATAAAAACCCTGAGACGAGGATCACAGTTCCAGAAATAATGGAGAATAAATGGTTCAGGAAGGGGTTTAAGCATGTAAAGTTCTATATTGAGGATGATAAGCTATGTAGATTACATGAAGATGATTTAGATTTTATGAGTGATCTGTCCGAATCCGATTCTGAAGTAGAGCCTGGGAGGCCTGTACCTGGACCTGGTATGCCTAGGCCTGCGAGCTTGAATGCATTTGATATTATATCATTCTCCAAGGGATTTGATTTATCCGGGTTGTTTGATGAAGGTGGGGAGGGATCAAGGTTTGTTACGGGTGCTCCTATCCCGAAGATTATATCGAAACTGGAGGAGATTGCGAAGGTTGTTAGCTTTACCGTGAGGAAGAAGGACTGTAGGGTGAGTTTGGAGGGTTCAAGGGAAGGAGTTAAGGGCCCATTAACGATTGCAGCTGAGATATTTGAGTTAACACAGTCTCTGGTGGTGGTGGAAGTTAGGAAAAAGGGTGGTGACAAGGGAGAGTATGAAGAGTTCTGTAATAAGGAATTGAGGCCTGTATTGGAGAACCTTACGCCCGATGATCCAGCTGTTGCACCTACTGAAGATATTGACCACGTTGCCAATGCTACTGATGTTGCTGCTGTTAACCCTCCTCCTGCGAGTTTGCCTTCAGGTTACGATTAGAATGAGACGGGAGAGAAGGGTACGACCTTTTGCTAGCTGACTTTTGTCTTTGATGAGGCTTCTTCTGGTTCTGTATGATAAAAAAAAATATCTTCCTTCTTTTGTCTTCGTTGTGCAAATTAGTTGCAGGTCTAGATATCGTATAGGCGTTGTACTGCATTTTTAATTATGGAATATATAAGATCTTGGCCGTTCTCTTTGTGGTGCCGATCGTACATGGTTATTTACCATGAGATTTTAATAAAAAATGATAAGTTACTTGTTTTAACGAGTTGCAAATGATAACTGGTTATTTCTTTCCCAAATTGTTTCCTGTGTTTCTTTTCCATGTATTTATATACAATAGGTCTTCTTCAGGCATGATATTACCTTACATAGCCGTGAGATATTATTGCTGCAGTCCTATTTTTTTGGTTCCCTTCTTTCTGTGCACGTCATTTGATTGTTTTTGTCATTGCTATGTATATACATCTTGGCATTGTTTTGTACCTTCTTCATAGTTTGCTTTCTGTATAAGAGACGTCAGATGATGTTTGAAATTTGAGGGATTTATGATTGAAATTTAGGCGTCTGTCCTTTTCATCATCTAATTTATTGTAACATTGGCCACCTGCAACCTTTACAACTTAATTTGGGAATCTGTCTAATCTCTAGGGATGCCTGATGTCCCTGATTTGTCTACATTGTATGGCAAGGCTTGCCGTCATTGGGGGAATCATCTAGATATCGTAGTGTTGTAATCTTGCAGGAATCTTTAGCCGGCAGAAAGTGCTTCAATGGAGTTACCAGTGTAGGATGGATCAGCGAGGCTTTGATTATGCTCATCTGTGCAATAAGTGATGATTACAAGTGAAGGCGGTTATTTCTTTTCTACTGCTGGCCATAGCCATTTCCCCAAGGGAGGAGGTGGATGTGCTAGAAATTTGTCACATTACCTTTTGTCTAATGGCCGCTGGAGTCCTGGTCTGATTCCTTTGAGAATCCCGTGCCTTTGATTTTTGGTTTGGAGGAGTGAAGGGACATTTTGGCCGCGGAACAGTATTTGCTGACCATAAAACATGTACTGCCCAATGGCTATAGGAAAAAAATTCTAGTGGTGAATCTGTGCCTAACTTTGTATGGATGGCAAGTTTTTCTCTGCAGATACGGCTAATATACGTCTTTGTTATCAGTCCAACATCGTAGGAAAGGAATGCGTGTCTTGCCTTCTAGGCTGCTGCATACTTCCATCATTTTCCCAGCCTCACCCATCCCTGTAGTAGTTATATTAATTGTTCTATGCAGTAATGACTAATGAGTTCTTATATTATACGTACATGCAGTTAGTGATACCTAAAGAACATAAATTTATTGATAAATTTTGTCTTTCACTGTTCCTGGCATGTGGTTAGTTAGTTTAGAGTTTAGTTTATATGCAGGGACCATATCAGTCTTTGATGACAGTTGGAGTCTTGGAGACGTCAAGTAATGTTTGGTACTTCATATTACAATCAAGCATTATGGGTTTGTCTTTCAATGTTCAGAGTGAGTGCATCTGCATTGTTAGAGCTGGGTTACTAAGACCCATCTTTGTTGTTACTTTGGGGAGGGCACTTGGGTTGTGGGAAAAGGAAATAAACGCTGCGATTCAACTTTGGAGCCGCATTGATAAAATTCCATTTTGAATATGGAAGATATATCCTTTTTTCTCAGCTGGCCTTTTTTGGGTAGTGATACACAGTTACTGATACTGATGGATGCAGTCTCTTTCCATGAATTAATAATAACCGAGTAGGACCTTGAGCCAATTGCATTAAACAATCATTTTTTCTGACGATGACACCGCAATTTGATTAGGTCTTTTTTCTAGTTTTCTTTGACGCATCTGCAATTTGATCGGTTATTCCTTAAGATAATAATTATTTCGGTATATGCATTTATGAGGAAATGCCAATTGACATAAAGAGCCGCTTGCGAGCAGAAATTTTTGTCCACTTTGTGTTTTCACTTGTGGTCTTGTGGTGGGGGCTGAGTCGCACTCGGTTTGGTGAATAAATGGTCATCATATCTTATCTTCGCAAGAGTCTATGTTCTCTTTGACTGTTGTTTTCTCGACGATACATCTGCTTTTGCAATTTACTTGCGTAGATATTTTTACACGTCGCCGACTTTTGAACATTTATGTATCTGGAAACTGAACTACAATGCTTGATGAACCCCTGTAACTCTGTTGTCGTCTTTCAAGAATAGAATCAGAAGAACAATCTCGTATCGGGCAGCCGAATATTGGTAGTTTGGTAGTGCTGCTAACTGGTAAGTACTGTGAGTTTGGGGTGCTTCAATTTTAAACGTTACTGGTTACTACTAGGATCTTATTTTATTGTACGGTACGTCGGTTGCTACTTGCTAGTTAGGTAGGTAGTTAGGTGTGTAAAATTCCTCACTGATTTGTGGAATAATCATAAGTTTCGTGATAATTCTACCTTTTTTTTTAACAAGTGGCGTCCTATGTGATAAAGAATTACTCATTTCTTGTTCAAAAATTCTAGTAGTAAATTTTAAAAATAAATTTAACTATTATTTTTTTTAAATATATTATTAAAAATTATATTACAAAAGAATTTTTTGATATGCATATACAAATTATATTATAATATATTATGTTTTTTTAAAAAAAAAATTATTTGTTTATTTTTCTCGAAATAAACAGTAATACTTTTTTGAACAGGGAGAAAGCACTTAATTGTAAGTTGTCGTTACCTTCAAATTTAGTCCACTCATGATTTATTAGTTAATTGAGTTGCCGTTCCTTTGCAATTTACCTCACTCTTCAATGATTTATCAAATAAAAAATAAGGTTAAGGATTGATATCTTCGCCTCTGATTAGACATGGCAAAGTTTACCTACAAACTTTTCCTTAGACCTCGTTTGGTGTAAGGGATGTATGATTAGAAAATGTAACTTCTCAATAAGTATAAGTTCTAAAGTTGTTTGGTGTAGAGTAAATATAAATGTTAACAATAAGTTTGATTTTTTTTTTATAACTTCCATCCTATAAATAAACTATTTACAGATTGGTTTTATAATTATAAAAAAAATTATTTTATTTTATTTTATTTTATCCTTTATTGATTATTTTATTTCTATATGTTAATACTAGCTCTCTACATTTTTAATAGGAATTTATTTTAGATGTAACTTGTATACCAAAAAAAAAAAGTGAAAAAGAATCAATGCCTCATTTTTGTGTTTAACATTATTTTTTCTCCTTTTTTTCTATGTATTTTCAAGCATTAATGATAAATTTATTAGAGTCTAAAAATGTTTGGATCGTTAAATGACTTACTTTTAGAAATGAATATATAGTTAATATAATAGTATTTACACATAAAAATTTAAATTTGTGATAAGCAATAGAGGATGTTCAATAGTTAATTATATTTATTTAAGGTTATTTATTAGACGTATTTATTCAAAATAAGTAAGTATCTTGAATTACTACTTTTAATATATACATCCAAAGAGGAGTGCACTTGTCACCAACTGTTTGCTTAAAACGGTGTAATTAAAGAACTAATTAAGTAATTATACATTCATATTGGTGTTTGAATACGCTTATGACACACCTAGGTAATATGGGTCCAAAGGCTAAGAGCTAGGCACGAATCAAAACTCAAAAGTGCATGCATAGGCTGTCACAAAAAATCGTCTAGTTTAACATTACTTTTGATCATTCTAAAAATACACGATATTTTCTTTCTTTACTTATTTACCCTTCCTTCTATACTTGTCTCAAAAAGAGATGTCGTTGCCATAGGGCCCCACACGCCGACCCAAAATTATGTGGGGATGTAAGCTACGGTGACTCAACGATGGCCACATGTGCATGGTTTTATCTCTGGTGCCCACAAGGAGCTACCCTGATATTGGAGGATTGAAACTCCCACACCGCGACAGCCTGAGTGCGAATCTACAATCACTTGTCTCACGTAATCACGCTTTGACCGTTGAACTATATCTGTGTGGACACCCTTCCTTCTGCACTTAAAATTATGTTTAGTGGTCATTCGATGACTTTTTTTTTCTCACCTTTGTATTCCCTCCCAATATGAGATTTTGTTAATGTATTTATGAAAACAAAGCCTATAATCAAAGTTTTCTTCTTTGCATTGAAGTTATTTCTACGGATGATATTTTCTCCCTCATCCCTTATCTCTTTCCTCCTCAACATATGATTTAATTAATGTATTAATTAGATAGTTTTTCTTATAGAATTAAAATATAAAAATATCATACTTTTGATAAGACATGTGCCTTAGAGTCTAGCATGTTCACATGTCTTGGTACGCCTTAGAAGTATTTTTGCCTATGCGGCCTCATCTAAGATGGAAAAAAAAAGAGGAAGAGAAACCCTAACCACTCAACACTTTTTAAAAATATTGACATATATTATGGTTTATGTTATTATATTTTATTTATTTACTTATTTACTTTTTCTAATAATCCGAACAAACGTGATTGAAGATATTTATGAGAATAACCCAAGCCGATTGTTATGGGGGTGAGTAGGGAACTTAACTTTCTGTATCTTTATGGTAATATTATCTACGGAGATATTTATTTTGATGCACCCAAATATTGATGGACGTTTGCTACCTCGGCGTGACTCTTAATTCTCGTCGAAACTGAGTAGGCTTCGGAGCTAGAGTTGGAAAATTGGCTAACGAACCTCCGGAAAGCAAGAGCTTTGTCCAGTTGGTATACATTCCATACGTGAATGTGATCGTCTCGATAGAGTTGATGAGATAATGGAATCTAAAGAGATATTCTAGCGGTTTATGAATGAAATGGAAACTACGCGTATACTTGTTCTTGGCAGACTTAGAAAGTATTTGAGTTAACAATTCGATCTTTAAGAATTGCTTTTCAATTACACTGTTTATTATTATTAATTTATATAAAATTTAGTAAATTTATTTATTAAATTAACTAAAAATGTCAGCCATAATAACCGACGGCTAGTCAGTCAAACGGTGTCTTATTGATGATAATAGGTAAATTTGGTAAATAAAATCAAAAAACCAAACGATTCATTTATAGACTTGAAATTAGACTTTTCTAGATAAAAATAAAACTTTCATTTGTTTATTCATTTAGGGCTTGTTAGGTATAAGGGTAATGGGGCTGGAAAAAATTTTCCTCTATTTTATATCTCTTATATTAAGTATTTAATAATAATAAATACATTTTTAATGAAATATCCATTTTAGATCATATTAAGATTTAAAATGGATATTTATTAGAATAAAAATATTTAATTTTAAATAAATTGTATAAGATATATAAAATATGGGAGTAATTTTTTCACCCCAATTATCCCATACCAAACGAGCACTAAAGGGTCAAATTTAAAGTGATAATATTAGGTCCATGTCTCCCGGATACTATGTGCGTAATAAACTCTTAGTTGGGCAAAAAAAAAAAAAAGGGGTTTTGCCATCATTTTATGTTAGCACAATGTTTAATCGAGCTAGTGCTGCATGAAAGAATCTTTATTATTTTTCAATTGATGCGCCTTCTTGTCGAGATTTGCTACCTTTGTTTTCAGCACGGAGAAAAAGATCGTCAAAGGCGTCGGCCGATGGGGCAGGAGCGTTTGTCATATTATCACTCGTTTGTTAATTAAGCTTCCTTCTTTCAATTCGTCGGATGACGTTTTTTAATTTCTACGACCGTGACATTTTGACTGAAGCTGCTGGTATCGTTGTCGCCGATTCACACCTTTTGGATTTCGTACCGAGCTTTGGTACTCCTCTTATTGGTGCAGTCTTTTATCAAGGGAAATCGAACCTGTTCCTTCTTTTTATCATGCTTTAATTTATTTAGGTTGGATTGTTGACTTAAGTCAGTATTATTCTTTAAAAATTAAGGTAACTGAAGTAATCGAATAATTATTTATTAATAGATAGTTACATCTATTAATTGATAGTTATATTATATATTATCTATCGACGAGCGGTTATGAACTTATGAAATTTGTACGTCAACAAATAGTTGGTAATTTATCCTTTTGCATACTGTCTAAAAGAAGTATCGGGGCAGACAGGCAGACAGCGACATGCATACATTCACTTTTTTTTTTTAGAGAGAGAGAATATTTGAGAGTTTGTGATATACTTAATTATTCATTTAATTGAGGAATTTTTTGTAACTTTTCTTGGCAGGGTAAAGATTCATTACTCGTTGTGGAATTCTTGTGTGTTCTTCATTTTCTTTAAAATTTATTTTCGGGTTCATTTAATTGATCCCAAATCACTTTTTCCATCATTATACGCCCTTATACTTTATCCATGATTCTCTATTGTTTTTCTTACCTTATCAAAATAACCCTAGGTGTTATGCTCCTTATGAAACTAATTATCTATCTTTTTAACCGTTTATTTTTATAGACATGATAATGTAAACAAATCTTATATAGTATAATTATATGCGTCTATTTTGTTATTTATTTTGATACAATCACATATGCATTATCTTTTTTTTTTTATAATCTGTATACTAGTAGTATCTAAAACTGTGTTTCCCCTTTCTTATGTTCTTCATATTCTAGGATGCATTAGATGGAGTAGGTGTAGTTCAAATGTCCCTCCCTTCTATGTAATAAACATGAACCCATCTGACTCATATCATCTATTTCATCTCCGCGATCCACTAAAGGAGGCTACCTTGAGTAGCTATATTTCAAGCCTTCAATTGCATAAGTCCCAACCTACCTTCTTATTTATGTAGACAGACTGTATCCTATGCAATGGATGCTTTCCTGGAGCAATCAACACCTGCCCATAGATATGATCAGCATATGGTGTTAATCTTTTGAAGGACTTTCTATGCTAATAGTAAGAATAAGCTCCAATGGGCTTAGAAGACAAACAAAACAAATTGCACTAGTCCCACTCTTCCCGCTGCACTTATTAATTAAGATCATCAAGCTCTAATTTTGGCCACAAACTTCTCAACTAGTTCCTTGCAATCTTGGTTGGTTAGTCTTTTTGTAGATACAGAAATCCCTAAGTACTTTACTAGGAGGTTTCCTTTGCAAAAATGGAAAAGCTCTTAGATTTTATTTCTTTTGTTCTAGGGCATGAGCTTGCTATAGTAGATTGTATTCTTTGAGGTATTGAGCTTGATCCTAGAAAGGTAAAAAAATGCTATAAAATATTTCAAGCAGATACAATAGAAATCACACTTCCATGGCTAAAAAATAGAAGATCGTTTGCAAACATAACATTGACAATGTGGACTTTCTTGCATATGGGGTGAGGCTTGAAAAGAGGGTCATGCTAGAGGTTATCCATATGCCTATTTAGGTATTCTATAATAAGAACAAAAAGATATAGGATAGTGGGTCTTCTTGTGGTAAACCACACTTGGCCTCATCAAGGGGTTGCAAAGAACCATTGAAGAGTAGGGAATTTGTGTAATATAAACACAATTGGTAATTAACTCAATAAAAATATGTGGAAAAGTTCATTGAGGATATCACTTCCCTTAAGAAATCCCAATGCACCATGTCATTAGCTTTCCTCATATCAAGTTTAATCATACATGTAGGGGAAACATTCTACATGGTATAACCCTTCACTAGTTTTATAGCAAGAATAATGTTGTCATCAATGCTTCTCCCTCATATAAAATCTACTTGAGTTTCACCCAACACATTAGGCATGATAGTATGTAATCACTTAGTAATTACATTGGCAACAAGTTTTTAGAAAATATTACAACATGCAATATGTCTATAATCACTTGCTTTGGCAAAATTAGGGATATTTAGGATGAGGTTAAGACTAGAAACATTCATTTCAATAGGAATGTTACCTTTTGTGAAGGCTTATATTACGACTTTCTGTAGATTCTCCCCGTTTATGTCCCAGCAATGCTCGAAGAATAATGGATTATATCCATCTAGCTCTGGAGGTTTATCACTGTCCATAGAGAAAAGGGCTTACCTAATCTCTACCATTACCATATGTGCTAGCAAAGCATGTTGTTGTGCTAAAGTGATGTGGGGACCATGGTACATAATACCCTCTTTGAAACAATAATTTGAAATATGAGAAGTACTAAATAGCTTCTTGTAAACTTGCTTAAAGAGGTGGGTGATGGTAACTTTGTTGGTGCATAAATTTCCTTCGTTAGATTTTAGTTGTGTAATATGATTTGCATGATTTCTTCCTTTTACATAAGTGTGGAAGAAATGAATATTTCCATACTATAATATAATCTAGCCAATTCTTGTTGTTTTTCTAAAAATTCTTTCTTTACACAAACTAAAATGCTTAAACTAAGTCAGAACATCTTTCTTCTATTGAATAAGGTCACTATTAAAAGGTGATTCACTTGAGAGCTATTGGATGGTTTGTAATATATGTCGAGCTTACTTACCCTGAAAATGATGCCACTAAGCTTATGAGTGTTGAGTGTTTTAAGTGGGTTCTTTATCATTATCAATTTCAACAAAGCTAACTTGAGTGGAGAAAGGTTGAGCCATTGCTTCCAAACAATGCGAACCCTAGTGAGAAAAGATTCATCCCTTGTCCACATATTATCATCAAACTCATGGCTTCATGATATAAAATGAGGGGAGGGGAAATGGGTCATCAAGACACCAAATGCATCCATCCATACTAAATTTCCCATAACTTGATATAGTTTGCACACAATTTTGGTTATATATTTTATCTTATTAACCAAGTGAGGTGGGATATATCTAATTTCTTATATGATTAGGGAGTTTAGGCAATCCTGAAAATCCCCCACATCTTCCTCATTGAGTACATCTCTTTATATTTTCTCTAAATGGTTCAAACTAACATTAAAAGCATCCATTAACATCATTTTCTTATCTAATGGATAGTGGATGAGGAGCCATTCCCAAAGAGCCTTCCTACTTTGATCATCATTGAGAGCATAGATAAAACCTCTTAAAAAAAGTCTAGGAGGTGGACATGTGTTTGATTTTACATAAAATTCCCTGAGATCATTTATGAAGTTGATCAACTTTCCACATATACGGTCACCAACCCACCCATATGCGACCGTTGGGATGAGATATATAGTTGTGATTCTAGTACCAATGACCTAGTATATTTTATATATATAATGCCTTATTCTTTTTCACCATTTTTAAAATAAAATTGTTAAGAGTGTTTTTATTACTTAAAAACCAATTACATACCTCAAGGTGATTATGGGGGTCATTAAGTCCCCTAACATTCCAACATCCTATCTTCATGATAAATAGATGTGGAAATCTAGCTTAAAAATGTCCTCCATAATCTTATTTCATCATACCACTCTAAACCAAGGTTCTTCTTCACATTTAGCTTTTGGTGAGGTCTCTCTTCTATTCAGAGAAACATTTATGGATTGGTCTTTCTTTTAGGTTGGTTGAATAATTTAGCTAGTAGTGGGATTTTGTGTGTGGTGCTTGGGTAAGGTCGATGCAGATTATTGAGGTTTTTTAACAAATAAAGCTTTGCATGGCTCTTCAATAAGGAAATTTGGCTTTAACCTTACTATTTTACTCGGTATCATTATACTAATAGGTTTTGTTTTATGGTCCCTTACTTATTCAATGGGAAATCTTGATCTTACATATTTTGGCCGCGACCTAGGTTTAAGTCAACATATTGTAGGGCTATCCAATTTTTCTTATTCTAGTTGTAACTTGTTTGTTCTTTTTGTCACCTTTTCATACATCAAGCATTTTAAACTCCATGCATATTGTATTTTAAATCTTATGGTTTGTTTTATTTTGTTGTTGGTTTTGCCACAACTTTGGATTAAATGCCAATCATGCTTGATTTTTGTATTTGATTGGCTTTATCCTTACATTCGGCATGGATTAGGAATTGGTAATTCATCTCTCTATATTGGATTTGGCATTACCATCTAATTATTTTATGTAATTGCTTCCGCTAACATGAAAATTTTTTATAGTAAAAATGGCGGGGGGTTCTACATCAACAATAAAGGTTAGGCTATATGGCATATCCCCTATTGGTCATTTTAGAGTTGTTCAAGTTACCCAAAATATACTTAGGATTTCCACCACCAATCCTCTCTTTTGGCTTCACAAAATATACTTAGGATTTCCCCTATTGGTCAAATTAGTTCAAATGAAGCTTTAGAGCTTCAATGATTTCACAATCCTCTCTTTTGGCTTCCCATGATACTAGCTTGATAGGTATGACTTACACTAGTCAATTGGAGTTTTAACAAATATATTTAATGTGATTATGTGATGGATTTTTATCATACTATAGTCTAATTGTTTTTGTTTACTACTCTTGATCATATTTTATATTTATTTGAGATAATGGGATCTAAAGGTGCTAATATACAACATTTGGTACAAATGAGTGATTAAAGTGTGCAAGGGTGGAAAAATGTGCAAATGCAACTATGATACAACTTGAATTTGAAAATGTTTTAACATAAAAGTTGTATAAATTTATATTTTTAATACAATAAAAATTAGCTCAATCAAAGGTCTAATGAAGAAATTATGGTCAAAATATTGAAATTTGTTAACACAAATAAGTAGCCGCGAGTGACATGGTAGGACCATGTTGAAAAGCACAATTGTGTTGACCTAAGCCGATGAAAAAAATTGTATGAGTTTCAATTTAAAATGGGTATTTGGGGGGGGGGGTTAAAAAGGAGGGTGATTTTTAGAGGCATAAAAGAGGGATCTAGGAATTTTCATTCTCCATATCTCTTCCTCATTCTCATCCAATTTTGATTTACCTTTCCATTACAATTATAATCCAAAGTGAAGGTGATTGTTTAGAGTTTGTCCAAATTAGGGCAATCGATTGATGGCTTATATCAATCAACTAGTTAATAGTGAAATCACATACGAGAAATAAGAATAGATAATTGACCAATTAGGACAAGAACCATCAGTTGACCAAAGATATACATCAATTGATGGGGTCACTAGGGACACATTGGTTGACTGACAATCATAGTTATTAAAATCTTGATTTGATCCTATGATTCTATGATCCAAAAATCAAAAAATCACAAAAATGATCCATAATCCTAGGTATAATCTTAAAATATTAGAATAATATAGAATCTTACGATTCTATGGTATAATTTTATGATTTTATGGTAGATCTTATGATCCTACGATGCTACATAATAACTATAATTTTTATTAATTTATTTCAAAATATAATTCCCATATTATTAAAACTATGTTTCTTCCTTAATCTTCTGATTTTCAAACCCATATGATTTTACAACAAGTCTTGAAAATGAGCTGACACAAAGAAAGTATCACTTCATTGCCATTAAAACAATGAAGTTGATTGTTGTTGTAAAATGTTGACAAAAGAGTATAGTCTTCATATAAATAGTAAAATTAATATATTAAATTTTACAATATTATTAATTATTAATTTATATCAATTAAAAATTATTATTTTTTATGATCATGTTACCTTCATGATACAAATAAGCTTTAGTTGATGGTGTACACATGGTTCGTATAGTAACTTACCGTGTGTACTTATAGCCATTTTTTTATATCTTAATTCAACAAAATTTTAAAAGCCAACATAATTTTTTTAGGTCATATTCTCTTAAATGCTAGAAAATAATGTTTTCTTATTGTTACCTTCATTATCATCTACTTTCTTCATTCTTTGTATGTTTTCTTTCTTAAGGCTAACAATCTTGTATATTTTGAACAAAATAAGTTGTATGTTTCCTATACCCATAATCTCATTGTAATTTTAACATTTAATTTGATAAAATTATTTATGATGTGGTTGACTTAATATAGTTTCTAATATGTTATGCTAATTATAAGTTACTAGAACTCAATTGGTGACTACATGAGAGGTTTGTGCAATCTTATCTACTTTTAATTTAAATTGTATTATTTTATAGCATATAAGTATACAAGTTTCATATTTTTATAGTTTTCTTAGGGTTTTAAGATCCTATGATCCGATTCTATGATCTAATACTGAGCCTCCAAATCAATCCTAGGTATAATCCTAATTCTAAAAACCTTTTTATCGCTATCTGAACCCCAAAACCAAAAATTGAAACTCATCACACACAATCCAAATCATCCAACACAAAACTCCATGACTATTTAAGCATCTCAAAAACTCTATATCAAACCTTAACATGCTTATTACCTATTCATACTTAAAAATTTCATCAAATAACAATAATCATGTTCATGTATCATAATCACCATAAAATCATGGTTTTTGATACATGATCATCATGAAAATCTTTTACTATATAATAAACATGCTACAAGTTAATAAAATTATCTTAAACTATCTCCCATTACAAATCCAACCAAACCCTTAAGATTCAAACATACACATATGCACACATGACCTCAATTCATGCTTTCACCCAAACAAGCCCAAATTTTTTACTTTAACACATGAAAATCATTCTTTCACATAACATGCCAACACCAACTCACAAATAACATTTAACACACAATATGGAATAGTTTACCTCAAGATATATTTAGCAAAAACCACAAAAGAGGATGTAGAAGATCCTATTTCCTACATGAATACACAAACCTTTAAGTTTTTCTTGATTATCTTCAAAGTCCACACAAAAAACTCAGAAAGAACTGATTTTTACAAGGGGTTAAAACTTAAAAAGTAAGAAACCAAATAGCATAATATTCAACCTTTTCCTAAAATAAATAAAAAACTCAATGGAAGAAAGCTCAAGCCTCAACTTGTCCTAAATCTAACTATATTTTGTTTAATAACAAATTGAAAGAGAGCTATAGAAGAGATTAGAAGAGGGAATAACAATAAGGAAATGCAAAATAGGGTAAGAAGAAGAGTGAGAGGAATATAAGAGGGAATTTCTTGGTGATAAGAGGAGAAGATAGGAAGGAAGGCATTAATCTTAATATTGAGGCAAAAAATAAGTGTAAAATAAAGGTTAAGGTGTATATATTTTGAAACCCTACTTCTTAGCCAATACTTAGACTAATTTGGCACAAATTAGAGGGAAAGTTAGAGCCAAAATTGACCCATGAATTGAATTGGTAAGGTAGAGTGTGTCTTTGGGGCTAATGCTCAAAAGCACTAGTATAGAGAGGGAAAGGGAAAGACAAAGGGAATCATATAGTATGTAAACTACCTCATAAGGCATACCCAACAAATATTGACCTAAATTGTGAAGATTTGTAATGACAACAGAGGATAGAGAGGGGAAAAGGAGACAAATATGAGGAGGTCACTATTGGAAATTTAAACCCATAAAGTTGTTTGTAAATTAGTAAAACTAGTTTTAAAAGTTCAATAAAATTATAAAATCATTTATAAACCATTCGGAGCATGAAAATTAAGTTCCAAAATCATTTAGAAATAAAATCAGATTGAAATAGAAATGGTATCATTTCAACCTAATAATTAGTTAAACGATAAGCCAAAAAATCCTTTCCCATCCCATTTTCCAAACATTTTCCAAATCCTTTACAAATCAAACCCAAAATACACATCCAAAACAAGGTCGAGCACACTCTTATAATCATAAAACAAATTAATTAACTTATATCAAAGTCCTAAAAAGGTGTGTGAAGTACCCCCAAAAACCCTAATTTAGAAAATTATGATAAAATAGGGATTTATTAGGGAAATCAATTAAATATATTATTTTATTAAAATAAAGGGATTATTTAAGATAAATTCAAGAGAAAAATAATAAAGAATTTAATTGGGAAAGATTAGAGTATTTTTCTACTTAAAAATAGAATTTAGAAAAAATCACCCAAAATATCCTAAATTAATATAAAAAGGATAATAGTTATCATTTTACTAATTTTTATTATTTTTAAATATTCAAAAACACCAAAATTTTCTAAATACCCCAACCAACCTATTTTCCCCCTTTTCCTTTATTTTTCATTTTTCTTTCCTTTTTTTCTCCTTTCTCCTTTTCTTTTCCCCCCTTCTTCCCCGGATTGGGCTTCCCCCCCCCCACGCGACCTAACTCCCCTCCCTCTCTTCTTTACCCCGCGCAGCCTAACCCACCGTTCTTTTTTTTTTCTCCCCTTTGCCCGCCGGTTCACCCCCTCCCTTTTCTTTCTTTTCGTTTCCCCAGACCGGGCGACCCTGCCTGTCTTCTTCTTCTTCCTCCCTTCTCCCCAGTCCCCGAGTTGTAGGTCAGCCTGCAACTGCTTCCGTCCTTCCTCATGCTGGCCTACACCTCCCCTCTCCCCCATCCATTTCCTTTCCTTTCCAGCCTCAACCTGCCTATACCCTCTCCCACGCATGCACCCTTCCTTTCCTTTTCCCCTCCCTGATCGAACCCAAACCTACAAAATTGTAGGCTCGTATCGGTGTGCCATTGCCGGCCGGCGAGCCCTGCCTCAGCTGCACCCTTTTCCCTCTTCCTCCTTTGTCTTATCCTCCCTCCAATAGCCTATAAATATCCCGCAATAGATCCCATTCGACCCTTTTCCCCCTATCTAGAAAATTCAGCCCACTTACGCCATCGCTACTTCAAACGCCGCCCCGACAGCCATAGCGCAGCACTGCCACCCGAAACACTACCCAAATTCTTCCCTACACTGCACAGCACAGAACCAAGCCACTCATCACCCCTGATTTCCCCTACATGACCTACCTCAACTGTGCAAAGTTGGCTACTCGACTTGCCACCTTGCACCCCTCGCCGCCCTTCTCGTTGCCGTACGCCACCTTCTTCGCCACAATCACCGCCTCCCCTGCCACCCAATCAACTCAGCAGAGCCTCCCTTACCTCCCCCTACCTTCCTTTCTCCCTCTCCTTCACCCTTCCTCCTTCTCCAGCACCCTCGGCCACCACCTAAACCACCACCTGCGTTACCACAGCCACCACTCCAACCCTCTCAACCTAGAGAGTCCACCACCACCACAACCATCATCTCACTCTTTCTCTTCTAGCCCTAAAAGGCCACCTCTCCAACCCCCACCTCCTCCACCACCACCGTGCGCCGCCTAGCTGCCACTTTCACTAGGTTGTGCCCTAACCTTCCTAACCCTTAAGTATAATTAGTGTAATTATTACTTTATTATTAGTAGTATTATCATTATTATTATTATTATCATCATTATTAATAGTATTAGCAAGAAAAATAATGATAATAATAATAATAATAATAATAATGATGATGATGATGATGATGATGATGATGATGATGATGATGATGATGATGATGATGATGATGATGATGATCATAATAATACTAAAGTTAGGTTAAATAATAATAATGATAACACAACATTAATAATAATAATATTATTATTAAGGAAGGTACCATTAATACTATTAAAAATATCTAATACTTGTATAAAATGGGTTTAGGGGTTGGGAAGGTTAGAGTATCACCTAAGGATGGTGGTGGCATCGGTGGCGGTAGCAGCAAAGGAGGGAGAAGGGAGGTGGAGAGATGGTGGTATAGGCTAGAGGAGAGGGAATGAGGGGGTGGAGGGTGCCTCAGGTGGAGAGGGGTGGAATGAAGGTGGTGGTGTAGCCAAAGGTAGCGGTGCACGACAGCGGGTGTGGTGGTCAAAGGTGGTGGAGGGAGGAGAAGGGAGAAGGAGAGGGAGGTAGGGAGAGAGGGAAGTATGGGGAGCTAGAGGAAGCTCCCCTGTTTTTTTTTGGAGGGTAGAGAGGGAATTGGTTGCGGCGGAATTGGTGGTGGACGGTGGTGCAAAGGACGGTGGGGGTCGAAGTGGGGTTGATCGGGAGGGGAACTTTACACGGCTGGGGTCGCTCATATAGGGAAAATCAATGAAGGAGGGAGGCTCAGTTCAGTAGAGGGTGATGTAGGGAATGCTTATGTGGGTAGCATGGGCAGAGGCAATGGTCGATGGCGACAAAATGGACGTCTGATCTGGCGGTGGTGTAGAGGAAGGAATTTTCTAGGCTGCGAAAAGAGTCTGAATTCACCTATACATCCAGACATCCATTTCCCCTTCTCCTCACTTACCATGAATACCCAACTCCTATGTGCGTGGGTTAAGGCCCACTTTCCCATACCTCTTAGTCAACTCAATATCGCCCTCTATGGTTTTCCCCAAGGAAACCCTAATTTGGTCTATATGGCCCAACCTTTCTCTAAAATACCCCAAAACCCTAATTTAGAAATTATGGCCAAATAAGGATGTATTAGGGAAATTAATTAAATAAATTATCTTATTAAAATAAAGGGAAATTAATCAAGGTAAATCAAGGAGAAAATAATAAATAATTTATTTAGGAAAAATTAGGGCATTTTACTAATTAACATGGAAATGGAAAAATTTACTCAAATTAACCTAAAAATAAATATAATAATAATAATAATAATTATTAATATATATCATTATTATTTTAAATAATAATCCAAGAATACCACAATATCCTAAATACCCCATCCAACCTATTTTTCCTTTTTTTTTCTCCTTCTTTTCCCTTCTCCCTTTTTCTTTCTTTCTTTCCTTTCTCCTTTTTTTCCTCTTCTCCCCCTATTTGGACCAACCCCCTTGCAGTCCAATCTTCCCCTTCCCACTTCTCCTCTTGCGTGGCCCAAAGCTCGGGTCCCTCTTCCCCCTTCGACCGCTCGGTTTCCCCTCCCCTTTTCTTTCTTTCTTTTCTTCTTGGACCGCCCGGTCCAGCCTGTCGTCTTCCTCCCCCTGATCTCGACTTGTAAACCTAAAATCTATAGCCCTGCTCCGCTGACAGCCACCAGCTCCGTCCGACCATCCTTTCCCCTCTCTCCCTCGTTGTTTTCTTTCCTCTTTTCAACCCAACCAACCTTCTCCCTCTTCACGCACGCCTACTCCCTTTTCCTTCTCTCCCCCGGCCTAACATACCCTGTCATGGCAGGCCTGCACCATCGGTCGGCGTGCCTGGCACCTACCCCCTCTTGTCCTCTTCCTCCTCCGTCATATTCCTCCTCCATTTGGCCTATAAATACCCCATAGACAGCCCTAAATTTGGACTCTTTTTGCAGCCCAAAAAATCTCGTCCTCTGCACTACCGCCCGATCTGACAGTCGTTCCATTATTGTCGACCGTCGCCGCTGCCCACCTAGGCGTTCCCTGCATCACCCTCTGCTGAATTGAGCCTCCCTCCTTCCTCAATTTTCCCTACACAAGCCACCCCGGCTGTGCAAAGTTCCCCTCTCGATCAACCCCACTTCGACCCCCGCCACGTGTCGCACCACCGTCCACCACCAATTCCACCACAACCAACGCCCTCTCTACCCTCCAAAACAACCAGGGGAGATTCCTCTCTCTCCCCATACCTCCCTCTCTCCATGCCTCCCTCTCCTTCTTCCTTCTCCTCCCTCCACCACCTTCGACCACCACACCCGCTACCGTACGCCGCCACCTTTGGCTGCACCACCACCTTCATTCCACCCCTTTCCACCTGAGGCACCCTCCACCACCTCAATCACCCCCTCATTCCCTCTCCTCTATCCTATACCACCATCTCTCCACCTCCCTTCTCCCTCCTCCATCGTCGCTGCCGCCGGTGCTGCCACCATCCTTAGGTGGTACTCTAACCTTCCCAACCCCTAAACCCATTTTATATAAGTATTAGCTATTTTAATAGTATTAATGGTACCTTCCTTAATATTATAATTATAATTATAATTATAATTATCATCATCATTATTATTATTATTATTATGATTACTATTATGTTATCAATATTATTATTTAATCTAACTTCAGAAATATTTCTAACTAATGTTATTATTATTAAAGGTCTAAAACTTTAGTATTATTATTATTATTATTATTATTATTATCATTATTTTTCTTGCTAATACTATTAATACTAACTTTGGCCCATTATCACTTTTATTATTAATGTAAATATTTTAACCCTTATATTACTACTACCATTTCGATTATTATTATTATTATTATTATTATCATGCTTAACATTATTATTATTATTATTATTACTATCATTACTACTATTACTATCATCATCATCATCATCATCATCATTATTATTATTATTATTATTATTATTATTTCCATCCCTATTACCATACTTGACCATATTATCACTATGGTTACTATCATTATGGTTATTAGGACCTTTGTTAGCCTTATTCTTAAGATTGGAACTATTATTATTATTATTATTATTATTATTATTATTATTATTATTATTATTATTATTATTTCCATCCCTATTACCATAATTGACCATATTATCACTATGGTTACTATCATTATGGTTATTAGGACCTTTGTTAGCCTTATTCTTAAGATTGGAACTATTAATAATAATAATAATAATAATAATAATATTATTATTATTATTATTATTATTATTACTATTATTATTATTATTATTATTATTATTGTTATTACCTTGTCATTATTTTTAATATTTCATCATCACTAACCTACTGCTATAACTAGCATTATCAATATAAGTATCATTATGGTCACTACTTTTATATTACTAATATCACTACTATTATTATTACTAGGGTTTGGGTTGATATTAGTGTTATCACTACAACTAATATTATTATTATCATTAGCAAAATTGAAGCTATTACTTTTAATAATATGAATATCGCTATAATTACTTTAATATAAACCAATGTACCTCCTAAGACCTATTTTGATTAATAGTAGCATGATTAGCTACTTTAAAGGATAGTAACCCTACTTTTATTTATAAATCAACTATTACTATTATTAACCCTAATAGTAGGCCACGATAAGGGTAAGATAGGAAATGATGGTAATTTTGGTAAGAGGGAGATTAACCCATAGTATTTCCTTCTTATATGTGAATCAAGTCAAAACCCTAAGGAGGCATAGGAGCGTGTTCAAGCCCAGTGTCGTATTAGGTAAGGACATGGTTAAGAATTTTTATGTGTAAGAATGTGCTATGTGTGTTGGTTTTATGGGTGTGCTTTATATTTTATATTATCATGTTCTTGTGGAGGCTTGCTAAGCATGGAGCTAAGGTAAGTTGCATGTTTTTATGATATGTGTAATGTGATGTGATTACTTGTAATTGAATTATGCTTATGTAATAATGCCCCTTATGACATGCATGATAGGAGGTCCTAAGTAGTATGATGCGGTTGTGAGAGAAATGGAAAAGAATGGGGGAAAGTGAGTTGACTAGAGAATGGTTATGATTGCCTAATTATCTTCTGACCTATAGGTGGAGAAAAAGAGGAATAATGGGAATGAAATTAAGGGAATGGATTAAAAATGCATAGGAAGTCTAGGGTCTGAATAGGATGGTTAGCCTTTTCATAGGGATGAATTTTAGGTGGGAAAAGTTAATTTGAGGATAGAGTAAGGTAAGGGAAGAATTGTTAGGGTGATTGGAGTCCATATGTGAAAAATAGTATGTGGGTTGATGTAAGGATTCATGGGGGATTTGACTAGGGTTTTGGGAGGAAACCCTAAGTGAGAGAAATGTGTAAGGGAGGAAAAATTTATGGAAATGGTTAGAATGAGGATAAAGGATGGAAGGGGTGTCACATGGAGGAAAAGTGAGTCAAGTGAGAAGAATGTATTTGGGTGTTGAGTGAGTAGCATAAAATAAAGGAGAAGTACTAGGGTTTTCGGGGAGCTAACTAGGGTTTTTGGTGATCATGTATGGAAGTTCGATAGCGAGGTTGTACTGTCAAATGTGGGTCGAGAGAAGTTATGGCTTGGGTAATAACAAAGAGTTTGGGGTTTATAGTGAGTGGGAAAAAGATGGAAGGAAGTCTTGGGATCATGGGTTGTGTTGGATATGTGTCATGTGTAAGAGGTGTTGGTAAGTAAGAGTGATGAATGAATAACGTTATTATAAACAAACTGATATATTAACGACCAATTTTGTGACCAATTTTTTTTTGGTCGCTATTGATATATTATTAATGACCACCATCAAAAGTCGTTGTTATTGGTATATCTATTATCACCAATACATTTTTTGGTCATTAATAATTAATTTCTTGGTCGCTAAAAACGTTTAATGACCAATATATTTTTTGTTCCTTAATAATTAATTTCTTGGTCACTAAAAACGTTTAAGTCTTATATATATATATATATATATATATATATATATATATATATATATATATATATATATATATATATATATATATATATATATATATATATATGTTTTATAATGAATTTTTTTTTCATATATCTAAAATCCAAAAAAAAAAGTTGTAATGAAAAAAAAACACATAATCCTCTTAATTCCATAAAATTTATATAAAAAAAGTGTACCCAGTCCCAGCTGCTATTTCCTTTTGTCTTCTGGCTTTCATTTTTTACCCCAAACGTCGACTTTAGCCCCGACCCCCGACCCCCAACCCCCAACCCCCGATCCCTGCATCTTCCTCCTCTTCTCCTTCGACCCAGGCCACACCACCGCCGCTCGAGCACACCACTACCCGTTCTCTCATCGTCGTTATCCTCCAGCGTAGCAGCAGCAGCATCCACTAGCAACGCATGAAGACAACAGCCACTAGCAACGCATTGTCGTCATCCTTGACCACCGGCGAAGCTCCAACAGTCCTTATCCCCTCCAATTTCGCAACAATTCGTTTGGTGTAAATACCCAAACCCTAACTTTTGTTTTGATTAATTTTGAATGAATTAGCTTATGATAAGATAAATTAGTTGTTTGATTATATATATGTATGTATTGTATGAGTGATTTGGAATGGTTAATTCTATTAGTTGTGGTTGATGTATGAAAATTGGATTTGTGACCTGGTTATATCCAGATTTGTCGGTTTTATCCGATTAAGCCATTTTAGATAAATTAAATTTATAATATGCTTTAAAATGTATCTAATTTCATGTTTGAACTATCAATTTGAAAATTTTGTGCGAAATCAATCGGAATTGGATTCTTAGATCAAAATTCTTGCGGATTTAAATTGGATTGTGTAATCGAGTTATTATATAATTTTCATTAGATTATTTTTAATTTCATTTCCAATCCGTCAATTTAAATATTTTAGCAAGATTTGATCAAATTTGTAGTCCGGGCTCCAAACCCTAATTATGTTAAATTGGGTCTTTCTTTTCTTGTTTTAATCAATTGAGTATACAACATATGCTATCTTGAAAGTAAAAAATTAGGAAAGGTTTTGGTGGATGGTGGCGTTCAAGGTTTTCTTCATTACTTTATATTGTTGTATAATCTCTTTTTGATGTCCTTAGATTATTTTCTATTTTAATTCATTTAATAATTTCATTATCATTCAAGTTGATAAAATTAGATAAAGAATATGATGATGATCGGCATTGACATTATTTTTTTAATAAGAAACAAAATATGATATAATTGGTGTCCTTTTGTGCTTTCTATTTCTTTCATTAATACTTTATTAATGATGTTTGGTGTTATATCTTTGTAATCCTTATCGTGTATTCTTCAAAATGATAGTGTGCATGTCTTTATCTAATTGGCATTTGTTTTCTAATTGTTATGTTTATACTTTTTTTTGGAAAGAAGATAGTTATCTAAAGAAATGTAAAATTAAGATGACAACATAGCAAGCATATTGGGGAAGAGAAGGTAAACGCAAAGGTGGATGAAAGTTTTATAGTGATTTTCCTAGGGAAATGATTAACCATGATTTCCAAAATCTTCCAAGAATGTGATGGAAATGGTTTGTGGTGACAAATCCTTTCCTATTTTTAATAAAATTACTAATTTATTAAATAAAATATTTTTATTTAACTATTGTTTGGTTATTGTCTTAAAGTAAGCTTTAGGTGTAACATATATATATATATTCTCACACGTAGGTTTCAGTTGTAATTGAAAATTAGTTTGTAGATGATCATGAAATATGTTTCATTAAGCTTATATATGTTGTAGTATAGAATAGTTAACTATGTTTTAGAGTGGTTAAACCCTATATATGATCACCAGTTTTCTATTAATAAGTAGTTGTTTTTCCTATAAGATTTTTTGATCAATGAGTCATTGGTGTTTATTTTTAATCAAAGGTTTTACAAATAATGTATCCTTGATTTTTTTTTAACTATTTCTACAATCTTTCTCTATCTCTAATATATATGACAATTGGTACGCTTCTCATCTTTGATCTCAATAAATAATTTGATCTCATCTTTTGAGTTCCTATACTATAACATGTCAAATTGGTACACTTCTCCCATTAATGTAAAGTTAAGTGAAGGTTGAGATCGTGCTACATTAATCACATTGTAACTCATTGTTTTTCCATTTTTTTTATGCAGGTAAAATCATATTAATGGTAGTATCGTTACATCCATTTCTAACATGTGAGTCATATATTTGTAAGTTTTCATGCCATCTCTTCCACACTTTAATATTAAGATTGGCATTCCGTGCATCGCACGAGTGTAATACTAGTGTACTCGAAAAACATTATATAGATACATGATAAATCTGAAAAATAGGATCATATTATGAGTTGAGGATGTTTAAAGCAATAGATACTATATTCTTTTTTATTTCTTTCTTTTGTATCTATGGTTTTGCTTTTCCTAGTAAATATATTTCTTTCTTCTGTATCTATAGTTTTACTTTTTCTAGTAAATGTATATGCCACAGCTGTATATCCATTTCAAAGTTATGGAACAGGAAAGACATAAAATATTGGAATGAAAATATAAATATTTTGAAAGGCCAATACTATTATGCCAAGTTAACAAAGCAAAAAGGCCCAAGTTTTGCCCAAGTACCCTTATGGTGTCGTTGTCATCATGTAGTTTCTTTTGTATAACTCACATGATATGCTTTCATTTACCTAGAAGCTAGTATTACCTCACATTCTCTCTTAAAAATTCTATATACCTATCTCCAAACTCCTATGAATTTTAAAATCATGTCTCCAAGCTAGTATTACCTCAATATTATTGTATAATATAATCTTAAGGATCACATAAGCAAAATTAACCAACATCTATGATAATATATATATATATACCAAAAAATTGATTACAACCAAAAACTAACTAAAAGAAATTAAACTAAATAACAATTTTAATGACAACAAAGCAATGATAAAAATAACATAGTGATAATTTCTTCTCTTGAAAAAATGTAATCAAAGCATGCTTTTTTCACCAGAGGTAAAACAAGTCAAAACTATCACTATATAACACAAAGTCAACTAATTAAAGATATCAAATATAAAAATAACTTAACTAATCATCATATAGAAAAAATAAACATTAACTAATGAAATCGAAAAAACTACTATAATAAGAACCTTGATAGTATATTACCTTCGCTGCCACTTTGTATGTCAGGATCATAACTTTTTTTATTTGATACTTATATTAATTATTGTTTTCATATTTATGTTGTTGTAGATCCAACTCATTTTGACAAGCTGACTAAGTCTATTAGGTTCGGTGAATAGAACGATTAATTTTTAGGTGATTGCTTATTATGATATTTTTGTAATGCAATGGCATCCTTGTTATATATTTATATTTGATCAAATATTTTGTTATACCAGACATTTGATACAAACTATTTTTATGAATATTTAGTTGAATATTTGTAGGCAGGTATTTAGAAAATTATATCCATGTGTTAAAAGGGATATATATATGTATACATGTACAGGGATTGAGAAGATTGAAATGGATATATATATATATATATATATATATATATATATATATATATATATATATAGATAGATAGGTGCATGGCTTGAGAAGAATGTTGAAATGCCAATTATATTCTTAAATATATAATTATGGCATTTGCAACCAATAAATTATGTCGCTAATAATAAATGGATTTTAGTAGTGAAGAAAAAATTGGTCGTTATTGATGTAATAATTATTTATTTAATTAATTATAAAAAATGGTCGCTAATATTATTTATGATGGTGTATTTTGTTCGTCACTATTGCTTATAGCGACCAACATTATACGTTAATGCTATTGCTTATAGCGACCAACAATGTATGCCGTCGCTATTGTTTTAGCGACCAACATTTTATGCCGTAACTATTGCTTTAACGACCAAAAAATTTTGGTTGGTCGTTAAAGCCTTTAGCGGGTGAGAAATAACGACCACGAACAACCAACAATTTGTTTGGTTGTTATTGACATTAGCGACCACAATTTGGTCATTAACGACAAAAATTGTTGGTCGTTAAAATCTTAGTTTTCTATAGTGAACATCGTATTAGGAAAGAGAGGTGCTAGAGTTTTGGGATGACCAACTAGGGTTTCGTGGCCACATGTATTATATGGGAAGTAAAATGTGGTGCTTGGAGATGAATTGAGCGAGGTGATAAATTGGAGGAGTATGAGTTATATGGGATAGAGGCATGTTAGGCCATATAGGCCAAATTAGGGTTTTCCCGGAAGAAAACCCTAGAGAGAGAGAGAGGCATTGAGTTGATTCAGAAATATGGGAAGTGGGCCTCAGTTTAAGTATTCATGGTAATGAGGAAAGATTGAGAAAGGATATTTGGATGTACTAGAAGAAGTAAAAGTCTCAAGAGATGGGATAGGATTGTCAGGAAGTTGAGTGGGTCGTGCATGTCTAGTTGGGGCTGTGTGTGGAATAAGATACAATAAAATACTAAGCACTTAAAGTGAAATATTATCGAGCCAGGGCCTAGTGAGGTTATATATATATTCTCCGGTCCACTGGCTATAATAGTGGTTAGGTGCGTTTTGCCCTACCGAGTGATTTTTCGGTCCACCGGCTATAATAGTAGTCAAGAGCGTTTTACCCTGCTAAGTGTTTGTGGTCCACCAGTTATAATAGTGGGGGATTCTAGGTTCGATAAACCAAACCTTGTATGGTAATAAGTCATGGGAAGACACTATTTACTTACAGTGGAACACCTAGTGAGTCGAGGCCAGTGAGGATATATATTTTTTGGTCCACCGGTAATAATAGTGGTCAGGTGTGTCCTACCCTGCTGAGTGTTTCCGGTCCACCGACTATAATAGTGGGGTTCCTGTACTCACGTAGAATTAATATGAGAAATGTGTGAACCAGAAGTATAAGGCGTGGAAAGATACTAATTATTTACAATGGAACACCATGCGAGTCGGGGCCAGTGAGGTTATATATATACTTTTCGCTCCACCGGCAATAATATTGGTCAGGTGCGTGTTGCCTTGCTGAGTGATTCCAGTCTACCGGCTATAATAGTGGTTAGGTGTGTTTTTCCCTATGTAGTGTTTCCGATCCACCGGCTATTATAGTGGGGTTCCTATACTCTCATGGAATTAACATAAACGAGATGTAAGATAAATCGTTAATATAATTTCTACATGATCTTGTAAACCTGGATCATTGTCTTGTACGCCTTATGTGTTTATTCTCTTGCATGGCCTTACTTGCGTGATTCTTGCTGGTTTTACCCATATGGTTACCTTACTCAGTACGTAGCGTAATGACCACCCGTTTCATGGGTGCTGCTCATTCCCACAAGCAGAGGGCCCACCTGAGTTTGTGCAGGTAGGAGATGACATATTCAATGCATACAACACTTATGAGGCATCGGGAGGGACTGAGAGTTAAACCTGGACTTGGGTTGGGGATCGCGAGTGATCTGGCCGGATTCTATCTTTCATTCATTTTACTTTGTATCACCTTCTTTTAGCCCTGTTTTATCGTACTATACTTCTTGTTCCTTTGGGAACTTTAATTATGTACTCCTTTGGATTGTAATCCTTTGATGAGTACTCTAATTTCCATGTTATGAACTTTCTAGTTCTTTTATGAATTCTTATTTTAAGTATTGATTTAAGTTTGACGATAATCCTTTTTAGCCTTAGCACTTGGTACTGGAATGATAGGAGTGAATCGGTCTGGTACTAAGTGTGGAGGTAATATCCTCAGAATTTACAGTTTTGTTATTTCACTTCCAATAAACCTTTTCATTAAATGAAATTTTTCAGTAGTGAATTTTGGGGGTATTACATGCTTCCTCCCTTTCCACATGAGGTGATGGAACTCTTCGTGAGTGAGGAATGCTAACATTTGGTGCAAGTGATTCCCAAATTCCTAGCACTCTTCTCATGTCTTCTTGAAAAGCCTCTATATCCCCATCTCTTTTCAAGTTATGTGCTTCTTTAAGAATCAAACCTCTAGGAGCTTGTTGATTCTCCATGGTAGTTTATAAAGGAAGAAGTGAAACAAGTGTGCAAATGAGGGTGATGGTCGAATAGTGGGACCTTGTGGTGGTGTTTGGTTTGAATGGGGGTGTGGGAGGGTAAGAAAGGTTAGAATGGGGTAGGTGGGATATGGTGGGTAGAATGGTGGTAGGGTTAGATGAAAGGTGGTCGAAAAGATGGAAAGAAAAAAAATGGTCGTGCTCAATGCTAGGGTGGTTTGTAGTCGGTTTTTATAAAACAAAAATGGAGGATTTTTATGGTGGTTTAAGTAGTGGTAGGGTGGCTGAAAGATGGGGATGAGATAGGGTAAAAAATGAGCTAGAAAAATTGGGGGAAAAAGTGCAGAAACTTGAGAGAAAAAAAAAGGCCAAACTTTATCAACCTTGAGCTTTGATTCTAATTTGATGCATAAAATACTAAACAAATTGGGTCTTATTAAGAGGCCATAACTTCATATCCGAGGAAGGATTATACAATGATAAATGCTCAATATCACATACCTGGAACATTGTTAAAGCCATATATAAAAAAAATAATATATATAGATTACAACATAAATATTTGCAAACATTAATTTTGGGTTTATTACCTTCAAGACATGAGCACATTGACACAAGCGGAATGCGAATTTTGCACTGCTTTTTTTAAAATAAATTTAAGCCTTATTCCTTTAGAAACTCATATACCAACAAACCCCATGCATAATCTAATTGATGTTCAAAATCGTCTAAAAGTTTGTAAACTTACACCACATTGCTCAAAACACCGTCGCAAAAAAAAATTACACGACAAATACACAATAAACATAATAACACCTTCATCAGTCTGGTCTAATTGAAAATAGATTGATACTTTGATGATCCATTTTATTGTTTTAGGAGATATGGGTCTATTATTTTGCATCCTTACAAATAAATTCTAAAATCACCAAGTCGGTAGTCAGTATCATACTTTATTGGAATACCATGAACTCTAAGTCCTAAAATTAAAGATATTTTAGCTACTTTGAAAGGGATACATCTTCTTTCTATAATGAATCATTTCCTTTCTTCATCCCAAGCAAATAATAACAAACTCAATAAGTTGCCACTTACGTCCATATCAGGCAGTTTTGTTAATACAGTAAAATGAGTCCTTACAAACATTACATTTTGCGCATTTGAAAGATAATTATAAATGTTATCTAGTTCATTAATTTTGTAGGAATGTCTAAGTCGGTTTGCTATGAGTCTTTCATTTTTACTATTAATTAAAAAAAAAATACTAATCTCATCATAACATTTTACTTTAAAATATCATAAACAAATTTATGGTAGCATTCAACATATGTAAATAGGCTACACATATCAAAAGAATTATTATTAACTAATAACTATATTTCAGGTAAGAATATTCAACAAATATTCAGATCTACAACCATAATAACAAATTTATACATATATAGAATGATAGTAATAAAAACTTAAATGCATAATAACAAGCATAACCTATACTTTAGCTAAATTAAGCCATATGTAGGAATATGATCATACGTTATCAAATTTTAGACAAAAACTTAGATAAAATTATGAAATATTATCTAAACAAATAATTACACAAATCATTATAAACAAAAAAGGATTACCTAAAATTAGTGGATGAAAATGTAAGGATGAAATATAGTGTGTAGATTCAATCATATGATATATAGGGAAGGAAATTTTAGATAAGGTTGAAGTTGGAGTTTGATTGTATCGAGTTTGGGAAGATGGGAGTGAAAGGGTTGAAGTTGGAGCAAAAATAAGTCAGCGGGAAGAAAGTCGATGCGTGTTTAGAGCTTGATAAACACATCTAAAGATCAAGCGTGTATACTGATAAAACACATCTAATCATTAGGCATTTATATATATTATAATTCCGCCTTCAAAAGCATGACAATTTAACTTATTTTATATCATTAAATAAGTTTTAGTACACCCTACCGACGTTACTAACGAAGGACTATTTTGGTTATTGTATATCTGAAAGTAATATTTTAGTATTTGATCAACAAAAATAGGCTATGTTGGTAATTGGTTCTTAAATTAGTAAGTCTTGGAAAATAAAACAATCCGGAGCAAGATAACAATTGAACCCTAAAACTGAAATTAACAAGAACATTCACAACATCAGAACCATATAGAATAATAATCCAAAATTTATGCGAGGATGTGAAACCTAAATTTCTTGCATCCAACAACTCACCCAAGAAAGATCCCGATCAGCTAGCACAAATGTGGACGGGGAAGAGGGGAAACGGTGGGTTGAAGCATGTGTAGGTAGAGGAGAAATAGAGAGAGAGAGATAGAGGAGAAGCAAGCCATGATTTGTTGAGGAGAATGTTGTTACTTGGTTAGGAGTTAAAAGAAAAGGTATGATGGGGGAAATTTGTCAAACAACTTTTTTTGCAATTACGAGAATTATATGAGAATTCAGGAATAATGTCGTGTTTGATAATAAAAAAGTTTGCAGTAGTTGGAGGATTATACTCATTAAATCAAAAGTAGGTTTTTGGATTAAATATATTAGGAGGAAGTTTTTCTATAGAAAAAAGTGGTTCACAATGTTAATGTTTTCTTGTGAGTCCAAGAATCTTTGAGGATTCTATTTGTAGACCTTCAGTTGGTGCTCTTTCTCTTGCTTATCAAAAAAAAAAAAGGCAGAGCGGGACGACATGCAGCGGGTAAAAGAAGGCATGTCGCCTGTCGGAACGAGCCAGGAGGTAGGGACGCGAGAAGAGATGGGGGATACAATTAAATACAAATCGTTGTTGTTATATACTTATAATAACGGGAATTGTTTCCTATTATTTTTTTATTTTTTTTTGTTTATACATACTTACCATAACAGTGACCAAAACCATCGTAATTAGTCGTGTTTGTAGTAGTAAATTTGTTTATAACCAACTCCAAAGAGAGATACAAACTAAAATTTTAAGGTATCCAAATCTCAATGGTCACCACAAAATTAAGAGTTGCTTCATAAATTTATACAACATTAGCATACATATAAAAGTAACGCACATGAGAAATGATTATCATATTCTTCAGGAGTCCATTGCAATTTTAGTCCAATCTAAAGAGGGGCACAGAAGTATGGTGCTTCACAAGCTAGGAGATTCACGAATATATGGAGCAGTAGGAAGGAATATATGGAGCAGTAGGAAGAAGAGGGGGGGGGGGAAGAATAGAAAATTAAATCGAACCTGGTATTGAATGTATCGATTACATGGTATAAACTATTAACCACTACTACTAGCCATGAAACAACATTCAGAATTTGATATGCCACCCTAGTTCATTACAAGCAGACACGTACAAAAGACCCTCCGGCTTCTAAAACAAAAAAAAAAAAAAAAACCGTGCATGCAATGTACCTAGCTACGTACGTCTATATGCCACTACTAGTGCTAATTATTTCATTTGATTGATCTCCAAGAAAATTCTACGTACGCACCCACGCGTGCACACGCCGCGAGGCGGCATGCTAGGTGGGACTTGGAGCCATGCACGGCATATTCTGGCCAGTACCACAGCTCATGGGGTTTGGAGGAGTGCCCAGGATATCCTGCTGCACGGCTGGTACTGATGATGATGGTCTCTGCAGCCAATCGTTACCCCGCTTCCTGTGCTGAATTTGAATCATAGAAAAAACAGCCAAGAAATCAACACATTGTTTGGAACTCAACAAATCCAAAACACCTTTCAATGTCTTCAGCCTAACACAATCACCGCCTTTCATAACCCTCTCCAAACCAACCAACAGACCCGTAATCGTCACGCCAACCAAGCCATCCACAACCTCTGACGCATCGCCGCCGCCGCCGCCTCCAACTCGTGCACACAACCTCGCCAACCCAACTGTCTTCCCGTCACCCATAACAACCTGTTGTCTCTCCATCTCTCTCTCAATCTTCTCTTCCTCAAACTTAATCTTAGCCCTCAGTTCCTCCATCTTCTTAACCTGATCGTCCGTCATGTGAGCCAAACTCGTGACTGGAACCCGAGTTCCTCGTAGAGAATCGACGAGTTTGAATACCATGGACGGTTTCCAGCCCGTGATCCAAAGGTAAGAGTTTTCTAAGGGCGTCAGCCATGGTTGGGAGTAGAAGATTAGGACGTCTTCATGGGCTGTCGACCATTTTTGTTTGTAGTAGTCTTTGTAATGGGTTTTTAGGTTTGAAACTATGGTTTCGTAGGTGGGTGGCTCGATATTGCTGTGAGGATGACGGGTTGTGGATGATGATGATAGTGCTACTATCTGTTGTAGGTGGTCTTCTAGTTGCTTTATCCATTTTTCGTAGTATTGTGAGAATTTTTTCTCGGCTTGCGTTGTTGTGGATGCAAGGTTCATGTTTATTTTTGTTTTTTGCATGTATAATTGTACTATATGATGACGATGAAATCTAGTGAAAGGTTTTGCAAACTGGTATTTGCTCAAGTACCACATTTAGGGATGGACAGATTAATATATAGAGAGAGGGGGGGGGGGGAGGAAAAAAGAAGAAGAATTCCGGGAGGGGTGGGTAACCAGATGGAGGATAGAAACCTAGGACACCTTAGGGATAGTGCATGCATTACGCGCAGCGTACCGGGACGTGTGTATGTGATTTACTACAAAGGTTAATTCGACATTTAATCATAACATTTGGATAGATACTACAAGCCAGAGCGGCGGAGAGGGGAGGGGGTTTAAGTGTGCGAGTGTTTCTTTTCATCTACTACTTGGTACGAAAGTACCTACATTTGTTTCGTGGTTTTCTGACTACGTTAGTCATGCGAATGACCACTTGGTATTGTATTGCCCATGTTATATGTTAACGTGGCCCTTGGTTACAGTACTTGTATGCCACGTGGAGTTATGTGGACCTCCGTGGCCTTTTTCTTTATACCTCTGACGTGGTCGTATTCCCTGCCGGATTACATGTTCGGTCGATTCGTTAATTAACAAGATTAAAGATAATTGTTAATCGCTTCATTTTGATAATTAATATTTGACGTAAGAATTCGTTTAAAATTATACTGCTTGCATCCGTTTTCGCAGACAATGATCATAAAATACCATTACTGGCGGTTGAGATTATAATTTGATAGCCGAGGCTCAGACAGCATGTCCGAATGCAGCTCTTTGAACCCATTTTTCGATAAAAAAAATATATATATATAATTTATAATAATAAAGCAGTACCTTCTCACAGCAGCAGCGACGACACAAAAGATGACGACCAGGCCCGTCTTCAATCATCCGACCGCATGTAAATCTAAATGAAATTTGGTACTAAATATACGCATTAGTCTATTAAATATATATATATATATATATATATATATATATATATATATATATATATATATATATATAACATCATCGTCATCTTCTTTCATATTCAATACGTAAAGACTACATGTGGCCTATTTCTAGAAAGAAAATTTTGTATGCTTAATAGCGTAGAACGACATATTGGGTTGATGAAAATTATGTATCAAGAAAATAATACGAATATTACGAATGCACCTTTCAGGGTAACCTCGGTGCGTGAAAATAATAAAAATATAATAGGTGTAATAATACTTTAATTATTTTAGTTTTAAATTATAAATTATAAATATATTATTTGATTATAATAATTTTAATTTTAGGAATTGTTGTTATTACAGATATCATTATTATAATAAATATAATAATAAAATATTAAGCGAAGCTTAAATAAACATCAAACTAGAAAATAAAACTTATCGACCGTAGATTAAATAAACATTAACCTAAAGAAGAAGAAATGTTAACCTAGATATGCTTGAACAGTTTGCTAAGATTATTTTTCACTTAATTATAACTAATTTATACTTCGAGTGTACCTTTCAAGGTCCACCCTAATACATAACAAAATTTGTCTCAAGAAGAAAATTATTGGAAAACAAAAATTACTTTTTCCTTTTATCCTCTCATTTTTTTCTTTCATTATATGTACGTTAAATAAGTTACATTTCTGTTAATAAATGATGTAAGCAAAATTTTAATACTACTTTTGCTAGCTCCTACATAATTATACTAATTATAAAAATAGCTTCATTTTTCATACGGATGAATTATATGTGTTTGAGAGAGAGGGTGTGTAAAACCTCACTTTTTAAAATTATATTTAATATTATAAAAATGAGAAAAAAGATTATTTAAATATTTACTAAATCTTTTGATAAAACTGAAACCATGGTTATAATTTAGAAGTATTTCATGCCCTTACTCGTATATTTGCTCGCGATTTTGTTATGTGAGACTTTTCAAACTACCTTTAACAATCCAGCTTATCCTAAATCATTTAAGATTGATCATATTTGGATTTCTTAGATTTTTTTAGAGCCTCCTAACCATTATCAAAAATGGCAAATGGACGTTTCGAAGAAAAAAAAAACCATTTTGGTCTTAGTTAGATTTTATTACGTTTTGCACCTCAAAATGACCTTTACAATTATCTAAAATTTACAAAGATTTGAGTATTATAATATTTTACTTTTCTAAGTTTTAAAATGAATTAAAAATATTTTGTCTTTTCAAATAAATATTCCATTTTCAAGCAAAATAAGCCATCGAAACTCAAAATTTTATACTTGAATCTCATCTTTTCTTTTGAGATTCAATCCTAGAAATTTAAACATATCATATATTTAATGATAACCCTCAAATATAATCCACAAGTGGTGTCAATCTCACCCTCTCCCTGATATATAAAAAAATTGTCTTAAGGAGAAAATTATTGGAAAAAAATTACTTTTTCCTTTTACCCTCGCATTTTGTTTCATTATATATACATTAAATGAGTTACATTTTTATTAATAAATTATGTAAGAAAAATTTTAATACTATTTCTATTAGCTCCTACAACATTGTACTAATTATTAAAATGGCTTCATTTTTTATATGGATAAAGTATGTGTTTGTGTGTGTGTGAGTGAGAAAGAGAGAGAGAGAGAGAGAGAGAGAGAGAGAGAGAGAGAGAGAGAGAGAAAGAGAAGGTGCGTAAAACCTCACTTTTTGAAAGTATATTTAATATTATAAAAATGAGAAAAAAATTATTTAAATATTTACTAAATCTTTTGATAAAACTTAAACCATGGTTATAATTTAGAAGCATTTCATACACTTATTTGTATCTTTGCTCGTAATTTTGTTATGTGAGACTTTTCAAACCACATTCGACAATCTAGCTTATCCTAAATCCTCTAAGATTCTTCATATTTGGATTTCTTAGATTTTTCTGAGCCTCCTAACCATTATCAAAAATGGCAAATAGAAGTTTCAAAGAAAACCACCATTTTCGTCTTAGTTAGCTTTTATTACATTTTGCACCTCAAAATGATCTTTATAATTATCTAAAACTTACAAAACTTTGAGTATTATAATATTTTTCTTTTCTAAGTTTTAAAATGAATTAAAAATATTTGTCTTTTCAGATAAATATTCCATTTTCAAGCAAAATAAGCCATTGAATCTAAAATTTTTATACTTGAATCTCATCTTTTCTTTTGAGATTCAATCCTAACAATTTAAACATATTGTATATTTAATGATAACCCTCAAATATAATCCACAAATGGTGTCAATATAACCCTCTCCCTAACATTGATTGTGAGATTGAAGCTCCTTCTTTAACCATGAGTTTTGAATAAAACCTCACATGTAATGTCTCCCCAAACTTCCACCTTAATCCCTCCAACATATGTACCTATCCACTCCGCTCCCTTCTTCTTACTCCATTTACCCCTCTTATATAAATTTTCTTCCCTCCAACCATTGGCCATGTATGCCGACTTAGACCATGGCCCCCCTCATTTATGACACTAGTTCATCACAAGTGCGTGAATGGTACGTAGTTACATATGCTTCTCTTAATCACTAAGTATCCCCCTCCGTGAACTCCATTTCCTTTTCCCCAAGCAAGCCGTGCCAATTTCCCTATTCTTTCTCTCATTCTTATGCAATCACATCCCTCTATTGAAGGCCCTTTGAAGTTTCAATTCAAGCATCAACAATAAGGTTTGGTTGAATCCTTCTCATTTTCTTTGTCCACCTTTTAATTATTATGATCGTAAGTAATAATATCTTGTTTATGTTCTTGGTTTTTCTTATATTTCAAGATTGATAATTAGAGGAATTTTCATCTTGGAATTAGGTAAATTCAACAACTCTTTAGATGGTAGAATTAATGTAAAAGTATGATTTTGTGTGTTTGTCATGCTAAACTTGTTATTTTTGTAATGTGGATCATCTTATGTTATTATGGGATGAAAATTTGTATAGAACATGCCTATTATTTATTTTTATTTTTTTGTAAAATGATGATGGTATGGTTCTTGAAATATTTGATACATGATTGATTAATAAAATCAAAAAATATGGTAGTTGTAAACTTCCAAATCTATGCTGACTTTTGAGCCTTATTGATCTTAATTGGTAAGAAGTTAGAAATCCTATTTGGTATGAAATTGAATCTCTATGTGTCTAATGTCCAAATCAATTTTCATATTGTGAAAACGATTTGTATGCAAAAAGTTATGATAAATTTTCCTCAAGTGTGCAAATCTATGAAAAGTGTTGTTTGGGTTATTAGGCTCGGCATCAATCTCTTTAATCTATCTCTTTTTTTTATTTATAAGAGTTGTTTTTTGTTTAATCTAATGATTCCATGATATTTATTGTAATTTTTAGGATGAAATTCATATGTGATATGTTATCATTTGGCTTCATATAGCCTATGATTGGGTGAAAGTTTGATTAAGTTAGGCTGACTATGTTCATATGTGTCCATGAGCATACTCAACATGTTCTTCACTATTTATTAAAGATACTCATACTTGTTCATGTGGATGTGATATCCTCAATTTTTTCATCCCTAATCATGTTATAATTACCACTTAATGACTTAAGTAGCATTAAAGTAAGATTAATCATGTCTGGACATATAATGACTAAATTACCCTTACAATGGTAAAATATGGAAAATGTAGATAGTAGTAGTCAAACCTTTACCATTGTCCGTGGGCCTTAGATTTGGTTGTTTTCCATTAATTGATGACTTTGATTGTGTCCATGAATAGTAATTTTTTTTCTCTAAAAATGGCATACAACCTTATTTTATAGTTTCTAGCTCAAATATATATGATATTTTGGTTCATTTGGCTTGTATATGGTCATATGGAATTAAAAGTGGTTACTTTAAGAAATTTTAACCAAAATTTGACTTTGACTTTCTCTTGATGAATAGTATTTTCTAGAAAAGCTCTTCATTGATTAGTTTTGGTGTTCTAAGTGGTTTTTTTGTTTTGTTTTAGTTTCATCTTTTATGGTATTGAAGCAAACTCTTTGATATTTTTAAGGCATTTTTAGATGGCTTAAAGTAATTATTTTTTGTTAAGTATGAATCATCTTATTTTTTCTATTAATTATATCAGTTTTAGTTTGTTTGGCTAGTATTCCATTAGGTTATTGCATGATCTTGTATGATTAATTTCACTAAATGTTGAATAAATGAGAGTAGGTTGACCTTTATTGACTTGTAGTTAGTTTTAGGTTTGACCATTAACCACACCATTGGTATTTGAATTTATGTTGACTATTGAATATTTGAAATTAAAGGATAAAGTTAGAAATAAATTGGTTATGGGTTACAAGACTATGACTTGTTGTCTAACCTTAGCCTTTCATGGCTAGTTGATGGCTAAGACCCTAAGTGTTCAAAGTATTGTTGACTTGCTTTGAATGTTACATTTGATCTTGGAATCCCTAGTTAAATTAGAATACTAATCACTTGAAGTAAAAGACAATTTAAGTTGGGAAAGCATCTAACACCTCGCGTTAGTCCCCTAAGTGCAAAAGACCTTCTATTTAAAGGACTCATTTCTACTTTATAGGTTAAATCACAATCCCTATAAGAGGTATGTGTACTTAAGGATTTAGAACTCTATTTTTTGTGTTATGGAGAGCAGTCATGTGCTTATTGGACTAGTTATCTTAGACGTGAATAAGTTACTTTAGTTTGATGACTATGGTGGTTTCCTCCCATCTTAGGACATATAATCCTTAAGTATCAATACCCCCAATGGGATCCGTAGGTCACCTATAAATTAGACTAGGGTCTTGCTCAAAATGTCAAGGCATCCTACAAACCACCAAACCAAATTAAGGGCTCCTACCTCATTTCTAGGTTAGCTAAGCCTAAATAGCAACCTTTTCTAAATATCAAGGTATTCCATTCCAAACATTAATATCTTAATAAGGATATCATAAGATATCATATAATGCACAATAATCCCAATTCCAATTATTAAGTTGACCATAAGGTTAATGATCCAAACCAAAATCAAAGTTACACTAAGGCCGTCTTATTCCTATTATTCGTACTTTTAGACATAATAAGTCATAAATAACCAAAATGCCCTTATATATTATTTACTCAATAATTTTTTTAATTCTAATAACAATTATTATTATAATTAATTAAAATTCATGATATGACTAAATAACATTAAAATAGGTACATCAATATAAAATTTCAATTTTAGAAATTTTTAGAAGTAAAAAAATTACTATTTTGCTCCTAAAACACATGTAAGCCCATTTAGTACATAAAACCTTAATCATGTATAATTATTTTGCCATAATAACTCTATTATAGCATGATATCATACACATATTAAAATACATAAATTTAACATGTTCTTGCATAAAAAAAATTACATGGTCACATGCTTAGAAAAATTAATGCCAATACATGGTGCATGTATATTTTTCACAAGATTATAAGGAAGCATAGGTTACACTTATGCATAACATAGGAAACCCCAAAAATGCTACCATATAATTTTTGCATATTTAATAGAAGCATATAAGTTACCTCTTTACAAGCATAAATAGTAAAATAAAAATAAAAAAACTACCAAAAGAACTTCAACATCTTAAAAAAAAGTATAGACAAAAGATGACAACTTCACAATTAAACAAAAATCTAACATTATTTACTTATTTAAAAATAAATCAATGCTAGATAGAAGGAAATGTAGAAGTGAAAATAAGAGAATAAGGAGAAAGAAAGGAGGATGGATTTCGGTTATAGGTACAACAAAGCTTAAGAACACTTAGCAAAATAACAAAAATAAAGAGAGATGTAGGAGCAACCAAGATGAGAAAATGAAAAAAAATGCTAAATAAAAATAAAGAAAGACAAATTGGGTATAAATAGGGCTATAGGAACCAAAAATCTACAGCTACAAGAGAGGAAGAGGTAGATTGTTCAATACTTAAATGACATAGTACAAGGTGGTTGAGTGTATAAGATGGTGGAGTGTATTTAGGTTGAATAAAGTTATGAAAATTAGTTAATCGACCAAGGGATGGTGGAGGTGTTGGTGTGTAGATCTGAGTACATATTTAAGCAGAAGGAATGCAAGTGAAGAAGGTTGGGTGTAAAAAAAAAGTCAAAATGACATAACTAGCATAGATAGAAAGTATATGAAAATGACTTTAACTTAAATTTTGGTTAAATTAATAAGACAAAATCTGATCATGGAAGTGTAGATAAGAAATTTCATCAATGAACAGTAACTTTAGGATTTATAGATTATTTTGAGTGGTGTAAAGATCAATAAAGAGAATAAAATTAATAAAATAGAATAAAAGATCATAAAATTATAAAAATTTATTTAAACCCTTAAAATAATATTTTAAACTCACATGTAAAATTTAATGAATTTAAAATAAGGTATGATATATAAAATATTAATCTGATAGTGAACTAATAAGCTTACAAAGTAATTACAAAAATTAAATATCAAAAGTATTCATAAAATTATGAAAATTTCAGGATAATATTATTTATTTATTTTCAATCTAAATATAAATTTACAGAATTTTTTAACATGCAATTGATATGACTTTTATCCAGCATGCCATAATTCTATATTTTACATATAAAATTTAACATAAATAACAAACACAAATAAAATTAAAGAAAATTTATAAATTTAAATTTAAACCTATTTAGGACCCACATAAAATTTTATAAGAATATGTTTCAAGGTGTAACTCAAAAGTTCACAAATATTAATAATATTTTATAAGTTAAGTGCGTTTAGCCGTAAAATTACAATTATTACTGAATTATCCAAAAAATATTGATGTCATAAAATATCCTATAATCATTTATGTAATTAATTTCATATAATTAGAAATAGTTAAAAATAGGGTATTACAATTAGAGTATTGATTCATGTTCCAACTACATAAAATAGACCATAACTGAATATAGAGTTTGTCAAATAGAATTTTGAGAATGGTTGATCATAAATTTTGTTTATAATCAATAGCTTAATTGATTCTTGACTTTGTTTCAGTATAATGTTTAAAAATTTTAACCATAGCCGATGCTATTCAAAACAAATTTTGTATGAATATCATGTTTGCAAATTGAAAGATATAAATTCATAATGATGAAGAAACATAAATTAAACATAACAAAAATTTATAATAGAGTTTAAACTTACCGGGTATCCTCATAATCTACTTCTGAAATGATTTCATAATATAATAGTTGGCATAAACAAAAAAAAAAGTTGCATATGATGCATGAATATAATTGAACCACATTAAAATGCTAAAGTCTTACGTATTAGCTATATTCAGATAATTTCTATAGTGGCTTGTATGTAAGTGCGTATGAGACTAAGCTTCTCTAGCTCTAGGTATCAACTGCAACGAGACTAAATTGTTGTTGGGGGTGGAATGGTAGACAATATTTATTAGGGTTGAAGAAGTATATGACAATCTTCAAAAAAAAATATTTTTAAATTAATACTTGATTTTGAATATAATGGTGGAATTACATTTGATATATATTACCCTTAATCAACTATTATGACTATATGGTATATTGATCGTGCACAATGACAACAAAATTGCCTCAAATTATAATGTTATGTATATTATGAATACGTGTTGAAGTATTGACAGAGATCAATTGTACTACATAGTGTGACTATTAAGTGTCTCATTTAACGAAGGGTTCAATAGTTATGTTATGATGTAGTTAATAAGTATTACGTTTTTGTGGCACTAATGGATAATATAAAGAGTCATCAATTAAAGCATCACAAATTTAGGGCTTTATTTTAGTGAAAAAAAGAAGAAGTAATAATATTATACATCAAGATGTTATTGTTAGATAATGTAATTGATATAGCAAACATGCATTTATAACTATTATACTTATTTTATTTTTGTGATTATTGAGGTGTATTGGAATTTAATGTATTGAAATGAAAATCCAATAATAAGGGTATGAATTAATATGTAACTATTAAAAACAAAAAAAAATGATTATTAAGTTAGATTGTAATTATTGATAAGGTTTTACAATATATTGATATCCAATAGGAGAGTCTTGGCACGAGATTCTTATTTAGTGGTTGATAATTTTATATATTATTATATAGATGGATATAGATAAAGAAAAGGTAATATCTAATTTATACTGTTATAGGTATTAGAAGGGACATAAAATATACCGAAAATGTAGGTGGACTCAAATACTAGGGGTGTTTAAATCTTTGCATCCTTTTCATCGGATATTTAAAATTTTAAATATCTAAAAATATAGATACAATATTAGATCTAATGTACTTATAAAAATATTATTTTATCAATTTTAATAGTTTTATAGGAATATTTTTGAAGATAAAAATTGTATATCAGTTCATATTCATATCTATATTCATATAAATGTCTTTAATTAAGGTATTGTTATCAAGTTTTAAAAAAAATAAATTATAAAAACTTAACACTACAAAAATACAATATTATAATATATTGCCAAAATAATTAATAAAATACTGAATACTTTTTCTTATTGAATAATGTAGTCAAAAATTAAATATTCTAAATATTGGATATCCTTTTCATAAAAATTGGATCAAATACCCTAAATATCGAATCAGATTTTTCAGATTGTAAATTTTTTGTACAACTCTATCAAATAGACATAAGAATATTTACTATATTATTTATTGTGAACGAGAAGGGAATCTTTAGGCTAAATATTTATAGTTATGGGATTATGCTATATAAAAAGAAATTGAAAATAGTTCGTACTAAATGTGCAGCCTAACATAAAATATTAAGCAACCCACTACTAAAAAATACAAAGCTCTTGCAAAGAAGGTACCATGGCTTCTTTGCCTTATTAAAAATATATTGTAAGAAGTTAGGGATAGTAATAGTTCTCGGACTCGACCTATACCTGCTAGACTCGCCTTATTTTTAGCGAGTGTGGGTCCATGATTTTTGGACCCAACGGGTTTGGATCGAATCTAGGTTCATATATATCTTAATGGGTCTGGATCTGGATCCAGTAGTTTTAGACCCATACCTGACCCGCCAGATCTGTTTAGTATGTGTGTGTGTGTGTATGTGTCTATATATATATAAATACACACTAATATTATGTTTTTCATTATTGTTATAATCTTATTTGAGTTCCTTATTTATTTATTTTTAAATTTTATTTTTGTATATGTACTTTATAAGCAATATGTACAATACTGTATTCTAAAAGCATTAAAACATCATTTGAAAAGCTAACGTAACTATTTTAATATATTTAATTTTTTTATTTGGAGGATTATTTTAACAAAAAATACATATTAAGTTATATAAAACATAAATATATTTGTATTTACATAGATTATTTTTTTTTTCAAAAATAGTCGAACCCATTTAGGACCCGTTTACTTGTTAGATCCGGTAGATATGGGTCTGGGTTTAAATTTTGAGACCCGATGGGTCTAAATCAGGTCTGGATCTAGGTAATATAAAGGGGTCTATGTTTGGTTGGACCCTACCCAAACTCGACCCATTACCATCCCTATGAGAAGTTGTAGATTGACCCTCTAATTTGAGTTGGTCATTAAGTTAGAAGTAAATGTGTTAAATAACATTTTTCTAAAAGTGGTTAAAACTATTTTGGTTGATAGAAAATAAGTGAGAGTCAAAAGCAAGTATGACTTTTCATTGATTTAGTTACACAAACACATAGAATAACTTACCTAACTAGACCTAAGGGCTCGTTTCGTATAAAGAAAATAATTTCTTTAGTAAGTTGTACTTTTAAGGAATCGAGTTGTATAAAAATACTTCATTAAAGATAATATTGTTTTGGCTTTACTATATGATGCATAACGGAATGGGTGGTTTTTTAAAATTTTCTATTTTATGTAATTTTATAACGATAAACAAATGATGAACTCTAAACTAAGGATATGGATGAAGGATCACACAAAGTAATTCTTCAAACTAGCTTTAAAAGCCTCACATAAATAACTCTCAAAGTATCTTTAATGAAGAAACACACAATAAACTTCACTAAATAACTCTATATAAACCTACACAGGAAAGATATAAAGAGTTTTTAAATTATCACTCACATATATAAGATAATTTAGAGAGAAATATAATTTACGACTCACACAGGCAACATAAACATAGAATAAAGAAACTCACATAGGGTTTCAATAAGAGAAAATTCGATTTTATAACTCAATTCAACTATCCTCCTTAAATATTGAGTTTACATGGGATATTTATAAGATAATATTCACCTTTTCAATAAGAAGATAAACTAAATCTAAATAAGATAAAAACTAATGAAATCAGTATCTACGTGAATAGTAACCCAATTAATCATATGATAATAATAATTAAATCCTAAAAAAATGATGCAAAGATAAAATACATCATAAGATAAAAGATAAACCTTACCTAATTTTTTAATGATTAAGGAAATAAATTAACTAACTAATATCCCAACAAAATTATCAAATAATTCAATAACAACCTAGCTAATAAATATGAAAAAAATAATGGCGTCTATAATGCTAATTATGATACTTTATTCATTCATGTATAAAAATTCAATTTGACACTCATAAGGTAAAATAGTCATTACTTTGTGTAGAAAACTCGGATTTGAGATCCGAAAGATGCGTTGGACTCTTGATTTAATAAGCTTTCCAATGATATCAATATTGTAGGGTAAATAATTATATTTAAATTTCACTATTATTTTCTTCTATCGTGATTCATAAGTCAATCTTTAAAATTTTGGAATATTTTTGCATCATTAAAGTTTAAAGTAATAATATTTTATATTTAGTTTAATAAAAAAGTAAACTTAATTTATAATAGTATACTTAATGATAAATAAATTTATTATACATATGTGCATACAACATTTAAAATGAGAATCGCCACTTTAAATGAAAACTAAGAAAAAGCATTACGACCCTTAGATGATTAAAAATTAAAGGCCTGGATCTATGATAAATTGAATAACTAATCAACAAAACCCCAACATTAATGGCTTATTTTAATGGTGGTTAATCTAGGTTATTAGAAGTTAATTTTTTAGTTTAACCTATTTGGCAACTTATTTTAAGCTTAACCTATGTTAGGTTAAGTTAAAAATTAACATCCATTCACCTCTAAAATGTTAGCCACCAAATATGTGGTTAAAAAAGATTTAAGGTTAACTTGTTCATAAATTTTAATTATTTATTTCCATTTATTCCAAAACAAATAAAGTTACAACCTATTTCATAGGTTAACCTAATAAATATCCACATAACATTTTAAAATATTCACCTCCCTTCACTTAACGTAGATTCAACTACCTCATTTAATCTAAAATAAGTTAACATCAATCCAAATGGGCTCTAAATCTCATCTCCATAAGTCCCTCCTCCCTTCTCCCTATTTGATTTCTCCTCCAACCTCCTACTTTCTCGTGATGCTTGCCACCTTTGCCGATTGTCTTTGCTAGCCCATTCTCTAATTCTCACGTTGTCATCCTAGTCATCGCTATAGCAATCGATATTTTGGCTATCAAAGCTCACCACCATCGATTTCTTGGTGACATTTCAATTATTTCACTTTTTATGTTTGGGTTTTCTTTTTTGCTCTAATTTGTTTAGGTTTTGTTAGATATGTTTGATTTTTCATTCAATTTGTTAAGTGTTTGTTTGATTTGTTTATATTTTCCTTTCGATTTGATTTCTACATATCTTATGCACCAAGAAAATGTCAAAAAATGGTGCTGGAAAATGACACCAAAAATAGACGGTAACAGTATAGTAATGTCAGCAGACGGTGGCTAACAGTGAGTTGCCAATAAGGCTTCCAACAAGGGTGGTGGTACTGGTAGCTGCTAGGAATAACTGCTACGGGCTTTTATATGAGATCTAGGCCTTAAATTTTTAATCCAAGGGTTGGGGTGTTTGATTCTTAGTTCTCATTCAGAGTGGTGGTTTCCATTAAAAATGCTATATATATACACACTCTATTCTTACACTAAAAAATAATTTGAAATTTTGAGGGATAATCTAAAGCCAGTAGAACCTAGAGTTTCAGTATATGCAACTTGCAGAGTGAAAAATGTAACGATAGTAATAGTACTGGTACAACTATGAAGTTGCAACTCCAAAAAACATATATATTACACTTTTAAGTCAACATGTGTCCATATACATACCGCTGACACCATTCACACACACTATCCGTTTCCAAGGACAGAAACCCCAGGAGGAAAAAAAATAAAAAGAGATACACATATGCGTGTATATACATATATAGGACAATATGAATTTAATCATTTTCATCACATGGAAAAACAAAAATAGGCGGGGTAAAAGATATAAGTTGATACATACTAAGATTGGTATATGGCTGGATGGAATTTGGAGATAAGGGGAACAAAAGGGGTATACTTTGCATATTAACACAAGAAAAAAGAAGGGAATTTATATTGAAAAAGGCTTCACGGAGACACACAGGGATTTAAGTTGCTTCCACAGATAAGATCTCGAGTTCAGCCCACCAAAGAGGTGAAAGTCTTGGTACTGCTTCATCAGGTCCAATAGGAATCACTTCTCTTAGTCTGGAAACAACATCCTTCATAACTGGTCTTCTCCTTGGGTCTGGATTGATGCAGTCTTGAATCACCTCGCATATGACATCAAGCTCATTATTTTTAAAGGACCTCAGGGTTGGATCAACCATGGAGCTCAAGTTTTGTCTATCATTCAACCGCTCAGCAGCCTGCACACACCCAAACACAGCAAAGAGAAAGAAAGGCAGTTTGCCTCATCAATGTTTGGTGCAAAGTGTATAATATTGTTAATGAAGGGAAACAATGCTTGGTCCAGTGCGTGCTATATTGTTAATTAAAGGCTTGGTGACTATTTTGCTTAAGCAAGGAAAACTGCTGCAAGCAAATCAAGATAGAAAGATCAAATCTTTACCCATTCAACAAGAGATCCTTCCTCTTCCGAGTCAGGAAGCTTCCCGGTGATTACCTCAAGCAGCATAAAACCAAAACTATAGACATTTGATTCTGGGTCAGCCGGTGCTGTTGACTCGGCTATCTGGGATTTGTTCTTACTACTACCCTTTGCCTTAGGTACCTCATTGGAGAAACATATTTCTGCAATCTGCAGGATTGCAGCATAAGCACACATCCAGGCACAAAAAAAGGGTCCGAGGGAACACAGTCGCTGAATAGAAGAATGCAGCAGCAAATCGTGAGGTATGTGAAAGATGCGGTACCTTGGCTGCATAATCATCCGTCAGATAAATACTACTTGAGCCCAACTTGGTATGAGAAACAGGTGGATTAAGTTCATGCGTGTACTGAAGACAGTAAGCTGCTCCCATCATAATCCTCACTCTTGCAGCCCAGTCAAGATGTTCCACTTCCTTTACTGGAGGGGGAAAAAATTTTTTGGGGGTGGGGGGGGGGGCGCAAGTTTCAGGCATTGGATTGGCGGCATGTACTAAATTAGCATAACCAATAATGCTTAAATGTTACCGTGAAGATGTTCAAATAGAGTTCCATTTGGGGCATATTCAAATACCATCATCCTCACAAAAGGTTCGTCCTCCTCACAGTAACCAATAAGATTTACAAAGTTCTTGTGGTTCACTCTTGAAAGCGTTTCAATCTATAGCATGTTCAATATAACAAGAAAAGTACAAAATGTTCAATAAGTTAAGGTCAATAGTAATCCTTGCAATAGAAAACACACTTTCAAGTGATAAACCATGACTATAGGAAAATGTTAATTTATATTGACCTTCTTCCGATAGGCTAGTTCGTCTTCTTCTGACCAATCCTTAGCAGACTTTATAGCAGTTGATGCAACAGCAATTTCAACTCCACTTGACAATGTTCCCTTGTACATAGTACATCCATCAATGGTGTCGATTATATTGCTGAAGTCCTCACAAGCTGTTTCTAGCTCTTGCCTATTGAGCTTGGGTACACCTGCACTTGCCACAAACACCAACAGAGTTTCTCCTTAACATGCATATAACATAAGTAAATTGCTAGCAGGTTTTAAATAAAGAAGAGCCAAAAAAATAGTCACCAGCTTTAAGGTAAAATCTATTCCAAAGTAAATAAACAATTAATTAGGGGGAAATTTTGGCATATGTTAAGGTCAGTTTGGTTATTTAGACTAATCTTTAAAGTAAAAGTGTTTAAAGGTGGTGGTTTGATAACAAGTAGAATTGAGATCAGTTTAGTGAAATTGGTAGCTTTTTGACATTTAGCAAACCTAAAGAGTGATTTTGTGAACTTCCCTTATTTTTGTTTGAACAGCAAAGCCTTATTTTTGCATCAAGAGATGACATATCAATAGAGAATGTGAAGTGCAGCAGGTAACTGAAAAGGTTGGTAGAATTGGCCAACAGAGTAAAAATCCCCGGACAACGACTGCCACCAACTTGCGCTGCTTATAACTTCTCACCAATATTATTCTAAAAAATAATAATTAATAAATAAATAAAATTACCAATATTATCAGTTGACAGAAGAAGCATCACTTAAATTGGCAACTTCAAACATACAAATGGCTAGACTGAAATAGTCAGACATGGAGAAGGTTGTTGGGTTTTCAATTTCTCAGCAGATCAAAAAGTGGCATCAAGCAACAGTGTGTTGGTGATGGTGAATCCACTTTAAAGATGTTGTCTATCTGTCTTAAAAGTAACAACCAATATATATATATATAGATATAGATATAGATATCAGACATGTCAAATAACTGAAATTCAAGTTATCCATTGGTCTATTTTGAATCAAATTCATTAGACATGCAAAAGGAAATCAATTTTGATTCCAGAAGATTATAATGTTTGGAACTCAAAAAAAAAAGAAAAAAAAGGATTTTGTATGAGATTTATAGCTCCCAAATATTTTTACAAAAGAGTTGCATTTCTTATTTGCTTTGAAATACCAAATAAGAAATTTTTTTAAAAAGATAGAAATAGAAATCCATTTCTATAATTTATAGGCATTCCAAATACGAGGTTAGAGAAAGGTGGTTGTTGTTTTCCTTTTTATAAGATGATTAGATTAGTACTTCTGGACCTCTCCATAACTCTCAATGACGGGAATCAAACAGGCATGTTGCTCTTATTTTAATTAGATTAGTAAACTTTGATGAAATGGATCTATAGAGTAAGTATATCAAAATCATTTTGGAAGTTAACCATCCTGCACAAAAGTACTGGTACATAGTGGCAACAACACCTACCAGAATAATTGAAAAAATCATCACACGAAAGCTTAACGATAAGATTGACTATGTACCAGGAATAGTAAAGGACAATGAATTAACACCAGAGAAGAAAGAACAAATCTTAAGAAAACATTGAAAGTACCTCCATCCCCAAACTCTTCACTCTCAAGACAGAGAGAGAATATTTCACCCAGACAGAGTCAACTGAATCTTGTTGTTAAGGCTGTAACCAAGTAAAATAGACCCAAACATATCCAAAAAGAGCAATATGGAACAGTTGTTAAGGCTCAGGGATTAGTCAAGTTATTGTCTTAAATACACTCTTAAGTTCAATAAGGAACGCTATTAAGCCTGCTATAGAGATTAGGCCTGCCAAATAACTAATTTTCAAAGCAAAAAAATTATCCATACCACACTGCTCACAGCCTCACATTGCCACACCATTAATGCATCTAATCGCTGGTATGTTTTAATAGGATTGAACTCCTTTGGTTCAAGATCAAAATGAGACCATTATTTATTTCCTGAAGCACTGCCGTTCAGGACTAAAAGATGAAGCCACAAGAGAAAAAGAATCACCTGTCACAAATGCTTTTTGTAATTGACCACTGATTCCAGTCTTAAAAGGGCCAGTTTTCTGTGCTCGGCTTCGAAACACATAATATGCTGCTGCCACAATAGCAAGCAATAAAGCCACACCAAGGGCGATAGTAACATATATCCAAACTTGATGAGAAGAGCTTCCCTGCTCAGCACTGGACTGGGTAGTATCAGATGGTTTGGCTGAATTTGATGGAGAAGAAACAGGTAGTGATAAAGGATGAGATTGGTTTTTCCAATTGGTTACAGCTGGAAGCGATCCACTACTGCGTGAAGTTGGCAATGATATCATTGGTGCAGGGGCGCTGCCTGCTTTAGGAGCTGCTGCTTCAAGATTACTGGAATCCTCAAGTAATTTGCGACGAGTCAAACTAACAAGATTCAGGGCTTTCTGGGTTTGGACCATGCTTTGGTCAAAGGAGCCTGGTAACAACCACAACAAGCAATGATAAGTGGAATTGTACCTTCATCAAGTGCTGATTAATATGGAATAAATCTCATCACTTACTTTGTACATTTAGATTATTGCTACTCTGACCTCCCGCAGCAATCTGCAAATGTGCAGGTAATGTTAACCTGAGGGAGCAATTAAACATAAATTCGTCATCCCATAACAATGTTTAATATGATATGTAAGGTATAATAAGTGGAAACAGCCTGCATAATTATCCGGAAAGAATATGAAACTAAAAGCAAGCAAAACATCACAGAAGAACCTGAACAAAGTGCCTAATAAGATCACACACCAAGAAAGCTATGGGGAATTAATGTTATCTTTATAAAGAACTTCGCCCATGTCCTTTTCCATCATGGAATTTTCAACAGATAAAGCAACCTCAGATTTTCAACAGAAAAATGCATGGATAGATAAAGGTAAATGAAAATGGGTACACATATGGGTAGGGGGATTATGACAAATATAGGTATACGGCCTCCAAATCCATACCTACCTCCCTATCCATAATTGCACTCATTTATCCAATATCAATTTACATTCTTACCCTTAGCAATGGATGACCTTCTACAAGATTTAATTATTTAAAAAAGAAATCGGTTACCCATTAGATATTATGCTATCCGTCCTGAGCCCATCGGGTTTTGGGTTACCTGCTGCGTGCCTGCCTGATTAGGTGTGGACCTGTGGTAAAATATCGGGTACCCATTGGGGTTTGGATAGTATCAATGTGGATTCCCTTTAGGGTTTGAGTATTAAGAAACTGCTCCCCGGCCCAAATCTGACCCAATAACATCCCTATCTCTTACATCTGCCCCCTCCCTCTAACAAAACAGAGGGAGAGGGAATAAACACAAACTATAATATGGCCCCATGGTAGCTACTAGCTAGCACAATGTGAACATCTTCTGATATTAGTAACATTGCGGTGATCATTGTCACCCTAACCCTAAATGAAAAGAAAGGGTTTTGATAAAGAAGTATGCATGAGCACACTGTGATACTTCTCTTATATGCAAGATTTATGAGAAATATGAGCAACAAATGCCACTTACCCATGGCCAAATTTCCGATTGATACAACCAATATCTCCTGTATGGTCAGCCACAAGGTTTTTATCAATCTGCAGCTCATAGAGGAAACTGAGCTCCCCAAGCTCGGATGGAATGCTGCCTTCAAATTTATTGCCACAAAGCAACCTAGGACAGGGATATCTATTACAATCTGATGAAAGATACCAACAATGAAGATAACAGACAGAAACATCACGATCAACTTACAGACGCTGCAAGAATTTCATTCTGCCAACTTCAACAGGAATTTTTCCTGTCAAGTAGTTGGACCTCAAGTCCAGTAACTCCAGCTTTGTAAGTTGCCCAAACTCTGCAGGAATGGTACCTGAGAAACTGTTTCTTTGCAGTACTCTAATCATGCAAACCAAATAAAGAACGATCAGAAAATTTTAAGAGTACATGCAAAAGCAATTACTTTTTGTTAATGCTGAGATCTTGTATCTGCAGGAATTTATAGCAAATCAAAATATAGAGTGTGTAATCAACATTGATGAGTACTTGGTCATGAAGTATGTAGAGAAACAATTAATAGAGAGGACATATTACAACAAGAATACTCACAGGGCTCTTAAATCGCTCAGGTTTGCAAGCTCAGGTGTCAGCATTCCCCCCAGAGAAAATCCACTCAAATCACTAGGTAAAAGAATGCCAATACAGCACAATGAAAAAATTTCAAGGACAGGATAATCATATGGCTAAAACAAACAAAAAATAATAATAAGTAAGATGTTTCCCTCTCCCGAAATAAACAAACACTCGTCAAGTAAGAGCAAGGAAAAAAAAAAGCAACAAATATCAGAAGTGTGCATAGCATGAAGGAGTTCCCAAGGAAACATGAGAGGAACATACAGCATTTGGACTTTTCCGTCAACACAGAGGACACCAAGCCACATACATGGGTTGTGATCATCACGATTCCAGTTTGCCAGTGCATTATAGGGATCATAATGTACCCTAGCCCGAAATTTTAACAAATGCAAACCTGCATTTAGGTGCAAGAAGAATCTGATCACCAGACTTCCATCACCATGATAAATCTCATTTAACTAATGCACAACAAACTCAGCATAGGAGAGTGATTAATGGCCAAGAACTTACCATCAACACTAAGTGATGAGCAGCCTTTAAGCCCAGAGCTAAGAATCAGGACCATAAGACAAATAAATTGGAATCCAAAAGTGTGCCATCGCCCCCCCATTGGTAGTTCAATCAAAAGCTGAAGTTGTCCAGCTACAAATGACATCCCCCAACAGCCAGGACCAATACAACTTGCAACAACACAAAATCGCCAGGTTTCTATGCACAAAAAGTCCGCTTCTATCCACTTTAACTAAGCAATTCTAAGGAAACACAGTGATGAAGAAGACAGCAAAAACAAAAGCAACAACAGTCTCTCCAAACTTCAAATACAAAGCTACATACACTAAATAAGTACAGAGAAATTCAGGCAAGAAACCCTTCTCTTGGATCGAACAACCGAATCCACATCCATCATAATACAGGCATCAGAAACTCAGGCTGCAACACTCCTTTAGATGTGAACAAATACAGAAGCTATGACAACAGATATCAGCCCCAACCAACCTCCCGGACTCTTATCAGAGCTGAAAAAATATAACAGTGAAATTGTAACAGAGTACAACACCCGCATTAGGATCACAATGAAGGAAAAGAATCAAAGAATAAACCCATAAACAAGCAATCTATCAAAAAGCAAAAAAGGTTTAGAAATTTCACCTGCAAGAAAGCGGCAAAAAGAGTACAATACTAAAAAAAATCCTCTGCTTTTGAATTGAATTTCCTGGGGCTGCCAGATAATTGACTCTCCTAGAGAATGTTGAAGGTTTGATTATAGCAAGGGAGACGGAAGGCAGCAAAGAAGAAATAATTACAATATATATATATATATAGAAGTAAATGAAAGGATTGAAAAATAAATGAAAATTTCTCCTACTGCCCTCTATCTGATGATCTCATAGCCTCTCTTCGACCATCTTCTGTCGAAGGAAGTTGAGCTCTAAGGGCTATTTTTTGCTGTTCCAGACTCAATTGTCTTCTTCTTTTTCCACCCACCTTTCTATCTCTCTTCATCTGCTCTCCTTTTTTTCTTTTCCAGGTTTTTGCCTTTCTCTCTCCTCTCTAACACCGCGACACCCCCTCACGACGACAACAATTAACAATATCTGTTTTGTGTTTTCCTTTTTTTTCCCTTTTTTGTCATTTATTATAAGAGATAATATAACACATTAGTCAAATGACAACCAACTTTGGATAAGATGTCAATTCTGCCCACATGTTCGAGATCTTGTGAATTTTTTGCAGAGGTTTAAGTTAATTGTGTTCGGGGATTTTTTGTATGATGGAGTTAGAATTTGTATTTTTAAACGGTCTTAAATAATTTATTATATATATTTTAAATTAAAAATAAATTGAAAAATAAAAGAGACTTTGCCTTAGGGAAGGAATTAGGGATGTGATCATATTTTAGATATTGGATCTAGTTTTATAGTTAGAGAATAAATTATAAATAGAAAATGTGTTGGATTTCACGGCTAGAGAATGAATTGTGAATAGAGAATACATCACAAATTAAATCAAGTATGAAGATTTGGTTTTAGAAGAGATCGAAATAAAGATTCCTTGATAGAAAAAAATTAAAGATTAAGGAATTAATTTGCTTATTAAATTTAAGTATGAGCATGGGTTCCCATTTCCAACCCATCATTTCTTCATCTCTAGCTTTGGGAGAATGGCAAATGAACAAAGTCAAATTAAATATCCTTGCTTCATTTAATAACTCGTTTAACTAAATAAACAAGTTAAACATAATTTTTAACAAGTCAATCCGGCCAAACTTTTTTGAGTTTGAGTTCGACTTGTTCAATAAATGAACATAAAAGTGAGACTCAAGTTCAGATTATTTAATTAAACGAACGAACGAACCAAACTCTTAACTAACAGTCATATATATATCAATTTTCAAATATTTATTATCACATATTTTGATAGATTAGTTTTTAACTATTAATATCTTTTAACTTATATTAATAAAAAAATTTAAAATATAATATTATAAAATATTTTTTAATACAAATATAATAATTATATTTTATATTATAATGCATTATACTTTTTGTAAAAATAAAATGTATTTATAAAATACATGATGACACTTATTTTAAAATAGAATGAGTATAATACTTATATTAAAGGTTCACAAAAGAAAAACTTATGTGTTACGGCACGAGTTGGAATGAATTTGTGTCCAAAAATAGTTTTTTCGGTCATTGTTTCAATTAGTATAGTTGCTTTCAAGGTCATGTACGAATTAAGGCGACTCAAACTAGACGATTCACTACAATAAAAAAAAAAATATAGTGATGATATAAATTATCGGTAAGAAAAAAAATTCAATAATAGTTATTATCGACAATATTTTACTGATATTAAATCGTTGTTATAAGTGGGTATGTAATAAATTTATTACCAAAGATTTACATATTATTAGTGATAAGTTTATTACTAAACATTTGAATATGTCAATTATCTGAAAATTAAAATTTGATTTGTATTATATGTGATAATATTTTTTTAAAAGTTAAAATTATTTAAATTCAAAACATTTTATTGCCAATCACTTTATCCTTGGCAATAAGATTATTACCGACGATTTTAAATAAAAAATATTTTTTAAAAAGTTGAGAAACTTTATTATTGAAGATTTCAAATAAAACATATTTTTTTTAAATCTTTGTTAATCAGTTTATTAATAATGATTTTAGACAAAAAAATTAATTTAAAAAACCTTATGACAGATGGTTTTACCATTAGTAATAATCTTCTTACCAATGAATTCAAGAAAAAAATTAAAATATTCTGAAAACCTTTTTACTGATAATTTTATCCTAAGTAATAAGTTTATTGCCAGCAATTTCAAGCAAAAATTAATAATTTCAAAAAAAAATATTATTACCGACTATTTTATTCTCCATAATAAGCTCTCTTTTTCTAAAAAAAATGAAATATGTAAAATTATAATATGAATAGATTATATAAAATAAAAAAATAATTAGAAATATTTAATAATATAAATAACATTTTAAAGTCAAATGTTGTCATAAAAACATAATTTAAAAAACAAACATTCTATTATTATATTTAACTTGTCATTACTAATATAAAAATTATAAATAATCTTCATCATGATCTTGATCAGATGGCTAAGGTGGATGATCTTGAATCCATTTAGCCACAAAAGCTCTCATTTGTCATGATTTTTCCTCCCGACACTCAAATGTTACTTGTTATTTGGCTAGACATTCATTTATTTGTTTTTGAGTTTACTCTACATGAGATTTACATTCTTGATCTTGTAGTGAATTAGTCGGCATCCAACTCATGCGAAAAGTAGCACAACTTGAGCCACGCCCATCAAACCTTTGTCCTACACCTTTTATATACCCTAGACGACTACCTACAACTTTTTGAATATTAGTTCTTCATTAATTTCTAAAGGTGTAAGATCATTCGCAGTAGCATTTCTAGAAGTCATATGTGACAAAGTTTCATCCTGCTTCCTTAACATCTTGTTCTATAAATGTAAAAATAAGTTAGACAAATATTATAAAGAATATTAATTATACTATAATTAATTACATATAGCTAACTTGATGTAGGAGCATCTCTAGAAAACTCTCAATCTTTTTCTTCAAATAATGAAGAATAAGATGAATTAGCATACTTGGAGGTAGAACTAATTGTGCTTGAAAATTATTGTACTTCTAATGCTTTGTCAAGTAATTCTTACAGGCATTGAACATGTTTGCAAGAAGTCATGGTTCAATATCTTTGATGTACAAGGCAATGACAATAGATTACAAGGCTTACAAAGTGCAAAGAAGAATAAAAACTACAAGACTACAAAGTTTAATCACATATGATTATATCTATGTATTGCATTATTAAGTTGTGTAGCTTTATTATTTTTGTTATATACTTTATAATACTTGTAAATTGTCATTGTAAACATTAATATGTGTCATGTGGCATGCCTTAAAAGGGTCATTTCATTAATAAGGTTGCGTAGTGGGCTTATTAATGAAAGGGCTTGCATGGTTGCATGCATATATATACACCTTGTACTCAAAGGAATTTCGACACATTCCAACTTGATATAAAAAATTTTATTCATGACTTAGAGATAGGAATGCACGAGAGGTGTAGTCTTCTTCTTCTCCTCTCCTTCTTCAATTGAGAGTATTGAGGAGTAGTAAGATATTTCTATTGAGAAATAGAAGGTCTCTCATTAGAAAGAGTTAGATCTTGGTATAGATCTAATTAATCATATCAAACGTTCAAGACAACATAAAAATTCAAGAAGTGATTTGAGTTTGGATGATGTGTTTGTAACTTATAATCCTTCAAAAAAGATCCTAGATTCTTGTAGAATATTGTTGAAGATAATCTTGCACATCATAACTTAAAAAATTCTCCTCAGCCTGAAGAGTGACCCATATGTTATTCTTAAAATATCTTTGTCTGTAGGTCTTGACTACATTAAATAGGTTTTTTAGAATTGACCTATATAATCTTAAGAGAAAAACTAATACATTATTAGTGAAAAATATAAGAATAAAAATTTCAAATACTACAATACATTGCTAGTGAAAAAAAATAAGAATAAAAAGTTCAAATACATTCTCGTAGCAATACTGTGATAGTGATTAGGTACCATGATAAGAGGAAGTGGTATATTTTGCCCTATTTGGGGCATTTTTTTTACTAAAGCTTGCACCTACAAAAAAGTAAGTAAAGCACATCAAGAAGATCATACGACTGTTCTCTAGGGTTAAGACCCTTACATTTCCCCAAAACCCTACTTTTACACTTTTATCATAACTCTTCTTCTTTTATTCGTTTAATAACCAAACTTAGTACCACTTCATCAATTATTATTATTATCAACATACACAAATTTCAAAGCCTAATTCTAAGGTCTTGCATATACAATAATAACCCTATCTTGAAAATTACTATTCCTTAGACTTATAAACCCTAATTTCACAAATCCATCATAACTTTTCCTATAGGACTCAAATAAATACCAGATTTAATATAAATCCCCATAAAACTAAGGTTAACAACATATTCAAATTTCTTGGTCTAGCATTTGACATATGTGATAATTGTTGCCTCATTTTAGGGTTACTATTCCCAAATCAAATCATTTTCATACTTTATTAAACTTAGGTCATTTACAACTACTCTAAGAACTTCATATTAATTCCTTAGAATATTTTAGATCAATGATACCTTAAAAATATCATGATTCTCATATTTAACCTAGGTTGACCAAAATACCCTTATCAATAACAAAACCCTTATTTCATGTAAATCTTATATGTTTAGTATTATTATTTCCAAATCCTTCATTTTTATCCATGTACTTTATTACACTTATTTCACACTCATCATACCTTAATAAAATCATGTTACAACTATATATCATACCAAGGGTTTTTCCACATAAAATAACAAATACCACATAATTTTCACTTACTCATTTTCTATCATATAATATCAACCACGTATTATAGCATTAACAATCATACATTAAATCACATGATAATAATAACATAGTATAACACAAAAACCTGGATAACATTTAGCAACCAAAAACCCTAGACAATGACAAGTATCCTTATAAAAATGACTTTGGTCTCTACACATGCTTATCATATCCCACATCTTCCAAAACCTCCGAAATGTCACCTAAGAAAGCACAATACAACACAATTAGGAATAAATGACATAGTTAAGGAAATTTTAAGGTAGTGGAAGGGTAAAAGAAGTGAGAAAAACTGAAACAAACCAAATAAGTGATTCAGGAAAAATTTGCACAACCAAAGAGGAGGAATGACAAGGTTGTGCTAAACCAAGGGGTGGTAGCAATAGAAAAATCTGGCCTTGCTATGGGAGGTGCACCGATGGTAAAAAAGGGGAATAGTGTTTGATGGTCGGAGCCAAAAGGTGGAGGATGTGTTGTGGTGAAGGCTGCCGAAAATGGAGGGGTGTATTGATGGAGGCTGCCACAACCAAGGAAAAAAAATAAAAGGGGGAGGCTGTTGTTGGTGTGGATGCAACCAAGGAAAGAAAAAGTAAGGAGGGTGGCTATGGGGTGTTTGGATGAAAGGTGGGATGAGGCACTAGTGAAAATGGGCATTGGTTGGGGGTAGGATGACAAAGGTGGCCAAAGGAGGTGGGGTATTTTAGTTGGGATCGCCACTAGTGAGTTTTGTGGTTATTTAGGTGATGGTAAAGGGGAGAAGAAGTTGATGCATGGTGATGGTTTTTGACATGAAGAAAATAAAAAACAATGGAGGAAGAGGAAGAGTGGCTTGGTGCATGCGTTGAGTGTGTGTGTGTGTGTGTATACATATACATACATACATACATACATACATGTTGGAGGGGGAGAGAGGGTGAGAATAATAGAGATGAAGATAATTGTTAAGGTCAAGACAGACAACACGTAAAAGCATGGGAGAAGTGGGGTTCGACACGCAATTGGACTGAATTTAGTAGAGTTATGGTCTAATGTCTGGCAGGGAGATTTGTACGAAAGGGAAGGCAACTAAGGCGGGGGAAAAAATTTCGACCAGTAAGTGGGAAAAAAAGAAAAGGGGAAAAGGGAAAAGATTTAGGTTTAGGTTTAGTTTTAAATTAAATAATTTAGGTTAAGATAACGGGATAAATTAATTACCTAATTTATGGTTTTAGGTTTAGGTTGAGAAAAATATTATTAATCCGAAATAAAGTTTAGGGTTAGGTTAATATTTAGGATCAGAGAGTTAGGGTAAGATATAAATATAATTTCTCAATATTAGAATTAGAGTACTATACTAAGTACTCGAGACTAGGGTTAGCTAAAATTTGGGATATTACATATAGTATTAAAGTAAAGAAGTGATAATGTTAACCTAAAATCGAACGAGTAATAGACTAACATAAAAAATCATTTTCTATTATGGGATGCATGACCTATCAACAAAGAAAGAAAATGGAATAAGGAAGAAAACAATGGAATTAGAAGTAAAGAAGTAAAAATTACTCAAACTTACAACAACTAATAGAAACAATAACAAAAAATTAAAATCACTTACCTAAATTTATAGGACATTGGGTGACAAGATGGGTGGTGGAGAAGATAATGGCCAAAGAGGAATATAGTGTTAGGTGTGGAGTAGAAGGAATGTAGAAATTTGGCTTAGGTCTCACTAGGTGGCAACCACTGGATGCTTAGTCGTAGTTGTCATTAGGTACTTAGGAGTTGGGAGCTACAGCTATAATTGATTTGAGAATATGACACAAAAAGGAGAGTAATATATTGGTTAGGATAAGGGGGGGGGGGGGGGAGGGAGGAGTAGGGATTGAAAGTCGAAAGAGGGTTTAGGGGTATATTGTGCATAATAGTATTAAGTTTTAAATTTTTTTTATTTCTTTTTAAATTAGAAGACCATTTCAATTTTTTTTTGTATTTGTGGTTATAACTTTTATTATTTATGGGAGTTACTAAAACTCTAAGTTTTATTAAGTTACATTACAAAACACATATTGTAATTGTAATATATTGGTAAGTTTACAAATGAGCCTATAAACGAGCTCACAAACAAGCTGCTCAGACTTGACTCATTTCATAAATGAGTGTAAAAATGTTTCTCAAGTTCTCTTTGTGTTAGCTAAATGAAATAGTCTAATTAAGCCCTTAATAAGTCGAGCGGCTTGTGAGGCGGCTCTGTTTGCTTACAACCCTAGTTGTGGTAACTGTAGTGTATGATCTTGCTATCTGACCCTCAATATAAACCCCAATGATCTTTGTAAATTGCTTTAATTGCTTTAAATGAAAATTTATGACATAAAAATCCTAGAAGGCTATGGTCAAGTTAAAAAAATTACACTACTAAGCTCATAAGGTTAACAAATAATCATATAATTAATCATATGTCAATAAATAAGGTTAATATCAACCCAAAGACTAATTCAAGCTTTAAATCACTTTTCCTTTAAATCTATTTTGATTTTAAATCATTTGAATATGATTCAAAAACATTGAAATTTATTTTTCAAGTTTTGAAGCAAAAAGCATTGATATTAACTTATAAAACCCCTATTTTTCTTGCCCACCTTTTTATTTTATGTTAAAAGAGTATTAAGAAATCAAAATCAAAACAAACCATATCCAACATGAAGAGAGGTACAAATGTTCATATAACTCATGTCAAATGCAAGACTAAAACATCAACTAGAATAAAACTCAACAAATATATATTAAGTTCAAGGGATGGTCATAAAATGAAAAAGTGTCAAATTTTTGATAAATCCAAGGACATATTTATTAAATATAGCATAATAAATGTAAGAGCATAATATTCAATAAAAATATCAATAAAAAATATCTCAACACTTGGCAAAATACATTCTATGCTAAATAGTCTAACTCTCAAGCAATAAGGAAATTTCCCAATCATGGTCATCTTCTAATCCACGCCAAGGTTGAATAATCAAAACCTACAAGTCATCAATTACTCATCTAGATAAAATATAAGATAATTATAATAACCATAGCAATGTAGTATTAGTATAATAAAGTATTGATTGAGGAAAATACACCCTAATATATGGAAGGGCAGATGATGCACAAATGATCATGATACTAAACAATATAATAACATATTGAAAAATACATAGAACAACACAAGAGAATAATTATATAATGATCATGATTTACATCAATAGGAACCAAGCCATGACACATTCATACTAAAAAGGAAACAAAGTTGCCTAAGGAAACTCTAAAAACATACCATACAATTCATATTTCATGAATAAGATCACACAATTGCATTTAATATAGATATGCATGAAACCATGTCAACATTCTTAAGACTAAAAACAAAACATTATGCTAAGGTGTATACATTATGTCTATACCCAAATAATGTCATATAAGGGGTATTACGCCAAGGTATAAACATAACTTCTATACCCAACCAATGCAAAACAAGGGCCTTACACTAAGGTATAGGCATTAAGTCTATACCTAACCAATATTTTATAAAAGATATTATGTTGAGTTATATACATTACATCTGTACCCAACCATAACAAAACAAAGGGCATTGCACCAAGGTATAAACATTACATTTATACCCAACAGATTATACCATTATACCAAAATGTGAACATTACATCCATACCCAACCAAAACTATGACCTTATAGCAATATATGGACATTACATCCATATCTAAAATTTAATAGCATGACACCACCAAATAGATATCGTGTCTATACCCAACCAAAATAGTGGCATTACACCGAGATATGTGCATTATGTTTATATCCAACCAATACTAATGATGTGTTGTCATAAATAGTCCAAATTAGACCCTAAATACACAAACAAGTAGTAACGAGTAAGGGTAGATCCCATAGAGACTATGATTTAATCCATAGACTTCTATCATCATATTAACTCCCTGGTTGTCAAATTATGACAAATAATTACTAGTGATATTGAAAATAAGAAGATAATAAATTAATAGAATAACTAAATAACAATGCTAAGATAATAGAGGTTAGAGGACATATTTAACATAGGGATATCAACTGAGAATTGAATAATATGGCTAAGTAGTATTTTTTTATGTCAACCTATAGAAGCGCACACGTGTTTTCGTCCTAGTATCCTTGTATGCAAATAAACTGAAGGTCGCTTATGATTTATTGTTTAACCAATTAATAACTTAGGATAAGATCTTTAAATTTAATTAATGGCAGCATTAACTATTAGGGAGTAGTTAATTAGAACCATAATTATGGTCATCTTGAATTATGCATTTCTAAAGATTAATAAACTAGATTAACTTAATATCTTTATTTTAAAAATTAACCAACCTATTAGCTACTTGTGGATGTATATGTTAAAAATTATGGATTAACTATACTATGAATCATCTGGTTAGTACTCAAATTAGCTAGGTGATAAATCTAGAAAATAAAGTCCTAATTTTAGATAATTAATAATTAAAATTAGTTAATTAATATAACAAAAAATACACATAATAATTTAATCCAATTCAAATCTCATGATTATCTCATTGCTTTCATATATCCTCCTACCTATACTAATCTAGTATAAAATATTAACAAAACAAGAAAACATAAGATCTAAATACATAAGCATTGTAATTTTAATTCGAATAAATGAACGAAACAATAATAGTTGAATTAAAACTACACATAATCAAAAAAATCAATTAAATAAATAAAGAAAAAGAATTGAATTACATGAAATAAGAAGTGAAAAATAATTGAATGAAACAAAGGAAAGAAAAAACTTAGGAGATTGCAACAATGCAAGCACCTAATGATCTTTAATCCTTTTATTACCACTCAATGAATGAACTAATGAGTTAAATCTAACACAAGATCCCTAATGGCTTGAAAATAATAAAAATGAAGTCAAAAGGCTGACGATAATACTCTCAATCTCCATACTCCACCTAAGATGTTTAGTATATATAGGGTGAAGGTCGTATGAAACATATCAAAAAGTTGCCAAAAACATGGCCCATATTAGTAAATATAGGCACCTGTATTTTTACCCTAAAGATATAAACATGAGATCAGTTAGTGAAGCATGTGGGAGGTAAATCAACAAATATGATATATATTTCCATAAAAATGGGGGGCATATTTCTCTCTCCTTCATTACCTTATCTTGATTTTGCTGCACATGGATTTTCTTTTAAGCTCTTTCATGATGATTCGTCTAAATTCTCTTTACTCCAAGCTTCACTCCTCCTATTGTTTCTTTTTTCCCCCTCAATTCCTTACCTAAAATTCCTTAATTTCATCCTTTCATGCAAATCTAGGCCAACAGAGAAGACTCAAGAAAAAGGGTAAAATTGTAATAACAAATATAGAAAGTTGGGTTAAGATACATCAAATAATACCATAAAATATGCATCTATCAAATAACATTGCACCAAATGTTTGTACCTATCCAAAATCATACAATTATGCTAAGATATTGACATTACATACATATCCAAATAATAATAACATTATGTCAATGTATGGTCATTTGTAATGCTTATAGTGATAACAATCAACACAAATCAAGACATGCAATTGACACACACTCATCATTTTATCCATTTCCCTAAATTAAATTATTCAAGGTTAATATAAAATTAAATGTTAAGAATAAGGTCAAACACATGGTTAAATTCCAAAGCTTAACATTAAGAATACACTAATTTATCCCAGGAGACTAGTGGACTAGTCTCACAAACTGATTGATTACTTTTGGAACAAAAAAAAAAGCTAAACATGAATGATTGGTAAACTAATTATCTAATATAAGAGAACTAGTGGATTGGTTAATCCCTTAACTAATAGACTAATGATACACCAAAGCCAAAAGTTTTGCTTACCAACTAAATAGTAGACTTGTAATACCCCATTTTTGAAAACCCTAATTATAAACTAGTAATTATGTGTATTAGTCATATTAATTATTGTAGATTTTTTTGTATTAAATATATTTTTGATATACATATTATTATTATAACGTATTAGATATAAACTTTTATTAGGTGAATCATTTTTAAATAGTATGCTATTAAATTTAATTATAGGTTAGACCTTAATAGGTATCTGTTACGTCAAGTAAATCCTATTTTGGTAACCAGATATTTCTACCCAATTATTTATCTAAATAATTACCCTAACCTATGGCCCTAACATATGCTATATTTTCTTGATATTTCCTCCATTCTTTCCCTAGCATAAATCTTCACGTACCATACTCTGCACCACTCCTCCCTCTCTCCCATGCTTCCCTTTCCTTGTTTTGCTCCACAATTTTCCTTACGCCACAATCCATATAAACCCTTATTCCTCCCATTATCCATCTTCCTTTTGTAATGCATTCATCCCCCAAGCATCTTGCTTTCTCCTCTCATTCTCTTGAGCTCCCTCAAGCAAGAAAGAAGCTTGTTGTTCACCATGCTTGTTCTGCATTTCCATCCTTTTCTTCTCTACAATACACTTGACCATCAGCCACATTTCCTTAGCTTCGATAAATCCCACTGATCCCTCATGATCACCTTCACAACTCTTACCAAAACCACCCTAAAACCAACACACAACCTCACAAAACACACCTTAACTCCCTCGTCCAAACACACCTATACTTCACCACTACCTTTAACCAAAAGCATTGGTCCCTTAACCTTAATGCACTTTTCCCTAATGTTCCATACTTTTCAACACCAACTCCTACCTAATATTCCCCCTACACTGCCCATTCCCATTGTTTCTACCTCCTAACACTGGCTAAGACTGTCGTTGTTATCCCCTTTCCTCTTGGAAACTCCCTTAGTTCCTTCTTCATTTGTTTCAAGAGTTTTGTTAATTTTTGGTTATTTTTATGTTATATTAAAGGTTAATAAATGTGTTATTGGGTGTTAATTACCTAGATAGTCCTTGATGATCTTGAAGGCGACATTTTTGTACTTTTTGTATAAGCTTGGTTTAGGTAAATCTAATCACTCATAAGATGGTAGAATTTATGTGCAAGCATGTAAGGATTATTTAGATCTGTTATCATGCTAGGGTTTTATATTTTTCAAATGTTATGATATGCGTACTAAAATTATAACATGTTAAATAAAGGGTATGTATTGTTGTTGTAAATTAAGTTATATGTGTGAGTAATGTGTTATATGATTTACATATGCATGTCTAGTGTTTTTTTAGGGTTTTCATTCTTTTCAAGTTATGATTTGAAGTCTATGATAAATATCTCATGATTACTAATGTATGGTAGTCAGGGTTACTATGATTCGCGTGGAAGCATATATGCATGATTAAGGTTAGCTTATGATAATTTCTATTCACATAACCTAGGGTTAGAGATATCTCCCTACATGTACCGTGATGATAAATTTCCTGTTTAAATGTTGCATAATGCTTTAAAATATGTGTAGCTGCTACATGGGATATGTGATACGTGAGAGTTATATGATTAGGATTTTGTGGGTGCAGCCTACTAAATGCATGAAAAGTAGAAAATATAGTCCATTGCTAGACCGTACAGATCACCTACATTCTAAAATAATGTGATTAATTTTCTTTTAGCCTTTCCTCAACAAGTTCTTGTAATAATAATGTTTGGTATGAAAAGGAAATAAAGTGATGAAAACAAGGGTTTTTAAGGGTATTTTGGTAATTTTAACCTAATGTATCTTTTGAAAATAATTGGATATTAGGATGGCCTTAGAATTTTGATAGGTTGACTTGGCTTGGCATAGATCGATAGCCTTACGGTTGGTCTTTATAATTTAAAAAAAAGGAAAAATGGTTAAGTATGAAAATAGGAAGTATTGTGTAGTATGTGACATCTGTGATCACCTTATAAAAGATTAATAAAAGGCCTCGAGTTAGGAATGGTTGCTCTTTAGGATTAGCTACCCTAGAGACGAGGTGTTAACCCTCATCTGATTTGGTTCATTTGTGTGCGATGTGCCCTAGTAAGGCACCATTCTACTCTATAGGTAACTTACAAGCCTTATTGGTACTTAAAGATTAGGTGACCAAGTTTAGAAGATACTATTTTGCCTTTATACACTAGTATGACTAGGCATATCGTTGTGTCCCTAAGTTTGAGAGTAAGGGTATTGTGTCACCTTTGAGTGCCAATATGACTGAGGGTACCTTAGTGTCCCTAATTTGATTGCATCCCACTTAAGTAACTAAAAATGGAAGAAATATTTGTTAAAGAAAATAAAAAGGTTTGAGTTAGATGTGTTGATTCAGTAGTTGCTATAGTTCCCTACCTTGGTTTTTAGAATTGAGTTAGATGTGTTGATTCAGTAGTTATCTCAGTGCCCTACCTTGGTATTTGAGATTGATGTGGATGTATTGATTTGGTAGTTGTCTTAGTACCCTACCTTAGATTTTTTTTATAATTGAGTTGGATGTGTTGATTTGGTTGTTGCCTTAGTGCCTACCTTGGTATTTTAGATTGATTTGGATATGTTGATAGATAGTTGCCTCAGTACCCTATTCTAGTATTTGGAGTTTAGTTGATTAATTGGGTATGTTTATTGTACCTTGAGATGATGTAAGTAAACTAGTATGTTTTACTTGTTGCGTTTGAGACTTGATGTTATGGTATATACTTTGTGCTCAAGAATGCTTTTCAGATTTTGTGTGACTATGTGTAATGTGGGTATGTTATCTCTTATGAGGTACTATAATTTACTTAATACGAGGATGCCATACTGATACTAGTTTTGCAGATGAAGGGTATGGGGTGGCTCCATGCATATTATAGTGATAAGGAAGAGAGTTTTTGGGAAGAGATTCCATTTTTAGAGTGGGCTATTGGGTCTAAGAGTTAAGACAAACCGATGTTGTATCTTTAGTTATCTATTTTTGATGTAATCTGTATGTCCCTTGGTGTTTTTGGTTTACATTGTTGTACGAAGTACATCATCCACACATTTTATTTATATATTACCTCTCATTTCCGCTTTTTTATTTTGGTTGTGATTTATTTTATCATTAGCACTTGGCATAAGAAAGTTAGGGGAACCAAAATTATACTAAGTGTGGTAGTAACACCTAGTAAATTAGTAACCAACTCTTTTATAAAATAAAAAAAATTTAATTAGTAAAAATGGAGGTGTTACAGGACTGGTAGGCTAAAACTAGTGGACTGGTCTAATTAATGGACTTATTTCACTCATTATCAATAGATTGCTTTCACTAGGAAACCCACAAATACACATACATTTCTAAATTAATTTAAGCGTTTTTAAGCATGCTTACAAGGTATCTAACCACCCAAAGTCACACTTTAGTATATTCATAACATGATATATACCTTTAAGACCAAAATCACTAATACACACAGGGGGTCCAAAAGTGATGCAAATCATGCTTTCATGTGTCATAATGCATATCATTCTTCATGTAAAAATCACCAAAATATCATGGAAAATTGTTCATGCCCAAAAGAAACTTCAATCATGCATAATAGTAAGAGGTCAAAAAACACATGTGGCATAAAGCTCAACTAAAGTACTATATACAAGCTTATACATTATCATGATAAATCTTAGGTAAATTCAAACAAAACCAATACATCCATGTAAACACAAACATAACCACATTTAAGAATTAGATTTGATTTACCTTAGTCCAAAGCTATCCTAGCAAAAAGATAAGAAAATCCTAGCTTAGTGGCTCATAAATTTGAGCTCAGACAACAATTTTAACAACAAGAGTTTACATTGTTAAATTCTTTTTTATTTAGCATAAAAATATGGGAAATTCAAAATAAATAATATAAAAACCTCTCTCAACCTCTTATTAAGTTCGAATGAGCCTAAAGAAAACTAATATTTTCTTCAACCCTTTCTAAAGTTTAATCTTCCGTTGTTTAAGGAAAACAAGAATAATTAGAGGGGACAACAAAAATAATTAGAGGGAAGAGGATAAAGCTATGAAAATGGATGATAATAATGAAAATGAATCTCTAAAATGGACAATAAGGACAAAAATAAAGCTTTAAAAATGAACAATAAGGATGGAAAATGTTTTCACTACACTTAGTAAAATTTTCCAAAGGGAAGAGTGTATATGTGAGGGTTTAAGTGTTGAAAGGAAAAGCGGACAAGAGAAAAAGAAATGGGTATCTGATTTGTTAAGAAATGAGAGGAGAAGGGTAGTTGATTAGGTGCTCTTGTGTGCAATCCAAAAAGGCTAGGTGAGGTATAGTGAGTGTGGCATAGGTTAGGCTGAGTTTGGGGAGTGAGGGTGCAAGAAATCCCATGATAGAAGGAAAAAGGGGGGGGGGGGAGAGAGAGGAGTGGATAACAATAACTTTGAGCTACTCCTACTATTGTATGATAGAGGGGATGAGTGTAGTGAGAGGGAGCTGACAAAAATGAAAAATATGCTATAAAGTAGCATTAAGTAGATTTTTAGCTAAATAAAATAAACTAATGCTCTAAAAATTTTTGAAAAAGAATCCTATAACACTTTAAATGTTCGTTAACATAAAAATATCATAATTATAAAGTTCTATGATCATTAGATCAAGAGTCCAAGCTATAAAATGAACAAAGCCTCACTTTTTTGGGGTCTAAATGGACTCATTTAATAAATGAGTCCAAAATTAAGGCTTAGACATGGCTCATTTAACTAAATGAAAGAACCAAATCGAGCCTTGAATGAGCCAAGTTTTGTCAAATATCAAGCTGGCTTAGCTAATTTACAGCCATATACTCATCTTTTGAATTAGTGGAGTTAGCCATGGAGTATTTTTATCTATTTATTTATTCATTATCTTTATTTATTTTCTTAATTTGTTTGAATTACTATTTGTTCTCATAATTAGATTGTTGACATATGCTTGGGATGGTGAGGAATAGACAGGTTAAGTAATTTTATAAGTGTATTATGATGAAACATGTTATTGATTGACATCCCAATCATTATTCCCCCATGAAACTCATAATATATTTGTATCCTTTTTTATTTTTTAGTAATCTAAAATCTATGTTCCCAAGCCCTTGTATAAACAAGTTGGTTTTCTTCTTTATGTATGGTTTATATCTACTATGTAAGTTGAATCATTTCAATAGTATCTGATTAAGAAATTTTACTTTTCTAAATTTGTGAAGTGTATTAAGAATCCCCCCCTTAATTTGTTAGTTATACATTCACTCATATATTTAAACTTTTGAGCCTCTCTATGCCCCCAATCCCTATAACATTTTTGTAATATGATAGGTTGGGGGAGATGCTTTTATAGTTTAAATAGCCTTAAACTTCATATGAACAATCTATAGGAAATATTGAAGGTGTATCACACTACTATTCTAAACCAAGTGAAAGCATATCACATAGTTTATTCTGCTTGTCATTCCACTATTAATAGTCTGCAAATCAAACACATGTTTAAAGGATCCACGTATGGATTCTCTACTCAATTCATTAATAGTTAGTAGGTAAGGAATAATTGTTTTCCCTATTTGAAAAGTTGTTTATGGATCCCAGAATTTGAACTGAACTCTCTAAGATAACTAAGAATTGTAGAAACTATCTAGAAGAATGAATATTCATGATACTTTAATAAAGATGGAGAGGTATAATGTATTGATTTATAGTAGCAACGTGCATGCATGATCAAAATCTCAACTTAATTGGCAGAAAAATTTGAGTAATGAGGCAATAAAATAGTAGTGAGAAAAAGGAAATGGATTTGATTTAGTACTAATAACCAGGCTTTCAAGACCCTGGTGCCTCCACTCAATAATTAGTTTTTCCTTCCCTATCCTACTATCCTTTGATTTTTAAATTCCCTCCCCCTTTGTGACTCAGCATAGCCCTAACAACCTACTGAAATCATGTAACTATCCATATAAGAAACATATAAAACTAGAAAAATAATAAAAGGAAATAAAATAGAAACATAATGCCTAATATTTCCCTCCATGGCTCCTCACATACCCACTGTTCAGCTCAAGCCTTGATATGCTTTATTTTCCTTTCTCACAAAAGTTTATTTAACTAATAGTCTATCAAAAGCCTTCATCAAGGGAGGAGGTATGTAATACCCTAAAATTTAAAACTAAAAAATTTCGTTTAAGGAAAAAGTTTAGCCGAAGTAAAATAACAAAATGTAAATTATGGGGATATTACCGCCACACTTAGTGCCAGACTGGTTCACTTCTACCATTCTAGTAACAAGTGCTAAGGCTGATTAGGATAGAAATCAAACCTAAGTTGATAATTAAAATGAGCATTCATAAAAGAAACAAGTTGTTAACCATACAGGTGATCAGAGTGCGGTAATCAAAAGAGGTACAACCCAAAAGTACGATTTTAAAGTTCCAAACGACTGAAAGCATCATAAAATAGAATAAAACTAAATATAATGATACAGGAAGATAACACGGAAGATAGGCTCTGGTCACGTCACTGTCGACCCCAGGCTAGGTCTAGGCTCAACTCTCAGCCCCGTCCGATGCCTTGTAAGTGTCGTAGGCATCGAAGATAGAATCATCAACCTACAACAAGTCAAAAGGCCCTTCTGTTCGTGGGAATGAGTAGCACCCATGAAATGGGTGGCCAGTACGTTACGTACTGAGCAAGGCAATCGTGCATTAAGGCCAACACATAAGAGCATATAACACAATCACAACAACATGATAGCATACGATCTCTCAGGTAAATAAAGTCCAATAGTGGTTCGGATAAACTGATTATTTATTCTCTGAATAGTACTCATTTCACACCATAATTTTTATCAATCCATGCAAGTATAGGAAACCCCACTATTATAGCTGGTGGATCGGTTACTTACAGGGAAAAATGCACCTGACAACTATTATATGCCGGTGGATCGATCTCTAGGGCAAACACTCATGGCCACTATTATGCCGGTGGATCAATCTGGTCCCGACTCTCATGGTGTTCCACTCTAAGTACTTAGTATATTTTACGTGTCTTAACAAATTTAGGGTTTGGTTTATTGAGCTCGGGATCCCCCACTATTATAGCTAGTGGATCGGTCACTTATAGGGCAGAACGCACCTAACCACTATTATATGCCAGTGGATCGGTATCTAGGGCACCCCGGCACCTGGCCACTATTATGCCGGTGGATCGGTCTAGGCCCGACTCAATAATCTTTCGCTTTTCATGATTAGTGTTTTACCGTATCTTATTCGATAGATTTTGCCCTAGACATGCATGGCTAACTCTAGCTACACTTATCCTCCTTAGAGGGCTCGTCCCATACCTTGAGACCTCTGCACCTCCTAACTCGCCCCGACATCCTTCCCGTAATCCACTTACTCACACTGGGAGCCCAACTCCTAAGTGTGGGGGTCGAGGCCCACACCTTATACCCCCAAAGTCCACTCACCGCCTTACCCTTGGGTTTTCTCTAGAAACCCTAGTTTGGGCCTGTGTGGCCCATCGTCTCTGCGTCACACAACCCAAACTATTTTAACACCCTACACGTCATGACCCTCAGACTCAACTCTCCCTTCATACCTCACTCATCCTCATTATTTATTTATTTATTTATTTATTATTATTATTTTCTTTTTCTTTTTCCACCTTATCAAATTAGGGTTTCCTCCCAAACCCTAGCCTGGTATCCTACGCACCCTTATACTATCCCACGTACTATTTTTCACCCGAAGCCCCTAGTCACCCAAACGACACCTCTATTACCTTCCTCACGCCCCAAGGCAACTTTCTATACGTAAGGTTTTTCCCCATGCGGACTCTAACCACCCCATGCAAAATCCTCGATATTTATTATGCCAAACCCTAAAATTCCCATGCAAACCCTAGTTCCTCCTGCACAAACCCTAGTTTCTCCCACTCTTTCATTTTATTTAAATCCCCCCTTTTATTCACCACTCATGGATCATGGGTTATTTAGGTCATTCTTACCTACGTCAGCCGACTTACTTCCCCTTGGTTATCTTATTTCCCCATTTTTCTTTTTCATGCCTCCATCCCACATCACCACATCAAATACCCTAGCATACATGTCCTAAAGGGCCACATCACATCACGTCACAACTTGCAGCATATCCATATTGACACATACCAGAGGAGAGTACATGAACATACCTCTGTTTCAAGCCGCGCTACATATAAAATAGTTAAGATAATAGCATATAGTACATGACATATAATTATCCGGTACATCCAAGGCATGTAAGACACATAGCACACATACGACCTTAGCTACACCCTTCCCTAAAACATCGCTGGGCTTGGAGCACGTTCCTACGCCTCCTTAGGGTTTTGACTTGATTCACCTATAAGAGGGAAATACTATGGGTTAATTTTCCTCTTACCAAAATTACCATAATTTCCTATCTTACCCCTAATATGGCCTACCATTAAGGCTAATAATGATAATAGTAGTTTTATAATTAAAAGTAGGGTTATTATTCTCAAAATAATTAATCGTGCCACTACTAACCAAAGTAAGTCTTAGTAATATTCATAGTATTAAAAGTAATGGTTTCAATATTACTAATAATAATAATAATAATATTGTTAGTTTTTGTAATGATACTAATATCGACCCCCAAATTCTAGTAATAATAATAATAGTGATGAAAATAATATAAAAGTAGTGACCATAATGATACTTATATTAAAAATGCTAGTAGTAGCAGTAATAATAATAATGATACTAATAATAATAATAACAATAATAATAATAATAATAATAATAATAATAGTAGTAGTAATAGTGATAATAGTTTCAATCTTGAGAATAATGCTAATAAGGTTCTAGAAATTATAATAGTAGTAGCCTTGGTGATAATATGGCCAAGTGTAATAGCATAATAATAATAATAATAATAATAATAATAATAATAATAATAATAATGCTAGAAATGATAATAATAATAATAATAGTGGTAATGATAATATTAATAATAACAATAATAATCATAATACTAATAATAATAATAATAATAACAATAATAATAATGTTAAGCATGAAAAGGGATAATAGTACTATAATGGCCAAAGTTAGTATTAATATTATTAGTAACAAAATAATGATAATAATAATGATAATAGTAGTAGTAGTAATAATAATAATAACAATAATAATAAGGATAATAATAATAATAATAATAATAATAATAATAATAATAATAATAATAATAAAGTTTTAGTCTTTTAAATAATAATACCATTAGTTAGAAATATTTCTAGAATAAGAGTTATAACATAATAATAATAATAATAATAATAATAATAACACTATTAATAATAGTTAATAATATTAATATTAATATTAAAAATCATTAAAACTTATATATATAAAAAGGTTTAAGGGTTAGGAAATTGGAATACCACCTAGGCTTGGTGGTGGAGCTGGTGGCGGCAGCGGCGACGACGATGGAGGAGGAAGAGAGGTGGAGAGATGGGTGTAGAGGCTAGAGGAGAGGGAAGTAGGGAAAGATGGAGGTGTGGGGAGGTATAGTAAGGTCCCCTGGTTGTTTTGGGGGGTAGAGGTGGTGTTATAGGTGGCAGAATCAGTGGCAGACGGTGGCACGAGGGGCAGCCTAGAGTCGAAGTGGGCTGTTCAGAAGGGGGACTTTGCACGGCCGAGGTGGCTCATGTAGGGAAAGGCAAGGAAGGAGGGTGGCTCAGTTGTGTAGAGGGCAGTGCAGGGAAGGTTTTCGTGGCCGGAGTGGGCGGTGACGACGGTCGACAACGGAGAAACGGCGGTCTATTTGGGCCGTGGTGCGCGATCGATTTTCTGGGCTGCCTTCAGGGGTATATATAGATCGGTTGGAAGGGAAAACAAAAAGAGGAGTGGGAAAGTAGGGGAAAGGGTTATAGGGGCACCAACCTGCGAGGGTAGGCCGGCACAGGTCTACCTTCGTAGGCCATTTCGACGAGGAAGAGGGGATGGCACACGCAGAGGGGAATGGGCTGCTAGGTTGAAGTGACAAGGAAGATGACAGGGAAGAGAGGGGAAGATTGGTGGGTCAACCAGCATGATCGGTGGCATAAATCTTGACGCCGATCGGGGGGGTTGTAGGCGGCGCAAGGAAATAGACGACGAAGAAGAAAGGGGGAGGGGTTGGACCGACGATCCAAGAAAAAAGAAGAAGGAAAGAAAAAAGCCAGACCGGCTGGGAGAAGAAGAAAGAAAGAAAGGTGACGCGGGCCTACGCCGCGCAGGAGGGAAGGGAAGACTGGGCCGAAGGCAGGCTGGCCTAGGTCGGGGGAAAGGAGAAAAAGAAAGGAAGAAGGAAGAGAAGAAAAAGGAAAGAAAAGGAAGAAGACATGGAAAAAGAAAAAAAAAAGGAAAAGGAAAAGGTGGGTTTGGGATTAATTAATATATTTTGGGTATTTTGAGATATAAAAAAAATATTAATATTAAAATAATAATTAATTTCTCTTTTTAGGTTAATTTAAGATTTTGAAAGATTTTTCCTAAATTCCATTTTAATTAGCAAAGATACTCAAATTTTCTTATTTAAATTATTTATTAATTTCTCCTAGATTTGCCCTAATTAATTCCCTCTTATTTTAATAAAAATATTTTATTTAATTAATTTTCCTAATAAATCCTTATTTGCCATAATTTCCTAAATTAGGGTTTTGGGGGTATTTCATTACTACCCCCTTAAAGATAGACTTCGTCCCCGAAGTCACTTGCAATTTCCTAGGGTTAAGGCCAAGGTATCCTAATCGGATAGGGACACCACTCTTACATCAATAATCATCTCAACTACCCCCCTTAAAAAAGTTACTAAGAAATGGTTGTACCTGCAGCAAAGAGTTCTGGGTTCGCTTCCCGCATGTCCTTCTCAGTTTCCCAGGTAGCTTTTTCGATTCCATGCCGACTCCATAGGACCTTGACGAGGGGAAATGCACTTGAGTGGGGCTTTCGCAGCTTGGTATCGAGGATCCGTACTAGTCTCTCTTCATAAGTTAATGAGTCATCCAGTTCTATCTCACCTGGTCGGATTACCTGGGAAGGATAGGCAACGTACTTTTGTAATTGCGAAATGTGGAATACATTGTGAACTTGAGCCAACTTTGAAGGAAGAGCCAAACGATAAGCAACCTCTCCTATATGATCCAGGATCTCAAAGGGGCCGATGTACCTCGGGCTTAACTTACCCTTTCTGTCAAACTTATACATGCCCTTTGTTGGGGAGACCCTCAACAACACCTTTTCTCCAAGCTCTAAGTTACTATCTAGGCGCCTTCGATCGGCGTAACTCTTCTGCCTGCTCTGGGCGACTTTCATCCGGTCCTGAATCTGTCGGACCTGCTTAGTCATTTCTTTGATCATCTAGGGCCCTAATACCACCATCTCACTGATATCATTCCAACACAAGGGAGTTTGACATTTCCGTTCGTATAAAGCTTTGAAGGGAGCCATCCTAATACTGGCATGGTAGCTGTTGTTGTACGAGAACTCTATCAAATGTAGGCGCTCCTCCCAACATCCCTAGAAATCTAGCATATAGGCTCTCTGCATATCCTCTAGGGTCTATATGGTCCGCTCTGTCTGCCTATTTGTGGCGGGGTGGAAAGCTGTGCTCATCTTCAACTTTGTTCCCAAGGCCTCTTGTAGCTTTCCCCAAAAGTAAGAGAGGAACCTCGAATCTCTATCTGACATGATTTCCCCTAGAACCCCATGACGACTGACCACATACTTCATATAAGCACCCGCTAGTTGATCCATACTCCAAGTGGACCTCATTGGAATAAACACGCCCGACTTAATCAATCTGTCCACAATAACCCAAATGGCATCATAGCCGCTCCGAGTTCTTGGTAAACCACTAACGAAATCCATGGAGATCGAGTCCTATTTCAACCTCGGCACTTCCAAGGGCTGAAGTAGCCCTGCTGGTCTCCGGTGCTCAATCTTGACCTTTTGACACACTAGACATAGGGACACAAACTCTGCCACTTCCCGCTTCATGCGGGGCCACCAATACATCCTCCCGAGGTCTTTGTATAACTTAGACCCTCCTAGGTGGATTGATTAAGGGGTTTAATTTCCTTCTTCCATAATGTGGCGCTTTAATTCTAGACAACTCTGCGGTATGCACCAGCAACCCTTGAACTGAAGGTTGTCATCCTCGTGAATTCTGAACCCTTCTGCTTGCCCTTCCTGCATCTTCCGTCGGATCCTCTCAAGCTTGACATCTCCGATCTAACTGGCTCGAATCTCCTCGAATATGGTGGGAGTGAGTGTCAGGGCGCTCATGTGGGCCTCGAGGTCCCCTTTCTGAATTATCTCAATCTACAGGCCCGACAACTCCCTTATCATTCTATCCATGACCACATGACACAGTACAGAATGTGAGGTCTTCCTGCTCAGGGCGGCTGCAACTACGTTGGCCTTACCCTCGTGGTAGGTCAACTCTATGTTGTAGTCTTTGACAAGCTCCAACCACCTCCTCTGCCTCATGTTGAGTTCCTTTTGAGTGAAGATGTACTTAAGGCTTTATGGTCCGTAAAGAATCTGCATTTTGCTCCATACAGGTAGTGCCTCCAAATCTTCAAAGCAAATACCACGACAGCCAACTCTAGGTCATGGGTAGGATAATTCTGTTCATGCTGCTTCAACTGTTGGGAGGCATATGCGACCACTCTACCCTTCTGCATCAACACACTCTGCCCTTCTATAGGGTTTCAAGCACAACACAAATCGAAGGCTCATTTCCTCTACAAAATAACATCAAGTCGTCTACAAAAGCAATGTGGGTAATATTAAGATCCTTACACTTTACATGATAGGAATATTTGAGGTTACAAGTCTTCATCTTTAGTAGTTATTAGTTAACTATGATATTCTAGACAAAACACAAAAAGGATGGATATAGGGTCACCCTACCATAGACCTTGCTTCTTTTTAAACAAACTAATACCACCATTGATCATTAGGCAGAAACTGGTAGTAGTCACACAAGCCATAATCCAATCAATTAACCTATCTGGAAATTCCAAACCCTTCAACACACTCTCTAAGAACCTCCATTTATTAGTGTCATAGGATTTCTTTAGGTCAGTTTTCATCATACATTTTGGTCATGTTCTCTTTTTATTATACTCTTTCAAGAGTTATTATGTGAAGACGATGTTCTTAAACATTAATCTTCCTTGTACAAAGGCACCCTAATGCATTTAGGAATAAAGATCTAGTTCTAAGACTGCTCATATGTCCGGGGTTTATGTCTCTTGCCCTCTCATATGTGTTGCTTGGGCTTGTTGTAGGTCCTTATCTGCTCTTTCTGCCTTATTAACAATATGTGCATGATGAAGTTTGTTCAATTTCCTCAAAGGTTTTTCATATTAATGATTTTCCTACACAAAATATATTGTCTAGTGTCCTAGCATGCATACTACTAGTTCTGCTAGATAAGGGTGTTGTACTCATCATATGTAGTCAACATGTTGAAAATTTTTATTGGCTAAGATTTTTGTTCCTCCTTTACCAATTGAATCATCATAGGTGTACAATCAAAGTGAGATCTAGGAGGGATGAAATTTTTTCCTATATTTTCCCCCAATTCCTCCCCACTCATGTTTATCATCACCCTATCCAACTTACTTTTCATTTCCTTAGTCGAGAAGGTGTGTCTATAAGCCATGTTGTTAAACAATGTTCTTTGAAATCTGCCACTTCATAATCAGTCACTACTCTACCACTCTCCTTCTTTTCTTGTTGCATAATAAAGTTAAGTCCCCTACCGCAATCTAAGGACTACTATACAACTGAGAGAAGTCTATGAGATTATCCCATAAGAATCTTCTCTCTATCATTGTATAGAGTGTATAAACCACACTAAGCATGAATTATTGGTTACCACTCTTATGTTGAATCTAGCAGTTTATCACCTGGAGGATAGATTTCCATAGGCTAGAGGTGAACCTTTTGGTCATTCTAGAGCACCACAATCCTCCTATTTGGGTAGTGAGCAAAATTGATAATGGACTTCCAGCCCTTAAAATAGATCTTCATCATACTAGCTAATTTATAATCATCAAGCTTTGTTTCAACTAACCCCAACACAACACATCAATGGGTTTTTGCAAGCTTCAATATGCCTTTTGGCTTTATAGGGAGACAACAAACCCTTCAATTCCACACAATCACATCCATGAGCATTTGTAGGGTCTTCCTACACTATCTCTAGTTGTGGTTTTCCCATTACTAAATAATATCTTTGCAAGCTTCTTCCTTTGGTGTTTGGAAGCAAAATACTTGAAAGGTTCTTCAGTGTGTTCTAGGTCCTCTAGAGGGCCCTTCATCCTCATAGAGGTAATAATTTGTTTTTGTTCAATAGCCAACACACCTACAGGGTCATATATATATTGTTACTAGTCCTTCATAAAATGACCGCTAGTGCTAGTTTCTAATTCATTTCTTACATATTCAACCACTGAATTTTATCCTATAGGTCCATTCTCTTATTACATTAATAGAATTTCACTCTCATAGTCCCTATAAGTACCATATAGAGCTATTGTAACAGGATAGTAATTGTTGTTTTCCTTTTCGGTTTTTGTCTCACCTTAGGAATTAGAGATCTATGTTGTACATTCCTAAGCTAGTTTGTGTATGTTTCCTTCTCCAAGTTATAGTGGGTTTACCTTTAGCTTTATCTTACACCTCGCTACCTTTCCTACACTAGCCAGCTCTTTGACCTAGTCAGTTGCATTCCATGTAGTAGCTTGGCTCATTCTCATACAAACATGGATGGAGCTAATGAAGAACGCATGGGGTTGCCTATCCCCATGCGATTTTTTATGTTATATATTATATATAGACAATTGGTAATAGAAAATTTCCTAGAAAAGTTGGTAAGACCGCCTCCTTTTCATTTCCAACAACCTGTAAGGACTTAGGTTTAAGCCTTCCCTATCACTGCACAGAAGCACAATTTTATTTTATTTTTTACTTCTTTCATCTTGAAATTCAAAACGTAGCACTTCAATCATTTTCCCCATCTTATCCCCAATAATGATGACTGTACCACTCGATCAGTTTGTCGTTATTTAAGCAAGATACAAACGAGAGAGAGAGAGTTAGAGGCTCTACGCTGCACCACTTGCTCCCCACCATCTCTATTTGCACGACAATGGAGCCTCAATGGAAAGTTCAAACCAGTAGTCTCCGACCATTTAGACACTACCCATTCAATCTATAAGTTTTTTTATTTTTTGAATTATTTTTTATATGTATTTTTAATTGTTGTATTCGAAATTTAAATTGGGGTTTGTCTATTTGATTATTCATAACTTGATTTTATTTTATTTTATCTAATTAGTTGATTCTTGTGAAGTAATTTTAATTTAACATTTAGGATTTTGTTTATTATGAGATTTACAAAAATTTTGTTGGGATCTCATAAATTTTATTTCCTAGCTTTGTCCCAGTATATAGAACATCCTAAACAAGGGAGTGGCCTAAGCATTGCACCTGTACCTCGGTAGGTAATGGCTTTCATCCACCTCTACCAACGCCCCAGCTTATTCAAGTACCTCTCTTCTACTTGCAAAAACATCCAACTGTTATGGGTTGCCGGCCAAAGAATGAGCATGTAGCTCCAATAGCCCAGGGATTCCAAGGGTCAGTAGTCAGCCGTGGGAGCCTCACCCAGACTAGCACCTCAACCTCATCAACTATTCTCATACTTGAAAAGAGGCGTCCTATTTCCAACCATCATAACATGGTTATAAGCAAAGTAAGGTCCATTTTGCAAAACGGAGAGTTGATCACCCCGGCTATTGAATTTAAACAAAATCCACCCAGTAGAATGAGTAATAAACTTACAGTGTGGTTTCCATTGGTTCCTAATGGTTCGAATGACATGCCTGCTGACCACTTTACCCACGAATTGTCCCAATAGGCAGTGGCCCCATGTGTCTTATATGGGATCCACCATATCTGGATCTAGGATAATCCTTTCATGTACTGGTTATTCACTTCCAACTGCTAACCATCGCACCAGGGAAACAAATTCTTCCGAACTTTATTTTCCCTTCTTTGTTTGCAAGGCGTAGACATATTTTCTTCCGGTTGGACCCCTTTGTCATTCTCGACATATGGGGTGGTCCACTCATTTGGAATTGTCCCTATTAACTCTTTATTAGTTTCACCATTAACTCTCACATATTCCATTAAATGCACCTCCTGACAGAGAGTATCTTCCACAAATTTGGCAACCATATGTGGAATTAACTCACTTAACCTCCAAATTAGGGACGTATCTCTGAACGGCTACCTCGACATCATCATTTCAGCAATCTAGATCTAGAGCTAATATTTTGGGTTCTGGGTCTTTATCGATCGGCTCCGACTAAGAACGTCTTCCGTGTCAACATACTCCATAAGAGCCAAAATATGGGCAAGAAATTTAATGGGAGTGAACAGAAAGAAGAAGAGAGAATAAAATGAGAGCAAGTTGCAGTCACGTTGGTATGGGGAGGGTGCCTTGCCTCATGGCCATTCCGCCACGGAACGCGAGTAGAGAGGGGAGCACCAAACTGTAGTGGATTGTGTTCTACGTGTAGGACATTCGTAACAAATTTGTTCTATATCAATTTAGGTTGTCTACTTCATTTTTGGTGGGTTTAGTTGATTTCTGCCTTCGAATATTTGCAATGGTTTGAAATCGTTAGGTTTGAAATAAATAATTGACAACACTGGAAAAATATTATACATATACAAAAGGAAGATGCTAATTTTGCCTTCATATGTTGGGTAAGTGATTTGATTATGACTTATTTGTTTATTTTATTTCCTTTAAATATCAACTATATTCAAGTTGTATCAATTTATGCAAATAATTTTATCGTCTACTTTTTTTTTTAATTCTTAATTATAAGAGGATAGAAACCCATAATATGTGAGAGAGAAGAGAAACATTAATTTGTTGTTGTTAATGGTCTAAAAATATGAAGCAATGATGCGACTCTGTGGCATGAAAGGTTACTTAACATTTTTGAGGTTGACGGACAGAAACCCACTGCACATAAATTAACTTATGATCAATGATGTTCAGTGGGAATGTGTGTCTCATACTTATATATCTAGATGTTAAGGAATGCTTGGTAGAATGATCAATTAACTCAAGTGCAATAATTATTTGGTTCATTGATGATTATTAACTTGGTTTCACATTATGTGCGTATATATGTTTGTCGGACCTTTGTTTTGCTTTCTTTCCACTATCATTAAATATGTTCTGCCACCTTCTGCATGTTATTGATGCCATGTAATATAGAATGTTCCATTACTCGAGAGTTTAAAAATAGTAACAACCGGGGCGTTTGATCGCTTGTTTGAGTAGGGTGATGCTGAGAAGACGTTGTTTGTTTGGATGGAAGATTTTGTGGGGCTTTTCTCGAAACTAGAAGAGTCGCGTCTTTTATTTAGCAATCAGGTTTCTTGAAGTTACAAGCTTATGGTGGTAGTTTATTGTGCTTTTTAGAGGCTTTAACTTGGATGTTTTTTAAGAGCATTAAATTGTACATAAAATAATTTGTCTGTGTTCATCAAGTTGGTTCATTAATGAAATAAGTAATTTGATTGATTGAAATGTGTATATGTTTTTTGACCGTTCCTATGTCTAACTCATTGTTTAGTTTTTTTTAATTAATCTTCTAATAGTTTTTTTTTAAATTGTTTAATTCATCATTTTATTAGTTTATCCCTTTTTATTTATTCATTTTCATATTCTGAATTTCAAACATTTTAGATGTTAATGGCATCATTACAGCTACCATTCACTACAAAACATGGTTGATGAGTCGAAAAAAATAGAGATTAGCTATCAATCTTGCACTGTTAGATTCCTGTAAGTGGATACTATCACCCGGTGCTCAAATGTAATGTAGGTGGAGCTAGTACGACTTTAGGATTGTGCAATACCCTAATTTTTAAAAATGTGTTTATTATTATAATTACAAAAAAAAATTATTTGTAATCAAAGATTTCTCAATCTTTTTAACTTTCATTATGGTTTTAAAATGTTTCATTTCAATTGTTTAACTCTTATTACAGTTTCAATTTCGTAAGACTTCTTTACAACTTTTGGCCATCGAATTTATTCTAAACCTTTTATAATTTGATCATATTTGAATTTCTTAGTCTTTTTTAAAAGTTTTTAGGCCTTTTCAAAATTTTAAATAGAGATTTCTAAGAAAAAAATTTATTTGTTGTCATTTCTTAATCCTTACTCACGTTTTATGCCCTACAATGAGCTTTTTAGCCAGCAAAAATTGATAAAACTTTAGGAATACTTATATTTTAACATACTTAAGATAAATTTGGATTTAAAAATGGGTTCTAATTAATTTTTTTTTACAACTTTTTAAAGAAATCCTCAAATTTTAGATATAATTAGTTTCTGAAACTCAATTTTTTTTAACATAACATATCCTAACTATCTAAAATTGCTCGCTATCCTCCTAAAATATATAAAATAAATGTTGAACTTAATTTTTCTTACCATGAGGATGCCATTCCAGGCCTAGTCTGATCTATTTCTCTCTCCTTTTTTCATTATAATAATCATTAAAGTCTTTAAGTTGTTAAATATCCAAAAATTTAACCAAAACTTCTTCTGACCTATTTTCTTCTTCATAATTTTGTCCCTTACACAACCCCAAAAATTTTTTTGAAAGGGTTTTAATAATGATTCTTTATCGTTATTAAATCGTGCATTATTAAACTTTAAATCACACATTTCAAGAATCGTAATAAAAAAATCTAAAAAATTCATCAATTTTGGGCAAAAATTCATGTTTTAATAACAGTTGACCCAAAAACTATTATTGAAACAAATAGTTTAATAACCATAAACCCTAAAAACCCTAAGTATTTCTCAATTAAGCATTAATTAAAACCCTAAATAATTAATAATTAGAACTAAATGCATGCTTTGATAACGGTTGTTGAGAAAACCATTATTAAAGCATTCATGTTAACATTAAATATGCAATTGCGCAACAATTAAATCCTAATTAGTATTTTAATAAACATTTAATTAACCCTTTTGTCAACTATTATTTCTTATAGTCGTTATTAAAACAAACAGTTTAATAACCTTAACCCTAAAAAATCCTAATTAATTTCTAATAAAGCATTAAGTAAATATTAATATTTAATAATTATAATTAAATGCATAGTTGTTGGAGAAAACCATTATTAAAGCATGCATGTTAATACTAAATATGTAATGACACAGTAATTAAATCCTAACTAGTATTTTAATAAGCATTTAATTAACCCTTTGTCAATAGTTTTTTTTCTTCTTATAACTGTTATTAAAAACAACTGAAATATATATTAGGTTAGGGTTTTTATAACAATTTTGAAAAAGAATCATTATTAAATCATATTTTTAAAATAATTTATGTAGTTTTGTTCTAGCAAACATACACAATTATATGCCCGAATATTTACCAAATCTACAATATGTAAAACAACACTAATTCATGCATATGTTCCTCCCAGGAATATGGAAATTAGTATGCGTACCACAAGTTGGTAGCTCTACACTTCAAAGTCAAAGTTCATAAATCATAAAACCCAACTATATATCAACAACTAATAAACACTTGCATGCATATAAGCATGTGCATCTCCAATTGCATAGAAGAATATAAGACATATGAGATAAAAACCAGAACATGCCTATATGTAGATCCCTAATACTGAGTGTGTGAGTGCACAAACTTGACTCATTCATCTCTAACTTCATCAATTTCAGCATCTACGTATTTCTGGTCATTCATATCCACCGATGAAAAATTATAAATTGATACAATTTGATCATTCGGTTAGTAATTGATATGCTATAGATTAATTAATGAAAAAATATGGTAAAAGAAACATACATGGGTGGATCTATGTTCACATATTTGTTCTTAGGTATGAGATCCATTGATCTACAAATATAGTATCCACAATCATTACCGTTTTGTTATTGTAAACACTATAAAATAAATTTAGTTATCTTGTTTTTCTATTAGATATTAATTGAAATTGAAATAAAATACAAAATTATTGTTTTTCTGCATACCATTAATGGTTCATACTCAAGATTCCCTGGGTCTGGCATATCATTTCCATCATTTCTCATATACGTTGTCCGTAGTGTGCGAATAAATAAAGTTGATACACAATATTGTAACTTTATATACATAAATAATTTAATGCAGGATATATGCATTAATAAGATAATTATGTAAGAATTATACTAACATGTTAATTAAATATTTCCCTTCAGAATGAGTGACATTAAAAGGAACAAAATAATTTTGGAGTGAATCAAATACATATACTTTGTTTTGATCAAGATGAATGATGTACAAAACCCAATGTTCATATGTGAGGTGAGATATAAGATAAATGTTGTTTTTGTACCCCTCGCTTAAGACACGATCTGCTATATAGTTTGTGTATCTACCATCACTTATTGTAGTACTGTCAGACATGTAGAATGGTCACACAAACATAATAGATGACAACATCCCCTATGCTGCAACATGGCTAGCAGTCAACCTATGGATGAAAATAATAACTAAAGCATATATATTAATAACTAATTTTGCGTAAGTATTAATTACCAAAATAATTGGTATTATCGCCATACTCAATATAAGTCTGACATTCTCTACCATCCTTATACTGAGTGTTGAGTCTAAAATGTTCTTTTACTTAAATTAAAGTTTACAATGTAAAATGAAATTACTATTTTGTTCTTGCATTTTAAACTTTAATTAAAGTATAATAATGTTTTAACCTCAGCACTAAGTATAAGGATGTTAGAGGATGCCATACTTACTAAGTGTGGTGGTAGCACCCATTATTTTTTTATAATTAACGCTTCCACAAAATGAAAATTTTAAGAAGTAAAAATGGGGGTGTTACATGATAAATCATATATATATATATATATATATATATATATATATATATATATATATATATGTATGTATGTATGTATGTATGTATGTATGTATGTATATATTTAAGAGGTCATAAAGTTATACAAATCAACGAAAAGTGTTAAAATATATGATACAAAATAATACTTAACATATATGATAATACTCATTGTTGACATCCATTCATACTTATAAATGATAACCTCCGCCAATACCATGTAAATGGCGTCATCTCTCCCAACATACTCAAAGGGACAATCAATTATAATTAGATCGCTATCAATGTAGTTTTGGACATAGAAATATAACATTGCTAAAGCTGGTGGTGGTCGGTAGGTTCTTATAGTTGTTGGTTCTCCTATGAAGATGGAATCTTTTGTGGGATGATCGATTTTTCTGATCTAGATCTCTTTTCTTTCTCAGTTGTTTTGTTTCATCCACTGATAATTCTTTTTTCCTTTGTCTTAGGAGCATTCTTATTTTCTAATTCCTTAATTCATAGTATTAAACAAAATATAATGATCATATATATTAATAAGGTATAAATAATGTGTGTAACATGTTAGGTATAACATGGATGTAGGATGTCATTATCTCTTTAGTAGTGAGACATATCTAGTCTGTGAGCCAATGCACAAAGCTTCCATGAGCTTCCAACACTATGACTACCTCATTGTCTTCTTTATAGCAAGGCAAGGGTGTATCTCCAATCATTGAAATGTCAACACATATGAGCCTCATATTTGGGGCCAAGATATATCCATGGATCATCAACATTTTGATACCATAATTGATGTGTACCTTTCCTTTTTGCCAAAATAATTGAGGGGTAATTATCTAACAAGTCATATTTATGGAAACCCTAGAATAAAATATTACATATTATTAATTATTTATTTGACACTTAATACATTTTATATAAAACAATTCATAATTTAGTATTCTTACATCAAGAAGAGAAAAAAAATGATTATCAACTTCACAACTGTCTCTAACACTATTTACATTGGGCATGTGAAGCAGATCGTGTGCATCTTAATCGGATGGCTTATACCCTTGAGATTTGATGAATACTAACTCTTTATCCATTATGGCTATCTATTCAAATGCCATGTTTAATTTTTGGGTCAAAAGAGCTACTTTGTCATTGGTGTTTTGAGATCCACGTGATTGACCATACAGGTTTTTTATAGTAATCCCTAATCCAAGACCCCTATATATTCTTAGGTATTCTTCAATTCCTATATCTTGTGTCACAATGCTATATTTATCTACACCCTCAAAAGAATCTAATGTTTTAAGTTCATCCTATAATATATGTAATTTAGAATATAGGAATAAACATAATATAATAGTTTTCTCTAAGAAAACTAACTAGGGCTAGAAATAACTTCAAACTTATAATTCTTTTGGTGACATTTTGTACATCTTCATTAAGATATCCATATTTTATTGCTCTAGCCTTCTTCCAAAATATAATAATATTGATGGATGAGGTACATGAATCCTTGTCCTAGGCTATGAGTTGTAATCCAAAAATACGCACTTTAGTTAGCATTATGATTATAACACTCTCTACATTAATATTTAAATACATTAAGAAGGTTTTCATAGCTTTTTTGAGCCATATTATAGAGGTAAATATTTTGCTTAGAAATTTCTTTATTTTTGGCACTTTTCTCCTATATTACGAGCCAAAATATGTACTCATAGTTATTTAAATATCAATGAAATATTATTAATAAAAAAACATAAGCGTTATACAAAAAATACCTTAAACTCCTATTAAAGATGATATTCAATAAATTAGTCCCAAGAATCTTGATCAATGAAACTATAATGCTTAGGGGGCTTCAAATTAACTAGGGTATGAAATTTAGAATATAAGAATAAACATAATATAATGGTTTGCTTTAAGAAAAATAACTAGGGTTAGGGATAGCTTCAAACTTACAATTCTTTTGGCAACATCTTGTACATCTTTATTAAGATATCCATCTTTTATTTCTCTAACCTTCTTCCATAGTGTACCAATATTGATGGATGAGGTACATGGATCCTTGTCCTAAGCTACGAGCTATAATTCTAAAATACTTAAGTAAATTAGCAATATGATTATAACACTCTTAGCATTAATATTTCAACACATTAATCAAAATATCATATCAACTCTTCTTTAATGCATGCATAGCCTTTTTGAGCCATATTATGACAGTAAATAGTTTGGTTAGCAATTTATTTATTCTTAGAGATTTTCTCCTATATTACAAAATAAAATATGTACTCACAATTATTTAAATATTAAATAAATATTTTTAATCAAAAAACGTAACTGTTATGTAACAAATACATTAAACTCTTCTAAAAAATGATATGCAATAAAATGGTTTCAACTATCTTGATTAAAGAAACCATAGTGCTTAGGGGATTCATACGTAAATCACCATCCCTATTTCTATATATTTTTTTATTTACCAAGTATGCCTTAAATGTTCTTATACGTTCACTGTAATGTCTAAGAAGCTATTTCATCCTTGCCTCTGGGACAATAAACACTCTTTACAAAATAATACATAAATATGTATATCAATGTTAATGTATTAAAATTAATAACATTTTATATCCAAAAATTAACAAACAAAACATATAATTTACTATGATTTCTTGCCAAATATGTTTCTTGTGACAATTCAGAACCTGCGTCTAATTGTTGTGGGAGATAGGAAAACGATTATGAGTGACGGATGTAATGTATGTGAGAAGCATGTCCGCATACTCGACGATAAGAAGATTATAAGTATTCTATCTCAACTCTACTTGTTCTCCTCTATTTCTCACATCATTGATGGTTCTCATCACAATAGGTCTGCTCTTCCCTTCTTCATCAATAGAGTCCCTATCAACGGTTTTCTTTGTTATATCACTACAAAATTTGAATATATAAATTAGTACACACAAGGCTATGAATAAATATATACAGAATAATGTGTCAAGCAAACATATCATATGTAGTAATGATATTAAAAATATAATAATATGATTTTTCATAAATGTATACAATATAAAAAGTTAAAATAACAAGCACACTCTACAAACATGTTAGAATGTTATTCCTCTCATCACTTTCTTTTCCTTCTTTTTCTCTTCCCTCTTTTTGGATTGGTTTCATGATCTGATATATATTTATATATATACTACATCATGATGATCATCCTTTACATATATTTCCTCCTCAGTAATGTCATTGTTATCATCATTCAATAATTTAATTGCTTGCACAGCTTCAACACACTTTTTATCCTAATTGGCATCATTTTTATTGTCACATTCATTAACTGTTCTTTTCTGTATGGCTAAAACTCTATAACATCTTTTATTAGCAGAATTGATGACAAAGAAAACTTATGTTGCTTATGATTCCAAGATGAATGGGTATTGCTTATGCCCTAACCTATTGAGATCTAATAATGTGAACCCATCTTTCTATCTAACCCCATGACTATTATCAATCCATCTGCACCCAAAAATAGGTATTTTAAACATAGTGTTATATAGCTCCCAAATATGTTCAATCAAGTCATAATAATTTATATTTGCATGTGTTGGATTCTTTTCCTTTGCACTCACAATATACATTACCTCAACCACTAAAGTCACTCCATTATTCTGTATTATAATCCTTACATCTCAATGTTTTTGTGTAAAAAGTGTATCCGTTGATGGAATATTTGGAATATGAGAAAACTTCATATCTTAGAATTTGAGACAATCAATACAAGGTTTCAAAAATTGATGTGTTTGATGAGTGAAATGATGTGATATTTTAGGCAATGTATGAGTGAAAGATTTTGTTTATCGATTATCCATTTCTCAATCTTTAATGGATTTTCAATCCTCAAAGAATACATATGTTCTTCAACATATGGTTGAACATCATCACTGTTATGTAATACATAGAGATGTGCTTTACGTAGAACGTCAAGGCCTACATGATCAAATTGCTTACCCCTAATACCATGTCCTTCAATTTTCCTTGCATGCTAACACTTAGGAATACCAAGAGCTTCAAAATTTGACAAGTAATTTGTGCAAAGTTCAATTACCTCTTGTACTAAGTAACTCTCAACAATGTATCATTTAGGTGAATATCAATATTTCATATAACTTTTTATCAACTTCATAAATCGTTCAAATGGGTACATCCAGTGACCATGAACAAGCCCTAACATTTTTGCCTCATAAATCAAGTGAATGGTCATATGCACCATAATATAAAAGAATGAGATATGAAAGTGCATATCAAGTTGGCACAAAGTCATCACAATCCCTATTTAAAAGGCATCCAAACTATTAGGGTGCATGACTTTGGAGCAAATTGCATTGAAGAACCAACAAAGCATAGTGATAGCAATTCAAACACACTTTGATAATATTCCACGTATGACTATTGGAAACAAATGTTGCATCAAAATATAACAATCCTGATACTTAATGTTAACCAGTTCACAACGAGAAATAATACTTTGGGCAACAGAACTTTTTGTTGCCCAACCTTTATACCACAAAAAAAAATTCACAATTTTGTCACCTAAATCCCATTTCCCTTAATCAGGGTAATGGGAAAAAACATTTGTCACCCTAAACCTATTTTATGCAACGGATATTTTTGTCGCCCTAAGCCTCTTTTGTGAGATGAATACTTTTTTGTTTCCCCAAGCCACTTTTGTATGAATAATTTTTTTTCCACTTTTGTGCGATGAATATGTTTTGTTTCCCTATACCTCATTGTGTGAAAAAAATTGTTTGCGTCCCTATACCCTTTTTGTGAGACAAAAAATATTTATTGTCCAAGATCTTTGTGCGCCTAAAATATTTAGTGAGGTCTTAGAAAGCCTGCAATTTGATGTCTCACAACTTGTATCATTTCAACCTTCAACTTCTAGGTGGTCTCATCATCATCATATGCTCTAAGTTTCCTCTCACATTCCTCTACTTCTTATCTTACCTTTTTTTCTCTTTCTTTTGCATTTTCCTTCATCTTTTCCATTTTGAGTCTTAAATTTTCCTCCTTTAAGGCATTTGAACGTTCAACCTCCTCAACTTGTTGACGAAGTCTAGCCTCAATTTCATTATCTTTTTTGTTCCTTAAAGGCACATGCCCAACTCCTATCCCTCAAACATAGTCAAAATGATGCTCAAATGCTTGGTTATATGCTTCTTTTACATTGAGATGATTAACTCCATGAAATTCCTTTTGCTTAGCATAAAGGTCAGTCAACTTCTGGTATTTTTCATATGCACCATCTTCCCATGTACCATAGTTTTTCCTATAATAATATAAAATAAACATTTCAAAAACCCTTGTGGTTTTTTCCTATAGTCTAATATAATCTAGTTCTTGCTCAGGCTCTTCAATTGACTTATTAACACTTTCATCTACAATAGAAGGCTTTTTTGATGGTTGATGTTCCTACATATAATGAATCTAAGTAAATCGTTAACTAAAAGAGCAAAATATCAAGAGTCAAAGAAGACATGCCTTTGAATTTACAGTAGCAGTTTACTCCATTGCAGCACTTTTCACTTACCAATATATAGAATTGGCCAACCTTAGTACTTTTTTTAATAGAACACCAACATTAACAAAAAAAATAATAATATAACAACATTAGTAGCAAAGATTTTGTAAGTAGTATACATACAATTTCATGAAGATATCATGATGTCGACATTCCTCCATTCCTAAGAATTTCAGTTTGCCTTGATTCATTTCTATGATTCACTTCACTAATATGATACAAGTAACAAAAATGATAATTAATGATTTTGTAACCCTTTTACATCTCATTAGTCAATGCATATCCATAAAAAAAAGCTAAATTTATAAACTAGAGTGGAAATACTTGTCATTAGAAATTAAAAAAAATAGAATATTTTACTTGGAGGAACCCCAAAAGTCCTCCACTAACCACCTCCATATAGTAGCATTTATGTTTTGAGGTCGGTTTGCTATAGCATGTGACATTGAAATTCCATTAAAATATATCTCTTTTAGCCTGAAATGCCATTTTCTATACAAAATTTTACATTGTATAGATAATGCTTTGTCAACATAACTATCCTCTGGATGTCTCCCCTCAGCCTAAACCATATATAAATATCAAACCTATTAATTGTTTATAAACAAAATAAAAAATGTAACTAATATTCATAATTGAATCATTATCTTTAAATTTTACCTTTATCTTATTGAAAAGCCTTCTTTCATGATATGATCCATATGTTTCTAATTTATACGCATATAATTCAATTTTAAAAAAAATTACAATTGATGAAAAAGTTTTGTCAAAAATAGAAAATAAGCAAATAGAAGTAGAATAATAAAAATTATTTCTATTGTGAATCAAGTGGAAAATATTTTTTTTACCTACACTCCTAACTTCGTGATGAAATGGTTTGCTTCATTGCTTATAATTGTATTTGTTTATTTGGTTATTTTAGCATATTTTTTTGTGGCGTGGACATTTAATTGTGAATTAACATATTTTTTTCACAAGTGGACCCCCGCTTTGGCCCTACATCACACAAGTATATTGGTTCAACAAATAATGATAGATGTGTACAGAAAATATATAATAAAAAATATATATTAAACAAAAATATGTGTTTTTAACCCAAGCCTATCCTTTATTATTTTTGCAACCGATGACATTGCTTATATGCCATATGATTGACTAAGCTATCAAATCACTCATCATCACTATCCGGTGACGTCTCCTAATTTATATGTTCCATAACTTGTGATGATGAAGGATTAGATGCCATTAACTTACCAGTTTCAACAATAATAAAATAAATTTATGTCAATATTCTAATTAATTCAATTAGGACACAACAATTATATCATTTGGAATATTATCACCATCACCTTCGACTTTGAAGAAAAATTAAAATAATGTCATGTAATACCTTCATATAATTCTAAATATAAATAGTAATAAGCTTCACCATTTTCATCTTATAGACCCTCCTCCTCTTCTTATTCTTACTCCTCCTCCTCATTATTCATAGCCCTTTCAATGTCACTAATATAAACTAAATCATGTACCTAAGGAATTTCATCCTCAATTAAATCTTGCACATCAGAAATAATAGTCATCTCATTCTCCCAATTTGCATATGAAGGTTCACTATCATAATCAATATCCTCAACAATAAGAAAATCTAAATGATTTAGAGGACTTGTTTTGACAACTATCCTCCACTAAGGTTCTTTATGGGCCTTTACATAAAAAACTTGCCTTACTTGAGAGGCTAGTGCAAAAGGCTCATTATATCTTAACCTATGGTTAACATTAACAAGGTTAATTCCATATTTATCATCTCTCTTTACCCCATCCTATCATCCCATACATCAAACAATTCACGTCTAAAAATAATGGCAGTAGGACTACCACAATTTATGATAGGGTCGTATTCTAACACAATCACCTCCTCCAATAACCCATAAAAATCCATACCTCCACTATCATCATCTCCTTTTACCATTACTCCACTATTTTGTGTCATCCTTCTTCTTTGGAACTTTCTTACATGAAATCTAAAACCATTCACAACATATCCCTCATAACTAAGCTCATTCCTCATTGGACCTCAAGCTAGACATAAAATTTTATCTGTAATCCTTTCATCCCTAACATCTCTCAACTTTATTATTCATGTTACATAAAAATTAAAATAAATAACGCAATAAATATGTTATTACTATAATAGCTCAATTATTTAAGTCACATAGATTATTATTTCATTTACTCCTTTTTTAAACTAGTTAACAAAATCAACAAATTATCCTTCACTGAAATTCAAATACTCCCTATGATAAAGAACAATTATTAATCTTAGCTTAATATTTACATATTCAATATTCTATATAAATTTAAAATAAATCTCACTTACTCATAAAATGGTTTAACTTCTTCACACTTTCTTAGAATTTACACTTGCGCTTGCTTCCAATATTTAAAGCTTAACTCTTTAAGTGTAGCCTTCCCTAACGACTTACCATGCTTATATAAAATAGATAAGCTATAGGGAATTGGGTGATTTTCATCATCATTCCTCTCTTCACAATTGAATTATATCTATATTTAACTCAAATATCATGAGAAAAATGTAAGACATTCATTGGCAATTTTACTTTCTACAATTGATCCTTCTAAACATGCTTTGTTGCCTATAAATGATTTATAAGTACACATTTCCCTATAATAAGAAAAAAAAGGTCATAACTTTACGTTTTACATTAGAAAAGATAGTATATTAAAATATTGTATCTAGGATACTATTAACTTTCAAAGTGATGCATTGAACCATACGCCATGAGTCTTGGTAACTTCACTTCACTAGCCAAGCACACAATTAGATGCACCACCACATCAAAAAAAGAAGGAACACATACTCATTTCAATTTGCAAAGGGTGATAGCTATATCTCTTTCCATTTTCTCCAAGACATCAATCTTTGATGTCTTTGAACATAGCCGCTTCAAATATCTACTCAACTCTACCAAAATTTGAAGAACCCTATCATCTAGCACACCTCGAAAAGTTGGTAGAATTAAACCTTGCATAAACACGTGACAATCATGAATATTTTTCCCATAAATCCTACCATCTTTCAAGCTTACATATCTTGAAACATTGGAGGAATATCCATCTTGATTTGCCTAATTTGCTAGTAGAGTAGTGATCTCCCTCCTCTCAAATAATATTAAACTATACGATGCCTTTAGAATATGGAACTTTTCCTCCACCAACTTAGGATGCAAATGTGGTTGCATCTTCATCTTCTCAAGGTCAAATCTAGAAATCAAAAAATCTTTATTTGTTCCAAGGACATCTAACAATGTGCCCATGATATTGTTACAAATGTTCTTCTACACATGCATCACATCTAGATTATATCAAATTAACAAATGCTTCCAATATGGGAGTTGAAAACAAATACTCTTTTTCTTCCATTGATACACCAAGTATCGCTCAAATCTCTTTTGCTTTGAATATTTACTTTTTCCAAATGTGACATTTATAACACCACTAAATTCCTCCAAAATATCATGCCTAGAAATTAATTCAAGTGGGGGCCTATTTAAGTCTATCCAACACCAAAGTATTTCCTTTTCAATCACCATTTATGGCCTAGTTCCAAGAATCTCCAATGTCCCAAAAAGTAGTGCTTACAAGAGTGCTTCAATATTTGAGACCAAGTGTCCTTATGGAAAATAGGACAATCAAGGATCCTATTTTTTACTCCATCCAAATAAATTAGAATAAGATGGAAAATCACTAATTTTACTCATTAAAATATCATGCATATTAAACACCTCACCAATATGTGAATCAAATGTCCTAACCCCATTCTCCCATAATTCCTTTAATTCTTCTATTAGTGGTTACAACAATTTATATATATTATTGCTTGGTGATTTTGGACCAGGATTTAATAAAGATAACATAAAGTAAGCATTTTTTATGCACATTGAAGGAGGCGGATTGTATAGGACAAGAATAACAAGCCCTATGCTATAATTGGAACTTAAGTATGCTCCAGGGTTGAACCCATCAATTGCAAGTGCCAACCTAACACTTCGTGGATCAACATATGAAGTGGAAAACAATTCATATAGAAACTTCCAAGCTCTTGAATCTATAGGATACCTTATAATTCCATCATCTAGGTGATGGTCTTTTATCCACTGCAGATGTTTTTCCAATTTGGAGCACCTATATATCCTTTGAAGGCTAGGGATTAAAGGAAAATGGAGTAAGACTAGTTGAGGGACCTTATTTCTCATATGTAACCCATCACCATCGCTGTTATTTCCATCATCCTGATTCATGTCCTTCCATTTAGAGTATCCACAAACTAGACAACTATTATACTTAGCATATTATTTCCAAAACAATATGCAATGATAATATGCAATGATTAATGCAAGCATCAATTTTCACATAACTTAACCTAAGTTCCTTAGCGTATTTCCTTACTTCATACAAAGTGTTAGAAAATCCTTTATCAAAGTTAAAGGCTATATGCAAAACTTGAAGTAGCATATCAAAAGATTTATTAATCCATTTATTACTCACTTTGATGTAAAGTTAACCAAAAATTCTAATTTTGAAAACGTCTTACAACCTACATACAACTCTATCTTAACATATTTCATCAACTTAAAAAACTTCTCTAAACTAACATTAATTTCCTCTAGAGATTGAAACCCTGCCTCTAATCCACTATTTTCAACACCCATTGAAAATGGAATGTTTGTCGCATCTTCCACCAATGGACCTATATTATCAAGATCTATCTCACCATCCATAATGACTCTAGTATCTTCATCACAAGTATCACAAGAACTAATATTATCACCCCTAATAGTGTGGTCGTCACTTTCTCCATGAAAAATCCACATGTTATAATAATTCTTAATGTTATACATCATCAAATGAATCCACATAGTACATAGATTTTGGGCTAAAATAAACTTACAATTCAAGCAAAGGCATTTTAGCAAAATTCCCCCTTCCTTTCATCAAAACCAAAATCACAAAAATTCATTAATACCTTCGATATACTCTTGATTTCTCCTATCATATATTCCCTTATGGTTCATCCAACTTTAGTCCCCAATCATTGTTGAATCAATAACCAAACATGTATAAAGAAATAGGAACAGATATATTAGGAAATGTTCCTCATTCAAATATAATCAATGACTATCTTCCATTTTTCTTATTGATTAAGGTGATTTATATGTTAATTATTAGTTATTATGTATATGAAAGCAACTATTTGAATAATTTCTAAAGAAATATTTCTATCTCACAAATTGATTCTTAATTGTTTGTATTAATTGACTGTATAAGATAACATAAGTTTGAGGCTATAGACTCATGTTATAGTTTCTAATAGATGATTTACGATGCTTAGGTAGCAACATAATCGATCATTTGTAATTTTTCCACCTAGATTATATGAACTTATCTGCATAGATCCCCTAACTTTCTTTTTGACAAATGTTAAATCTATAAAAAAAATTGGTCAAAGCAGGCTCCCTAAGATAATATAGACAAAAGGAAGAATAAAAGGAATCTACACAACAAACTCTAAATCATTGTTACAAATAAAGTTTGATCTATTTTACTCACGAGTATTTGGAAGGATAGTTGGCTAGGTGTATCCACTGTCCAATAGGAAGGATCTCTAACTTGAAATCAGACTATGGGTTGGTCTACTTTTTTAGTTTTAGATAATAGTGTGTTATTTTGTTCTATAAATTTGTTTAATATTATGCAATCCCTGTGGGTTATGTTTGGACCTATCCTAATTACACTCTCTGTTCACCCCTGGATTATGAGAAATCTACTAGCCATAGTTAATGTATCATTTTTTTATGCCGCCTTTATAAGATTATCCTTATTCAAAAAAATTGGTAAAAATTTAAATGGTAACCATTTAAAGTATTTGTGTATGTATGAAGGTTTCAAGATGGTTTATTTCATGATTACTGAATGATCTTGTATAAAAATTTTGGTGATAAAGCCTAATTGATTTTTTATTACTTTTGTAATATTTCATATGCAATAGAATTATGAAATATAAATTATGAAGGGTTCTTGATGAATAAATAATCATGTTTTTCCATGAACCACATTTCTAGGATTCATTCTCGAAAAGGTTAGATCATTTTAGCATCCCTATTACATTTATGTATGGAGAAAGGTAATGAAATGAATAAGTTATGGAAATTATTTGATTATTAGGAGTTTTTAAGTCTAAGGGAATCAATATCTAACCCTTTATAGAGTGTAATTGGCCTTGCCAATTGTGCAAAGTATCTAAAAATGATGAACTAGAAGGGTTGTGCCTGTGGCCTCTCATGGGGGAGTTTATGGAATTTATGCTACTGAACTTATTTCATTGGTTTTTTTAATATAGATACAATGATAGTTTTTCCTTGATAAATTTTAATCCCTGTACTAATAGAAATGGAAAGAAATAGTTAAGAAGTCAACCCCACCAAGCTCAAGAAAACGTTCTAAATCCTCATCTGCCAATTTATCAACAAATACACTAAAAGAGGCATCTTCAAGGGAATTAAAACAACTAAAGATAAAAGTGATTAAGCAAAACAAGACTTATTGTTTTGTGCCTAGAAGACCAAAATGGATCCACTAATGATGGAAGAATACGAGTGTTGCTGAACAAGACCTGCACCTGCACCTGCATAATGACTAAACAAGAGAAGATGATTTCGGAGAAAGCACACCGAAAGAAGAATGTCGAAGAAGAGGATTAATGGATGAAGCAAAGTGAAGGATTAGGGGTGAGACGACAAGAAAGGAATAGATCCCCAACTCTTTAGGTTTTATTTGTTTATGTGTGGGAAATAAGCTTGGCGCTGGGGGGTAAAAAATTTGGGCACAAACGAAATTTTTTTAATGAGCCAGAAATTAAACTTGTAGCCCAAAATTAAAAATTGAGCGACCAAAATAATCTTGTTGCCCATATACTTTGAAGTGAAAAACATATAATATCATAGCCCAAAATAGATTAGGATTACAAGTAAATTAACATCTTTAATCCATAATAGATTTTTTACCTATCATGAATTGATTTTTCATTTACCTTTCGGGGGAGTTGCCCCTAGACCCCAATAGGGGAAATTTATGCCCCCTTGTTTGAAATAAAAATAAATCTTTTGAATAAAACATATTTGAACACATTTTCTAAATTTTGAGTTTTCATTCTAACATGAAATGAGCACACTTTCTAGTTCTCTACTAGAAAAACAATTTGTTCACAATATTAAAAAGAATATGATTTCTAAATTTTCCTTAGAAAATAGTTTCCAAACAAAAAAGTTATAAAATAAAAATTTGTTTTCACATACTAAATACACCCTAAAGTGGCGGGTCTAAGATTCTTAGTAGGCACTTACTAAAATTGGGTGATAAAAAATAAAATTGTGGCTTTAAAATGACTTATGATACAAAAAATAATATCCTAGCCCAAAACTGACTATGTGAGATATAAAATGTCTTTCTTGCCTAGTATTTTCTCCACTGTAACAAGGGAAACGATTATAAAAATTTCTTGACCAAAATCAAAGAAGGTAAACAATATGTTTTTGTCACCCAATAAAAAAACTTGTTTTGTCACCCTTTTATCATAGTAATCGTCACCTAAACTCACTTTTCTTATTGTGGTTTCAAATCTTTAATCGACACCAGCCTTTTGAAATTTGAATAATACCCTTCTAGAACCTTGAAACTATTAAAGAATTCACAAAACATAAATTTCTCCTTTCTAGAGAGTACAGTAAGCCGATGGTAAATATGTTCTTCTTTCATTGTCTCATGGTGTTAGTTCATGCCTAATACATATTTCCTCCATATCCAATCGAGCATTGATGCCATATTTAGCCTTTCGTGGAACATTATGTAATGTACCAATAAGGCTATCACATATCACATCAAGGACATGTCTGACATATAGAGATTATCAATACGAAAGGTTGAAGAATATAGACATCTTCTTCCACTCAACTGATGGGGGCTTATCTTTATTCTTATTCCTAAACTACACCGTCAAATGTTTTATCTTCAAATACACTTGTTTACTATTTAACCGGATTGGTGCATGTCCTTCTTTTGGGAAGACATTGAAAGCATTCATTTTCCTATGATAATGATGATCCTTTGGTCAAAATCTGTGATGCCCAAGAAAAATTATTCTTCCGATCATGCATTAGCTAAACAAATAAAGTATTCTCCTCACATATCGAGCATATATAATGATCTTTCACACTATAACTTGACAAGTTAATATATGTTGAAAAATCACTTATAGTGTAGAATAACATTGCTCACAAAGTAAAATTTTATTCACCATATACATCAAGCACTTCAACACCTGTGTCCCATAAGAACTTCAAATCATCGATCAAATACCCCAAATAAATATCAATATCATTCCCTAATTATTTTGACCTCAAAATGAGTAAAGAAAACATCATATACTTTTGTTTCATGTACAACCATGGCAATAGATTATATATAACCAAAATTACTATCCATGTACTATATATGCTTTGATTGTGTGGATTCATGCCATCCATAAAAAAGTGTAAGACACAATTTTCTAGGTTCTTCATCAAATTCAGGAAATAAGCCATCAATCATCATCCATCGTGTAGAGTTAATCGGATGTCTCAGAAACTTGTCATCTATCTTCTCATCAACATGTCATCTCAAGTTCTTTACATCTTGGACATCATTAAACATTTACCTGAATCTTGGTATTATAGGAAAATATCATAACACCTTAGATGACACCTTTTATTCTTATGTCATGGTGCTTTGCATTCATGATTAGGATAATTATCTAAATATGCATATTTATTGTGAATTAATATACAATAATTAGGGCATGCATTTATATTCTCATAACTCATACCCATAGATGAAAAGATCTTCTTCTCTTTATAGGTATGATCAAGTAGAACTTTTTCATCGGGAAGCATATCTTTCACAAGTGTCAATAATTCTGTGAAACTCTTATCACTCCATCTGTTACATGCTTTTAAGTTTTACAACCTTAAAGTAGCATATAATCTAGTAAAGTTCTTACGATCACCATACAAAAGTTTTTCTAAAATTCAAAAATCCCAAACACTTTTCTCAACCTTTTGAGTCATCTCCTCTAACGAATCACCCTCATTGTTGTCAAATGATCTAGTACTTTCTCTCCTATCTTCCTCATTATCATATATAGAATTTGTCTCTCCTTGACATATCCAACGATTTTAACTAGGATCAATTCCATACATAAACAAATGATCTCTCAAATCATTAACATTGATAAATTGAATATAAGCACAATTAAAACAAGGACATACTATACTACTAGGGTTCTGAGCATATTTTATTGCAAACTTGATGAAAAATTCAACTCATTTGCCATATTCTCTAGACAATTGATTTATAGACATCCATTTCGATCCATAATTTTTCAATCTATATGTATCCCATAGAAAATAATTATTTTAAATCAATTCACTTCAATAAACTAATTAACATATCACTTATACGTAGAAAGAATTCATATTTGTATAATGTATCATGATATTCTGTTGCTATATATAAACAGTTTCAACAAGCTTTCATATCCCTTACCAATTCACAAATCTCTCATGGTTAGAAAGAGATCATATTTATATAAAGAATTATGTTATTCTATTGTTATATATACAAACTATTCCAACACGGGAGTATAAATATACCAATACATAAATTGTTCTTACTTAAAAAGAGTTCACACACACACACACACACACATATATAAATATAGATACATACATACAAGGGTTGTAAATTCAAAAGTAAATACATACTTTGCATTTAAAACAAGACCCCAAAAACTAAGAAGAAACCTAAGGAAATAGTAACAATATGTACATAAAAAGGTTGCTATAGCCCAAAACATTACTAAGAATACCCCTAACCATCCTATAAAATCCATCGGTAGCCTTGCCTAGGACGACTAGAATCCATCACTCTTAGGGTCCACTCATCTTGATATTTCATATGTTGTTTCACATCATGAACCGAGAGTCTAATAATAGATACTCTAGGGTAAATAGGGCAGATACTTAGTAATAAGCTATGACGAAGACTCCACTCATCATTTATCATGATCAAATATCTAACTATCCGATCATAATCCCATGCAAACACCTTACCCTCAACAAATCTCAGATATGGTGCATCAATATGGTGGACAAACAAATGTAAATAAACAGCTAAAGCCCCTAACCATGACTGAATATGAGGCAGGGTCAACAGCAAGTGATATGATCTGAAATGGAATGGATCAAAGTATGATCCACTCATGAACAAGTATCCTATCTCATTGTATAACCATATCATATGACCCCAAAAATATACATCAAATGGCATGCACAAATATGGTAGAGGTATGTAAATAATAGATAAGTGTGACATCTTACTGCCTAAAAAGAGAACAATCACTAAATCATGTCATTAAGGTTGTATTCTAACTCTTTCAAATTATAAAATATGTAAATTCTATAGAATTATTAATCATAAATATATAATATAATATCTTAAGAAAATATTATGTTAAGCTAACAACAAACCCACATGCATAAATAAGATATCGACCATGAAATTAATTAACTTATATCCTCAAAAATTTATCAAATGTGAATCCGCACTATAAAAGTAGTGACATTTTATTAGCAAAAAATTTAATAAATTACGTAATATTTTTTGGCAATATATTATACCAACAAGTATGCATATATTTATAGTATATTTTTTTTTAATGTCAAAGGCATTAACCAAAAGTATAACAACATATCACCAAAGGTAAATATATATTATTACAAGCAAGAACACACATAATACCAACTAAATACCATGTATGCATATATTTATAATGAAAGAAAATGAAAATTTTTTTATACCTAACTATATCTGAAAATCGTGTTGGGTGGAAAAAATAAGAATTGTTGACACTGAAGAAATAAATGGACGAACACTACGGCGGAGGAGAGAAAAAAAGGGTAATGGACTGATAGTCAGGACAAAGAGAGCACAAGCCAATGGTGGGAGTAACCTTAGCTAAGAATAAGATAGAGAAAACAACAACGATGACTTGAGGGTGAGGAAATCGGTCATTGACAGTCAAAAGTGAGGCACGCCAGCCTTCGACCGACAAAAGAATAACAACCACTGGCAGGAAAAAGGCAGAGGAGGAGTAAAATCAAGAGAGAATCAAAATTTTGAAACAAACGTAATGAGAGAAGATGGAAAGAACGGTGAATATAATGTTAATGTTTTAATAATGGTTATATATAACCGTTATTAAAATATGGCACAACTTTTATTTATTTATTTTGGTAACAATTATATTTATAATCATTATCAAAATAAGAATGACATTATTTTCCTTAATTTTATTAATGGTTCCTGTATAAAACCATTATTAAAAGATGCTCTGAATTTCCGAGTCCAAAATTTAACATTTTTATTGATGGTTTAGGACAAACCATGATTTATCTGCCATTATTAATTGTTGATTTCATAGTAGTGTTAGCTCCCAAGAACAAACTCCTTCAACCTTAAATTATTCCTCTATTTTTTTTAATGATTTTTACTTCTTTGTTCTTGATTATTAGCTCTTTATTGTTTTTCCTAGACAATTAAATGTTAAAAATTAAAGAAATTGAAGGAAAATCTTCCTAATATCTTCCTTAATTTCATAAATCATTATAAGGAAGGGTAAGGCATTCTAGCATCAATTATTACTTTTATTTGTTTTTGTTTTATTTTTTTATGTGCTTTTTTATGGTTTTTGTTAATTTTTGGTGCAAGGTTTTCTAGTGTTTAGAAAGTGTTGATATTGGGATGATTTTTGCTAAATATTGGAGCTAATGACTTTGAAAAATAAATTATGCTAAGAGTAGATAGGTTTTGATGTGTTAGAATGCTTAAATGTGTTGTTGTTGTTGTTAATGGCATTTTTGCCATATTTTGGGCCATTCGGCCTTTAGGCATAATTCTATGTTTTGGTTGTTGTTATTAATTTTCAATGATTCCAATGGATTATTTAGGTTTTCTAGATTTGATTTCATATATTTAAAGTCTCGATTTGGTTTTGTATAATTAAAGTTGTGATTGAATTAAATTTTAAGCATGAATAAGGGTTATTTTGGTCATTGCCAATATAGGTTGTGAGTTTGGTTGTTATCTATGTTCTAAGATGTTCATAATGTGTTTAATAAATATTGTGCAAATACCGAGGAGTTAGATCACTATATGTTAAAAGTTATGTTATTTGCCGTGTTTTTAGGGTTTTAAAGTATTTTTATCTTTTTACTTACAAATCTATTATTATTTTTTTTAATTTTGTGGTCTAGAATTATAATTATTGATTAATTGTGCTTAGAATTTAATTTCATAATTTTAGGAGTTTGTTTACTATTTTATTTATAATTATTATATTAAGAGCATTTTAATCATTTTGCACCTAAATAACTTCATTAGGTATTTTAGAGTCCATAGGTGACCTTAACCATTTATGTGACTATTAAAATAGTAAATTATTAGGAATAGTGATTTAAAATGAATAGAAAATTCAAGTAATAGCGAAATTTTTTAGTTTTAAAATTTAAACTTTTTGACATATTTATACTGAATATCTGATTCATGAATAGTGTTTAATGAATAATAATTTTTTTATGAAATTTTTTTGTTGGCTTAATTTAGGGTGTTGATCATTAATATATCACAACTTTATTACTAATTCAAGTGTAAGACTGAGTTTATGATTTAGGCGAGTAGTTTTGAGATGATCTCTGAGGTGAGGCTTGTAGTGTATGTATTCCTTGTATAAATATGTGGTTGTGATACATTGTTAGCTTGTAGTGATGCCTTTTTCTACTCTATAGATAACCTCCTTAGTGGTTTCTAGATGTTTCCTTAGTCGTAGTATTTTGTATTGATCTCTTAGTCATTAGTACTTCCACTTTAGTCGTGTTCCCCCTCAAATAAAATGGAATTTGGTAGATTGTGTGATAACCTAATATATATTAGAATAATCGGTGGACCTTGCATGGGTGTGGATTCAATCATTTGAGTATTCACATTCATCTTTTAAGTGTTTATATAATTTTAGGGTGTTGGATGAATAGTAATAAACAGTGATGAACAATAATGAAGAATGATGAATAGTATTGAATAGTAGATTTATTAAGTATTTCATATTTTTTACAATAACATGTTTTCTTGTATTATTTTGCTTCAGCATGTTCTGTATATCTTATGTGAATGCATGTTATTATTGTTGCTATTTTTTAGACATTTCAACGGAGGCCAACGTTGGTAAGGACGTCATTTGATTTCACAAAGGTTACATGAGGAGGCTAAGGGTTAGAATAGGGGTATCCGATATACATTGTTGGTCTTATTTTTTGCTATCTAAATTTAAATATTATTCTCCCTTGTTTTTGAAACCTCTCTCTCTATTTATTTTGTGTGGAGTGTTACTCCTTTTTGGTTCTCTATTGGATTTTTGTATATTCTTCTCCTTTTGGAATATATACATACCTCTTTATGTTATATCTATTTGTTGTCTTGTGTTTGAATGTTTTAGCCTTATGTTTAACATAAGAAAGGTAAGGGAGCTTGACTTGTATGGATTGTGATTGTAACACTCATAAAATTGAGCTAGCTTCCGCATTTAAACAAAAAATTGTTCAAAAAATCTGGGTATTACACCTTAGGGATGAGAGTTATGATTTAAGATGAAGGTGGGTAAGTAATATGTTGCTTGGCTAACATGAATAGAAGAACCCATGGCTAAAGCCTTTTGTCATTAAAGAAATGTATATATCATCTTGATAAAATTCGGTTATTTGATGTATATTAAAGTTAAAAATATATATATAATCTCAATGACAATATTATGTGTTAGTGATAGAGTGGTTAACTAGGTATACTAAAGTGAAGTAAATTTTAATTATTATCGTCTAGAATAATAATTAATTTTTAGTGATGAAAAGAGGTCTTCTATTGATTGCTTGGTCTATGCTGCCTCCTTGATTTATTTTTTTAGTGTAGATGTATCTTGAAGGATGCGTGCCTCGGCCTTTTCATGGCGTGTTGTGGGGGTGGTGCTCATCATCCAAGATGAAAGTTAATTTTAGCGGTGGGAATTGTTATGGCCATCAACATAATGGATGATTTATGATGTTGTTCTTGGGTGTCGGCATCCTCTAAACATCTTCGCGACTTCACTTAGGCCACATGCTTTACCTCCGCGTGAGAGCTAATTCGTTTTTATTTTGTATCCTAATTTTGTTCGATGTTTATAAGATCAGAATATATACGTGGGAGTACAGGTTTGCTTCACTTCTCAAGTACCACTAATTGGTTTGTATATTATCTAGCTGCTTATGTTATTCATGGGGTTAGGGTCCTTAGGGATGCATGTTTTGGAGGATTTAAAACACTCGGCCTAAGCAAATGATAGTAATTTGTTATTTGTACTCCCTCAACATTAATTTTCTTAACATGTATTGATCGAAGTTGTAAATAATATGTATGTATGCATTTTTTAATATGAATATAATATTTATATTTTTATATCATAATTTATTATATTTTGAAAAAAATAATGGTCAGAGTAAGTTTTAAAAATTCATGAAGACTTATGTCATAAAATGTTGGAGGTATTTATTTTCTAGATTGAATGGAAGACTTATAACCAATTTAGAGGAGACTAATAGAGAAATCATTATATCAACCAATTTATTATTAGTTATGTATACTTGATATGTATTTGCCACAGTTTTCCTTAATTGATTGAAGCCTCTTCAATTCAATTTGATGCTAATAAATAACACATATTACTATAAAAAAAATTTGTATGGATTTTGCTTAGTCTATACACAATCAAGATTATAGTTATGAAAATTAATATTATCAATAATACATTCTATAACAATCTAAACTGCATTAAGGATTTAAAAAGGATAAAGTTTATAGAGGTTCAAAGCGATATGAAACATATTTTAATTACTATCATTTAATTGTAGGAGAATATTTGAAGGTTTCGTTTTCGATTTTGCCATATAGATCTAATATATCTATATCTATATATATATATATATATATATATATATATTACTTTGGTGATAGGTCCCCATTTTTGTTATATAGTAGGCTTTATTTTCATTTTTGCTACATAAATTTAAAAAATATATTTTTTTGGTTCAATTTGATTAGATTATTTATTTACTATATATTACTTCAAGCATTTTTTTTATCTTCTTAAATTAAATTCTCATTGGCACATATGTAAAACTAGCGGTAGTAGTAGTAGTAATAGTATTCGTAGTAGTAATGAATATATATTCTTGATACTTCATAATGAGAATAATTATAGTAGTAATAATAAAATTATTTTTTATTATTTATTATAACTAATAATTATTTTTATTTTCATTATATTATATTACAAATTACAAATTATCATTATCATTATTATTATTATTATTATTATTATATCATTATGATTAACATTATTACATTAATTATTTTTATTATTAATGATAATTATTATTTTTTATGATTATTTTCATTATTATAAATGTTTGATTATATTTATACATTGATATTATTAATCATTAATAATATAGTTAATTACTATAATTAGCATTATCAATATTTTAATCATTTTATTATTATAGTATATATTATTATTATTGGTTTTATCTATTATTATTGATCATATTATATATTTTATTATCATTATCAATATTAATTATTTTTAATCATATATTAATATTATTATTATTACCATTTTATATATATTATGATCATCATTATTAGTAATTATATTATTTATTATTATTATTACTATTTATTAAATAGTACCAAGCTTTATCTAATTAATAAGAATAGCAATAGTGGTATTACAATCAAATAAATAAGACACAATTACAATAAAATTTGGACAAATTAAATAGGTTAGGACTAATTATATCATATACATGAACATAACTCAATATAGTTGGTATACCAATTAAACAACCAATGTACTAAGGGAGATACGAGAGATATTATATGTGACAGAACCTTATATAATACTATAATGATATTAAATGAACGGAAACAGCTTCATAGCTCAACATTTTAGGTGTACATATATTTAACAAGATGTCTTGGATATAAAAATATATATATATATATATATTAAATCATCATTATGAAACTATAATTAGCATTAAAAAATCTCAAATAATCACTAATACTATATTATCTAGGTGATTATTTGTAATGCTCATTTATATATATATATATATATATTAAATGAGGTTTGTTACAATCTTGTAAGGTTTTTTAAGCCTATGTTACACCTTTTTTTAGAATGTTGTGTTCCAAAACTTTAAGCCCTTCTTACAATTTTAAATTATGTAAGATTTTTGAGACACTTTTGATTCTCAAACTTCTTTGAGACCATAATATGTATATAATTTGATTATTTGCATTTTTCTTAGTCTCTTAATCATTTTGAAAATGATGAGAAAAGGTTTTGACATAAAAAAAAACCATTTACCATTCCATTTAACAATTTTCACGTATTAAACCCCAACACATCCTTTCTAGATATCTAAAATTTATACAACTTTAGAGATACTTATATTTTAGCATATTTGAGCAATACATGAGTTTAAAATGTTTCATATTGACTTTAGTATTTTCATATATAATTCACTAATTTTTGATATATTAGGGTACCGACTATCAAAACATATTTTTTCCTCTACTAATCTTATCTAAACTTTATCAAATCTGCACTAACCTTCCATTTTCCTTTAATAAAGTTAGATGGAGGGCCTAAATCTATCGTGGAAGTTGACGCCCAATCCTCCACCATTTATTCTTTTATTTTTTTATTTTTATTATATAATTATTATACCATTAATTACCTAAAATATCTAACTAACATCCTATCACCTTAGTTATTGTTCTTATCTTTCTTTTCTTCTTCATCAACTTATTATTTTATCCCCAATAACTGCCACCTTTACAACATTATTCCTCCATTGATTTTCTTTGGTTCTTATTGTATTTTGATATGTGTTGACATCTTTTATGTTATTTTTGGAAAAAGTGTTCAATAGGAAAATTTTGTGTAAGAAGATGGAGATCCTTAACTTGTCTAAGAGCTTTAGAAATCAAGTAAACATCATTAAACTAAGACTAGATAGAATTCTTGTTTGATTTATGGTGAGATCGCAATTTTCTGCCATTTTTGTGGCTCTCAATCACCCCCCAAATTTTTTATGCAATTGTTGTGTTTGGTTGATGTTGATGGTTCCATTGATTTTTTTATGTGTTTTACTTAGATTTTGATACATAATATGTTATATTTTAACCATGTACAAGATGTTTCTTATTAGATTTAAATTTAGGCATGTGTCGGGCATTTTTTGCACATTTCATGAAAGCTGTACTTTTTTTTTTAATCTTGTGCTTTTTAGTTCTTTCTAATCCATCCATTTTGTTCCTTAGGATTTCTAAATGAACTTTGATATATGGAATGATAGGATATATATAACACCCCTAAGTTTAATACTTAAAATTCTTTTACAAAAGTGCTAATTACAAAATAATGGGTGTTACCGTCACATTTAATATAAATTTGGTTCCCTCACCTTTCTTATGAAAAGTACTAAGGATCAAAACAAGTTAGATATAAAACAAAGCAGTAGAACTAAGAGACAATAACATAGATAAAGTTAGGGATAAATATACTATGTATATAATGATAATCAAAATACAATAAGAGATATAAAAGTCCAAAGAAAAACCAATTACAACAAAAACTAGCATTTGAGGGTACGACACCGATTCATCATAACTCTTAGGATAGTAAGCTCATTCTGAAAATGGAACCATCTCCCAAGGACTCCACTTATCCTTGGCACTTTGATATACCTTGAACCACTCCATGGCCTTCACATAGTTATACGTAAATGTAGTATCAATATGACTTCCTCTTATTAAGTAAATTACAGTATCTCCCAACAGGAAACATGCTCACATTACATATAATCACACAAAAATCCAAAAACAATCTCAAAACACAAAACACATGTCATAACAATATAAAATAATCATGGAAAAATATATACAACATTAAAGTCTCATGCTCAGAAGCTAATCATATTTAACCAACTCACATCATCTCAAAGTATACAATAGCCATATCAAAATCCATTATCAAAACTAACTAAGTAAATCAATTCCAAATACCAAGGTAGGGCACTAAGGCATCTATCAAACCAACAATCCAAATCCAGTCAAGGCCATCAAACAAATACCTTCTTATTAGTTATCTTACTCGAGAGGATACAATCAATTTGGTGACACTACAGTACTCCTGGTTATAATAGCGTATAAAGGCAACACAATACCCTTACCATAGAACCCAGGGACACTACAATACTCTTTGTCACACTAGTGCACATAGGTAACACAGACTACACAGTATCTATAACAACCCAAAATTTATGGCTAAAAAATTTTATTTTTGGCGCAAGTGTGATACTAAAATAGTTAGGTGCTACCGCTGTAAGCGACATAAGTATGGCTTACTATACCATCCTTACATCAATCACAAGACAAATTAATTAGAAAATTAAACATGATAAATAGTAAATGAGAGAACTTTCATAAACTTAATTACGTGTTTGAAAATTAACTACCAGTACAATAACAAAATAAATAAAAGGGATACATTGGGATTAAGAGTCAAAAAAGGTATCCAGGCTAAAAACTAACTAGATAACATGACTCTAGGCCCAACTCGATACAGGAAGTCACTCCTCCACACATAATGCATCATATACAACAAAGCCATAAAACAGGTTCTTATTGACCTGTACATAAACATCTCGGTTATTTACTTGTGAAAATGAGCAACACCTATGAAAATGATGATTAATATGCTACGTTCTGCGTAAGCTAACAATATAACCAAGTAAGGGATACAAATAATTACATGAGTTCACATTAGATAATAAGAATACATGCGTGATATATAAAATAATTTAAGGTAATTAATGATTCTAGATCTCATTATTAGACATTAAATATTCCATTATTTTATTTATGTTGATTTCAAAGAACCTATTAATCTTAATCCAGTGGAACAGGTTGAAGCACCTCTTAGGAACAACACACCTGAGCCCCTATTATTGTTTGGTGAAATAGACCCAACATATACCAGGGAAAAATGGTTCAGACCACTATTCTTAAACCAGTAAAATAGTATGAAACACCTCTCATGGAAGAACACACCTAAGCCAATATTTTCGTCCAATGGAACCGACACATTCCCTTGGTCCTAACTCACATAATCTTTCACTTTAAATAAATAATGTATTATCCATTAGTTACTTATCTCAAATAATATTTGCATTCACATTGATTTTAGGGCCCCACTAATTTTAATCTAGTAGAACTGATTGTTGCACCTATCAAAAAAATACGCCTGAGCCACTATTATTGTTTGATGGAGCCTACCCATAAGACACTTGGCCTCACTCATGTGATGTACCGCCCGTGGGATACCTTGGATTACTTTTGAATTGATTAGTTGACCCCACGAATCAATACAAGTCCTTTCAGCATGTTTTTTCCCCACTCACAAGCCTCATGAGAAATTTTTAGAAATTTTCTAAAACTTTCTAATAGGTCACCCATCCTAAAAAGTGTTCTATGACCAGCACGCTTAATTATGGAGTCCTTAGGACGAAATCACTAAAAGGATGGTATACCATGTTGATATAAGTAGCCACATCAATCCTTATCACACTCTACTTAATTTGGGGTATTACATTTACCCCCATTCAAAGAACATGACGTCGTCATTATGCCTCAACCACTAACTACCTTAATACAGTTGATCCCATGAATCGTCCCACTAGGTGGTTGAATGGCTCATCTAAGTTCAGTTTATGATCACAGTTTTGTTCTGATACCATTTGTAACACCCCAAGTCTATATGACCATGCAGGGCTACCTTAGAGCACTTCTAGATTGATCGATTGACCCCACAAATCAACATGAGTCCTTTCAGCATGCTTTTTCCCCATTCACGCGCTTCTTGAGAAATTTTTGAAATTTTTTGAAACTTTCCAGGATGTTACCCATCCTAAAAAAAATTCCACGACTAGCACGCTTAACTATAGATATCTTAGGACAAAATCACCAAAATGATGGTATACTATGTTGATATAAGTAGCTAGATCAATCCTTATAAAATTCCACTTAATTTGGGGGGTATTACATGTGATCTTCCACTTTGAGTGAGTAATATATTACTCATAATTGGGTTTGATATGCAAAACACATAATCGAAACATATAAAATGCAACCATATGGGTATATAAGCCATCCTCAAGGAATAGGTCCATAATCTCTCTAAGAAATCCTAATTTCACATTATAGGAATAACTTCCTCCATATTGGTCATTTATCCACCAAATTTAGGTCACCTTTCCTATATATTATTATCATCAACATAATCAAAAATCAAGGTCTAACTTCAATGTCTTACACATACGTTAATAACCCTATCTCAAGAGTTACTATTAGCATTGCTTACAAAACCCTAATCTCACAAGTCACTATGTTTCCCATAAGACACATATAATCACCAAATTTAATAAAAATTCCTAAAATTCCAATATTAACAACATATTCTAAAATCATGGTCTAACTTTAACATCTTACACATCCGATAATAACCTTGTTCCTAGGGTTATTATTCCCAATTTAAGTTTAATTTTTTTATTTTATTTAGACTTAGACAATTCATAATTATTCCAAACATTCCACATGATTTTCTTATAATATTAAAACCTTTAAATACATTAAAATACTAAAATTTCTGCATTTAACACATATCAACCAAAATACCCTTAAAGATAACAAAACACCATTATTATATAAAAACCTTATATGTCTCATGTCATTATTTTCAAATCATCAATATATACATCACCACATATTAAATAAACTTATATCTCACTACTAATACTTTATCAAGCCCATATTACAACCATATATTATACCGATTCTCTTAGAGTTTTTAACATAGTAATTAATTATTGTAACGATATCTCATGCTTCTCAAGTTACTTATTTTTCAATATTTAATATCACTTCACCACATCTTAATATTAACAATAATGAATTTAACAACATAATCATTACAATATGATAATCCACACAATCATACATAACATTTAGCACATAAACCTTATTACGACTTGTATCCTTACCGAAAAGGACACTAGTCTCTAAGAATTTACATCCTATCCCACCTCTTCTGAAACCTTTGGAAAATAACCTAAGAAAAAAAATACAATTATAACTTTATGATAAAATAAAATAAATATTAAGGTAATAGAGATGGGAAAATGGAGTAAGAATTGAGTCAAAGTGATTCGCTAAAACTTGTGCAACAAAAGGAGGGAAACGGTTAAAGGAGACTAACTAAGAGGCTAGCAACAACAATTTTTTCCATTGCTAAGGGGTGTGCCATAGTGAAAAATGCTAAAGGTGTCGGGTGAGGGTTAGTGGCTTTGGTTGTAGGGAAGTGGGGGTTTTGGTGGGTTTTGCCGAAGGGGAGTGGGTGTGGTTCAATGATTGTGGCCAAAGGGAGGTGAGGTGCTTTGGCAAGGGTTGCTAGTGGTGAGGATGAGGGAATGGTGGAAGTGGCTGGTGATTTGGGAAAGGAACGACTAGGGATGTCGGTACAAGAAAGGGAGGTGTGGCAAGGAACATCAATTCTTAATTGTTGTGGTGTTTTTAGAGATGGATGGAAGGGGAAGGGAAGGAGCAAGGCTTTCATTCAAGGTGCTATTTTTTTGATAGAAATTAGAGGAAGGATTGGAGGTGGTTGAGGCATTAAATTCACTAAGTGTGTGTGCGTGTGTGTGTGTGTGTGTGTGTGAAATGCCCCAAAAATACTTATTTTAAGAAGTGTAATTAAATAAGGATTTGTTAGGAAAATTAATTAAATTAATTATTTTTTATTGGAATAGGAAGAAATTATTTAGGGCAATTTAAGAGGAAATTTACAAATATTTTTATAAGGGAAAATTTGGGTATTTTGCTAATTAAAAGGGAATTCAGGAAAAATCTTTTAAAAATCCTAAATTATCCTAAAAAAAAAATTAATATTATTTTATTAAAATATTTTTATTTTTAATACCCAAAATATTCAAAATTAATTTAATTAATCCCAACCTACCTATTTTTATTTTTCCCTTTTCCTATTTCTTTTTCTTTCTTTTCTTCCTTTTTCTCTCCTTTTTTCTCCCGGTTGGGCCTACTGCGGCTCGTTCCCATCGCCCCATTCCTTCGGCATGGCCAAGGAGCAAAACAATGCTCCTTCTTCCCTTTCTCCCTGGAAAGCTGCATTCCATTTAAAACTTTTATTACCGACGTCGGCTCGGTTTTTCCTTCTCTTTCTTTTCTTTCTTTTTCCCCTAGCCGGCCGGTCCACCCTCTTCTTCTTCCTTCCTCCTCCTCCCCATCGACCTATAACTAAGTCAACCCAAAAATGGTGCCGCCGGCTACGCTCCTCGTGAAGGGCCATTTCCTTCCTCTTTCTCCTCCCCCCAAATCGCCAATGAACAAGACCTAACCCACCTTCCTTTTCTTTCGCACAAAATCCTCCTTTTCCTGCGCGAAGAAGCTGCCATGATTTGAATTGGTACCGGCCAATTGGCACTGCCAGCCACCCTAACCCTACCCGCATTACCCTCCTGCCGACCCTTAGAACCCTACCCTCTCCTCCAAACTCTATAAATACCCCTTATTTGGTTGATCTCAAAACTTTTTCCGAAACCCTAAGAATTTACCCCTACACACCACTGCAACTTCAGGCGTTCTTTCCTCCGCCGTCAGCCAACTACGCCACCTGCTCTACCTACCCGAGTCTTCCCTGCACCGCCTTCTAACTAATTGAACCACCCATGTCCCTCAATTCTTCCTGCATGAGCCATCACATCCGTGCAAAGTTCCCTGCCTAACTAGCCAAATTTTTACACCTGTCGCCCTTTGCACCACCATCCACCACCACATCTGCCTCTATCACTGCCTCCTACACCACCCAAAAACTTCTACCAATCTTCCTCCACCTCGCCCTACCCTTCTTTTCCCCTTTCTCCTTCTCCTTCTCTCTTTTTCTTCTTCTCTTCATTTCAGCCACCACCACTACCGTCGTGCATCGCCGCCAATTGTTGCACCACCACCCTCACCTTACTCCACTCAGTTTAGACTACCACCAACACCTCAACCTCCACCCTTATTCTCCATCTCTTCTTCCCAAGTCTCAACTCTTTCCATTTCTTTCTTCTTTTCCGGCCACCGCCGTGCACCACCGCCGGTGCCACCTATCTCCGTCGACCCAAGGTGGAACCCTAAACCCTCTCAACCCTTCTCCCCTATTTATTTAAGCTTGTTTTATTTTATTTCAATTTTTAACTGATATTCGATTATTATTATTATTATTAGGTTCAATATTAATGTTATCATTTCTTATCAGGGTCGAGAGTATATATAAATTATTTAGGTTATTAGTTTCGTATTATTAATATTATTAGTATTATTTTAAGTTTTATCATCATCATCATCATCGTTATTATTATTATTATTATTATTATTATTATTATCATTATTCTTCTTCTTATTATTATTATTATAAATAACATGTATTATTACTATTATTAATATTATTATTACTATTACTAATGGTACTTTTACTATTTTGGAGTAGGGTCAAAAACCCTACCTTATATTACTTTCGGTTTAAGTCATTTCATCATCATCATCATCATCATCATCATCATCATCATCATCATCATCATCATCATCATCATCATCATTATTATTATTATTATTATTACTATTACTATTATTATTATTATTATTATTATTATTCGATTATTATTTCATTACTATTATTAGTACTATTTTTTTATTAATAATGCCTTAATGATATTATTAGCATTATTTTGGGTGAAGGGTAGAAGCCCTTATATCACCATCCATTTTGAATCATATTAATATTATTAATATTATTATTATTTTTAGTACATTTCGTATAGTTATTATTAGTATAGTATTATTTTATTAAAAACCTAGTCTTAGAATAAGTTAGTAAATAATAGTATTTTTTTGTAGGAGGGAATATAATTCCAGTTTTTTCCTTATTTAGGTGAGACCAGTCAAAGCCCTGAAGAGGCGTAGGAGCGTGCTCCTAGACTGGTGACGTTTTAGGTAAGGAGTAACTAAGGCCGTTTGTGTATTATGTGTTTTATATGCCATACATGCCATGTGATATGAACTATAATGTATTTTTTGTGTATTTGTGTAACTGTCATATATGCAGCATGATGTGGAGTTGAGGTAAGTTCGTGTAATAAATTATGGCATGTGTATTATGTGTGTGAGTTTTGTTGTTATTATGGTATGGTGTGGCCCATAAGACGTGCATGATAGGTTTTGTAATATGATGATAGGGAGTGTAATGAATGTGGGGTCGGTTTGTGTGTGATATGACCATGCATGGTGGCATCTAAAGATGAATGGTGGAGTTTAGGGTTTGCATGAGAGTTTAGGGTTTGCATGGGAATTTAGGGTTTCACGTGTGAGCGTAAGATTTTGCATGAAAAAGTTCGCATGTTTGCATGGGGGATATAAAGTCTGCATGAGAGAAAGATTTACGTATGGAAAGTTAATAAGGGGTGTAAGGAAGGTATTAGAAGTGTCGTTTGGGGGTTTTGAACACTTTGGATGGAAAATAGTACGTAGGGTATTATGAGGGTATGGAGGAGACTAAGTTAGGGTTTGTTATGGTTAACTATGGGCTGTGGTGGTTGACTAAGGTTTGGAGTGGTTAACTATGGGTGGTTGTGGATAACTAGGGTTGGTGTGAATAACTAGGGTTTGGCGTGAATAACTAGGGTTTGGTGGTAACAAGTGTGTACTTGGTGAATAAAGTATGATAATAAATATAGAATCCATGGTCGTGGAAAATGGGGTATTGGAGTCTCATAATATGGGATGAGACTTTTGGAGGATAAGAATAGTAGAAGTCAGTTATGCATGTCTGGGTGAAAGCTTTTGAATAAAATACTTAAGACATTAATCATTTAAAGTGAAAGATTATGGAGTCGGGTCTAGCCAATCCACCGGTTAGGAATAGTGGTTAGGGTTTTTACCCTATGCATGACCGATTCACCAGTTATAATAGTGGCTAGGGCAGGATTCCCTATAAGTGACCGATCCACCGGCTATAATAGTGGGGGATCTCGAGCTCAATAAACACAAACCAGAGTTTTTGTTAAGGCACATAAAAGATACTAATTACTTACAGTGGAATACTATGCGAGCAGGAACTAAACCGATCCACCAATAAGAAATAGTGGTTAGGATTTTACCCTATGTGTGACCGATCCACCAGTTATAATAGTGGTTAGGGCATGATGCCCTATAAGTGACCGAGCCACCGGCTAAAATAGTGGGAGGATCCTGTACTTGCATGGTTTAATAAAGAGCATGGTGTGAAATGAATATCAAAAAGAGATTATAATTTTCTAATCTGCACTAATTAGGCCTTTATGTGTGGGCTTGAATGTTCGTAAGCTGTATATTATCTTGCATGACTTCATGTATTATATGTGTTGGCTTGAATGCTCGTAAGCTGTATATTATCCTGCATGACTTTATGTACTTATATGTAGGCTTTAGTGCTCGGTTAGCTTGCTCAGTACATAGCGTACTGATCACCCTTTTTATGGGTGCTGCTCATTCCCACGAGCAGAAGGCCCGTCTGGCGTATTGCAGGTAGGAGATATGTTATTTGATGCTATTGATGTCCATGGGACGTCAATTAAGGGTGAGTGTTGAATTGGGCTGGATCAAGTCTTTGGAGTGGCGTGGCCGGTTTTTCCTTGATGAGATTGTTATCCCTTTTTCTCTTTTAGCTATGTTTGAATTTTAGAAACAATCTTAATGATTGTAGTTATCTTTCCATTTTAAAGAACTTCCTCTCGTATTTCGGATTATGTAATAACTCATGCGTACTCTGATTTTCGTATTTCTAAACTTTGGATTATGTATTGATATGAGTAGATAATAATCTTTTCTTAGCCCTAGCACTTGGTACTGGAACGGTAGGAGTGAACCAGTAACACCCCCAAAATTCACTACTGAAAATTTTCGTTTTATTAAAAGAAATAGCGGAAGAAAAATATAAAACGGTGAATTTCGGGGATATTACCGCCACACTTAGTACAGACTGGTTCACTCTTATTGTTCCAGTACCAAGTACTAAGGCTAAAGAACAAAATATCAATTGCTAGAAATTCAAACCATTTTTAAATCAAAGTAGCACAAGTAAACATTTTATAAGAATATATTCCACCAATGGCGGTTACAAGAACAAGGAATACATTTAAACCAGAAAGTAAAGGCAAAGGGAGAACCCTAAGAGTCCGGATAATCCTTACGCTCTTTCCCGTTGCCCACTTGAATAGCACCTGAAAAGACCTGTAAGAGACTATGCCCATTGAATAGGCAGGGGCCTCACGAATGGAACCCTTCAGTACTACGGTACTGAGTAACCCTTTAAAATCACACTTAAAGGCAGTCCCGCAATGCAACACATGAAGCAAAGCTACATATGTATATAACAAGATGTGTATATATAACATTCACATTAGATATCAATAGGTCGTTATGAACAATCGATACTTTCAGGCCTTAAACCATGTCATAGTGCAAAATCTATACATTCGGGCCTTAAGCCATTAGTCCATCATTATTCAATCAACTCTTATATTTTATATCCATGTGAGTGCGGGAACCCCACTATTATTTACCGGTGGACCGGTCATGCAGGGCAAAACTCTCCTGGCCACTATTATTCGTCAGTGGACCGGTCATGTAGGGTAAAACACTCCTGGCCACTATTATTCGCCGGTGGACCAATCTGGCCCCGACTCACTTGGTGTTCCACTATAAGTGATTAGTATTTTTCCATAACTTTATTCACATCCATGACTGATTTTATTGAGCTCGGGACCCCCACTATTACTGCCGATGGATCGGAATATATATCAACATCATCCAGGGCAACACGCTCCTGGGCCACTATTATATCCGATGGATCGGTATTCATAATCACTTACTAGGGCATCACGCTCCTAGGCCACTATTATATCCGGTGGATCGGTACTCATAATCACTTGCCAGGGTATCACGCTCCTGGGCCACTATTATAACCGGTAGATCAGTACTCAATATCATAAGTCATCTGGGCTCGGCTCATTAATCTTTCACTTTCATTATTAGTATTTTTCCTTTCTTTAATTAGAACAACAATTACATTTATTTGCCTCAGACGGGAGATCAAGAACCCGCGACACAAAGGTACATCGGTCGTACCGGTGCATACAAGCTACTCACTACCCTTCAACCATGAACCTAGGGACACAAAGGTACCCTCGTCATACTGGTGCATAAAGCTACTCAGTACCCTACCGACAAGGACACCTAATCCATAAGTATGCATACCCTCTAAATAGGTCCGTAGAGCTAGATAGAGTAAGATATAGGGCATGGTTGGGGCACAAAGGCACACCAGCAAATGCCAGAATAATCGTGGGCTAAACCACGTTTTTAGGGTAGCGACCCCTAAAGAGTCACCATTCCCGATCTCGAGGTCTTTCACTTTAAGTATTAGTGTCTTAATTAAGGTGATCACGAAAGGCACAATCAGATACTTATTTACTTTCGATTGTTCTTATATCATTAGTCATTTCTTATTCAGGCGGTTATCTAAGGTAACACAGAGAAATTATTAAGGCCTTCATAATCTCATCAAATTCCGAATTAGGATTCGTTCTCGTGATACTTACTAATTATCAAATACTCTTACCTTACTAATCAGCATTATTTGAGTCATATTATGAAATTCCACTATCACAACGACATGTTAGGTACAAATTACTCATTTACCCCTTACTTATATAATTGCTAAGTCATCCCTTCCTTACTTGACAAATTACCATATTACCCATCAGGTTGCATATTTGCTAAATTACCCCTTACTCGGTTTAGGTTACCAAGTTATTTCCTACACTTTTTAGATCATCATTCACCCCTCATAATTCCTACACTTATCATATTTCCCATTTGGTTAGTTAGATTACCACATTGCCCTTCTCCTTTGTTATAATTACTAATTTGCCCTTGAGTTGGATAAATTACCAAATTACCCTCCTCCATTATTATGATTGCCAATTTGCTCCTTTAGTTGGCTAAATAATTACCAATTTACCCTTTAGTCAGTTAAATTACCAAATTGCCCCTTTAGTTGGATAAATTACCAAATTGCCCTTCTTTATTATCATAATTACCATTTTACCCCTCTCAGTTATTATAATTGCCATTTTACCCTTTTCAATTATTATAAATCCCAAATACCCTTCTTCATAATTACGATTATTAATTTACCCTTCTTCATAATTATAATTACCAATTTACCCTTCTTCATAATTATAATTACCAATTTACCCTTCTCCATATTTATAATTATTAATTTGCCCTTCTCCATATTTATAATTATTAATTTACCCTTCTCCATTTCTATAATTACTATATTGCCCTTCTCCATTATTAAAATTACCATAATGCCCTTTTATTGGCTAATTTACCAAATTACCCATCTCTATTATCATAATTATCCAATTGCCCTTTTATAATTATAATTTAATTACCAATTTATCCTTCGTCGTTATCATTATTACCAAGTTACCCCTTACTCCTAAGTTTGCCATAAATATCCTTTTTATTTACAAAATTACCCTTCTACCCCTTACTTCTCAATTACCATTATATCCTTTTATTTACAAAATTACCACAATACCCTTTTACTTATAAAATTACCATAATACCCCTTTTGCTTTACAAATTACTATTTTACCATTTTACATCCAAAATTACCATTTTTATCTTTTCTTACAAAATTACCATTTTGCCATTCTTTTCCAAAATCACCATATTACCCTTTACTCCCAGAATTACCATAATACCCCTCTACTTATAAAATTACCATTCTTCCATTTACTTATAAAATTACCATTTTGCCCTTTTGCCTCCCAAATTACCACTTTACCCCCTTTGTTACACCACTTTTCTTAAAGTGACATTACCACATGGAATAATAATATTAACACTCCATTAACAATATCCAACTCCACCAACTATTATATTTTAACATAATACATATTAGCACCCACACATATTAGGCCATAATCTAGCACAAGGAATATTACTAAAATGTCCCTAAGTCTCACAATAATATTATTCATGCATAAATGGTCACAATAACATAAAATAACAAGGATAAGTACTTAACACTTTCATTAATAGCCAAACTCTTTCCCTAAGCAATGTTTCCACACATAGCACATAAACTAGCATACTTTCCTTTTATTTTAACCAATGCAAGCAATTATATATATTATATTAACCAACATATAACAAGCATAATAACGTATTAAAAATCCTTATGTGCTAACATACGTTTATCCATGCGTTTAAGTGGGGTTTAACTATTACCTTAGATCCCATAAAAATCGAATCTTACCGGTATCCCGGTTAAAGATTCAAGCTTTAAATAGCAAAATCAACACCTAAAAATAATATCAATAATTATTATATTAGAAGTAGGAATTTAAAAAGGATAAAACTTTATAAAAAAACTTAATTAATAACACACTTTATTTAACTATTAATATACCTCAATAATTAAACACAAAACTCCCAAAATAATGTGGATCTCACGCTGTATGAGCAGCGTGAGCCAAATGCAGGTTGGGATGGGGAAAATGGGTTGAAGGTAGGGGGTAGAAGGGAGGAAGGGGTGTTTTTCGGGTTGGGGTCTTTAGGCTAGGGAAGAAGGTAGACTTGGGTGGATTGGAGGCAAGGGAAGGGTGCAGGAGTGAAGAAGGGGTGTAGGTGGAGGCTGGGGATGGGGATGGGGATGGGTTGTTGGTGGCCAAGAGCGGCGGAGGCGGCGGTGGCGGCGAGGCAGCGAAGAGAGCGGAAAAATGGAGGGGTGTAGAGGATGGTTTCGGGAAAAGAAGGTGTGGGGGTGGTAGAGCAGGTTGCAGGGAGTTGAATGGTGGTTTGGGTGGCGGCAGAGGCGGCCGGACGGCGGCGAATGGTGGGGTTGCAGGTAGGCTGCCGAGAAGGGGGAAAATGGAGAGAAAAATAGGTGGGGAGGAAGAAGGGCTGCAGGATGGCTTGAGAGGGTGTATTGTGGTGGTGAGGGTGGTAGTAGAAGGTGGCAGGAGGCACTGAAGGCGGTGGGTGTGGCGGAGAAAGCGGCCAAAAATAGAGGGAGAAGAAAGGAGAGAAGAGGGAGGTCGGGCAAGGTTTTGAGCTCGAGAATTAGGGTAGAAAAAGGGCTGAAGAGGAGAAGAAAAAGAAGATGGAGGGTAGGGGGATAGGTGGCAAGTCAGTGGCAGGGGGTCGTAGGGTGGCAGGGAGAGGGTGACGAAGAGGAGGAAAGGGGAGCCATGCGGGATGGGGTGCATGGCTGCCCGATTCCAAAACTGTGAAAAAAAGACAGGAGAGAGAGAGAGAGAGAGAGAAAGAGTTGCAGGTGGTGGCAGTGGTTGTAGGAGGTGGCAGCGGGAGGCATTCAGGGCGGCAGACCTAGTGATGAAGACTAGTCGAGGCTGCTGGGTCGAGGCAGGTGGAGAAGAAGAAGAAAGAAAGGGAGAAGGGGTAGCAAGCCAGCGCAGGGGGGAAAAGGAGTTAGGCCGGCCTAGGAGCTGGGGAGAAAAGGAAAGAAAGAAAAGAGGGGGTGGAGCTCAGCTGCTGTGCTGGGGGAAATGAGAGGAGGAGAGGGAGTGGGCCGGAGGCCCAAGCGTAGGGGGAGGATTGGCTGGCCTGGCGAAGGAAAAAAAAAAGGGAAAAGAAAAGAAAGAAGAAAAAGGAGGAAAAAGGAGAAGGAAAAGGGAAAAAAAGAAAAGAGGGAAAAAGGAAAATGGGAAAATAAAATAATTTAATTTATAAAATAATAAAATGTAATATTTTGATAAATTATTTAATTCAATATAATTTAATATATTGGTTCAAAAAGGATAATTTTAGTAAAATATTAGTTAAAAAAATTATTTAAATAAAAATAATATGATAAAATAATAAAATATTTATTTTTAATTTATTAAATGCTCCTATCCAAATTTATATACTCGAAATCCATAAAATAATTAAACTAAATAATTTATAAAGTTAATTTATTTCAAATAAAAGCTATTTATTAAATTATAGGTTTTCTAAAATTTTGGGGGATTACAGAACCGATCTGGTACTAAGTGTGGCGGTAGCATCTCCAGAATTTACGGTTTTTAAATTTTGGGGCGTTACAATATGTGTTGCTCACAACAGAGAGAGAGAAGGGGGTGACGATGAGGAAAAAATTTCAACCAAGACCCATGAGCACAAGGCATAGGTGATGATGAGGGTAGGGTGTAGGTCAAGGAGGTATGACAACATAGTAGATGGCATGGTTGAGGGTAATGTTTCATACACAAAAAAAGGGTAGAAGAAATAAAAGATGGTCGGGCAGGGGAAGGAAAAATAAAAGAAAGGGAGAGGCAAAAAGGAAAAGGAAAAAAGGGAGGTAGGAAAATAAGGTGGGATTAGAATTAGGATTACAATAAAATAATTTAGATTAGGGTATTAGGACAAATTAACTATCAACAATCTAGGGTTAGGTTTAGGGTAAAAAAATATTAATAACCCAAAACAAAGATTAGGATAAGGTTAAGATTTAAGATTTGGGAGTTAGGGTAGTAAAAATATAATTTTTCCAATATTAAAATTAGGCTAATAGATTAATTACTCGAAATTCAATTAGCTAAATTTTGTAATATTGCATCACTACCCCCTTAAAAGAGGCTTATTCCTTGAAGTCAATAAGTCAAGGTTGGGAAAAAAGAGAAACGAGATGTATGGAAAGATCATATCGACAATTAAATCTACCAGAGTTCACACAATACTAGCAAGGATTGCCCCCTTTAAAAGAGGGAGAACCCCATATCCTAACACACCTGTGCTAAAAAGTTCAGAATTTGACTCACGTATGTCCTTCTTTGTCTCCCAGGTTACCTCCTCTGCTCCATGGTGACACCAAATAATCTTTAGGAATGAAACATGTCTAGTCCAGGTTTGGTGCACCTTAATGTTCAGAATCTACAATGGTACCTCCACATGGGATAAAGAGTCGACAAGATTGATCTCATCTGGTAGGATCATATGGGACAGATCTACAACGTATCTCCTCAACTAAGAGACATGGAAGACGTTATGAACCCAAGCTAACTCTAGTGGAAATTAGGTGTTATGCAACCTCACTAGCCCTATCAAGAATCTTATAAGGACCAATTTATCTCAGGCTTAGCTTACCCTTCTTACCAAATCCCTACACCCCTTTGGTGGGTGAACCCTCAATATAGCTCTATCCTCCTGGCTTAAATATGTCACTACGACGTCTCTAATCTATATAGTGTTTCTAGCAACTATAAGATACTCTTGTTTTGTCCTGGAACAACCAAACCTGTTGAGTCATCTCCTCAATTATCTCTGGTCTAAGTATAACAGTCTTGCTTATGTTGCTCCAATACAAGGGTGTTTGGCACTTGATCCATACATTGCCTCAAAAGTGTCATCTCTATAATAGCGTGATAACTGTTGTTGTATGAGAACTTAACCAAATATAGACAATCCACCTAACTACCTTTGAAGTCTAAAACAAAATCCCATAGCATATTCTTGAGTGTCTGAATCATCCTCTCAATATGCCCATCTATAGCTAGGTGGAATGCGATACTCATCCTCAATTTTACATGCATAGCCTCCAGCAACTTCCCCCAAAAGTGTGAAAAGAATATCATATATTACTTGGAGACTATGTTGGTAGGGATACCATGCCTACTCACCACAAATATCATATAAGTATTGGTCAACTAATCCATACTCTAAGTTGAATTCATCAGCACAAACACTACTGACCTAGTCAATATGTCAATGACAACCCAAATCGTATCACACCCACTATGAGTCCTCAGTAGCCCAATCACAAAATCTATTGAGATGAAGTCCCACTTCCATGCAAACTTCGCTACTTCTCACTTCACATAAGGCCACCAGTAGATATCTGTAGGTCTGTGTCCAACTTATCCACTCCTAGGTGGATAGAATATGGAGTATAGTGACCCTCCCCTAATATATGTCACTTCATATCAACAAGACTCTAAGGTACACAACAACGACCCCTACAGCAAATGCTACCATCTTCATAAAATTGGAAACCCTTAGCTCTACCATCATGTATCTTCTATCGAATCCTCTCAAGCCTAACATCCCCTTGTTTTCCCTCTCGAATCTCATCAAACACAGTCACTGTAATCATCAAGAAACTTATGTGGACCTCCAAATCACCATATTGAATAAACTCTATCCCCATCTCACCAAGATCCTCGAGAAAGTAATTAGACACCAGAAAAAACACTAAAAAAGTGTGATGTCTTCCTACTTAAGGAATCTACAACGACGTTAGTCTTATCCTCATGATAAGTGAAATTGATATCAAAGTCCTTTACCAATTCTAGATATCTCCTCTTCCTCATATTCAATTCCTTTTGAGTGAATATATACTTGAGGCTCTTATAGTCAATGAAGAATCTGCACTGAATCCCATATAAATAATGCCTCCAAATCTTCAACACAAAGACGACTACTGCCAACTCCAAATTATGTGCTGGGTAGTTTTTATCATGTTGCTTCAACTGATAAAAAGCGTAAGCTAATACCTTACCATGTTGCATCAGTATAAAACCTAGGTCATGCTTCAATGCATCATTGTAGACCATAAACCCGTCTGATACTAATAGTAGAGTCCAAACCTTCATTATTGTCAAACGTTGACTCCTAAAATGCTCATACACATACATCATCCCACTAAAATTATGACATTTCCTTAAGAAGGTTTGTTAAAGGATGAGATACCTTTGATAAGTTTTGAACAAAGAATCTATAGTAACCGACCAAGCCTAGACAAATATGAACCATATGGATGCTAATAAGTGCCTTCCAGTTGATGATAGCCAAAATCTTTACCGGATCCACAACGACTCTTCCTGTTGATACCACATGGCCCAAAATACAACCTCCCAAAGTTAAAACTCACACTTAGAGAGTTTGACATAAAACCTACGCTCTCTAAACAGTGACAGTATTTTATGAAGATGTTGCTCATGTTCCTCTCCAGTACAAGAATGTGCCAAAATATTGTTTATAAAAACCATGATAATCTGATCGATGAATAGAGGTGGCAATCGGGTCGGGCGGGGTCGGGTCATAACTGCTCAATTTGTTTGGTCGGGTCGGTTACGGGTCAGGTCATTTCGAGTCAATTTGTCGGGTCGTGTCGATTCTGGGTCGGGTCATTTTGGTTTCGGGTCATTTCGGGTCAATTTGTCAGGTCAGGTCGATTCTAGATCTGGTCGATTCCAGATCTGGTCATTTCGGTTCCGGGTCATTTCAAGTTAATTCGTCGGGTCGGGTTCGGGTTAAGAAAACTTGGATTCGAATCATTTCGGATTAACTTGACTGATAGGGTCGGGTTGGTTTCGGGTCATTTTCTAGTTCACATGAGTAGGTGACTTCAGCTCGTTCAGGTCATTTCATGTAATATGACAGGTTAGTCTTGCTATGTCTGAGTTGTTTCGAGTTAAGTTGATGAGTGGGGTCATTTCATACAATTTGACGGGTTGGATTCGATTAGTTACAGATTAACTTAATGGGTTGGGTCGGGTCGAGTTTTCACAGGTTGACACATATTCGAGTCCAGGAAATTATCATTTCATAAATCGTAAGTATTAGAGACACACAATCATAAGATTAATATTGCAGATAAAAGAATTAAAAATATCAAATGCGCTTTATTTTCACAAATAAATAGTAAAGATATTTATAAATTTTAATAATAAAAAATATTGTGCTTTGAATCAAACAAAGATATTTATCATTGATTATATTTATTTGATAATTTAAAATATTTAATGACTTAAAAAAAGATAATTTTAGAAAATAAAGATGATCAAAACAAGACTATACAATGTATAATTGTCATTTATTACATTGTATATATTAGATACAATCATAAGATTACTAGTAAAGATAAATGAAATAAGAATATTATATGTGTTTTTTATTATAAAGGTAAATAATAAAGATATTTATAAGTTCTAACAATATTATATTTGATTACTTAAAATATTTATAAATTTTACAAGTAAAAATATTAGATGTTTATCATATATTATATTTAATTGATTACTTAAAATATTTGATTACTTAAAAAAAGATCATTTTATAAAATAAAGGTGAGTATAAGAAAAATATACAATGTATAATTATCATTTATTACATTGTAAATATTAGACACAATCATAAGATTACTAGTTAAGATAAATGAAATAAGAATATTATATGTGTTTTATTTATACAAAGGTAAATAATAAAGATATTTAAAAGTTTTAAAAGTATTATATTTGATTGCTTTAAATATTTATAAATTTTACAAGTAAAAATATTAGATGTTTATCATATATTATATTTAATTGATTACTTAAAATATTTGATTACTTAAAAAAAGATCATTTTATAAAATAAAGGTGAGTATAAGAAAAATATACAATGTATAATTATCATTTATTACATTGTAAATATTAGACACAATCATAAGATTACTAGTTAAGATAAATGAAATAAGAATATTATATGTGTTTTATTTATACAAAGGTAAATAATAAAGATATTTAAAAGTTTTAAAAGTATTATATTTGATTGCTTTAAATATTTATAAATTTTACAAGTAAAAATATTAGATGTTTATCATATATTATATTTATTTGATTGCTTAAAATATTTGATTACTTAAAAAAGGATAATTTTATAAAATAAAGGTGAGCATAACAAAAATATACAATGTATAATTATCATTTATTACATTGTAAATATTAGATACAATCATAAGATTACTAGTAAAGATAAATGAACTAAGAATATTATATATCTTTTATTTTTACAAAGGTAAATAATAAAGATATTTATAAGTTTTAATAGTATTATATTTGATTGCTTTAAACATTTATAAATTTTACAAGTAAAAATATTAGATGTTTATCATATATTATATTTAATTGATTCCTTAAAATATTTGATTACTTAAAAAAAGATAATTTTATAAAATGAAGGTGAGTATAACAAGAATATACAATGTATAATTATCATTTATTACATTGTAAATATTAGATACAATCATAAGATTACTAGTAAAGATAAATGAACTAAGAATATTATATGTGTTTTATTTTTACAAATGTAAATAATAAAGATATTTATAAGGTTTAACAATATTATATTTGATTTCTTTAAATATTTATAAATTTTACAAGTAAAAATATTAGATGTTTATCATATATTATATTTAATTAATTACTTAAAATATTTGATTACTTAAAAAAAGATAATTTTATAAAATAAAGGTGAGCATAACAAGAATATACAATGTATAATTATCATTTATTACATTGTAAATATTAGATACAATCATAAGATTACTAGTAAAGATAAATGAAATAAGAATATTATATGTGTTTTATTAATTTCTCTACTTATATTTATTTTATTAATGTTATTATATTATATTTTTATTAATTTTAAATATTTTCATAAATTATTTATTATTATATATAAATTGATATAAATTAAAAATTAAATAATTTAAAATATAAATAATTAATATTATAATTAATAAAAATAATTCGATATTGTAAATTTGAAATTGATGAACGTAGAATACTAAATTATATTTAAAGTAAATTAATAAAATTAAAAGAAAAAATATAACTAAAACTTTAAATTTAGGATTGTAACGTGAGATACTCCTTATACGGTGTATAGTTATTGCTTATTGCATTTTGTGGGTGATAACTGATAAAGGACACTATTATGCTCTTCTATTAAGAGTTTCTTCAAATAGGTGGATTAGTGGATGTAATGGAACACTTTTTGAAAATTATTTTATAGGCTTACAACTGGATGTTTGCCTTTTTTATTTTAGTTATTTATTGATTAATAATATATCTTATTAGGATATCATTAATAAATATGAATGTCTAGGGATAAAATTATGAAAAATAAGTATAATTTATAAAATACTATATTTTTAAAAGCTTTAAATGAATAATAAAATATGTGTAATTTATTATTATTATAATATATTTTTATGTCTGATCGGGTTAATGTTGGGTCAGATCGGGTGAATGTCAGGTCGGGTCAACATTGGGTCGGGTCGGATCCGGTTTGGGTCGAAGCGAGTCGGGTTAATACTGGGTCGGGTCGGGTCAGGTTGCTATTAGGTCAGGTCAATGACGGGTCATAGGTTGGGATCGGGTCAGGTCGGGTTTATTTTTATCGGGTTAGTGTCGGGTCGAGTCAATGTCGGGTCGGGTCGGGTTGCTAAATTTTTCGGGTCTTATTAGGTCGGGTTTCGCTCGGGTCGGGTTGGGTTGGGTGGGTCGGGTCAACTTTTACCAACTCTATCGATGAATGACATAAAAATCCTTGTCATAAAGTCCATAAATACGGAAAGCACATTGGTGGGCCCAAAAGGCATCACCGTAAACTTGTAGTGCCAATACCATGTCTTAAAAGACGTATTCATGATGTCTGTCTCCACAATGCATAACTAATGATATCCGAACCTTAAGTCGATCTTCAAGAAGATCAAAGCACCCTGAAGCTGATCAAATAAATCATCAATCCTAGTAATTGGGTATCGGTTCTTCACCATCAACTGGTTCACACCTCAATAATATATGCATAAGTGATAACTCCAATCCTTATTCTTCATAAAAAAAAATTAAAAAAAATTGGTGCTCCCCATGGGGACACACTCAGGAAAATGTACCTATGAGCCAATATATCCTCCAACTGAGTCTTCAACTCCTACAACTCTACTGGTTTCATCCGGTAAGGTGCCTTTAAAATTGTCTCTGCCCCTGGTACTAACTTAATGGTGAAGTCTATCTCACACACCAATGACTTACCTAGTATCTTCTCTAGATATATATCAGGAAACTTTCGGGAAACAAAATTATCCTTTAATGCTAAGAAATCCATGTTCAACACTTGAACTCTGCAAAAATACATAAGGTAACCTCTCTGCACCAATGAATACCGCATATAGGCAAATATGACCTTCATCGTATGCCTAGGCTTGCATCTCCTATAGGAAACCCTAGCACCCTGAGGCCCCCACAACACAACTCATTCTTTTGCATAGTCTATCACCGCTTGTTATCTCTTAAACATATCCATCTCTAGGATCATGTGAAAGCCCTATAGATCTAACTCAACCAAGTTCACTAGGAATTCTACCCTTCCTATCTCCAAGTCCACGCTTGAGTAGATTTTAATGCAATCCAATCTATCCCCAGAAGGCAACATCACAGACATATATACACTAGCAGATGCAAACAATGAAACTCTAGTAATAAATGTAGTAGATAAAAACGACAAAGATGCTACCAAATCAAACAACATATAACCTGGTAATGAAAGGATGGAAAACATACTAGTGACCACATCTAGCCAATGATCATCCTCCACCTAGTTGATGACATTCATGTACTCGCTTGACTATCCTCCCTGGTATCCTCTAAGATACTCTCTAGCTCCCTCAATATGCCCTCCCTTATGAGGGAAAGGGTGAGACCCTTATGGTCTCTCCTTATCCTCCTTAGGTTGTACACTGGTTGGTGCAAATGCCCTCTACTATTTTTGTTACTACTATAGTGACTGGTAGGCTTGCTGCTAATATGCTTGCTGCTTAGGTACGAGTGTTTCCTATTATTGGAATTGACCCTGTTAATGATGGTACTCAAATGATCTATGGATCAATTGACCACATGCCCTACACACCATTAATCTCTCCTCAGATGATCCTAATTGTAGAAATGACACATGAAGCACCTCTGATATCTCGTAGATATACTCTGACCACCCGTCAAACCTTAGTATAAAAAATGACCACCGTGCGATTGGAATTAACCCCTTTGCTGGAACTCTAGAGTTCCAGGTCCCTAAAACTAGATCTAGCTTCTAGAACCCCGACTTCCTCTTACCTAGAATGGAATCCTACTCCTAAAACATGGTAGAGATAAAACATCCCCATTCATATAATATGGTCAATTCTTGGAAAGCCACGACACCCATCATCCTCTAGATGTTAAAATGAAATCCCTACTCAAACTAATACACCATAGTCGATTTGATAGCTACTTTCTCTGGTGAAAAAATCAACAACTCTGTGAACCGCGTGTGGTATTGCCTCACCATCATGTTTTCCTATATCAACTACACGAACTTCTCTAACTTATCCTTCTTAAGACTCTCAAGGTAAATCTTAGTAAAAATTAGGGTCCTCTAAGGACATTCTTGGTCCTCCCTACGCATAATGACTTACCCACTAGGTGCTTTTGGCTCCTCAAAGAAAGAAAACTACAATGATTTCCTTCCAAGCAGGTGGACAATCAATTGTATCGCATGTCCTATCCATATCTCAAATCCATCCCTCTAAGATGGCTGAGTCCTCATCACAGGCACAAATAAGTGGGTGATGTCCTATAATCCTCTAAAGTCAGTCCTCTCTGATACCCTCCTAAGGGTAATAAGGAGGCGAAGGTGACAACTGAGGCTAAGGCGGCGGCGGTGAATGTCTAATGAACTTAATGAAGGCCTCAAAAGCCTCATCCAAAAATCTAACATGACCATTAAGGGCCATGGTGAGCTAGTTGTAAGACAAAAAATGTGTTAGGATAATTGTTCCTAGCTTACTAGTACACATTGTACAGAAGCACATTAAAAAGCCACCTAGGCTACACGTTCTCGATTCCATACAAGTTAATACAGGTTATCAAAAAATTAAGTTCTTAAAAACATAAAATAGATCAATAAAATTAGATGAGGGATCATTTGAAAAGCAACTTTTTGAAATCAAAACACAACAATCAAAACCAAAGCTTTAATACAACTTGTAACACCCAAAAAATTTACTACTAAAATTTATTATTTTTAGCGAAAGCATGATACCAAAATTTATTACTGAAAATTTTTGTTTTACAGCAAAAGTTTATAACCAAAATGCCTAGTGTTATTACCGAAATCGATGTAAGCCTAGATTACCATACCATCCTCACATCAATCACAAGGTTAAAACCATTACAAGTAAAACAGAGTAATCAGAAATAAGAGGAGCTTTATAATATAAATATGAGTTGGAGATTATCTTCGAGTACAATATCCAAGATACAGACAAAAAGGATACCATGGATCAAAGAGTCTAAAAAGATATCTAGATCAAATAACATCTGAATAACATGACTCTTCACCCAAACACCCAGTACAGATAAAGGTCACTCTTCCCCATATAATGCATCAAAGGCAGCGAAATCATCAACTAGGTCCTCAAAGACCTACACAAAACTATTAGGGTCTTCTACTTGTGGAAATGAGTAGTACCCATACAAAGAATTATCAATACACTATGTATTGAGTAAGGTAACAATACAATCAAGTAAGAGATACAGGTAATTCCATGCATTCCAAAATAGGAAGTCAAACACCCATGCGAATACATAAAATAATACAAGATAGTTATTGATCTAGATCTCATTATTTCAAATAACATAAGCCATTCTTTTATTTACGTTAAGTTTAGGGATCCCACTATTCTCTACTGATGGAACGGTTACCAATATATATACAACCCCGGGACAGAATGCTCCTGGCCACTATTCTTGACCGATGGAATGGATGGGTACAACTGGTTCTGACTCACGTAGTATTCCACTTTATATGTTTAGTGGCTTATCGATGGTTATAATCATTCTCGCAATTTATTTTAAATTGAGTTCAGGGACCCCACTATTCTCAACCGGTGGAACAATTATTCCACCCCAGGGCAAAATGCTCCTAACTGGAGATGGCAATTTTCCCCGCGGGTTCGGGGCCCCGTCGGGGATTCCCCGTTCGGGTTCGGGTTCAAGGAGAGAATTCGGGGATCGGGTTCGGGTTCGGGCATTTTTTCGGGGACGGGGTGGGGACGGGTTTGGGGTCCCCATCCCCGAACCAGCCCCAAAATTGTTTTTATATATATTTTTATATAATTATATATATATATATATATATAATATATATAATTTTTTATAGAATATAAATTAAAAATATAATATAAAAAATTAGTTTGAGGACCAGGGATGAGATCGGGGATAGGGTCAGGTTTTATGAACGGGGAATAAATCAGGAATTAAAAATAGATCGGGGATCGGGTCGGGGAATCCCGATAAAAAAATATCGGGGATCGGGTCGGGTTCAGGGATTATTTTCCTTATTGGATTCGGGGATGGGGATGGGGTCCCCGTCCCCGACCCGCCCCGTTGCCATCCCTACTCCTAACCACTATTCTTACTAGTGGAATGGTTAGTAATATACATTCTTAGGGTAAAACGCTCCCAGCTAATGTTCTCATACGGTGGAACGGACATATACAACTGGTCCTAACTTTAAATGATTAATATCTTATTTGTGATTGGTTTATGAGTAAAAAACATACTTAAGGTAAGCAAGACATTAACATACAGATAACAAGGCCTTTCTCAAAGATTAACATGCTTATTTTCCCCCAAAAACACTAATTTCACACTTTAGGCATAACTCCTCCCATATTGATCATTTACCCACCATATTTAGTATATCTTCCATAAATATTATTGTTATTAATATAACCAAAACTCAAAGTATAACTCCCATGTCTCACACATGCAACAATAGCCCTATCTCAGAAGTTATTATTCACAAGGCTCCCAAAATCCTAATTTCACAAGTAAGTCATAAGTTTCCCCATAAGGCTCATATAATTACCAAATTCAATATAAATCCCTAAAATACCAATATTGACAACATATCCAAATTTCATGGCCTAAATCTTACATTTTACACATGTGATAATAACATTACAGTTATGATTACTATTCCCAAATTAGGTTATTTTCTCATTTGAAGAACCTATGGCATTCATAATCACTCCCAAACACTTCACATGATATTAATAGCATATTATAATCCATCTAACATTTTTAAAATACCAAATTTCCATATTGACCCATATTAACCAAAATGCAGTTAAAGATAGTTGATAGCCCTTATTTTACGAAAAGCTTATATTTTTTATATCATTATTTCCCACTTAGCATGCTCCATTAGGCCCATATTATTCTTCCACACTTTATACTCATCCACAAAAATTACAACTTAGCATAACAACATCATATCAGCACTGCTTTTGTCATTCTTACTCTTTTCTAGCATATAATTCAAATTATCATAACATATCATTAACAACCTGCACCTAACAATATAATAACAACATCATGATAATACACATATCCATTCAAATATTTAACGCAAATCCCTAAACATCGACTGGTATCCTTACTGAAAGGCCTCCGGTCTCTAAGCATGCTTATCTTATTTTGGCTCTTTGAGCACTCCCAGTAATTCACCTAAGAACAATTAGCAAAACCACAATTACCAAATTAATATTTAATAGATAAAATAATATTAATATTATTAAAATATTATTTTTCTAAAATCACCAAAATACCCTTACTGTTTTAATATAGGCACCCAAAAATTTTAAACCCAAAACCCCTCCCTCCTTACGCTGCATATGCTGACCCAAAACCAAAATGCCAAGGCATCCGACGAAACCACCAAACTAAATCGAGGGCTCCTACCTCGTCTCTAAGGTAACTAACCCTAAAGAGCAACTGTTCCCAAATCTAGAGGTCTTCCACTTTAAATATTAATATCTTAATAAAGTGATCATAAAATATCACATAATGCGCAAAGGTTCTAATTCCATACTTAACCATTTTTCTTTTATTTTCAATTATTCAAGTTGACCATAAGGTCAACAGTCCAAACCAAAATCAAAGTTAAAACTAAGGTCAACTTAGGAATCCATTAAGGTCATCCTAGTCCAATTATTCACACTTTTAGGTATAATAAGTCATAAATGACCAAAATTCCCTTATATGTTATTTACTCAATAATTTTCCACTTTAATACCAATTGTTATTAGAAATAAGAAAAATTCATGGTATGACTAAATAACATTAAAATAGGTACATTAATATAAAATTTCAATTCTATAAATTTTTAGAAGTGATAAAAATACCATTTTTCCCCTAAAATACAATTAAGTTCATTTAGCACATAAAATCGTAATCATGCATAATTTTTTTTAAAGCAAAAGAATTTTATTGCTAGGATGAGAGAAGTGTGTTACAAGCTAGAGACCAAAAAGCATCAACTACATGAATCCTACAACTAAACTTAGAGTTCCTATGACCATATAAACATCTACGAGACACACCTGTGGCAATGGACTTAATAAGAGTGTTCCAATTACAAGAAGTATTGTTAAAAATGGTGTTGTTTCTAGCCTTCCATATCTCATAGATAGCTGTGACAAGTAAACCTATTAAAAGGATCATTTTTGTCCTCGGTCAACCATGATTGAAACTGAAATCTTTAAGCAGTATGTTCCAATTAATGGATGTTTGCCTGAGTCTCTTGAGACAACAAATTGTGTGAACAATGACCCCCATTGCTGAGAGTTGTACAAATAGATGAGAAATGGATTCTTGATTATCACATAAGGTACATTGTTAGTCTGCCATAGGGATTACTAAGGCGATCCTTTGTGGTCCAACACCCTGTTGCAGCTAACCAAGAAATAAATTGATGACTGGGGGCTGCAGGGTTTTGCCAAATTGTTTTCCACCAAACACATCTCAGGCATTTTAGCCTTAACTCTGAATATACCTTTTGAATACTATAAGTTGTGTCCTATGGGAGTTTAGAAAAAATAGGATGACGAGTATTCCTTAAGCTCAGGATGATCCTCAAAGGCCAAGATACAGCAGCAGGTATATCAATGTCCCAGGCAGAACTTTGTTTGATAAATCTACTATGGATCCATTTGATCCATAATGTGTCTTTTTCTGAGTAAGGTGCCACAGGTGTTTTCCAAGAGCAACAGTGTTCCAGATGTTGATATCAATTAAACCAAGGCCACCTTCATTCTTGGGCAGGCATCAAGAATTATAGGAAACTGGAGCTTTATGGGACATGGAAGTGTTGCCAGTCCATAAGAAAGAACGATAGGCAGAAATAAGATAATTAAGGACCTTCTTGGGTCAAAGGAACACCTAACTCTACATTTGGATACCAAAAATAACTAATTTAATCAATTGGAGTCTTCCAGTATATGATAGCAGTTTGGTTTCCCAATGATTCATTCTATGCATAACTTTATCCATAAGAGTGACCATATGGTGAGCATTAAGTCATGTATCCCCAACAGGTACCCCCAAATATTTAAGAGGCAAAGAACCTTGTGAAAATTTTAAAAATTGCAAGATGTGCTCTTTGATCTGCTGCAGGATGTGCTCTTTGATCTGTTATAATACACCTCCAAATAAAATAGAGCTCTTATGAGGGCTAATGGTCAAACCAGAAAGGTTTGTAAATATATGGAACTTCTACATAAGGCTTTGGATAGATTGTATATCCCCGTGACAGAAAAGCAGCATATCATCTGCAAAAGATAGGTTGACAATTTTCAATTTCTTGCACTGAGGATATCCCTTAAAACTTGGTTCTTGCCACAAAGTCTTCATCATGCAGTTGAAATATTCCATAATAATAACAAATAGATAAGGGGAGAGGGGGTCTCCTTGCCTTAGACCTCTCTTCCCTTGAATGGGATCCAGCAGGGTGCCATTTATGGCAATGGAATATTTCACACTAGAAACACATACCATAATAACTTTAACAAGATGGGGAGGAAACTGAAATGCTAATTATTTTAACACAAACAACACTACTTTAATATGTTATCATACATATATTTAAAATACATAAATTTAACATACCATTGCATAAAAATACACGGTCACACACTTAGAGAAATTAATAACAATACATGGCGCATACATACTTTTTTATGAGATTACAAGAAAGCATAAATTGCATTTAAGCATAACATAAGAAACTCCAAACATGCTATCACATGATTTTTATATATTTAGTAGGAGCATATGGGTTACCTCTTTCCAACCACAAATAGCAAAATAACACAAAGATTCTCCAAAAGAATATCAACGCCTTCGAAAGATGGAGACACAAGAGGAGAAGACAAAAGATGACAACTTCACAATTTAACCAAAAATCTAACCTTTTTTACTTATTTAAAAATAGATAAAGGTTAGATATAAGGAAATGTAGATGTGAAAACGAGAGAATAAGGAGAAAGAGAGGAGGATGGGTCTTGGTTATAAGCTCATCAAAGATTAAGAACACTTGGCAAAAATAACCAAAATGAAGAGAGAGGTGGGAGCAACCAAGAAGAGAAAAGGAGAGAAATGCTTAATGAAAACAAAGCAAGACAATTGGGGTATAAATAGGGGATGGATGAACCAAAAATCTGCAACCACAAGAGGAGGGAGAGGTAGCTTGTTTAACACTTGAATGATAAAGGACAAGGTGGTGGAGTGTATTTAGGTTTAATGAATTTATGAAAACCAATAAATCAACCAAGGGATGGGGGAGGTGATGGTGTTTAGTTCCAAAGGTCAGATTTAAGTATGGGGAATACAAGTGAAGAAGATTGAGTGCAAGAAAAACTAAAGTAACACAACTAACATAGGTAGAAAGTGTATGAAAGTGACTTTGGCTCAAAATTTGGTTGAATGAATAAGACAATGGTCAACTTGATACAAAATATGATCATGGAAGTGTAGGGAAGTAATTTCATACATGAATAGTAATTTTAGGATTTATATATTTTTTAGTGGTGGAAAGATCAATAAAGAGGATAAAATTAATAAAATAGCAAAAAAGCTTATAAAATTACGAAAATTTATGAAAACCCTTAAAATAATATTCTAAACTCACGTGTAAAATTTTATGAATTTATAACAAGATTTGATATATAAAATATTGAATTGATGGTTAACTAACAAGCTTACAAGGTAATTACTAACATAAATACCAAAACTATTCCTAATCTTATTTACTCATTTAAAACCTAAATATAATTTTTCATAATTATTAACACAATATGATATGATATTTAGCTATCATACCTTAATATATAAAATTCAAAAGGGATAGCAAACACAAATACAATTAAACCAGAATTTCTAGATTTACATTTAAATGCATTTAAGACCTAAATACAATTTTATAAGAATATTTTACAAGATTTAACTTAAAATTTCACATATATAAATAGTATTTTACAAGGAAAGTGCGTCTAGCTGCAAAATCGCAATCACTACAAAATCACCCAAAACAATCTTGAGGCTATAAAATATTTTACAATCATTTATGTAATTAAGTACACATAACTAGAACTAGTTAAAAATAGGGTATTGCAAGATATCTTCAGGCTTAGAAAATTTGGATAGTTAAGACTAAACAGATGACTTCTGGATGTTTAAGCAGATACTAATGACTCAATATGTGGGACTGCCAGCCTTAAATAGTTATCTCTAATGGTAAATTCTAGGTCAGTAGCATGTATCAGCACATGAGATTTAAAGCAACGCAAGTCTCTTGGTTCCAGCTAGTGTGGTGTCATGCTAGCTTGCCAAGACAAAAGATCATTACCTAGATGGTGTGCCAAGAAGGCTTTGCTATGAAAGAAAAAACGCATAAATGGGGAGTTATTACAAATGCTGATTGTGAAGTTTGTCTTGATGGAGTTGAAGGCATGTCCCATCTCTTTGTTCACTGCGTGGTGGCCAAGAAATTCTAGAGGAAACATGTTAATGGCTACTCTTTCCCCATTACTTGACTACATGGGAAACCTGCCTTAGTTGGATGATTCATCTCACTAAGAAAGATCAAGTTAGAGCTCGGGTTTGGAAGATTGTGTTTAATGTAGTACTTTATAAGCTATGGCAGAATCATAATGGTGTGGTGTTCCAACAGAAAAAAAGACTAATTGACAACATGTTTTATCAGATGTGTGGCTGCATCTTTTACTAGATATATTGGGGTAAATCTAAGAAACTAGCTTAGTACTTGAAGCACTTAGATCACTAGTGATGTTTCGTAGTAGTTGTAAGAACCTTTGTGTGGTTGTAACTTTTTGGCAGTGCAAACGTGATTATGTGTTGTAATGATTTTGCTCATTTGGTAAAAAAAAGGTTAATTAATTACCCAAAAAAAACTTTAACTCTAACACTATCACTATCACGCACCGCAAAATAAAATTCAAATTATGCAAACGAAAGTTGAACCTTCATGTTTCTACCGCACATTGATTGCACTAACCATCTGTCTACCACGATTTTGGTCACCTTAGTTTGTCTTTTACAAATATAATTTTTTTGGGAGGGGAGGGGGGTTGTGGGTGTTCTAGCTTTTAACTCCAACTCATGGTTAATTTTACTTACATAGATATAAAATACATCATAGGATGCACATATTATATATGAGAGGGTTCATCATAAACCTCACTTTTATAAAAATAATTCCCTATCACAACACTTGCTTGGTTTGAAGATAAAAATTACCAATCATTATTTAAAGAAATGTTGTTATATATTTTAGTGATAAATTTTAATTATTATTTTGTCTGAAGTATAATATAGTATGATACAAAAATATAATTATTATATTTGTATTAAAAATATATTTATAATTCTTTAATTAAATTTTTATTATGTATATTTAAAGATAATAATAGTTAAATTTTATTTTTAAAATAATTAGCGAGAATATTTTGAATGCGGAGTCCATATATGCCCTCCCTTCATGTATATATCATCTGAAGTAAACCTCAATGATTACAATTTCAATGTAAATATTAATGTGAATCTTTAATCTTTATGACACTATTCCTAGCTAGCTAAATCTGTGCAACGGATACCTAAAGCTGGCAATGCTGCAGCTAACTAAGAGACGGATGTGCAAAGACGACTCACAGGTCATTAATTAATCTTGAGAACTATTTGATTCATCGGAACTAGTTTGATCTCGGGCATCGTCCAAAAGCGGATCGTTCTCACGTAATAGCGTTGTGATATTAAGCACAGTGAACAAGAGAAGCGCTAGGAAAACCACAACTGAGAGAGCTGAAAGCGAGAGCATTAGTCCGGGCGCTCCGTGTCCTTTCACTTCGACCGCATATTCTGCTGAAGCAATAGCCAGGAAAGTTAATGGGAACGAGAACGCCCACCATGCAACGTTGAATTTCATCACTGATTTCCTGAACAGAGCCGGTCTGCAGATCTGCGGATTCACATATATATGTTGTACGTAAGTAATCAGTAGCACAAACATACAGCCCATATACAGGGCTTAGCTATCCTAAATTTTAGGCCATATATATATATAAATATATATAAATCAGATTTCTTGTTAGCTAGCTACTTTAGACATGCATAGCTAGGGATGGAATCAAATTAGTTACGTACCAATACCGCAAAGAGGAAAAGAGAAAGGTAGAAGAGCATCTTCGAAGCGGTGTCAAAAGATCCAGAGATGGACCTCCAAGCCAAGCTAGCCATGCCGGGGACAGCAAAGAATAAGAACAAAACAGGCTGAAGCAACACCGGAAGTCGATTTTGAGCCGCTAATCTCTGATATAAGATAACATAAAGCACCAAATAATGTACCAACGCTACCGAAAAAAGGAAAACAGCAGCCTCTTTCCAACCCATCTTAGCTGCTGCCCTAGCTGCAATCAAATTTCCCACGAGCGTAACCTGGCTTGTCGGGTTAGCAGCCAACGACAAGTGCCTTCTTTCAGTAGTGAACCACTGACCGTAGATCTTTATGTCGAGTGCAAGAATCGGGACAGAGAAAAGCCACCAAAGAACAAGGTAAGAAGCAGTCTTTGGAGCAACAAAAATGGGTGCTGATTGAAGTAGGATAAGCCATGAAGCCCAAGGGGCAAAGAGGTAGTTCCTGCCGACATGGTGAGAGTACTCTGCTTTCACTAGATCAAAGTGTAGGATGCATTTAAGGAAGTAGAAGAAGGAGAGGGAAACAAGGAAAAAGAGTGACAGACACCAGAGAAAGATGAAAGCGGTCGATGGGAAGAGATCAAAGACATGAAAAAATAGTCTGCCGTCTGAGTCACCCTTAGAAGGTTGGCTAAGTATTTTCCATAAAAGTGCTTGGGCTCCTAGAGAAAGACTTATTCTGAAATAACCGGCATGGATCCTAGCCAACATCGAGGACCAGGAGGAAAGTGAGGGGGAGGTCGGGGCGGGTGGTTGTTTTTCATGATCCATAGGGGCAGTGTCTAGCGCCATGGTGGAAGAAGTAAGAATAACTAAATGAGTTGGGCGTTTCTGCTGTTGTTGGCGGCTTAGGTGATGTTGTGTTGTTTCTACTGAACTCATATTTTGGTGCGTGCTGTGTGGTATTAGGCTCCTCATTTTTTGTACACTCTAATGTACCAAAAGATATATAGTTCAAAAGGCCATATGATCAGATCTGTGGGATTTCATCTACTCCCGAAAATATGTGTTTATATAAAGCTTAGAGGTAATTACCAAGGGCGGGCGTAACAGATGAAATCTCGAAATTTTCAGGATGTGACCTTCAACTTGTCGTTGAGGGTGAAGAAATCAAGTCATTTTCTATCTGTTTGAATTGATATCAGTGTTAACGACTAGAAAGTGAAAGGCTACACTTAAAAAGACTACTGGTTGCAGTTTGGGAAGATTGTTATTATGGTTGGATGCCAACTTTTGTTGTCCATTTATTTTATTTATTTCATTTAAAAAGTAAACTTTCTAAACTTAATATAATTTTCAAATACTTACAACTGAAAGTTACGATCGGGACCAAAAATGCCTTCCCACCGCCGCCGCCGCAGAGCCTTAGGGGACATAGGTAGGGAGAGAAAGCTCCTGTGCTGTGTAGGTAATAAACATTATGTGGACACAAATTCTGATTCTTTCTGAGGATCAAGTGGCCAAGCGCTAGTCACCGAGGCATACGGATTCAATGCTCTTTTCCATTTATAAACTAAACAAAACATTTTGCTCTATAATTAGCCTTTTCCTGGCAGATTATTAGAGGCTACATAGTCGGTCGTGACGTTATATGAAGGCAACTTCAAAGAAATTAATATCCTTTCTAGTATTAAAATAGTCTCGGATGCATTAAACCACTGTTGTATTAGTTGGGCGCAGATGGTTGAAATTGCTTTATTCTTATTTTTAGAATTTTTGTTCCGAGATAAATAAAAAGAATGAAAAATGTCTGCATGGCAAACATGAAAAACTCTTATGCTCCTTTCAAACATCAACTGGCACTACCACGGAAAGGAGTTTTAATAACGGTTATTTTATAGTTTTAATAACGGTTTTCAACCGTTATTGAATCGCCCGTTATTAAATCTTTAATAACGGTTCATAACCGTCATGAAAAATACACAAAAACCCGCGAATATGTGTGTAAACTTCATATTTAATAACGGTTTTTACTTAAAAACCGTTATTAAAACTCCAGTTTTTAATAACGGTTCTGATGAAAACCGTTATTAAAACGTAGGTTTTAATAACGGTTCTTCTAAAACCGTTATTAAAACGTTTTAATAACGGTTTTCATCAGAACCGTTATTAAAACTCCAGTTTTTAATAACGGTTTTTATAAGAACCGTTATTAAAACTCCACTTTTTTTTTGCAGTTTTGTTCCTGCCCACATACACAGTTACCAAATATGCAATGTAAAACAACATCAATTCATACCAAATCTGCAATCACACCATAATTTCAATCAATCTATAATTGGTATGCATGTCTCAATACACCAACTATACTTAGCAATAAAATTACTGGACATACCACAACTTGGTAGCTCTACATCCCAAAGTAAAGAGTTCACAGATCTAGGCTGGTAGACGAAATACAAACCTAAAAATGCATGTAGAATATATAGATCGCTACCAAATGAATGAGTGCACGTGCTTGGCCTCTAACTTCATCAATTTCATCAACATTATATTGCTGGCCTCGTGCATAGTCATCGGTGAAAAACTACAACACCCATGTTTCAATTAATATACAGTTAGCCATTAGGTATGTCATGATTCATTAATAGAAAAATATGAAAAAGCAAACATACATGGCTTGGATCTATGTTGACCAATCTATTCTAGACTATAAGATCCATTACTCGTCTTCTTCACTTGAACCCTTAAAAACTTCAATTCCATCATCATCATCTAAGTTCCTTTGTCTAGAAGATCTTCAATTTTGGAGGTACCTATAGCTCTTATCTCATCCATAATTACAATAGAGGATAAAGAGATAAAAAATAGAGGAAAAACAATTCTGATAAAAGTAAAAACTAAAATAAATGAAAACATGTATTACCCTACATACAAAATAATACAAAGGTAGGCAACATATGTTACCACTATAATCAAGAGGTTATATAACACCATCATACCCTAAATTTAGAGGCCAAAATGGCCTTTTTTGGGCTCCGATATTGCCCAAACCGGCTCCGCCGATTTTTCACGTCGTAGATCTCGAAAAAATACCCAAAATAGCCTACTAGATCACCTAAATCCGAGGTCACATGAAAAAGTTATGACCCTCCAAAGTTTACAGTTGAAAAAGTTATCTCATCTAGCTTTAAATAACCTCAATAATGTCTTCTCTTTTGTTTATTATGGTTTCAGCCAACACATTTTCGAAGGTGAGAATGTTGACATGCATTTATATAAGTAGATAAAAAGTTACGAGAGGAAGAACAAACACATACATAAAGTGAGCTAGCTACAAACACGACGGTAAGAATGTTGAGAGAGGCAAGGGCTTCAAACACGATGGAGGATGAAGGTGCAAGTGCCGGCTAGCTTCGGAACAATGGCAGAGGCGTGGTGGAGAGTTGGCGGTGCGAGGGTTTCCTTTACTTGAGAGGAGCCTGGTGGTGCACGGTGTGGCGGTGCGAGGGTTTGCAAGGAGAAGGAAGGAGAGCAAGAGAACGAAAGTGCAGAGAGTCTGAAAATTTTGGCACGAAACAGAACCGAGCGAAATAAAAGTTTGATTTTGGGGTTTTAATAACGGTTCCTGAGAGAACCGTTATTAAAACATCTTTTAATAACGGTTCCTGAGAGAACCGTTATTAAAACATCTTTTAATAACGGTTCTTCCAGGAACCGTCATTAAAAGCTTCTGACTTTTGACAACGGTTCTAATATGAACCGTTATTAAATCCTCTTTTAATAATGGTTTATATAAAACCGTTATTAAAACATCCGTCCAAATTTTAACGTTGCCCTTTTAATAACGGTTTTTAACTAGAACCGTTATCAAAACTTCCCGTCGATTAATTTTCACGCGTTTGACAACGGTTTTCGAACTACCGTTATTAATGTCTCGTTATTATTTCCCGTTTTTGTAGTAGTGTGGTGCCGTGGAACTACAACTTACGGAGTAAGTCATATGGTTCTTTAATTTCATGATTTAAGACTCTATGTAGTGTGAGGATTGTCGATCGATTTACAAAAGCAATCAACATATCAAGACTTGTAGGAAAAATAAAGGAAATAAGGATTCGCAATTTATGTGGTTTATCCAATTTGTGATACGTCCATCAACGACATAAATTTCACTTTGAAGAATCCTAGTGTATGCAAAAAATAAAAAAAATAAAATAAAAATCTTGGTCATTGTTTACCTAAACATATACTGGCATCTCCAAATCATCCCCTAATATCATGTACAAATTGGCATCAAATTTGGATTTTACTTTTCTTTCACCATCAATTTGATCCATTAAAAACTTGGACGTTGTTTACCTTAGCTAGATCAAAGTGGATAAATCAAAGTAAGAATTCCCTTTTATCAAGGAAGTTATTCTCGACTTGGATTAAGTATGTAATGGCAAACAAGTAGAGATCAGCACTCTATCTATATACAATAACAACGCAGATGAGTGATGAAGCACTTTTGGTTAAATTCTTAGAGCATCCCCAGTAGGGGAACCCCAAACTCAAATTTGGGGTCCTCAAATTTGAGGCTATGATTGAAGGAGAAAAATCTTTTAACTCAAACTTTGGGTTACCTCAAAATTTTGAGGAACCCCAATATCATAAAGGCTACGGAAAAAATCAGTTAAAAAGAACATTGGGACGCATGTGTAGCAGAATAAAATATTTAATATTTGTTCTGGGCGATTGTGAGCCACACGCCCGTCTAATGCGCGTGTGTGTGGTTCACGCGCCAGGCAGGGTCTATTGCTGCTGTTGTTCGCGTACCGACGAAACTTATTTTTGATACTTTTTTGTACTTTTTTAGCCTGAATATTACCGTTATAACCAATTTTTTTTAACATATTAACAAAAATTATGACCGTTAATAATAACGGTAAAATTTTTTTTAATCTATAAATACATTATTTTTTGCCCATATTTTCATAGCATCTATTCCACCTCTCTTTCTCATATTCATTTCTCTACATAATTAATCTTATTCATTTCTCTAGTTATTAATATTTTATAAATTTCTCTTATCATATTTATTTTATTAATGATTAATTTCTCATCTTCTAATTAATTTTTTAATTTCTCTAGTTATATTTTTGTTATTAATTTCTGTACTTATATTTATTGTATTCATTTATCTTCAATAATTCTCAAGATATATTTATTTGGTTAATTTTTCTAGTTATATTGATTTTATTAATTTAAGTACATATATTTATTTTATTAGTTTCTCTATTTACTTTTATTTTATTAATTTCTATACTTATATTTTTTATTAATTTCTTGCATTATATTTATTTTATTAATTTCTCTACTTATATTTAATTTTCAAAAATGAATCCTACTATATTTAATTTTTTGAATCTTTTGGATAATCCAAATGATTCAAACTCAAAAGAACTTCTAGACCAAAATATCCAAAATTCACAAAATTATCCGAATATAAATTCCCCAAATGTCTAAAATTTGGAATATCCACGAAATTTAAATTTTTCAAGTATGCAATATTATCAAAATGATGCCAATTTCCAATTATTTCAACCTCCAAACACCACTATTCCATTTGATTGTAATTTTCCAAATATTCAAAATTCTCCTCAACATGATTTCAATTCTCTGTTAACCGCATCTCTTGAGGATTCTGAATTTTTAAAATTTTTCACGCAAAATTAGTTCAAAAAAAAGATGCGGGTTGAATCTCCCAATGAGTTTGGAAGTCGAGCATATAGTAAATGGATGGATAAAGAAGAAGAAATTATATTCAGTGGATGGATATATTTTTTCGAGGATTCAGTTAAGGGGAACGAGCAAAAATGTAAGGATTTTTGGAAAAAAAAATTGGCATACTTTGAAGAATATCGTGGCGGAGGACTACATAGAACTCTAAAGAAGGTAATGAGTCAATTTTCTTACGTAAATAAAAATGTTAATTGATTTATTAGTTATTATAGTCATATCTGTCAACGTAATCAAAGTGGTGTTAGCGAAATAGATGTAATTAGAGATACACACAAAGAATATAGAACGAGGTACAATAGCCCATTTAGTAGTGAACATGTATGGAAACTTGTAAAAAAAATATCCAAAATGGATGGTAATGAATGAGGGTACAATTGGGCAAGCTTCTACATCAAAGCGTACAAAGGTTTCAACTTCAGGTGCATACAATGATTCATCTACCTTCGATACTTGAGAGATGGAATTTCCATTGGAGCGACCTATGGGGCAAAAAGCAGCAAAGCGGAAAGAGAGGGGAAAGGCAAAAGAAAGTATACAAGACGAAGGATCAAATATCGACGGGCTGTTGGAAATTGCTAGAAAACGGAATGCGATATTAGAAAAAATGGCAAAAGATAGGTAAAGTTATAAGGCTGAACGAAGGAGATTAAAGGAAAAATAATTCGACATGGCTATAATTTGTCGTGACACATCAAATATGACTGAGAAAGAAAAAGCAGATCATCAGATCTTGTATGATGCAACAATGAGAAGAATGATGGAGAATCCTTAACTCTACTATTTTGATGTAATATTTTCGTACCTTATGTTTTCGTACTTCTATTGTAATATTTTTATATATTGTAATATTTATCCTTATATATATATTTTTTGAATAGCATTACCTTATATATATCCTAAATCACCATGAAGAAATGATGACAGCTAAGAAAATTCACACATATTACATTTTTGTAAAAATGATGACAATGAAGAAAATTACAATAATACCCAAACAAAATCCCCACGCAGTGATTTTCTTCAATTCCTTCACTTCTTGTTTGAGTTTAATACATTGTCCTTCAAGCTGTCAATCAATTGTAAGATATCTTTGCTGACGGTGAGTAAGTTGGGCTGAACCATATGGTTTGGAGGCGATATTGGAGGTGTTAGCGAAGCCCATATAAAATAATTACACGTCCAACACTTATAGTATAAACGACGAGGATTACTTTCACTACGCGAAACTCTTAGCTTAGCAACCCCATCAGAACAATGACAAGGTACGAATTGTTGCATATTAGACAGAATGACATTTGAAGAAATTAAAGATGAAGACATTGATCAATTTTTTGTTTCATACAAATTAATTGTGAACGACTAAAGATGTTGAATTTCTAAATTTATAAGGAAATAATTGCCCATGCAATAATGTACCGGTGGATTCCCTTATAGTCATATCAGTCACTGTAATTTCATGTCATTGTATTGTCACCTCACCGTACCATCGAAGCCCATGTGATAATGTACCGTTTGATTCTCTTATACTCATATAAGTCACTGTATTTTCACGTCATTGTATTTTCACCTCATCGTACCACTGAAGCCCATGTGATAATGTACCATTCGATTCCCTTACATATATCTATAAATATAGAGTTCTCTTGCATATACATTCACAACTTACCTATTTCACACCTCCTTGAAATAAAATTCCAACAATATCGCAACAACAATGTCATCTGATATATCTTCTAATGACTCTAACAGTTTTGATAATATATTACTTGCTAAAGCAATGGATACAACTATCGAAGATGCTATTGTTGAAATTGAGAGGCTCAACTAAAATAAAAGAAAACAACGAATCTACATTGATTGAGATCGTGAAGAAGGCCATTAAATATTATATAATGATTATTTCTCCGACAATCCAACATACAACTCAAATCAGTTTCGTCGTAGATTTAGAATGAGAAGATCCTTATTTCTTAGGGTTATCGAAGTTGTTACTAATTATTGTCCATATTTTCAAATGAGGCCTAATGCAATTGGTAGAAATGTACTTTCTCCATTACAAAATGTACTACAATGATACAAATGTTAGCATACGGAATGCCAGCCGATTGCATAGACGAATATGTGCGCATTGGAGAATCAACAACTCTTGAATGCCTAAGGTATTTTGTTCAAGTTGTGAATGAATTATTTACATCCCAATATTTAAGAAGACCTAATGCTGATGATGTTCAACACTTACTTGAAATGGGTACAAGACGTGGCTTTCCAGGTATGATGGGAAGTATTGATTCATGCATTGGGAGTGGAAAAGTTGTTCTGTTGCATGGAAAAGTCAGTTTTGTCGTGGTGACCATGGTGTCCCGACAATCATGTTAGAAGCCATAGCATCCGAAGATCTTTGGATATGGAATATATTTTTTGGATGTTCCAGATCAAATAATGATCTTACTGTTCTTGCTCGCTCACCGGTATTCGATGACATTTATGAAGGAAGTGCACTAGAAGCTCATTATATGGTTAACGGCACAAAATATCATCTTGGATATTATCTAACAGATGGCATATATCTAGACTGGCCAATATTCATCAAAACTATACGGCTTCCTCAAGGACTAAAGAGAAAGTTATTTGCATAGTATCAGGAATCTACTAGAAAAGATGTTGAGCGTGCATTTAGAGTGCTACAAAGACGTTTTGCAATTGTTTGCGGCCCATTACGTATTTGGGACATGGCGACAATGAAGCAGATAATGTGTCTGTGCATCATATTACATAATATGATTGTTAAGGATGAAAGAGATACATACTTAGGTAATTTTCCTCCCGATCTTTTCGATTATAATGATAATAATGGGCCACCTCCTACGATTAATCATGGTCCGATAACGAACATGGATTCATATCTTCAAAGAGTTACTCAGGTTACTGATCGTACTTCCGCCCACCAACTTAAAACTGACTTGGTAAAAGAAATATGGCAATTTGAGTACAACAAATAGTTTATGCTCGTCTTGATTCTCGATGTTCTAATATTCACATACGTTGTATTAATTAGTATTTTCGTAATATTATTGTATTTCTATTTTCGTTGTAATATTTTTGTAATGTTATTTAAATTGTATTTCCGTTTTTTTATTTCGTAATGTTATTGTATTCCTTAATTCCATTTTTATATTTTCTTAATATTGTTGTATTTGTATTTCCGTTGTAATATTTTTATTAATTATATTGTATTTCTGTTGTAATTATTTTTTAGTTATTATTATTGTAGTAGAAAAACTATAATAGGTTATTTTAAAATTAATTGAAATCAAATATTATTTTAACATATTAATTTAAAATTATTGTAGCAAAAAAACTATTAATTATTATATATAGATTGATATAAATTAAAAGTTAAATAATATAAAGTATAAATGGTTGGTGATGTGATTGATAAAAGTAATTGGGTATTATAAATTTGAGGTTGGGGATTGTAGAGTATTGAATTAAATTTGAGGTAAAATGATAAAAGTATGAGAGAGAAAAAATAAAATGATTGGATAGTACAATTGAGATCTCAAATTTAAGGCTACGGTTGTAGATGCTCTTAGTAACTATAGAATTTTTTAAATAGTACTTTGCTGTTAAGTTATTATTACTGTATTTGGTATCAAAATAGGTAAAATGTATCAGCATCATCTCTATTTGTTAATAGACTTACTGATTTTTACGTTGGGCAAAAAAAAAATGACCAATGACAATGACGCTGTCTATATTTTAAAGGAAAACAGTTGAAGACCACAACTTAAATGAACAAATCCATGATGGAAACCAATAAGCATTCAATAGTTTATTAATTATAGTTCTACTTAGTGATACCGAAGGGAATTTCATGAAAGCGGAAGGCTTCATTTTCCTTGAACCTTTTTTTATAAAAAGAATGGAAAATTATGGTTGATGATATATATAATTCACCTTGGTCGACAATCTTTATATATATATATATATAAAGGTCTCAGAAGAGTGACCATGCATGGAGCGTCTCCGATTTGGTCAGGTGATTCTTTATGAATCATTCTATGAGTTTTATCTGATATAATATTCCGTATTATTGAGTTTTTTAAAATATTAAAATTATTCTTACACTGTATCATAATTTATTGCAACGAGTGTTTAAATAAGTTAAAGGAATTTATGAAAATATCAGTATATATAATTTTATTTTGTTAGATTATTTTCTACTACGGCTATCAAGAATAATTTAAAACTACATTTGGCACAAGATAAAACATATTTTAAAGCTGAAACTTTCAAAATGTAGATGAAAGCAAAAAAATGTAGATGAAAGATTAGACTCAACAAAAAGCTAACTAAAAGCTATCCCCCCCCCCCCCCCCAAACACACACGCACGCACGAGGGGTACAATATAGTGTGTACCATGCAAACTCAAAGTGCGGGTGCTCGGTGGGCACGGGATATCACGTTGCTTTGCGACTTTCACAACACAGGAGAGGCTAGCAATTCGACTGCTGGAGTTGATTGACAGCGTGTTTGACAGATGTAGATCCCGCGAAAAAAAAATCAGAAGATGAATACATGGAAGATTGGCAAAAATTTTATGCCTAATAAAAACGGAGGCTCCAGAAGACGGGTATTACGTGTGACTTTATGTCTGATTTGTGTGGCGAAATGATTGAGACCTCGTTGCGTGTCTTCACGGATTGTCAAGTGATCCAAATTGTGTGGTTTATGTCTCCTCTAGCAATCAGATCGGGTCTGGTGCATTTTGCAACTGTCATGGAATGGATTGCGTTACTTATGGACAATTTAGATAAGGAGGCATGAGAATTAGCAGCGACAATATGCTAGCGAGGCTGTTTGGAAAAGCAGAAAATGTGCTGCATGAGAGAAGAAGAGGGGGGGGGGGAACTGAGGACATTCTTAGGGCCGGGGGCATTTAGCATTGTGGCGAAGTATATAGCTGTAAACTATCCTACCATGCACCCCAATGCATTCAAAATGAGCAGCGAGTACGTAATGGCTCGGCCGGCGGTCGGGTAGATGAAGTGAAACGCGGATGCAACCACGTTCGATATAATTGGAGAAAAAGATCGACTATGGGGATGTAGTATGGAATGAGGATGGGGCTGTTGGCAACATTCGTAAGATATGAAGATGGATGGGTACAGCCGAAGCTGTCGGAAGCCTTAGATATGTGTTAGACTAGTAACAATATCAGTACTTGACTTTCAGCCCCTAATAGTTGCGGTAAATTTCGTCTAGGTATGATTTCTGCAAATGGATCGGGCGCGAATGGGTAATGCCAGATACAATGAACAAGAATGCTTTGGCTTGGCTAGGGGTCCGGAACAAAGGGAGGGAAAAGGTCATTTGGCAGGCTGCCTTTTTTGCTATCACTGACTCCATTTGGGAATCCAGGAACAAGGTCGTCTTTCACAATCAAGATTTTTGCGTCAACTGGATGCTTTGGTCCATTAAGTTGAGAGTGGGCTTTTGGTTGAAGTACAGCAGCAAGGAGTTTCCCTATAGTATAGAGGAGGTAGTGCATAATGTTCATGTCTTCTTAGATTAGGTGTCCTCAATCCTAGACCTTTATGGGCCCTCGAAGGAGTCGTGGCACCTTGTATTCCTGTTATGAATTATCAAAAAAAAAAAAAAAAAAAATTGATAAATAGTGTGCATGTTATAATTACAATTCTAATTAAAATGTCACAAAAAAAAAAATAGTGTGCATGTTTTGATAATAGTTATTCCATAACCTTTATCAAAATATAAAATAATAATAATAATCAACACAATACTTTAATAATGGGTAACATGATATTAAAACTGGTTTTAATAATGGTTGTAAGGTTAGTCGTCATTAAAACATAAAACACAAACCTTAAATCGATCGAACATGGTGTTTCCTTCTTCTTTGGTCATTATATTTTTGTTTCAGATTTTTTATTATTCTCTCTTACTTTCTCTTTCTCTCGTTCCTCCTCCTTCTCTTGCAATTCGACGGCCACTTTATCCTCCTCTTGTTGGTCGATGTTTGCTCCTTCTTCCTTTCAACCAAGGTTGCTCACTTGCCACCCATTGTCTTGTGCTCACTCTCCCATAGCTCTATCGTGTTTGCCACCCTTTGTCTTTTTCTGTCTTGTTCCACCGCCACCATTAGTCTCTTGTGTGCGGAAAGTGGGTTTTCTTGTTTCGCCACCAACATTCCTTCTTCTTTTGTCTGCCGCAAGCCGTTTGTTTCTGATTTAGCTAGTTAATCATTTTGTTTACTTTTTCTTTCATTATAAATATATTCATGCATGGTATTTAGCTATTGATAAATTAATTAAATATTTAGATCCAACATAATCATATGTTAATTCATCAAGATTCAAATATAATAATAATGTAGAAGCGTACTTGAATCTATAACGCGAAAATGATCGTACTTGGATTCAGGACAATAATCATATTGGCGGTATTGCGGTATTCTGGATTAGGCACATGCTCTCTGAATCAAATAGGATAAAGTATGTGTAACCCAAGGACCATGACCCTTTATATAGAAAACTAACATGTTATCTATTGAGTTATTGTAGTCCGATCCATCAACAATCTAGAATACCTAAAGTCTTTACACATATGGGTCCCCAATTAATTAGATACATTAAGCCCAAATAGTTTATATATAAATATGATGACTTATATAAGGGCTTAATTTATATAACAACCCGTAATTTGTATCATTCACATATAAGCTCAATGATGGATAAAAACCTAACAATCTCCTACTTGGGCTATATATGTGACCTTATAACTATGAATTACAAAATAACCAAATGAGTTCAATATTATTATCTTTATGAATTGTATCTGTAGCCAATCTAGTCCATTAGTCATACCAATATAAGATCAAAGTGGCTTTCATCACATTTCTTTGTAACTAAACCTTCAATAGTCACATATGCAGATATAACCAAATGATATAGATCAAGATGTAGATATGTAATATGAAAATGCCATGTAATATGATCTTAACATGCTTATTTCCAACTGATCCATCTTAAAACTTTAGTGAGATCAAATCATAAACTAAAAGGAAAGGAGACAAATTACAACTTTATTTCTATAGAAAACATATGGTCAAAAATGTCCATAAGACAAAACAAAGTGTCCATACATAGAGCATACGAAGTTACACACTCCCACTGAAACTAAATATCATCAGCTAACACAACACCTATATGAGCAACATGCTCGAGGAACTCTTTAGGTGCTAGAGCCTTAGTGAGTGGATCCACTATCATGGAGTCTGTATTGATGTGCTCTATAGGCAACTCTCCTTTCTATACTTTCTCTTCTCCTTTCTATACTTTCTCTTTAACAACTAAGTATTTAATCTTGATTTTTGTTTTATTTTGTAGAACTTAGGTTGTTATTGAAATATGAAATGCAGCCTTATTGTTACATAAATTTCTAAGTAGAATTTTAATACGTTCAACAATATGTAGCCCTATTACAAAAATTTTGCGGCTATATACTGCAAGTGGAAACCATATAGCATACTACAAATTTGATTGCCATCAGGAAGTGGTCAAATCTATTTGCTTAGCACTCTTCCAATAAACAATACCTCCAACCATCAGGAAAATAAAACCTGATCTCAAGCTATCTTCGCATCCATCAAAATTAGAGTCAAAATATCATATGATCTCAAGCTTATATGACCTTCGATATGTGAGCATGTAATCTTTTGTTTACTGTAAGTACCTCATAGCTCGTTTGGCTTCTATATAATGGTCGAATCTCGGAGTACTCTAATATCTTTCTAGCATCTTAGTTATGTATGTAACATCTAGATGCCTATATACTTGAGTATACATTAGACATCCCACTAATAAAGAAGAAGTAACATTTTGCATTTGTTTCTTTCAAAGTCATTCTTAGGGTACTGACAGAGACTAAATTTGTCTCCTTTAGCAATAGGGGCATTTCATGGTTTGTAGTTTTTCATAGCATACCACTTGAGAATCCTTTCGACGTTAGCATTGTTTGACAAGCATAAGATACCTCTAGAACGATCTCGATGTATCTCTATGCCCAATACAAAAGATGCATTACCAAGATCTTTCATCACAAAATTCTTAGCCAGAAATTTATTGGTCTCATATAACAAACCTACATCACTATATGCCAACAGTATACAATCAAAATACGAAAAGAAAAATGTAGTTACTCCCACATAACTTATGATATACACATTCATCCACCGAAGTCATCTCAAACCTAAAAGAGGTGATAATTTGATGATATTTGAAATAGCAATGTTGATATGATTTCTTGAGCCCATAGATAGATTTCTTAAATTTACAAACCATATTCTTTAGATATTCTCACAAAAAAAAATTATTGCACCATATAGAATGTTTCCTCATTGTCATCATTAAGAAAAGCGGTCTTAATATCCATTTGATGTAAATCAAGATTAAAATTTGCCACTAATATCATAATCACCCTCAAGGAATCTATAAAAGAGACCAAAGAAAAAGTATCTTTAAAATTTTCTCCTTCTTTGTGTGTAGATCCCTTGGTGGCAAGACCTTCTTTATATCTCTCCATATTACCTTTTTAATCCCATTTGGCATTAAATATCCATTTACAACAAATGGATTTATTTCCTTCAGGAAATGGGACAAGATTCCAGATGTCATTATCCATCATGGACTTTATTTTCTTATTCATGGCATCAATCCATTGTTGATAATTTGAACTCTCTTTGGCATAAAGGAAGTTAATTGGATCATCTTCCATCACTCCAATGCTTACCTCATGTTCTAGAAGAAATACAATGTAATTATCTAGAATTTAACTTATCCTTTATCTAGTGGATCTCATTAGCTCTTGATGTAATACCCAACACTTTTTTATAATGGATGAATGAGAATTTTTGTCAAATTTTGGGCCTTTGATTTGATTCAATGTAATGATTTGATTTGGGATAAAATTTTGATTTGAAATCATGTTGGAAAATAAAGATGATTGAGTTTTACATGTAAACCCATCAACTGGTTCTAGGAACCAATCGACTGGTTTGTTGTTTTATCCAAATTAGGTTCCTCAACTAAACCGATCGACTGGTTGCAAGAAACTGATAGATTGGTGGATGAACAATCGATTGGTAAACCCAAACCAATCAACTGGTTTGTCCAACTGATCACACTTTTGAGTTTGATTTTTTTTGGAAATCTCTTACAGTAAATTAGAGCCTTACCAACCCATGTGAGATTGTCCCTAAGAGATTTCTAACCATGCATTTAAACCAAAATATTATCTCTATTTAACCTGGAGATCGATTGAGACATAAGAGGGGAGTGATGGCTTTAGCAATTGTCTTCTTCCTCTTCTCTCTTCTACACAATTCTGAGATCGAATGCTTCAATCATAGGTATGCTTTTGAGCAACTATAGGATTCCTTCTACATTGACTTCCTATTACTCCATTTGTGAATGCAAATTCTGGCCTAATTGACCTAAATTATCTAGAGTCACCATTTGAGCTCTAGAGAGGAGGTCGGCAAATACTGGAAAAATTCGTCCATTCTGATCAAATTCAAATGGTCAAAGGTAGGGTTTTGAGTCAATATTCAAACCCTTAGTAATTCCCTTCAATTGGTTGGCTACAAATAGCTCCAAGCATCCCTTCATTGCACCTTTCTTTCAGCCACTAAATTTCCTTGAGTTTTACTTTTCCTCTATTCGTTCCACATTTTGAGCCTTGTTAATCTAATTCCACACACTCTTATGATCCTATCTCTAGCTCTTTCTTATTTTGATTCACAAGCAAGGTAGAGTTAGATTCTGAAAAAACATTAAGTAGCTCAGCTAGCCTTTTCTTTGTTTTAAACTTAAGTAGGTAAGTTTTTACTCTCTTCTGATTTTAATATTTTGAAACTTGATAATATTTTGACAAAAATTTTGAATTTGAGACTTTAATTTTAAGGTTCTCAAAGCTAATAATTTTCCCTAGTGGAATCTCTATTTTAAGAGGATTTTTGCATACATCAAGTAAGCGATTCTTACTCTTAAAATGCTTAGTATGTGTTCCTACATGATAGGTGATATATTTAGTTGATTGATACATGTTGGCATGAAGAAATGAAACTGTATGTATGATTTGCATGATTAAATGAAATGATTTGATTAAAAAGTATGAAAATGGATAAAAGTAGACTATGATGATATTATGATTAGAAATGTATGATAATTTAGTTAGGAATATATTAGGAGATGTTGATACAAGCTTTAATATGGATAAAGAGGATTTACATGTAAGAATATGCATAAAATTTGTGGTTTGATGCTGTATTAGGGCACACTGATCGACTGGTTAGGTCAAACCCATCGACTAATTCCTAGAATAGTCAATAGGTTGACCCAACCCATCAACTAATATGCCTATAAAGACCTTGGTCTTGCTCTCTTCTTAAACCCATCGATTATTTTGGCAAAATCGATCAAGCAGTCTATGAATAGTTGATTGGTTTGTCCAAATTGATCGACCAATTAGAGGAAAGCATGGCCTGGTTGAGTCTAACCGATCGATTGTTTGACCCAAACCGATCGACTGGTTTGAATGGTTTACTTAATTTACTTTTTTTAAGTTCAATTATGCTTTGAGATTTTGATTGATATTATATCATGGTAATTAAATGGCTAAAATACATATTTTATCATGGACTATTGGCCTAATTAAAGATCAAAATGGATCATAGGTTATGGTACACCTTATAGGTAATGGAAGGATTAAATGGGCATTTCACTTATGATAAGTGAGGATAATTGAGAAAAGAGTAATGAACCTCAACTTGGGCTAGAATTAAATGCAATGGTGGATGTGAATAACATTGGCTAAGGATAAATGGTAATCCCACATGATTGGAAAAAATGGAAAGGGAAGGATTAAGATGGACTAATATGAAAGTTGACTTGCTTACTTTGTATGGGCCTTGTATGATTACCCATCTTTATGAATAAAATACTATTCATGTAAAGTGAAAGAAATTCGAGTTGATTATGGGTATGGGCTACCCGATCCTTAATTAGCTACCAAGGGTTAGTCTGTCTTCGAGTGTTTTTGATACCTTTGGGCTTTGCCTTAGGGCGGGGTCCTAAGAGGTCATAGTACTTTACCTACTCTAGATACTGATGAAGTACTATGGGGTATTAATATGAAAGGATCTAGTTACCTAGGTGGTTGGCTTCGGCATGGACTCATGTCCATATTAGTTGGCTTCGGTCTCTACTTATATCAATTTTGGTAAATGGCTTTCGCCTGGACTTATTTCCACTTTGCGATTGGCTTTGACCTAAAATTTATGTCTCTTTTTGGATAGGCTTTTATGGTATGTAAGACCATGGGGTGGTGCGCAGTCCATCGCTCGATGATAATAAAATACTATTGGTAAATATTAATGGATAATTATGAATGGTAACTAAATGAATGGTGGATGATTGGCTACGAAATGGAAGTAATGGTATGATTATCCAAAATGAATAAAGCTGGTGTATGCCTTGACTAATTGATTATGGAATGGGATATTAATTGGGTTGATTAGCCTACCCATTACATGGATAATGGATGGCGTGTCTTAATGGAATTGGATAAATGGAAATAAACCTAGGGGTTGTTGGAATACTCTCTGATATAGCTTATTTAAGTAGTTGTGTGAAAGTTTTATGATTCCTAAGCATGATGTTTTACTATGATGAAATTGAACATGATAGTATGTTTTATGCAATCTTATATATATATATATATATATATATATATATATATATATATATATATATGGTCCTACCATAATGCATGTTGTACATTATGTGTATGAATGATAAATTAGTGTACTTGTGTACATTGAGGAAGAAAATTGGCTTAATTAGTGCAAAGCGTACCGATGTGCTTGTTTTCTCGCTCACATGCTTATTCCCATGAGAAGCGGATCATGTAATACCCCAAATTTTTAGAAAACTAATAATTTAATAAATAGCTTTTATTTGAAATAAATTAGCTTTTAAAATTATTTAATTTAATTAATTTATGGATTTTTGAGTATATAAATTTGGACGGGAATATTTAGTAAATTAAAATAGATATTTTGTTATTTTATCATGCTATTTTATTTAAATAATTTTTCAAACTAATATTTTACTAACTTTATCCTTTTTAAACTAATATATTAGATTATAATGAATTAAATTATTAAATTAAATAATCTATCAATAATATTATATTTTATGATTTTATAAATTAATTTATTTTATTTTCCCTATTTTATCATTCCCTTTTTACCCTTTTCCCCTTTTTCCTTTTCTTCTCTTCTTTTTCCTTTTTCCCTCCCTTGGGCCGCCGGCCTGGCTGTCTCCCCTGCACACTGGGCTACTGGCCCATCTCCCCTCATTTCCTCCCTCTCTCGCGCGGGTCGTTCCCCCTTCTCCTCCTCACACGCCCGCCCAGCACAGCCCCAGCCGCCTCCTTTCTTTTTTTCCCCTGACCGGCCGGTTCAGCCTTATTTCCTTTCCCTTCGATCGGCCGGCTTCTTCCTTCTTCTTCTTCCTTTTTCATCGCCACCATGCCCGACAACCTGCGCACGCCCGACCACCACCCTGCAGCTGCCACCACCTACCTCCCTCTCCCTCTCTCTCCTCCCCCGTTATTTTCTTTCCTTTTTCGAGCTAAACTGGCTCTTGGACCACACCTCACATGCTCTCCCCTTTCCTTCTTCATCCCTCTCTTTCCCCTACCAACCGACCACCACCTGCCACCCTTCGTCCTCTCGCCGACCATCCACTGCCCCTCTCTTCTCCCTCTTCTTTTTCTTCATCTCTCCAGCCTTCATTTCCCGCATTTTTCGAGCCCCTTCTCCTTCCCCAAGCTCCCTCTCCTCTCCTTTTGCCTCACCCCCATTTTTCCCCGGTTTTTTATCGCCGCCGCCAACCGCCTCTTGCACCACAGAACCCAGCCCCTGCACCGCCTTCTTCCACCACCTACTACCACCCTGCACCACCATGAGACCCCCCAAGCCACCTTCAAGCCCTGCACTTCCTCCCTTCTCCACCTCTTCCTTTTTCTCCCCATTTTTCCCCTTACCGCCAAGCCTCCTGCTACCGCGCCTTCCGCCGCCTTTCGGCCACCTCTGCCGCCACCCAACCCACCTTTCGACACCCTGCAACTCCCTCTACCACCCCCATACCTTACTTTCCCGAAAACAGCCCTTGAACCCCTTCATTTTTCCCTCCTATTTTCCTTCCTTCTCAGCCCCTCCACCTCGACCCATCTCGGTAGCCAACTTCGCCGCCTTGCTGCCGCCGTCTCCGCCTCCCTATACCGCCAGGAAACCATCCTTAGCCTCCACCTACACCCCCTCTCCACTCCTGCACCATTCCCTTGCCTTGAAACCTCCCCCATCTACCTTCATTTCTAGCCTAAAGACACTAAACCGAGCCATCTCCTCCTCCCTTCTATCTTACCCCATTCGACCCTTTTTACCCCATTATCCTGCATGAGACTCACGCTGTTCATGCAGCGTGAGCTCCCCCTTTTATTTTGGAATTTATTTAGCTAATTTTTGAGGTATATTAATAGTTAATCAAAGTGTTTTATTATTAAGTAAATTTTTATAAAGTTTTATCCTTTTAATTTCTTATTTCTAACATAATAATGATTGATATTATTTTTAGGTGTGGAGTTGCTAATTAAGCCTTGAATCCTTAACCAGGATACCGGTAAGGTTTGATTTTTTGCGAGATTAAGGTAATCATTAATCCTCACTTAAATACATGGAAAAACGTATGCTAACACATTAGGGATTTTGGTATGATTTTATGCATGTTTTGTGTACCTAGCATGATATATAGATGATTGTTTATATTGATTAAAAAAAAAGGGAAAAGTATGATAGCCTTTGTGCCATGTGTAGGTATGATAATTAAGGAAGGAGGTTGATTATTGATGGAAATGTTAAATGCTTGTTTATGATGTATTATGTTGCTAATGCATGAATAATATCATTGTCTAAGGGTATGTTAATGATATGCTTGTGAAGTATGTGATCTAATATATGTAGTTGCTAATGAGTATTATGTTGAATAATGACAAGTTGGTGGACTTAGATGATAAGAATGAAGTACTAATATCATTATTTTATGTAGTGATGGAAAATTCATAAAAATGGTGAATAAAGGGGTTAAGTGGAAACTTTATAAGTGAAGAGGGTATTTTGGAGATTTTGTAGTAAAGGGGTATTTTGGTAATTTTGAAAGAAAGGGGTAAAACGGTAATTTTGTAAACAAATGATATTTTGGTAATTTCAAAAGAAGGGGGTGAAATGATAATTTTATAAGTAAAAGGATAAAATTTGTAAGTTGTGAGAAAGAAGGGTATTATGGTAATTTTGAAGGAAAGGGGCAATATAGTAATTTTATAAGTAAGTGGTAAGAATGGTAATTTTGGAAGTAAGGGGTAAAATAGTAATTTTGGATGAAGGAGGGTATTATGGTAATTTGCAAGCAAAAGGGTAACATGGTAAAATTGGATGTAAGGGGCAAAATAGTAATTTCATAAATAAATGGCAATATGGTAATTTTATAAGTGAATAGCGAAATGGTAATTTTATAAGTAAGGGGTATTATGGTAATTTTAGGAGTAAAGGGGTAATATGGTAATTTTGGAAAATAATAGCAAAATGGTAATTTTGTAAGGAAAGATAAAAATGGTAATTTTGGATGTAAAAGGGTAAAATAGTAATTTGTAAAGTAAAAGGAGTGTTATGGTAATTTTATAAGTAAAAGGGTATTGTGGTAATTTTGTAAATAAAAGGATATTATGGTAATTTGGGAGTAAGGTGTAACTTAGTAATTATGATAACGGCGAAAGATAATTTGAAAATTAAATTATGATCAAAAAGGGGCAATTGGATAATTATGATACTAGAGAAGGGTAATTTGGTAAATTAACCAATTAAAGGGCATTATGGTAATTTTATTAATAGAGAAGGGTAATATGGTAATTATAAAAATGGAGAAGGGTAGATTAATAATTATAAATATGGAGAAGGGTAAATTGGTAATTATAATTATGAAGACGGGTAATTTAATAATTGTAATTATGAAGAAGGGTAATTTGGGAATTATGATAATTAAAAAGGGTAAAATAGTACTTATAGTAATAAGAAGGGTAAAAGGGCAATGATAATAATTAAGAAGGGTAATTTGGTAATTTTGATAAAGGATAAGGGCGATTTGGTAATTTACCAACTAAGGGGTAATTCGGTAATTAGGACGATGGAGAAGGGCAATTTGGTAATTAATAGACTAAAGGGTGAGTTAGTAATTGTTTAACCTAATAAAGGGGGAAACTGGTAATCATAATAGCGGAGATGGGTAATTTAGTAATTTATCCAATTGAAGGGAAAGTTGTTAATTGTAATAAAAGAAAAGGGCAAAATAGTAATCTAACCTACCAAATGGGATATGTGTTAAGTGTAGCAGTTACGAGGGGTGAATGGTGATCTAAAAAGTGTAGGAGACAACTTGATAACCTAAATTGGATCAGGGGTAATCTGGTAATTATGCAACCTAAAGGGGTAATATGGTAATTTATCAAGTAAGGAAGGGATGACTTAGCAATTATATAAGTAAGGGGTAAATAAGTAATTTGTACCTAACATGTTGTTGTGACTGTGGGATTTCATAAAATGATTTAAATAATATTGATTAGCCAAGTAAGAGTATTTGATAATTAGTATGGCCTTAATGATTTCTCTATATTATCTTGGATAATCATCTGAATAAGAAATGACTAATAATATCGGAACGACTGAAAGTGAATAAGTATTTGATTATTGTGCTTTTTGTGATCACTTTAATTAAGACACTATTACTTAAAGTGAAGGACCTCGAGATCGGGAATGGTGACTCCTTAGGAGTCGCTACCCTAAGGACGTGGTTTAGTCCACGATTATTTTGGTAATTGCTGGTGTGTCTTTGTGCCCCAGCCAGGCCCTATATCTTACTCTTTCTAGCTCTACGGACCTAGTTAGGGGGTATGCATACTTATGGATTAGGTGTCATTGTCGGTAGGGTACTGAGTAGCTTTATGCACCAGTACGACCAGGGTACCTTTGCGTCCTTGGGTTCGTGGTTGAAGGGTACCGAGTAGCTTGTATGCACCGATACGACCGGTGTACCTTTGTGTCCCGGGTTATTGATCTCCCGCCCGAGGCAAATAAATATGATTGTTGTGCTGATTAAGGAAAGGAAAGACACTAATTATGAAAGTGAAATATTAATGAGCCGGGCCCAGATGACTTATGATATTGATTACCGATCCACCGGTTATAATAGTGGCCCAGGAGTGTGTTGCCCTGGCAAGTGATATTGAGTACCGGTCCACCAGATATAATAGTGGCCCAGGAGCGTTGTGTCCTGGATGATGATTTTATATATATTCCGGTCCACCGGCTAAAATAGTGGGGGTCATGAGCTCAATAAAACCAGTTATGTATGTGAATAAAATTATGGAAAATTACTAATCACTTATACTGGAACACCATGTGAGTCGAGGTCAGACCGGTCCACCGGCAAATAATAGTGGCCAGGAGCGTCTTGTCTTGGAGACCGGTCCACCGGCAAATAATAGTGGGGTTCTCGCACTCACATGGATATAAAATATGAGACTGATTGAATGATGACGGAATAATAGTCTAAGGCCCGAATGTATTGGTTTTACACTATGACATGGCTTAAGGCCCAGAGGTATCGATCGTGACTTATAACTTTTTATATATGTGATTGTTATGTGTGCACCTCTTATTACATATGTATATAGTTTAACTATGTGTTGCATTGCGGGCATGCCTTTAAGTGTGGTATTAAAGGGTTACTCAGTACCATAGTACTGAAGGGATTCCCTTTGTGGGGCCCCTGCCTATTTAATGGGCAGTGCCCTTGCAGGTCTTTTCAGGTGCTACTCAAGTGGGCCACGGAAAAGAGAGTAAGGAATTATCCGGTACCATTAGGGTTTCCTCTTTCTCTTTTAAATTCCTAGTTTTAATGTTAACATTGTTACTGTATCCACCATTGGTGGATTTTATTCTTGTAAATTATTTGATGCGCTACTCTGATTTATGTATGTTAACCTTCTTTCAAATTGTATTTTTTTTTCTTAGCCTTAGCACTTGGTATTGGAACGGTATGAGTGAACCGGTCTGGTACTAAGTGTGGCGGTAATACTCCCAAGTTCGCGTTTTATTAATTTGTTTCTGCTAATTTCCTTTTAATTAACGAAATTTTTCAGTAGTGAATTTTGGGGGTGTTACAGATCATGTGTAGGTTTTTGAGGATGGCCAATAAAGGGCCTACCTTAATTGAGTTGGGGCTTATGAGCAAGGACATCCAGAAGGTTTTGATGGGGTCTATGGAAGACGATAGTTTTTAACTTAGGTGTCATGCCTCAATCTATGTTTTGTAAGCCTGTACTCATTAGTATGTATTTTGTAATGTTTTGACTGGAACCCGATAGAGTCGTCCGATGTAAACACTTTTGGAGTGGTTGCAATTAAATTATTATTTAAGCACTCTATTAATCTAAGTGTTTAAATGGTTTAACTTTACATCTAATATGAGGTAGGCAACAAATGTCCATCCTATGTTAGGTACGGTGGTAGCACCCTATTTTTTTCTAAGTGTTTTCTACTTCCGTAACTTATTTTAATGAAATTTTTTGGTAATGAAAAATTAGGGTGTTACACTTGAGGTTTTTGAGCTTGTTCGTATGGAACAATCACTTCATTCTCAATAGGCAGTTATTCAACATTATCTTTTATAGGATCCTAAGTTTCCTCTTGATCAATGGAAGGTACAAAGACTTACACATTGTCACGGATAACAGTAGGAATTATAAGTGATTCCTCCTCAAAGATAATGTTTGTAACCTTATTTCTTCCCTAAATCTCAACATCCTTAAAAAAAATGTGGTAGTTCCTCTCTCAAAAATTAACCTAAGTGTGAGATTATAGAACTAATAACCCATTAATCACTTAGAGTAACAAATAAAATAACTACTAATTATTTTGTAGTTCAATGTCTTTTTATATGGATTATATGGCATAGCCTCAGATGGACATCGCCAAGTACAAAAATGATTCATACTAGGATTTTTGTATATCCAAAGCTCATAAAGTATTTTAGTAGTTTATGCAGTTGAGACTCTATTAAGAATGTAAGTTGTTATCTTTAGTGTTTCTCCCTAGAGAGAATTTAGTAAGGTAGAATGACTGATCATACTCCTTACCAAGTCATTAAGAGTTTGGTTTCATCTTTCATCTACACTATTCATGCTAGGACATCTTGGCACGGTGTATTATGGGATGATTCCAAGTCCTCTAAGACTATAGCAATTGGTCAAGGACATTGTTCGCTTGAACTGTCATATCAACCATAGTATTCGCCATCATGATCAGATTTAACGCACTTTATCCTTTTATTGAGTTAATTCTATACTTCAAGCTTAAAATATTTGAACATATTTGATGAATGTAGCTTTTCATGAATGAGATACAGGTATCCATAACATGAGTAGTCGTCCATAAATGATATGAAATATTTTTTTACCATTCTAAGAAGCTATGGGGAATGTTCCACAGATATTTGTATGAATCAATGCTAAGACATCTTAAGATCTACTTGCACCTTTTCTCATTATTTTAGTTTGTTCTCCCTTAATGCAATCAACATAATTTGTTTAACTTTGTAAAGTCAAAGGAATCTATAATACCATCAGACACAAGCCTCTCAATTCTTCCTTTTTAGATATTACCTAAGCACTTATGCCATAATAACGCTAAATTTTCTTTACTTAATTTGTGTTTAGTAGCACATGATTCTACGTGTAAATTTTTATGATATGAAGTGATGACATAAAGCATATATAGGTTATCATATAGACATAATGAACCAGTACAAATAACATTTAAATTTAATAAAAAAAATATTATTTTTGAATGAACAATGATAACAAGATTTGTCCAATAAGAAAATAGAATCCAAATTCCATCGAAAACTGTACAACGAAAGTGAGTTTCAAATCCAAATAATAACTAGTATATAACAATAACCTAAAACTTTCAATTGCTTCAACTATTGTTACCTTACCATCTCCCACATAGATGTGTCTTTCACCATCATTTGGCTTTGAATTTTCAGGCAACCCTTTATAGAAACACTTATGTAAGTAGTAACACCAGAATCTAACCACCAAGTGCTTCTAGGTACTAAAGCTAAATTAAGCTTAGAACTAATCAAAGTAAGGATTGTACCTTTCTTCATACGTGTGGCATGTTACTTTTGACAATCTTTTTTAACATGTCTAGTCTTTTTGCAAAATAAGCAACTGTCTTTTTCCTTCTATTATTTCATTTGGACTAGGCCCTTAAGAGTAGCTTCATTCTTTCTTTTCATACCCTAGGCATAAATGCTAGATGATCGCTCTTAGCATTATCCTGCTTCAATCGTTCTTCCTTTGGCACACAATATGAAATGAGCTTATTAAGAGTCCATTTCTCCTTTTGGCAGTTATAGCTGACCCTGAATTGACTAAATTGTACAAGAAGAGAGATCAATACTAAATGCACGAATAAGTTATCTAGTAACTCAAGCTTTCGTGCCTTAAGTTTTGAATAAATGTTAGGGATCTTCATTATGTACTCCTTTATATTTCCTTCTCATTTGTATTTCATTAAAATCATGTGTTTCATAAGAGTGCTTGTTTCAACCTTATCAATTTTTGTAAAACATTTCTTAATTTTGGTAATAAAATCCTTAGCATAAATGATCTCAACAGATAATCCACCCCTAAAAGCATCTGGAATGATGCACTTAATGATCATGAGACATATGCAATTAGAGTGATCCTACTTTTCAAAGTTTCTTTTCTCATCAGTGGAACTTTCAATTGTCAAATCAGTGAGTTTTGCTAATCGAAGTATATGGTCTAGATCCATGTAGCTAAGAACAAGTAAAACTTTATCTTTCCATTCCTTAAAATTATTTCTGTTCAACATGAGAATGAAAATTAAATTGGAAGATATAGTACTACTAGGCATAGCTTGTTACTTAATAACCCTCTATTCCTTCTCTTTCTCTCTTCCATTATCAACCAAAAATATGTGATACTAAAGAATTTTCTCTCTCACCAGATTTTTAAGCTTGGGGAAGGTGTATTGATATGGTCATGTCTTAGCTTATGAACTCTCTCACCAAAGAATTCAGTGAGACTATGATCTATTATGGCAATGGTCAAGAAATATGGGATGATATTGCTATGAAGTATGGATAGAAGTGTGATACACAGTTTTTTCAAGCTAAACTAACTTCATGATAGCTATTACAAGGAGGTGAAAACATCATTGTTTACTACACAAAACTGAAGAAGATGTGGGATGAAGTTCAATCTCTTACATGTTTACACATATATTACATACTATATTTTAGATAAAATAAATCTACTTTTACTAACATCCCTTAAATTAATAGCTCATACTATTTTAATTTATTGAAAAACTAAAAGTATTAAAATTTAAATTGAAAATATAACATTAAATTTTTAACAATTTTTATAAGATAACTTATATTATGAAAAAAAAATTAAAATCTTCTACAACTAACATTATAAAACAGTAAGAATAATTGTTTGTAATAATATATCATCATATTAAATTTAATACCCTACTCATTTAATTGAAAAAAGAATAATATAATATTAGAAATAAAATATTTAATTGCTGATATCTTTTTAAAATATAATAAAATTAAATTAAAAATAAAGTAAGTAACTTCAACACATAGCAACCAAAACAGCATCACATAAAAAATAAATAAATATATATATATATATATATTCACATCTAACTGGATAAGGTGCAAATAGCCGATATGTTATATGAAAGTACCAGATGTTACAAATTTTCTGTTATGAAAATCTTGAACACTTGAAAATCACTTAAAAAGGATATGTTTTACAAAAGTACCAAATGTTATAAAGCTTATGTTATGAAAATCATAAACACTTGCAAATCACTTAAAGAGGATAAGGTGGTGAGAGTTAAAAATTACTAATCTATAGCACCAACAACCATAAGAACTTTCAAAGTAGTAGCAACTGCATAACGGTAATCCTTTTTGGCATTATATGCATCTCAGGAAGTGACACGAGTGGCAATTGTAGCTTGCCCAACAAAATATGAAGCATAAGTTAGGGCATGGATGTTGGTGCTAAGTAACCTAAAAACTTCTCCATCGGAAGCTAGTAAATCTGAAATTTGTTGAAATAAAATAGGATCAATAAGAATACCATCAATAGAACATACTTCTCATTGATCATTGAATCTAAATACTCATGATCTTGAGTAATGAGCTTATTTACATGTTCTTCATTATTTAGGGCAACTCTCATCGGCCTTTCAAATTCATTATTGTCCATATTATTCATAATATCCAAAAGCATACTTTATATTATTAGAGGCATAATAACCAAGAAAACATAAAAATTGTAATAAATTTAAGATGTGGGTGAGCAATACCAAATATCCAGTACAATATTTTTTTTTTTGGATTTTGAATATACGATGTCTGATCACACCAGATATATGCTTTATCAAATATCCAAAATAATCAATTAGACAATAGATAATATCTAAATATCTAAAATTTACCAAATATATCCAAAAAAAGAATATAGAATAGATAAAAAAAATAACCAAATATCCAAAAATAACAATCACATTTGATCCTATTTCCATCACTAAGTGTTTGAAATAACATGATTTCTTACATCTGAAAAAGATATTTGGAATCATATCATATTTCATGAAAAAAATTAAATAAATTTAAAAATAAAAATACTAAAAACAAAATATGACCATCTAGTCAATACAATCCTTAAAAAAATACATCAAAGTTCATCCATGATTCTCAAAACAAAAGAAAAAACAAATCAAAGGGAGAAAAAGAAAAAGAAAGATAGTGTATTCAAAATCATCAATATCAGATTCGACAATATGCGCAATAGGTGGTAAGCCTATGATATTAAGGGAACATTTATTAAAAATTTACATAAATAACACACAAAAAAAGTTACTAACAAATTTAGAATAGAATGGAAATGTCCTCAATGTTATATTCACTATACTGTGTCCCTATTTGAATACCAAAACAAAGTGCACTTAATACTTGCTAAGTAATAGAAAAAAAATCACCAACATTCACTCTACAATTACAAAATAGCAACACATAACACCCAAAAAAACACATACAAGGCCAAACATTCACATTTAGTTGGATAAGGGGAAGGTAACCAACATGCTTGATTGGCTTTTAAAAAATATTAGAATAACAACAAAGTTTAAGCAATGAACACCTTGAACACCACTCATAATATCCACCTGCACTAGCCATAGATTTCCACCAAGATGTCAAATTCTATGTAAACAAACTTCACCAAATTACTTGTCTCGTTGCCTACAACCAAGAAAAATTCCAACAAAATAGAATTGGATAGGCATAAGAGAGATTTAAAAATAATCCAAATGACTCCTATATAGAGGTTCTAGTGAAGGGACCAAACCATAGATTAGAGTAACAATAACTCCATGACACATACAAATGCACTTGGCTTAAATCCTTTCATAATTCATATCACAAGAAAAAAAAAGATAAACAATAGCACTCTACATACAAGACATGTGAGTACCTTAATAAGGGAAAACCCGATCATTATCACTTTCTAACAAGCACTTCAGAATAACTACAGGGGATGCATATATAACAACAACTCCCCTACATCTAATAATGTTCAAGTTATAAGATTTTTTTTTAAATCTATACTCCTAATAAGCTATATAAAAAATAAACCAATTTGGAAGAAGCATTTTTGTGAAAGCTTATACATTACAATATTGAAGAGATAATAGAAAGCTTACCTTCAATAAAGACTAATGTTTATAAATTTTTAGTTACTTGTTTTTGAAAAACCAAACAAAAAAATTAAAAGAAATAAATCAAAATTTGAGAGTATGATAATACAAATAAAATAGATCATTTGGGAAGAAGCATTTCAATGAAGAATTTGCGACAAAACTGAAGATTATTATAGTGAACCTTCAATTGAGACTAATGTTCATAAATTTTTAGTAGTTCCTTCATAAAATCCCTAACAAAAAGAACAATAAAATGAAGGAATAAAATTTTTTAGCTATATAATAAAAAGAACATTACGGAAAAATTAGTTTAGTGAAGAATATTCATGACAAAATTGAAGAGATAAAAGAAAGTTTGTCTTCAATCAATAAGATCATGATGTTTGCAAAATATCAGTTTTGATTCTTAAATAACCTAAAAAAACAAAATAATTAAAATAGGGATTAAGATGATTAAAAGGGGGGAAATAAGGAAGAAGCATTTTAGCAAAATACTATTCATGGAAAAACTGTAGAAAAAATAGAAAGTTTACATTCACTTGAATAGATCTTAGTATTCACGAAGTTCCTGTCATTCATTATTAAAGAGAAAATTTTGGAAAATAGTAATTAAAAAAAGCACTAAAGTAACATTTCAATGAAGAATATTTATAATAAAATCAAAGAGAAAATAGAAAGTTCACCTTCACTCGATTAAAGTGTAGAATTCGCAAAATTTTAGGTGTTAGTTCTTAAAAATCCTAACAAAAATAAGAGAATTGAATCAAAATTTGGAGGCATGATGATGATGATGATGAAAATAATAATAATAATAATAATAATAATAATAATAATAATAATAATAATAGCAAATAATACAGAAGAAGTAATTCAGTGAAGATTACTTATGAAAAAATTGATGAATCATATTCTACGAGTAAGATGAAGAAAAAATAAAGGTGAGGAGAGAGATAGAACATAAATTCACCCACATTTTTCGAAAACGATATTGAAGAGTATATTGAAGGAAGGACCAAAGAAGAAAAGACTCAATAGTAGATCTAGAGGATGCAAACAAGTAAAGAGTATGTTGTGTGTGTTGCCTTTAATTAGGTGCACTTAATGTGTGGAGTGTGCATACTAATTTTGGAGACAAACTTTGAAGGTAAAGGGCCTATATTCCAACTAGTACAGCTTTAACATGGTTGTGTAGGTGTATTGCTTAATTTTGTGCATTTTGTCAATAGGAAGAAGCTTACACCACCAAGTTGTGCTACCTAGGCATGGCCATGCCTCGAGACTTGATATCATTTTTATCCTTTTCATCATGTCTTTTAGTATGATTGTGGTTATTTGTGTTATTGACTCATAAAAAGTGTTTGAGAGATAATACTTTAGGGTATTTAGAAGATCAAGTCACACCATCAATTATCCAATTGATTTGATTAATTCATAGATTGAGATTACATTGTGATCATCTCTGATTTTTTCATCCTTGATTGATTAATGTACCAATCTATCTCTTCTCATCCTTGGGTGTAGGCCAATTTGATCAGACCACTTAAATCCTTGTGCCTTTTATTTGTTTGCGTTTTCTCAATTGATTCATCTATTTGGTTGTCAATCATTTTTTATTTTATGATGATCTATACCTAATTCTTTTTCAATCCGTTTCGCATTCGTTAACAATTGGTATCAAAGTGGGCCTATTGGTATATGTTTCCATTTTGATTTTATGATGGTAGCCAAATTTTATATTGAAATTTTTGACAAATAAGTTAATTTTGGTTTGTGGAAATTGAAAATGTGGGTTATTTTAGTTGAGTGCAGTCTACATACTATGTTGGATGAAAAAGTGAAGAAGTTGGTGACAATATCAGATAAAAAATGGGATGAACTTGATTTGAAGGTTGTTTTGGTGATCTAGTTATACTTGTTAAGTAAAGTTCTCTATGAAGTTTCTAAGGAGATGATCAGTGCATGTCTTTGGCTAAAACTAGAGTCATTATATGTGATGAAGAATTTTACAAATAATCTACTGTTGAAGAGTATATCACATAATCTTTATCTTCGGGAAGGTAATTCTTTAAAACCTCATTTGGATGAATTTTCATCAATTATCATAGATTTATAAGGTATTGATCAAGATGTGAATGATGAGGATCTTGCTATTATTCTGTTATGTTCTTTACCACCATCATATAAGCACTTTCATGAAACCATCTTATATGTTCATGATGATTTGACTCTTGATGGTGTTAGAGATGCCTCAGTGTAGAGAGACTTGATTGATACACAATTGGCATTAAAGTCTCTTGATTCTATTAGTGATGATTTAGTTGTCCGTGATAGAAACATGGAAAGAGGTTCTAGTTATAGTGATGGTAGGCAGAGGGGTTGATATAATTTTAGATCAAATGAAAATAAGACTTGTAATTATAGTCATAAGAACGGCCACATAAAATCTAAATGTTAGAACCTGAAGAAGAAGGAGAACTAATGTGATTTAAATCTTGATGATAGCAAGCTTGCTGAAGCAGCTTTTGTGGGTGGTAGTGGTGATTATGATGTATTAATTGCTACTATTGATAGGATTGATGATAGGACTAACTAGATTATGGATTCTGGTTGCTCATACCATGTGTGTCCTTAATATAATATCTTTTCTACTTATGATTCCCTTGATGGTGGGAAATTATTAATAGGAAAATAATGTTATATGTAAGGATATTGGCATTAGTAATGTTACGATCAAGATTTATGATGGAGTGATCATAACTATATCGAATGTCCAACATGTTTCTAATCACAAGAAGAACCTTATTTCTTTGGGCATTCTTGATGGAGCTAGGTGTAAGTTTTCTTTTACAAGTGGAGCTATGGCTATTAGTTGTGGCACTTTGGTTTTTATGAGGGGTAAGAAAGTTAGCGGTGTTTTTTTATAGGGCAATACTATGACTGGCTTTGTGGTTATGTCATTATCTTCATCACTATCTAACTCAGATATCACTAGATTGTGGCATATGAGACTTGATCATATAAGAGAAAAAGGCATGGTGTCTTTGAGTAAGAAAGGATTCATATGTGGATAGGAGGTGATCAAATTAGTATATTATGAGCATTATGTTTATGAAAAACACAACAACTCTTAATAGTGAAGGACCACTTAATTATTTTCATTGTAACTAGTGGAGTCCTTCATTAGTTTCTTCTCATAATAGTGTCAAGTACTAATTAATATTTATAGATGACTACTCTAGGAAGGTCTAGATATATTTTCTAAAGCATAATAATGTTACAGTTAATGCATTTATTAATCGAAAGACTATGATTGAGTAACAAACTAATTATCATATTAAAGTTATTTGAATTGACGATGGTTTGGAGTTTATTGAGAAGGTGGTCAGGGAGTTGTACAAGAATAATATCATTACTCATCACCACACTTATGTTGGTAGGCTGCAACAAAATGGTGCCACTAAGCATATCAATAAGACTCTTGTTAAGAGAGCTTGGTGCATGCTTTAAAATTTGTTTGAGAAAACAAATTTGGGTAGAAGCTCTACTGCATATTTCTTAGTGAATCGATGTCCTCAATCAACCTTTAATTTAAAGACTGCCAGAGATGTATGGCATAGAAAACTTTTGATTTTTTAGTTTTGAGATTTTTTAGTTGCCCGGTATATATGCATGTGAATAAAGGGAACTTGGATCATAGGGCCAAAAATTGTATTTTCTTAGTCTATGGATTGGGTGTTAAGAGATATCAGCTTTGGGAACTTGAATATAGCAAAGTTATTATGTCAAGAGATGTAGCATTTGATGATTCTTTAATGCTAACTCCTAAAAGGGAGGTTGTTGTTCCAAATGATTTAGGTTCATTATGGAGTGTCAAGAAAAAGGTGGGTCATGTTTCATTTAATCTAGTTTATCCTTATTCACCAGCTCTAGTAGGGAGTTCTGATCTTCCAAAAGTTCAATCTCATTTAGTTCCACATTATATTGCTACAGACGGACCAAGAAGATAGATCTTACCATCTCAGATGTTTGTTGATATTAACTATGTGTCTCATTATCTGTCTATTGCTATTCAGGTGGAGATTGTTTATGATTATGTTTTGTACAATGAAGATATTTCATCTCTAGATATTGATAAATAAATAGTTGTGATGTAACATGAGATGTAGTCCTTGAACTGTAATAAGACTTAGGTTTTGGTTGATGCACCTCTAAGAAAGAATATTATTGGGTGCAAATGAGTGTTCAAGAAGAAAGAGGGTTCTTAAGGTTCATTGATCCTTTCTAGATGGCTAGTGTTGTTGCTCATGGGTACAATTGGGTTGTAGGTATTGATTTTCATGAAGTATTTTCTCTTGTTGCGAAGAACACTTCTATCCGTGTTCTGCTAGCTTTGATGGCTCATGATGATTTGGAGCTAGAAAAAATTGATGTCAAGATAGTGTTCTTTCTTAGAAAACTTAAAGAAGAGATTTACATGCAACAAAAATTGGTGCGACCGTAGCCGGCACGCAATTTAAACCCTCTTGTTGTCAAATGTAGCACTGGTAAATAAGGGTATCGTTCTAAACCGGGGATTGAGAGGGCTCACCTCTATCTAACTAGCTTAAACTATAAATAAAATAAAAACACTAAATAACCTAAAAGAAATAAATAATAAAAATACTAATGGGGTTTATCAAAATAATAAAATAAAAATAATGAAATGAATAAAATAAAACAAACTAATAATGAAAATAACGAGAAACCGCAAATATGAGAAATATGTTAGGGAAATAAAAATCTACCACTAGATTAGGTTGAAAATATAATATTTATTTCTAAGTTAATTTTAATCGTGAGAAAGAGATTGACCAAGTTGCACACCAAACGCAGGTCCATACACCTTATATTACTTCCCTTAATTAATTAATACGACCACGTGCCTATATTAATCCTATTAAATACTAGCAGTATAGCAGCAACAAGCGGCTCCTATATTTAACTAGATTTAATGCATTAAGTGTAAGTGGAAGGCTGTCAATCTAAGTACCCAGACTAGTACAAAACGCATGTCTAGCTGTATTTCCTATCCTTGACCCACACGTATCGAAACGTTTTACCACTTCGGTTAGAATCACAAAACGATTAGGTGAATTGTTATCTAACCTAGCTGCAATTTATACACATAAATTCTAGTATATTTAGATGGCCACCTCGCAGGCAAAAAAAAAAATAGGTGAATTGTTATCTAACCTAGCTGCAATTTATACACATAAATTCTAGTATATTTAGATGGCCACCTCGCAGGCAAATAATCCTACATATTGTCACTTATGAGGAACCAGAACAAGGCATGCACCAAATAAACTATACTGGACAGAATTATACATATGCGTGTGTTTTATATGTAAAAAAAAAATTGAAAAAAATTGTTTTGATTTTTTTTAGAGTGTTTAATAATTTTAGAATGTTTAGTATTTTTAGAGTCGTAGGAACCCTTAACTAGTTAATGAGGAATATATCTTTGAAATCTAATGGAAAAGAGGATCATGAAATCGAGATAAAGTAAGTGGAGATTTTTTTGTGTTGATTTTGATATAGGGAACACATATCTATGTGCCTAAATGTGAATGGAGAAAGAACGTGTATGATTTTCTAACCACCGACATGGCATGTTGAGATTCATCACATTCCTCAGTGAGCGTTTGAACCATATGTACCTTCTTTTTCTGAGCGAATTTACACAAAATCATCTACTATTTCTTGGCTTCAAATTTGTTTTTTTTTTTGTAAACCTCATATATATTTAATTGCTTTGATCAAATTATTTGCCATAGATCATGTAATGGACTATAGAGATTACTAGAACTTACTCTTGTGCTAGTTGAAGCTTATAGTCAAAACATGCTCTGATTGAGAAAATGATAAAGGTAGCTTAGGAATTACCCATCACATGACCAAATAGCTTAACCTGATTTGTGTATACATGATGTACACCCTATAGAAACCCTTTTGAGCCTATACATGGAGCATACATTTTTTTTCATTACCCACATTAAATAACCATTGGGCCTTAATATCTTTACCCTTGCTTCAAGCTAGTGGAAGGAAATCATATCGTTATGGATATAAAGAGTGGTTATTTATGTGTGTATGTGAAAGAAATATATGTATTTATGCTAAGAAAGGGGATTGGTTATGTTTGATGGAGAAAAAAACAAATTTGAAAAAAAAAAGAAAAAAAATAATGTAAGAAAAAAAATATAAAAAAAAAGAAAAAAAAATGTTAGGATATAAGGAAGAGAGAGAGTTATGGAGATTATGTTGAGAAAGTTCTATTCATGTTCTATTTTGGTGTTAAGTTGGAGATATGTATTAATGATAGTTGATGTGGAGTTATGCTTATATTTCGTCTAATTATTAGATTCCACTAGCTCTTGATCTTTTTAGCACCACACTCCTAAAATACTCCATACCCTTCTTTACCTTAAACCCCGCTACAACCAATAAGTAAGTCCTATTTGATTCTCAAGATGAGCAGCCTTTGATCTGTTGGAGATTAGTCACAAGAGTTAAGCATATGGTTCGGTCCATTTGGCAAATATTTGGTATCTTTCATGAGGTTTTATCCACAAGAACATGAGCCTTCTTTGTTTATATATGTGAGTCGTTTGTTATTTTTATCATCTTAGCTCACATACATGAGTGTTTCTAAACATTTGTAGCCATGAATCTAAGAGAAAAAAAATATAGAGGGTATCCATAGTGAGGATGAATCTTGATGTGACTAAGGCGTGGTAGATTTTCATCCATAATATTGATCTGTTCATACCTGTCATGTTTATGTGTGAACCATATGTTGAAATTGATCCCTTAAATTTTCCAATGCTGAATCTGGATTGATTGCTAATCTTGACGTTTGAAAGTAAAAGATTCCGAGACAAATATGGTTAAGGGTGTTAGGTATATGGTTTTAGTTTTATTTATTTATTTATTTATTTATTTATTTATTTATTTTATTTATTTTATTTATGTATGATTTTTTCATTTTATTTGTGTGTGATTTTGTGGGTATATCATCTGTGAAACCCTCACGAGACCTTACTCGTCCTCGATGGGTGACCTAGGGGTTTAAAGGGCTTGTTACACATGCTAAGTGTAATCGTGAGACCTACGAAAGTGGCTAGTTAATTTAATTTTATTTGTTTAGAGTAATAACTTGCTTGAGGACAAGCAAGAAGCTAAGTGTGGGGGTGTGATGAGTTCATATTTTGACACATTTTATACCCTTATAATCTTAGTTTTTGGTAGTTTATTTAGCTAATATAGGGGAATAATTATTGTTTTATGCTTAAGTGGTAAAATTGCATAAATTTTATTATTTGAGCTAAAATGATATAAATTAAGTAAATTTAGAGTATAATATTATTTATTAATATTTATTCAATTTTATTTTGCAGATATTGTTTTTAAATAAAAGAAAAAAAAGAAAAAAAATAAGAATTGGACCTTTGGACCAACGGCCAAAGGCCGAAGGCCCAAAGGCCCGCAAAAAGCAAACCAAACGAAGCCGAACAGGTCAAGACGGGAGAAGAAAAGTCAGCCGAAATAAGGGCTGACGTGGCGTGGGGCACCGCAAAGAAAAGTCAGCCGTAGGGCTGACATGGAAAAGAAAAAAAATTATAAAAGGAGACGAGACGGACGTGACGCAGAGGAGAGCCAGGAGGCAGAGAGTCGTCAGGCTCTGGCAGGGCGCGCAGCACGAGAGCCTTCAAGGCTCGAAGCTGAGGAGCGACGCAGGGGTCGAAGTCTCAGGCTCGGAAGTGAGCGGCAGAGCCTTCCGAGGCTCTGTGGAACGAAAAGCAAAGGACGACGCGCGACAAGAGGCAATCGTCAGGCACGATCAGCGAGGCAACGCCGCACGTCAGCCTATCAGCCGCCGGCTGAGAAAAGAAAAAAAGAAAAGAATTTTTACACGGAAATCAAGGCACCGAAGGAAGAAAAATTAGAGGAAGAATTTAATATCCGGTAGAATTTATTTCAGATAAAATTAATTTTTATCTGAATAAATTTTTGATCTTTAATTCAAAATTAATTCCGGTTATTTCTTTCTCTTATTTTTAATTTATATTTTAGATATATATTTCTGTGTAATTAATTCTTTAATTATGGTTGGCTGATTGTTTATTGTTAGGGAATAATTTGAAACCCTAGATTATGGTTTGAATTATAATTTTATTTTCTTTGTTTCGTGAGATTGTTTCTTGACTCTATATTAATTGCTATCGTTTATATGTATAATTCTATCAAGTATAATTTATTTGGTGCATGCCTTGTTCTGGTACCTCATAAGTGACAGTATGTAGGATTACTTGCCTGCTAGGTGGCCATCTAAATATACTAGAATTTATATGTATAAATTGCAGCTAGGTTAGATAACAATTCACCTAATCGTTTTGTGATTCTAACCGAAGTGGTAAAACGTTTCGATACGTGTGGGTCAAGAAAAGGAAATACAGCTAGACATGCTTTTTGTACTAGTATGGGTACTTAGATTGACAGCCTTCCACTTACACTTAATGCATTAAATCTAGTTAAATATAGGAGCTGCTTGTTGCTGCTATACTGCTAGTATTTAATAGGGTTAATATTGGCGCTTTGTCGTATTAATTTAATTAAGGGAAGTAATATAAGGTGTATAGACCTGCTTTTGGTGTGCAACTTGGTCGATCTCTTTTTCACGATTAAAAGATGACTTAGAAATAAATATTATATTTTCAACCTAATCTAGTGGTGGATTTTTATTTCCCTAACATGTTCCTCATATCTGCTAGTTTCCCATTATTTTCCGTTATTGTCATTATTAGTTTAGTAGTTTGTTTTATTTTATTCCTTTTATTATTTTATTATTTTGATAAACCCCCATTAGTATTTTTCTTATTTATTTATTTTAGGTTATTTAGTATTTTTATTTTATTTATAGTTTAAGCTAGTTAGATAGAGGTGAGCCCTCTCAATCCCCGGCAACGGCGCCAAAAATTGGTGCGACCGTAGCCGGCACGCAACAAAAATTGGTGCGACCGTAGCCGGCACGCAATTTAAACCCTCTTGTTGTCAATTGTAGCACTGGTAAATAAGGGTATCGTTCTAGCCGGGGATTGAGAGGGCTCACCTCTATCTAACTAGCTTAAACTATAAATAAAATAAAAATACTAAATAACCTAAAATAAATAAATAAGAAAAATACTAATGGGGGTTTATCAAAATAATAAAATAATAAAAGGAATAAAATAAAACAAACTACTAAACTAATAATGACAATAACGGAAAATAATGGGAAACTAGCAGATATGAGGAACATGTTAGGGAAATAAAAATCCACCACTAGATTAGGTTGAAAATATAATATTTATTTCTAAGTCATCTTTTAATCGTGAAAAAGAGATCGACCAAGTTGCACACCAAAAGCAGGTCTATACACCTTATATTACTTCCCTTAATTAAATTAATACGACAAAGCGCCAATATTAACCCTATTAAATACTAGCAGTATAGCAGCAACAAGCAGCTCCTATATTTAACTAGATTTAATGCATTAAGTGTAAGTGGAAGGCTGTCAATCTAAGTACCCATACTAGTACAAAAAGCATGTCTAGCTGTATTTCCTTTTCTTGACCCACACGTATCGAAACGTTTTACCACTTCGGTTAGAATCACAAAACGATTAGGTGAATTGTTATCTAACCTAGCTGCAATTTATACATATAAATTCTAGTATATTTAGATGGCCACCTAGCAGGCAAGTAATCCTACATACTGTCACTTATGAGGTACCAGAACAAGGCATGCACCAAATAAATTATACTTGATAGAATTATACATATAAACGATAGCAATTAATATAGAGTCAAGAAACAATCTCACGAAACAAAGAAAATAAAATTATAATTCAAACCATAATCTAGGGTTTCAAATTATTCCCTAACAATAAACAATCAGCCAACCATAATTAAAGAATTAATTACACAGAAATATATATCTAAAATATAAATTAAAAATAAGAGAAAGAAATAACCGGAATTAATTTTGAATTAAAGATCAAAAATTTATTCAGATAAAAATTAATTTTATCTAAAATAAATTCTACCGGATATTAAATTCTTCCTCTAATTTTTCTTCCTTCGGTGCCTTGATTTCCGTGTAAAAATTCTTTTCTTTTTTTCTTTTCTCGGCCGGCGGCTGATAGGCTGACGTGCGGCGTTGCCTCGCTGATCGTGCCTGACGATTGCCTCTTGTCGCGCGTCGTCCTTTGCTTTTCGTTCCACAGAGCCTCGGAAGGCTCTGCCGCTCACTTCCGAGCCTGAGACTTCGACCCCTGCGTCGCTCCTCAGCTTCGAGCCTTGAAGGCTCTCGTGCCGCGCGCCCTGCCAGAGCCTGACGACTCTCTGCCTCCTGGCTCTCCTCTGCGTCACGTCCGTCCCGTCTCCTTTTATAATTTTTTTTCTTTTCCATGTCAGCCCTACGGCTGACTTTTCTTTGCGGTGCCCCACGCCACGTCAGCCCTTATTTCGGCTGACTTTTCTTCTCCCGTCTTGACCTGTTCGGCTTCGTTTGGTTTGCTTTTTGCGGGCCTTTGGGCCTTCGGCCTTTGGCCGTTGGTCCAAAGGTCCAATTCTTATTTTTTTTCTTTTTTTTCTTTTATTTAAAAATAATATCTGCAAAATAAAATTGAATAAATATTAATAAATAATATTATACTCTAAATTTACTTAATTTATATCATTTTAGCTCAAATAATAAAATTTATGCAATTTTACCACTTAAGCATAAAACAATAATTATTCCCCTATATTAGCTAAATAAACTACCAAAAACTAAGATTATAAGGGTATAAAATGTGTCAAAATATGAACTCATCACAACCCAAGGGAGTTGTAATTAAAAGGAAGGAATAAAAGGTGTGTCTATTGAAAAAATTCATTATATGGGTTTAAACAACCTCCTTGATAGCAGTATAAATACTTTGATTCATTTATGGTTACTCATGGGTATGTTTGTATTTACCATGATAGTCATGTTTAGTTTAAAATTTTGTTTGATGATTACTTCATCTATTTGTTGATTCTATGTTGATGACATGCTCATTGCATGTAAGAACAAGTAAGATATTCAGAAGTTGAAGACATTATTTAAAAATGAGTTTGAAATGAATGATCCTTCATATAGAGATACACAGAGATAGACCTTTCGGGAAGTTATATCTTAGTTAGAAGTAGCATATTGAAAAGTGTTGGTGTGTTTTGCTATGCAAGTTGCAAATCCTATGTCTAATCCTTTGGCTACTTATTTCAAACTTTCAATTGACTTGTCTTCAAAGACCATTAAGCAAGAATAGTATATGGTGAGAGTTCCTTATGCAAGCATAATAGGTAGCATCATGTATGATATGGTTTTTACTGATTCAAATATTGCTCAAGCAATCAGCATTGCCATTAGATACACATCTTATATAGGAAATAAACATTGGGATGTTGTTAAATAGATACTTAGGTATCTTTGAGGTACATCTGATTTTTTCTTACAGTTTGGAAGGACATATGTTGGGCTTGTTGGTTACTATGATTTTAATTTTGTTGAAGACCTCGAGTCCAGGAAGTCATCTTCAGGTTATAATTTTTTGTATTGATGGAACGACAATCAGTTGGTAAGTGTATTTGTAAGATGTGGTAGCATTGTCAGCTACAAAGGAAGAATACATGGCTCTCACAAAGAGTTTCAATTGTTGAGTTTGGTTGATTTTGATGGTTCTATTATATTTTTTTAGGTGTTTTACTTAGATTTTGATATATGATGTGTCTAATTTTGACCATATATAAGCTTTGTTTAATTAGGTTTAAAGTTGTATTTTTTTTTTGTTGAAAATTGTGTTTTGTAGTTTTTTGTAATCCTTCCATTTTTCTCCTTAGGATTTCCGGATGAACTTTGAAATATGACATGATAAAAATTAAGCATGTCTAGTATATCTTATTTATGATTGAAGTTGTAATGCCTTAGGTGTTTTAATTAATACTCTTCATGTTTTTTATTTTTGATAAAACTAAGTGTTAATTAGTCTCTTAATCACACTCTTAGGGTTATTAAGAATGAATTAATATTTAAGGTATGATCAAGGTTAAAGGGGTAATTTGATAATTAAAGGCTTATCGGTGTATTATTACGGGTTAACGGTTAATATTTGACCATATGAGTGTGCATAGTAATTTGATGTGAATAATAATTTTTAATAACAATGCTTTATGATTTTTAAATGCAAGTTTCTTGGTGTAATTCAACATTTCCTAGCTTTTATGAATAGTGCTTCTTATAAGTAGTAACTTTTTCCAAAAATGGTAGATCACTTTATTTCAGTATGATAACAATTGAAATATCTAAATTTTTTAGTAATTCAAGTGAAAAGTGAAAGAGATGAGTTACTATTAAGATGGTGCTAACTGTGGGTTATTTGGTGGTTTTAGTCCACCTTTATTAGGTTTCACTAATGATTTATAGTGGGCTAAGTGGTAGTTATAGTTCCCCTTGTGTAAACTCAAGATGACCTCTGATATAAAGTTGTGTAGTACATGTCTTCCATGATATTTCACATGTGTTGCACCAATATTGCTCCATCTAAGCCTCTATCTACTCTATAGGTTACCTACGAGCCTTATAGGAGCTATCGATACTTAAGGTTAAAATTTATTTAGTGGTTTTGTGGTTGTCTTATTGGGTAATGCTTTGGAGTTAATGTAGTTGGTGGTGCTATGGGTAGGTTTTGTGGTATTTAAATGGTTTACCAATGGAGTTGTGGGAGTGGATTAATTTAGTGATATCATGTGTAAGATAAGAATAAGTGGCTTAAGTGAACTATGTGGTCACATCATTATAAGAATTGAAAACAAAATTACTTGCATAATATTTTCTACGCTTGTGATTTTTAACTTAATTACACATTCTCTTGTGATGGTGTAATACCCCAAATTTTCAAGCCAATTTTTTTTCTAAAACTATAGAGTTGAAGAAGCAAAAATCATGTGGGTGTTACTGCTACTCTCAATATGAGTCTAGTATCCATACCAATCTCATGCTAAGGGCAAAGCAAAGATAGTTCATAACCAAGTGACAAAATAGAGAACAACGAAAGCGATAATAATAATACAATAATGATTTGAGGATCAACTCCCAAAATGTACAACAAAAGGGGAATGATACACAAGAGTCTAAAATACTCTGAATATAAATATCTTGAAGGCACCATTTGATAACTCCTTATCTAAATTCCAACCCAAAAACATCACTCCTGCCTAAGTACATCACCATACAATTCAACATCATCCTCATTGAGTACCGACACCAAGTCACCAACAAATATAGTATCGGTACACCTGCGTACTAAGTAAACAAGAACTCCCCTATAGAATAAACATGCAACACATAAGATATGACATAAAAGGGGTAAATTATGCATGTAAAAAAACATGTTATCACAAATACTCATGCTTATCTTAAAGAGAGAACTCAATAATACTCAATCATCTCATAATCTCATGCTCATCTTATATTAGATACTACAACCATATTCTATACTCAATTCATTGGATTGTCTACTGCAAGTTAATCCAATATAGACAATTAACACGTGAAATATCTACTGCCATCTAGCCTAATATAAATAGCAAACACGTCTTAAATAAAGGTAGATTGAAACCAAAACTAACTCAATATAGATAGTTAGCATAACTTAATAATAAGTTTGGCTAAAACCACCAACTAACCTAATAGAGATATTTAACATAGCTCAAAAGGTAATGTGGACTAAGACTACCAGTTAATCTAATATAGATAGTTAGCATAACAACCCACTATCCTCCACTTAGCTGAAGAATATCTTAATCAAGACCTACGCTTAAACTCATACCACACATCCTATAATGCCCCAAGTTTTAGCTAATCTTAATTATGAGTAATTAATATTTTAGCCTAATTAAAAAATTTATATTTCTACCTTACCCTAATTTCCTAATCCTAATCTTTATTCTCGATGTTAATACTTTTAACCTAAACATAACCCTAAATAGTTGATAATTAATATTTCCTATTAAGCTAATCTAAATTATTTTAATCTATTTTCTCCTTCCCTTTTTCTTTTTCTTTTTTCTTTCCTCTCCTTCCCCACTTCTTTTCTTCTTCTTATCCCTTTGCTTTCGTGAACCACTTCTCCCCCTAACCATATCCTCTCTACCATGCTTCTCTCTTCATCACCTTTTAACTCCCACATCTTGTGTTTATGGGTTTGTATTGAAAATATTCCCTAATTGCCTCATTTTCTTTCTCCCCTATTCCATTTCACGCAACATGCATAAATATATATATATAACTCGCAAACTTATTCACGTTTAATGCATCCAACCACCTCCTTTCCTCCCTCACTGTTTTGTCAAAAAGAAGCAACAAACAAAGCCCTCTTCTTTTTTTCCTTCCTCCTTCTCGTTGTTGCCAAAAGTTCCACAACAAACAAGAAACTCCACTCTACACCACACCTCCATCTCTTGCCCCAGTAACCCTCTCCATTCTTCCACCTTTTTCTTCATCCATCATCATCGAAACAACCCGCAACCATTCAGCCATTTCCAAGTTTCCTCACCCACCACATTCAGCCCTTTCATTCATTCCTCCACATTGACCACCAATTCTCCTTGTTGTTGTACACAACCTAGCAATGGCAGCTAGTTCCATTTCTTCTCCCTTAGCTTTTAAACCTTCAATCGTTCCCCCTCCCTTTGTTTTGCAAAGTTTTACCAAGACACCTTTAAGCCTTTGTGATTTAGTTTTTTCTCCATTACTTCACTCTTTATTACCTTTTAATTTCATTAGTGATATCCCTAAGCATGTATACTATGTGTTCTTATGGAGGTCTCAGAAAAGGTAGGATAGGTTATAAGTGCTTAGAGAGCAATATTCCTTTCAGTAAGGATACTCATTGTAGTTAGGATTATTGTGCTAAATGTTATGTATGATTGTGTGTATTATCAAGTTGTTATTATTAATCTTTTAAATTCATGTTATTAATATTATGATATTAAAATGTGGATCATATGATAAAAAGTGTGTGAAAATGTGAAAGCATACGCTCATGCGATATCATTACGGTAAGTTTTATCTTGTAAGACCTAAGTGAAATGGTATAATATATGGTTTTGTAATGTGGTTTGATAAAGTATGAAAGATGGGAAATTATTATATTTAATATGTATGGTGATGTAATAAATTAAGGGTTTAAAAATAATGATATCAAACATATAAGGTTTTGTGAAATAAGGTTGTTGGTTATCCTTAAGGGTATCTTAGTTAATATGGGTATAATATCAAAATTTTAGTATTTTAATGTGTTAAAGGGGTTAAATTGTTCTAAGAACATCATGGGAAATTTTTAGAGTAATTATTAATGATCTAAGTTTAAATAAAATGAGAAAATGGCTTAAGTTGGGAATAGTAACCCTAGAGGTGATATTATTATCATATGTGTACGAAGTTAGAGTTAGACTATGATTCTTATATTTTTTTTTAATATTGTAATTTTCGGAATGTATATTTAATTTTTCTAATTATATATATCCTATGAAAAAAGTTATACCGAACTTCTGAAATTAGAGTTTGTAGGGGTTGTGAATATTAACTATTGAGATAGGGTTGTTATAGCATGTGTAAGATATTGGAGTTAGAGCTTGATTTTTAGATATGTTGATAATAATAATATTTTAGGAATATATGATAAAAATTGTGGATAAATGAACAATATGGAAGAATTTATACTTATCATGTGAAATTATGGTTTATTAGGAAAATTAGTGATCTATTCCTTGAGGACGGTATTGATAACTATGTAGTTGTGCTTTATGTTTTCAATTATATAATGTGCATGTTGGTTCCATCATGATGATATAACTAATTTTTAATAAAATATTAATCATTTAATGTGACATATCATAGGAGTCAAACTAAGGTGTTTTATGGTTCAATTCCATTGAACAATAACAGTAGATTGACTATGTTTTTTTTTCCTGAGAGGTATATCAGTCTATTCCATTGGATTAAGAATATTGGGGCCCTACATTTAGCATAAATGAGAATATGATTTTAGATAAGTAACTAATGGCACTTAAAGTAAAAAATTACATGAGGTGGGAGCGAGTAGTTGTGTCCATTCCACTAAACGATAATAGCAGTTCGGGTATATTCTTAATTAAGAGGTGTTTCAAACTATTTTACCAGTTTGATAATTGTGTTTAGGACTCAAGAGCATGTTTCTTTGGTATACCTTGGGTCCATTCTTTGGTATACCTTGGGTCCATTCTATCAAACGATAATAGTAGCTTAGGGGTGTTATCCCTAAGAGGTGTTTTATTCTATTTCACCGAATTATGAATAGTGGAATTTCTAAACTCAACGTGAATAAAATATGGGTTATGTTATATCTAATAATGATATTTGGAAATGGTATTTACCTTGAGAAAATACCCCCAAAATTCTAGGTGAACTAGTCAACTAATTTGGAAAACAAGCTTAGAGAAATTATAGCTAAGAAGGCAAACCAGTTGATTGGTATGAAAAACCTAATTGAGTGGTGTCACCAAATGACTAGCCATAAGCCTAACAAGTTAATTGGTGCCACTCCAAGGCCACCTACCAACTTCTAGTGAGGTGATTGACCAGCGAGTTAGAACTAGTTGATTGGTATACCAATTGATTGGTCTTGTCTCTTACTAGTTGGTTGGATCTATTGGGCAAAACATAATTTGAAGCCTTACAAGTTTTCAAACTTAGGTATCATTTGGCTAAATGAATATAGAATATGATTCTAATATGTCGTAATAATATAATTATAAATACTAATAATAATAAATATCATTGCATATTAATTAATGATTAATAATAAAATATTAATTATTATGGATAATGTTATAATAAATAATAAAAATACTATATTATTATTCTTCATATATTATAAAAAAATCATATAAAATATTACAAATTTAATGATAATTAATAATTAATAACACTAAAACAAAGAATTAGTATTTATAATAATAATTAATCTTATTAAACTAATTATGAAAAAATAATTACTTTAAAATAATTAATTAATTTTTTTTATCAGGGATCAAATGTTACAAATAAAATTATAGAATTTATCTACCCTCCCAAGCAAACTACCAAACTTTTCCCTCCTACTAGATTGGAGACAAAGAGATGACATTGTAAAAGCAATCCTATGTGCTACCCCTTTCAAATCCCAAGGTTTATTCAAAAAGATACAACTATTTCTAGCTTTTCAAATTTCATAGAAAACAACAGCATAAAAACTAGAATAGAAATGAGTGATAACAGCCTTCCTGCTTCTATTTCTTGAAATTGAGACAAAAAACCCTACACTGGAACTGTGTCTTATCCTGAGACCACTGCCTTGACCAATAGCAGACCATATCTTCTTCAGTTCCACACAATTACATAATAGGTGAGGAAGAGTTTTATCATGTGTGCAGAAACAACACTGCAGATTGATGGAAGGAAGAATGATGCTAATCTTATCTTTAGTGGGAAGCTTTGAGTGTGCAGCTAACCAAAATATAAACTTATGCTTAGGAGCTGCAAAGCTTGACCACACAACTCTCCACCAGGATACACGAGGAGCTGAATATCTGATTGCTTCATATACTTCAAAAATAGAGTAGTTTTTATCCCTCTGCCACTACTGGAACATAGGTAAGAGAACAGGCCTTAAGGAAAAAAATTTATATAGTAACCCTAAAGTAGTGCAGGGTAGGCTGCAGGAGGCCACATCATGCCTTTTGATATAATAAGCATTCAACCATTTTATCCAAAGGGCATCTTTTTCCTGAGATAAATGCCATAACATCTTCCCCACAACTACTACATTCTAAGAAAATAGATCCATCAAGCCTAAACCCCCTTCCTTCTTTGGTAAACATACCACTTTCCAAGCCACTAATACTCTCTTAGAAGGAGAGGCTTTGCCAGACCAAAGACAAGACCTGCACAGGGCCACAACCTTATGAATAATTTTTTTAGGAAGAATGAAGATTTAACTTCAATAGTTAGTAATGTGTGTGATCACAGAATGTAACAACTGAACTCTTCCAGCATAAGAAAGGAGTTTATTAGCCCAGTGTTGCATCCTGCCAGAAATTTTCTGAATCAATTCCAACATATCAGCAATTTTGATCCTAGAGGCATCAAGAGGGACCCCTAAGTATTCAAAAGGAAACAATCCCTCCTAAAAATGAAGAATAGATTTGATAGCCTGCTTTAACCCATGGTCAGCACCACCCAGAAACACCACACTTTTTCTAGGGCTAATATGAAGACCTGAGTATGCAGAGAAATTATCTAGAATCTCCTTAATAGCCTTCATAGAAGACACATCAACCTTGCAAAATACCAAGAGATCATCTGCAAAGCTGAGGTTAATAATATTCAACTTCCTCCACTTGGGATGACCCTGAAAGTCATTTTTGCCCCATAAGGATCGAAAATGTCTGCTGAGGTACTCCATGACAATAAAAAACATAAATGAAGACAATGGATCACCCTGTCTAAGCCCTTTTTTCCCTTTAAAAGGAGGCTGCAAAATATTTTTAACAAACAAAAATAAGATACTAAAGACACACAAGCCATGATCAACTTGACAAAATGCACAGGGAAGTGCAGCCCTAGCATAACCTTCTCTAAGAAATTCCAATCCATAGAATCATAAGCTTTCCTCATATCAACTTTGATCATACATCTAGGGGAAATATGTTTCCTGTTATACATATGCAACAATTCATGGGCCAAAAATACATTATCACCAATCCTTCTTCCCTTCACTAAACCTGACTAAGAAGGATGAATAATGAAAGACAGGACACATTGCAACCTCCCAGCTAAAACTTTAGCTAAAACCTTATAAACAACATTACAGCAAGCAATGGGTCGAAAATCAGCCAGCTTTAAAGCATTCCCAGATTTTGGAATAAGCACCGGTTTGGAATGTCCCATGAAAGATGGAACAAATGCAGATTGAAAAATTCTTCTTACAACCAACCATAGATCACCCCCTACCACATTCCAAGAAGACTTAAAAAAACCTACAGTGAACCCATCAGGCCCTGGAGCTTTGAAGTTTCCAATGGACCATAATACATCTTTGACCTCCTCCAAAGAAATAGATCTTAACAAGTTATGCTGATGATGAACTGGTACAAAGGGGTCCAACTTCAGAACATCATCTAAAACATAACGTGTAGCCAACCCTCTATTACCCAGTAAGTCTGTGTAGAAGGTCACAAAAGCCTGAGCAATTTCATTGCTATCAGAACAAAATGACCCTGAGTCAAGCTGGATCTTCCTGATAATATTGTGCTGCTGACGAGCCTTCATAACTGAGAAGAAGAAATGGGAGTTAGAATCCCCTAACTGCAGCCATTTGATACCAGATTTTTGTTTAAAAAAAATTTCCTCACAGGATGCATAAAACTCATAGAGCTTAAGACTAGATTTCTCTTCTTGCTGCAGAGATAAACTAGAAGGATGTAATGCTAAAGCCTCTTGACTTCTTTCCAGCTGATCTCTGGCCATCTGAACTTTAGAACATATAGCACCAAACTTCTCTTTATTAAAAGACTTCAACTCAACCTTAAATTTCTTTAAATTGAGCGGAAAATTTTTAAAAACATTGAGATTATAATAAGTCTTCCAACTACCTGCCACCAAAGGAAGAAAATGTGGATGCAGGGTCCACATATCATAAAATTTGAAATGGCCTTTAAACTGGGGTTGAGTTTCATTTAAAGAAACCAGAGAAGGACTGTGATCAGAGAAGAGAGTCTCTTTAAATTGTGCAAAAGACAAAGGGAACTTAGAAGACCAGGGTACATTAACCATGACCCTGTCTAACTTAACCATAATTAAGTGCTCCCCTAAGCTTCTATTAGACCAAGTGAACTTTATCCCTAAAAAAGCAAGGTCATGAAGCAAAACAAAATTATAATAGTCAATAGCTTCAGATACATCATAAATGTTGATGGCATTTCCTTGAAGCTTCTCTACAAGTTGAAAAACAACATTAAAATCCCCCATGACAATCCAAGGGTCATTCTCAACTTTATAATCCTATAAATTTTTCCAGAGAGCCCTTCTATTAACACTTGTATTAAAGCCATAAACAAAGGAAGCAAAGAAAACCAAGCTGGAATGAACAGCAGAGACAGATACATGTAAAACTTGCTCACTGCATGAGATGAACTGAACATCCCAAACTCTTAGATCCCAAAGACACCAAATTCTCCCATTAGGATGAGAGACATAATTATCCAACCTGCACCATTGGTTACCAAGCTTCACACAAATGCCATTAGCATTAGCACTTTTAACTCTAGTCTCCAACAGTCCTAATAAAGAAATTTTATGCACTGAGAGCCGGTGCTTTCATTCCTTTTTCTTGCAGGACTTATTCAGCCCTCTAACATTTCAGGCCCCTAACATGAGAATCTTGGTTGGGATCATTAAAATGACTAGGGTCAGCACCCTAAATTACTAAATTATCTTCTGGCACCATGAGATCATCAGCAAGGGGACTTAAGCAAGCATATCTATTACCTGAGTCAGCATTGACCAATTTCTCTTTGCCCTTAGAAGATAACCTCTACTGCACAGACCCTCCTCCAGAAGATATAGGCCCGCCATCTCCTAAAAAAATACCTCTTCTAGGATCATGAGTACTGGAACTTGGGGCAGGGATATTAGTATCCCTTGCTTGTCGACCTCCTTATCAACCTTCTGCCCACCTTTCAGAGGCCCTGAGTGACCCTAGGATACTCTCCTCCAATAATTAACCCCCTTCCCACCTCTTAACTACCCCTCAGAACTGAGAACAGTCCCTGAAGAAGGCCCATCATTCTGCACCTTAGTCACCTTCCTGCATTTGCCAGAAGAATGACCAACCTCATGACAGACATTACAGAAATTAGGTCTCCATTAATAGAAAATCTTTTATGTCAAGACCTCTCCATCAGGATCAATAAGATCCACAGATTCAACCAGCCTTTTAGACACATCAACTTCAACTAACATACGGGCACAAGAGATTCTTTCCCCAGCTATTGTTATCCCATCTAGGAAAAGAGGTCTCCCAATAGCACTGCCTATTCTACTCAAAGAATCCACATCCCAATAATCCAAAGGCAAGTTCATAAGCTTCACCCAAATAGGCATAAACTGGAATTTTTCTTTAGAAAACTGAAACCTCCTATGCCATTCCTTGAGAATAAAAGGTCTATTAAAGAAAGACCAGTATGGCTTGGAGAGCACCCAATCTCTATCCTCTTTAGAATCAAATTTGAAAATTACGAACCCTTGGTCATGCATCAACACTTTTGGTTCCTTTACCCATGACCAGTTACGTTTCACATAACCAACCATTTGGGGCAGAGATGGTCGAAACCCAATAACATAACCCACTATAGCCCATTGCCAATCTTTAAAATTATTCTCTACCTTGTCCTTCTACAGAGAAACATGTATCTTATCCCCTACCATAATAGGAGGGACATAATTCAAGGAAGCCCCCCTCAACGGGAATTTGTTACCAGTAACTAAGTCTTTCTAGGTTGTATTGTCCACCAAGGATCGAGACTCCTGTTGAAACCCTTTGTTCTCCAAAATCTCTCGTGAGCCAAGGTCAGAAGAGCCCTTCATAAGATCATCAATAAGATCAACACAATCGGCTTTCTCCTTTGGTATCAGACTGTTAACCCTATTTATGCAATCCTGATCGACGTTAACATCTACATGAAACATGCATGGTTCTCCATCCTGCGACAAGACCCTATCGGGTCCCTCAATTGTTGCATGCAAAGCACTTACCAGATCAACCATCTCCACGCCAGAACTTGTACTCCCTGATGCCTTCTTCTTCTTCTTGGTTGCTGCCAGTTCACTCCTCGTGCGAGCCATGGAGGAGGAGAGAGCGTCTAGGGTTTTTTGAGAATTATGCATTATTGTTACAACCAAAATAAATAAATTATTATTATTAATATATAATATTTATTAATAATTATTATTAATTATTGTATATTAATGAATAAATAATAATAACTCTTTAATTATTAGTAGTAATGAAAAATTTTATAATAATTATTATTCTATTGTTCATATTTTATTCATAATTATTATAAAATTATTGAAAATTTATATTATAGTACTAATAATAATGATCAATAAAAACAATTAATATCAATAATTATTATCAATAGATATCATTACTAATAATCATTAATATTAACAATCATAATACATTAATATTTAATAATGAACATTAATAAAAATAAAGAAATTATTAATAATTATTAAATGATTAAGGTTTATAATATATTTTTTATAGTAATTATATAATAAATAATAATTTATAATTGAAAATGTATTAATAATTATTAATTTTTATTCATATTAGAGTAATTAATAATATTAATAATATATAATAATTAATATTAATGATGAATTATATATATATATATAATCATTAATTATTTTAATAATAATTGATATTAGATAAATATTTATTTATGTTAATTAATTAAAAAATAAGTATTAATAAATAATAATAGCTGAAGTTGAGTGGAGAGTATTGTGCAAACCTCTGTTACCCAAAGTTAATGGAAAGTTGCCAGAAGTAGATAAGTTTTTTTTCACATACCTGAAGTACGGATGAGTAATTATACAAGTATCAGTAGTAGCATGAAACTCTCAACCAACTATATTATTTACAAATATGTAACTTTGGTACGAAAGGATATTGACATAATAGAGGTGGAAGCCAAAAGCTTCATCTAATGATTTAATGATCCTGAAGATTGTATACACAATTTGATCCTCAAAATAAAATGATTAAAAGGTGATGAATACCTTAAGTACAATTTGATCGAGGAGATCAAATAGTTGAAAGCATTTCAAGACTTATGTAATACCAATCAAGAAGATCATATGGTATTAAATACCTCAAGTACATTTTGACCTAGAAGATTGCATTGTTTGGTGGTCTATAGACCCAAACACTAACTTTACTTATTCTCATTTTTATTTATACAATTTTAATTATTGTAATTTAGTTTTTGTAGTTTAAAATTTTATGATATTTAAAATATTTTTTTGATCATGAAGTAATGATGATAGTTTTGTGCGTGAGTTGCTAGCAATTTATTCATAAGATATGTGCCTACTTTGTTATTAGTAGTGATTAAAATCTACCATAGTCAAATGTCCTCCACTACTATAGCGGTTAGAGTATTTACAATAACATCTCCATTATACTATAGTTTTGGATGGTAGAGGCATTTAATGGTTGAAACCTAAAACCTCTTATCCGATAAGCAATTTAATGGTTGAAGCATGGATCTTCCCATTTAGTTATTAATTGAATGGTTGAAACATAAAGTTTCCTATTTGATATAAGTAATTTAATGGTATAGGCTAAATGTCTTCCATCTCATAGACTTGAATACAATCTATAATATTGATCTATCAGATTGAAATGTCATGGTACATTCTATTTTAAGAATAAAATATTTTATGAGCTTATAATTGGTAAAAATGTACACATATGTATTGCATGATAAACCTATTAAATTTTATCTTGAAGAAATAATTGGATAAAAAATTTCACATGGTATTTTAGCTAAGTTCCTAGTGAAATTACTATAGTCTTTGAGTATTTGATGGTATCGCTACCACTAAGATCGGCTAGAAGTAAGTCTGAGATAAATGCATAATGTGTGCATATGGTGTATGTGAAAAGCCAAAAGTTATCACTAATTAAAAGTTAGTAGATCATAAAATATTATCCCTATGACATGAGAAATGATATCATATTAGAGGAATAATGATAGGAAAGATCATTAAAACTTGCACTAACACTCACTTAGAATCCTCAAGATTCTTTTAACCGGTGATCTCATATGAACATCATATTACTCTTGGAAAATTTAAAATTAAGTAGGTATAATGCAAGTAAACACAAAATCTCCTATTCCATTAATAGATTTCAAGGAAAAACATGTGGACCAAAAAAATATACCATGGTATATAATGATATGTTGATATAAGGTCACATACTATATTTTACAAGTAGTATTGTTGTACTGGCAAAAAAATGCATAATCATCAAGTTGGGATAATGCAATATGATCACTTTAATTATAGTTTTTGATTATGCATTTCATCTATATAACTATATTAGTGAGGTCTAGAAGTGCTATACCAATATGTATAAAATGACTTTTGAGACGTACCAATTGTATATCACATTATCCCTTTAGCCATATCAATTGAAATGAATCTTATGCTTATATTAAAAAATGATAAATAAATAAATAAGTGGATGTGTCTTATATGTGTCTACATTCCTCTATAGCTATGAAATTAAAACACAAAGAAGGTTGGGAATGTTAGTTTCCTTAGTCTGAAGAGGAGAGAAAAAGATATTGAGATCATAAAGTAGCTAACCACTTAGAAAATGTCTTCAATGAGATATGGACCCAAAAGAAAAGCAATGTGCACTTGATTGATGAAGCTTAGCTACAACTTGCATTTCTTACAGCCAAGAAATCATGAACATCATATATGTTTTAACTAAAGCTCCAACTCACATAGAAGTCTTCGTAGTAATTTTAATCAAGTTAATGACAATTACGGTATAAATGAAATAAAAGTGTATGATATGGGTCTAAAGAGCTTGCCCTTAAAAGAGGAATTTTAATGTTTAAAAGGATATAAAACTAGTTACAATAGTCAACATAATCTAATGATAGATTCCGTTGATGAATGGAAATATCCATGAATTATACTTACATTGATGTAATGTGGTATGAGGTAAACATTAACGATGCCTTTTCCCAAACAATTACAAATAATAATGTAGCACTCCCATTTTCTTAATTTTAAAACTTTACTTTGAAAGAACAATGCGGAAGCTAAAACTAAAATGAGGGATGTTATTTCCACATCTATCAAGAAAAGAGGTGCATGTGTTCACCTAACCCATGACAAATATAAGGCCAAGTATGAAAAATATTAAATAACAATATCCCTGCTACAAGTCAAAAATTTACATTATAAGATCTTAATACATGGTTAGAAAGTCAAATAATACTGATTCGAACCAAAACTAGAAAATTCCAACATGAAATAAAACATTAAAACCCCTACTCTCTAACTCAACTCAATTTCCAACAATATCCAGATCACCTATACCACAACTATTGAAAAATAATATGTTTAGTACAATAGTACTGAGTAAAAACGCCTAACACTGAGCAAATAACATACTCACCAAATCACACTCACATGCAAAACATAAGATCATGCATTAAAGGTATAAGATCAAATCATGCATACATAAGGGTGATATATAATTGATAATACATAATAACATAATAACATGTGCTAATACATAACCAATATTATCACATAAGAACATGCTATCTTGGATACTCATAACCATACTTGAAGGAAGCACCTACTCATACTTATACATCTCATGAACCATGTTTATCTCATAAATATTACCAATACCATATAAATCTCATAGTCAAATAAAGTGGACTATCTACCACCAACCGACCCAATATAGATAAATAACACATCTCAACAAACATATAGTAACCAAAAATAGTTACATGAATTATCCAAACAAAAATAATAATAAGAGATAGTGTAAATAATGCAAACCAAACTACACATCCAAATTTATCTTCATTTATTACTTGAGAGGGATTTATACCTTGTACCTTGAGGATATTAAGATATCCCAGTCTTACTGATGTAACCCGATGTAAAGTTATGCTCTCTCAAACCCTAGTTACCATACTTGATAAGGCTCATGAATTGTTTCTAAAAAATTCTATTATCAAATCCCTTTCCATTCATTTTACTTTTGAACTTTCATTAATCATTTCTTTCATGTGTAGAAAATACATTGTATTGTGATTCTTCCAATTCTTGTGTTTTAGCTCTTTTCATCCTGTTCAAAATATGTGAATTTATCCAAAAATACTTTTGATTTCATCCAATTATTATATTCATTCATATTTCAACTATTATTTCTAAATAATTAAATCACAGAAAAAAAAATCTAAGCGATTAGACTATTTTAGCATTTTTTTTTCCATTTTTAAACCTTTGGTTATCAAATAAATTTCCAAACTAATATTTTTATATATTTGATTTTATAAAAATATTCCACATCAATCCATATTAGATTTAAACCCCTATTATTCATTTTTTGCAATGACGGAAAACCATGTTTTTGTGACTTATCCATTTTTACTATTTTTGATCATTTTCCATTTGTCTAGCTTCAAACTAACTTTGATACCTAATATTTTTATATATTTCAAGTTCTAATATTATTACTCACCTTTGCATAACTTTTCATAATTTTTAAAATTCAATTGATATTTTTTCCAATGAGTGTTTATTATTGGAATTCTTTGCAATTTAGTCTATGTTTGGAGCTACTTATCAAAATTAGTTATTAATAATAACCACTTATTTTGGAAACTTTTTAGGCTAATTTTTTTCAAAAATAAGCAATTATCATAAAGAATTACTTTTGATAAGTAACTCCAAATAAGCTATTAATTAATCAAAATAAATTATAACCAATCATCTTACCATTCTTCTAGACCTAACTATCCATATAAATAAGTGAAATCAAAATCTAACTTATTTATATTTCACCCAATCAAAAGTGCACCAAAGTACAATCATGATTTTCTAACATATTTCTTACACACTTAACCATAGCCTAACATCCCTCTTACACCCCAAATCCTAGCACTCAAGTGAAGGAAAAATCAAACTAAAAACTCACTCCACACTCCTCCTTATCAGGTATCACTCTATTTTTTTTTCAAATTGTGTGTCACATTTTAACCTCACATAAAATCATGAAATTTTAGCATTGAGACAAAGCTAACTTTTTCTCAACTTCAACCACCTCATTCTCTCTCTATTGTTGTCATTGTTCCTTGATTTTTGTTTTATTGTAAATATTGCATCAAATACTATCACTCCCTACCATTTTCTTCCCTAAAATTGATCCCCTTAAAGCTTTGTTTACCCTAACTTTCCCTTCATGACTGGTTGCACAGTAGCACCCCCAAATTTCACAGTTAAAAATTTTTGTTTAATAAAAAACCATACACTAATACAAAGGGGTGCTACCGCCATGATCAACGTAAGTCTGACCCCTGCCAGTCTCGTAACAATCACCAGGCTCAAAAATCCACAAGATATAAAATTGATTATGACATAAAACCATAAGGATTCGAATAATTCAAAATTAAAAGAAAAGCCAAAGTGCGCTATTAAAAGTTATTATAGAACCAAAAACTAGTACATTGTCAAGCCCCTAAAGGGAAAATAGTACGATCAGTAAAATAAAGTAAAAATAGGAAAAGATGCGTCCGAAAAATACTTGCTCTTGGGCCCCATGCCAGGCCCAACAAGCCATCACTCAACCCTACCCAACGCATCGAATGCATCATAGTCATCAAATACAACATCTCCTACCTGCACCAACTTAGAAGAGGTCACTACTTACGAGAATTAGCAGCACCCATAAAACGAGTGATTAGTATACTACGTACTGAGTAAAGTAATCATGCAGCTAAGACCAAATATAAAAGACAAAGAATACAAGCACTGAATCAGTCCGTTTAAACATATTCATTAGATCTCTGCCCATTATTCCCATTTGCACACCATTCTCAATTTAAGTCCATGTGAGTGTAGGAACCCCACTATTATAGCCAATGGATCATAAACATCAAAGGTAGAATGCTCCTAGCCACTATTATTCGCCCGTGGATTGATCTTCAAGGCAAGGTGCTCCTAGCCACTATTATGCTGGTGGATCAGTCTAGCCCCGACTCCCATGGTGTTCCACTGTAATTAATTAGTATCTTTTCCATAGCTTATCATCAATTAATGTTTGGTTTATTAAGCTTAGGATCCCCCGCCATTATAGTTGGTGGATCAAAAACATCTAGGGCAACACGCACATGGCCACTATTATTTACCGGTGGATCGGTCTCCAAGGCATCCTGCACCTGGCCACTATTATGCTCGTAGATTGGTCTGGGCTCGACTCAATAATCTTTCACTTTAAATGGTTAATGTCTTATCTATGTCTTATTCAATAGGTACTTTCATACTAGACATGCATGCCCATTGGACTTCCCGCTCACACCCCATTCACACCTGCTCTCCTGAAAAGCCTCGTCCCATACATTAGGATTGGTCTTGGCTCGGCTCAATAATCTTTCACTTTAAATGGTTAGTGTCTTACCCATGTCTTATTCAATAGGTACTTTCATACTAGACATGCATGCCCATTGGACTTCCCACTCACACCCCATTCACACCTACTCTCCTAAAAAGCCCCGTCCCATATCTTAGGACTTCTAAGCCTCCTAGAACACCTAAACATCCTTTCCCCCTTTTCCTTACTTACTATGAAAGCCCAAACTCCTATGTGTGTGGGTCAAGGCCCGCTTTCCCATATCTCTGGTTTAACTCACCTTCGCCCTCTAGGGTATCCCCTTTAGAAACCATAATCTAGCATGTATGGCATACACGTCCCATGCTTCCTTTACTCCCAACTCATCATCCCACTTGATCCACATCCAACACCCCAACTTTACTTCCCATTCTACACGTGTGGCCATGAAAACCCTAGTTGGTTACTCTAAACCCTAGCACCACTCCTTTCTTATATGTCGTCCCTTTATTAACCTCACTCACCATTTCGCTTTCCACATGACACACATTTTCCACTCCATGTGACACCCTTCCACTCTCATCCCACACTCCAACCTCTTCCATTAACTCTCCCTTCCACACACTTCCCCGCTTAAGGTTTGTCTCAGAAACCCTAACCAAGTCCCCCATGCACCCTTATACCAACCTATGTACTATTTTTCACTTATGGACTTCAATTACCCCAACTAATCTTCCCTCACCTTACTTAACCCTCAAGTAAACTTTTTCCACATAAGATTTATCCCCATGCAAGCCTTACACTCCCCATGCATTATTTATTCCATCCCCATATTTTATTCATATTTTCCTTTTATTTATCCACTCATAAGTCATGAGATACTTAGGTCTTTCTCACTTCCCTCTTGCCACTCCACTCTCTTTACTTCTTTCATTTTCCCACAACCTCATCTTACTACTTAGGGACTCCAAGCATGCATGTCATATAGGGCAAAAATACATAAGCACAACACAAGTACAAGTCACATCACTATACTACACATGCCATAAAACATACAAAACTTACCTTAGCTCCATGCTTAGCAAGCTACACTATAAGTGAATAGTCCATAACCACAAAATATACATACATATAACCACACATATAAACACATAATAGACATATTGGGCCTTAACCACATCCTTACTTAAAATGACACCGGGCTTGGAGCACGACTCCTATGCCTCCTTAGGGGATGGACTTGGTTCACCTATTAGAGGGAAACACTAGTGTTAACTTTCCTCTTACTCCTTTCATTATCCATTAATTGATATTTAGTAAGAAACTAATATTAGTAGTTTTAATAATGGTGTTATTATTAAAATGGCTAATAATAATATTAGTGGTAGTATTAACCATAATAGGGTTAGTAGTAATAATGATGATAACCATCATAATAGTGGCATAATAATAATAATAATAATAATAATAATAATAATAATAGGTTAAAATAAAAATTATAGTAGTAATAGTAGTAGTAGGTTAAAATAACAATTATACAAAGATAATATATAATTAAGTGATAGCAATGGTTAAGGTACAACCAGAAGTGGAAGTGGTAGCTAGGGTGGCGGAGGCAGCGGCGGTGGTGTACCACGGTGATGGCAGTGATAGGAGTAGTGGTTGTTTGAAAAAGTTGGGCTTTGGGATTGGAAGGGAGAGAAGAAGGTGGTGGTTGTGAGGTTGTGGCCTCCCCGGACTAGGAGGGTTGTAGTGGTGGTGGTGGCGTAGTAGGGTGGCGGCGCAGGTGGTGGTGGCTTTGGTGGCCGAGAGTGGTGAAGAAGGAATAAGGAGGAAGGAGAGGGATAAAGGGGAAAGGGAAAAGGGAAAAGGAGAAAGTAAAGGTAGGGGAAGTAGAGGATCGTCTGCTAGGTTGAGAGGAAGGCGGTGGGGTAGTGGTTGTGGTGGAGGAGACAGTACAGGGCAGTGAGAGGGGTGGCAATGGGGTGCAAAAGGTAGCTCCAACTTCCTACTTTGCACGATTGAGATGAGCTGCATAAGAGGTGTTAGGGGCAGGGAGTGGTTTGGTTTGGTGGAGGGTGATGCAAGGAAGAGGCTAGGTGGTAGTTTGGACGGCGGCTAGGGTAGCGTCTAAAGGGGCGATGTTTGGGAGTTTGAGGAATTTCTTAGCAGAGAATAAGGGCGATGCAGGGGTATTTATAGCCATGGGGAGGAGAAGAGGATAATGGAGGATGAGGAAAAGGGAGCAAGAGGGGCAGAGGCTCGCCGGATGGTGGTGGCAGGCCAGTACAAGCCTACGAGTGGCAGGGTCACAGGTTACAGAGAGAAAGAAAAGGAAAGGGAAGGGGCACAAGAGAGAGGTAGTATAGGAGCAGGGTGGGATTGAAATGGAAAGGAAATGGATGAAGGAAAGAAAGGGGAGGAGGTCAAGGCAGTATAGGCACAGGGGAGGACGAACAATGGCAGGTGCAGGCGCGACCTGTAGTGTGAAGGAAGGAGAAAAAGAGGAGGAAGAAGAAGAGGGTAGGTCAGTTAGGGAGAAAATAAAGAGTGGGTTGGTCCACACGTAGAAGGAAGAAAGAAGAGGGGGTGGTTGGGCTGGCCCAACCAAGGGAAAAAGAAGGAAAGAAAGGAAAGGAGGAGGATGGGGTCAGGCTGCACAAAGGAGAAAAGGAAGGGAGAAAGGGAGGAAGGCTAGGTCACATGAGAGAGGCCCAACAGGGGGATAAGGGAAGAAAAAAAGGAAAAGGAGGAAAAGGGGGAAAGAAAAAGGAAATTAAGGTAGTTGGGTTATTTAAGGTCTTTTTTGTTTTTGAATTTTTTTAAAAATAATAAAATTAGTAAAAATAAAAAAAATTATATTCTTTTTTATATAAATTTAGAAATTTGAGGTAAATCTTCCTAAATTCCATTTTAGTTACAAATTACCCTAATCTTCCCCAATTTAATCCTAAATTATTTCCTTCTTTTTCGTTTATTAATTACTCCCATTATTTTATTAAAATTATTATATTTAGTTAATCTCATATATTAATTCCTATTTTATTATAAATTCCTAAATTAAGGTTTTGTGGTATTACATCACTACCTCCTTAAAGAAAGACTTTGTCCCCGAAGTCACTTGCTAAATTCTAGGGATAAGGGAAAACAATTCTAAGTTGATCTGGGTAATAGAATTACAGGTCATGATACTACTACCCCCTTAGCTTACTAAGAATTATTATACCTGCAGCGAAGAGTTTCATATCGCCTCACACATTTCTTTCTCACCTTCCTAGGTAGCTTATTCGGTTGCATGGCGGCTCCAGAGAATCTTCACAAGAGGAACCACATTCGTGTGGGTCTTCAGAAGCTTGGTGTCAAGGATCTGCATAGGTTGCTCCTCATAGGTCAGGGAATCATCAAGCTCGACCTCGTCCGGTTGGATCAAATGGGAAGGATTAGGAATGTATTTTCGCAACTGCGAGATGTGGAACACATTGTGGGCTTGAGCCAGCTTTGGAGGAAGTGCCAACTCCTATGTAACCTCACCTACCCGCTTAAAGACCTCATAGGGCATGATGTACCTCGGGCTTAGCTTTCCCATTCTGCCAAACATCAGCATGCCCTTTATGGGGGAAACCCTTAACAACACTTTTTCCTTAGTCTCAAAGTCACTACTTCGGCGCTTCCAATCCTCATAACTCTTTTATCTACTTTGAGCCGATCTTATCCATTCCTAAATCTGGCAAACCTGTCTGGTCATCTCCCCAATCATCACAGGTCCCAACACCACAGTCTTGCTAATATCATTCAAGAATAAGGGGGTCCTACACTTCCGTATGTATAATACTTTGAAGGGACCCATCCCTATACTAGCATGGTAGCTGTTGTTGTACGAGAATTCTATCAAATGTAGGTACTCTTCCCAACAACCCTAAAAATTCCAATATACATGCCCTCAGCTTGTCTTCAAGGGTTTATATGGTCCATTATGTCTGTCCATCTATGGTGGGATGGAAGGCTGTACTCATCTTCAACTTCGTCCCTAGGAACTCCTATAGTTTTCCCTAAAAATGTGAGAGGAATATTAAATCCCTATCTGATACAATATCCTCTAGAACCCCATGCCGACTAACCATATACTTCATGTAGGCACCCACTAACTGATCCATACTCCATATGAACTTCATCAGAATAAATATGGCTACCTTGGTTAATCTATCCACGACGACCCGCTCTGAGTCCTTGGCAACCCACTGACAAATTCCATGAAGATAGAATCCCACTTCAACCTTGGTACTTCTAAGGGATAAAGTAGCCCTATAGGTCTTTGATGCTCAATCTTGAACTTCTGACATGCCAGACGCCGAGACATGAACCCGACCACTTCCCTCTTCATACGAGGCCACTAGTACACCTTTCTGAGGTCCTTATATAGCTTGTCCCCTCCTAGGTGGACTAATTAAGTTGTCTGGTGTCCCTTTTCCATGATACAACGCTTCAACTCCTGACATCCATGTGGTACGCACCATTGGCCCTTGTAATGAAGGCTAATATCCTCATAAACTCAAAACCCTTCTACCCGACCTTCCTGCAACTTACGTCGGATCATCTCGAGCTTAGAATATTTAACCCTTCTGCCTGACCTTCCTACAACTTATGTCGAATCCTCTCGAGCTTGGCATATTTTGGCCTAGCCAGCTTGGATCTCCTCAAAAATAGTAGGAGTGATTATTAGGGAGCTCATGTGGACCTCGAGGTCACCTTGTCAATCAGCTCAATCTCCAAGCTTGACAACTCCTCCATCCTCTTATCAGCAACTACATAGAAATTTGTAGAGTGTGTGGTCTTTCTACTCAAGGCATCTACAACCACGTTGGCTTTACCCTAGTGGTAGGTCAACTCAATATTGTAGTCCTTGACCAGCTCCAACCATCTCCTTTGCCTCATGTTCAACACTTTTTAGGTAAAGATGTACTTAAGGCTCTTGTGGTTGGTGAAGAACTTACACTTCGCCCTGTATAAATAGTTTCTCCAAATCTTCAAGGCAAAAATCACTATGGCTAGCTCCTGGTCGTGAGTCAAATAGTTCTACTTATGCCGCTTCAACTATCGTGAGACATACACCTCTACTCTACCATTCTACATCAGCACACAACTAAGCTCATGTTTTGATGCATCATTATAGACCTCGAACCCTTTTGAAACCTCTGGCAGAGTCAGGATAGAAGTTGTGGTCAAATGCCTTTTTAATTCCTAGAAGGCTCAATCACAAGACTCATCCCATTGTAACCTTGTGGTCTTCTTCAAGAGGTTAGTTAGAGGACGATAAATCTTGGAGAAATTCTACGCGAACCATCTGTAATACCCTGCTAATCCCAAGAAACTCCGAACCTCAGTTATGCTAGTAGGAGGCTTCCATTATGTAATTGCCACGATCTTTACTGGGTCAACAAACAGTCCCCCAACCAACACTATATGCCTAAGGAAGGCCACTTCCTGAAGCCAGAATCTGCACTTGGACAGCTTTGCATATATGCAGTGCTCTCTCAGCAAGCTTAAAATGGTGCGAAGATGTTGCCCATGCTCCCTATTCCCTTGGAAGTACACCAAGATGTCGTTGATGAACACTACTAAAAATTGGTCAAGGAAGGGTATGAAAATCCTTGTCATCATGTCCATGAATACGATAGGAGCATTAGTAAGCCCAAAATGCATCACTGTAAACTTATAGTGTCCATATCGGGTTCAGAAGGTGGTATTCATAATGTTAGCATCTGCTATCAGCAACTGACGATACCTTGACCTTAGGTCGGCCTTGGACAAGACTGTGGCACCCCTCAACTGATCAAAGAGATCATCAATCCTTGAAAGCGGGTACCATTTCTTCACCATCAACTAATTTAGTCCCCGGTAGTCTATACAGAGACGAAGGTTTCTGTCCTTTTTTTCTTCACGAACAAGAACAGTGCTCCCGAGGGTGACACACTTGGTCAAATGTACCCATGCTCCAATAATTCCTCCAATTGGGCCTTTAATTCCTTCAACTCAATAGGCACTATCTGGTAGGGTGCTTTTGTCACAGGCTTAGCTCTAGGTACTAGCTCGATTGTGAAGTCAATTTCCCGAACTGGGGGCATACCCAGTATTTCCTTCAAAAACACATTTGGAAATTCTCTAACCATCGAGATACTTTTCGGAGCTGCTAAGTCCTTGTTCAGCTCTTGCAGGCTGCATACGTATAGAGGATACTTCTTTTGGACCAAGGAGTGTAGCGCAACTATAGATACTACCTTGGTAGTGGGCTTAGGCTGGGTCTTTCGATATGAAATCCTAGTACCCTTCAGGCCTCGCAATATCACACGCTCCTAAATTGATCACTATCTGATACATTCCTAGTATATCCATCTCTAGAACCACGTCAAAGTCCCATAAATCCAGCCCGATCAAGTCCACTATGAAGTCTAACCAACCTATGACTAAGGCCACATTTGAGAATAACTTAGTACAGTCCGTCTTATCACCCAAAGGAAGCATCATAAACAATGATATGCTAGTAGATGGTGATAACTCAACCTTAGCAACGAATGTAGTGGAAACGAGATAGAGATGCACCTGAATCAAAGAGAACATACACTAGCAAGGATAATATGGTGAACATACCAATGACGACATCTAGCTGACGATCAACCTCCGCCAGACTTATCATGTTAAGGCTCCCACCTGACTAACCTCCTCTCTAAGGAAAGGGTTGAGATCCCTAGAGCCTTCCCTTGGCATCCCGAATTAGGGCACTGACTAGAACAAGTGTTCGCTACTAGAACTATGACGATACGGTTTGAATGTGTTGCTGATAGGCTTGCTATTGGGAAATAAAGGGGCCCTCTCTACTGGTACCGCTGACTCTAGAATTTCTAAGGATGTTGTGGTCCGTGATACTCAAACATTGTAGCCTAACTTGCCACAATTCAAGCATGACACCAGTCTACCTCCACAATCACTGTCCGGGTGGCTCTAGCCACATTACTTGCAAGAGGACCTCCTCGATGGTCCCTGACCTCTGATCTTATTCCCTTACTGATGTCTCGAGGGTCCTCTCTCTTACGGCTGGGTTTTGCTCCCAAAACTCTGGCCCTCTAGTTTCCTCTTCCTAAGGATAGTGGTCTGCTCTTAGATAAAAGTGGCTACAATACAGGCATGCTTATACAAGATGGCTAGGTTGGTGAAGGCTACTGCTCCCATCATGCTACGTATGTTGAAGTTCAACCCCTACTCGAGCTGGAACACCACCATGGAATCACTAGCGGTGATCCCTAGGGAAAACTGGATCAGCTCGATGAAGCGATCACGGTACTGTTGGACCATCATGTTGCCCTAAGTGAGCTACATAAACTCCTAAATTTTATCCCTCTTCAGACTCTCAAGATAAAACTTAGAGCACAGGGCGGTCTTGAATTCCTCTCGGGTCATTGGAGGACCATCTCGGGCACCCACCAGGTGTCTGCTATGCCTCTCAAAAAGAACACTGCTATGTTGGGCTGCTAAGCTGGAGAGCAGTTCACCGCTTCAAAGGTGCGATCCATGTCTCAAGATCACCGAGTCCTCCTCATCGGAGTACAACGAAGCACCCTCAAAGGGTTGGTTTGTGTTCCTTACATGTTATACTTCATCTAAGAACCCATTTTACCCAAAAATTGTGCCCCTACCCCCCTTTGTTTTCCTCTCCTATCTACTTTGTTAAAAAACCTTAGAATTTTTGTTGTAGTTGTTGCATACATTGTAGTAGTGGTTTCGTGACTTGCTTCCCATCTTTTATCCATTTTATTCTTCCCATTAACCCTCTAACACATTTATATCTCATTCCTAGGTGGTTTTTGGTGGCTTCTAAGCCTCTATATTCAAAAGTAATCTTTTCCATTTTACTTCTTCCATTTCCTTTCCTTTCCTTTCTTTCCCTTTTTACTTATCTATTGATCTTCATTTATCTAACTCTTTTATCTTATATTCTCAAAGGTGAACAAGTGGTTTAGATATGGAGTTGTTAGATTCCTTATTTTAGCTTTGCTAAGGAGCTCAAGAAATTTGGTAACTAAATTAAACTTTAGAAATAGTATTTTGTGTTAGGAGTATTATATGTTATTTTACGCATGATTAGCTTTATTTTAATTATATGCATGAAATAATCTCTTAAAATATCTTTTATGACATGTGTATGTTTCTATATTATGTATATAAGCATAAAAAATTATGAGAGAATGATCTATGTGATTTTCACATGCTCTTATGCCTGCAGGAAATAAAATAAATATGTAATGGAGTTTTGTTGAATGTGCAGTAGAGTCGTGGTAAATATTTAGTTGATTCGTGATGAATATGTTTATATTCAAGTAGTTTAGCTATCATCCTTGTTATTTTATGTGAGTTTTGTTGTTTAAATTTACCTAAGTATGTCATTGTATGTATAATGGGGTATAGAAGCTAGTTTATGAATTTTAGACCATTTAGAATTGAAATGAATTATTTTAAGGTTTTGTACATATTTGACCAAGGGTATAGTGGGCATTATAGATTGTTTTTTAAAGCTTTAATTTTAACATTGTATTCTTTGGGTCTTTTACATAAAATTTGGTTTATGATATTTTAGGGTTTGATTTCATTTAGAGTAAGTAACGAACTTTAGAATTTTAAGGCGATTTTATGTAAATAATGTCATTTTTGCCAATACACTTAAATTCATGAAATTTTGAGAGCTAAGTGACTATTAAGTAAATAAATTAAGTTAAAATAGATAAGTGTGACACCTGGGTCATATTTGATTAGTAGACCTAAAGAATTTAATTAAAATGATTAATTAAGCAAAAGAAAAATATTTAGTTTGGGTGCATTAAGTAATATTAGCATTTTAGTCTTAACGCCTATATTTATTTTCTATCCCTAGGAAACAATTGGTTAAGTATAAGTCTTTTAACATGAAATATACCTCTCTTAATCCTAAAGTGAGATAGTTGACCATATAGGCATTTTGGTCATTTTATGTGTTTTTAGATGAATTTTTTTTATTTGACCTTATATGTGAACCTTTGGTTAAGTACCATTTGTGGTCTAGATAAATGGTTGTGATCCCTCTGAATCTTTATCCTCAATTTGATATAAGCTATTAGATGTGATCGCAATAATGAAATATAACAATCAATGAAATCCCTTTCATTCATACATTCACATTCCATTATACTTTGCTTGATTGTTGATCTTCTTCTCAATTTAGATCTATATGTAAGTGTGTTACTATCTTGTTATTGCATATTTTATGACTTTCTTCGCATGGATCTAGTGCATAATGCTATCTATTTAGGATAGTTGTGTTACTTAGTACAAGATACATACTGACACTATACTCTTATATACATTGTGTTGTAGGTATTTGATGATGATTCTACTAACTTTGAGGAGATTTCTTAGGTGGAGTGATTCAGGTTAAGACATAGAGTTATAGCTATTTGAGGTCGTATGTGTGGTGTGCATTAGTTCCAGATATCCCTTTTGGACTCTTTTTCCCTTTTGTTCCTCTTCTCTCGTTTTATATGTATTATAATATCTAGAGCATGTATTCCGTACTTTATTCTTATGTTCAATTTATTAAAGTCTTATTCTATTTTTTATATATTTCCATAAGTTTTGGTATATTTTTTGCAAATATTTTAGCCTTACATTTAGTACAAGAAATATATAGACGTGACATGTGTTAAGTGTAGTGATAACACCTTCTATATTATGTTAATTTTTTTGCTTAAAAATATAAAAAAAAAATAGTAAATTTTGGGGTATTACACCCAAAGATACACAAATTTAATGGTCATTAAGCCACATCAACTAGTATCTTCCCAACCATGCAATTCAAGGATACTAAGATACCTCAATCATACTAGTGTTCTCTAGGCGACACAACCCACATATCCTAGGTTACCTAATCCTTATGCATCAATACTCTCTAAGAAGCATGAAAGACTAAATAGAGTAGATTGGGACTTACTATGGTACTATGGCACACTAGAAAATCACTAACCAAATTAAGATCTTTCATTTTAATAATTAGTGCTTTATTTAATTATAATTCATTATTAATCAAGGACATATAGGTCTACGCATAATAACTCAATAAGTCATCGCACAATTATTTAGAAATCAGCTACCATTCAGTTAAGGCCACTATATTTCCATTTATTTAACACTTAGAGAAATTACTTAACTCAGTACACTATAAGTTTATATCTCGCATGCATCACGTAAGTGTGTTTTAGTTAACATTAACCATATAACAAGCTTATTGGTAACATTTATTCTAAAAGTACCACTTTTAATTGAGATACCTCAAAAGAGACAATTAACCAAAATATCAAATATATAATACTTAACTGTCATAAAATAAGTTTGCCCACCAATTTTAAGAAAATTATCTAATCACAAAAATGCTTTTCATCATTGATGGAAAATGTCATTTTATACTAAAATGTTTAATTTCAAAAATAAAAATATTTTATTACTAAAAATTACTATTCATTGAGATTTACTATTTATACTCAATTACTATGTATGAAGTTAAGGTTAATGGTCAATGGTCAATGGTCAAAGGACAACCATTGTCCCCTAATTATACAAAAGAGGTTATTTTTAGGCTAATAACTCATTATAGTGAAAAGAATTATCATAAATATTATTAATCATGAATTAAACCTTACTTAGGGTAACTAGAATAGCATTAGCTAAGAACACTTTGAATGTTATGAAGAAGGTGAAGAACATTAAGAATATAATCATGAACACCAAAACCTTCCAAAATTTCAACCATAAATTAGAACATGCTAACTTACTTAAATCAAAGCATGCCATATATGAATTCTTCTACAAATTATAACCTACAACATTATATAATCAATTTAGCAAAACCACCAAAAGATCATAATCACACGTAAAACATTCATACTTTCTTTTAACCAAAAATCATACCCAATATGCTTGAATTTAAACAAGTTAAACATCAAAGATTATTTATTATTAAATTCCACCACATGGTATCATCAATTTAATCAAAACAATAATAATCTCAAAACCCCCAATTTGACTGAAGCCCGCCAAAATCATACTTTCACGCTTAACATGATACAAAAGCATATAACACCATGAAATCTATTTACTTAGGGTTTTGGAGGTTTATCTTTAAATTTCAAGCTTTAACACTAAAATATTTACAAAGAAAAACCTAAAAATCCCATAGAAAATATTAGAAATAGATAATCCTTAAGAGTCTGTTTGTTTTGATGAAAGTAAGAAGGAAAGAAAAGAAAATAACATGGAAAATGAATTTTGTCCATTTGGTTGATGAGAAAAAATTGAGTAAAGAAAATAAGAAAGAAAAAAGTTAGGAAAAATATACTACACTCATTTCCTCACAGAAAGTAAAGGAAATGGAAAGAAAACTCGAGGAAAGTTGACTGCTTCATCCATCTTCTTCTTCGACCTGAGAAGAGAAAGTGACAAGAGAAGCATAAGTTCGTGAGCCACGAGAGTTTTCACCACTCCATCGTATTCGATTGAAGCTAATGCAAGTGCTATCAATGGGAAAGAATAGGCCCACCATGCTACACTATATTTCTTCATTGATTTCTTAAATAGTGTTGGCCTACACACCTGCGAATGCAATACGCACACAAATTTAGCGTTAGAATAAATTCAGCCTTTAATTTCTTAACTAGAGCCCAAAAATTAATTAAAAAAAAAATAAAATGATCTAACTATAATATTTTAGAATAGTTCTATAAAAAAATTGGAATTAGTATTGATTTTATGGAATTTTTATAAATTTTTTAGAAATTTTATGTAATTTTTTTATGTGTTATAAGAAAAACCTATACACATAAACTAACAATACAATTAATTACTAAACTATGTTCTTTTTTATTAGATTTGTGGGTGTGCCATGTCTGCATAATGCTGAGGTGCTTGCAAATTTTCTTATTGGTTGTTCATTTGATTTGAATCTTGATAGTAAGTGTTCTAGTTTGACTATCGATAATTGCACCTCCAATGATGCTATGGTTGATATCATTTTGGAAAAGCTTCGTCTAAGTTCACTTATCTTAGAAGGAAGATTGTTTCATATGTGTTGTTCTGCACACATATTGAATCTAGTTTTGAAGGATGAATTAGAGTTAATTACTAAAACTATTGAAAATTTCCATTATAGTGTTGCATTTTGGACAACAACTCCGAAAAGAGATGAAAATGTTGTTGAAATAGCTAAACATATGAAAATTCAATACACTAAGAAACTAGAACTTGATTGTAAGACACAGTGGAACTCTACATATTAAATGCTCAACATTGCAATTCAATATAAAGATGTGTTTTATCATTTGAAGCAGTGTGAGCCTTTACATAAGAGAGTTCCCACTAAAGAAGATTGGAAAAATGTGAGAGATATTACTTCTAAATTAGAGATTTTTTTTATGCAATTGAGTTATTTTCAGGGACTAAGTATGTCACTATGAATTTATTCTCCCTGCTATGTGTGAGATTAAGTTGGCAATTGATGAATGGGTCAATTCAAATTAGATTAGTGAGAAGTATGGTAAGTAATATGAAAGAGAAATTTGAAAAGTATTGGGATAAGATTAATTGCTTGTTTGCTATTGGAAGAATTTTGGATTTTAGGTATAAGCGAAAGACCATTCAATTGTATTACCCTCTTGTCTATGGTGATGATGTGAAGAAAGTGGCAAGTGACCTGAGTGAAAATTATAAGAAGAAATCTCAGCATTATCATGTTGTCTATCAAGGGTCACAATCTTGCTCTTCCTCGAAGCCTCCAATCCCTAACGGTGATAGACTAGAAAGATTTATGGAGTCCAATTCTAGCATTAAAATTATAAAGTTGGAGTTAGATAGGTACTTGAAAGATCCTTTTGCACCAAGAACTGTTGCTAATTTTGATATCTTATATTGGTGGAAGATGGATGGTTACAAGTATCCCAAATTACAAAATAATTCTAAGGATGTATTGGCCATTCCTATGACGACTATTGCTTATGAATCAATATTTAGCACTAGTGGGAGGGTTATAAGTGCTCATTGAAGTAGGCTTTATCCTAATACCATAGAGGCTTTGATGTGTACTTGAGATTGGTTATGGAGTGAAATCCAAGGTATTATCCTATATTTTTAGTTATTTCTGTAAGTTTTTTATTATAAATATTATTATTTGCTTATTTTGCTATTTATTTTTTCTTTCAAACTCTGTAGCTACTTCAGAGTAACAAAATTTTGATGATGATGTTGATGCTAATATAGAGGTAATTGATTTATTTCTTGGCCTTGTTATGCGTAAAAATATATGGGTTGTGTCATGTAAATCATATAATACACATATATACACACACATAAACATGATGCCAACCTCTACTACAAATTGTAGGCACCGAAGGTATGTACTAATAAGAGCAACATTACGGGGAGCTATCTGATGTGATTTGTGGATTACTAAATGAGTATATAAGTCTACTAAATTGTGAACTAACTATATTGTTGCAACTGTACAAATTGTAGGCAACAGGATGTAATGATTGTTAAAGGCTATTACATGCGGATGCGGTGCAGATTACTTGTAATAGAAGAATGAAGATGTCCATTGTCTCAACCTAATTTGTTTTTGGCATTACTCAAAGTGTTGTGACATAGAATTTGTATGTTTATTTTATATATCTTTGTAGTTTGTGAGTTATCCGTTATAATTTCTATAGATACATTATGGTTTTAGTCTATATTAGTCCATGGATTGTATAAGCTAAAGTTATTATGTTATTTCTTGTTTTTATCTATTAATCAAGTTGATTAATTTATGTTTCAAGTTATGAAAGCATTTCATTAGAGCACCCTTTAAGTTCAAGGATCATTAGATCAAGATTGTTTTCCTCACCATAGGAATTAGAAAATGACTATTGGGGGATTTTTTTTTTCAAGTTATTAGATCATAGTTACCTCTATAAATGTAAAAGTATGATAATGGGGCACAGGGATCTGGGTAACGAGGATGGGTAACAGGGATCGGGGATGGTTAATGGGGATCTAGGATCGGAGATCAGGGATAGGGGCGGGGATCAAGGGAAGGAGGAGTGGAGATCGAGGTAGGTATGGGGATTCCATCCCCATAGGGATCGGTCGGGGATTCCTTGTTAAGAAAAAATCAGGAATCGGGGTAGATTCGAGGATAATTTTGCTTATCGGGTTTTGGGATGGGGATGGGGATGGGGTCCCCATCCCTAATCTACTTCGTTGCCATCCCTAATTCTACCAGGTCATTTTTTTTTTTGGTAATTAAAAAAAAATATATATATATATATATAACATTCTACCAGGTCATTTTACTTCCATCTTGAAGTATTGATTGCACTTTTACCCCAATTGGATGTCTATTCACTTTCGTGCTAATGCATTAATATTTGTCGCAAAATATAACATTTGACCTTACGTCGATGCATCATTATATACCGTGGTAAATTTAAAATGGTCCACATGTGTTAACTTGAATTCTATCAAGTATATAAGAGATTTTACATTTTCTTACACAATCACGACTATAAATTTGATAAGAATACCTTTTATGTGAGATGACTAATTAAAAATGAATCTTTAGAATTCTATGTGGGTGCTCTTGCAAGCGTCAATGATCTTTCCTATCCTTGGTGCACTAATGTAATCTCATTTCTCATGCCACAAAGATAATATTTTATGGTCTACTAACTTCTCATTAGTAATACCTTTTGGTTTTTCACATATACTAAATACATATATTGTGCATTTATCTTAGGCTTACTTCTAGCTAATATTGATGGCAATAATACCACCAAAAACTCATATACCATAGTAAGTTCTTCAGGAACTTAGGTACAATATCATGCACAATTTTTTTATTTGATTTTTAAATCAGGAAACCCTTTAATAAATTTATCATACCACATACATGTGTACATTCTTGTCAATTATAAGCTCATAAAATACTTTATCCTTAAAATAAAATGTAAAATGGCTATTCAATCATATAAACTGATCTTCTAGATTGTATTCAAGTCTATAACATGGGAAGCATTTAGCCTCTACCATTAAATTACTTATATCAAATAGAAAACTTCATGTTTTATCCATTATACTAATAACTAAATGGGAGGCTTCAAGCTTCAACCACTAAACTACTTATTGGATAGGAAGCTTTAGGCTTCAACTATCAAAATATCTCTACCCACTAAAATTATAATACAATGGAAAGACTATTGTAAATACTCCAACCACTACAGTGTTGGAGGAGACTTAACTATGGTAGGTTTTGACCACTACCTATTATAATGTAGGTGTATAGTCTCATGAATAAGTGGCTGACAAATTATGTACAAAGTCATCATCACTACTTCATGATTAGAATAAATGCTTTAAATATTATGAAACTTAAAATTATAGAAACTGAATTACAAGAATTAAAATTACATAACTAGAAAATGCAAATATAAAATTAGTATGAGGATCTATAGACCACCAAATAATTTGACCTTTTAGATTAGTAAACTAAAATACCCCAAAATTCTAATTCTCGAAATTATAGCTAAGTGAAGATTTATTAGGAAAAATTAATTAAATAAATTATTCTATTAAAATATAGGGGATTTATTTAGGGATAATCAAGAGGAAAATGATAAATAATTTAATTAGAAAAAAATTTAGGGAGTGTTGCTAACTAAAATGGGATTTAATATATATATATAATTATTATTCAAAAAGAGCCTAAATTAATCTAAGAAGGAATTAATTATTATTTTCTAAATATTATTATTTTAAAATAACCCAAAAAATAATAAAATACCCAACCCACCTATTTCTCCATTTTTTCTTTTTCTCCCTCCTTTTCCTTTTTTCTTTCCTTCCTCTCCTTCTCTTTTCTTTTTTTCTTTCCCCCCGACCTGGGCCAGCCTGCCGCGTGGCCCAGCTTCCTCTCCCCCCCCCCCGACAGCCCAGGCCCACACCACTCCTCTCCTTTCCTTTTTCTTTCCCCGTCCGATCCGATTCTTTTTTCTTTTCTTCTTTTTCTCCCTGAGTCGCCCGGTCCTGAGCCCTTATTCTTCCCCGAGGCGTGGCTGCGACTGAGGAGCTACAACCCAGCACTCCACCGGCCGCTATCGCTGCCACCGTCCTCCCCCTCCCTCTCCCGTCGCTTTCTTTCACATTTTCGACCCCAGCCCACTTATTCCCCTCTCCCGAGCACCCTGCCCCTGCCCTTTTCCTTTTCCTTCTTCCCTCGAGCTTGTCGTCCCTGCCATGGCAGTGCCGCCTCAACTGCCACCACCGGAGGCATGCCTGGCACCTGCACTCTCTTGTCTTCTTCCCCTTTTCATTTCCCACCTCAATCGATCTATAAATACCTAATGAGCATCCTTAATTTGGGTTTTGATTTCGAAACCCAGAAATCCACCATTCTCGCCGCCGCCCCATTAGACGAGCCGTCCACCACCGCCGCCTATCGGCGACAGCCAAAACACCCCCAGAATCGGCCCTTGCACCACCCTCTACCTAAATAGACCCCCCTTGCCCCTCGATCTACCCTACACGAGCCACCCCGGCCGTGTAAAACTGCCAACCCAATCATCATACTTTCACCCCTCGCCGCCCTTCGCACCGCCGCCCACCGCTGATTCTACCGCCACCAACGCCACCCCTATCCTCCAAAACAACCAGGGGAGCCTCCTCTACCTCCCCATACACCCATCTTTCCCTGCCTCCCTCTCCTTCTACTTTCTCCATCTTCCACCACCTTCGGCCGCCGCACCAACCGTCGTGCGCCGCCACTCCCAGCTGTAGCACCACCACCTTCATTCCACCCCTCTTCACCTGCTGCACCTTCCACCACCTCAAACACCCCTCCACTTCTTCTCTCTTAGCCTATATGTCCATCTTTCCCTCTCTCTCTCCTCCACCGCCGCCATCGTCGCCGCCATGCACCGCCGCCGGTTCCACCACTAACCTTAGGTGGTGCTTCAACTTTCCCAGCCCCTAAACTATTTTCTATAAGTGTTAATAATTTTATTTAATATTAATAGTATTATCCTTAATATCACTATTATTATTATTCTTATTATTATTAGTTTTGTATTATCATTGTTATTATTATTACTATTACCATTATTAATATTATTATTATGTATCACTCTTATTACCTAACCTAATTTTATTAATTCTTATAATTAGGGTATACTATTTAAAAGGCTATAACTTTAGCATTAAAATGTTTATCCTTATTATTATTATTATTATTGTTATTATTATTATTATTATTTCTATTAATACTACTAATATTATTATCATTGTTAATATTATTAACAACTTTAGTGTTAATATAGTTATCTCTATCATTATTATTATTATTATTATTATTATTATTATTATTATTACTTAACCTAACTTTATGATTTTCCTAACCAATAATAATATTATCATTAATAATGGCCTACAAATTTAGTGTTACTATGATTAGGACTTTTCCTTGTTTACTATTATTATTATTATTACTAACCTCACTACTATTCTTACTATTATTACTAATACTAGTTATGGCCTATTATCATTATCTTTACTATTATGGTAAACATTTGAACCCTTATATTACTATTATCATTTTTATTATCATTACTATTAGCATTATTCTTAATAATAGTAATAGTAATAATAATAATAATAATTATTATTATTATTATTATTATTATTACTACTACTACTACTTAACCCTAACTTTATTATTATTATTATTATTGGTATTATAACTATTATTATTACCATTATCATTATCATTATTTCCTTGCTAATATGGTTAATACTAACCTTGTCCATTATCACTTTTATTTATTACTATAAATATTTGGACCCTTATATTACTATTATCATTGTTATTGTTATTATTATTATACTTAACATTTTTATCATCATTATTATTATTATTATTATTATTATTATTATTATTATTATTATTATTATTATTATTATTATTATTATTATTATTATTATTATTATTATTATTATTATTATTATTGATGTTATCTAAAATGAAGTTCGAGTATTATCGTTTTGTCGTTAAAGATGAAGAATACTTAAGCCTTAGTATTCTACTATTTAATATTAGAATATCATTAATAATATTGCTAATGCCTTTAGCACTAACATTGTTACTATGGTATCATTATTAGTTATTACCATTATTATTGTTATTATTTTATTACTATTATCGTGACAAAAACATTCGAACCCTTATATTATTATTATTATTCCAAATATAACTACTATCATTATTATCTTTAGTAGTATTAGTACTATCATTAGAAGAAATAAAGCTATTAGGTTTGATGATATAAATATAGTTATGAATAATAACATAAGTATATTTTGACTAGTAATAACTAGTAGGCTAACTTGATGGTAAAAACCCTAGTTTTCACTTATAAAACTCCGTGTAATAATAACAACCCTAATCTTAGACTAAAATAATAAATAATAGTATTTTTGGGTAGAAGGGAAACTAATCATTAGTCTTACCCTCTTATAGGTGAATCGAGCCAAGGCCCTAAAGAGTCGTAGGAGCGTGCTCCAAGCCCGGCATTACTTTAGGTAAGGATTTAGCTAAGGCCCTTGTGTGTTGTGTGACTTGTATGCCTTGGATGCTATATATATCATGCAATGCCATTTATCGTATGATTGTCGTTAACTTGTCTTATGTGTAGCACAGCTTGGAGTTGAGGTATATTTGTATGTGTTTCTTATGACATGAGTATGATATGTATATGTGGTGTTTATGGTGTGATATGATATGGCCCTCTAGGACATGCATGCTAGGACAATTGATAATATGATATGGGAATGAAAGGACAAAAAGAAAGAAATGGGAAGTGAGTTCATTAAGGGGGATATGAGGTTGACCAAAATACCTCATGATCCATGAGAGGAAATTAAAAAGGAAGGAATGACCAAAATGAATGAGAGATGGGAACCATGGATGGGAATCTTAAAATTTGTATGGAGACTTTGGGTATTTGCATGTGATGGATAAATCTTGCATGAGGGTGATCCTTACGTGAGAAAAGTTGATTTAGGGTGTAAACAAGCTAATGGGAGAGTTGTGGAGTGATTAGAAACTTGGGATGAAAAATAGTACGTAGGTTGGTGTAATGGTGTATAAGGGATCCGATTAGGGTTTTGGGAGGAAGTAGTAATATGGAAAGTGCGAGAGTAAAAATGATTAAGGGAGAGTGGAGTACGAGTTAAGAGTGATAATTTACTTTATAAGGGATGAGTATGGGTTCCATGGGAGAGAAGGGATTTTGGATGAAAAGATAGAGGTTACTTGTGGGAGAAGAAAGGTACTAGGGTTTGAAGTGGCCAACTAGGGTTTTTCAGGTCACATGCGAAATCGAGGGGTAAAGTGATATGTTTTGGGATTGGACCTAATTGAGATAAGATGTGGGGCGGTGAATAAAGTAAAGGTAGTATAAGTGAGAGAAAGCTGGGCCACATAGGTCCAAATAGGGTTTTCAAGGGAAAACCCTAGAGGGTGATAGTAGGTGGAGTTGATGTCATAAGGTGTTAGGCCTTAACCCACACCCTTAGGAATTGGTTGTTCATTATGTGTAAGTGTAAGGGGGAATGGATGTCGGGGCGTGATAAGGGGTGTAGGAGTCTCAAAATATGGGACGGGCCCCCTTGAGAGGATAGAAGTAGAACGTTGATGACATGCATATCAATGGTGTAATGTTATCTAATAATACACGGATAAGATACTAATCACTTAAAGAGAAAGATTGTTGAGCCGAGCCCAGACCGGTCCACCGGCGAATAATAGTGGCCGGGAGCGTTTTGCCCTGCATGATTTTCTGTCCACCGGCTATAATAGTGGGGGATTCCGTGCTCAACAAACCAAACGTAAGGAAGCTAAGCCATGGGAAATACACTAAGCACTTACAGTGAAACACCATGTGAGTCAAGGCCAGACCGGTCCACCGGTGAATAATATTGGCCAGGAGCATTCTACCCTAGAGACCGGTCCACCGGCAAATAATAGTGGTCAAGAGCGTTTTTCCCTGTATGTATTCCGGTCCACCAGCTATAATAGTGGGGTTCCCGCACTCACATAGACTATTAAAGAGTATGTGTGGAATGAACATATTAGTAAGAGGAATAAAGAATAAGTTACCTGAAAAGTAATCAGGCCTTATTACATGTATCATTGTATGTTGCCTACATGCTCCCATATTATATGCTCTATGTGTTGGCCTTAGTGCATATGTTACCTTACTTAGTACGTAGCGTACTGATCACCCGTTTCATGGGTGCTGCTCATTTCCACAAGCAGAAGACCCATCTGAGCTTGTGCGGGTAGGGGATGATGTCTTCGATGCCTACGACACCTACGAGGCATCGGGTGGGGCTGAGCGTTGAGCCTACCTGAATTGGGGATCGAGAGTGACTCGGCTGGACTCTGTTTCTTTTATTGGACCTTGTATTATCATATTTTAGTTGTGTTTTTGTACTATGCTTTATGTTTGAAAAACTCTAGTCACATACTATTTGGTTTGTAATCCTAAATCGCACTCTGATTTCTGTATGACTTGTGTTTTATTAATGATTCGTGTTTAATGTTAACTTTATTTAGCCTTAGCACTTAGCACCGGAACGGTAGGAGTGAACCGATCTGGTACTAAGTGTGGCGGTAATGCCCCCGAGTTTACGGTTTTATCTTTTCGCTTCCGCTAAACCCTTTTAGTTAAACGAAATTTTTCAGTAGTAAATTTGGGGGTGTTACAAAAACACTTGAGATATTTAATACCATTCAATCTTCTTTACTAGTATTACATTATTCGTAAAAGGCTTTCAACTATTTGATCTTTTTGATCAAATTGCATATAAGGTATTAATCACCTTTTAATCATTCAATCTTCAGGATCAAATTGTGTATAAGGTCTTTAGGACCATTTAATCATTAGGTGAAACTTTTGGCTTTCACCTCAATTGTATCATTTCCTTTTGTACTTCATGTACATATTTGTAAATAATATAATTGGTTGGGAGCTTCATGCTTCTACCAATACTTATGTAATCACATATCCATACTTTGGTTATGTAGGAAAAATTATCTATTTTTGGTGCTCCTCCATTAACTTAAGGTAATGGAGATTTATACTATATTCTCCAATTAACTTCAAGTATTAAGATATAAATGTAGTGATGGGCGATGGGACCACCAACCATCATGTTTAAATTTAAGTAAATTTCTAAATGTTGACACTTTAGATGAATTTCCATCATTTTTAAGTGATGGAGAACTACATATGGTAATGGAAGATGTGGCTGCTAATCTATTATTTTGGATTATTGAATTAGTCATATTAGATCCAATTTGAATTTATTGAAAGGAATACTTTTAGCCTTCTACCATCTTCTATTTTTACCCTCCATCTTATAATTATAAGGGAGATCATCACACATATAGTCAAATTAAATTTCATATGGCCAATATATACAATTAAAACTAATACTAATATCAATTAACATAAGAATAAAGCAAAGAGGAGATAAAAATAGATTTCCTTATCATGAGCCAATTTTAGGATTATATTATATCCCCCTTAATACTTTTAATCGATTTAAATTAAGCGGGGGATCAATGTTCTTGAAATTTACTTAATTGCAAGATGTCATATATGTGATCTTTCATATGCCTACAAAAATTGAGATCTCACACAAGAAATAAAAATGGTAGATTATTCTTATTTGACACATAATAATCATATTCATATAATATGATGACTAATAAATATAGAACATTCTCTTTTTTTAAGTACCGATCAAACTTGACATCAACTCCATGGTTATTTTCCAACATCCAGAACAAAATCTATATTTTATCTAGAGCATAATCATGCTGATAACATGTTATAGTGTTGATAAACTCAAAGAGAGATATAGAATAATATAGATAGAAAGAGAGAATGTGACTTCTTATTCTCATTCGTATGTATGGATTCCTTCTTACATTTATAATTCACAATATTCCATATATATAATACCAACACTTATTACATCCATCATGAGAAAGAGTTAGAGAGTGTGAAAGGAGGTGGAGGATACATAGAGTTGGGGGTAAAAGCATAATGGAGAAGCTACTATAACTTACGGTACTAATGAGAGTATTAAACCTATGATTTAATACCATATGCATATATAAATTTTACATTCACAATATATAAATAGAATATTTACAACAATTTGATATTTTTAAAAAGCCTAGAAAAATTAGAAAAATATATGAGTATCTCAAATATCTACACAAAAGAAGAATTTGGAAATAGTTAAAAGGCCAAAAGTGGCTTACAAATATCACGGAATAGAAATCTATAAGAAATGACAAAGAGTTTCAAACGAAACATTCTAAAAATGTAAATAGTATTTCAAACCTCTACAAAAATGTGATAAATGACCAAACTAAGAAAATTTGAGCCCCGCCAATATCAATCCTAAATAATTTAGGTTTTAAAAAATATAGTGGTATTAAAGATAATAGATATAAATAAAATTTATTCTCGGTTCACTATAGAATGTCATTAGATAAATGATTAAATGAGTTGGAATAAACAAATGAAAAACATATGAATATGTTTGCGTGATTTATTTATATGGAAACGATATCCAACATTCTAAAGTGTCAAACTAATGGGTTATTAGCGGGTGCACATAAAAAAAATGATCTTAAAAACCTAATTTGGTGACACATCTTATTGTACAAATGTTAGATTTTTGTCCTTAATAGGATTTTTATTGACGAATTTTTACATATAAGCATTATTAAGTTGTGCTTGTATATAAAAACATAATCATATGTAATGTGACATATGATGAAAATATGTTAAGTTGAGGGAGAGAAAACTGTACTATTTTCCTAATCTATGGTTTTGTTTTATTGGTTTTTTCTAGCAATGTTATTAACAAAAAGATATTTTAAAGGTGTATTTTATAGGGAGAGTACTAAATATTAGTGAATGAGAAATCTTTGAATTTATACCTTCATGTATAATCACTAACTAAAGAAAATCGTACATATAGTTTAATATAAACATCCAAATGGGAATATTACAAATATCCCATTAAGGAAATAGATGTTTTATATTCCTCATATTAGTATACCCATTAATATACCTCATTATATCCCATTAATATTGATTTGTAACCTCTTTACTAATGTTTATTTGTGGTTCATTTGGATTGAGATGAATTGAAGTGAAAGTAAATTTTAAAAATTAACATAGGTGTGGATGGATATTTTTAAATATTATTTGAATAAATATTAATCTAATTTGCGTAAATAGAAGTAAATATTAGTTTAATCATTTATGAAATGAGTTAAATAAAAGTTAAAAAATAAAGTGAATACACTTATACCATTTTATTAAATTAAGCAGGTATTAGAACTAAATATATTTGTATTTGATTATCTATAAATATTACTTATGATTTCACTTTCATCTTCATTACACTTTAAAAATGAGATTCATAAAAATGGAATAAATAAAAATTAAATAAAGGACAAAAGTTAACTATAACCTGAACAAATATTTAATAAATTATACTTAAATAAGGTGAATGCATTAACCCCGATCTAATATCACGTGAATGATCTTATATTGTCATATCAAATTCCTACACGCACACACACGCTCGGAGAATATACATAGCTGCTTTGAATCCATAAAAATCAAAAGTCTTATTTATTTTTCCCTCTCTATTGTGTTATTATCTCTATTTCAATTGAATAATTTGATAACAAAACATTAAATAATTATTTTCCTCCGCGAATCTATAATAGTTGTAATTCTGAATGCGAAACACCCAGGTCCCATTCATTAACCGCTAAAGTAAAAGGCAAGGCACGACTTCTGGTGCTCGCCGCTGGGAGTGGTGCCTGATTTTCGCCTGAGAGGCCACCACCACTGGAGCTCTTCGTCTACACCACCATCTCTCTTCACCTCGTCGCTGGCTTGCTGCTGATAGTTACGGATTTTTCAGTTTCTGAATTCCTTTTATCTCCGGTTCCTTGTTCACGGAAACTCTCCTTTTCTATCTTGTACCTACCTTTCCAATCATCCGCTCAGAAGGTACTCTACCCTCTATCTGATCGAATTTTCGGATTTTCGAATTTTTGTCTATTTGCAATTTCTGTGCGTTGATATGGGATAGTTCGAACATTAACTTAGTCGATGGCTAAATTGAGAGTCTGAGGGGGTTAGTTATGTCTCCAGTGTAAATGATATTATCTGTGGGTATACCTTAATGATTGGGCAGTGATATTGTGATTCTGAAACCTTAATCTTAATCTAGGGGTTTCAATTTCGTTTCCAAACATCTGACTTGATCCAAAATGGGGATGAAAATTCTTCAATTTATAGAAAGATACCTTGTAGGTAGTATCGCTCTGTTATAAGAAAATCGCAATAGACCAACATAAAAGATGCCTGATTTTATGGCAATCCCTTCGGTTTGAACTGAAGAAATGATGATTTTTATGGGATTGTGCTTTTCTGGAAACATTGAAATTGAGCTTTTGTTTTGGATCAGGGATTTCTGATTATTGAAGCTCTTACATTTCTCGCGTTTTGAGCAATGTTTTCAAATTTCTTGCGTGAGTTTACTTCACTAGAAATGAAGTTGCTCGGTGTAAAATGGTGGTTACTTGAACCCTTATTTGTAAGGAAAGTAGTACTATAATATCTTTCTGTCTAGACTTTAAACATGTTGCTGGAAGTGAAAATGTCTAAACCTTGAGCCTGTTACTCTTCTGAACTGCTAAGATTGGCAGTCACCAATTGGTTATTGGATTGGTCCCTTGGTGTGGTGCATCCGATTACCCACAGGCCACAGGATGCCCTTTGTGAAGAAATTGTATAATGCTTGCAAGGAATCCTTCACGCCCACAGGTCCTCTCTCAGAGGAGGCTCTTGAAAAAGTTCGTGCTATTATAGGTTAGTAAGTACTCACTTAGCTTTATTTTGTAGCTAAGCTTCCTATTTTATCCTGTTGTATCAGCTGTTCCCTTGGATTAGACACATTCTTATGCTTATCTTTGCTTATATGTATTCACCATGGTTGTTGTCTTTGGATTGAATAAGTTCCCAACCCTTTGATATAGGTTTATGTTTCTTTAACTATTATTCAACATTTAGATTTTAAAAAGTCTTGATGATTTGCTAGTAGCCAAAATCTCTTTCGTGGTTCATTGAGTAAGAGTCAGTGACATTCACGTAAGAAAGATCCTTGCTAGATCAAGTTTTCTCGTTACAAATCAACTGAAAGCTTGCATTCCTTATTGGAAATGTATATATTTCTTAGTAAAGCAAGACTTTTAGATTTTCCATAAAAGACTTTGATATGCTAAGAACATAAATTTTTACTGAAAATTAAGTCTTTAAACAAACGCACTAGCTCTTTGAAATTCTAAAGCATATCTGCTGGGATCATTGCTATATATTGCCTTGAATTTATTCAGTTTATTGATAAATTTCATTTTCCTTTGGCAATAAATTCTGCTGCTCTTTCTCTATCTGTGTTAAACATTAGGGTTTTTTTTTTTTTTTTTTTGTATGTAAGGACAACTAAATCATGTACCTTGCATGATTATATGAAATTACTTCCTTATTGGATTCCTTGCTTTTATGCTATTCAATAGTTTGGGTATAGCAGCCTAACATCCATTGTACGTTGTAATTCATTTCTCATCCTCCAATCTACTCACATCCCTGTGTTTTTCCTCTACAAGATATCCATTCATGCATGCTAACGCATTTTGTTATGTGTTGGACCAAAGAGGGAATTTTTAGTTTTCTATAACATTTTCTGAAGGAAACACTGGCTTGACTATTTATAAACAAGTCCTGAATCATATATGTCTTACCTAGATCATCATCCTTTATTAGTTGTGGCAATTGTGGCAAATGGTGGTTGTCAAGCAGCTTTAAGTCAGTGGTTGAGTGGCAACATTGGAGTTGGATGGCTTGGGGGCTTGCTAATTGCTTGAAAAAGAGAAATTTTGAACTTCACTAACTTTGGAAAATTTTCATCAACAAATGGATTTAGGGTGGAGAATTTGACAAATTCTTTCCCCAGTGAATTCCCTTCTAGGAATGCTTCATCCAGACCTGGCTTCATGGCACAAGATTACCCTGAAGCAGCTGTAATTTCACCAAATAAGTCGAATACTCAAACTATCTAGCTTAATCTTGCAATGGGATGGGTCCCTTTAGTTATATAAATATCATGCTCAGTTTTGTCACTACATCATTGCACATGCCTTACTAAGACACACAGAAGCACATGTCCAAAGAACTGTCGTGGGAAGCCATCTGTCATGATATTGAGGTATCTTCCCATAGTTGACAGCCACTAAACCTTTTTATGTTTTATAAACATGGGTGTATAAAGTTTTGATCTTATACAGCTTTGTGAATAGTTTGATCTGGTGAAATTGAGAGCATTTGTGGTCAGTCCAGTGTATATTGTTCTGATTCAGGGCTCATCTATACTTCCACTGCCTGTTGCATCAAGCGTGAATTTTGTTTCCTGAATCCTTTGCACATTCCTAATCCTACTGCTGAATGCTTAAACACAAAGCTTACATCGACCATATTTTATCATGTTTGTTTTAAAGTCAATTTGGAAGATAAAGGGAGAAGATACAAGAGGTAAAATTATGTCATTGATATTGCTCTCTGCTAATGCTTATGAATGTTTCTGTAGCTGTCTACTCTTGAATTCACAAATGATGGTGTTGTGAGTCTTGTAATGTAGTTTGTGTATCATCTCACCATATGGCCTGCAGTCTTAGTCCCATCCTTAGGGAGAAGGTCAGCGTCTACATGGTTGCACCTCTTTCTGTAAGACTTGCAAGCTTAGAAGGTTTAGGATTGCTAACTAAGATCTTATGCAATCTTAAAATGATTTTATTTTATGATGGTATCATTTGATCTGTTTTTGTTTTACCTTGTGAGATTTTGGTAGTCCTTTGGATTCTATTCATGGCCTTAGATTCATACTTTTTCTCCAATTGAATTTAGCTGAATAGAGGGGATTGCAGAGTTGTAGGTCAATGAGCTCTGTTGGCGACTCCACCTCATAATATTTTGATGAAGCTGAAGCTGATCCATTTGGTTGGTTATGATTTGATTCAATGCAGACAATTATTGGTGCCAATAAACACTAGTGTCTGCTTTTCATTTTAGTCAGATTCTTCACAACTGCCTTTCTTGTTACATACATTGGTTGATTCCTTCATGTTACTACTGCATCCTTTTATTACTTTGGCTAAAAGTATTGTGTTTGACTATTAATGGGGGAAATTCGCATGAACATACATAGTTTTTCTGATGTTGGGTACTTTTTAGCTACATAGTCATAATATATGCTGCATAGGGTTGTTAAGTCATGATGACTGTTGTAAAATCATAAAACCCTTTGAGCTAGTCTTTTTCTCACCCTACCAAACAGAACATTGTAATAATTGTTAAGTGGGCAACACTGCCACAAAATGGTCCATGCAAAAACACTCCTTTGATTAATTTGGTTTCTGGAGAGAACTTTTGGACCTAATGGAAGGGTGGAATGTTTGTTGACATGGCCCAAATCTTGAGACTCCTAATTACCTATTACAACTTGAGTTGTAGTTGGATTAAGAGTATTTTCCATGAAACTGGATGAATTCAAGGGAAGAGATTAGGGTAATTAAAGGTAAATAATTGATTATAAATGTGTGGGAATTAAGGTTAGGGTTTATGAGAACTAGAGAGAAGAAAAAGCAAAACGGAGGCCGAAGAATTAGCAAATATGTTTATTCTCCAACAGGCCTATTACAAAGTCTTTAGCCTCTTATTAAAAGCGATTACAAGCTAGGGTTTAGCAGGCCTTATTAATAAGACCTATTAACCCTATACATAAACCAGTAAATCACTAATAAAGTTACACCTTCTAATAATTGATAAAATCTAATGCATGCTATTTTTTTATAAACTCAACTCCAATGTGTTAGGGCTGAAACTTGGTCAATGGAACAAGGTAGGCCTGGTGGGAGAATTGACCCACAATAAAGGTCCATGATAATACACCCTTCCTGAAAAACAAGCTTTTCCATAACTAAGGAAAGGAGTAGCAGGGATCCACAATGATCTTCATGGTAGCTTGATCCAAAGGAAATCCATTCCACTTGCTCAACAATTTCAAGCAATGAGTGACTGAACAGCAAGAGCTGATATAGGCCGAAAGCTAAAATCATCCGAGTCATCATTACACATAAGCCATGTATGGAAAAAAATAGCCTGGGCAACTTGAACATCTGGCAAATTGTTGAACCCATCTTCCCATTAAGTACCCAACTTGGTGCTGATTGCACTGGAAGTCAAGTGTATATCGAGCATATCAGCAATAGGGCTGAGCATCTTCACCTTTCTGGCACATATGTAACCCAGGTTTGGCCTAAAGATTCTTAGCGCTCCATGAAGTGTTGAGTTGTGGCCATAGACTTCGCAAATAGTTTGGTTGGAGTACAAACAAGGGGCCAAGGAGGCTAAAGTGGTGGACAATAGGTGGTGGAGAGCATCCTATGGATTGTATATCTGCTATGATGTGATCCAATAGCATATTAGAAGTGCATCCAATAGAGATTGGGCTTTTTCATCTTCTTCCTCTATAACCCAAACTAATAAGTGTATTGTGCTGGCCCTAATAGAATTTTGGAATTTCATAGCAGACACAAAACAATCAATGCTTGGATGGACGGAGTGGTAGTAGCTTGCGGCAAGAAGGCTTCTTGACATTAGGTGAGGTTGGTTGGGTAGCAATAGAGGGCTTCCATGGAATTTTAGGCTATAGCAGGGGCTTGGCATAGAATAATAGACTATAGTTGTGGAGGTAGGTGTGGGGCTGGGCATGGTGTGGTAGGCATTATTGACGGTGGTTTGGGGGTGGACGAAGGTGATGGGGTTAGGGTGTTTGGTGCAGTGGCAATGACAGGCACAAGGCTGTCAATGGCCGGCGAGTAGGCTGGCACAACAGTGGATGATTGGTGGTGGTCAGTTTGGTTTTCCTGGGGTTGAGGGGTTGCGAAGAGGGGTTGAGGCGTCAAGGGAAAAGGCAGCGAGTGTGGTGGTTGACAAGCGCCGGTGTAGGTGGTGTTTGAGGTTTGGTGAGGGTTGTGGTGTTTCACTCTGGTAGAGTTGTCAGAGTGATGGCGAGGGTGTTGGAGGTTTGGTGGTGGGCGATGGGCGAGGGACTGGGATTAATTTTTGTAGCGGCATGAGCAGTGGCACGGATGGTGGTGGCTGCTGCTAGCAGTGAGAGGGGGTGGAAGTGGTGGTCGCTGATGGTGGGATTGTGATAAAGGTGGCTGGATTTTGGTGTGTCATACATTCCATCTGACATTTTGCCATCCAATTGTTTATCTGTTCACGAGTCTGATTCTGTGATCTCCTCCCTCGTATTTTGATTCGGGATTGAGGGATTTCTTCACTCATGCCTTAGCCTCAGTTGCCAGCTTTGATACCAATTTGACCTGACCCTAATCTTGAGATCCTAATCATCTACTGCAGCTTGAGCCAAAGTTAGATTAGGAGTATTATTCTTGGAATTAGATGAATTTAAAGGAAGAGATTAAGGTAATTGAAAGTAATTAATTAATTATGAACATGTAGGAATTGAGGTAAGGGTTTATGAGAACTGGAGAGAAGAGAGCAAAAGGGAGCCTGGAGATGCTTTAGCCTCTTATGTATAGGCTATTACCAGATAATATAGGGTTTATCGGGCCTAGGGTTGCTGGATTATTACGTAAAATTGGATGAAGTGGAAATGAAGTTGGTTATGACTGTTCTCACCTGTATGTTGGTTAATCCATTTTCTGTTTGCTTTGTCTATTGTGCAGTGCTAATTTAAGCTGGTTAACTTTAATGTTGGCCTTTCATGTAAGCAGCAAATAGTGATATGCTGCCGAAAATTATGTATTTGAATACTGACGTGGGGTAACTCTTTTGTACTCTATAGAAGAATACCAACGCCAATTTAAAAAAGACGCGCTACCGATTTTCTACTGTGTTTAAATTTACTTACCCTCTTAAAGATTATGAAGTTCGATTTGGCAGCATACGTACAGATTAAAAGGGGATTTGGTGGTGAAAAAAAAAAAGCCTTTACTGAGAAGGTTTGATTTTGGGAGGACTCAGCTGTGTGATATTCAGGCTGCTTATGCTCCTTCTTTTTCGTTGTTGCGCTTTTAATTTACTTATTATAGACATTCAATACTCCTTTTGTTTTAATTTAATATTGTTCAATGAAAAATGAAGCATGCGGTCTTAACAGTTTGCTAATGAATGCCCAGATGAGATCAAGCCTGCTAATGTGGGTCTTGACCAGGAGGCCCAACAGGCACAGAAATGGAAACCCTCTGTAAATGGCGGCAATGGGAAGAAAGCACGTAATGGAATCCGGCTGGGTCCTCAGCCCATCAAGTATCTGCATATACATGAATGTGAAAGCTTTTCCGTAAGTATCTGGGTTTGTGAGATATCTAGTATTTGAGTCGTTAGATTTTATTAAGGTTTAGTTGTTCTCTTTTGCAGATAGGAATCTTTTGCATGCCACCTTCCTCAATTATACCTCTTCATAATCATCCTGGAATGACCGTGTTGAGCAAGGTTCTATATGGTTCTTTACATGCGAGGTCATATGATTGGCTTGATTTACCTGAACATGCTGATTCAGTTGAAGGTGCTTTCCCCTTTCCCCCTTTTTCCATTATAATTTTCTCACCATAGTCACGACTTTTTGGTAGTCAGGCCTGATATTATGCTGTTTGGAAAGATAGTGATACTCACTCTGCCCTAGCTAAATCTTTTTAGTTGACCAAAAACAGAAATTTAAAGACGCAATCAATCGCGGTTCGAGAATTAAGTTCAGCTGAACTATCCTTGAATGGTTAATAACAAAAACATCTATGCAATGGTATTATTCTTAACTTATCGGTTACTTTCTAGATATATATTGAAATTGAATATTGTTGGAAAGTAAGAAGATAACATGTGAGTTTATTGATGTTTAGGAACATCAGCTGGGACAGCCAAAATAGTACGTAGGAAGATTTGTAAGTTAAGAATATTGTTGAACTTTATACCCTGCATACACTGAATAGCGACCTCATATATTCTTCCTGAACATGGTTTACATATTTATGATCTGTTTCATTCTTGGTGAAATATATCTAGCCTTAAGCTTGCTCTATTCTAAAGCATCTTCACCTGCTCAAGCTTCATTATGTTCCTCTAAATGAAGGGTGTACATATTTCTAGTTGGAAAAATCTCAAACTAAACTAAACCAAATTGTTTAAAACAAATAAACATAAAACCAAACCAAATCAAGTGTATAGTACATTTTTAAAAATTTATAACCAATATGAAGCCCACCTATAATGCCTAGTACTTGATCACTGATAAATTGATTTCAGACAGTGTTCGGAGTGGGAGCAACAGGGATGAAAAGAAACCATCCTACTTTACGTTTCCCGAATAATTTTTCTTTTTGGGGTAAAGTACCCATTTTACTCTGAATAGATATTTTAAAAAGGCATTCCTCTACTCTACTCCAAAAACCTCACAAACGAATGAAGAGATGTATTTTTTCCTCACTCAATAGGCCTCATATCAAACTGCAAAATTATGATTTGGTGTCATTTCTTGGTTTGAACCATATTATCAATGCTCCTAATGTTATTACGTAAATCAAATCAAACCAAACCATAGAAAATAGTTTGATTTGGTTTGTGGTTTAAACCCGGTTAATAAAATCGTGATCGCAGTATTGCGATATCAAAGTGTCATGAAAAATATTTTCCACAACAAATATCAGCACATATTGTTAAATATGAATAAAACACTGGTAAATGTCGGAATATAAGGCTGAAACGTATCATGTGAGCTGATATGCTTATGATTTCCTTTCTACATCACTTATCGGCAAGTCAAAGTATCTGACAATATTTTATTCCATGTTTGAACTGGAATAATTCTGATTTCATTAGATAAAAATTCATGATTTTCCTTATCTTGAGACTCTAACTTGATTGTTAGGAATTCCAGCAAGACCTGCAAAGATGGTTCGAAATCGTGAAATGACTGCACCTTGTGCTACGACAATACTTTATCCAAACAAAGGCGGCAACATCCATTGTTTCAAAGCAATAACTCCGTGTGCCATCTTTGATGTCCTCACACCTCCTTATTCCTCGGAAGATGGGCGGCATTGTTGCTATTTCCGGAAGTGCCCTGGAAGAGATCTACCCGGTACTAGACCATTCCTTTTTGCTTCTTACTGATTTTGCTCAATTTTTCTGTTACTCATTGTTTGCCTTCTTTGGAACCTTTCTAGATGGCATGATTGACCAACAACAGGATGTGAATCCGGCAGAAGTATTTTGGTTAGAAGAGATACCACCACCTGAAAACTTTATGGTACTTAGAGGGGAATACAGGGGTCCTTTGGTAAAAAAGCCTACTATTTAGGATTCGTCGGCTACTCGGTTCCATGTACCATACTCATTGAACAACAAGGCTATGGAATCTTGATATACGGTGCTTTCTGGTGATTACTGGAATTCTTTTGGCGCATAATTCTGTGACTAATAAAACGCATTTCTATCAGTGATTTAGTCCAGGAATAGTGAAGATAGAGGCCTTTAAACTTGTACATAATGTTTCCGCTTGAATTAACTAATTTGTTGAGGGTGATAGGGTTAATGGACCCTCATAACTCTGTTTAAGCCTTTGATCTTTATAATACCGATAGTTTACAGACTGGTTGTTATTGTTGGTAAGATCTTTTTGGCTCGGTTTTCTCTGACCGAGTCTGTGCTATGTAAGGACGTATCATGTAAACACTGCATCTTTAAGAAATTCTATAGGTGCTAGCTATGCTTGATTAAAATGCTGTGTGGATTACATGCTAGCCTAAGCTCTGTTTGGGTGTTATTTGAAACTTAAGTTCAGCTGAAAGCCTGAAACCATTGCCGAGCTTGATTTATATAATGTTTGTAAAAAAATTTATATGGGGATTTTAATAATATTTAGGACTTGTTTGATATGGAAGTAATAAAGGTAGAAAAAAATTTCCCTTATTTTTTCTTTTATATTAAGTATTTAATGATAATAAATATGCTTTTAATAAAATATCCATGTTAGATCAAATTGAGATCTAAAATGGGTATTTATTATAACAAGAATATTTAATTTTAATTAAATTATACAAGATATATAAAATATGGAGGTATTTCTTCCACATCTATTATTCCCTAACCAAACGAGTACTTAATCCTATGTGATTTCTATATCATCACCTTAATATATACTAGTAATTAGTAATATTAATTATATTTGATTAAGGACAACAATGGTCCATTTTGAATATATCATTTGGTGAGGTATTAGGATGTGAAGTGGTTTTCGAAGCATTATCTTTACAAACATGTGGGCAGCAACGCATTGTTTTAAAAAAAATTAACTTATTTTTGAAAAAGATGTTGATAGTGAAAAATTCTTATATGTAATGTATATGTAGATGGAGGTAATATATTTTTTGTTTGATTTTTCTTATTTAAATTTTTTGTGTTATTATTATTATTTTATTATTCATAGTGAAGTACTTTATTTTTTTTTGTCACTTCTATCACTATTGTTATTATTACTATCATCATTATAATAATTATTCATTTTATTATTAATAAAATTTTACTAATTTAAGCTAAATATATCTAATTTAAGAAGTTATGAAAATAAGTTGTGAGAACAATCTTACACTAAAGGTAACGAATATTGTAGTATTGGTGGTTGTAGGAATATACATTTGTGCATGCACACACACATACATAATTAATAAAAATATGAATGTACTAGGCAAATAAATTCTCCCAACCTATTTTTATATTTGTGTTTTTATTTTCTATAGTTCCCTTAATTGATTTGCTATATAATATGAGGTTTTATGATGTTTAATGTATTTAAATGGTGTGGACTAATCATATTTAATTTATAAGTTTCTATTATGAGGGTAAATATGAAAAATTATAGAATAAAATATAATACTCTCTCTGTCTTATAATAATAGATTTGTTTAATTTTTCACACATTAAGAAATCATAATTAATATTTTATTTTATTTTATAGTTTTGTATGTTTATCCTTATTTTGAAAATGTGTAAAAATAACTTTAATTAACTTTTACCAATTAATTACACAAAAATAGTAAACACATTGTAGTATGTAGTTAGTTTATAAGGATAGTATAGGAAATACAATTAAATATTGTAGGATAAATTAAAATTGAAACCTAATTTTACTGGAAAGGTTGATTGTTGGCTATGTGGATAAATGGAGAGGGCCTACTTTTTGCAAATGAGTATATCATTACATAAGAAGGTTGAATAAAACCCTCAAGCATAGAGACCTCTTATGTGGAAACATGATGTGGGTTTATTAGATACTAGGGCAAAGATCCTAAATGCTTATTGGGCTATGAATAATGTGAAACTTCTTTGGAAATGTATGCATAATTATCAGCACCATCTATATAGGAGATTATGGATTATATGGAATAAAAATCTATATGATGTGGTCATCTTGAATAATTGAGCACAATGAATTTGCTACAAGGTTAATCACAAAGGCCTTAATGTGCTACTTTGCATTTAATACTAGAATAAAACAAAGAGAGTTTTGGAGTTGACTTGTTGCTATTGGTGAATTTCTTGATACTCCATGGATTGTGATGGGTAATTTCATTGTTGTGGCTTCTATAGAGGAGAAATTGAGAGGGATGGGGCCTATTAACCTACAATTAGTGGAGAAATGCATTGCCTACTTACACTGATGTGGATTTGATATTATTACTTTTATAGGTAGCATGTGTGCATGAACTAATCATAAATCCCCTAAAAGGAAACTTTACTATAAACATGAAAAAGTCCAAGTTGAATATCTTCCCTCTGAGCTATGTGGAGGTTTTACAAAATCCAATGTCAGATCACTCTCTGTTGATTATGAAACATGGTAATCAAAATCAAAGATGTGTCAAGGCTTTTATGTTTTCGACTTTTGGGTTGAGAAGGAAGTATTTCTTCTTATAGTTTAAGAGGAAGAGGTATGAAACACAAACATTCAAGGGAGTCCTACCTACCGAGTGGTGGTAAAACTAAAGCTGTTTAAATATAGGCTTAAGCAAGAAAATGCAGCTAATGGACACACACTCCAGGCTTGGCAAGTATAGGAAGGTTTGAAGCACCAATTAATGACAGACCCTTCGAAGACCAATATAATGAAAATGAAGGAGGCTGCAATGCATTAGCAACAAAGAGCAAAAAATAAAGAATATTTTTATTAGTAAAAACCACACATAGCTCGTGTGAAATTGGGTACTCAAAACATAAAATAATTTTATGCAATCATATAAGTGAGAAGAAGTAGGAACAACATTTATAAACTATGTGATGATAATAACAATGACATAGTTGGATAGGAAAATATATCTAAATCTATCAATTAAATTTACCAACAACTTCTAAGGCCATTCAAATGCACAACTAGAAGGTATTGATGAAGATATTTGCTAAACAGGACCTACTCTTTCATCGGCTAGTGTAGTATTGTTGTTGGCTCTCCCAACTGAGCAGGAAATCAAAGTAGTTGTATATGAAATGAGAGAATTAAAGGTGCCAAGGCCTAATGGATTCAACACCCTATTCCATAAGAAAGCTTGGGTAGTGCTAGGAACATACATTATTGATGCCCACAAGTTTTGACAGATAAGGTATATGTTGAAACAAATCAATCACAATACCATAACATTAATCCCTAAAGTGCAATGGGCTTTTAGAGTAAAGGATTTAGGCTTATTATGTGTTGTAATGCCTTTTATAATTTTTTTTGTAAAGCCCTTATTAACAAACTATAATGAGCTCTTTAAGATAACATTCTCATGGCTGCTAAGTTACTTAAGTACTAGGGGGAAAAACATGAGATCTAATATGATGTTAAAGGTGGATATTCAAAAGGCTTATGATTTAGTGGGCTTTACCAAATAGGTGTTACTAGGTTTAAAATTTCCATGGCAAGTGGTGGACATAACTATGAAATGTGTATCTACTATCAAGATCTCTATTAATATCAATGACAGCCTTACCACACATTTTCCAAGTATAAGAGGACTTCACCAAGATGACCCAAATTCACCTTATTTATTTGTAGTGAGTGTGGAATATATACATGGGGCCATGAAGTAAAGGATGTCCAAGTTACTCCACTATCAAAATTGTTAATTTTACCTTTACCGATGATTCGTTGTTGTTCTACAAAGGTGACATAAGATCTGCTCAACATCTAAAAGCAACTGTCATGGATTTTACTTAGTGCTATTGCTTGAAAGTTAATCTGACTAACAGTTTATTTTATTGTTGTGGAGTAAAATATGATATTAAGCAAGCTTTGTTGGAGATAATTAAATTTACTAAAGGTGCCTTTCCATTTCAATATTTAGAAGTCCTATGGAAACAACTTATGTTGGTATTCAACTTTGTCAAGGTTTACTTGATATGATAAGCTACTAGGGAAGGTGAAGCACTAGACTAGCAAACTCCTTAGTTATGTTAGCTATATTCAACTAATCAATGCTATCCTAGCTAGTTTCATTAGATTTTGGGCACATATCACGCTCCTCCCTACTATTATTATCAAGCATATTGAGCAAGTTTACAAATGATTTATATGGTTTAACAAAAATGAGAAGTATAAGAGTTAGCGAATTGTTTCTTTCCCTAAGAAGGAAGGAGGTATAAGAGTTAAATATTTAAAGAATTGGAACTAAATAGTTATAGGGAAGTGGCTCTGACATATCATGCAAAGGAAGGACTTTAGATTAAATGGGTCTGTGGCATTTACATTAAAAATAAGTTAGTGCATAAAGTGAAGCTCTAGCCTCATTGGTCCTGAATCTTCCATAGTATATATAAGGTAGATAGTGTGGTACTTATAAATATTTGATTGATAAAGCGTAAGAATTGATCATATATAAGGAAGGAAGTCATGGTATAACATAATGTGGAAATATGATAGCTTACCAAGGCACAAGGTTATTTTGTGGTTGGCTTGTCAAAATTCCCTTATGAAAGGAAGAAGCTTTTGAGATGGATATTAGGTATCCATAATCAATGTGGGGGCGATTAAGAGATGGGAGAAACATTTAATCATCTATTGGTTACCTGCATATTTGCTCAATTGCTCAATAGTGTTGGCAAATAATTTTGAGGTGGTTGGGCATGACAACTAGGAGTATAAATTAGTAGACACTGCTTCAATGGATAATCGGCAAGGCAAGGCAAAGATCCTCTGTGTGACAGCTACAATATTAATATAAAATATATGAGAGTGTACGAATTTGTCTATATTTTAGTTAAAGAAATGCCATCCTAATTTTTTGGTTATGGATAAAGAGGGAAGGTGTATATTAGACTCGGTACATGTCATAGAGGTGCATCTTATATAGCAACCTGACAAAAAATTAGACATATGGGCATATTTAGGTATTGTGACTAATGTGGATGCACGTAAATTTGTTTTATTGTAGTATTAATAATATAATATTAATTACGTAAAAAATTGTCTATTAATACAAGTTACAGTAACTAATAATCATGATTTCTTAATATATATAGTAATAGAGTAAATAGTAGTGTCAATAACAATGATAAGCAAGTAAGAAGATGGATAACAAATAATCACAACATAACAAATGTAAATAACGACACTAATGATGCACTCATATCAAATCATAAGTTATCCCAAGGATATTCAAAATTTAAGTTATTTATAAATATTATCGGTCTGGTTTAAACTTAACTTTGGGAAGTAACTTAGTCAAAAATAAAAAGATTTGGCTCTAATTTAAATTTAATAATTTCAAATGCAAAGCACGCGGATTATTCACAACTATTTATATACAAGATAAAAACAAGAAGTCAGGTAAATTAATACTTAGTTGGGCCGACATTAATTCATCAAAATGGAGGTTATGGGTTCAATTCTAGCTATTGACCCACTAAAGAAACAAAAAGTTTTAAGTCATGAAACCCAAAAATATAATATAATGAAAATATAATATTTATATTTAAAACTATCATTATAATAACAAACATAATAATTTTTATCGATATGTAATGAAAGATAATTGCGATCATAGTTTATTTTCGAAATCTATGGACGGCGTACATTGTGAAAAGGAGGCAGTATATCAGAAGCGGTTGGTCATTAACCCGCTATACATGATGCAAGATTGTGCACCTCGCCGAACTCTGTTGGTGACAGAAATCATATCGGGTGGTTGCTGCGTTGTGTGATAGCGAATATGTGATAGAATTATGTTAACACAATCTGGGCCGGAGGGTTAGATGGAACGGAGAGGGGCTCTGGGCTCCTTTTGTCAATTGTCACGCCAAACGTACCTCTATTTCTTCAGAGTAAAATTAACAAAACAAAAATAAAATAAAATGAGAGATAATGAAAAAGAGAAAAAAGTGTTCTTAGACGCATACACTGACACAGCATATATCTGACTCTCCAATACAAATTGTTCGATCACATGCTCAAATAAACCAAATCAGCATATATACTCGTATGTATTTATGCCATGGTAGTTACCACTGGTATCTTCAGCTTCTGTATAAATAAACTAAACTCACGACAAGATGAAAAGAAACCAAGTTGATGACTTGGTGATAAAGACACACACGTCTCTGCTACCAATCCACGCACATTCTTTAATAACAGTAACATATTGTGTTTAGGAGCCAGCATCTTTGGATCATATAGAACCAGAGCCGACTGTGTACATGTATAATACTTTAAATATGAAGAAAAATAATACACTCACAATTGAAGATACACCATTTCCTGAAGCTGACAGTAAACTTTTCAGCTTTCCAGGTTCTGGGAAAAAATGCTCTCTAGTAATATGCATCTCTGAGTCCGTGAGACCATAAATAAGCACACCCAACTTCTCCCATCTTGTATCATCTCTTGATAAGATTCACAACGTAAATAAGAATCAAAGCAGAATAAGAAGAATGAAAAAACCAGAGTTCAGCAATACCCCAAAAATGCTAATTGCTGATCTAGCTGCGAGTAATTTATCAACTCCTTCCAAGCAGGAAGGCCATCACTGAAGTTGGCCCAAAACTTCAGTTCTTGGTCCTTAAAGGCTGAGAAACATGAGTAACAAGTTCCTGTTTCAATTGTAGGACATTAACCATCCATGTCAATACATCCAACTTGTAATATATATTTATATATTATATATAGAAGTGACCTTTATGTAGCAGTCAACATATTAAGATAGAGAGATCGAGTTTTATGTACCTCCGAGTAGCGTCCGTAATCGTATCGTATATGAGAACTTTTCACTATATTTTCCCACTTAGTAACAGCAGCAGAAACAGCACCTGGAGGTGTCTTAGAGTTCTGCTTTCTAGGTTGATATTTGTGCATGTTGCCACTGTTTGCGTAAGAAAACGAGTTTCTTGGAGAACCTGAAGTCAAATTCCGAGATAGCCAAGACTCGGATGGCGATTTTGGTAAAGGTGGTGTAAGAAGAGACTGCAGAGTCTCCTGGTGGTTTTCTTCAATCAGAATCAAATCCCTGTTCATATTTAGGCTCCCACCATCTCCTCCTCCCTGCTGCCTGTGCTTGGATTCTGATTTCATCGTCATGTTTGTTTGGTGTCCCCTAACGGCATCAACAGCTCCACTGACAAGAGGTCCACTGTATCCTCTTGCTTTCAATATGTTTGCAGTCGCGTTTTCTCGTTTTGTAACATTGCCAGTATCAGTATCATTCAGCTTCCTAGGTTTGGATGAGATTGTGCTCCATTGAGGAATTTTGGCTATATTTTCAGAATCTACATATAATGTCTTTTCAACCACAGGACTCCTTGAGCCCGAACCGTGTACGCTTCCATGACGCGATGGCCGTTGTTCAGACTTCTTGGAGTCCCTTTCATAATATCTTGACCTGTCATCAGTAGATGAGTCCACCCTTTTAGGTGCATTATGACGGACAGATTGAGGAGATTCACACCTACGGGGAGATACATTATTGCTCCTTCGGTAATTTCTGTAAGGAGATAAACCATTTTTGGCTTGCAACTCTCCAGAGTAAAACATCGGCCTGGATTTGATCTGTGGAACATTCAGCTCACAGCTCTTGAATGTTGATTTCACTTTCGGTTTTTGATCATTAGTGCCTGGAACACGCTGACAAAGTTCGAATGTTTCTTTGAATTAGCATAGAATTAGATGGGATTGTAACAGAAAACAACGAACGATGAACAAATAGTTATTTTACCTTGCTAAGCGTTCGACTGGGAGATTTATGAGATGCATTCTTCACCAACTTGCCAGCAGATGATAATGCATTCTTCGTCTTGAGTTTCATAGCTGGTAATGGATTAAAAAACTTGAGAGCATTCTTAGCACAAAACCGAGGCAGGAAACCGCAAGCTTTGACAGCAATATTCCTAGGCTGGCTATAGATTCCATTCTCATATTCTTCATCAGCTTCACTTTCTTCTTCCGACCCTCCTCCACCTATGTCTTGTCCTGTGTACGGAGTGATAGCCAGAGCCATATTATATTCAAGTGATGGTGGAGGCCGACCCATTGGTTTTGGCACCAATGCCTTACACAGCTGCTGCTGCTGCGGTGGTTGTTCAACCACCACAAGTTGCTTCTTATTATTGGATGCATACTGAGGAGTCTCTATGGTCATGGCCTTTGCTGCTGGTAAAAAACGGTTGATCATGAAATCTCGTGATTGTACATCCAACGCAGACAATTCCTCAGATGGTTTTCTGCTATGACATTCTGATCCGCTCACGCCACTAATGCTGCAATTGATGGAACGAGATTCAAGTGCGCCAATTGCATCAGAAAATGCAGCATCTTCGTCATAAAGATCATCGCTCACCGAATCGAAACCAGCAGTCCTGTTCGTCCCTTCCCTCGAGCTATCCATTCCCATACCCGCACTAGTTTTTCCTGATGATAATTTGCTCAGAGGCCTAAGCCCATTTAGTTCCCCGGATAGAAATTTGGTGGCAGTATAATGATAGGGTCTAGTGGTACCATTTAGTTCCCCGGACAATTTATGTTGGGGTCTAATCAATCCCAACTCCCCTGACAACTTACTTGGGGACTTAACCCCGTTTATTTCCCCAGATTTTATACCAGAATACCATGGCAATAAACCAAAGACTCGTCCTGGAGGAAGCCGAGGAGGGGTACTTGCTGGCTCTTCCGGACAATGGATCTGTGAATCACTATGTCCTCCCTTTGCTTTCCCCGGCGTTTGCTCCCAATTAAAAGGAACCGAAACCGGCTTCATCACCTCACCCATATTCGTGTCTGGCTTCAGTGGCTGCTGAGGATGGACGGTGTGCGAGTTTCTTCGATCCAGAACGGTATCATTCTTCTGCTGTTCCCCTGACGAACGCAACGGCGATGAATACCGTCTTGCTGATAGAAGAGGCACACTAAAATTGAGTTGTTTTCGCTCCATTGTAAGTACCACGCAAGGACCAAGGGAGTGAGCTCGTCAAGTCCCCTGAGGGCTAATCAGCAGGCAACAAGCAAAAGTGATTGTCTTCTCAGTCCAAAAAAATCTGAGCACCATAAAAGCCAATTATATGTGGTTAGAATTACCTGAATTCTGAAGTTACAAGAACACGGTATAGCACAAAGCAGATCATAATCTTAAGTGACAGGGTAAAGCACCTTCTACACAAAACCCAACACAATACAAACATGATGATGGAAGGTTATATAAACTCATATCACTAGCTCTATCCAAAACCATCCGACATAGCCGAGGGCAGAAAAATATATTACTCTGTCAAAGATTTTTTAAATAAATAAACGAAGACAGCCTTTGATGCGAGAATGGATTGAATACTCTCACTCACCTACGTTGAAGTCGTTGAAATTCTAACTGCCGGCCAGAATTACAAACCCATAAATCAATTTTCACCTACTGCCAAAAATACCACCCACCAAAAATTATAACCAGGTAGTACAATTTTTCGAATAAATGTCCAACACTCCCAAAAAGGATCTCCCTGGCTAAGCCAAAACAAACAAGCAGAACCTCACAAAAGAGCGAGCAAGGGAGAGAAATACACACAGCGAGCAGTGTGCATTATGAGGGAAAACACTATAGCCAACTAACCAAAATGATGTAGACTTGCAGTAAATGCCTTGAGCAGGAAATTGAGGACCACACAGATTTGCATTTATTCTCAAGAACCAGCCCAAATCCTCCAAAATGGGCACCAATTTTCAGTTTCTTTCTTTCAGATGCATCAAGGTAGGTATAATTTCATTCAATAATTCAACGAGCAAAAATTAAGTCTAACGAACCCGGGAAGGGAAAAAAGAAAAAATTGAAAGAAGAGGAAAGTATTGAACGCCTGCAAGAAAGAAGATATGGACCCCGATAATTATGGCGTGTGTTTGAGGGAGGGAGGGGGAAGTGATGGTAGTAAGTACTGTAGGGTAGACCCGTGGTGGGTACATGTCTATATGAGATGAGTAAAATGAAGGGAAAGTGCATCGTGAAGAATAAGTAGTGAATTAAAGTAGAATAGTGGCAGTGGACTTTAGCTTAGTAGTAGTTGTTAGTCAAGACTCAAGTGCCCACTTCCTTTAACTTTTTTTGTGTGATTGCCTTGATTGATGTTTAGACCAATTTCTCTCCTTAAGTTTAGGGATTCCACTTTCACGGGCATAGATTATAAATCTATGGAGGAGAGAGGGAGAGAGAGGGGGAGAAGAGAAGAAGAAGAAGAAAACAACAATCAGAATAGAAGATGCCAAAATGGGGTGTGTGGGAGAGAGAGAGCTATTTTGTGTTGATGACATGGGGCAACGGTCGCGCTTCAATTAGTAGACGGAAGACGAGAATTTCTGTTCAAAAGGACAAAAAGGAGGGGCACGAAAAAGAAAAAAGGACAATAACCGTGATTAGATCATTTTGTTAATTAACGATCAAGGCACATGTAGACGTGATTAGACCATTTTGTTCATTAGCGTGAGCGTCGATCATGCTCTAATGTGTATGGCCTTGTGCGGGCAGGTTCTCGTGTCAATCACTCGGTTCCACTCATGGCCCATGGTTTTCTATGGCAAATTCCTCGGTCTTTATCATAGCAGTATAGCACTGTGTCAGTGCGCAGTTTGTTTCTCTCGTCTCTCTATATATTATATCAATGAATTACCCCTCCTCATTTCGGAGTGCATCTACAGCGGTTTAATTTTTAGGGAGTTTTGAATCTTTTAATATAAATTGTCCAGAGAAACTAAAATCCAGATTAATATATAGAGTACTATTCTTAGGGGAGTGAAATCGAGTCTAACTAGAGTTTGTCTAATACAAATAATTCAGTGTTTCGTGAATAATTAGGATACTATCTCCGCTAAGAATATAAAATATTCAAAAAAAAGTACCTGATTATCTCTTAATAAAAGACTAGTTTTCTTGAGCTGATTAACATTATATATATGTGTCAAATATTCTTGTAATACTCTGAAATTTCGCTAAGTCTAATCCCATATCATTAACACATTAGTTCAATTTTAATCTCGAGCGAATTTTATTTTAGCTTTATCTAAATTTTTTAATCCTAAAATCTTAAGTTAATCCAAATCTTTGACCCAGATAAATTATATTTTGTAACCCTATCTTAATTCCGATAAATTTATATCCCTAATCTTATCTATTTTAGCTAATCAAAAATTAATCTAATATTTCCTTTTTTTCCCTACTTTTCCTTTCTCCTACCTCCTTCTCATCGTAATACTTGACATAATTCTTACCCCTGCAACATACAACCATCATTCTCATGTGCTACTGCTACCATGATTCTCACACAACTATCACCCTCACCCTCGGCTGCTGCCATGATCATCACATCCATCACCATCCCCTACAACCATCATCATCATCGATTACCCTATTGCCATCGTCATCGTCATGCTACAACTGTCCCTGCCATTTTTCACCCAACACTATACCATCACTCTTAACCATCTCTCCGTTGAATTTTGCTCCAATCCTTCGTACCACTGCCACCCCTTATGCCCCTGTTGCTATTGTTGTTGTCACCCCTAGCACACCCCGATTCGCACACCTCCATGTACATGCACACACATACACACACACATATATCTATATATGCACCCCTCTCATCTCTCATTTTCCCTCATTTTGTTTGCTAGTTAGTGCCCAAATTGTGTCAAACAACCCTCTGCCTTGAGCCACCCTTCTTCCTTCCTTCTTCTTCATCTGTTTTCCCTACTCTGTTTCAAGTAACCAAAACACCTCCCCCGTCGTCACACCACCAACGACCACCAAGTGCCATATTGTGCTTAGTGAATCGACCACCTTATCACTTTCCCTCGTTGTCGTCGACCATCTCCGTCGACCTCCACCTTTTTCTCCCCTTCTTTCCTCACATTTGTCGTGGTTTTGTGAGGTGTATGACTCACACATAGTCTCTCATACAGTCGTGCACCTCTATTTTTTCTTATCGCATGCCTGTGCAAACCAGCACGATTTGCCGGTGCACCCTCGCACGACTCTCACATAATGCAAGCTCATGCTTACCTGTTCATTATTTCTTAGGTTATTGTTGCTTGAGCACGGTTGTGCCTCTTCTCATAGCTTACCCGTGCAAGATCTCAACTCTTGCTCTAAGTGTGTACCGTCTACAACATGCCCATGTAGCCCATCTTTCCTGCCCACACCCCCTTTTTCAAACCTAAACACCACCAAAATTTTACCATAGCACCATCATACCTTCCACCACACTTCCACGTAACTTAAGCTTTCCTTTGACTCAGGTGATTTTCTGATGATCTCAAATGAGGAAGTATAGGATTTACGTACATAGAGTTCGATGTCTTTGTTGGTAAGGATACATGTCGTAACTAGGACTTTATATATATGTGTATGTGTTGTTATATTGGATATGTTATATAATTGATGTTATTCTATGATATGATATCTTGAGCAATGAGATTTCGAAAGTATGATTTTGGTATAATGTTGGATATTGTATATATGCAAGTAATTGAGGATTTATGTTCCGAATGGATTTTAGAGATTTATATGTATTGGTATTGAGATGTATCATGTCTTAGGAGAATATGAATATTTGTAACTACCTAAAGGTTTATGGTTATTTGAGGATAATTATGCGGTCGTAATAATATTATTAAATTTTATATCTTGTATACTTATATGAGTCTCGCATGATAATTTTGAATACACAGTCAAATATAATAAGATACTAATTATTTAAAGTAAAAGATCATGTGAGATGGACCAATGTGTTTTTATGGGTCTGTTCCACTAGACAATAATAGTGGCTAAGGTGTCTTGTCTCTGAGAGGTGCTTCAGTCCATTCTACATGATTAAAAATAGTATGGCCCCATACGCAACGTGGATAAATATACAATTAAGAGATAAAGTATTGGTGAAAAAGATACTAATCATTTAAAGTTAAAGACTATGTGAGTCAGGACTGAGGTGTTGAGTCTGTTCCACCGGATAATAAGGCTCAGGGGTCTTGTCCCTAAGAGGTGATACAATACCCTATTTTTAGAAACCATAGTTATAAACTAATAATTATGTATAATTAGTTATAATAAATATTGTAGGGTATTTGTACTAAAATTATTTTTAATATGTGTATTATTATGACATATTAGATATAAATTTAATTAAGTTAAAATTTAAAAGATTTTAGATTATTAACTTTAACCTTAGTTCGTAACGGGTATTCGTTCCGTCAAATAAACCTAGTAATGTAATCTTAAATTCTAACAATTAATTTTACCCAGATATTTTTCTCTGGTTCCTTACCTAAATAATTTACCCTTACCCTATTCTAAATTTTCTTACATCAACCTACTCCCTCTACCCCTACATAACCATCCTTCACGCAACCCCTCAACTACACACCTCCCTCTACCATGCTTGTTTTTCTCCCCTGTTTTGCTCCACCTTCTTCTATATGCCATAATCCCTTTTTAACTCCCTCTTCCCTCTCATTTTTGTGCCATAAATTAACCCCAATCAGCCCACGCATTTCCTCTCTTTCCCTAAGCTCCCTCAAGCAAGAAAAAAACTCCATTACTGCCATTATTTTCCACCATTTCTACACCACCAGCAACTTTCTCTACACACTAACTCTTTGCTTCACATTCCACCACTAAAGCCCCTACCCTAGCTGTAGAAATATATGCTGTAGGCCCCTCCAACTTGCAGAAAAATCCCCCAAAACCACCCCCATGCTGCACATAAAATCGCCATAATACCACCCCCCTCTTCGACTAGTTTTGTCAATCCCTCCCCCTTTGCTTCAGCAAAAGTTTCCGAAGCCACCCCCTTGTTGCACCTTGTTTCCCTACATCCCCTCCCTTGGCTCTATAACTTTAGGCCATTCCTACCCCCTAGTTTCTGCCTATTCCACCGTTGCTCACTCCCTCTTCTCGACAACTTTTACCAATTTCTCCTCCTTTGTTACATGAATTTGTTTAGCTTCCTTACTACTTTTCTTTGGCCAGTTAGTAATCCTTGAGTAATTTTAATTAATTTTAGGTTATTTTTATGATATATCAAATGTTCATACATGTGTTATTGGGTGTTAACTCCTTAGGTAACCTTTGAGGATATCGGAGAAGGCAGTCTTTTGTATTTTTGTATAAGCTTAGATTTAGGTAAATTCAATCACTTATAGGATGGTAGAAAATTATGTGCAAGCATGATAAGAATTTTAGACTTATAATAATGCTAAGGTTTATTCTTTTCAAGTATTTTAGCCAGCATGATAAAATGATAATATACTAAAAGGTTGATATGCATGATTATCTATAATTAAGTTGTATGCATGAAATATGTCAAATGTTTTACGTCTACATGTCTCAGATTTTGTTACAATCTCTATTATTATCATGTTATGATTCATATCCCATAATATATGCCTCATGAATGCACATGCATAGAAGTAGGGACACGATAATACACACGGACATGTATGTGCATGATTAGATCTAGCTTATGATAAATTCTATTTCGTATGGCCTATGTTTATAGATATGCTCCCTCATGTACTAAGATTATAATATTCCTATTTAAATGATGTCTCATGCTTTAAATATGAATTTGTATGATGCATGAAAGATGTGGTACGTGGTAGTAGCATGATTATGGTTTTGGTGAGCGCAACCTACTAAATGTATGAAAAGTGAAAAATATAGTTAATCATCGAACCAAAAAGATTCTACATGCTAAAATAATATGAAATATTGCCTTGTTGACTGCTCATCACAAATCTCTCATAATGATAATGTTTGATACCAAAAATAAATAAAATGAGGAAACTAGGGTTTTAAAGGGTATTTCAATAATTTTGACCTAATGTATCATTTACAAATAAATGAATGCTAGGATGGTCTTAGCCTTTTGATAGGTTGACCTTATCTTTGACTTAGCTTGACATAGACCTATGACTTTAGGGTTTATCTAAATAATTGGACATAAAGGGGAAAATGGTTAAGTATGGAAAATAAAATTTTCTATTTTATATGTGACTTATGTGATCACATCATAAGATATCAATACTTAAAGTGAAAGACTTTGAGTTGGGAATGATTGCTCTCTTGAAGTCGCTTTACTAGTGCGTCGTTGTACCTGTAATACCCTAAAACCTTAATTTAGGAATTAATAATAATAACATAGGAATTAATAGGTGAGATCAATTAAGTATAACATTTTTAATAAAATAATGTTGTTATGATGGAACTAATTAAGAAAAAAAATAAAGGAAAATAATGTAGGAATTAAGTTAGTGGAGGTTAGGGTAATTTTCTAACTAAAATGAATTTTAGGAAAATTTAAATAAAAGTTCTAAATTAATATAAAAAGAAAATTTAATTATCTATTTTTTTTAATTTCTTATTTTCAAAAAATTCAAAAAAAAATTACCAAATACTCCAATCACCTCATTTTCCTTTTTTCTTTTTTTTTTCCTTTTTCCCTCTTTTTCTTTCTTCCTTTTTCTTCTTTTTCTCTCCTTATGCCAGTCTAAGCCACACTAGTCCTTTCCTCCTCTCCTTCTTCCCCCCTGCATAGCCCAACCCACCTCTCTTTTTTTTTCTTTTCTTTCCTCCTCATGCTGCCAATCCACCCCCTTTTTTTTTCTTCCTTTCTTTTCCCTTACCCGGCCGGCTAGTCGCCCCTCTCCCTCCTTTCTTTTTCTTCTTCTTCCTTCCCCGCCTACTATTGACCATGTGTGCCTACAACTCCTATGCCGGCCAACCATTCCTCTCCCTCTCTCCCCTGTTCCTTACCTTTCCTTTCCTTTTCCAGCCCAAACCTCCCCTGCTCGCATGCACCCCCTCCCTTCCCTTTTTTCTTCCCCTACCACCTGCAGGATTACACCCTACAGCCCTGTGTTGGCTGCCACCGCCGAGCTACAACTACCCACCCCTATTCCCTTGTCCTCATCCTCCCTTATCCTCTTCTCCTCCCCACGCCTATAAAAACCCCATCCCTCAACCTTCTTCCCCTTCTTTTTTCTTTTCCCAAAGAATTCTGAAGCTCTCCTTCGTTGCCCCATCAGACGCAGCCCTAGACGTCGCCGTGTATCATCGCCATATAAAATTTCACCCAACCTCTTCCCCTGCATAACCCTCCACCAAACAAGACCACTCCCCATCCCTTACTCCCCCTACATAGCTTGCCCTACTTGTGTAAAGTGGGCAGCTCGAGCTACCCTTTGCACCCTGTCACCGCCCCATTCGTTGCCCTATGCCGCTTCCTCTTCCATAACCACCACCTCCACTACCTCCATCTCAACCCAACAAACCTTCCCCTACCTCCCCATACCCTTCCTTTCCCCTTTCTCCCCCTCCTTCCTCCTCCTTTCTTCTCCTCCACCTTCGACCACCACAATTGCCGCCACCTGCACCACTGCCTTGACACATCACCCCACCACTACAACTCTCCTAGTCCAATAAACCTACTATCTCACAACCCCCACCTCCATTTCCCTCTTCCAACCTCAAAGTTTAGACCTTTTTATATCACCACCACTCTTGCTGCCCGTTGTCGCCTCCACCCTAGCTACCACCTTCACCCCTAGTTGTACCGTAACCCTTGCTTCTACTTAAGTATAAATTATAATGTATAATTGTTATTTTTAGTCTTATTATTATTATTATTATTAGCATGATTATTATTATTATTATTATTATTATTATTATTATTATTATCATTATTATTACTAATTCTACCATTATTATTATTATTATTATTATTATCATCATTACATTACAACTATTAATATTATTATGGTTATTATTACTACTATTATTATTGTTAGTATCATTAATAATATTATTCTTATTATTATTATTACTATTATTAGTCTCTTGCTAATAATTAGTTAGGGGATAATCAAAGAAATAAGAGGGAAGTTACATTAGTGTTCTACTTTTATAGGTGAACCAAACCCTTCCACTAAGGAGGCATAAGAGTCGTGCTCCAAGCTCGGTATCAATCTGGGTAAGAATGTGGTTAAGGCCAAATTGTGTGTTATGTATTTATGTGTGTTTGGTTATATGCGTGTATCCTATGTGGTTATGGATTATATGCTTGTAGCGTAGCTTACTAAGAATGGAGCTAAGGTAAGATGTATGTGTGTTATGACATGTGTAATATGGTGATATGACTTGTATTTTGTGTTATGCCTTATGTATAGTTGCCTTATATGATATGCATACTAAGAGTCTTTAAGTAGTGTGATGAGGTTGTGAGGAGATAAAAGAAGTAAAGCAAGCGGAGTGGTTAGAGGGAAGTGAGAGAGACCTAATTACCTTATGACTTATGGGTGGACACATAAAAGGATAATATGAATTAAATTAAAGGTTGGAATAAATCTGTATGGGGTGATTAGTCTTTACATGGGGGTAACATTTACATGGGAAAATGTGATTTAAGGGTTAAGAAAGGTGGGGAAGAGTATTTTGGTGATCAGAGTTCATGAGTGAAAAATAGTATGTGGGTTGGTATAATTATGCATGGGGGACTTAACTAGGGTTTTTGGAAAAAACCTTAAGTGGGAGAAGTTTGTGAAAGAGAGTTTTGATGGTAGATGGTTGGAGTGTGGAGACAGGAAGGGTGTCACATGAAGAGGGGATGACTCAAGTGGAAAGGAGGGTGGTGTGTGTGTGATGAGGGGATAACATAAAAGAAAGAAGAAGTACTAGTGTTTGGGGTGGCCAACTAGGGTTTTCATGATCACATGTGAAGGATGGGAAGTAAGGTTGTGATGTTGGGTGTGGATTGAGTAGAGTGATGGTGTTGGAACAAAGGGAACATGGGTCATATCTGATAGGGAGAGTTTAAACCACCTAGGCTAGGTTAGTATTTCTTACAAAAACCCTAGAGGGCGATGGTGAGTTAAGTGGAGATATGGGAAGTGGGCCTTGATCCACGTACATGGGAGTTTGGTTTTTTCATGATGAGTAAGGGAAAGGTGGGGAAGGAGTATTGGAGCCCTAGGGTGCGTAGAGGTCTCAAGATATGGGATGGGGCTTTTCAAGAGAGCTGAGGTAAAAGGGTGAGAATGGAAAGTCCAGTGGGTCATGCATGTGAAGTTGGGGTTGCATGTGGAATAAGACATAAGTAAAGCACTAATTACTTAAAATGAAAGATTATCGAGCCAGGCCCAGGTCAGAGTGTTTTCCGGTCCACCAGCTATAATAGTAGTCATACACGTTTTTCCTTGGAGTGCTTTCCTATCCACCGGCTATAACATTGGTCAGGTGTGTTTTGTCCTAGAGTGTATTCTATCCACAAGCTATAATAGTGGAGGCTCCAAACTCGATAAACCAAACCTCTTATTGTAATAAATCATGAAAAAGACACTAATTACTTATAGTGGAATACCATGTGAGTCGGGGCCAGGTTGGGATAATTTTTGGTTCACCGGTTATAATAGTAGTTAGATCCGTTTTACCCTAGAGTGCATTTCGGTCCACCAACTATAATAGTGGTCAGGTGCATTTTGCCTTGGAGTATCATTTTCGGTCCACCAACAATAATAGTGGGGTCCCGTACTCACGTGGATATAATTCAGGAAATGTGTAGACAAAAATAATAGACTATGTCTTAATAATGATGTGAACTTAAAAGAAGTATTGTATGCATCCCTTGTCTGTTTATACTTGTATGGTTTTAGTAATATGGTTACCTTACTCAATACGTAGCGTACTGATCACCTGTTTTATAGGTGCTACTCTTTCCCATGAGTAGTAGCCCCTTTTGAGTTGGTGCAAGTAGGAGATTTTGCACATGATGATTTTGACGCTTTCGATGCATTGGGCGGGATTGAAGGATGGCTTGTTGGGCTTATCATGGGGGACTCACCTATTTTTGTCTTTCTTATCATTTTCTTTCACCCATAGGGGCATTGTTACTGTACTTGTTTTCTCTTCCTGTATTGACTCTTACATCGTGCACTCTATTTTAATTATGAATTATTAGAAACACTATGATTATATCTTCTACTCAAATTAATGTCTTTTAAATTCTCTAGCCTTATAGTTGGTATGAGGTTAACCGAGGGTCAGTCTTATACCAATCACAGCAGTAGCATCCCCTGTTTTAGTGTATGGTTTCTGTGCAAACAAAAATTTTCAACTGTGAAATTTGAGAGTGTTACAGTACCATAGTTTTTAAGGCCCTAATCTACTCTATAGATTACCTATGAGCCCTATAGGGGTATCGATACTTAAGGACTAAGTAACTGAGGTTGGGAGGATACTATGTTGCTTTTGGGTGCCGGTATGACCAAGTGTACCGTTGTGTCCTTGGGTTCGAGGTAAAGGTATTGTATTGCCTTCGGACGCTGATATGACCAGGTATACCACTGTGTCCCTAGGTTGATTTGTATCCCTCTCGAGTAAGGAAGAAAAATGGAAATATTTTTGTGAAATAAAAGAAATGGATTGTTGGTTCGTAATTGCTACCACTATGTTTGAAATGTATTTAACTAATCAAATATGGCTTTACACTTTGAAATGATGAGAAGTGGATTGGTATGTTCTGAGTTGAGACTTGTACCATGATATATGTTTCTCTATGAGTATTATCTATATGGTTTATGCCTTGTGCTTTCGTATGCTTTTTGGTTTCTATATGGCTATGTGATATGTGGGTATGATGCCTCCTATGAGATATTGTGATTTACTCAGTACGAGGAAGTCGTACTGATACTACCTTTATAGATGACTATGTGAGTGTCATGGAATGACATGAAGGTTATAAGCTCAGGCAGGACAAGTGGAGTCCTTAGGAAGATGTTCAATTTTCAAAATAGGCCTTTGGATCTAAGAGTTAGGGTAAACCAAAGTAGTACCTTTGGGTTCTGGGTTTTGTTACGATATGTTTTCATTTAGACTCTTAAGTCTCATACTGTTATTTTGTTATATTACTGTACTACGACATCTATTTGTAACTCTATTATGTATTATTTCTATTTCCACTAAATCACATTGGTTGGGTTTTGTTTTAGCCTCAGCAATTAGCATAAGAAAGGCTTGGATATAGACTTATGCTAAGTGTGGCGGTAATATCCGATAATTTATTAATTAATGCTTCCGTAAAAATAAAAATTTTAAGGTGGTAAAATGGGGGTGTTATAAGTGCTTTAGACCATTCCACCAGTTTAATAATAGTGGCTTATGAGCATTTTTTCTCTGAGAGGTGTTGAGTCCGTTCTACCAGATAATAATAGTGGCTCATGTGATTTGTCCCTGAGAGGAGTTTCAAACCGTTCCACCGGTTTAAGAATAGTGGAGTTGTAATACCTGAAAATTTTGCTTAACTTAATCCCACACCATTAGCCTTAATTTTATTCTAATCCCAAGAAATCTTATTGTTAGCCTTAACCAAATTTCTTAATCCTAAAACTTTAACTGAAAACTGAAACCTTGAATCGAATTAATCGAAATTTGTAAACAGAAACTGAAATCCGCTAAAATTTTCGCTAATCTAAATTATTCGGCTAATCCTAATTCCCTAACATTTCTCTCTTTTCCTTTTCTTTCTCCTTTTCCTTTCTTCCCTTCTCTTCCTTTTTCTTTTCTTTTCTTTTCTCTTCTTTTCTATGCCAAAATTTTCATTAGCGTGAGAAGTTTTAGCTCCTCTACACCACCACCATCCACTTGCCTCTCACATATCACTCTTGCCATCCCTGCCAGCCTCGTCACTCCCTCGTGTTTCCCTCCTCCTCCTCCTCCTCCTTCTCTTCTCCCTGCTAGCCACCCTATTTTTCTCAGCCCTACCAGTCTACCATCTTCTTCTTCCTTCTTCTCCCTGCCTTCTCCTCCCGTGCATGTCTTCTTCTCACATCATCACCCCCTCGTGCCTCTACCTGACTCCCATCCATCTCAACCATCACCATCCCCCTATCCTTTTCTTTCTTCTTTCTTCTTCTTCTAGGAAAAAATTTCATCATCATCGTCGTCGTCACTTCTCTGCCTTTTTCTCTTCCTTATCACGCCACCTACTAGTATAAATACCCCTCCAACCCTCCATTGTATTATCATCCATCATCTCCCTGACCCTCTCCTCTTCTTCCTTCACCTTTCTCCTTCTTCCTCCTTCTTCCCTATTTTCAGCATCCACACCACCCAATCCACCACTGAGCACCACCCAAGCCACCACTATCAGCCCTTTAGCCGATGAACCGACCACCAAGGTTGCCCCGACCTTCCCCTTAGCCGTCGCCGGCCATCGCCGCCAACCACGACCTTTTTCCCTTCTCTTTCCCTTCATTCGTTGTAGAGTTTCATAGTGCACGGCCTGCTGCACGGTCGTGCAAACACTCAGATACCCTATTGCACAGTAGTGTAACCCTTGCATCGTCTGGCTGTGCATCTTTTTTTCTCTCGGCCAATGTGCACAACCATGCAATTCCTGCACCACCTGGTTGTGTGTCTTTTCTTCCTTCAACCTGTTGTGCACTGTTATTGCACGGCCATGCAATTCTTGCACTACCTGGCCATACAATTTCCCATTTTAGTCGTGTAACCTTATTTTCGCCCCAAGTCTTGTCCAAACACCACCAAAATTTAACCATAGCTCCCCCACACATATTTCTACACTTACATACATTTCAAGTTTCCATTCAACTTCAGTAAATTCCATTTTTACACTTCTATACCATAATCTCCCTTTTAATTTTTAACATCTGATCCTAATCATATTTTATCTTATTTCATAGGTAATTTTCTAGTGATCTCAGAGGAGGTATAGGATTTACGTGAATAGAGCCTGATGTCCTTGTCGGTAAGGATACATATCATAGCTAGGGCTTTATGTGCTCCATGTATTTTCTTTGTATATGCTTTGTGTGAGTATGTTATATTAAATAATTTAGTTATAGAAATGATATGGAATGATAATCTTGAGAATAATCTAATTATGCAAGTACATGTTTGGGTATAATATAGGATATAAGATACCGATGGAAAACTAAGGATATGAACTTCATATAATGATTGAAAATGTATATGCTTTGGGTTTTATAAGGCTTTAAGAGAATAGGATTATCTTAAATTCCCTGAAGGTATTATGGTCATTTGAGGATAATTACGTGGTTGTACTTATATGCTTAAATTATATGTCTTGAGTTTGGCATGATAATATACAATCAACTCTGAATAAGATATTAATCATGTAAAGTAAAAGATCACTTAAGTTGGGTTGAGGTGTTTATATGGATCCGTTCCACCGAATAATAATAGTGGCTCGGGTGTGTTGTCCTCGAGAGGTGCTCCAGTCTGTTCCACTAGATTAAGAATAATGGGGCCCCATGCTCAATGTGAAGGAAAATACAATTAAGATTTAAATTATAAATATAAATATACTAATTATTTAAAGTGAAAGACTATACAAATCAGGACCGAGGTGTTGAGTCCGTTCCACCGGATAATAATAGTGGCTCGGGTGTGTTGTCCTTGAGTGGTGCTTAAGACAGTTCCACCAATTTAATAAATAGTAGCTCAGGAGTATTTTACTCTAAGAGGTGTTAGCTCCGTTCCATCGGATAATAATAGTGGCTCGGGTGTCTTGTCCCCGAGAGGTATTTCAAGCCGTTCCATTGGTTTAAGAATAGTGGGGTCGCTGAACTCAATGTAAATAAAAGATTGGAATATATCATATCTAATGAAAGACTTGAAATCAGTAGTTATTTGGCTTTCTTCTATTTGCGCATGTATGAATTGATTATAAGAATTATTGTATAATGTGTAAACCTACTTAACTGTACCATTACCTTGCTCATTATATAGCGTACTGATCATCCGTTTCATGGGTGCTGCTCAATCCAACGAGTAGACGGACCAAATGTTTATGTGTAGGTTGATGAGGATCGGGTCAATGATTTCATAGCTTTTGATGCTATATATGTGGAGGAGTGATTCATTCATATCAAGGTTTGGGCGTAGAGTCATGTTATCTAGATAATAGTTTAAACCAAATACCTTTTTGGACTCTTAGTTCCATAGGATCCCTTTTTGGTTATATTTTGATATTGTAAATCAAAGTTAATCTCCAAATACTTATTTGATGTATCAAAAGTTATCTCATCTCTTTCTAATCATGTTTTAAATTTTCTAATCGTTTTGCCTTGTGATTGATGTAAGGATGGTAGGGTAAGCCAGACTTATGTCAATTATGGCGGTAACACCCAAATATTTGATTATACGCTTCTGCTTAAAACGAAATTTTTCAGTAGTAAATTTGGGGGTGTTATAGGAGTCCTTGAACGTAACATAAATAAAATATTAGAATATGATATAGTTATATAGCAAGACTTGAAATCAGTATCTACCTAACATTGTTTATATTATCTTACGTTTGCTTACTATATGATGTGAACTCATGTATTATGTGTAATCTTGCTTCGACTCTATTGTTACCTTACTCAATATATAGTATATTGATCATCCATTTTATAGGTGTTGCTCATTCCCAAGAGTACATAACCCAAATGCCTTTGTGTAGGTCAAGGTTGACCCATTAGACAAATTTGCAGCCTTTGATGAGTTATATGTGGAGGAGTGATTTTGGTATCAAGGTTATGAGCATAGAATCATGTTATATGGATGTTTGTTCTAACATGATACCTTTTTAAACTCTTAGATCTATGGTATCCCTTTTATATTTTCGATGATTATACTTGAAGTAGATCTCTAGACTTCTATCTAATGTTTTATGATAGTTCCTTCAATGTCTAATTATCATATTTTACATTCTTATTTGTTTTCCCTAATGATTGATATAAGGATGGTATGGTAATTCAAACTTATGTAAATTATTGTAGTAACACCTAACTATTTGATTATATGATTCCGCTTAAAATGAAAATTTTCAGTTCTAAAAATTGGGGGTGTTACAATTCTTATGTTAGTGTTGTACTTGTCGTTAAGTAGAATTGTTGTTTACAATTAATTAAGTTTGTTAAGGCTTATGAATTGGATTCTATTCTATATATAAAGGACATGTAATCTATATTATCTGTTTAATGAAAATACCACGCAAGGGAAAGTTTGTTCAAATTTTATTTCTTTCTTTTAATACCTCTCTTGCTCCCAAAATTAATTATTTTCTAAATTTCAACTTGGTATAAGAGCTTGAATCCAAGATTTTGAGCCCAAGAGGTTAAGTTTACAATGGAGCCTAGATATTCCACAGATTCCCTAAGAAATTATGTAGTCAATTTTGCAACTACAACTAAGTCAAATGGATAAGTTGTCTTGAAGATGATCAAAAGCCCTCTTAGTTGGTTGATTACATACAAGCTTGAAGATGATAAGTATTTCATGTCGATTAATCCATCGGTGGATACAAGCTAGATGGGCACATTCTTGATAATCAAACTATATCAAATCAAGCTAGTGTTAAGGATGTTAAACTTCCATTCCGAACCACATCTATGTTGCTTATAACCATCGAGATAAGTTGCCAATACTACAAAAATAGAAATATATGACATCACATATATGAAGTTTTTTAAAGACAATCATACATAATTTTTCTAGTAAAAATAGAATCAAGGTTGATGGAGTCCCACTCATTTTTTACGATATAAACAGGGTTTCAAAACAATAATCACCATCTAATGTTGACCACCTTTTTGTAGACTTAAGATGATAGTCTCTAGCTACAACCACCATCTATAAATTAGAAGGATGATATTTCTTTTCAAATTTTAGGGGTATAGATGATGATTATGGCTAAGAGCCATCATCTATAACTCATCCAATTTTTTTCATTCTTCACTTTTAACCTAACATGCCTTTGTTTTACATTTACATCACACAAACTCACATAGAGTTATCATGCAATTTCACTTTGGTATATTACCATTTTTGTCTCCTCCACCTCCTATTTTTTCCTTTCCATTGGTCGCCTTTGCAGCCACTACCACCAAACACCTTTATTCTTTTTCACATGACATCATTGTTCTTCCATTAGAAGTGTTCATTTTTTATATTTGCTCTTTAGAATTGTTAACATGATATCTGTGATTTTTTCTATGCTTTGATTATTTAAGATGCCATTTTTCTTGCTCATTTTTTCTATGTGTTGTGTTTTACATATCATTAAAAAAAATTTAATATCATTATTGTTGTTGTTCTTAGGTTATGATATGAGGAAATCCACACACTCTTGGACATATACATACCAAGTTATGTACATTTTATATACATTTGATCTGAATATTATTTTTATGGTTTATCCTAAATTATTTTACTTAATTTTATTTTTAACATATGATATAATGGATTCATTGTACATGAGCATACTCAACTAGGTTGACTAGAGAACATATAAATGGTATTGATAACTTTTTAAGATTCATGGTTGAACATGATGAAAATCCTTTGCGTATATGTTGCCCACGTATCAATTGTGGTAATAGTAAGAAGAAATGGGTCGATGAAATATGAGATAATCTTATTATGCATGAATTTTATAATAGTTACAATAATTTTATATGACATGGAGAGTTCATCGATATCCTAACTAATTATGCTAAAAATGATAATTTAGCATACGATGCTTTGCTAGAATGTAAGACTTTACAAATAATGTAAAAGAACATTTTAGAGATTATTCCAATTTTTTTGAAAAGTTAGTGATTCGGAAACGCCTTTATATGAAGGTTATACTAAATTTACAAAATTATCGATCATGTTATGATTGTACAACTAGCTACTAATGGATGAAGTGGTAAAATCTTCACTTCTCTTCTCTAACTTTTGAAAGTGAAACTTCTAAATGACGATGTACTTTCTCCTAGGATATATGAAGTAAAGAAGATTATTAGCTCTATTAGCTTAAATGATCATGATTTTCCTAATCACTAATTTTGTATAATAATGAATATACGTCATTAGATAACTATATAGAATGGTAAATGTCATGATTCAAGAAGACTAAGGTTTCTAACAATTTGTTATGGTACTTTCCAATCATATCATATGAATAATCTCATATGGCATGTGAAATAAAGGATTTATGATGGCAAGATTAGTTATGCGATTGATTTTCCTAAGTGAAAAATGATTGATATCAATTTATCTGAACTTGGCCACGAAGACAGAAATTTATGTCTTGCATTTTTTTCTGATGGAATGAACATTTTAAAAGGGAACACAAGCTGCAATTTATAGTTGGTAATTATTTTAGTGATATATAATATCCCTCAATCATTTTTCATGAAGAAGAAATGGATGATGTTATATTTGCTTATATTATGCCTAAATGAACCCTATAATGATATTGATATTTATCTATCTCCCCTTAGTAAGGATTTGAAGTACATGTGGGATAGTTGTAACACCCAAAAATTTACTATTGAAAATTTTTATTTTAAGTGGAAGCGTATTATCAAATAGTTGGGTGTTACCACCGTAATTGATATAAGTCTAGTTTACCATACCATCCTTACATCAACCATAGAGCAAAATAATTAGGAAGTAAAATATGATAAATAGAAAAGATCATAAACATTAGATAAGAGTTTTTAGGTTTACTCCATGTACAATAATCCAAAATACAAAAAAGGATACCATGGATCTAAAAATCTAAAAAGATATCCGCTTAGAACTATCATCAAGGTAACATGACTCTACACCCAAAACCCTAATATAAAAATCACCCATCCACGTATAATGCATGAAAGGATGCAAACTCATACACTAGGTCATCATCAATATGCACAAAGACATCTGTGTTGTCTAGTCGTGGAAATAAGCAGCCCCCGTGAAATGAATGATCAGTACGCTATATAGTGAGTAAGGTAACAGTACAACAAAGTGGGATTACATATAATACATGAGTTTACATAAGAGAATAAGCATATATGCGTTAATATAAAATAGTGCCAGGTAAATACTAACTATGTGTATCATTATATATATACATTATATTCTAATATTTTATTTATGTTGAGTTTAGGAACCCCACTATTCTTAAACAGTTGGAATGATCTAAAACACCTCTCAAGGACAACACACCTGAGCCACTATTATTGTTCAGTGGAATGGACCTAACACCTCTTAGAGAAAAATTCTCATGAGCCACTATTCTTAAACTGGTGGAACGGTTTGAAGCACCTCTTAGGGACAACACACCTGAGTCACTATTTGTAACACTTCTAAAATTCACTATTAAAAAATTTTGTTTTATTAAAAGATACAGTGGAAGTAAAGAAAACAAAACTATGAATTTTGGAGATATTGCCGCCATGATCAGTACAAGCCCGAGCTCCGGCTAGTCTCGTACTAACCATAAGGCTAGAGAAAAATTACCGTCAATCATGAGTCAAACTTAAAATAAGATCTTATAGAAGAACTGAATTGTTCATAATACGAAAATCAGAGTACGCGTAAAAGAATTTACAATCCAAGAGTGCATAATTAAAGTCCCAAAAGGAGTAAAAGGTACGGTACGATAAAATAACATTGAAATAAAACGATATAAGGTAAATGAACAATAAAAGGAAACTCGGCCAAGTCACTCGTGGTCCCCAGGCTAAGTCTAAGCTCAACTCTCAGCCCCGCCCTATGTCTTGTAAGTATCGTAGGCATCAAAAATAGCATCTCTTAACTGCACAAACTCAAGTGGGTCCTTTGCTCGTGGGAATGAGTAGCACCCATGAAATGGGTGGTCAGTATGTTACATATCAAGCAAGGTAACCATGCATCTAAGGCCAAACACATAAAGGCATATAACACAAACATGATCATATAGACAACATATCAATAATACAGATAATAAAGGCCGAGCTATAGTCCGGATAAACTGATTCTTTAAATCTCTGATAAATACTCATTTCATACCATGCTTATTATCAATCCATGAAAGTACGGAAACCCCACTATTATAGTCGGTGGACCTGAAACTTACAGGGCAGAATGCTCCTGACCACTATTATTGTCAGTAGATCGGTCTCCTAGGTAAAGTACTCCTAGCCACTATTATTCGCCGGTGGACCGGTCTGGCCCTGACTCTCATGGTGTTTCACTGTAATTACTTAGTGTCTTTCTCATGTCTTATCATCATTATGTTCGGTTTGTTGAGCATGGAATCTCCCACTATTATAGCCGGTGGACCGGCAACATGCAAGGCAGAATACTCCTGACCACTATTATTCGCCAGTGGATCGGTCTCTAGGGCACATCGGCTCTTAGTCACTATTATTTGTTGGTGGATTGGTCTAGGCTCGGCTAAATAATATTCCTCTTTAAATGGTTAGTATCTTATTCGTGCTTTATTCGATATACCTCCACCTTAGACATGCATGCCACAATCTGTCTACTATTATTCTCCCAAGAGGGCTCATCCCATATCTTAGAAATTTTACACCTCCTAACACACCCCAACATCCTTTTCTTCTTCCACTTGCTCACAATAAATACCCAACTCCTAAGTGTGTGGGTTAAAGCCCACCACCTTATGCCATCTAAGTCCACTCACTATCATCCTCTAGGGTTTTTCCTTGAATTCCTAATTGGATCTATGTGGCCCATCCTTTCTCTGTCTCACACAACTACAGCTCCTTTACCACCCAACACATCATCCCACTTAGATTTAGCCCCAGTCATTTCACTTTACTCCCCAATTACGCATGTGACCATAAAATCCTAGTCAGCCACCCCAAACCCTAGCACCTTTCTTTCCCCATGTATCACCTCTCCATTACTTGCCTACCATCCTTTCTTCCCTATGACACCCATACTCACCCTTCATATGACATTCTTCCACTCTTGTCCCATATTCCACTCACCCTCCATTAATTTCACTTTCACAACCTCCTCTATTTCGGGTTGTCCTCCCAAACCTTAGTCAAGTTCCCTATATACCCTTATACCAACCTATGTACTATTTTTCACCCAAGGTATCCAATCGTCCCAACAAATCTTCCCTTACCTTACTTACACCCCAAGACAACTTTTCCCATGTAAGGATTATCCTCATGTAGACTCCATCCATCCCATGCAAACCCTAGAATTTTCCATGCAAGATTCACTCCACTATTTCATTTTTTATTTGCCCCCTCATGGATCATGAGATAATTAGGTCAATCTCATATCCCTTTAGTCAACTCACTTCCCCCTTTTCCCTTTTCATCCTTTCACCCCACATCATATTATTAAATATCCTAGCATGCATGTCTTAGAGGGTCACATCATATAACATCATAAACACAACATATATATATATATATATATATATATATATATATATATATATCATTATACACATGCCATAAGGGAGTCACATAAGCATATCTCAAATCCAAGTTGCGCTACAAGTAAATAGTCATAATAATCATAAAGTACACAACATAATATAACACATGACATACAAGGCACATAACACACACGTAGCTAGTCTTAGCTACATCCCTACCTAATACTACACCGGTCTTAGAGCACGCTCCTACACCTCCTTAAGGTTTTGAATGGATTCACCCATAAGAGGGAAATAATAAGGGTTAACTTCTCTCTTAACAAAATTACCATTATTTCCTACTTTACCCTTATCATAGCCTACTATTAGGGCTAATAATGATAATAGTTGTTTTATAAATAAAAGCATGGTTATTATTCTCAAAGTAGCTAACCATGTTATTACTAGTCAAAATAGGTCTTAGTAGATATATCAGTTCATGTTAAAGTATTTATAGAAATATCTACATTATTAAAGATAATAGCTTAATATTACTAATAATAATAATAACACTAGTTGTAGTAATAATACTAATAACAACCCAAATCTTAATAATAATAATAATGATATTAGTAATACTAAAGTAGTGGCAATAGTGATACTAATAATAATAATAATAATGCTAATAGTGATAGTAATATTAGTGGTATAGGTAATATTAACAATAATGATAAAGTAGTGGTAGTAGTAGTAGTAGTAGTAGTAGTAAGAATAATAATAATAATAACAATAATAATAATAATAATAATAATAATGTTAAGAATAATACTAGTAGTAATAATAATCGAAATGGTTATAATAATATAAGGGTTTAAATATTTACAATAATAATAATAGTCATAATATACCAAAGTTAGCATTAATAATAATAATGATGATGATGATAATCATAATAATCATAATAATAAGGTTTCAACCATTAATAATAATAGTAGTAGTAATATTCTGAAGTAAGATTTAATAATAATAATGATAAGAAAAATAATAATGATGATGATGATGATATTAATACTAATAAAAATGATAACACTTGCATAAATAAGGTTTAAGGGTTGTGGAGGTTAGGGTACCACCTAGGAACGGTGGTGACCAGGCGGCACTGACGGCGATGCACAGCGGCGACAACAACGGTCGTGGAGGGAGGAGAGAGGGTGGAAAGGCAGTTGCTTAGGATAGAAGAGGGAGAATGAGAGGGTGATTGAGGTGGTGGTGGATGGATTAGGTTGAGAGGGATGGAATGGTGGTGGTGGTGCAGCTAAAGGGGCGGTGTAGGTGGCTGAAGGTGGTGGAGAAGGAGGAAGGGAGAAGGAGAGGGAGGTAAGGGCAAAGGAAGGTATGGGGAGGTAGAGGAGGTTATGCCGGTTGTTTTGGGGGGTAGGGAAAGTGGTGTTTGCAGTGGAAACGATGGTGGACGGTGGCGTGAAGGGAGACGGGGGGTGAGAAGGGGTTGATCGAGGAGCAAACTTTGCATGGGCAAGGCGGCTCGTGCAGGTGGAATTGAGGGTAGTGAGTGGTGTAGTTCGGTGGAAGGTGGTATAGGGAGTGGTTTGGGAGGTGGTTCGAGCGACGGTATTGGGCAGCGGCAACGGGGTGATCGTCTGAATGGGCGGCAGCACAACAAAGGGGGAAATTTTTGGGCAGGGAAAAAAGATCGAATGGGGGTGGTTATGGGGTATTTATAGGCCATTAAAGGGGAGACGACAGAGGGGAAAGATGACAAGAGAGGGGCATGCGTGGCAGGTCTCCGACCGACGGCGATAGGGCGGTATAGGCCTACAAAGTTGTAGGACCTATCTGGTTAAGGGAGGAAAAATGGAAGGGGGAGGGCATGCATGAGGAGAGAGAGAAGGGCTAATTGGGTTGAGAAGGGAGAGGAAACAATGGGGAAGAGAGGGGAGGTGGCAGGATAGTGTGAGAGGTGTTGTAGGGTCGCATGCCTGCACGAGGAAGAAGAAGGGTTGGGGAAGAAGAAGGAAGAAGAAAAGAAGTGGGCCGGCAGGAAATGAAAGGAGAGGGAGTAGGGTGGGTCACGACGGGCAGAGAGGGAGAAGAAAAAGAAGCAATCTTGGGCCGTGAGGAGGAGAAGGGAGTCTGGGCTGCGAGGGGGGATGGCCTAGATTGGGGAGCAAAGAAAAAAAAAGAAAAGGAGAAAGGAGAGGAAGGAAATAAAAGAAAAAGGAAAAAAAATAGATAGGTTGGGGTATTTAAAATATTTAGGTATTTTTATATATTTAAAAATAATAATATTTTAAATAAAATAATAAATAAATTCTCTTTTTAGATTAATTTAGAATATTTTGAGAAATTTTTCCTTAATTCCATTTTAATTAGCAAAACACCCTAATTTTTTATAATTAATATATTTATTATTTTTCTATTAATTTTACCTTAATTAATTCCTCTTATTTTAATAAAAAAATTCATTTAATTAATTTCCTTAATAAATCCTTATTTGGCTATAATTTCTTAAATTAGGATTTTGGGGTATTTCACTATTTTTATGCAATGGAACGGACTCAACACCTTGGTCCTAACTCATGTAGTCTTTCACTTTAAATGATTAGTATTTTTTCCATTAATAATTTATATCTTAATTATATTTTTATTTAAGTTAAGTATGGGTACCTACTATTCTTAACCTGGTGGAATGGATAGATGCACCTCTTAGGAACAATACACCCGAGCCACTATTGTTATCCGGTGGAAGGGATTCATATAAACACCTCGGCCTGACTTACGTGATCTTTCACTTTAAATTATTAGTATTTTATTTAGATTAGATAGTGTATTCGAGATTATCATATAAGACTCATATAATTGAATAACATAATCACGACCACAAAATTATCCTCAAATGACCATGCTACACTTAGGCAATTAAAATGCTCATATTCTCCCAAAGCCTTATAAAACCCAATACTAATACATACAAATTTCCAATATTCATTTGGGATACATATCCTTAATTATTTATATAGATACCATATATCCAACATTATTCCCAAATGCATATTCTAAAATTTCATTACTCTAAAGATGTCATATCATAGAATTTTCATAAATACATTATTCATCTAACATGCCCAACATAAAATTATATACACATACACATAAAGTCCTAGCTACGTCGTGTATCCTTACCAACAAGGACACCAAGCTCTAAGTATATAAATCCTAAATCGCCTCCTCCAAGATTGCTGAAAAATCAACTACGAAAATAAGATAATATGCAATTAGGATGGAAGACTATAATCGAGGGAAATTTTAAGGTAAAGGAGGATAAAATGGAAATAATTGGATTCAAAGGGAAGCTTGAGTTGTGTGGAAATAGGGTGGAAGGTATGGTGGTGTTTTAGTGATGTCTGGGTGTGCTAAAAGAGAAGCACGACTACAAAAATAGGGATGCACCGGCATGCAGTATGCAACGCACACTCAAGCCGAGAGTTGTGAAGTCTCATGGGTAGATTGTGTAAAGGAAGCACGGATGTGTGCATGCAACACATGCATAAGTGAGAAAGAAAATGGGGTGCACGAGCATGCATGAGACTTTGTGTGGCCTATGCAAGCATGCACGGGCGAGCTATGTGAGGGAAGCACATGCGTGCGATAAGAGAAAGGGATGGTACACAGATGTGCAAGGGATCGTGCAAGAGTCATGTGTCTCCAAAAAAAACAAACAGTGCGAGGAAAAAGGAGTAGAAAGCAATGATAGTGGGTAGTAATGGCCAGCGACGACAAGGGGGATTGATGGGGTGGTTGATTTACTAAGCCAACGATAGTACATTGTGGTTAGTGGTGGTGTGTGGATGGTTTTGTGATGGTTTTGTGATGGAACAGAGCGAGGAAAAGAAGAAAGGATCGGGCAAGCTGGTTTTCTCAATAGAAAATGGGGCAATTAATGAGGAAAATAAATGAGGGAGGGAAGGAGAAGAAGATACAAGTGAGTTGTGCGAGGGAAGAATAGGCGTGCGATAAGAGAAAAGCATGGTATAGGGCTGTGTGAGGGAATGTGAGCAAGTCATGCGCCTCATAAAAAGCAAACAACACAAGGAAAAAGGAGGAGAAAGTAATGGCGATGGGCGGAGATTGTCAATGACAGTGAGGGGATTGATGGGATGGTTGTGACAGTTGATTTACCAAGCCAACGGTGGAGCTCTGCTTGGTGGTTGTGCATGGATGATGATGGTGGTTGTTCTGTGATGGACCAGAGCAAGAAGAAGAAGAAAGGCTTGGGCAGGCTAGGTTTCTTGATATAAAATGGGTTAATAAATGAGGAAAATAAATTAGGGAGGGAGAGAGGAGAAGGTAGTATATATGTGTGTACATGGTGGCATGCAAATGGGGAAATAGCAGAGGAAGGTGATGATGTTGATCCTAATGATCGATAACAGCAGATGCATGAGGGAGTGGAGCAAGGACACGAGGGAGAGGCCAAAAATTCAACGAGATAAGATGGGAGATGATGGTTGAGATGAGAGTTGTGTGTTTCGGAGGTTAAAGATTACACACTCAAGACAAGAGAAAGAGAAGAAGAAATTGGTGTAGAAGGAAGAAAAAGGAAAAAAGGAGAAAGAAAAGGAAAGGGGAAAAAGGCTTAAGTTAGGATTTAGATTAAATTTTGATAACCTACTATAAGTAAGATTAAAGATGTAAATCAACAGGAAGTAAGGTTAGGTTAAGAAAATATAAATTATCTGGGTCAAAGATTAGGATTAGGTTAAGATTTTTGGATTAAAGAATTAGGGTAAGGCTAGAATAGAATTTTTTGATATTAGAATTAGATTACAGAATTAATTTTATGCACTACCACGGAAAGGGGTTTTAATAACGGTTATTTTATAGTTTTAATAATGGTTTTCAACCGTTATTGAATCGTCCGTTATTAAATATTTAATAACGGTTCATAACCGTCATGAAAAATACACAAAAACCCGCGAATATGTGAGTAAACTTCAGATTTAATAATGGTTCTTAAATAAAACCGTTATTAAAACCTAAGTTTTAATAACGGTTCTATGAGAAACCGTTATTAAAGCATATGTTTTAATAACGGTTTTGTTTAAGAACCGTTATTAAAACTTAGGTACCGGCCCCCATTAAATAATTATAATATTAAATAAATAATTATACTAATAATAATATTATTAATAATAATAGTAAACATGTAATAATTACCAAATCTGTAATCACACCATAATTTCAATCAATCTATAATTGGTATATATGCATGTCTCAATACACCAACTATACTTAGGAATAAAAATTAGTGGGCATACCACAACTTGGTAGCTCTACACCCCAGAGTAAAGAGTTCACAGATCTAGGCTGGAAGACCGAAAGATGTAGACGAAATACAAACCTAAAAATTCATGTAGAATATATAGATCGCTACCTAATACCGAATGAATGAGTGCACGTGCTTGGCCCATTGGTCTCTAACTTCATCAATTTCATCAACATTATATTGCTCGTCTTCTTCACTTGAACCCTTAAAAACTTCAATTTCATCATCATCATCTAAGTTTCTTTGTCTCGAAGATCTTCAATTTTGGAGGTACCTAAAGCTCTTATCTCATCCATAATTACAATAGAGGATAAAGAGATAAACAATAACTGAAAACATGTATTACCCTACATACAAAATCATACAAAGGTAGGCAACATGTATTACCACTTTAATCAAGAGGTTATATAACACCATCATACCCTAGAATATGAAAAAGGTTTTCAGGATAGTCTAAATTAAAGATTCAATTTGTAAAAAAGGCCCTAAAAATATACCCTCACTTGTATGTAACAAAAAAACCTCAATTTAGAGGCCAAAATGACCTTTTTTGGGCTCTGATATTGCCCAAACCGGCTCTGCCGCTTTGCCACGTTGTAGATCTCGAAAAATTACCCAAAATAGCCTCCTAGATCACCTAAATCCGAGGTCCCATGAAAAAGTTATGACCCTCCAAAGTTTACAGTTGAATCTAGCTCTAAATAACCTCAATAATGTCTTCTCTTTTGTTTATTATGGTTGTATCTCTAAATAATGTTGAATCTATATTCTCCATACAAACAAATACAACAATAATATGTAAAGGTCTCGGCCAACACATGCATTTGTTAATATATAACAATAACGCAACAAATTCAACAACAAACAGCAAAATTTTCAGCCAACACATTCAACAACACATTTTCGAACGAAACCCTGGCGACATGCATTTATATAAGTAGATAAAAAGTTATGAGAGGAAGAACAAACACATACATAAAGTGAGCTAGCTACAAACACGACGGTGAGAATTTTGAGAGAGGCAAGGGCTTCAAACACGACGGAAAATGAAGGTGCAAGTGACAGCTAGCTTCGGAACAATGGTAGAGGCGTGGTGGAGAGTTGGCGGTGCGAGGATTTCCTTTACTTGAGAGGAGCCTGGTGGTGCGAAATGGTGGTGCACGGTGTGGCGGTGCGAGGGTTTGCAAGGAGAAGGAAGGAGAGCAAGAGAACGAAAGTGTAGAGAGTTTGAAAACTTTGGCACGAAATAGAACCGAGCGAAATAAAAGTTTGATTTTGGGGTTTTAATAACGGTTCCTGAGAGAACCGTTATTAAAACATCTTTTAATAACGGTTCTTCCAGGAACCGTCATTAAAAGCTTCTGACTTTTGACAACGGTTCTAATATGAACCGTTATTAAATCCTCTTTTAATAACGGTTTATATAAAACCGTTATTAAAACATCGGTCCAAATTTTAACGTTGCCCTTTTAATAACGGTTTTTAACTAGAACCGTTATCAAAACTTCCCGCCGATTAATTTTCACGCGTTTGACAACGATTTTCGAACTACCGTTATTAATGTCCCGTTATTATTTCCCGTGTTTGTAGTAGTGATGGGATTAGGTTTAGTAATAATTCGGAGTATTGCAATAATGGAGTTGAAGTATTTGATGCGCAACTCTAAGAGTTTTTTAACTTGAGAGTCATGTTCTTTTACACAATAAATGATGTTTGGGCATATGGTAATATTTTTTATTGTAGTATGCATGGACACTATACATACCTTATTTATGAAAATAACACAAACTTTTTCCGGTTACTAAATAGTAGAAAGATTGCTTATCATGTTCTCATTCAGGATTTGATATGGGTCGTTATATGTTATATTTTGCCCAATCATATTTTTAGTGCCATCACTCAATTTTATTTATTTCTAAAAGAAAGCAGTGCTAATGTTATTGACTCTTACGGGTTTAAGACATTGTACAAAGAGATTATGATTATACTATGTCATATTGAGATGTACTTTCATCCATTTTTGTAACACTCCCACAATTCACTACTGAAAAATTTCGTTTAATTAAAAGAAAACTAGCGGAAGCAAATTAATAAACCGTAAACTTTGGGGATATTACCGCCACATTTAGTACCAGACCGGTTCACTCCTACCGTTCCAGTACCAAGTGCTAAGGCTAAAAGAGTAAAACACGATTTACAAGAAATTCAGACATACTTAAATCAGAGTAGTGCAATTAAACATTTTATAAGAATATAATCCACCAATGATGGTTCAAAACAACAAATACATTGAAGCTAGGAATTTAAAGGAGACATAGTAAAACCATACTAGTTCCGGATAGTTCATTACGCTCTTTTCCGAGGCCCACTTGAATAACACTGAATACGACCTGCAAGGGGTTCTACCCATTGAATAGGCAGGGGCCCTACGAATGGAACCCTTCAGTACAACAATACTGAGTAACCCTTTAAAAACGCACTTAAAAACAGACACGTGATGTAACACATGAAATACTACTACATTCGTACATAACCATAGGTATAAACATGATATTCGGATCCATTTATTCACACATTCAACAATTCAATCAGATATTAATAGCGTATACGCAACATTCACTTTCGTACATTCGCATACTTAACAAATCAACCAAATATTAATAGGCCATAATAAATAATCGATATATTTCGGGCCTTAAGGCCATTGGTCCATCATTAATCAATCATCTCAATGATTAGTATTTTTCCATAACTTATTCACATCCAAATCAAATTTTATTGAGCTCGGGACCCCCCACTATTCTGGTCGGTGGATCGGAATACAAATATATATCATCCAAGGTAAAACATCCTAGACCACTATTATATCCGGTGGATCGGTACTCATAATATATAATTCAACTGGGCCCGGCTCATTAATCTTTCACTTTAACGATTAGTGTTTTCCCTTTTTAATCAACATAACAATTCCATTTATTTGCCTCGATAGGGAGATCAAGATCCTATGACACAAAGGTACACCGGTCGCACTGGTGCATAAAAGCTACTCAGTACCCTTCAACTATCAACCCAGGGACGCAAAGGTACCCTGGTCGTACTGGTGCATAAAGTTAACTCAGTACCCTACCGATAATGACACCTAATCCTTAAGTATGCATACCCCCTAACTAGGTCCGTAGAGCTAGATAGAGTATATATAGGGCCTGGCTGGGGTATAAAGGCACTCCAGCAAATACCAATAATCGTGGGCTAAACCACGTCTTTAGGGTAGCAACCCCTAAAGAGCCACAATTCCCGATCTCGAGTTCTTTCACTTTAAGTATTAGTGTCTTAATTAAGGGTGATCACAAAAGCACAATAATCAGATAATTATTCACTTTTAATTGTTCGGATATCATCAGGCATTTCATATTCAAATGGTTGTCAAAGATAACATGAAAGAATCATTAAGGCCATCCTAAACTCATCTAATTCCAAATTATAATTCGTACTCGTGATACTTACTAATCATCAAATACTCTTACCTCGCTAATCAGCGTTATTTGAGTCATATTACAAAATTCCACAATCACAACAACATATTAGATATAAATTACTCATTTACCCCTTACTTAGGTAATTACTAAGTCATCCCTTCCTTACTTGACAAATTACCATATTACCCTCCTTATTACATAATTACCAAATTACCCCTTACTCGATTTAGGTTACTAAGTTATTTCTTATACTTATTGGGTCATTAATCCCCCTTCATAATTATTACCCTTAATATACTTTCCATTTAGTTGGTTAGATTACCACTTTGCCCTTTCTCCTTTATTATAATTAATAAATTATCCTTGAGTTGGTCAAATTACCAAATTACCGTTCCTCATTATCCTAATTACCAAATTAACCCTTTATTTAGTTAATTACCAAATTACCGTCCTCTATGATCAATTACCAAACTACCCTTCTTCATTGTCAAAATTACTAAATTACCCTTTGGTTGGTTAAATTACCAAATTGCCCTTCTTAATTGTCATAATTACCAAACTACCCTACTCCATTATCAAAATTATAAAAATATCTCTAGTCAGTTAAATTACCAAATTACCCCTCACATTTATCATATTTATCATTTTACCCTTCTCCATTATTACACCTCTAGTTATTTAAAGTATTATTCTACCCTTCTCAATTATTACAATTACCAAGTTACTCCTTTCCAATTTTCACCTTTACCCCTTTTATTTACAAAATTACCATCTTACCCCTTTACTTTTAAATTTACCATTTTAGCCCTTAACTTCCAAAAATTACCATAACACCCTTTCACTTATAAGGTTACCATTTATCATTAATTACGAAATTACTATTTTACCTCTTTTAATTTCTAAATTACCATTTTTCCCTTTAATCACAAAATGACTATATTGCCCTTTAATTACAAAATTACAATTTTACCCTTTTATTATAAAATTACCATTTTACCCTCTTCTTACAAAATTACCAATTTACCATTTAATCACAAAATTACCATTTTTTTCCTTTAATTACGAAATTACCATTTACCCCCTTACTTCCAAAATAACCAATTTATCCCTTACTTCCAAAATTACCATTTTATCCTTTTATTAACAAATTTACTATTTTACCCTTGCCTCCAAAATTACCATAATACCCTTTTTAATTAAGAATTACCTTTTTACCCTTAGTACACCACTTATATTAAATTATTATTATTACTACATAAAATATTAATATTAACTCCTCATCTACCACTCTTATAATTAATATAACATTATTAGTACCCATATATATATTAGGCCATATTCTTGTACAAGATACCTTACTAAAATCCCCTAAGGCTTCCAAAATATTAATCATGCATTAAGAATCACAATAGCATAATATAACATGGTTAATACTTAACATTTTCATTAACAACCAAACTCTTACCCTAAATAATATTTCCATACATAGCAATAATCTATCATGCTTCATTTTCATCAATCAACACAAGAACCACATATATCATATTAAACAACACCAACCAAGCATAATAATATATTAAAGATCTTAATGTGCTAACATATGTTAATCCATGCGTTTAAGTGGGATTTAACGATTACCTCAATTCCTAAAAAAAAAGAACCTTACCGGTATTCCTATTAGAGGTTCAAGCTTTGATTATCAAAACCCATACCTAAAAATAATTCAAGACTTATTACATTAGAAATGATAAAAACCAAATTATAAGGCTGTATAACACTTAATTAATTAAATAATTAAACTAAAATATTATTATACCTTAAAAATTATTAAACAACTAAATCAAAGAGGGTAGAAGCTCATGCTGCTCATGCAGCATGAGCTGCATGCAAAGAAAGAACAAGGAGGGACACGAAGGTGGTGGAAATAGGGGAAAATGGGCATTTTCGGGTTGGTGGTTTGTGGCTAAGAAACGGACATGATGGGGAAAGATTTGGGGCAAGGGAATGGTGCAAAAGTGGAGAGGGGGTGTAGGTGGTTGTTGGGGATGGGTTAAAGGCGGCTAAAGGTGGTAAAGACAGCGGTAGCGAGGCTGCGAAAGTGGCAACCGAGGAGGGGTCGAAATGGAAGGCTGGTGAGGAAGGAAAATGGGGAGGAAAAATGAAGGCTTTCGGGTGACGGTTTCAACCAAAGGAGGATTGGGGGTGGTAGAGGGGGTTGTAGGGAGTAATGTGGTGGCTGAGTTTACGACAGAAACGGCGGGAAGGCGGCGGATCGGGGCTGCATAAGGTGGTTGCTGAGAAGGGATGGAAGGGAGAGAAAAAGAAGAGAGGAGGAAGAATGGGGCTGCGGGGTGGCTCGATGGGGACTATGACGGTTCGGGGGTGAGGTAGAGGGTGGCAGGGTGCGGTGCAGGTGGCGTTTAAGGCGGCGGCAGCGGCGGAGCGGCGACGATGAAACAAAACAGAGAGGGCGAGGGAAGGAGAAGAGAGGAAAGAAAAGAGAGGGTCGGGGAGCATGGGAAGGCTCGGGAAAGTGCAGAATGGGATAGGGAAGGAAGAAGAAAAAGAAGAGGAAGAGAAAGGAGGGGATATGTAGGCTCGAGGATGGCGTAGGTGGTAGGGAGATGGGAGCTGCAAGGAGAGGGAGAAGGGATAGCGACAGCAGGGAGAGGGAGAAGGAGACAGGGATGGTGTGACCGAGATGGTGTAGAGAAAATGACGAGAGGGAGACAGGGGGAGGTCAACGGGGGAGAGGGAGTTGCAAGCGAGATGGCGGGAGCCGGGATTCTTGCCGATGATGGAGGAAGAAGAAAGAAAGAAGAAGAAGAAGAAAGGGTCAGGGGAGGGGTTGGGTGCATGACGAGCAGACCGACCGAAGGAAAGAAAGAGTAGGCCAGCCCGGTCGAGGAAGAAAGAAAAAAAAAGGGAGCCGGCCGGCTGGCCGGCGGCCCAAAGAAGGAAAAGGAAGAAGAAAGAAAAGGGAAAAAGAAGGAAAAGGAGAAGGAAAAAGGGAAAAAAGAAAAGAAAAGGAAAATGGGATTAAATAATTTAATTGATAAAATAATAAAATAGAATAATTGTGAATAATAAATTGATTAAATAATTTAATTTAAGACAATTAAAATATAAGGGTTAAAAAGGATAATTTTAGTAAATTAAGGGTTTGAAAATTTATTTAAATTATAAGAGTATAATAAAATAAAAAAATATTTATTTTAATTTATTTAATATTTATACCCAATTTTATTTACTCAAAAATCCATAAAATAATTAGATTTAAAGGCTAATTTATCCCAAATAAAATTTATTTATTAAAATATAGGCTTTTAAAAATTTGGGGGATTACAATTTTTCTTTGTGATTATGATGTATTTAATCATACATTTGGTTAGGAAGGTTAGATTATGTGGGTCAACTCATTTACATTATATATATCTATTTAAGAGCTTCGTGAAATTCTTAAAAAAATTATTTGAGAAACCTAAATAGGAAAAGAATGATTTATTATCAAGGTTTATATAGTGGATGAGGCAATGGAATTTTGTTGTGATTCACTAGATACTAATACTATAGGTATTCCTTAATCACAGAATTTAAATATATTGGATTAAAGGATATGGTTAAAGGATTTTAGGTTCACAACATTGATGATCCTCACACATTGAAACAATCTCACTCATATATCCTTTATAATAGAAATGATATCCAACCATTTGTGCTGCAACATATGGAATATGATCAGGGCTTCAAATCCGTCTAGAAGTGAGAAATGGTTATTAGAGAAGCATAAAAAATCATTTTTGGAGTGGTTGATATCACATATGCTTGATTCCTTTACTGATTTGTATTGGTTATCACACTCCCTTATTAGGAAGTATTGTGTTATAACTTGTACATGATTAATAGTAGTACTTTATACATGAAAGAACAAGATGACAAGAATACCATGTATAATAGTAGTGTGAGTACAACATCTTAAGCTCTATATATATAAAGTTCTAGACACAACAATTTGTTTATGCATCCTTAGTATACTATAGGGTACTCGAGCATTTATGGCTATTAAATTACAACTCCTTTAGGGTTTCTTTATTTAGCTACAAATGGGCTGGCAATTGAAATGGTGTTTCTACCAAGGAAGTGGGTTTACAAGTGTAGTTCTTTTCAGACTTGGTCATAAGCAATACCTATTTATATTTGCATCACAAGTGAAATAGGTGGTCTATGTTATCAATCCCACTAATAAACGATGGTTTGTGGTTTTATCAACGAAGAAATTTAATGATAACATAGAAGGGGAGAATGTGTTTAGCACAAAACCACCTTCCTCATCCACTGTTGATCATGTTACTAATATAGTTTATGGGTGGGACGATCACATAGAAATGTATTATGTACTTGAATCAGACTTCGTACACGAAAAAGGTAGGCGTCATAATGTAAAGCAAAGTAGATGAATGATATATGTAAAAATAATATAAAACATTTCAATTTTATGAATATTGAAATATATGCATTGTTGATGATATATATTATTTGTGAATGACATATACTTTTTATCAATTCCTTGTTAAAATATACATCTACTTATTACTTTGATGGTTACATACAAGTATGACATTTGATGGTGATGATGAATATGCCAAGCTCATGAATCCTTACTAAAATTCCTTGTTATATAGCTTTGTCTCTTCATTTCATAAGGTAGAGCTCTTGCTAAGCCTGTGAAAAATAAAGAGACTAAGTTGATAACAAGGACATTCAATTGTGATCAATACTTTATTAAAATGTGTGCCAGTTTATATATTGTTTAGAAATTATATTGTTTGCTCTATTTTTATGATATATTTAAGTAGTTGATGTAAATATAAAATATAATTTAAATTAATTAATGTTATTAGTGGCTAGTTGATGTATATATGTATACTAAATGTCATGCGGTGGCTAGTTGATGCAAATATATGGTACAAATTTTTAATTACGAGATGGGATAAACAATACTAACGCTTGTGTATCGATTAGGAATCCATGCTGATTTTTGTGTGCAGGAAGTAGATGCAGTTAAATTTTAAAAGGGAACCATATATGACGGCTTTAGATTATCAATGCCATCTATTTCTTAGTTGGTGTGTAGTAGGAGCAAAAGGGGACATATTTGATGACAATTGTAGGCTAACACCGTTGCTTATAGTCTTACATAGACATTTATTTTAACTAAGAATTGTTGTCCAATACCTTCCGTATGGTGTCATTTTTATTTTCACTTTTATTATAGACAATTGTGTTTTGAGTTGTTGTCTATAGTATAGTATAGATGACAGTAACCATACGACAGTTGTTTACCCTCATTGGTTTATCTTTTCCACTTGTCAATGACTCTTTTCTATAGTGGTGTGTTAGCGCCTTTGCATCATTCCTCTAGATCTTTGTTGTGTATTCCTTAACTTATAGGGTGCAATATTTTACATAAAGTTTATGCCACAATTTTATGATAGTCTATCTCTCATTCTACAACAATAATAATGTTTTATAAATGGCAATATCAAATTCTAAGTATGAAGATAATTTTATAAATTTTATTAGAGATATAAAAAACTAAGATTTATTTTCAGTATGCAATTGATATTTTAGAAAAGTTCTTTTTATTCAAAATAAGTGTTATTTAGATTTCAATGTAAAAATGAGTTACTTTTTTTAAAGTTAGCTCTATATATTTAATAGTGACACAATTGATAATTTACATATTTTCTTATCATATTTGTGAAAGTCTAAAATGATACTTATTTAGAATTAGAGATATTATGTTTTTATTTGGAAGAGAATAAAATAATTTTGTGTGTATATATATATATATATAATTATAGGATCGTCGATGATCATGAATAAGGGGATTGCTTGCACACAGCCCCAAAATTTTGAGGGACCATACATATTGTTAAGGGTAATTAGATAAGGTGAATTACATTTGGTGCCATGGCAGAATACACTTGTCTTCTAGACATCTACTCTCTGCTCATTTCCAGCGCACCACAAAATTTTTATTTATTTTAGTGGACCACACGTTTTTATTATAAATATTATGACTTCTTGAACGCAAATCAGCCTCCGATCGGTTTTATTTTTTCAAAAACTTTTAACTCATTTTAATTAGTTTTATCAATCTTTGCTCCTAATTTTTTATTCAATTAACCTCGTAGTTATTCATGATATAATTTAAAAGTTTTTTTTTGCCTTTTAAAATGGTGTGATTGTCACTCAATAGAGATTGAACTATATATATATTGTTAAGATAATTTAACTTATAATTCTTGCTTTCTTTGATGCTAAAAATTTATACTAAATTAAAAATGAAGTAAATTACCAGTTTAATAATTAAAAGCATCTTATTTGATGTAGTATAAATAATCATAATAACTCATGCATCTATTATATAGTTGTCTTATAAAATATATCTGGCATTTTAATGGTAATTTGTTATTAGGAGCCTTTAAAAAAAAAAACGATTGAGGCAGACTGCTTATTTCATCATAGTTATAATAAATGTAATTTTAGCTTCAAAATCTGCACATCACTAATTTCTAGTAAGCTTATTAATGAGTTGAATTGAGTCGAATATCCTTTGATTTAAACTCAGTTTGTTCATTTTTTTAAGTTCGAATTCGATTCGAGTTTAAAATGAGACAAACGAGTCCTGCTAGAGCTCGGATCAATAAGGGTTGCGAGTTTGAACCCAAGTCTCGTCAAACTTGTAATAATTTTTTTAAGAAAAATATTACAAATAACTCATGCATCTATTATATGGTTGTGTTATAAAATGTATATGGCATGTTAATAGTAATTTGTTATTAGGAACAATTTTTTTTTTTGAAAATGATTGAGGCGGAGTGCTTATTTCATTGTGGTTATAAAAAATGTAATTTTTGCTTCAAAATTCGTACCATCACTAACTACTACCAGGCTTATTAACGAGCCAAATGGAGCTAAATATTATTTGACCCGAGCTTAGCTCGTTTATCTTTTTTATATTCGAACTTGACTTGAGTTTGAAACGAGTCGAATTCGAGCTCGATGCAATAAGGTTTACAAGTCGGCTTGATTCATCTCATTTAACTTATTTCTAAAAAAAATTAATTAACCAAATTGACTTATCTATCATGATTTAATTCGTAACTTGCTTCGTTTAAAATTAAATAAATTAAATAAACTAAATTAACTTATTTAATTATTTAATTTATTTAAAGATTTATTTAATGATTTAACTTATTTAATATATAAATCTAGTCTAATAACAAATTAGCTGAGGCTATAAATGAATTGACCAACCAACAAACAAATAAGTCAAAATTTGTCAACTCAAATTCAATTTATTTAATAAAAATTCTAAAATATTACTTAAATTTAATTTATTTTATTAAATAAACGAATCAGCCTAAACCGCTAAAAGCAAACACGTCTGTTCGCGAGCGGTCCCTGCCGTGATTAGCTGAGCAAACATTTTAGCCTTCTCCAACATCGACAGTCGAATGACACGAGGGGTCCCACTCGCAAGACGAACCATGTGTGGCCACTAGCCAGTCTACTTATAATCTACCAAAGATCTACGGGTCCACGTCTCGACGACACCGTGATTACTGACTTCAAAGACCTAGGAAGCTAGCACTGTATACTAGCATCGACCAAAAGAAACGGCGGCCGTCCCACGCACCCGGCGCCACCATTTTACCAAACCAAGGTCGTTCGCTTTATCTTTCCCGGAAGAAATTACTTTACGCAGACCACGCGCAGTGAGCCTCCTCGAATGACGCGACCGTCACGCACTTCGATGTAATTATAATATCCTCATTTTATTCCTCTACTAGTTTGACTTCACTATAACACCCTGCTTAATAGGATAACTTTATATATTTTTTAATTCGTATAAGAAAATTATTTTAATAACTTATATATATTGTTAGAAGCTAAGAAATATAATATTAAGATTTTAGTTATAGCACTTATTAAAATATAACAAGATATTTAATGTGCATATAATAATATAAAAATCATGAGGATATAAATAAAAAATATAATTTAATTTTTTAATGCAAAATTTTAGTAATAAAATGCCTAATTTTGTATAGGAAGAAAGTACCTCAAATATTTTTCCCTCCAACGTTCTCCTCCTTCTAATTTTCCCCCATGCGCGACTCCTTCGCTTTTTCTCCCGCTCCCTCCCAACTTCTTTGAGAAGGGATCCGTACCGTAGAGCTTCGTGCCTCAATTTTTTGAAAGGAACTTCTTTTGGTTTGGGTTGCGGGAGAAGGTCTGAGGATAGACCACCCCGGTCGTTAGGGTAATGGGCCTGTTCACTGTTTGGTGATGGAAGACTTCAATCTTTTGGGTCGAGTCACACCAGTGATGTGATGTATACTGAATATTTTTTTACAGGGATTAAATATTTTAAGGACTTATTGATATATATATATATATATATATATATCTCCCCCCATCCTTAAATTACTAGGTTCTCCTTCTCCCTCTCCAGATTTTTTAAGATGTAACAATATAAAAAAATTATTAGGCTGTTTGTGGATGATCTTATAAAAATGCCAGTCAAATCCCAGTCTTAAGCGATTCTCAAAAACAGAAATAAAAAAATAAAAGCCTAATCTCGAGCGGATATTATATTATACATGTGTGGTGGCTTATTTTGAACAGTTAATTATCACCTCCGTGGTTTGACGTTGTAGGTCAGAGATTAGTCATACGAGAATTGTTTTCAATTATTTAAAATTAATTATCTTTGAAATCATTGGTGGAAAGGTCACAAACAAAAGGAATAGAAAATGAATTAAGATTTAAATGCGAAAATTTCGTTGAAATATATTCAAGCTATTTTATTAAACTTATTAACAACGTATTTTTAGCTAAAAACGCAAAAAGCAAATTTTCGGCATAGCTCAAAAAAGAAAAAAAAAAAGAATTTATCCAAACAGCTCCACTAAGCGAGGTTTGACATCCAACTAAAGTTTACGTAAACCATTTTATTTATTTATTTGTTGAGTCAGACATAGTACTATAAGCTATTAAGCTAACATAAATAATCGGTCAAATATACCCTAAATCAAGCCGGGCTAACTTGGGGACGGAGCTACAGCTTCAGAAATTATTAATTCATTCAGAGTCCCGCTACACGAAATCGCAAAACTTGCGGAGATTGTGTTTTGCTGCTCCTTTGTTAATAGAATAGTTGAAGAAGTAATTAAGACATGGCGATAAACGTTTTTCCTTTCCCAACCACCTAACTAAAGCCGCACAAGACCACCCCCCCTTTTTTTTCTTCGAATCGAGCCAATTCAGGTCATGCCATTGACTTATCCCTGATTAGGTTTTGTTAGGTCAGGTATACATATATGGAAAAGTATTCAATCAAAACTATACCTATCTAGTTCGAATTAAGTGAATCCTTTGTCGAACAAACTGATTTATGAGAATAATTTTATTTGGCATATATATTACTTTACTATATACTTATTATTAGATTAATGTTTTATCAGTTTAATTTTCTATAAAATTTGTATTCCAATTTCCCTTTTTCATCATGGATAAGTATGGGTATTAATCATGGACTAATATACAATATTGGACCTACTTATAGTTTTTTAGTCTAAGCCATCAAACAATGTAAAGTAAAAGAAAGATTAAATAATCATAATATATATAACCTTTAATTTTTGAACTTTGTACCTACTTATATTAGTGACTGCTTTAAATAGATAATAATAATAAGTTTTTAACATTTTATTTATATTAACATACTAACAATACCAAAATCCATACCATCTTTTTTACTATTTACAACACTAAATCAAAATTTAGTTCTCTTGATTCTATTAATACTAGTTAATGGCACGCACTTCACATCCAATATTCACATTAAGTCTATTAATATCTGATATTCATATTAAGCCTATTAATTAATATGCGTACTAGGTAATAACACCATATCTAAAATGAATTCTATTAATTATATTATCAACCTAAACTTCATTTTTCAAGCTATTACTTCTCTAACATTATACTATCTTAATTTTCATATTAATAATAATATTTGAGATATAATATTCATATTCATATTAACTAACTAATTTTTCATCCCTATGTTATAGTTTTTAGTCCTTTAATCTCTAATATTCATATGAAGTTTGTTAATATTCATACTGCTTACTCAATAACACTAAATCTAAAATTAATTCTATAAATCCTATCATCAAACTAAAATTAATTTTTATTTATTTATGAATTCTCTAACATTCTATTATCTCAATATTCGTATTAATAATCATATTTGAAATACAATATTCATATTAATACTAACATACTAATATTTGATCCTATGATATACATATAAAGTGTATTAATCTCCATTTTTCATGTTAAGTTTGTTTATATTAAGTATATTAAATTTTCTACTAGTTACTTAATAACACTAAATCTAGAATTAATTCTATCCTTAACATAAGATTTACTTTTATTTAACTTATCAATTCTATAAAATTCTATTATATTAACATTCATATTAATTATCATATTTGAAATATAATATTCATATTAATATTAACTTACTAATATATAATCCTATATTATAATTTTTAGTCCTTTAATATCAAATATTCATATTAAGTCTATTCATATTATGTTTATTACCATTTACTTAATAACACTAAATCTAAAATTCATTCTATCTTCAGGATAATAATTTTTTTTCAACTTCTTAATTCTCTAACATTCTATTATCTTAATATTCATATTCAAATTATCATATTCTATTAACTTCAAATTACAGATTATAATTCCATTATCTTACTATCTTTACTTCTTTATAGATTAATTTTCACATTACTTAATTCTATTTTCTTGTTGTTTTTATTCCTTTAATAATTAATGCTGACATACTAACAATACTAAGAGCCATATCGCCATTTTTACTATTCACAACACTAAATCTATATTTAATTATATGAATTCTATCATCAACCTAAAATTTAATTTTCTAACTAACTAATTTTCTAACATCCTGTTATCTTAATATTCTATTAACTTATTACATGAAAAGATGTAATAATTAACAAATTTAACAACATTATATCAACGTACATTATCAACCATCACACACAACATAAACGTCACATATTATCAACATAAATCATTAGTAGTATCATCACACACACAAAACAATAAACTAATGTTCACATTAATATAAATTCAACTACAAACATATCATTAATAAATTTGAACAAACCTAAAAATAAATTAAGTAAAGCACTAAATAAGTCTAAAACTAGTGCAATGAGTAGGGAGTGATAACTGGCAATGGTATAAGAGGTGACATCTTGATGAGATAACAACAATAGCTTGGTGGTCGGTAGCAATAAAGGTGGCACAGGGTGCTTTTTTCCATTCAAGTGCAAATAAATGTAAAAATATCAAGCTTTATACTATACTCTACGCTAAAGTTAGAAAATAAGTAATAAACAAAGAAACACACACCAAATTAAGTAATAATAATGTATATTACCTAAAATAAAAAAATAAAAAGAAAAAGAAAACAAAGAGGGAACACTTGGGGTGTATGGAAGCTTACATGGGTAAAAAATGGTGGAGATGAGGAGAGAAGACATATTGTGGATGAGAAGGAAAAAGAGGAAGAAGAAGAATGGTGATCAAAGGTAGTTTTACCCCCATTTTATAGGGGAAGGGTTTTATGATGACTAACACCATCATTATAACTAATACCATCATCACAATATTGCTTCATTAAACAAAATTGTGCCATTTTGGTCAAACCATCATTATATCACTTTCTAAAAAAAATCAGTGAAATTAAGCCCCAATTCTAGTAAGGGGAGTATTTTCACCGACCCTCTTACAATAATGACCCCTTGTCCTTATCATGAATTTTTCTTTCCTTCATTTACTAGCAAAAATATTAGAGAGAAGCTTACTGCCCAGATATATTATCTTATCCTTACCAGTTCAATCAAGTTTTTATCCATAATAAACTTCTTACACCTTTTACCTACCCCTCTTACACACCTTACTTCATTCTAATAACCCTTGAAAACAACCTCTCAAATTAGATCTCGCTCTCCCCTACCTTTGTTGACATCCATAATGGATTTATGACCCTTTAGTTTCTCATTTTACACTTATTCAAATCTTATATGTCTACAATTATTACTTCCTCTATCTTCTACCTTGTTCCTTTTGTTCTAGATTGACCCTTGAGTGTCAAATTCTCTCTCTTCCCTTCTTTTTCATTTTTTCCTTCACTTCTCACTTCTAACGTCTTAGATTTTAACTCTTTAGTATTGTGTTAAGCAACAAAGGGTTAAATTGTGGATAGGTAAAGTTATCCTTAAGATTATCCTCACCCCATTTTTGAGCCAAAGGGTTCTTCTTTCTCCCTTCTAATTTTCCTTCTACTCTAAATACTTGTGACATTCTTAATATCTAATTATATAATATTTTTGTTTAGATGATCCTAAGGTGTTGGAAGGTGGCGATACGGAGTATTTTTGCTTAGAGACTAGTACAACCTCGGTAAAGATACAAAACTCTAGATTATGGTGTTTTTTATATAAATTCTAAGTTAGCACAATTTTGTGTAAACACATCATATTTTAGGGATTTGGGTTTGTGTTCATGTATTATATTGTGAGCTCATGATTTTATGTTTTATTCATATTTTATGTGAAATATGTCATATTAGACCATGATAAGCCTTGTTCTTAAGTTTCAATCATAATGATGTGTTTTATTGTTTTTAATAAGCATGGTGTGGAGTATATAGAAATGTGATTAATAATTTGTGTTGAGGAATAAGTTGAGGTTGGATTTTTGGGTGTTTTTTGACTTAAGGTGATTCGACCCAAGACCAATTATAGTCCTTGTGGGTTGTTCTAATTTAATATAATTGCATCATTAGGTGTTTTATTATATGACTGGGAGATAATGTGGAATATTAGTAAATTTTAATGAAGGTTGAGTTTTGGGTATTTTACGTGGAATATTTGGTCAAGGGCATTTTGGTTAATTTGGTGGGTTTGTGTGAAATCTAAATATTTCATTATGTTTATTGAGGTATTTGCATAAAATTTGATACTTAATATGATATGTGTGGTTAAGTATGGGTTAAGATATGAATTTCGCAAGTTTAGGTGAAATAGGTGCAAAATGGCCGTTTTTGGTAAAATATACAAATTTGAGATTTTATTTATGTTATTTAGGTTAAATCATGATAAGTGATATATGTGGAATATTTGGGATCAATTATGAGTATCACAAGTGGGAATTTCATATAATTTTGGTTTAAATTGAGATAAGTAACCCTAGGGGTATATTCAGTATTTTTATATGCAAAATGTTAAAGTTTAATCCTCATTTTATGGTATGATACTTTATATGATATATTGAACTGTAATATTAAATTTGGTGAGTTGGCGAGTCTTATGGGTGGAGTTATGAGTTTATTGCAAGTTAGAATTTTTTAGCGCATTATGGTCTTTTCACTTGTATAAATTCCTTCATTGTACTTGTTGGCTTTTCTTTTAACTTATCATTCCTGTATGCTATTGTTAACCTCAAATGTTAAGTAATATCGTTATACTTATTTTGATGACAACAAATGGATCTTAGTAACTAATGTGTTTGCTTGAGTGTGCATATTCAAGAAAACAACACGTACAAAAGGAACCAAAACTTGAAGACAAGTATTTTTCAACAAAGAGTTTTAAAGTGTTTTGTTTGAAATATGAACTTTGCTTAACTGAACTCTTTAAAACTCTTTGTTGAAAAATACTTAACTTGATTTTATTTCATGAATATTTTAAAGTTATTTTAAAAATAAATTGATTGGTTTCAGTCGGAACCAGTTGACTAGTCCTCAGACTGATAGACTGGTTCAATTTGAACAAAGCCACTGGTTGTGTTAAAACTCAAATGGATCGATTGGTGAATAAAATCAATCAAATGATTTTCCTGAAACGATCAAATTGTTTGGAAACCAATCGACTGGTTTAACCAACCAGTCCATGGGTTTTAATCTTACAGAAAACCAGTCCATCTCTATTTAAAAACATCGACCGATTTAGAAAAACGGATCGAATGATTTGACCAACTAATTTGTGGGTTTCAATCTTGCAGAAACTCAGTTTGCCTCTGTTGAAACACATTGACTAATTTAGGCAAACCGATCGATTAGTTGAGAAACCAATCAACTGGTTTGACTAACTAGTCCTTGTGTTTCAATCTTGCAGAAACCCAGTTTGTTTATGTTTAAACACATTGATTGGTTCAGGTAAATCAATCGATTGGTTTGTCCAACTAATCCATAAGTTTTAGTTCTATAGAAATCTAACTCCTCTATGTTTAAACACATCGATTGATTTTGCCAAACCGATCGACTGGTTGACAAACTGATCAACTAGTTTGACAAACCAAATGACATGTATAATAAATACATCGATTAGTTTGAATAAACTGATCAATTGGTTCACACAACAATAACTTTTTATTTTGGTCAAAACATGAATAGTTGATTGGTTGGAACCAACCAAGATATTGGCAATACAATTGGTTAACTGGTTTATCTAGACCGATCGACTGGTCAATATTAAATACCGATTTCCTACCCATCGGCGAGACACCTATTTATAAATTTGTGTCTAATGGCTATACACGAGGGTAACCCTTATAAATAAGGTCCCTCTGTATTTATTACAACTAACTTTTTAGATCACTAACTGTGTAATTAATCTCTTACACTAAAATCATTCAGTTGCTCACTTAAATTTCCACACTTTCATATTTTTGAGTTTTTACTGAAAATTGTTCTTTGCTCAGTTTTCTTAGCTAGAACTGTTCTCAAATTGTAATATTCTACATTAAATTTAGTTAGATTACATCTCATCTAAGAACACTTTCATAGGTTGTATTTGGTGAGAATCATTTATAATCACAACTTCATCTTAAAAATCTCTTAAAGGGGTTAGTGAGTATTTGTCTATCATTTTTGAGAAATTCAAGTGGTGGGTCTATAGAAGATAAATAGGTGAAGTTGTAAATTGTCTTTCAAAGGGTCATTGAGATTGTAAGTCTCGTAGACTAATAAAAGATTGTACTCAAACTCCCCTCCATCAACTTCCTAGACAAGTGCATCTTCCTTAATCATTTTTATTGACCGATCTAGGAACATAGACTACATGAAAATTTTACTGTGAATCTAGGATATTTCCACCTAGCAACTACGCTTCCAATCTGTCAAGGGGTCATCACCATTTCTGAATCATTCTCAACATTAGCTGAAGATATGCCCTATTCTTGTGCAATTTCCAATGTCATTAACTTCTCAAGAAATTGGTTATACTAATTATTAACTTCAATTGAAAATTAAAATAACTAAAATTGTGCACCTTAAGATTTCTGTTTGCAAATCAGCAACCTTAAACCTAATAAACGAAATCTAGAATTATCAGGCTCAGATACGAAATCAGTAATTTTGATCCACACGGCCGAAATCGACATGAAGAACAAGAAAGTGAAAGAGAACACAGTGAAGAAGAAAATATTGAGGAAGAATGCGCCAGTAAAATTAACACAATAATGAGAATTTTTGAAGACAGGGATAAAATCCTGAGGGCCCAACCTGTTCGCACCGTGCGACATATTATGGAGCGGAGCACATGTAGATAGAGTATGTGTTTGCTATAGTAGTATAGATATTTTTTACTCTGCGGAAGTTCCATGGTGACGCCATTGGAAGGGCCTGGCGCCGCCCCTGTTAGTGGCGTCCGCAAATGACACACCTGAAGGTACTTTTTCTGAAGTAATTTGATAATTATTCTTGTCCACCGTACTCTTTCAATGAATTGAATTTTCAATCATTGTCCTGCATTCGCTTCCCTCTATCCTTGACATAGGGTTCGGCATACTTCCAAACTCATCTGAAATTCTCTGTCTCGCCATACGATCTCTATCTTATAGATAGCATAAATTATGAAAATAATTTGGCGATTTGATGTGCTTTTGAGAAGAATTGCGTGGTTTTGTTTTGCGGTAGAACTTACGAGATTGATTGTTGAGGGTACATTTAAGTTCGGAATCAGACTGCCCTCCGTTGTTTATACACACTTCACCTCGGTGACGAGTTTCCAATTTTGATGCTTCATTACCATGGCGCAAGCATAATGTGCTAAATTCTTGCTGTCTTTTGCGTAGATTTGTGCAGTAAGTTGGTTGCGAAGTGATTATGCCAGCTCCTAAACATTCATCTATTATCCTTCTTGGGGACGTATTTGGTTTATGCAATTGTGAGTTGTGCAGGATCAAATCAGTATCGCATAGGGAAGCTTGTCTAAAGTGGAAATGAAGATCAATGTAGCCCTGGTGTTCTGTAAAACGTACGTATATGCCTTGGGACACTCTAAATCTGATCTCCACCCTTCCCCTTTTGGGTTTCATACCACTGATTGTGTCCTATTCGAGCTTGATGTTTGTTTGCTAAATGCAAGCCCACGCTAATCCATATCTTGCTGTCCTCTGCGGGTCTGATTGAACAGATTGAATCGATTGCAGTGAGTTTGTCTCTGATGTAGAATATGGGTCTGAGGTGTTCATAGATTCGCTGCTGGTTAAATGCTTTTTATATTTATTGAATTTCTTCTAAAATGAACACTCTTTTGAACTGCTTCGTATATTCTAAGTGTAATGTGACCTATGAATATTTATGCCCAGAAGCCTCCCTTGGAATAGCTGAGACCAGTGTAGCATTGCTTATTTATTTTAGGTTCAATAGTCGGGCTTCAGACAAGTCCATAATCTCTCTGATTTATGGTCCATGGCCAGTGGATTGGGATTGCCTTGGCAGGCGGCTGCATACTGAGTAGCTGCGAACTTCCTTCTTTGTCACAACTTGTTGACTATTTTCTCATTCAAAATCTGTTAGTATTGACACCACAAAACAAAATAACCTGCTTTTTTGGATCATCTCTTCAATATTCCTGAAGAAGGCTCTGACATTATGTCGGATCTTTCTCAGAGCTTTGAACTGCATGTTTTATCTGATTGTTTCAGTCAGATAATAATTCGTCTGCATTTTCATTGACCTGGGATTTAGTGTATTTGATTAAGCTTTCAAAGGATTTCAGTTCGCATCTACTGGCACTTTTCTTGATTGTGGAATTGATACTTTTAGTATCTCTACTTTGAATAAGCAATTGCATTGACTATTCTCTACATGTGAAAGCTGTGAAACTCTGTTATTTTTTAACCGAATACCTAATACCAATTTTAATTAATTTTTAGCCGTCCATATGCATCAAGAGTAGCTTATCCAAAGACGTTTCCGTCCACTGTGACCTCATTTATTAATCTCATTTTGCAACTGTGCTTGAGTGAAGATGCGTAGCCATTTAGGATCTGAAACTTCTTTGTTAGTCTTTTCCTTATATGTAAAGAAAATAAAAACTTCTATTATCTGCAGACATACAGACATAAGCACTTGCAGTACCAGAATTGTGGTTGCTTTATGGCAATATATGTTAAGTCACTATTTAGTTCCCACGTTGCATGATTGCATCCAAGGTGAGTTATTCGGACATTGTATTTAAGGTCTAAGATTAATGGACAGTGCTTTCTTTTCTTTACTGTTCGTTTATTTTATGGTTGTGATCTCAGGGGCAATGTAATGGCCAATCAAGGCTTGGTTACATTGCCCACTCCTGGTTCAAATTTTTCTATTGCGGCGCACAGCGTGTGAGATGCATGCTGTCTACACTACAGGGGTTATCCTTTTTTTTTTTCTCCCTTTCTACAACCAAGGAGGAGGGAAGACAGGGATAGAAATGGGGCTTAGAACTGTAAGAACTTGGCTTAACCACCTGTAACAAATCAATGTTTCAGATTGAGTGGTCCTTTGTTCAATTTGCATTTGTGAATTTTTTGTGGGATGGTTTAAAATTTTAATATGTTGGGAATGCGGGTGAAAATTTTATGCTATCGCTAATACATATTCTTAAAAAAAAATACTTTGACCAGCATATAGTGTTCCATCTTCTTTACAGCTTTGAAAATCAGACCTAACTCTGGAAATTGGTTCTCTATAGTAAAACTTCTCATCAATCCCTTTCATTGCTGATTATTATATGGAGACACTGGACGCATAAAAGGCCATGCCTTCTCGTTATTTGTGTAAAGTAAATATTTCTTCTTATAAATAAGCAGACATATGATAATTGAACAAAATGCTAATCATGATACAATATCTAGAGAAAAATCAATTCTCCTCATGCACCTTTTGGGTTTTGCAGACAACATAAATCTGTCGTCTGTTCAACATATGTTCAAAACAGAACTTGAGTGCCTGGGTGATATTAAAACACGTTCAAACTTAGAGAAGACATCATCCTTCCCTTTCTTAAATCCTAGAGAAGATGATCATACCTTATCTCCATCAACGCATGGAAGCAAATCTATTCCTCTTCCATTGTAGTGGCTGATATTTCTCCTCTCTTTCTTCAAATTTAGTCCAAGGGAATTTGTGCTTGGCCAATTTCCTTTTTCTTGCAGCTATCCCGAGGAAATCTCCGGTGTTCTGGGGGTAAAAGATGCATCATTATGAGTATATCATGTAGCAGAATGGATTGTTAATTTGAAAAAAAGAAAATAAAAGAAAAAAGGAAACAGTGTGAATTCCTAGATGTATATGACCATTGGAATTACCGCAATGTGTATATGTATAGTTTGTCTGCCATGTTAGCTATTTTTGCTTCAAAACAGTAAGAAATATGATATGATAGAGTTTAGATAGGTAGGATGTAAGACCTTGAGGCATAGTCCTTCTTCTATATCACAAATTGGATAATCACTGGGGCAACAATATTCAGTTCCACTGCAGCAAACAGCGTTTGAGTAGGGACAGCAGCCATATATTAGGCAGAAGCTTTGGATCTCGTAAATGCAGCAGCATGTCTCCCCAGGCGGACAGTATGAGAAGTCCCCGCACTCACTAGGTGAAGGAGAGGGAGGTGGCGGAGATGGAGGGGGTGGGGGTGGAGACGGAGGTGGTGGAGGAGGAGGAGGAGGAGGAGGAACAGATGGAGAAGGATATGGTGATGGTGAAGTAGATGTCTTGGTTGGGTAAGAAGCCATAGCATTAATTGCACAGACTCCATATGGCAAGTCGGTGTTTCTCTTCATGTATATGTATCCATCCATTCCCCAACTCGTTCCCCATGAATTTTTGACAATCCAGTAGTCTTCATCGTTTTCGGAGCCATAGCCAACAATCAAAACGGCGTGGTCGATGTCATTTGGATCGTCGGAGCAATCACCATCATAAATACCCTGATCAAGCCACATTCGGTGTATGTTAGTATAAGAGTTTCTTCATAAAAAATTAAACCCCCCCCCTGCGACAATAGCTTACCCCTGTGTATAGCTGGAAGTCCATGGAAGACCCATCTATACCAACACTTATGGGTTGGTTAACAGTTGCACACAGGAGAGCGCTGTCAGATGCTTCAACATCTTCGTAGCCATCAATGCTTACGACTTTTTTTTCCTCCTGTTATTCAAGAAGAGACACAGTAAAGATGTTAAATAGGCGATAGCGTCTACTTACGGTTGAATCACTGGTGATGTGGGAATGCAGAAGTCAAACCTTGGTGGTGTTACAGGTGCCATCCATTCCTGTGTAGGGGTAGTCTGCTTCCGAGTCAATCCCTCCGTTGCTCATGACCCATTCAAAGGCGTAGTCCATGTAACCTCCCTCACACCCATAATCGGTTGTATCACAATCCACAAGCTCCTGCTCAGAAAGGCTGATGAGGTCACCGCTAACAATAGCATTGATTCCTTCCATGGCTCCGGTTGAAGAAAACGCCCAGCAACTACCTGTTGGAATGATGGGAAGGATACATGGACGTTAGAGGTTTGATTTGGCAAATGATCTTTCATCTGTTTTTGTTTGAACTTGAAGATGAGATCCAATCTAGCTGCTGCTTTTATATATATTCCGACCATTATACATATTCCTATGATTTAGGGGCAGGTTTTAGTGTTATTTCGTAGTTCGTTGGACATATGTTTGATTGAGATAGTAGGAATGGACCGAAGTTATAATGAATTGGTTACAATAGATTTAAAGCTTGAAATATTTGGTCGATCTTGTTCTCGCCGTCTTTTGTGGAGACAAAACATTGATACGGTAACTTAATCTATGTTTTGCTTAAATTTCCAGATACGCTGATTCAGGGAGATCTAATATTGACGGCTTTTTTTTCCCCCTCCTCAATTCGGCGAAAAATAGGGTATCTGCTACCTATGATGACGATGATGAACGGGCAAGCTGATTGATTTATTGAGTAATGAAAGTATGATACCCTCCGCAGGAAGTAATTGATAGAGAGAATTGAATTTCATTGGCACATGACAACACAATGCCGCTCCTAATGATTAAAAAAAGAAAAAAAAGAAGAAGAAGATATTGGAAGCGAAGAGAATTGGAAAAGGTTAGTTAGTCCTTAGACAAACATTTTCACGGAAAATGGTCGAATGCAGTCCCTTTCTAGTAAAAGCAACTTTATGGATCGGTTTTTACTTATAGTTTGTGCTATTTGCTCATCTCGAATGTATCTTAGGCGGCACGACCCGTGGACTATAAATTATGTTTCGTTATTATGGTAGCATAGGTAAACAAATGGTCTACCTTTTTGTTGACCCTCAGCCTAGTATCTCGGAAAAATAAGAGGAAGCCGTGATTATACGGTAACAAATGAAGAGGAGCTGTAGGTAGCTAGAATTACTTACCACAGCTGCCTTGGTCCTTGACTGCAGTAACCACTCCCTTCTTCCTCCAATCAAGCGACGTCGGTGCGTCGCAAGATTTTATTCCCGTTCGCATCTTATGCCCGAGGTGAATTCCGTTTTTGTTAGCGGGCTTCCTAATCTTGGACAGATACCGCTCCCTGAACTCCTCATTGCTCAGATCAGCGAACCTGTTCAACCCGACGGTATGCCCCGTCTTTGGCTTTCTGTTCGAGCTCACCTCCATCACGTACTTCAAGTTCCTCTTGAAGTTCTCGAACCTCTTCGCCGTCTCCTCGGAATGCCGGTACGTCTTTCCGTGTTTCTCCCTCCATTGTTGGAAGATCTCGGCGATTCTGTCCTCGGAGCCCAGGTCCTTGGGATCGTAGCCTGTGATGGAGTACTCGCTCGGCAGGCTCCGGCACAGGTATGCTAAGGAAGAAAAGAGTACGAGAAGGAGAGGGAGCTGGTTCATCTTCTGGCACCCCATTGCTGTATCAATCGGGTTACCAGTGGTGCCCAGTCTTCTGCTTCATTGAATTGTATATAAGGTTGTGGTACACAACCATATCCAATGGCCATGCCTACCAGTCAGCTTGATTTTTGTTTATTTTTTTATTCTGTTGTTGAAACATCGATGATATCTTAATGCCCTTACCAAGCATATCATGATAATAGACCGAGTGAGATATGCCGTCATTAAGACTAAACTGACACCCGACATTACTGAATTTGTGAGGATATTACGTGTAATGATGGGGATAATGTGGTAAATTAAAATTAAAAAAAAAACATACAAGACGTATTGGCGGAGTAGGTATTCATAGTATAATATAATATTGCTCCACGGAATTCCCAGAGTATTTTTTTTTTCTTTTCCCTTGCACTTTTGGAACAAATTGTTTTGGTGGTTGGTTGGTTTTCGTCTGCAATTCAGACAGTTTGACTTGTGAGTGTGAGGGCGGTATTTACATCTAACCTTCAACGTATTGTAACGAGAGGCGGTGCTTGCATATAGACTATTTAGTACAAGATGACTGATTTTCGGCCTATAGAGATTGGGCTTGGAGTTAGATAGGATCCAGCCCATGATTGAGTAGTTGTTCTGATCTTGCGTTTCAATCATTGTGCCCTGCTTTCGTCTGTTCCGTCGTCGTCTCTTTCTCTCTCTCTGCTTAACTGTAGTGTCGCAGGTGTATTATATTCTGTGAGTGAGAGCATGCGTAGGTCTTTTACCTCTTTATTGGCTTCTCTTTGGCATTGAATGGATTTAGAATAACTACTCAATCATGGGAGTGTTACGCCATGATATTTTATCATCTTGTTACTAGTACCGAGGTATCATGTTGCGGGATTTGCTGAAACCCATTTATATATATTAAAAAAAAATATGCGACCGAGGTATTAACCATCAATGGAACTTGTTATGCTTCTTCAGTGATTTTGTTGCTTGAAAACAAGGCGTTCGATTAAATTTTTTTATTTGTTTTTGACTTTTTTTTTACTCCCACCCCCTCCCGGTGGCGCTCCTAAGCATGTTTCCAAAATCCTTTCTTTTCCATTATAGTGGCGGGTACATGCTATGCTAGCATATGTTAATGTGCATGTGTTCATTTTCGAGTGGGTTACATCGTTTAGTCATTGCGTATTTGTGCGGATTCATTTTCGACTAAGGGCATGTTTGGTATGGGGATAATAGGGGTGGAAAATTTTCCCCTCTATTTTATACCTCTTATATTAAGTATTTAATAATAATAAATATATTTTTAATGAAATACTCATTTTAGATTAAATTAAGATCTCAAATGGGTATTTATTAGAATAAAAATATTTAATTTTAAATAAATTATATAAAATATATAAAATATGGGGGTAATTTTTCCACCCCTATTACCCCCATACCAAACGAGCACTAAGGGAAGGAGAATGGGGATAGAAGGGTTGCTATTGAGCTATTGATGGTGTCACATTCTTGTATTGTAACCCTAATTCTGGCAAAGGGAATTTGGTTAAGAAAAGGATAAGTTTTCACCGAAAATGATTAAAGTTTTTTTTTTTTGATGCGACCAACTCTTTTGGCATCTTTTGTTTGAAGCTGATATGTGTTTCATGTGATGGCCTGCTTTTGAGTTACGGTCATGCATTTAGAGTTTGTTGGGTATAGGTTGTAGGCATGATAACTTTTTGAAGAAAGACTTCTTAGGCTAAGGGGCATGTTCTTTTCATTTTATTGTCAGGACAATTCAAATAATATCATATTAACAAATTTTTGGTAATAAAAAAAAAAGAAATGTAAAAGTATTGATACTAATGATAATACGAGTATTACTAATAGTGAGGAAAAAATAAATAATTATGGCATTAGTAATAGTGAAATAGCAATATTAACTTGTTAAAAATTTCAGCTCGTATAACATAAGAAAAAATAAGACGAGGAGGACGTATCTTAAAAAGAGTAGGGAATTTTTATTTTTTGGGATGATTACTAGTAGCTTCAAATGAATAGTCCAGTGACCATAGAATGTGCACTAGTTTTGTGATCATAGAAATGAATAGAAGTTGTTACATTAATGGGGGAGAAGTTCAAAAAGGTAATAATAATGGTAAGAAATTCCTCTTGATTAATTGCTTGACTTTTTTTTTTCTCCACCTCGTTACGTGTTTTTTTTTTTGTTTGTTTGTTTAATCTTTGAATCGTAGAAAAATGTCGATTTACGACCGAGGGCGACGAAAATTAGTTGCGAACCCTTCTCTTCACACATGGCACGAAAACAAAATTTCCGATTTATTTTAGTCCGCCCCGCGTACGTTTCATGTTAAGAATTCTTCATATTTTCGTGTTGATTCATTCTGCATCGTGTCGTGTCTGAGGTTTAGTGTTAATGTATTTCTTCATATCATAAATATACTCGTACAGATCGATCGACGTCGCTGTGCCGAGCCGACCTTCGCTGTTTTATTCACTTCCACGGGCGACTGCCGACGTATCATATCTACTTGTAAATTAATTAAAGCCGTCCGACGGACACGCCACGTACTTCTTGCTTCGATGCGCTAGAAGAAAATATTTAAACAGATCTTCCTGATTAATACGAGGGAATTAGGGATATGGTTAAATAATATATAGTAGCAGCTAGCATTCCTATTATATAAGATTTCATTTGCCCGTGTGGGGGATGGTGAGGATGCGACTTCGTGCACGCGTACGTACGAGATAAGAGCGGGAGGTATGGCGACAGACGACGGTTTCTAGTTTCTAGTAGTATATTATTATTATTATTAGCGCATGAATTGGAATTCTATTAACCGTCTGTCCTCTGTTTGCACATCCGGCCAGTTCGTTCTTGACTTCACTCGATTCTTAAAAATCACGCTCAGAAAATAAATATCCAAGTCAGGCTTTAACGTAACCTACCATTCCTCCTGGCGCCCAGCTAACTAATTAAAAATAGCCGTCTGTTAAGTTTTCCCGCCGTGTTTCTATTCTGAGCGGAAATATATCAAGCTTCGGAATTTAGTAGTTTCTAGAGTGTCATATATATATATATACGCTAGGAGGATGAAGAGAGGCTTTTCTGATTAATTCCTGCTTACCGTTAATCATTGTCTCCACAATATGTTGTATATATAGCAATTGTGGTTCAAGCTAAATGATAAATTCAAGCAGTTAGGTTGATGCAAAAAAAAAAGAAAAAAGAACCCTACATCGTAGAGGAATAATACTCCACTGCTTCAGGTGTATTGCACCATTAACAACATTGGAGATTCCTGAAAACATTAGGAGCCGAAAGACCACGAACGTTGAAGTTCTATGCTCTGAAAATAATAAGGAACTGCCCTATAATTAGAACCGGTTTTTGAAATAGGTAAATAAATAAAATTAGGAGGAAAAGGATAAGGGGAGTAGGGGGTCCGACCACGAGCAGGGGAGGGAAAATGAGGAATGAGGACACCCAGCGGGATTTAATTGTCCAATCTGATAATGTATACCTACTATGTAATAACTAACAGAGATAATATAGGTATTGTTTCTGTTAGCATTAGCTTACTTCCCTTAACAAATTCCTATTTTGTATCCCATTATTCTTAAGAATCTATCACTACACACCTCCTTATCGGTGCGTGCAATTATAAACATTAACGTGGTATCAACAACCTAATCACTTCCTAATCAATTAACTAATCAAATTAATATCCCTGTTGCGCTACGCTCCTTTGTATCCTTCATCCAAACTCTCTGCATTGAACTCTAGCCACTCTCCCTGTTGTGCTCCTTTGCATCCATCCTTCAACAGTCCCCTTATTCTTCTAATCTTTATCCCTCCTTATGGATACCACCTCCTCCTCAACTGACGCCACCTCCACCGTCTCCTCCTCCTGCTATCATGCTCTTCACTCCTTTAGTGTCTCCAGCATTAAAACCCATGTCCCCATCACCTTAGACTTTAAAGAATCCAACTACAACAAATAGCGAGAGCTTTTCTTGGTTATCGTCGGCAAATTTGCTCTTACAAACCACATTGATGGCAGCATCTGAATGATCTGGTTCTCTCTGGGCTCTATAGCTCCATCTCCCTTGACATCTTCAACATCGTCATGAAACCTAACATCTCTGCACGCACAATATGGGTTGCCACCGACTCCTTATTCCGCAACAACAAGAAGAGCCATGCCATTCAATTAAAAGATGAATTTTGTAGCTTCTCCTAGGGTCATCTCTCCATCACCGATTATTGTCGTCGGCTGAAGACCCTTGCTGATAACCGGGTAGACATCGACCAACCCATCTCGGACGAAACTCTTGTTTTTCAATTCCTCCGTGGCCTCAACGACAATTTCTCCACCATTGCCTCTATAATTCCTCTTCAATCACCCTTTCTTTCCTTCATTGCCACTCGATCCATTCTTCTCCTTGAAGAATCTTGTCGCACCTCCATCTTTGACTCCTCTAATACGACGACCCTCCTCACATCTTCCTCATAAAATCCAATTCGCCCACCCTCCAATCATTAGCACCGCTCGATCTCATTCTCCGGATGTGGCAGCCGCAACAACTGTAATAGCCACCCTAATTGGTGCAGTGGTCGTAATAATTGGGGGGACAATTGCCCCAACTTTGGCCACTCGACCTCCTCAACCTCGCCGTTCTCCGTTCTTATTTTCCCCCTGCCCCGTGGTCTCAGCCTTCTTATTCCCCCCTACATTGTAGAGGAATAATATTCCACTGCTTCAAGTGTTTCGCACCATTAACATTAGAGATTCCTTAAAAGAATAGGAATCGAAAGATCACAAACATTGAAGTTGAAAATAATAAGCAACTACCCTATAATTAAAGTTGGTTTTCGAAATAGATAAATAAATATATAAATAAAATTAGGAAGAAAAACAAGGAAAAGGATAAGGGGAGTAGGGGCTCCAACCACGAGTAGAGGAGGGAAAATGAGAAAGGAGAACACCAAGCAGGATTTAATTGTCCAGTTTGATAATGTATACTTACTAAGTAGTAACTAACAAAGATAATATAGGCATTATTTCTGTTAGCATTAGCTTACTTTCCTTAACAAATTCTTATTTTGTATCCCATTATTCTTATAAATCTATCACTACACACCTCCTTATCAGTGTGCAATTATAAACATTAATATGGTATCAACAACCTAATCACTTCCTAATCAATTAACTAATCAAATCTCCCTGTTGCGCTATGCTCCTTTGTATCCTTCATCCAAACTCTCTGCATTGAACTCTAGCCACTCTCCCTGCTGTGCTCCTTTGCATCCATCCTTCAACAGTCCCCTTATTCTTCTAATCTTTAGCCCTCCTTATGGCTAGCACCTCCTCCTCAATTGACGCCACCTCCACCGTCTCCTCCTCCTATCATGTTCTTCACTCCTTCAGTGTCTCCAGCATTAAAACCCATGTCCCCATCACCCTGGACTTCAAAGAATCCAACTACAACAAATGGCGAGAGCTTTTCTTGGTTACCATCGGCAAATTTGCTCTTACAAACCACATTGATGGCAACACCTCAAGCCCCACCGATGAAGACCGGCAGCATCTAGATTATCTGGTTCTCTCTTGGCTCTATAGCTCCATTTCCCCCGACACCTTCGACATCGTCATGAAACCTAACGTCTCTGCATGCACAATATGGGTTGCCATTGACTCCTTATTCTGCAATAACAAGAAGAGCCATGCCATTCAATTAAAACCTGAATTTCGTAGCTTCTCCTAGGGTTATCTCTCCATCACCGATTATTTTTGTCGACTAAAGACCCTTGCTTATAATCGGGCAGATGTTGACCAACCCATCTTGGACGAAACTCTCATTTTTCAAGTCCTCTGTGGCCTCAATGACAATTTCTCCACCATTGCCTCTATAATTCCTCTTCAATCACCCTTTCTTTCCTTGACTACCACTCGATCCATTCTTCTCCTTGAAGAATCTTATTGCACCTCCATCCTCGACTCCTCCAATACTACGACCCTCCTCACATCTTCCTTATTAAATCCAATTCACCCACCCTCTAATCATTAGCACTGTTTAATCTCCTCCTCCGGATGTGGCAGTCGTAACAATTGTAATAGCCGCTCTAATTGGCGTAGTGGTCGTAATAATCGGGGTTCGATCGCCCCAACTTTTGCCACTCAACCTCCCTAACCCTACCGTTCTCCGTTCTTATTTTACCCCTGCCTCGTGTTCTCAGCCTTCTTATTTTCCCCCCTCCGCACATGGGCTTCTTGGCCCATGCTTGCATAATTTACCCCCAACCCATCTATCCCTAGCCCATTGAACCATGCTATGTTTGTTGGTTCTTTACCACCAAACACTACACATCTTCACTTGGCACCCAATGGACCCCACCACCACCACCATCTTGGGATTCTACGACCCTCATTCATGCCCTTGATCAGATCAGTATTGACCCTCCTACTGACAACACTTGGTACATGGACTCCGGGGCCTCTGAACATATGACGTCCCACACAGGTAATCAATCTCTCTTCTATTTCTCGTCCTAGCAGTACTATGTCGAATAATATCATTGTAGGCAATGTCTCCATTTTACCTATCTCCTATATTGGTACCACCTCTTTATGTGCTCCACAAAATTCATTTTCCTTATGTAATGTTCTTGTTACACCTAAGCTAACTAAAAATCTTATTTCTATTCGACAATTCACTAAAGATAACAATTGTTCCATTAAGTTTGATCCTTATGGTTTCTCTATGAAGGATCTCCACCATCACAACATGATTTTGAGGTGTAATAGCTCCACCCATCTTTATTCGTTCCATCCACATTTATCAGCCACACTTTCTCTCTCGCTCTTAGCACATCGTCCACTCAGTCCTCATAGTTGTGGCATTGTCGTCTCGATCACCCTAGTTCCCATGTCTTCACCAAATTAATTAATTTCGCTACTATCAGTTGCAATAATCACGATGTAGATAATCTTTGTACTGTTTGCCAACTAGGTAAACACTCCCACTCCCCACTTTATCCATCTCAATCTAAGAGTCATTCGCCTTTTGAATTAATGCACCGTGATATTTGGAATTCTCTTATAATTATCATTTCTGGTTTTAAATATTATCTTATCCTATTAGATGACTACAATCACTATGTTTGGGATTTTCTTCTACGATTTAAACACGAAACTTCACACTTCACTTACAAAACTTTCATGCCTATGTCACAACTCATTTTAAATGTCAAATTCAGACTTTGCAATGTGATAATGGTAAAGAATTCAACAACACCTCCCTTCTAAAATTTTCAAACCTCCATGGCATCCACATTCGTTACTCCTATCCATACACCTCTCAACAGAAAGGTAAGGCCGAACACATGCTTCAAACTCTCAACAACATCATTCATACTCTTCTATTTCAAGCACACATGCCCCTCGTATATTGAGTTGATACCCTTTCCATAGCCACACACCTTCACAGTATTTTACCTACGCCAACTCTCTCGTTTATATCTCCACATGAGGCCCTCCATCACCAACCTCTGTCATATACATTCATCTGTGGGTCTTTGGTTGCCTCTGCTTTTCAAACTTGTCCTCCAACACACCGTATAAATTAGCTCCACACTCCACTCCTTGTGTGTTCCTTGGTTATGCTAATAATCACAAAGGCTATAAATGTCTCAACATTACTAGACATAAGTTCATTATCTCTTGCCATGTCACCTTTGATGAAAATTACTTCCCCCTCGCCAAAACCTTTCTTCAAGATGCATTATAGTCAACTAACCCATGTATCTTCCTCCCTTCACCCCCACTATAAGTCCTCCACAATTGGCTTCTATCCCCCTCCCATTCACCAACACTTGCCCGAAACATCTCCCCCTACCACTACTTCCTCCAACACCCACCATATGGTCCCCCGTAGCAAGGACGATGTCTTCAAACCTAAAATGCCTTTTAGCCTCAATACACAAACCATTTCTCCTATCCCCAAATCCTATCACCAAACCCTTAAGGACGCTCGTTGGTACAATGCTATGCTTGATGAATATACTGCTTTGATAAGAAATAGGATGTGTGATCTTGTACCACATCCCTCCAATACTAACATCATTTCAGGTAAATGGATTTTCTAGCACAAACTAAAGTCCGATGATAAATTATCTTGGTACAAGGAATGGTGGGTGGTTCGTGGCTTTCATCAACAAACTAGTCTCAATTTTGATGAAACCTTCAGTCCAATAGTTAAATCAACAACCGTGCATCTAGTTCTCACATTATCCTTGTTTTAGAATTGGCAAATTCATCAACTCAATGTTAAGAATGCTTTTCTCCATGGCCATGTCAATGAAACAGTATATCGTATGCAACTATCAGGCTTTCAAGATCCTTCACTCCCTGATCTTGTTTGCTGTCTCAACAAGGCTCTCTATGGCCTCAAACATGTACCACACGCTTGGTACCAATGATTTTCTCAGTCTCTTCTCTCCAAGGGCTTTACCAGTTGCAAATCAGATTCATCTTTGTTTGTTTATCACAAAATTCAGGACATTACATACCTCCTCCTCTATGTTGATGACATCATCTTAACAGCTTCATCGAGTGCACTTTGTCAAACTCTCATCCCCACTCTAAGTCGTAAGTTTGCTATGACAAACATGGGCCAACTTCATTACTTCTTGGGCATTGCAGTCACCAACACATCTACTGATCTGTTCTTCTCCCAAGATAAGTACGCTGTAGAAATCATTACTTGAGCCGAAATGTCATCATGCTACCCATGCATTGTTCTTGTTGATTCACATACCAAAATTTCTAAAATTAATGGATCCCTAGTATCTAATCTCTCAACTTTTAGAAGTTTGGCTGGTGCGCTCCAATATCTCACCTTCACTCACCCTAACATTAGTTATGCTATTCATCAAGTTTGTCTACACATGTATGATCCATGTTCACCGCATTTAGCAGCTCTCAAACGCATTCCGTGTTATATTTAGGGCACTCTACATCATGGTCTTCACCTCCATCACTCTTATACTTGTTAGCTTTTTGCTTACTTTGACGCTGATTGGATAGAATGCCAGACTCTAGACGATCCACCTCTAGTTATTGTGTCTTCCTAGGTGACAATCTCATATCATGGTCATCCAAATGTTAGTCCACTATATCTCGGTCTAGTGTAGAATCAGAATATCATGCCCTATTATAAACATTAGCGCCACTATTATGCACAACCATTATTGCCTATTGTGACAACATCAACACTATCTACCTCCCTTCCAACACCGTCAAGCATAAGTGCACAAAACAAATTGAGATTGACATACACTTTGTACGAGACCTAGTGACTTTAGGTGAAGTTCGTGTACTACATATTCCCTCTTGTCACCAATATGCAGATATTTTTACAAAGGGTATTCCTCGGACAGTCTTCACTGATTTTCAATCCAACCTTAACATTTGTCCTTCTATTGCTTCAACTGAGGGGGCGTGATAATATTTACCTACTAAGTAGTAACTAATAGAGATAACATAGGCATTATCTCTGTTAGTATTGGCTTAATTCCCTTAATAAATTCCTATTTTATCTCCCATTATTCTTATAAATATATCACCGCACACCTCTTTATGGGTGTGCAATTATAAACGTTAACATAGTCTAAAGGACACAAGCAATTATTCCAAAAATAAAATAAAATAGATACAAATATTTGATTTTACATGCTCTTACTCGTAACCAAATAACAATAAATGAACATGCACCATGCTTGACTTCAAGTGCACCATGCTTTAGATATGTCACCATCGATTAGGGTATGGTGGAACTATTTATAGAGAACACAGTGGAAATAGTAACCGCACCACTCTTTTTTTCTTTCCTTACAGAAATAGAAGATGGCATCAAGTAGTGACAACACTCTCAATATTTATTGTTTGTCTCTTTTATGTGGCAATCTTGTTGGTGCTTCTAATACCCTAATGGCATTGCAACACCTCGTTCCATTCGTTAAAAATATCCCGATTCAAGAAGAATTGTAGCATAACGTGTGAGTGACTTCCTCAAGCAATTACAATTTCAAAATCGGCAAAGATGATCAAAAATAACCAAAGATAATTAGGGGCTAATGTTTATGGCTATCTAATGGTGCAAAAATTTTCATCTAACATACAATAAACATGCTTATGTTATGACTTTAGATGCCAGTTCTTGCTATTAAGCGTTATCTAAGGCTAAAAATACAGGACTTTAGATAATTATTTCTTATATTTCCGTTATGTAAAGTTTATCGTTTGAAAATTTTTAAAACTCTTTAGATAATGGTTATATCAGGAACCGTTATCTAAAGTGGATGAATTTCTTTGCTTTAGATAAAAATTCTTAATATTACCGTACCATTATCTAAAGTGTTTAAAAAAATTGTTAAATAGTAAACTTTAGATCACTATTAACCGTCATCTAAGGTTGAATCATTTTTTTTATACATTCTAGATAATGATTTTATAGAAAACCATTATCTTATGCTCTTTTTCACTTTTTTATTGTTTGTTTAATTTATTCCAAACCACCTACACTACTATATGTTCTCATGAATCAGCCCAAATATACAATATCAAAATTCAATATATATCCAACAACAAATAAACATCCAAATTCTTCACCAATAACTCAACAAAAAAACTACTAATCAACAACATGACCAACACCACCAAACTTGCATACATTCAGAATTCTCATTGAAATAAAAGTACTTAAAAGCTTGTACTTAATTATCCAATAAGTAATAAATATTATCATTATTAGAAAACATCAAATTCCAAACCTTTAAAATCAAAACCCATTACAAGAGTTGTTCATTAGTTACAAAGTATATATATGCCATTCTCTATAGAAAATAAACTATATAAACCTAGTCCACAAATGCTAAGCAAGTGCTACTTACTTCGATTAAAACCTACTTATAAGCTAGACACCTATGCATGTACACATAAAATTTTCCCATTGACAACTATATAAAATACCATTTGCGACAATACAACAAAACCATGATTATAACTACAATTGTGATTTAATTGCTTGGTAGCATGGTTTTCACTAAACATCCAACCTTAATTTCCTCCACTTTATTCTTCCTAGTATCAATCCATAAATGAACCTATATGCTATATAAAAGTACAAACCAGACATATACATTTTCTCTTGCCAAAAGACCTCTATTGGAATTTTACATGTATCATCTATTTAATTAGATAAGGATGATTCAATTACTAGTCCATGTAACAGTGTTGTGCATACAGCTAACTATTTATAGCTAGTTGATAATCCACCCACAAAATATTGGACCCACATAAATAAAATTATTTGTGGGACCTACATTTTATGAGGTAGTTGCAAATAAATTTTAAGTACATTAGTTATAGAGTTAGCATTTTTCAGAGAAATAAGAAGGCACAAGTTTTAATTGACACATATGGTGCATTTATTGTATAGTATAGTGATCCACAATTAAAACTGCCTCCATATGTGACCAAAACTTTCAATCGTGAACAACTTTATTGAAATTCTCTAAATCCTCCAGAGTTTCTTGGAGAAAATGAATGAGGATCGTAATAATATTAAAAATAGTATATAGGAAGCAACCATAAGGAGTTAGGAATTTGCAAATGAATTGTGTCAAGTGAGAAGACAAATAGTTACCAATAACCCACCGGTGAAAGGAACAAGCAAGCATTGCTAGTAGGTCACATTGATGAGCCAAGCTACCTTAGCCTTTTCTTCACACTTCTCCATCCCAATTATCACCATTTAGGTCTCATTTTCACTTTCCGTGATTGTTGCATAGCCCACCAACTTCAATGAGCGCTCTAGTAGTTTCACTGCTTATCGGTGGTCGTTGTTACTTTTCCACCCCACCTTCACTATCCTTTCTCTTCCTCCACATACCCTAGACCTAAACCCTCAAAACTCATACCTAAAATCTCTATTACCCTATTAAAAACCACAACCAATCACCTGTCACCTTCCCTATGCTTACCAAGCCACTAAACCCTTCGTAGTCCCTCATCAAACCACCCCTATGGTAACCAAAGTCTTAAACTACTAACCGCCTCCTATAACAACCTAAATCCCTAAAAAACAACTAGTTTTAACCTCTCCACTTCCATCCTTAGAACCAAAGAGAAAACCCCTACTCATTTTTCTTCCATTGTCGAACCTCTACCCATATTTGTCGCCATTACTTCCTCATTCCAACCATTAAATAACCACCACCACATCAACAACTAACCCACTAAACCCTTCATAGCATCCTCAAACCACTTTGTAACTCCAAAAAACACCACAAAACCTCATCTAACCCTCTTATCTTGATAGGATCATCAACCATCACAACTATGGTCTATGCCAAGCCCCTTATTACAACTTAAAATGCCATGACAATCCTTTTTTACTTTCCTCTCACTATATCTTAGTATAAGGAAGCCTCTTTGTCCCACTAATTATCCACATTCAACTACTTCAAACCCTATAAGAGTCTGGTTTAGGCAATTACCATGCTAGAATAACTCTCTATAGTTTCAATTGAAGTTATGAACACCTGCCATAGGCTACCAATGCTCCATCCTTCTAAGCATCACCTGTCACATGGTAGGATGGAAGCTTCATATCAAAATGTGAGCCAAAAGCATGTATGCACTAATATAGGTCGTATAGAATGAATCATAAGACATTTGATTTATGTTTAATGCACTTCACAGATGTTCTTAGATCCTCTCATGACAAACTTATGGGTTAAAAGACATTCTCTGCCACTAGATGGTCCACCAATTTAGTGGCCTTAGCTTCTGATAATCCTATCTATAAGGTAGCCTAATCTACGGTCATAACTTGTCACTTCATGGTACCTTACTCAAGATTCTCATGCCACAATCATGCCATCAAACATCAACTTCACATCAGACAATTACGAGATTCTTAAGGCCAAACCCTTAGCCCAAGCTGTGTTGGGCACAATTGAAGGTCATGATAAGGATGAAGGGTCATGTGATGCCTGACATACCAGAGTTACCTAGGCTAAATTACTCATGTAGGGCTTATATTTTATCATGAATCAGCAAATTTTGGTTTTCCTTCAAAATCAACTATTAGCAAGCCTGGCTGTTAACCATTTGAACCTAGTGGTTAAATGGAATGAATTACCTTTATATCAAGCTACAACAAGCTCCATTTTTGAATGTGATTGCTTCTTTCCTTATTATGAGATTAAGGATAAGATCATTTTCTAAGAAAGGAGTTAAGGTAGGGGCCTTGATTTACAACCTTATTAGGCAATATTTTTTGACAACTAATATTTTTATTTTGTCACAAGTTTGTTATTATTTTGTTAATATTGATGTGAAGTTAATGTTTAGTAACTATTGATCATATTTAGCTATGATATTAAATAGGAGAATGTTTTTTTTTTCTTAAGAATCTAAGTAGGTATTAGTGATAATTTGATTCATCTAAAGGGCTTGACCCAGAGGTGGTATTCACATATAAATATAGGCTATGATCTCATTAATGAGACAAATTGGGAGAATTAGCAATTATAGCTATTATTTATAACCATAACCCTAATTCCCTCACATACTAAATTAATTAATTTTAATTAAACTTATACTCTCGAAAATTCATCTAATTCAATGGGAGCTACTACTGCAACCAGATTGTTAGATCGGGACTCTAACATTAATTAACATTAAAGTGTGAAGTATAATCTCTACAACATCATTGTTGCTATGTTCATTTCTAGACCGAGAATATTGTTGGGGGAATCATGATGTATGAGCCTAATCTTTTTTCCACTCTCTTTATCTCACTCTCTCCACCTCCATGTTTCTCAAGGAACCTAAAATTTCCAATTTTATAATATTCATTTTATCTATAAGTATACATCAAAAGTAATATTAATTTCTATTATATTAAATATAGTATATTATTATATGCTAAGAAAATCTATATCAATCTATCTTAAGAAATATCATTATATAGAAAATACAATTTTCATCTCCAATAAAAACCTTCTAAGGTGATTCATTTTGTGACTAGAATGGAGATATTGTATGTACTTTGACTATAATTTTCATAAATTAAACTAAATTTATGGGTTTTTTATCTCCTAAAGAATATTATTGCATAAAACTATATAGTTGTATTTGTATCTTTTTTGGATATATTTGTATTGATTGGCTAATGCTCCTTTGTATGGACTATTCATCAAATATTTTGTGAAAATAGACACATAAATGGACAATGATGGAGCTCGATAAAATTTGCTAACCAATGTTGTATATAATGGAGTGTTCTAAAAGTTATAACTGATCAATAATAGTTTCATATTGGTAAGACAAAGAAGAACCCAGTCATAATCTAATAATATAATGTCCCGTGCATCATGGATGTGAGAAACTAGTTCCATAAAGATGTGTCTTTGGCCGGAGTGGGCGAGGGTGATGGAATGAAAGAGTCGAATGTTTTTGGTTGTAGGGTGGGGGAAGGTGAAAAGGTCTTGACAAGGGTTGTGGATTGGGGTCATCTGGATTATTTTGCGGATTGGAATATAGAATTCGTTTAGGGTGGATGAGGATAATGTTTTAAGTTTAAATGAGTGTCGTCGGACTCAATGATGAATAAGAATGGACTAGTTATGCAGTTGTAGCTTCAACTTATATTCTTTATTTGTTGGAGTTAATACATAAATTCTTAGCTTTTAGAGTATACAACTAAGTCGGATAAGGATACGGATACAAGTACGTAAGGATACGACTCATGCTACTAGATTACTTCTCTCCCCGGACAAGGACCAACTAATGAGTGTATTTCCACTTAGAACAGAAGCAATCCAAAACGTTAAAAAAAATGAGGAAGAAGAGAGCCTGCATAAGGATGAAAATACGTTTAGATTTATTTTGCCTGCCATCGATTACTGCCTTTGGTGTGTATATGGCAATTCCCTTCAATTGATGACAAATTCAAACTATTTGGCTGATGCCAAAAAATACGACGAACATTGTAGCGTAATAACCGTGAATGGCAGACGATTCGGTGTTCCTTCTGGGCCTAGTTAAGAGGTTAAATAGCTGGGCTTGGAAAAGCTAGATTTGTCTCGGTTCGGTACTAGTAATTAATTTGTATGTTTTGAATTTTTGTCGCTTTTCTCTCTATCACTAATGGAGATTTGCTAACTTTATTAACTTAATGACCATCTTATCACTATCCCCGCTTCAATATATCAATAAGACGAAGGAGATTAGCCAGTTGATTGATCCCTATGAGAGGTGATAATACCAAATAAACATTAGAACCGGACTCCGCTCTAGGCCTACAAGAACTAGGTCTAGGCCCGGGACCCCACGTGTTCTTTATATAATACATATACAACCTCACAATCAAATAGAACAAAAAGCAATAGTTGAGTGGCTTCCATGTATAGATAACGTGAAAAAGTTTTAGTTCGAATTTAAATCGCGCTCGTCACTTTTCTATTTTATTTGCCATGCATTAGTATTTTCCATTGGTCTCTATTTTGGGGGATTTTCAATCATATTACTTTATTTTTATTTATTTATTTAGATATTATCTATTTTGAATAATTCAATAGAGTATTATAACATTTGTAATTTTTATACTTTAGTATCTTACAATCAATATTATTAGTCTCGGGTTACTAAGATGTTAATTCTTATTATATTACGTATTTTTCTAAACTTGTTTTGAAGTAATTTAGCCATTTGAATAATTTTTCTATTTTTTGTTGGGAGCCGTTGGAGTCTCTCTCTCTCTAAAATACTCTAAAATTATAATATAAAATATGCGATGATAAATTCATTTTATTTTATTTTTATGGTACTATTTTTTCTTTGCTACCTAAGATTAGAAATTGTATACTGATACTAAAGTTAATGAAAAAGAAAATAGATATGCCATGGCATTAAGTTGGGTTTATTCAAAATAAATGATACATAATAAAATTAGATTGAACATTATGATATCCTAATGAAATTTAATTAAGTTTAAAACTTTTTATTTCTTGATAAACATTTATAGTATTTTCGCCTAGGGCCTTACTATGTCTAAGGCCGACCCGCGTTAGAATGTAGTAAACTACTACATTTATTTATTTATAATAAATAGTATTTAAGTTCTCAATATGTATATTAAAAGTGTTAAATATAAAAATAAATGCCATTATATTGACTAATATGTCTTGTTTGTTTAATTAATATCTTATCTAAATAATAGGGTACTTATACCTAGACTAATCTTAGTAATACTTGATTAGTTTCATTGTTGCCAAAAACATCACTTGACGTGGTGAGAAAGAAAGACGAGAAAAAGCATAAATTCAAAAATATAATATTAAATTCTGAAGGTTGTGAAGTCCGGAGGGAGTCGTCGATAGCAATAATGAGGACGAACGAAGATAAGTCTTATGCGGCTCTGGAAATTAATGGTATAGCCCTGCACTGCAGTTTGCAAACGTCTTTCCCATAGGACTATAATAACAACAACAATAATAATAATACTCCAGTAACGTGGGGATGATAAGTCAAGAGGAGCACCGGAGCACAGAAACATCCTAAAAATATTTTTTATTCCAAAAACTTTTTAGTATCAGAATCATATTAAAAGTATCCGATTAATTTTTATTTTTTTTCTTAATTTTAGTAGTATATATATATTACCGTTTTCTTCCGTATTAGTTTCTTAATTTTTAAAAAATAATGTTTTTGTGTTTTTTTATATTCTCATTTTTCTATCCCCATGCAGCACTAAAGTAAAGAGGAGCCATCTTTTCATTTACTCACTCTCTAGCTTGTAAGAAATTGATGATTCTTTAATAAGGTTGCTTTATGATATAAGACATAAAACATACTTTATTCATACCAAAAAAGAAATATACTTTATCTGTATAAAAAAAAGTTATTTTATAATTTTATACACTTTTTAAAAAGGTAATACAAATAGTCTTAAAATTATGCTAACACCCTTCACTAAAAAATAACAAAGCATTTAATGCATATATAATTAAAAAAAATAGTAAGAATAAAAAAAAATAGACTTTTAGTTTTATAATATAAATTTCTTTTTTATACAAAAATTTGATGACAAAATGACTTTCTTTTTGATATAAAAGAAGTAATATATTCTCCCCATCTTATAATATAAAATAAATAAAAATATTATATATATATATATATATATATATAATATTAAATTTTATATAAAATTTTTTCCAACTTTCCTCATATACCTTCGTATTAATACACCACACATTTTTAATTAAATGAAAAGAAAATAATATTAAAGTTAACATTAGAAACTTATCATTTCATTTTTGATACTTTTTTTAGAATGTGCTACATTCAAAAATAAAATTTAAAATCTCATACACCAAATCTTTGTATAAAAAAATCATATTATAAAAGTTAAAATTTATTGTCTACTTCTATCATCACCATCTTTTATTTATTTTTTTCTATGCACTAAATGTTTTACTATTTTTATGTAAGTAAAATTTAAAAATTACTTTTTATTAATTCTAAAAGAAGTATGTTAATTGTTACAATGACTTTGTTTTTTGTACTAAGGAAAGACCTTATTATAAAATAGAGAGAGTAATTATAATATTAGAGACAAAATTTTTACCTTCTAAAATGACATATAAATTTAAAAAAAATACAGATGAAGTACCATACAAAGAAATCCACCCATAGGTTCCAGTCAAGCGGTCAATTCATATTGTGGTTGTGCACCATAAATGTCCAAAATTCTCTTGTGTAATATTGTACTCATATACTTCATGAACGCGTAGGCACCAGCACCATTAAATTTTTTTTGAGGGGTTGATGCAATGAGAGAAGGGGGAGAGGGGAACAACATAATGACATCAAAAAATCTAATTAGTAAAGTATACATTGGCATATGGAAAAATTAGTTTGAGGTCCACTTGAGTGAAATTAATAGGAGAATAATCAATATGGTCCTAAAGTATTTGGTTTTAAGTACAAAATATTATTTACATATAATTATACTAATATATACACCTAATTATGTACAAATGTACAAATAATATTCTTTACATATACATGTAAATTGAATACTAAAAAAACTTGACTAAATATAAAATAGATTGTACAATTTTAAATAGTTTTACTTAACTGGACTTTAAAATAATTTTTCTTTGGTATATTCTCAAATTGTTTATATATAGACTACTATAAATATAATTCATGAGATAGGGATGTAAGTCTTTACTCTTTACCCATACAGGATATATAAAAAAAAAGGGTCAATTATGTAAAAGAAAATAATTTGAAGAAAAAATAAATTATGAGAAGCTTTATAATATATTCATGAGATGTCAAATATTACTAGATAGCCAAGTATAGAGTGAAATAAAGTATTTAAAAGGTGTGCCTGCGGTGGATCTTATACATAATTCATAACATTTAAACAAAATAAAAACAGTAAAATAACACAAAATTGAGTAAAATGTATATTTAGAAAATTTCCTACCCTTGTAAAATTATTATATAGAATATCTTTAACTTATACATTACTATCATAGAAAAGAAATGTTGAAGTACAAATATTTTATTTCATTATATGATCAACTCATGTGGTAAAGATATTATATTCATTATATAGAATATTTTGTACTTATTCCGCTGATTCCCTATAGATCATAATTTTATGGCATAAAAAAGAGTAGAAGAAAATGCGTTAATTCACTTGTTACCTAAGTGCATTTTATCCTGGAGTTCATGTGGCTTTGGCCAGGCATGTCATACCCTTTCTATATTTGACATGAATGGAGACTATCCATGTGGCATGCATTTATGACGGTTGTTCATAGATAATTATTTGGTATTTTGAATATCTAACATTTTAAATATCTAAAAAATTAAATCGAATTATAAATAATATTTATTTAAATTATAAATAAAAAAATTAAATAAAATATTTTCCAATTGATGGATCATATATTGATCAAATTTTGATCGATATGATCCGAATGATAAATTAAAATGATTATATCATGTGATAATTATTTTATTTAAGTTAATAATAACATTACTTCCAACTAATATTTTCTTGACTCTAATAATAGTTAAATATTTAAACAAAATAGAAATTCAAAAATATAAAACTCTATAGCAATATGAAAAAAAAATCATAAAGACATTAATCTTTCTAAATTCTCCACCTTTAATTCCACTTTTTAAATTGTATCATTAGTGTGACCAAATTACAATTTCCAATTCTATAATAATTAAGAAAAGCCTAATATTAAATTAAAAACATATATAGAGATATATTTATAAGTATGATTATATATAATAAAATTTTACCAAAAGTAGCTTCTTTTTTATTGTACTAATTTTAAATGGAATATTATTTGTATTTATGGGATTACATATCTAACTTGATAGTTATTTGATTTATTTATTTGTATTTTTCTTTTTTCAATCAACTGTTTTGAATGTGGGCTGATCCGGATCGATGCCTTCGTACCTTCTCATTATCATTTTTTCCATACCGGTGCAAAATATTTTGACCTTCAATCACTGGTTATTGCTTGAATGCGTCGTCTAGGTGTAGGTACCAACTTGGTCTTGATTTTGTTGAGACCAGTCACTACCTCATTCATGTTCATTCTTTCACTGGGGGTCTCAGATGTGCAGTTCAAAGCCAATTCCATAACTGACTTCACACATTGCTCCTCAACTTGATGAAAACGTTCTTCATCGACACCCAACAGTTCCATATCGATGATCTCTCCCAAGTTGGAAAGGGACTGGGCTACCCAATGCTTCAAGCTCATATCTCCTTCGAATATTGAGTCAGTTGGCCTCTTTCCTGTGAATGTTTCCATCAACATGATCCCGTAGCTATAGACATCAGCTTTTGTGGAAACTAGCCCTTCCGATCCATATTCTGTAAGCAAAACCAAAATAATCACTATGAAATAAAAGAATGAGCCCTCGTCTAATCTATCTTGCTTCTCCAAAAAAGCAGCCTTAATAGAACGATGGTGAAGAGTGTGACATACCAGGTGCCATATATCCAATTGTAGCTAGGTTGTTGCTAAGTATTGTAGATTGACCTTCATCCAGCATCTTTGCTAGGCCGAAATCACTGACATGGGCAACCATGTCTTCGTCTAGCAGTACATTACTTGGCTTTAAATCACGGTGCACCACTGGAGTCAAATGCCCATGATGGAGATATTCGATTGCTGAAGCAACATCGATCATTGTGTTTAACCTCTGTACCAAGTCTAAGCGGCGGCCATCAGAATGCAACCACGTATCTAGGTTTCCGTTAGGCATGTACTCCAGCACCAATGCTTTGAAATCTAGGTTGGAGCAGCTGCTTATAACCTTGATTAGATGTCTGTGCCGGATGTTCTTAAGAATTTCACACTCTGCATCAAAAGAGTGGAATGCTTCCTGTACGTGTATATGAAATACCTTTATGGCTGCTACCAGTTCATCCGAAAAAATGGCTTTATATACCGAGCCAAAAGCTCCAGTCCCAATTAGGTTCTCGTGGCCGAGTTTATTTGTCGCTGTAAGAATCTCATATCGTGAAAATCTTCTAAGTGCTATTACGTTTATTGAAGCTTTCGGAACTGGAGCATCACCTCCCCTTCTCTTCCTTTTGATGAGAAACAATATTAAAGCTAACAAAAGTAACGCAGATGTAGCAGATGGAATGACAATTTTCAGAACTCGGCTTAATGTCCTAGCTTTTGTCTTAGATTGCTTCACACATGTTGGTACTTGCAGCCTAGGTGTGCCACACAGTCCAGGGTTTCCTAAGAATGATGCAGCTGTGAAATTTACAAAAGGTCCTCTACTGGGGATCTCCCCCTGCAATCTGTTAAAGGATAGATTCACGTACTTAAGATAGGAAAGTGTCTCTAATTCTTTTGGGATGCTACCAGACAGAGAATTTCGAGACAGATCTAACAGCTCAAGGTTTTCCAATTTGCCAATTGATGCTGGTATAGGACCTTGGAGTCTGTTGTTTGAAAAAGAGAGATTAACCAGCATCTGGAGGCCATTTATTGAGCTTGGAATTTCTCCCGACAACTGGTTGTTTGATAAATCTACTTCGACGGCGAACTTCAAGTTTCCAATTTCTACTGGTATGGGTCCGCTCAAATGGTTTAAATTCAAGCTCAAAAGCACCAGGTTTTCAATATAACCCAATGTAGCTGGTATAATAGATGTCAATTGATTGGAATCTAGCGAAATTTCTCTGAGAGAAGTCATGTTTCCCAAGCAATGGGGAATTGATCCAGTTAATTTATTTTCCCCTAAAACTAAGATACCTATTGTTGTTGATAGGCAGAGGGAACTTGGAATTGAACCGTTCAACTCATTATGAAAAAGTAGTAGTGTTTGGAGCTTTGATAACTTTCCTATTGATTTTGGAATAGGCCCAACTAGTTCATTTGTAGCTAACTCTAATTCTATTAAGTTGGTGAGGTTACCGATTTCCTCTGGAATCCTACCTTTCATTTCATTATCAAAAGCTGAAAAAGATTGAAGAGAGTTGGAGAGATTCCCCACCGTATTTGGAAGTTCTCCATTGAACATATTGCTTTCTAACCATAATGTTTTCAGGTGTCTGCAATTTGTCAAAGAAGTCAAGAAGTCAAGTTTGGTACTGGAAGGTTCATTTGTCAGATAATTAACTTGCAGAGTAAGTTCGTCAAGTTCAAGCAAATTCCCCAAGGTTCTAAGCACAGAACCTGTAAACAAGTTATGATCTAGTTCTATTTCTTTCAGTCTGCTAGCATTTGAGATGGAATTTGGAATCATTCCTGCTAGTTGGTTTCCAGCAAGATACAGAAATTGCAGGTTGGGTAAAGAAAGGCCTAAAGTGGATGGAAGATTGCTAGAAAGGCCATTTACGCCAAGATCTAGAATCTCGAGGTTTGATGAGTTTAAGAGTGTATGGGGTATCTCTCCTGTCAGTGTATTATTTGAGAGGTATAGTCTCTTCAAATTTGGCAGATGGCCAATGCCTTGAGGGATGGTGCCTGCATGAAAAAATCACTGTTACATTAAAGAACTCCAATCTTGTAGAACAATCAAAAAATGGTATAGTGTACCTGTAAATTTGTTTCCCCATGCATTTAATAGCACCAAGGAAGACATGTTCCTTGTGTCTTTTGGTAATCTCCCTAACAAGTTGACCAGTAAGATATGATGAACACATTAAACGAAATCCAGTTAAATTCAAGCTGGCAAGAGTGCTTGCCATTCAGAATGAAAGGATCCCTAAGATAGATTAATGAATTCATATTTCAATCATTTAAGATACCATTTCATGTTTCACTACTAATTATTATATGCGTATTCTGAAGTGTTGACAGCAAAAATTCGGTAGTTTCAACATATTTCCTCCTCCTACCAAAATGAGGTTTTGATGTAGAACAGAGAGGAAGAGAGATTGGGCAGAAGAAGGAGAAGGGGAGAAGAAGGTGTTGAGACTGAAAAAGAGAAAGCGAAGAGAAGAAGTTCAGAGAAGAAAATAGGGAGGAGGAGGGAATTAGATGGGAACAACAAATATCACTCAATAATTCAATTCATTCAAATTTCCAAAAAATATGTGCCTAAGGCCTTATATATAGAACAAAGAAATGCAAAGATAAATATCAAGAGAAAAGATAAAATATAAACCTAAAGGCCCTAATAATTATTTATTAGAAATAAGATAATTATCTTAACTCAATGATATCTTAATCTACTAAGGATTACTAAATCTAGGATATAATCTAAAACCTCCTCCTAATAATAGATAAAATATTCTTGATAACTCTTATTTGCGCCAGGTTATTTGGAGTTATGCTAGTGCTTTGCACTTCTAGCCCTATGTAGGATAGAAGGGATAGGGTTTTGGTAATTCTTTTCAGGTTGAAAAATTTGTGTAGCTGGTCGTAATAGGGTTACTTTTATTTGGATTGCTTTTGAAATTCAGATTATGCTTTGATATAGAAAGTACGTAGGAGAAAGCCTTCTTGTATTAAGAAATTTTAAGTATCTCTTCTGTTTCTCAAAAATAAGAGCTTATTTGGCTCATGTGCACTTCATTAAATGTATTTTGGTGCAAATTGAGTAGAGTAGTTTAATCCTGTTACAAATTCATGTTACTCTTTTCCATTGCCTCATTTTATCAGGTCCAATAGCATCAGTTATTTGGAGGAGCACTAGCATATAATAACCATCAATCACCATCACACTTCCTGCTTTGTTGCATAAGCTGAAGTTCATGCAATGCTGAGGAATTAGTTCAGCTGGTTGAAAGGGAGAACTGCACCTAAATTGAAGTTAATGGGCTTATAGACAACAATATATTTTTTTGGTGATATTCCTTGGCTTTTGTCTTGAGCATCTTCCTAAAATTCTATGTTCTATTAATTGTTTGGTAGGTATGTCTGAAATGCTTCCTGTAAACAAAAGGATGGTCGCCATGTTTCATGATGAAGCTACTTGTCTCTACCTGTCTTGGAGCCTTATGTGGATGATATACTCAAACGTGATGATAATTTGTCTTCTTTTCTCATAAAAAAAGAATGCAAGCCGGTAAAATTGGAAAAGGAAGCTAAAGATATATTTGATTCTAAAATGTTTACCAGATAGCTGATTTTTCTGAAATGCAATAGACATGACGGACGTCAAATTGAAGATGGCTGGAGGTATTTCACCTGCAAAATATCAAAAAAATTTATTCACAAACATCGTGTTATATGGATATGTTGTAACCTCTAGGTATCCTGCTCAATACTATTGGCTATCATGCAGGTAAACCTGCCTTGTTTGTTACTTTTTTCTTACTTCGGAAGTTCATGCTGGTAATTATTCGAAAAAACTATTCCCTGAGTTTCGGCCTTTTATTCTAAAGGCAAGAGATTAACTACTTATTTGGACTGCCAACAAATTATGGAATTGAAATTCTATTTTCATCCTTTTTAAAATTCTCGTGTTTGATATATCGAACAAATAAGAAATGTAACTCTATTTCTGAAAAAAAAAACTGGGAGATGCACATACAAAACCATTTCTACTTTTTTCCCATTCATTTCCAAACAAATATAAATAGTATTATAATATTTTGGAGTTAGAAATGTATTTTTATTTTCATCTCTAACGGATTTCATACCAACTATGCTCTAGAGGAAAATATAGAAATCTCTAATAAGGTGACTTTGATATTTTAAGAGAAATTAAAACCTTGAGGTTATCTACTATTATTATCTTGCTTCTTTTATGTTAGTTGCTGCTATTTATCATTCTTTTTAAAAAAGAGTGCCCCTTATTTTTCATAAAAAAAAACAAAGAAATTATCAAACTCTCGTAAATTTCATTCTCCCTTAAGTTTGGATAAAGACAATACTTATAAGTTATAAGAAAATAATATAACAAATATTTTCTAAAAATTCATAAAATGCAAAATCTTGAGATTTTGTTTTTTTTTTCCTTAATTTCTAAGATATTTTTATAAATAAATAGATATAATTTTATTTTATTTCAAAACGACACATACATATAATACTAATTAATATTAAAATTTTAAGTACCTAAATTTTTCATTTTGTATGAAAGTTAATAATCTTTATAAAACTACGTAAACACTATCTTTACTAACTTATTATTAGTTCTTTTTACCATAATACAAGGGCATTGTTTTTGATTTTGTGTTTGAACATTTTTTTTTATAATTTTTTGAGCACTTTTTATAATAAATTTCGATGAAAGGTAAGGATAGTTTTTTCCTAATCAACTAATGGGCCACATCAGCAAAAATAAAGTAGTAGTTTAAAAATAATCTAGTTACCACATAGAGCCTAAAATCTAAATTACATAATGAAGAACAAAAGTTGTTAAAGTTCAATTTCTATTTATCTGATTATTTGCAGCAAAAAAATATCAGTATATTTTTGAGTTATTTATGTAAATCGTTTCATATTTCTTAAAAAAAGTTAACAAAACATCGTCTTTGAAAAAAATTCTGTAGTTCCTATAACTTTTTTTTTACTATGATTTTCTTTTTATAGATATCATCTATATGATTTTTCCATATAAGTCTAATTTTTTCGAGAATTAAAAGTGGATGTTAATGAAATTTCCATACTATTAATACTTTTATGAAAATATGAAGGACATTTTAGGTCTCACAAAATAATTTAAAGATTATATGTGGAATATTAACGATAGAAAACTTCATGGGTTGTTTAGGGCTCGTTTAAAATATCAGGTTACTATATAAATTTTTATTATTAAAATTTATAAATATCTTTACTATTTATTTGTGAAAATAAAGCGCATTTAATATTTTTAATTCTTTTATTTGCAATATTAATCTTATAATTGTCTGTCTCTAATATTTATAATTTATGAAATAATAATTACTTGGACTCGAATATGAGTAAACCCGTCAAAACTCGACCCGACCCATTAAGTTAACCCGTAACTAATTGAATCTAACCCGTCAAATTGTATGAAATGACTCCACCCATCAACTTAACTCGAAACAACTCGGACATAACTAACTCGTCATATTACATGAAATGACTTGAACGGGCCGAAGCCACCTACTCATCTGAACTAGAAAATGATCCGAAACTAACCTGACCTTACTAGTCAAGTTAACCCGAAAATTATTCAACTCCGAGTTTTTATAACCCAAACGGCCGGACCGGACCGGACCCGACCCACTATGACCCGACCCAAACCCAACCCGCCCGACCCGATTGCCACCTCTAATTATACCTAATGCATGCAGATCACTTGAAAAAAGAAGTAATATCATACCTGTCAATGTATTGCCACCTAAATGGAGCTTTTGAAGCATGGTTAATTTCTGAAGCTCGTCGGGAATTCTCCCCAGAAAATTGTTGTAGGATAATGAGAATATTTGTAGTCTGATACAGCTGGTTAAATTGAATGGAATAGGGCCACCGAGCTCATTTGTATTAAGACTAATCATCTCTATCTTGGGAAGCCGGCCACATATATCTCCAGGTAGTGTACCGGTCAATCCATTAAATCCAAGGTTGATAACTCTAACAGAAGACATATTGAAGACAGCAGATGGAATATTGCCTGAACCAATATGCATACACAAATTAGCGATAACCGCATTTGACTTTATCGAAGAAAGCAATTGAATATGAAGCACAATCACCTTCAAACATGTTCTCTCCGAGTGACAATATTTCAAGCTGCTGTAGATTCCCAATACTTACTGGAATCTGTCCGCTGAAATTATTGGCTTGCATAGTGATGATTCTCAGTCGATGCAGATGACCCAGCTCACGAGGCAGCGAGCCATGGAATTTATTGTAATTAATATTGAGCAACTGCAAGAATGAGAGATTACCAATTTCTGGAGTAAGTGTTCCAACAAGGTCCATGCCAGCAAGGTTTAAGGCCCTGACCCTTTGATGACGCACAGCACACGAAACCCCAAGCCAATTGCAGAACGATGTATTAGTTGTCCAGCTTTGAGGCAGTATGCCATGCGGATCACTGATATGGTCTTTGAGAGCAAGGAGAGCATTCTGATCTGTAAAGTTGTTCAAATGTGGAGATTTGGCTATGGTTATGCTGTTTGTGGTAGTGGGAGATAACATAGTTAGGATTGTCAGAACAAGGCCGAGTGTGCATTGCTTCTCCATTTGGAGTCTGTATGCGTAGAACAAGAAAGAGAGAAAGCAGAGTTCAAGAAATAAAATGTGGCTCCCTTTGTTATATTAGATGGGTCAAGCCATATGCATGGGACTATTGACTTATGTGCCGCGGTCATGGGTTCCGTCCACAGGGGGGCATGAAGGTGAGGATAAGTTTGACGAAGTCTGCTAATGAGACACTAGAGATGAGTGGTAGTCTTGTTCCTGTGACTTGAGGCCTTCTCAGTGTTGAAGTCTCATATTCATAAATCCTCTGTGGAAAAAAGTGAGTTGATGATTTGGACCATGATAGCCAAAGCCGTTGTTAATGGTTTGTCGTAGTCAAAATTGTGGGTTTTTCAAACAAAAGATTAGAGGAGGTTTGTGTTTAACCCATGCAAATGAAGCATTTTGATTTATGACGTGTTTCCTCAGTGATTACATAAATTGAAGTGGGATGTTACTTTTAAATTAAAGTGTTTTATTAATACGAAGGGTCTATAACGATATTCTACCGATCTTCAGATATGAATCACTCATTGTCCGGAAAACTAGGATGTTTTAAGAGAATAATAGCCATGGATTCCCCTAATTCACAGCTAAATGCTTAATTCCAACGTCCAAAAGATGCTGAAAGTATTATAATTAAGAATAAGATGAAGAAGAAAGGTTGCCTCTGTCGTTGCTGCTTTAATCAGCTGCCCAATCTTTTATACAAAATGGTTTTTTCCCAAAACTAAGCCAACTGTCTATACATATCCTAAATATCTGTAAAGAACATTAACAACATCCTAAATATATGCAAAGAATATCCTAATACTCCCCTTCAAGTTGGAGCATGAAAATTTTGAATGCTCAACTTGTCAAGTAATGCAATAAACTGCGATTTTTCAAAAGCTTTGGTGAAAATATCTGCCAATTGATCACCCGTATAAATGTAAGATGTAGTAATATTACCAATCTTAAGCTCATCCTGAATAAAATGACAATTGCTTTCAATATGCTTCGTATATTTGTGAAACACCGGATTTTCTGCAATATGCAATGCGGCTTGACTATCATAATACAATCTCATAGGACGATCATGACGCACTCCAAGAAAAAATAAAATAGACTTCAACTACTTTAACTCACAAATTGTAATAGCCATGGATCGATATTCTGCTTCAACAGAGGAGCGTGATACTGTGGGTTGCTTCTTTGTCTTCCAAGAGACTGGAGAAGACCCAAGAAGCACAAAATAACCTATTAGAGATCATCATGTTATAGGACAACTTGCCTAATTGCTATCACAAAAATCATATATTTGTAAATTGCAATCATGATGAAGTAAAATACCTTGACCTGGCCATCCTTTGAGATAACGAAGAACTAGGAGCACTGCCACCCAATGAGAAACCAAAGGAACTGACATAAATTGAGCTAATACATGTACCGAATAAGAAAGTTTAGGTCGAGTAATGGTAAAGTAAATTAGACACCCAACAAGCCTCCTATACTTCTCAGGTTTAGAAAACAACTCCCCCTCAACACGAGCAAGTTGATGATTTGGCTCCATTGGAGTCGAAATAAGCTTCAAACCTAGTAAACTAGCTTCACTAACAACATCCAGCACATACTTCCATTGACTCAAAAATAGACCATCCAAGCTGCGTGCCACCTCAATGCCAATAAAATACTTAAGGACCTTAAGATCCTTTATATGAAAACAATCACTAAGATAAGCTTTTAATTTGAGCATGGCCTCATGAGATGATCCTACAATGATCAAGTCATCAACATAAACAAGCACACATAATGACACATCACCTTTGGTGTAGCAAAACAACGAATAATTTGCATATGATTGTTTGAAACCAAACAACTTCAAGGTGGAAGAGAACTTAGAAAACCATTGCTGAGGCACTTGTCTAAGACCATACAAAAGCTTTCGAAGATGACACAACTTTCCCTCTAAACCTGATGGATGATAACCCAGAGGAAGTTTCATATAAATCTCCTCCTCTAAACCCCTATGAAGAAAGGTATTGTGGACATTCATTTGATGAAGTTCCCAATTTCGAGTAATAGCAACAGCTAAAAACATACGTGCTATCACCATTTTAGCTACAGGAACAAATGTTTCATTAAAATCAATACATGGTAATTGTTGATTTTCAAAAACAACAAGTATCCCTTTCAATCGTTCAAGAGATTTATGTTGCTTATGTTTCGCCTTGTACACCCAAATACTCCCAAGAGCCACTTATTTTTCCGGAGGCAATGTTTTTAATGTCCATGTACCTTGTTGTTCAAGAGCATCTAATTCATCATGCATGGCTTTACGCCAACCTAAATGTTTAACACCTTCAGAGAAAGACTTTGGTTCCTCCCCTGGTGGTTATAGCAGCCAAGTAGAGCGAAAATTTATCACAATTAATATAATAAGTTGTAGGAAAGGGTATACCTTAGGACTGTTTTGGAGGAGGTGAATTAGTGACACTGACGGAAATAATTATCTAAATTTTTTTGGTGATAAAACCTTTTAAACAAGTTGACAGTGTATGTACACGATGGCCCTTACCAAGAGCTTCTTGAGAATCTGTCCCAATGCTGTCAAAATTGTCCACATTAGGCTCCAAAGTTGTTGAGACTGGAGCAACAACACCACAACCAGTTTGTGGAGGATATTGATCAGGTGCATGTGCTATGACTGGAGCTGCAGTGCCACAACTAAGCTGTAAAGCCTGTTGATTAGAAGAAGTAGCAATGCTCATTTGGTTAGCTACCGGAGGACTTCCCCGAACCTCAAGAAACTCATCATTTTCATCCAAAACTTACGATTGTCTAAGAAATGACCTTTTTATGCCATTATTAGTGATAAACTTTGGTTCTTCCATATTGTCAAAAGGAAAATTATTTTCTATAAAAACAACATCATGAGACACAAATAAAACCTTATTCTACAAGTCATAGAGTTGCCAACCCTTTTGACCAAAAGGATAACCCACAAATATACACTTTTGAGATCGAGTACCAAACTTATCTTTGACCCTTGGGCAATAATTATACTAGCACAAACATCTGAAGACATGTATAACTGAGTAATTTGGGGTATTTCCAAATAAAATTTCATATGGTGATTTCCCATTGAGAACTCGAGATGGAGTTCAGTTTATCACATAAGCAGTCGTTAAAACTCGAGATGGAGCAAAAATTCGGTAGTTTCAACAAATTTGCTCCTCCTACCAAAATGAGGTTTTGATGTAGAACAGAGAGGAAGAGAGATTGGGGGACAAGAAGGAGAAGGGGAGAAGAAGGTGTTGAGACTGAAGAAGAGGAAGCAAAGAGAAGAAGTTCAGAGAAGAAAATAGGGAGGAGGAGGGAATTAGATGGGAAAAATAGATATCACTCAATAATTCAATTCATTCAAATTTCCAAAAAATATGTGCCTAAGGCCCTATATATAGGCCAAAGAACTGCAAAGATAAATATCAAGAGAAAAGATAAAATATAAACCTAAGGGCCCTATATATAGGCCCTAATAATTATTTATTAGAAAAAAGATAATTATCTTAACTCAATGATATCTTAATCTACTAATGATTACTAAATCTAGGATATAATCTAAAACCTCCTCCTAATAATAGATAAAATATTCTCGATAACTATTATTTGCGTCAGGTTATTTGGAGTTATGCTAGTGCTTTGCACTTCTAGCCCTATGTAGGATAGAAGGGATAGGGTTTTGGTAATTCGTTTCAGGTTGAAAAATTTGTGTAGCTGGTCGTCGCAGGGTTACTTTTATTTGGATTGCTTTTGAAATTCAGATTATGCTTTGATATAGAAAGTATGTAGGAGAAAGCCTTCTTGTATTGAGAAATTTAGGTATCTCTTCTATTTCTAAAAAATATGAGCTTATTTTGCTTCATTCTATCAGGTCCAATAGCATCAGTTATTTGGAGGAGCACTGGCATATAATAACCCTCAATCACCATCACACTTCCCGCTCTGTTGCATAAGCTGAAGTTCATGCGATGCTGAGGAATTAGTTCAGCTAGTTGAAATGGAGAACTGCACCTAAATTGAAGGTAATGGGCTTACAGAGACCAATATATTTTTTTGGTGATATTCCTTGGCTTTTGTCTTGAGAATCTACCTAAAATCCTATGTTCTATTAATTGTTTGGTAGGTATGTCTGAAATGCTTCCTGTAAACAAAAGGATGGCCGCCATGAATTCATGATGAAGCTACTTGTCTCTACCTGTCTTGGAGCCTTATGTGGATGATATACTCAAACGTGAAGATAATTTGTCTTCTTTTCTCATTAAAAAGAATGCAAGCCGATAAAATTGGAAAAGGAAGCTAAAGATATATTTGATTCTAAAATGTTTACCAGATAGCTGATTTTTCTGAAATGCAATAGACATGACGGACGTCAAATTGAAGATGGCTGGAGGTATTTCACCTGCAAAATATCAAAAAAATTTATTCACAAACATCATGTTATATGGATATGTTGTAACCTCTAGGTATCCTGCTCAATACTATTGGCTATCATGCAGGTAAACCTGCCTTGTTTGTTATTTCTTTTCTTACTTCGGAAGTTCATGCTGGTAATTATTCGAAAAAACTATTCCCTGAGTTTCGGCCTTTTATTCTAAAGGCAAGAGATTAACTACTTACTTGGACTGCCAACGAATTATGGAAGTGAAATTCTATTTCCATCTTTTTAAAAATTCTCGTGTTTGATATGTCGAACAAATAAGAAATGTAACTCTATTTCTGAAAAAAAAAGCTGGGAGATGCACATACAAAACCATTTCTACTTTTTTCCCATTCATTTCCAAACAAATATAAATAGTATTATAATATTTTGGAGTTAGAAATGTATTTTTATTTTCTTCTCTAACGGATTTTGTAAGGCGAAAAGTAAAAGAACACACAATTTTACGTGGTTCACCCAATGTGGGCTACGTCCACGGACGACAACGAGCAAGGATAATTTTACTATGTAGAGAAAGAATACAAGAAATCATCAATTGGATAGAGGATTGTAGAGATCTATCACTCTCAATTATTCTAACTCTCAAATGTGTGTGGAACTGTGATGGATATTGTGAGTCATGTTTTGAGAAAGGGTTAGGGACTACATATATATAGTCTTCAAAAGAAAACCCTAAAAAACTGCTAATTAATGGAGATTAAAAACTGTAACTCTCCATTTATGGTAGTTAATACTACCAATTAATTTAGTAGTAAATTCTTCGGTTACGTTAGCTTCATATTTAAGTCTTCCATAACCTCTGGTTTTAAATTCTTCATTGATGGTAGTAAATATTACTAATTAAAACTCTTCGGTTACTTCAACTTCACATTAAAGACTTTCATAACCATCAGATTTGAGTCATAAACTCAACAGATTTCATACCAACTATGCTCTAGAGGAAAATATAGAAATCTCTAATAAGGTGACTTTGATATTTTAAGAGAAATTAAAACCTTGAGGTTATCTACTATTCTTCTCTTGCTTCTTTTATGTTAGTTGCTGCTATTTGTTATTCTTTTTAAAAAAGAGTGCCCCTTATTTTTCATGAAAAAAAAAACAAAGAAATTATCTAACTCTCGTAAATTTCATTCTCCCTTAAGTTTGGATAAAGACAATACTTATAAGAAAATAATATAACAAATATTTTCTAAAAATTCATAAATTGCAAAATCTTGAGATTTTGTTTTTTTTTCCCTTAATTTCTAAGATATTTTTATAAATAAATAGATATAATTTTATTTTATTTCAAAACGACACATACATATAATACTAATTAATATTAAAATTTTAAGTACCTACATTTTTCATTTTGTATGAAAGTTAATAATCTTTATAAAACTATGTAAACACTATCCTTACTAACTTATTATTAGTTCTTTTTACCATAATACAAAGGCATTGTTTTTGGTTTTGTGTTTGAACATTTTTTTTTTATTTTTTTGAGCACTTTTTATAATAAATTTTGATGAAAGGTAAGGATTGTTTTTTCCTAATCAACTAATGGGCCACATCAGCAAAAATAAAGTAGTAGCTTAAAAATAATATAGTTACCACATAGAGCCTAAAAACTAAATTACATAACGAAGAACAAAAGTTGTTAAAGTTCAATTTCTATTTATTTGATTATTTGCAACAAAAAAATATCATTATCTTTTTGAATTATTTATGTAAATCGTTTTCATATTTCTTAAAAAAGTTAACAAAACATTGTGTTTGAAAAAAATTCTGTAGTTCCTATAAATTTTTTTTTAATATGATTTTCTTTTTATAGATATCATCTGTATGATTTTTGCATAAGTCTAATTTTTTCCAGAATTAAAAGCGAATGTTAATGAAATTTCCATACTATTAATGCTTTTATGAAAATATGAAGGACATTTTAGGTCTCACAAAATAATTTAATGATTATATGTGGAATATTAACGATAGAAAACTTCATGGGTTGTTTAGGGCTCGTTTAAAATATCAGGTTACTATATTTGCTATGCCATGATTTTGCATACCTAACTTTGTGATACTTTTTCCTAAGTAAGTGTGTAAGAATATGATTATACCTAGAGCTGGTAAAAGTTGACCCGACCCGCCCAACCCGACCCGACCCGAGAGAAACCCTACCCGATACTACCCGAAAAATTTAACAACCCGACTCGACCCAGACCCGACCCGACATTGACCCGACCCGATACTGATCCGATAAAAATAAACCCGACCCAACCCGACCTGGAGCCGACCCGACCCAACATTAACCCGACCAGACAATCACCCGATCTGACCCAATATTAACTTGATCAGACATCATAATATATTATAATAATAGTAAATTACACATTTTATTATTCATTTAAAGCTTTTAAAAATATAGTATTTTATAAATTGTACTTATTTTTCATAATTTTACCCTAGACATTCTTATTTATTAATGATATCCTAATAAGATATATTATTAATAAATAAATAACCAAAATAAAAAAGACAAATATCCAGTTGTAAGCCTGTAAAATAAATTTCAAAAAGTGTTCCATTACATCCACTAATCCATCTATTTGAAGAAACTCTTAATAGAAGAGCATAATAGTGTCCTTTATCAGTTATCAGTTATCACCCACAAAATTCAACAAATAATAACTATATCCCGTATCAAGAGTATCTCATATTATAACCCTAAATTTAAATTTTTAGTTATATTTTATCTTTTAATATTATTAATTTGATTTAAATATAATTTATTATTCTACGTTCATCAATTTTAAACTTACAATATCAAATTATTTTTATTAATTATAATATTAATTATTTATATTTTAAATTATTTAATTTTTAATTTATATCAATTTATATATAATAATTAATAATTTATGAAAATATATAAAATTATTATTTAATTTAAATTATGTTTAAAATAAATTATTATAGTTTTTTTACTATAATAATAATAATTAATAAAAAAAATATTACAATAAAAATACAAATATAATATAATTAATAAAAATATTATAATAAAAATATAAATATAATAACGTTAATAAAATAAATACAACTAGAGAAATTAATAAGATAAATTATGTAGATAAATGAATATGAAAAAAAAAGATAGAATAAATGATATAAAAATAAAAGAAAAATATCTTTCATAAAAAAGAAAAATGAGAAGAAACTTTTAAATATTTTAAGTAATTAAATAAATATAATATATGATAAACATCTAATACTTTTACTTGAAAAATTTCTAAATATTTAAAGTAATCAAATATAATACTATTAAAACTTATAAATATATATATTATTTTATTTACCTTTGTATAAATAAAACACATATAATATTCTTATTTCATTTATCTTTACTAGTAATGTTATGATTGTTGCTAATATATATAATGTAATAAATGATCATTATACATTGTATATTCTTGTTATGCTCACCTTTATTTTATAAAATTATCTTTTCTTAAGTAATCAAATATTTTAAGTAATCAATCAAATATAATATATGATAAATATCTAATATTTTTACTTGAAAAATTTATAAATGTTTAAATCAATCAAATATAATAATATTAAAACTTATGAATATATTTATTATTTACCTTTGTAAAAATAAAACACATATAATATTATTATTTTATTTATCTTTACTAGTGATCCTATGATTGTATTGTATCTAATATTTACAATGTAATAAATTATCATTATACATTGTATATTCTTGTTATACTCACCTTTATTTTATACAATTATCTTTTCTTAAGTAATCAAATATTTTAAGTAATCAATTAAATATAATATATGATAAACATATAATATTTTTACTTGTAAAATTTATAAATATTTAAAGTATTCAAATATAATACTCCTAAAACTTTTAAATATCTTTATTATTTACCTTTGTATAAATAAAACACATATAATATTCTTATTTCATTTATCTTTACTAGTAATCTTATGATTGTATCTAATATATACAATATAATAAATGATAATTATATATTTTATAGTATTGTTATACTCACCTTTATATAATAAATTATTTACCTTTGTATAAATAAAACACATATAATATTCTTATTTCATTTATCTTTACTAGTAATGTTATGATTGTTTCTAATATATACAATATAATAAATGATAATTATACATTGTATATTCTTATTATGCTCACCTTTATTTTATAAAATTATCTTTTTTTAAGTAATCAAATATTTTAAGTAATAAATTAAATATAATATATGATAAACATATAATATTTTTACTTGTAAAATTTATAAATATTCAAAGCATTCAAATGTAATACTCTTAAAACTTTTAAACATCTTTATTATTTACCTTTGTATAAATAAAATACATATAATATTCTTATTTTATTTATCTTTACTAGCGATCTTATGATTGTATTGTATCTAATATTTACAATATAATAAATGATAATTATACATTGTATATTCTTGTTATGCTCACTTTTATTTTATAAAATTATCTTTTTTAAGTAATCAAATATTTTAAGCAATCAAATAAATATAATATATGATAAACATCTAATATTTATACTTGTAAAATTTATAAATGTTTAAAGCAATCAAATATAATACAATTAAAACTTATAAATATCTTTATTATTTACTTTTGTAAAAATAAAACACATATAATATTCTTAGTTCATTTATCTTTACTAGTAATCTTATGACTGTATCTAATATTTACAATGTAATAAATGATAATTATACATTGTATATTCTTGTTATACTCACCTTTATTTTATAAAATTATCTTTTTTTAAGCAATCAAATATTTTAAGTAATCAATTAAATATAATATATGATAAACATCTAATATTTTTACTTGTAAAATTTATAAATGTTTAAAGCAATCAAATATAATACAATTAAAACTTATAAATATATTTATTATTTACCATTGTAAAAATAAAACACATATAATATTCTTAGTTCACTTATGTTTACTAGTAATCTTATGATTGTATCTAATATTTACAATGTAATAAATGATAATTATACATTGTATATTCTTGTTATGCTCATCTTTATTTTATAAAATTATCTTTTCTTAAGTAATCAAATATTTTAAGTAATCAATCAAATATAATATATGATAAACATATAATATTTTTACTTGAAAAATTTATAAATGTTTAAAGCAATCAAATATAATACTATTAAAACTTATGAATATATTTATTATTTACCTTTGTAAAAATAAAAGACATATAATATTCTTATTTCATTTATCTTTACTAGTAATCTTATTATTGTATCTAATTTATACAATGTAATAAATGATAATTATACATTGTATAGTCTTGTTTTGATCATCTTTATTTTATAAAATTATCTTTTTTTAAGTAATTAAATATTTTAAGTTATCAAATAAATTATAATCAATGATAAATATCTTTGTTTGATTCAAAGCGCAATATTTTTTATTATTAAAATTTATAAATATCTTTACTATTTATTTGTGAAAATAAAGCTCATTTAATATTTTTAATTCTTTTATTTGCAATATTAATCTTATAATTGTTTGTCTCTAATATTTATGATTTATGAAATAATAATTACTTGGACTTGAATATGAGTAAACCCGTCAAAACTCGACCCGACCCATTAAGTTAACCCGTAACTAATTGAATCTAACCCGTCAAATTGTATGAAATGACTCCACCCATCAACTTAACTCGAAACAACTCGGACATAACTAACCCGTCATATTACATGAAATGACTTGAACGGGCCGAAGCCACCTACTCATCTGATCTAGAAAATGATCCGAAACTAACCCGACCTTACTAGTCAAGTTAACCCGAAAATTATCCAAATTCGAGTTTTTTTAACCCGAACGGCCGGACCCGACCCGACAAATTGACCCGAAATGACCCAATCCGCCGTGACCCGACCCAAACCCGACCCGCCCGACCCGACTGCCACCTCTAATTATACCTAATGCATGCGGATCACTTGAAAAAAGAAGTAATATCATACCTGTCAATGTATTGCCACCTAAATGGAGCTTTTGAAGCATGGTTAATTTCTGAAGCTCGTCAGGAATTCTCCCCAGAAAATCATTGTAGGATAATGAGAATATTTGTAATCTGACACAACTGGTTAAATTGAATGGAATAGGGCCACCGAGCTGATTTTTTTCAAGATTAATCATCTCTATCTTGGGAAGCCGGCCACATATATCTCCAGGTAGTGTACCGGTCAATCCATTAAATCCAAGGTTGATAACTCTAACAGAAGACATATTGAAGACAGCAGATGGAATATTGCCTGAACCAATATGCATACACAAATTAGCGATAACCGCATTTGACTTTATCGAAGAAAGCAATTGAATATGAAGCACAATCACCTTCAAACATGTTCTCTCCGAGTGATAATATTTCAAGCTGCTGTAGATTCCCAATACTTATTGGAATCTGTCCGCTGAAATTATTGGCTTGCATAGTGATGATTCTCAGCCGATGCAGATGACCCAGCTCACGAGGCAGCGAGCCATGGAATTTATTGTAATTAATATTGAGCAACTGCAAGAATGAGAGATTACCAATTTCTGGAGTAAGTGTTCCAACAAGGTCCATGCCAGCAAGGTTTAAGGCCCTGACCCTTTGATGACGCACTGCACACGAAACCCCAAGCCAATTGCAGAACGATGTATTAGTTGTCCAACTTTGAGGCAGTATGCCATGCGGATCACTGATATGGTCTTTGAGTGCAAGGAGAGCATTCTGATCTGTAAAGTTGTTCAAATGTGGAGATTTGGCTTTGGTTATGCTGTTTGTGGTAGTGGGAGATAACATGGTTAGGATTGTCAGAACAAGGCCGAGTGTGCATTGCTTCTCCATTTGGAGTCTGAATGCGTAGAACAAGAAAGAGAGAAAGCAGAGTTCAAGAAATAAAATGTGGCTCCCTTTGTTATATTAGATGGGTCAAGCCATGTGCATGGGACTATTGACTTATGTGCGGCGGTCATGGGTTCCCTCCGCAGGGGGCATGAAGGTGCGGATAAGTTTGACGAAGTCTGCTAATGAGACTAGAGATGAGTGGTAGTCTTGTTCCTGTGACTTGAGGCCTTCTCAGTGTTGAAGTCTCATATTCATAAATCCTCTGTGGAAAAAAGTGAGTAGATGATTTGGACCATGATAGCCAAAGCCGTTGTTAATGGTTTGTCGTAGTCAAAATTGTGGGCTTTTTAAACAAAAGATTAGACGAGGTTTGTGTTTAACCCATGCAAATGAAGCATTTTGATTTATGACGCGTTTCCTCAGTGATTACATAAATTGAAGTGGGATGTGACTTATAAATTAAAGTGTTTTATTTATACGAAGGGTCCATAACGATATTCTACCAATCTTCAGATATGAATCACTCATTGTCCGGAAAACTAGGATGTTTTAAGAGAATAATAGCCATGGATTCCCCTAATTCACAGCTAAATGCTTAATTCCAACGTCCAAAAGATGCTGAAAGTATTACAATTAAGAATAAGATGAAGAAGAAAGGTTGCCTCTGTCGTTGCTGCTTTAATCAGCTGCCCAATCTTTTATACAAAATGGTTTTTTCCCAAAACTAAGCCAACTGTCTATACATATCCTAAATATCTGTCAAGAATATTAACAGCATCCTAAATATATGCAAAGAATATCCTAATACTCCCCCTCAAGTTGGAGCATGAAAATTTTGAATGCCCAACTCGTAAAGTAATGCAGTAAACTGCGATTTTTCAAAAGCTTTGGTGAAAATATTTGCCAATTGATCACCCGTATGAATGTAAGTTGTAGTAATATTACCAATATTAAGCTCATCCCGAATAAAATGACAATTGCTTTCAATATGCTTCGTATATTTGTGAAACACCGGATTTTCTGCAATATGCAATGCGGCTTGACTATCATAATACAATCTCATAGGACGATCATGACGCACTCCAAGAAAAAATAAAATAGACTTCAACTACTTTAACTCACAAGTTGTAACAGCCATGGATCGATATTCTGCTTCAACAGAGGAGCGTGATACTGTGGGTTGCTTCTTTGTCTTCCAAGAGACCGGAGAAGACCCAAGAAGCACAAAATAACCTATTAGAGATCGTCTTGTTATAGGACAACTCACCTAATTGCTATCACAAAAATCATATATTTGTAAATTGCAATCATGATGAAGTAAAATACCTTGACCCGGCCATCCTGTGAGATAACGAAGAACTCGGAGCACTGCCACCCAATGAGAAACCAAAGGAACTGACATAAATTGAGCCAATACATGTACCGAATAAGAAAGTTTAGGTCGAGTAATGGTAAAGTAAATTAGACACCCAACAAGCCTCCTATACTTCTCAGGTTTAGAAAACAACTCCCCCTCAACACGAGCAAGTTGATGATTTGGCTCCATTGGAGTCGACATAAGCTTCAAACCTAGTAAACTAGCTTCACTAACAATATCCAGCATATACTTCCATTGACTCAAAAATAGACCATCCAAGCTGCGTGCCACCTCAATGCCAAGAAAATACTTAAGGACCTTAAGATCCTTTATATGAAAACAATCACTAAGATAAGCTTTTAATTTGAGCACGACCTCATGAGATGATCCTACAATGATCAAGTCATCAACATAAACAAGCACACATAATGACACATCACCTTTGGTGGAGCAAAACAACGAATAATCTGCATATGATTGTTTGAAACCAAACAACTTCAAGGTGGAAGAGAACTTAGAAAACCATTGCTGAGGCACTTCTCTAAGACCATACAAAGCCTTTCGAAGACGACACAACTTTCCCTCTAAACCTGATGGATGATAACCTAGAGGAAGTTTCATATAAATCTCCTCCTCTAAACCCCTATGAAGAAAGGCATTGTGGACATTCATTTGATGAAGTTCCTAATTTCAAGTAATAGCAACAACTAAAAACATACGTGCTATCACCATTTTAGCTACAGGAGCAAATGTTTCATTAAAATCAATACATGGTAATTGTTGATTTTCAAAAACAACAAGTATCCCTTTCAATCGTTCAAGAGATTTATGTTGCTTATGTTTTGCCTTGTACACCTAAATACTCCCAAGAGCCACTTTTTTTTTTCCGGAGGCAATGTTTTTAATGTCCATGTACCTTGTCGTTCAAGAGCATCTAATTCATCATGCATGGATTTACGCCAACCTAAATGTTTAACAGCTTCAGAGAAAGACTTTGGTTCCTCCCATGGTGGTTATAGCAGCCAAGTAGAGCGAAAATTTATCACAATTAATATAATAAGTTGTAGGGAAGGGTATACCTTAGGACTGTTTTGGAGGAGGTGAATTAGTGACACTGACGGAAATAATTGTCTAAATTTTGTTGGTGATAAAACCTTTTAAACAAGTTGACAGTGTATGTACACGATGGCCCTTACCAAGAGCTTCTTGAGAATCTGTCCCAATACTGTCAAAATTGTCCACATTAGGCTCCAAAGTTGTTGAGATTGGAGCAACAACACCACAACCATTTTGTGGAGGATATTGGTCAGGTGCATGTGCTATGACTGGAGCTGTAGTGCCACAACTAAGCTGTAAAGCCTGTTGATTAGAAGAAGTAGCAATGCTCATTTGGTTAGCTACCAGAGGACTTCCCTGAACCTCAAGAAACTCATCATTTTCATCTAAAACTTACTGTTGTCTAAGAAATGACTTTTTTATGCCATTATCAGTGATAGACTTTGGTTCTTCCATATTGTCAAAAGGAAAATTATTTTCTATAAAAAGAACATCATGAGACACAAATAAAACCTTCCTCTCCAAGTCATAGAGTTGCCAACCCTTTTGACCAAAAGGATAACCCGCAAATATACACTTTCGAGATCGAGTACCAAACTTATCTTTGACCCTTGGGCAATAATTAGCATAGCACAAACATCTGAAGACATGTATAACTGAGTAATTTGGGGTATTTCCAAATAAAATTTCATATGGTGATTTCCCATTGAGAACTCGAGATGGAGTTCAGTTTATCACATAAGCAGCCGTTAAAACACATTCAGCCCAAAAACTCAAAGGTAGATTGGCTTGAAACTGCAATGCTTGAGCAATATTTAGAAGGTGTCGCAGTTTTCACTCTACCCTACCATTTTGTTGAGGTGTGTCAACATAAGAAGTTTGACGTAACATTCCATTGGCGGCATAAAAATTACGTAAACAAGTAAATTCACTCCTATTATCACTTCGCAAAATTTCAACCCATTTATTAAATTATGTGTGCACCATAGAACAAAAATCCTTAATTAATTATCTTGTCTCACTTTATTCTTCCTAGTATCAATCCATAAATGAACCTATATGCTATATAAAAGTACAAAACTGACATATACATTTTCTCTTGCTAAAAGACCTCTATTGGAATTTTACATGTATCATCTATTTAATTAGATAATGATGATTCAATTACTAGTCCATGTAGCAATGTTATGCATACAACAAATATTTATAGCGAGTTTATAATCCACTCAAAAAATATTGGACCCACATTAATAAAATTATGTGTGGGACCTACATTTTATGAGGTAGTTGAAAATAAATTGTAAGTACATTAGTTATAGAGTTAGCATTTTTCAGAGAAATAAGAAGGCACAAGTTTTAATTGACATATATGGTGTATTAGCTGTATAGTATAGCGATCCACAATTAAAACTGCCTCCATATGTGACCAAACCTTTCAATCATGAACAACTTTATTGAAATTCTCTAAATTCTCCAAAGGCACTTGGAGAAAATGAATGAGGATCGTAATAATATTAAAAATAGTATAGAGGAAGCAGCCATAAGGAGTTGGGAATTTGAAAAATAATTGTGTCAAATAAGAAGACAACCAGTTACTAATAACCAACCACTAAAAGGAACAAGCAAGCATTGCTAGTAGGCCACATTGATGAGCCAAGCTACCTTATCATTTTATTCAAACTTATCCACCCCAATTATCACCATTTAACTCTCATTTTCACTTTCCGTGATTGTTGAATAGACCACCAACTTCGATGAGCGCTCTAGTAGCTTCATCGATCCTTTATTAGTGGTTGTTGTTCCTTTTCCACCCTACCTTCACTATCCTTTCTTTCCCTACACATACCCTAGACCTAAACCCTCAAAACTCAAAACTCAAACCTAAAATCTCTATTGCCTTATTAAAAACCACAACCAATCACCAGTCAACTTCCCTATGCTTACCGAGCCACTAAACCTTTCGTAGTCCCTCATCAAACCACCCCTACAGTAACCAAATTCTTAAACTACTAATTGCCTCCTCCAACAGCCTATATCCCTAAAAAACAAATAGTTTTAACCTCTCCATTGCCATCCTTATAACGAAAGAGAAAACCCCTACTCATTTTTCCTCCATTATCGAGCCTCTACCCATATTTGTCGTAATTACTTCCTCATTCCAACCATTAAATAACCACCACCACATCAACAACTAACCCACAAAACCCTTCATAGCATCTTTATACCACTTTGTAACTCCAACAAACACCACAAAAACCTTCGTCTAGCCCTCTTATCTTGATAGGATCATCAACCATCACAACTATGGTCTATGTCAAGCCCCCTATTACAACCTAAAATTCCATGACAATCCTTTATTACTTTCCTCTCACTATATCTTAGTATAAGGAAGCCTTTTTGTCCCACCAATTACCCACATTAAACTACTGCAAACCCTATAAGAGTTTGGTTTAGGCAATTACCACACTAGAATAACCCTCTATAGTTTCAATTCAAGTTATGAACACCAGCCATAGGATACCAATGCTCCATCCTTCTAAGCATCACTTGTTATATGGTAGGATGGGAGTTCATATAAAAATGTGATCCAAAAACATGTATGCACTAATATAGGTCATACAGAATGAATCATTAGACGTTTGATTTATGTTTAATGCACTTCACAGGTTTTCTTAGATCTTCTCATGACAAACTTATGGGTTAAAAGACATTCTCTTCCACTAGATGGTCCACTAGTTTAGTGGCTTTAGCTTCTGATAATCCTATCTATAAGGTAGCCTAATCTATAGTCATAACTTGACACTTCATGGTACCTTACTCAAGATTTCCATGCCACAATCATGCCATCGAACATTGACTTCACATTAGACAATTACGAGATTGTTAAGGCTAAACCCTTAGTCCAAGTTGTGTTGGGCACAATTGAAGGTCATGATAAGGATGAAGGGTTATGTAATGCCTGACATACTAGAGTTACCTAGGCTAAATTACTCATGTAGGGCTATATTTTATCATGAATCATAAAATTTTGGTTGCCCTTCAAAATTAACTATTAGCAAGCTCGGTTGTTCACCATTTGAACTTGTTGGTTAAATGGAATGAATTACCTTTATATCAAGCTAAAACAAGCTCCATTGTTAAATGTGTTTGCTTCTTTCCTTATTAAGAGATTAAGGATAAGCTCATTTTCTAAGAAAGGAGTTAAGGTAGGGGCCTTGATTTGCAGCCTTATCATGAAATTTTTTTGACAACTAATATTTTAATTTTGCTATTGTTTTGTTAATATGAATGTCAAGTTAATGTTTAGTAACTATTGATCATATTTAGCTATGATATTAAATAAGAGAATGTTTTTTCTTAAGAATCTAAATAGGTATTAGTGATAATTTGATTCTTCTAAAGGGCTTGACCCAGAGGTGGTATTCATATATAAATGTAGGCTATGAACTGATCAATGAGACAAATTGGGAGAACTAGCAATTATAGCTATTATTTATAACCATAACCCTAATTCCCTCACATGCCTAATTAATTTATTTTAATTAAACTTATAATCTAAAAAATTCATTTAATTCAATGGGAGCTACTATTGCAACGTCATTGTTGTTATGTTCATTTATGAACTGAGAATATTCTTGGGGGAGTCATGATGTATGAGCCTAATCTTTTGTTCACTCTCTCTATCTCACTCTCTCCGCCTCCATTTTAATCGAGGAACCTAAAATTTTAAATTTTATCATATTCATTTTATTTATAAAAACGCTCTAATGTGACTCATTTTGTGACTGGAATGGAGATATTGTATGTATTTTGACTGTAATTTTTATAAACTAAACTAAATTTATGAATTTTTTTCTCTCCTAAAGAACATTATTGCATGAAACTATATAGTTGTATTTGTATCTTTTTGGATATATTTGTATTGATTGGCTAATGCTCCTTTGTCCGGAATATTCATCAAATATTTTGTGAAAAAACACACATAAATGGATAATGATGGAGCTCAATAAAATTTGCCAACCAATGTTGTATATAATGGAGTATTCTAAAAGCTGTAACTAATCAATAATAGTTTCATATTGGTAAGAAAAAAGAAGAATGCTGTCATAATCTAATAATATAATGTCCCGTACATCATGGATGTGAGAAACTAGTTCAATGCAGATGTGTATTTGGCTGGAGCGGGGGAGGGTGATGGAATGGAAGAGTAGAATGTTTCTAGTTTTGGGGTGGGCGAAGGTGAAATGGTCTTGACAAGGGTTGTGTGTTTCGGTCATCTGGCTCATTTTGCGAATTAGAATATAGAATTCGTTTAGGGCGGATGAGGACAAAGTTCTAAGTTTAATTGAGTGTCGTCAGACTCAATGATGAAAAAGAATGGACTAGTTATGCAGTTGTGGCTTCAACTTATATTCTTTAATCGATGCAGTTAATACATAAATTCTTAGCTCCCAAAGTATACAACTAAGTGACCAATAATCGGGTAAGGATATGAATACCTAAGATTAGAAATTGTATACTAATACTAAAGTTAATGAAAAAGAAAATAGATATGCCATGGCATTAAGTTGGATTTATTCAAAATGAATGATACATAATAAAATTAGATTGAACATTATGATATCCTAATGAAATTTAATTAAGTTTAAAACTTTTTATTTCTTGATAAACATTCATAGTATTTTCACCTAGGGCCTTACTATGTCTAACTGTCTAAGGCCGACCCGCATTAGAATGTAGTAAACTACTACATTTTTTTTATCTATAATAAATAGTATTTAAGTTCTCAATATGTATATTAAAAGGGTTAAATATAAAAATAAATGCCATTATATTGACTTATGTCTGGTTCTTTAAATTAATATCTTATCTAAATAATAGGGTCATACCTAGACTAATCTTAGTAATACTTGATTAGTTTTATTGTTGCCAAAAACATCACTTGACGCGGTGAGAAAGAAAGACGAGAAAAAGCATATATTCAAAAATATAATATTAAATTCTGAAGGTTGTGAAGTCCGGAGGGAGTCGTCGATAGCATTAACGAGGACGAACAAAGATAAGTTTTATGCGGCTCTGGAAATTAATGGTATACCCCTGCACTGCAGTTTGCATACGGCTTTCCCATAGGACTATAATAATAATAATAATAATAATAATAATAATAATACTCCAGCAATGTGGGGATGATAAGTCAAGAGGAGCACCGGAGCGCAGAAACATCCCAAAAACGTTTTTTATCCCAAAAACTTTTTAGTATTAGAATCGAAAAATTTTTAGTATCAGAATCAATATTAAAAATATCTGATAAATTTTTTATATTTTTTCTCTTAATTTTAGTAGAATATATATATATATATATTTCTTCTGTATTAGTTTCTTAAATTTGTAAGAAATAATATTTCTGTATTTTTTCATATTCTCGTTTCTATCCCCATGCAGCACTAAAGAGGATTCATCTTTTTATTTACTCACTCTCTAGCTTGTAAGAAATTAATGATTCTTTAATAGGGTTGCTTTATGATATAAGACATAAAATATACTCTATTTGTATAAAAAATATATATATATATTTTATCTGTATCAAAAAAGAAGTCATTTTTTAATTTTATACACTTTTTAAAAAAGTAATAAAAATAGTCTTAAAATTATACTAACACCCTTTATTAAAAAATAACAAAACATTTAATGCATATATAATTAAAAAAATAGTAAGGATAAAAATAAAAAATAGACTTTTAGTTTTATAACATGGCTTTCTTTTTTATACAAAAATTTAATGACATAATAATTTTCTTTTCGATGTAAAAGAAGTAACATATTCTCCCCATCTTATAATATAAAATAAATAAAAATATTATATATATTAAAAATAGTAAATTTTATGTAAAAAGTTGCCCAACTATCCTCATATACCTTCGTATTAATACACCAGAAATTTTTAATTAATTGAAAAGAAAATAATATTAAAGTTAACATTAGAAACTTATCATTTAAGTTTTGATACTTTTGTAGAATGTCCTATATTCAGAAATAAAATTTAAAATCTCATACACTAAATCTTTGTATAAAAAAAATCATATTAGAAAAGTTATTGTCTACTTCTATCATCACCATCTTTTATTTATTTTTTTCTATGCACTAAATTTTTTACTATTTTTATGTAAGTAAAATTTAAAAATTACTTTTTATTAATTCTAATTAAAAGAAGTATATTAATTGTTACAATGACTTTATTTTTTGTACTATGGAAATACCTTATTATAAAATAGAGAGAGTAATTATAATATTAGAGACACATTTTTTACCTTCTAAAATGGCATATAAACTAAAAAAAAAAAGATAAAGTAGTATACAAAGAAATCCACCCATAGGTTCCAGTCAAGCGGTCAATTCATATTGCGGTTGTGCACCATAAATGTCCAAAATTCTCTCGTGTAATATTGTACGCATATACTTCATGAACGCATTTAGGCACCAGCACCATTAATTTTTTTTTTGGCGGGGTTGATGCATTGAGAGAAAGGGGAGAGGGGAACAACAAAATCTAATTAGTAAAGTTTACATTGGCATATGGAAAAATTAGTTTAAGGTCCACTTTAGTGGAATTAATTGGAGACTAATTAATATGTTTTTAAAGTATTTAGTTTTAAATATAAAATATTATGTACATATAATTATACTAATATGTACACCTAATTATATACAAACGTATAAATAATATTCTTTATATATATATATATATTGAATACTAAAAAAAGTAGACTAAATATAAAAAAGATTGTACAATTTTAAATAGTTTTACTTAACTGAACTTTAAAAATAATTTTTCCTTGGTATAATTATTTATATATAGACTACTATAAATAGAAGTCATGAAATTGGGATCTCAGTCTTTACTCTTTACCCATACAGGATATAAACAAAAAAGGTCAATTATGTCAAAGAAAATAATTTGAAGAAAAAATAAATTCTAAGAAGCTTTATAACATATTTATGAGATGTCAAATATTTCTAGATAGCTAAGTATAGAGTGAAATAAAGTATTTAAAAGGTGTGCCTGCGGTGGATCTTATACATAATACATAACATTTAAACAAAATACAAACAGTAAAATAACACAAAATTGAGAAAAATGTATATTTAGAAAATTTCCTACCCTTGTAAAATTATTATATAGAATATCTTTAACTTATACATTACTATCATAGAAAAGAAATGTGGAAGTACAAATATTTTATTTCATTATATGATCAACTCATGTGGTAAAGATATTATATTCATTATATAGAATATTTTGTACTTATTCCGCTGATTCCCTATAGATCATAATTTTATGGCATAAAAAAGAGTAGAAGAAAATGCGTCAATTCACTTATTACCTAAGTGCATTTTATCCTGGAGTTCATGTGGCTTTGGCCAGGCATGTTTGTCATACCCTTTCTATATTCGACATGAATGGAGACTATCCATGTGGCATGCATTTATGACTGTTGTTCATAGATAATTGGTATTTTGAATATCTAACATTTTAAATATCTAAAATTTTAAATTGAATTACAAATATTATTTATTTAAATTATAAATAAAAAATATTAAATAAAATATTTTCCAATTGATGGATCATATATTGATCAAATTTTGATCAATATGATCCGAATGATAAATTAAAATGATTATATCATGTGATAATTATTTGATTTAAGTTAATAATTACGTTACTTCCAACTAATATTTTCTTGACTCTAATAATAGTTAAATATTTAAACAAAATAGAAATTCAAAAATATAAAATTCTCTAGCAATATGAAAAATAAAATAAAATCATAAAGACATTAATCTTTCTAAATTCTCCGCCTTTAATTCCACTTTTTCAATTGCGTCATTACTGTGACCAAATTACAATTTCCAATTCTATAATAATTAAGAAAAGCCTAATATTAAATTAAAACATATATAGAGATATATTTATAAGTATGATTATATATAATAAAATTTTACCAAAAGTAGCTTCTTTTTTATTGTACTAATTTTAAATGGAATATTATTTGTATTTATGGGATTACATATCTAACTTGATAGTTATTTGATTTATTTATTTATTTATCTATTGACATTCAGCTACTCTCTGTTGTTGGCTGCATTTTACCGGAGGTAAAGGACGCCGGGAGAAACATAGCTGTTATTTGTATTTTTCTTTTTTCAATCAACTGTTTTGAATGTGGGCTGATCCGGATCGATGCCTTCGTACCTTCTCATTATCTTTTTTTCCATACCGGTGCAAAATATTTTGACCTTCAATCACTGGTTATTGCTTGAATGCGTCGTCTAGGTGTAGGTACCAACTTGGTCTTGATTTTGTTGAGACCAGTCACTACCTCATTCATGTTCATTCTTTCACTGGGGGTCTCAGATGTGCAGTTCAAAGCCAATTCCATAACTGACTTCACACATTACTCCTCAACTTGATGAAAACGTTCTTCATCGACACCCAACAGTTCCATATCGATGATCTCTCCCAAGTTGAAAAGGGACTGGGCTACCCAATGCCTCAAGCTCATATCTCCTTCGAATATTGAGTCAGTTGGCCTCTTTCCTGTGAATGTTTCCATCAACATGATCCCGTAGCTATAGACATCAGCTTTTGTGGAAACTAGCCCTTCCGATCCATATTCTGTAAGCAAAACCAAAATAATCACTATGAAATAAAAGAATGAGCCCTCGTCTAATCTATCTTGCTTCTCCAAAAAAGCAGCCTTAATAGAACGATGGTGAAGAGTGTGACATACCAGGTGCCATATATCCAATTGTAGCTAGGTTGTTGCTAAGTATTGTAGATTGACCTTCATCCAGCAGCTTTGCTAGGCCGAAATCACTGACATGGGCAACCATGTCTTCGTCTAGCAGTACATTACTTGGCTTTAAATCACGGTGCACCACTGGAGTCAAATGCCCATGATGGAGATATTCGATTGCTGAAGCAACATCGATCATTGTGTTTAACCTCTGTACCAAGTCTAAGCGGCGGCCATCAGAATGCAACCACGTATCTAGGTTTCTGTTAGGCATGTACTCTAGCACCAATGCTTTGAAATCTAGGTTGGAGCAGCTGCTTATAACCTTGATTAGATGTCTGTGCCGGATGTTCTTAAGAATTTCACACTCTGCATCAAAAGAGTGGAATGCTTCCTGTACGTGTATATGAAATACCTTTATGGCTGCTACCAGTCCATCTGAAAAAATGGCTTTATATACCGAGCCAAAGGCTCCAGTCCCAATTAGGTTCTCGTGGCCGAGTTTATTTGTCGCTGCAAGAATCTCATGTTGTGAAAATCTTCTAAGTGCTATTACATTTATTGAAGCTTTCGGAACTGGAGCATCACCTCCCCTTCTCTTCCTTCTGATGAGAAACAATATTAAAGCTAACAAAAGTAGCGCAGATGCAGCAGCTGGAATGGCAATTTTCAGAACTCGGCTTAATGTCCTAGCTCTTGTCTTAGATTGCTTCACACATGTTGGTACTTGCAGCCTAGGTGTGCCACACAGTCCAGGGTTTCCTAAGAATGATGCAGCTGTGAAGTTTACAAAAGGTCCTCCACTGGGGATCTCCCCCTTCAATCTGTTAAAGGATAGATTCATGTACTTAAGATAGGGAAGTGTCTCTAATTCTTTTGGGATGCTACCATACAGAGAATTTCGAGACAGATCCAACAGCTCAAGGTTTTCCAATTTGCCAATTGATGCTGGTATAGGACCTTGGAGTCTGTTGTTTGATAAAGAGAGATTAACCAGCATCTGGAGGCCATTTATTGAGCTTGGAATTTCTCCCGACAACTGGTTGTTTGATAAATCTACTTCGACGGCGAACTTCAAGTTTCCAATTTCTACTGGTATGGGTCCGCTCAAATGGTTTAAATTCAAGGTCAAACGCACCAGGTTTTCAATATAACCCAATGTAGCTGGTATAATAGATGTCAATTGATTGGAATATAGCCAAATTCCTCTGAGAGAAGTCATGTTTCCCAAGCAATGGGGAATTGATCCAGTTAATTTATTTTCCCCTAAAATTAAGATACCTATTGTTGTTGATAGGCAGAGGGAACTTGGAATTGAACCGTTCAACTCATTATGAAAAAGTGCTAGTGTTTGGAGCTTTGATAACTTTCCTATTGATTTTGGAATAGGCCCAACTAGTTCATTTACAGCTAACTCTAATTCTATTAAGTTGGTGAGGTTACTGATTTCCTCTGGAATCCTACCTTTCATTTCATTATCAGAAGCTGAAAAAGATTGAAGAGAGTTGGAGAGATTCCCCACCGTATTTGGAAGTTCTCCATTGAACATATTGCCTTCTAACCATAATGTTTTCAGATGTCTGCAATTTGTCAAAGAAGTCAAGAAGTCAAGTTTGGTACTGGAAGGTTCATTTGTCAGATGATTAACTTGCAGAGTAAGTTCGTCAAGTTCAAGCAAATTCCCCAAGGTTCTAGGCACAGAACCTGTAAACAAGTTATAATTTAGTTCTATTTCTTTCAGTCTGCTAGCATTTGAGATGGAATTTGGAATCACTCATGTTAGTTGGTTTCTAGCAAGATACAGAAATTGCAGGTTAGGTAAAGAAAGGCCTAAAGTGGATGGAAGATTGCTAGAAAGGCCATTTACGCCAAGATTTAGAATCTCGAGGTTTGATGAGTTAAAGATTGTATAGGGTATCATTCCTCTCAGTGTATTTTTTGAGAGGTGTAGTCTCTTCAAATTTGGCAGATGGCCAATGCCTTGAGGGATGGTGCCTGCATGAAAAGTCACTGTTACATTAAAGAGCTCCAATCATGTAGAACAATCCAAAAATGGTATAATGTACCTGTTAATTTGTTTCCTGATGCATTAAATTCCACCAAGGAAGACAGGTTCCTTGTGTTTTTTGGTAATCTCCCTAACAAGTTGACCAGTAAGATATGATGAACACATTAGACGAAATCCAGTTAAATTCAAGCTGGCAAGAGTACTTGCCATTCAAAATGAAAGGATCCCTAAGATAGATTAATGAATTCATATTGCAATCATTTAAGATACCATTTCATGTTTCACTACTAATTATTATATGCTTATTCTTAAGTGTTGACGGCAGAAATTCGGTAGTTTCAACAAATTTGCTCCTCCCACCAAAATGAGGTTTTGATGTAGAACAGAGAGGAAGAGAGATTGGGGAGAAGAAGGAGAAGGGGAGAAGAAGGTGTTGAGACTGAAGAAGAGGAAGCAAAGAGAAGAAGTTCAGAGAAGAAAATAGGGAGGAGGGAATTAGATGGGAAAAACAAATATCACTCAATAATTCAATTCATTCAAATTTCCAAAAAATATGTGCCTAAGGCCCTATATATAGGCCAAAGAACTACAAAGATAAATATCAAGAGAAAAGATAAAATATAAACCTAAGGGCCCTATAAATAGGCCCTAATAATTATTTATTAGAAATAAGATAATTATCTTAACTCAATGATATCTTAATCTACTCATGATTACTAAATCTAGGATATGATCTAAAACCTCCTCCAAATAATAGATAAAATATTCTCGATAACTATTATTTGCGTCAAGTTATTTGGAGTTATGCTAGTGCTTTGCACTTCTAGCCCTATGTAGGATAGAAGGGATAGGGTTTTGGTAATTCGTTTCAGGTTGAAAAAATTGTGTAGCTGGTCGTCGTAGGGTTACTTTTATTTGGATTGCTTTTGAAATTCAGATTATGCTTTGATATAGAAAGTATGTAGGAGAAAGCCTTCTTGTATTGAGAAATTTAGGTATCTCTTCTGTTTCTAAAAAATATGAGCTTATTTTGCTTCATTCTATCAGGTCCAATAGCATCAGTTATTTGGAGGAGCACTGGCATATAATAACCCTCAATCACCATCACACTTCCTGCTCTGTTGCATAAGCTGAAGTTCATGCGATGCTGAGGAATTAGTTCAGCTGGTTGAAATGGAGAACTGCACCTAAATTGAAGGTAATGGGCTTACAGAGAACAATATATTTTTTTGGTGATATTCCTTGGCTTTTGTCTTGAGCATCTACCTAAAATCCTATGTTCTATTAATTGTTTGGTAGGTATGTCTGAAATGCTTCCTGTAAACAAAAGGATGGCCACCATGAATTCATGATGAAGCTACTTGTCTCTACCTGTCTTGGAGCCTTATGTGGATGATATACTCAAACGTGAAGATAATTTGTCTTCTTTTCTCATTAAAAAGAATGCAAGCCGGTAAAATTGGAAAAGGAAGCTAAAGATATATTTGATTCTAAAATGTTTACCAGATAGCTGATTTTTCTGAAATGCAATAGACATGACGGACGTCAAATTGAAAATGGCTGGAGGTATTTCACCTGCAAAATATCAAAAAAATTTATTCACAAACATCATGTTATATGGATATGTTGTAACCTCTAGGTATCCTGCTCAATACTATTGGCTATCATGCAGGTAAACCTGCCTTGTTTGTTACTTCTTTTCTTACTTCGGAAGTTCATGCTGGTAATTATTCGAAAAAACTATTCTGAGTTTCGGTCTTTTATTCTAAAGGCAAGAGATTAACTACTTATTTGGACTGCCAACAAATTATGGAAGTGAAATTCTATTTCCATCTTTTTAAAAATTCTCGTGTTTGATATATCGAACAAATAAGAAATGTAACTCTATTTCTGAAAAAAAAAACTGGGAGATGCACATACAAAACCATTTCTACTTTTTTCCCATTCATTTCCAAACAAATATAAATAGTATTATAATATTTTGGAGTTAGAAATGTATTTTTATTTTCATCTCTAACGGATTTCATACCAACTATGCTCTAGAGGAAAATATAGAAATCTCTAATAAGGTGACTTTGATATTTTAAGAGAAATTAAAACCTTGAGGTTATCTACTATTATTATCTTGCTTCTTTTATGTTAGTTGCTGCTATTTGTTATTCTTTTTAAAAAAGAGTGCCCCTTATTTTTCATTAAAAAAAATGAAGAAATTATCTAACTCTCGTAAATTTCATTCTCCCTTAAGTTCGGATAAAGACAATACTTATAAGAAAATAATATAACAAATATTTTCTAAAAATTCATAAATTGCAAAATCTTGAGATTTTGTTTTTTTCCTTAATTTCTAAGATATTTTTATAAATAAATAGATATAATTTTATTTTATTTCAAAACGACACATACATATAATACTAATTAATATTAAAATTTTAAGTACCTAAATTTTTCATTTTGTATGAAAGTTAATAATCTTTATAAAACTATGTAAACACTATCCTTACTAACTTATTATTAGTTCTTTTTACCATAATACAAAGGCATTGTTTTTGGTTTTGTGTTTGAACATTTTTTTTATTATTTTTTTGAGCACTTTTTATAATAAATTTTAATGAGAGGTAAGGATTGTTTTTTCCTAATCAACTAATGGGCCACATCAGCAAAAATAAAGTAGTAGTTTAAAAATAATCTAGTTACCACATAGAGCCTAAAATCTAAATTACATAACGAAGAACAAAAGTTGTTAAAGTTCAATTTCTATTTATCTGATTATTTGCAACAAAAAAAATATCAGTATATTTTTGAATTATTTATGTAAATCATTTTCGTATTTCTTAAAGAAGTTAACAAAACATTGTGTTTGAAAAAAATTCTGTAGTTCCTATAACTTTTTTTTTAATATGATTTTCTTTTTATAGATATCATCTGTATGATTTTTGCATAAGTCTAATTTTTTCCAGAATTAAAAGCGAATGTGAATGAAATTTCCATACTATTAATGCTTTTATGAAAATATGAAGGACATTTTACGTCTCACAAAATAATTTAATGATTATATGTGGAGTATTAACGATAGAAAACTTCATGGGTTGTTTAGGGCTCGTTTAAAATATCAGGTTACTATATTTGCTATGCCATGATTTTGCATACCTAACTTTGTGATACTTTTTCCTAAGTAAGGGTGTAAGAATATGATTATACCTAATGCATGCAGATCACTTGAAAAAAGAAGTAATATCATACCTGTCAATATATTGCCACCTAACTGGAGCTTTTGAAGCATGGTTAATTTCTGAAGCTCGTCAGGAATTCTCCCTAGAAAATCGTTGTAGGATAATGAGAATATTTGTAGTCTGACACAACTAGTTAAATTGAATGGAATAGGGCCACCGAGCTGATTTTTTTCAAGATTAATCATCTCTATCTTGGGAAGCCGGCCACATATATCTCCAGGTAGTGTACCGGTCAATCCATTAAATCCAAGGTTGATAACTCTAACAGAAGACATATTGAAGACAGCAGATGGAATATTTCCTGAACCAATATGCATACACAAATTAGCGATAACCGCACTTGACTTTATCGAAGAAAGCAATTGAATATGAAGCACAATCACCTTCAAACATGTTCTCTCCGAGTGACAATATTTCAAGCTGCTGTAGATTCCCAATACTTATTGGAATCTGTCCGCTGAAATTATTGGTTTGCACAGTGATGATTCTCAGTCGATGCAGATGACCCAACTCACGAGGCAGCGAGCCATGGAATCTATTGTAACTAATATTGAGCAACTGCAAGAATGAGAGATTACCAATTTCTGGAGTAAGTGTTCCAACAAGGTTCATGCCAGCAAGGTTTAAGGCCCTGACCCTTTGATGACGCACAGCACACGAAACCCCAAGCCAATTGCAGAACGATGTATTAGTTGTCCAGCTTTGAGGCAGTATGCCATACGGATCACTGATACGGTCTTTGAGTGCAAGGAGAGCATTCTGATCTGTAAAGTAGTTCAAATGTGGAGATTTGGCTATGGTTACGCAGTTTGTGGGAGTGGGAGATAGCATGGATAGGATTGTCAGAGCAAGGCCGAGTGTGTATTGCTTTTCCATTTGGAGTCTGTATGCGTAGAACAAGAAAGAGAGAAAGCAGAGTTGAGGAAATAAAATGTGGCTCCCTTTGTTATTTATATTAGATGGGTCAAGCCATGTGAATGAGACTATTGACTTATGTGCCGCGGCCATGGGTTCCCACTGCAGGGGGGCATGAAGGTGCGGAAAAGTTTGATGAAGACCGCTAATGAGGCACTAGAGATGAGTGGTAGTCTTGTACCTGTGACTTGAGGCCTTCTCAGTGTTGAAGTCTTCTATTCATAAATCCTCCGGAAAAAAGTGAGTAGATGCTTTGGGCCATGAAAGCCAAAGCTGTTGTTAATGGTTTGTTGTGGTAAAATATGGGTTTTTTTAAACAAAAGATTAGAGGAGGTCTGTGTTTAACCCATGCAAATGAAGCATTTTGATTTATGCCGTGCTTCCTCAGTGATTACATAAATTAAAGCGGGATGTTACTTATAAATTAAAGTGTTTTATTTATACGAAGGGTCTATAACGATATTATACTGATCTTCAAAGATGAATCACTCATTGTCCGGAAAACTAGGATCAGCTAAATGGTTGATTCCAACGTCCAAAAGATGCTGAAAGTGTTGCGGGAAGGAAAACTGCAAATATGATATTTCATGCCCAGGCCTCTAAGCTAGCTATTCAGGCGTCAATTAATATAGGTGAGGTGATCAAGCAATCAACATTTAGCAGTACTTTTTTGCCTATGAAGTTCCGCTCTAGTAAGCGTTTATTCAAATGGCAATGAAACCTAAATAAATACTTAACGGTGTGGAACTCACTACCTGCATCGTGCTCATAGAATAGAGAAATATATCTGTTAATTTTTGCTAGAATTCTTTATACGGTAGGAGTAAACTATATGGTTATCCTAGATTAAAAAATGGGATAGCTAATATATTATTATTATTAGATCCTACCATATTCTCGATTTAAAAGCCATGGAAGATGATTTACATACTTCTGTTATTAACTTGTTGTAGAAGGATATAAATCCAATTAATTTTGTATAAAAATTTATTAGTAATAAAAATTCTGAGGTTCTCCATTACCTTTCATATTTCTTTTTAGCTGTCATGGACATGGTTTACCAGATGTACAACAGCTTTTTATGATACGATAAAATCAATTGGTTGGTCGGTAGTGTGCCGTCTACAGTCAAGCCAACTAGTCCCAATCCTTTCAAAGACCTTGAGCCTACTTTAGCCATGAAAAGGATAAGTGAACCGAGAAAGGAGAGATTATTGCAGGAACTCCGTGCATTTAAATTTAGATACGTTATTTGTATATTTAATATAATTATAGTATATTTTTAATATATTTTAATATATATTTTTTATATTTAAAAAAATATACATGTATTAAATTTACACTAAAATCTATTAAAAATATACTATAACTGTATTAAATGTATCAATAATATACCTAATTTTAAACACAACATTTGTACATTTAGTATAATTATAATATACTTTTAGTGTATTTTAATGTATATTAAATTTATATTTCTGAGGAGATGTGGATCATTTGTGACGTAAGTATTAGATGTATATCTAATACTTAACATATTTATATACTTTATCTCTTCACCTCAAATCATCATTTGCCAATATGGACACAGAATCTACTACTTGTTCCAGTTTTGATAAATACTAATTTTTAGCTAATATGAAGGACGTCTCTGAAATTTCCTTTTTTTTCTATATGTTTCAGGAGCATGTCTTGTTACAAGATGATGTCACTATCCTAGAAAGGAGTTTTAATAATGGTTATTTTATGCTTTTAATAACGGTTTTGAACCTTTATTGAATCGCCTGTTATTAAATCTTTAATAACAGTTCATAACCGTCATACAAAATATACAAAAAATGATAAATATGGGTGTAAATTAGGTTTTAATAATGGTCGTCACAAAAATCATTGTTAAAAACAAAGTTTTAATAACGGTTATTACAAAAAAAACGTTGTTAAAATATTATCCAATTAGGGTTTTAATTATTGATTATGCATATAAGCATAAATTTGAGATTAAATACAAATTTTTAATAATGGTTCTTACTAAAACCGTTATTAAAATTTTTATTAACAACAGTTTTAGTGGGGAACTATTATTAAAACTTCTTTAATAACAGTTTTAGTAAAAATCGTTATTAAAATTATATGTTTTTATTTTATTTTTATATTTTTGCTGTTTTGTTCCAGCCCACATACACAGATGTATGTTCAAATATTTACTAAATCTGTAATGTAAAACAACATCAATTCATATATAAATGTATGTCTTCCTCCCAAATGATACTCCATATTTTTAATCAAGCTCTAATTAGTATGTCTCAATACACTAGGCATACCCAGGAGTCAAAATTAGTTGGCGTACCACAATTAGGTAGTTTTAGGCATACCTAGGAGTCAAAAATTCATAGATCATAGCTTAGATGACCAAAAGATGTAGATGAAATACAAACCTAAACATGCATGTAGAATATAGATCCCTAACTAATACCAAATGTATGATTGCACGTGCTTGGCCCACTGGTCTCTAACTTCATCAATTTCATCAACATTGTATTTCTAGCCTTGTGCATAGCCACCGGTGAAAAACTACAATGCCTAAATTTCGATTAATATTCAGTTAGTACTTAGGTCAAGTACCAAATATATATGTCATGATTCATTAATGAAAAAATATGGAAAAACAAACATACATGGCTTGGATCTATGTTGACTGATCTGTTTTGGACTATCGGATCCATTGCTCCACATATATAGTATCCATAATCATCGTCATTCTATTGTTGTGGACACTGTCAAATGAATTCAGTTAGCTATCTAAATATTAGATATTAATTCGAATTAAAAAAATACAATATAGTTTTCTTCCTACTTACCATTAGAAGCTCATATTCAAGACTTTTTGGGTTTGGGACACCATTCCTACCTTTCCTCTGATAAGCCGTCCGTAGTGCCCTAATAAATAGATTTGGATATACAATATTGTAAGTATATAAACCTCAAATAATTAAAGTAGAATATATGCATAAATAACTTAAAGAAGTAAGAAGTGAAAAGTATACTAACATGTCGATAAATTATTTCCCACCATGACGAGCGACGTCAACAAGCACGTCATAGGTTCGAAAGGAATCAAATAGATAGATTTTATTAAGATTAGGTCAGATGGCGTACAAAACCTAATGTTCATGTGTGAGGTGAGGAATGAGATAAAGCTTGTTGTATTACTCAATTAAAATGTGATATGCTAAATAGTGTATGTGTCTACCCTCTCTTATTGTAGTATCGTCAGCTAGAGATGGTAATGGGTCTGGGTCTGGGTCGGGTCCAATGAGATCCAGACCCAGACCCGTTTATTTTAGAAGATCCAGACTCGGTCCAGACCCGACGGGTCTCAAAATTTTAGACTCAGACCCATCGGATAATCATAAAATGCCCCAAAATTTTCTAATTTTAAACATTATATTTAAATAAGGTGTTTATTGGAAAATTTAACTTAATAATTTATTTTTACTAAAATAAAAGAAAATTTATTAGGGCAAATTAATAAGGAATTTTATAAATATGTTAATTACAGGAAATTTGGGTAATTAAAGATTTTAATTTGGGAATTTATTTAAATAAATTATTTTATTTAAATTAAGAAAGAGAAAATAGTTTCAAATTAATTTTAATTTTATAAATAATTTAATTGACTAAAATTAGAGTGATTTACTAAAATGAAAATTTTGAAAAATATTTTAAAAATCATAATTTAGCCTAAAAAGGGATTTAAATATTATTATATTTAATTACTATTAATTTTAAATATCAAAAATATTTTAATTTATTTATTTAACCCAACCTTCCTATTTTTTCCTTCTCATTTTCCTTTTTTTCCTTTTCTTTCTTTTTCTTTCTTTTCCTTCTTCTTTTTTTTTCCTTTTCTTTCCCCGAATTGGGCATGTTGCACCGGCCCAAATATTTCTTCCCTTTCCTTCAGCGGGAGCTGTTTCCCGTGGCCCAAAATTCCTCATTTAACTCCGTGCCGCGTTTCCCTCTCTTATCCATTGAAACACTGTGTTTTGCCCAATGACTTTAAATGTCGTCGCCCAGTTCGCCCTCCTCCCTTTTCTTTTCCTTCTTTTCTTTTCCTTCTTTTCTTTCCCTCGAACCGCCAATCCAGCCCACCGTTCTTCCTCCTCCTTCCTTCTTCTTCCCCGATGCTGAACCTGCAACCTCCCACCTCCCCCGAAAATGGCGCCGCCGGCCACACGTGTCGTGACCGGCCTTTCTCCCGCCCATTATCTTCCCCTCGGCGCACACTTCAATTTGAATTGCCCCACATACCTTTTCTTCTCCACGTTTTCCCCCATTTCCCTCGCAAAGGGCGAGCAAAATTTGAAATTTGTGCCGCCCGATCAACGACATAACCGTCCCATTTCTCACCGGATTTGACATCCTAGTAACCTCCAGAACTCGAGCCTACTCTCCACCACTATAAATACCCCTCGTTTGGCCTGAAATTGAGCTTTCTTTTCCCCAAAACCCTAGTATAAGTCTGTGAGCCACCGCCACTTCAGACGCACCGTCCTCCACCGTTAGCCAGCCTCGCTGCCTCTTCTTCCTCCCAAACTCTTCCCTGTAACGCCCTATAATTAATTAAACCATTCGCATCCTTCGAGTCTTCTCGCACAGGTCTCCATAACCGTGCAAAGTTTGCTGCTCATCTCGCCAGAATTTTTACCCCAAAACCTTAAACCACCGCCCACCACCACATTTGCCGCTTCTACCACCCTTTGAACCACTCAAAAATTCCTGCTAATCCTCCTCCACCGACCCATAAACTTCTTTTCTTTTCTCCTTTCCCCTTCCCTCTTTTTCTTCATTTTCACCCCTCTTAGATCATTTTTCCGGCCACCACCGGGCACCACCGCAGGTGCCACCACCTTTTCAACACTTTCTTTCGATTTATTGAGAATTATTATGCTTTTATCCTAATTTTTAATGTTATTTCAATTTTAATTATTATTATTATAATTATAATTATTATTGTTATCAACTTTAACTTAATTGCTAAATTTGTTGACAGGTTTGGGAGTATTCTTGAGTTAGATAAATTATTATTCTCGAATTTTTGTTATTTAATAGAATTATTACATGTTTACTATGATGATGATGATTATTATTATTATTATTATTATTATTATTATTAGTATTAGTATAATTAATTATTTAATATTGTAATTATTTTAGGGGGTTCGAAACCTAAATTTTAATTAAGTCTCGCACCCTTGCTTTTTATTACTATTATTAGAATTTTTAACATTATTACTAATTATATTATCTTTATTAACTTTTATATTATAAGTATATATATAGTATTAATATTATTATTACCATTTTTGAATATTATTATTATTAAATGGGGTGGTTTCAAAAGCCACTTTGTAATTTTAAGATTTATATTATTAGTAATATTAATATTCTACTAATAAGAGTATTATTAATAATATTTTACTTTTATTATTATTATTATTATTATTATTAATACTACTACTACTACTATTACTATTACTATTTTGGTGAAGGGTAGAAACCTTTATATCACCACTCATTTCGAATGAAAATAGTAATTTATTTGTATTTTTAAGTAATATTTTGTATAGTTAATTATTGTGTAATATTGTATTAATTAAAAACCAAATATTAGAATAAGTTAGAGAATAATAAAATTTTAGGAGGGAGCCTAATTCTAGTATATTTTTATATAATAGGTAAACCGAGTCAAATCCCTCAAGTGGAATAGGAGCGTGCACCAAGACCGGTGACAATTTAGGTAAGGGTGTTACTAAGGCCATTTGTGTGTTTATATGCATTATGTGCTTCATATGCCATGTATTCTATTTTTATCATTATTTATTATTTCGTATGTGGTATAAAGTGGAGTTGAAGTATGTTGGTGTGAATAAATTGTGGCATGAGAATTAGGTGTATATTTATGTTATTATTATTGTATGATATGGCCTTAAGACATGCATGTTAGGGTGGTAAAATAATGATGGGTAGTGTAGCAATGTAGCGTTAGAGTTTTGCATGAAATGGTATGGGTTAGAGTTTTGCATGAAATGGTTTGGTGCTATGGTTTGTATGGAAGCATGTATACGTGGTGCTAGGGTTTGCATGGAAGCATGTCTATGTAGACAGTGGCAGAGCTAGGGATTTTCAATGGTGTCACAGGACACCATGCAATTTCAGATTAAGTATATTTTAATATGGCCATATATCACAAAGATCAACTTGGTGTAGTGGAGGACACCACGGGAATTATGCCATTATAGGTGGGATTGAGGTCAAGGGATCAAATCTCTAAGACATCCTAATTTTTACTTCAGTTGGGACCTATAAAATTATAACAATCCTCATGGTAGCATAAGGATTCGAACCCAAAACCACCAAAGCATACCTTACCTACCTCAACCATTCATGCAAATGTTGATTATTAATATTTTTCACTTATAGGTATTATATATCCTAAATTGTTGTAATCCTTCTTTTTTAATCATAATCAATTTACTTGTTTATTTGGCTCTAATTTTGTTACTTGCAATTATAACTAGCTAATTTTTTATTTATAATGTTATTAATAATACATTTTAAAAGCTAATTTATAATTAATGAATAAAAAATATTTTAGCGAGATTTTTTAAATAATAATAATTTAATATCTTTAATCATGAAAAGCTATAAATCAAAAACAAAGTGTGGTTGATAAAAAAATGGATGCTATATTATTTTGATCGATAAACTAATTATAAATAATAAATTATTATTATTATTATTATTGTTGTTGTTGTTGTTGTTGTTGTTGTTGTTGTTGTTATAATAGAGGGACACCATGGAGTAAAATACCTGGTTCCACCACTAATGTGGAGCTAGGGTTTACATATGAATTAGGGTTTGCATGAGAGTGTGGTATACGTGGAGCTAGAGTTTGCATATGAATTAGGGTTTGCATGGAAGTGTGGTCTACATGAAGCTAGGGTTTGCATGGAAGCATGTCACGTGGAGCTAGGGTTTGCATGGGGGCTAGGGTTTGCATAGAAGCGTGGTTTACGTGGAGGTAGGGTTTGCATGGGAGCTAGGGTTTGCATAGAAACGTGGTTTACGTGGAGTTAGGGTTTACATGGAAGCGTGGGTCACGTGGAGCTAAGGGTTGCATGGGAGCTAGGGTTTGCATAGAAACGTGGTTTACGTGGAGTTAGGGTTTGCATGGAAGCGTGGGTCACGTGGAGCTAAGGGTTGCATGGGAGCTAGGGTTTGCATGAGAGTATGGTTTGCATGGAGTTAGGGTTTGCATGGTAGCTAGGTTTTGTAGGGGTATTAGGGTATGTCATGGTTAAGTATGGTGGGATGATTAACTAGGGTTGAAGTGGTTAACCTGAGTTGAGGAGTAAGCATGGTAGGAACCTGATTTACATGTCTTGAAATGAACGTCTGAATAAGATACATAAAATATTAAAATCGTAAATTGGAAGATGTTGAGACGGGCCCAGACCGATCCACTGGCTAAAATAGTGGCAGGGAATATTTTCCTCGAGACCGATCCATCGGCTATAATAGTGGCAGGGCATGTACCCTCACGACCGATCCACCGGCTATAATAGTGGGGGATTCCGAGCTCAACAAACCAAACTATATATGTTGTTTAGATGTGGAAAGATACTAATTACTTACAGTAGAACACCGTACGAGAAAGGGGCCAGACTGACCCACCGGCATATAATATTGGCAGGGTATGTTACCCTCGCGACCGATCCACATGCTAAAATAGTGGCAGGGCATGCGCCCTCGCGACCGATCCATCGGCTAAAATAGTGGGGTTCCCGTACTCGTATGGACTTGATAAAGAACATGGTGTGAAAATATCCCAATAAAGGATTGATGACGAAATTAATCTAAGCTGTATTGGATCTTGGCACTTTTACCTGATCGTTCTTTTGCCTTTATGTTATTGTATTGGTGTTTATGCCTTGTTATTAGTCTGCATGGATTATATGCTTATGTGCCAGCCTTAGTACTCGGTTACCTTACTCAGTACGTAGCGTACTGATCACCCGTTTCATGGGTGCTGCTCATTCCCACGAGCAGAAGGCTCGTCTGATCTGTTGCAGGTAGGAGATACATACTTTGATGCTATCGATGTCTATGGGATATCAGGAGGGGCAGAGTGATAGCTGGGCTGGATCAATCTCTAGAGTGGCGTGGCTATTTTCCTTTGTTTAAAATTTATGACTCATGTTATTTTTATTATGTTTGAGTAGTAGAAACAATTTTATTAATGTTGTTTAGTTATTATCTGGAAAAACAATAGCTGGTATTTCAAATTATGTAAGACTTACGTGTACTTTGATTCTCATTTTTATAAATTTGGATTTATATGGTATTATTAATAGTGTTTTCTTAGCCTTAGCACTTAGTACCAGGACGGTAGGAGTTAACCGGTCTAGTACTAAGTGTGGCGGTAACATCCCCAGAATTCACGGGTTTTAAATTAAGTATTTTAATTACTTCCGTTTAAAAAAATAGTGAATTTTAGGGTGTTACAAATTAGGGTCTTTAATGGGTCCAGTCATTTTATGTCTAAAAAATCTATTAATTCATGTTGTAAATAGTAAGTCTATTGTACACCTGCTGAACTATCATATTTAAATATAAAAAAATATTTAAACATAACCACCTGCTAAACCCATAAAATCAAAAGCAAAAATTAAACATAACCACCTGTTGTGTACGCACTTATACTAAGAGTTTACAACATCAGAGTATTGGACCATCCACACAAATCAATTTCAAGCTAATTTAAACAATAATCAATAAGTCAATGACATACTGATAGTAACTAGTACGTCATTGCTTACAAATACAAATAGTACAATGACATAATGCAATTATACAAATGAAAACAAACTAAAAATTAAGTAAAAAATAAATTTTCAATCAACACAATAGTAGGGTTGCAGGCTTGCAACTTGCAGGATATATCCTTGCCTCCTTGCCCATTGATTTATCAGTAAGTTGACATCAATCATCCTTTTTATCATTGTCAATATCCTAAAAATTTTATAAGATTATAAATATTAATTTTAATCGGTGAAATTTTATACAATAATAATATTAAAGTAAAATTAAATAACTATGTACCATATCACAAACTTTAATTACATATGCTCCATCTTCAGGGTCCGAATCTTCTATCATTGTAGCACATGCATATGGATTCTCCAATGTACCTTTATAGAATATTAAACAAATAAATAATAAATTATCTCATATAAAATAAAATATGCAATAAGTTATGATTGAAGAGAGATTAAAATACCTTTAATGTCTTCAACCATCCAACTTTGTAAACACACTCTACAGTTTTTGCATGAAGTCTCGAACGATGGGGACTTACAACCCATCCTCCCGTGCTAAAAGCACTTTCTGAAGCAACAGTAGAAATGGGAATAGTAAGAATATCCCTAGCAATCTTTTATAGAGTTGGATACTTGAGGCCGTTCTTCCAAAAATTAAGGATATCAAAACGATCACTTTCAGGCAATGTATCACTTTCCAAGTAATGATCTAACTCACACCTCACACTTACTTTTCTTACTTTAGTTTTCTTAACTAAAGCAAATTCATCCTCCTCATCATCAACAGAAGTTTGAGGTGATACCCACTTTAGAGAATTTTTCAATAGAGCTTTAGAAGAACCACCAAGCTCACTAGAATAATCAACAACTTTCTTCTGATATTCAACCAAGAGAGAATCAAACATGTTTCTTACCGTATCTAAATCATTATGAGCCTCATCATCATATAATCTCCTGAAATAGTATTCAACACAATCCATTTTGTTTCTAGGATCCAAGATTCTAGCAATAGCCAAAATTCCATCAATTTCACACCAATATTTGTCAAACTTTTCAATCATCTTTGTTGCCATAGAACTAATGACCTCAACATCACTTTGTAGCCAACTTATCAAAGCAATTCTAATCATGTATACTTTTCGAAAAAATAAATTTGCGGTAGGGTAATTTCTTCTAGAGAAAACTACGGTAGTCTTGTAAAAAAGTTCCAACTTCTCGCATATAACATGAGCCAAATGCCAATCATCATCACTAGGAACTATAAACTTAAGTCTACCATATAAACGTTTCAACATTTTAAATACATCTTTATAGGGAAAAGCACTCTGGAGCATCAAATAAGTAGAATTCCATCTAGTTTTACAATCAAGAACTAACATTTTAGAAGTATTGACCTTCAAATATCGACATGAATCCTCAAACTTTTTAATCCTTTTAGGAGTTAAAGTCCAAAATGAGATACAATTTCGAATATTTTCAATCCCTATCTTGATCACATTTAATCCATCATTAACTATCAAGTTAAGAATGTGAGCACTACACCTCATATGAAATATTGCTCCACCAAGTATAAGAGACTTTTTATCAAATTTTCTCAACAAAAATCCCATCATTGCATCATTATTACTACAATTATCAACCACCACAAAAGAGATTTTTCTTTCAAGCCCAAATTGGGACACACAATCTAATAAAACCTTGGAGATAATGCCTTTTGTATGTGGACATAGGACAAACAAAAACCTTTAAAATAATAATTAAATAATCCTTACAAAATTACACTTAATCAAGATAAAAATATAATAAAATATAACGATAATAATTAAATAGTTACTTCAAAGTTCTACATCGCAAATTCCATTCTTCATCAATAAAGTGTGATGTCACAACCATTTATCCCTTTTTTTAGTTGGATGCAGTCCACATGTCAATGGTGATTGCAACTCGACTCTAATTATGATCCAAAAAATCCTTTAGATTGTGTCTTTTACTTTGAAACAACTTCATCACATCATTCTTCAAAGTATTCCTTGAAATCATCTTGAAGGAAGAATTGAGGCTTTGTATAAATCTCCTAAATCCAATATGGTCAACAATCGACAACGGATACTCGTGTATCACCATCATGTTTACTAATTCCCTCCTTGAAATTTCTTGATCAAATGACATATAATTATTCTGCTTTATATCTAAACTTGTTGAGTCGTCGGATTGAGTTTTTATACTCAATTTTTTTTGCTTGACCCCTCTTGACCTAAGCCTCAAATGTCTTCCAGGGCAAGTCTTATCCACATGCTTTTTAAGATGTGAGGTTCCACCATTAGTTGCACAAGTTAAAATAGCCTTAGAGTGATGGCATTTTGCCTTGGCCACACCATTAACTTTAATTCTATCAAAGAAATCCCTTACCACTGAAGTGCGCTTCCTAGTTTTTTGTGTACAAATAACAGAATCAAGTTCTTGATCTACTTCCTTATCACTTAGATGCCCCTCATTGTTTTGATTTTCAACATCCTCCGTGTTTACATCCAAATCATCCACACGTAATATAGTCGGCTAAAATGAACCAACACGAGTGCCCTTAGACCATGAAAACTTTGAAGAAGCACAATTAAATTCTTGTTCATTTTCTATGACCTACTAGAATAAAAAAATACAATTTGAAGCAACCTCAAGAATAGAATATTATCAAATTTAACCCATGCAATAACTTGTAATGTTGACTTTCCTAAAATTAAAAAAAAAAAAATTGGTGTGAGTTGTACATTTTAGAGTTAACATTTACGTCTTGTTTTATTCTCTATATTTCCTAGGTTAGTTATCAAAGAGATACATAACCTAATCTAACTATACTTGTTCAAGACTTCAAGTAGATCCCCTCCTTACTCTCCTCTTGGATTTCCTTTCTCTAACCATCCTCTACCAATTCATTTTTTTCCCTTTAGTTTAGCCCCACCCCATACCCTTTATTATCTTTGTTTCTAGACCATAATCCATAAATGCTACTTTGTTTAGTTTTTGTCTAATCCACTATTTGCTTAATCAAACACAATTCACATTAAAGAATTAGGAAAACTTATAACTTATAAGTTGAGGATTCATAATATTCAAATATTCATAAGTGAGATTATAATTGAGATTAACCATAATGAGGATCATAACAATATTTATAATACACTGCAGTTGCAAGTTAAGTTATAACTTATAACATATAATCTTAATTCAAAATTTCAAATATTCCTAATATTCTCCAAATATAAAGAAAAACAATATAACCATGCGGTCCATGTTATATGCATCAAACTTATCAACTCAACCATTGTCCAAACTCAAAAAAAAAAATCATTAATGAAATCAAAAGAGGCTAGCAGATTGTTGCTAAGCCTACTTACATACCATTTCAATCATCCAAAAAGGGTCTTTCATATTAATTTAGCGATCTAAAACTATTCAACATATATAGATAAAAAGTTATAACTATTAGTTATATACATCAAAAGTATCACTTCTACACATAAAAGTATCTTATATGTTCCTAATATAAGATGTGAGGTATACCGTATACATTCCCAATAGAAATGTATTATCTCATCTAGACTCATTTGAATAGCTAGTAACAACAACCATTTTTCTTCATTCTCTTGCATTCTTTCACCACTATTCTATAAAATTGAGAGATAACATACTATCATTTCTCTCTAGTAGCTTCACATTATAAACACATAGAAGATAGCATATGAAATTTCCTAACCCCATCAATGACACCTTAATGTTTAGCTAAATCATTTACCCTTTCCTAAGATAGGATCATACTTTCATGACCAAAAGGACCATTTTATAAAAAAACACCTACCCATTTTTACTTCAGATTTAGAACACAATTCAAATTATTCCTCTAGAATTTTGAATTATTTTTATTTTTTATTTACTCAACCTCACTTGGCTTGTTCGAGGAGAGATTGAGCATCAATAAAATCAAAACCCCATGGCCACATGTGGTGGTTCACACTCTCATTTCAGAATTCAGAGAAGCAAGTTGCGAAGGAGCTAGTGAAAATGAACAAAATAAAATTCTAAATTAATGACAATTCAGCATGATAATTCACTATTCATTATATAACGTAATTGACACACATACATCACTGATTCACTGATCACACATGGCCACACCGGGGAGGGAGAGGGATTGGCATTGGCCAATTGATATAGCACATACTGAGTCACTGACATACACAAATCACAACGGATGGCTCTTGAATTAGTTAGATCTGGGATTCTTGCTGAGCCACTGAGGATGAGGATTGAGGCCGAATTGAGTTGAGGTCACTTGTTCCAGACTTCGACAGTTTGACTACTGTAAGTCTGCAACTTGATGATGAGGCTATGTTCGAACCTGCGAGGTTGGGACTAGATCAAGGTATGAGGCTGCTAATGCGACTGTGAGAGGTGAGAGCAATGATCGGATCCAGAGGAGATGGTTGTGACTCGCGAGCCTGTGATGTGCAAACTTCAAAATTCGAACTTAGATTGTTTGAATTTGAAGTCTCGAACATGACTGAGGAGCCTACAGACTGTAGAGCACTGGACATGGGGGAGTCGAGTGGGTGATTGGGTGCAGTGCAGAGCAGCACCGGCGTAGGTAGGGAAACTGGCACTCGGCAACACACACAAGAGTATTGGACACATCGGCGAAAGATTAGAGGTTGTCGAATGTCGACCTGTAGTGTAGAGTAGGAAATAGGAATTAGGATTATTAGGGTTTAATGGTTTATATATATTTTTTTATATAAAAAAAATTAAATGGGTCTGGGTCTGGGTCGGGTCTAGGTCTAAAATGATAGGATCTAAATCCAGACCCATTTATCCAAGTCCAGACCCGACCCAAACCAGTCGGGTCTAATAATTATGGATCTAGACCCTGTATTAACGGGTTGGGTTTACCGGGTCTGGTTCGGGTCCTGGACCCATTGCCATCCCTACCATCAGCTATGTAGTATAAGCACACAAACACAATAGAGGAAATCATTCCCTCCATCACAACACAACTAGCTACCAACCTATGGACGACAATAACAATGAATATTCGTTAATAATTGATAACTCATATAAGATGTCATAAAAATTCTAATATAACAAGAAGTACTAAAATATGAAATATGAAATAATAATTAAGTGAAATAGATAACAACACTCATGGTTGTCATCCATTCCTGATTATAAATGTCACTTATGTCAACCATCGATACCATGTAAGTGGCATCATCCCTCCGAACATACTTAGAACGACAATCAATGAAAATATAATTATTCCTGAGGTAGTTTTGGGCAGAGAAATATAATAAAGTCAGTGCTATTGGAGGTTGGCTCTTCTCTAAAGAAGGAATCTTTTGTGGGGCAACTAATTTTTTAAATTTATCTCTCTTTCATTTAGCAGCGCCCTCTTTTGTGTTGCTTATTCTACTAGTACCTCTCTTGGTTTAACTAGTAGGAGCATTATTCTTTTTTGATTCCTTAATTGATAATAATAATAAAAAATATGTATTAAGCATATATATATAGTGTAAGTAATAAATAAGGTCTAATAATGATGTCAAATGTCATTACTTCTTTAATAGTGAAATGTATCTGATCTGCAGGCCAAGGCATGAAGCTTCCATGAGCTGCTAGCACTGTGGCTGCCTCATCGCCTTCTTTATAACAAGGCAAAGACACACTACCAATGATTGGAGTATCAATACTCACTAGCCTTGTATTTAGGGATAAGTTATACCCATGGACTTTTTGTGTATGGGTATTATGACTTATGCGTATCCTTCCGTTTTCCAAAAGAGTTGAAAGGTCATTCGCTAACGAGTCACATTTATACAAACCTTTAAATAAAATATTACACATTCTTAATTATTTATGACACTGAATACATTTAATAACAATTCATAGTTTGTAATGCTTACCTCGAGAAGAGAATAAAGACGTGCATCAGCTTCGCAACTGCCTCTAAAGCTATTTGCATCGGGTATGTGAAACTGATCATAGTCGACTGAATTGGATGGCTTATACCCTTGAGATTTAATAAATGACAACCCTTACTCCATTGTTGCCAAATGTTCAAATGCCATATTTAATTTCTAGATGAGGATGGCTAATTAGTGCTAAGAGAACCACAAGATTGACCACACACGCTCGTTATTGTAACACCTAATCCAAGACCCCCGTGTCTTTCAGGGTGTTCTACAATTCATGTAGCTTGTGACATAATGTTATATTGGTCCATCCCCTCTATTGCATCTGATGTTTCAAGTTCGTCTTGTAATATATGAAATATATTTAAATTTAGCTTATAGGAAAAATCATAATATAATAGTTTTCTAAAAGGAAACTAAGTAGGGTTTGGGATATCTAAAAAATTATAATTTGTTTGGTAGCATCATCTACATCTTCATTAACATATCTATCTTTTGTTGCTATAGCATTCTTCCATAATGTACCAATATAGATGGACAAGGTACATGGATTCAAGTCTTGGGCTAAAAGCTGTAAATCAAAAAATAATCTTACATTAATAATATTATTATAACATTAGACTTTTACATGTAAATAGATAAATCAAAATTGCATATCAACTCCTCTTCAAGGACTGCATAGCCTTTGTGTGCCATATTATGCCGGTATTTATTCTGCTAAGCAATCTCTTTATTTTTGGCACTTTTTTCCTACGTTACAAGCCAAAATATAGTCACATGGTTATTTGAATATTAATGAAATATTCTTAATAAAAAATTTTAATTGTTATCTAACAAATACCTTAAAATCCTCTTAAAGATGATATGTAATAAATTGGTTCCAACTTTTTTGATCAATGAAACTATATCATTTGGGTGGGTTCTATCGTAGAGAGCCATCCCTCTTTCTTTACATTTTTCTGCGAGCCAAGTATGACCTAAATATTCTTAGACATTCCCCACAATGTCCAAGAGGCCATTTCTTCCTAGTCTCCGGGACATTAAAGACACTCTACAAAATAAGACATATAGATGTATACCGATGTTAATTTATTTAAATTAATAGCATTTGACATACAAAATTGATTAAATAAAATAGCATATTTACCGTAATTTCCTGCAAAATATGCTCTTTGTGACCCTTTGGAACCTACTTCCAATTATTATAAGAGATAGGAACACGGTTACACGTGGCTTGTGAAATATGCATCAAGAACATGTCTGTGTAAGAGCCAATGGGAAGATTATAAATATTCCATCCCAACTCGATTAGTTATCCTTTATTCCACATGTCCATGATGATTTTCATAATAGTAGGCCCTCTCTTCCCTTATTTATCACCATTGTCCCTATCAACTATTTTGTTGGTCATATCTCTACAAAAAATTAATAAATAAATTATGTTAGAATGTTATGTATTAACCATAATGTACCACTAAATTATTTTTCGATATAATAAATATCTAATGAGGAAGGTCAAAAAATGCATTTAAAAAAACAAGCACACATATCATATGTTACAATATTATTATCCTCATTGCCTTCTTCTTTTTTCCCTTGTTTTTGGATTGGTTTCAGGATCTGATACATGTATTACTTCACGATGATCATCCCTAACATATATTTCCTCCTTATTAATTTTATTGTTATCATCTTTCAATAATTGAGTTGCTTGCTTAGCTGAGACACACTCTTTATTCCAATTGGCATCATTTTCATCATCACATTCATTGGCATTTCTTTTCTTTGTAGATAGTACCACATACCATTTGTTATCAGCAGGATTAGTGACGAAGAATACTTGTGTCGCTTGTGGTGCCAAGATGAATAGGTCTTGTGTATGCCCTGCCCTACTGAGATCTACTAATGCGAATTCGTCTTCATATCTAACTCCATAACTATTATCAACCCGTTTGCAGCTGAATACAGGGACTTCAAATATAATGTAATCTAACTCCCATATATGTTCAATTACACCATAATAATTCATATCTTCATAGGTTGGTTTCTTGTCCTTTGTACTAACAACATGCATTGCCTCAGCCATTAAAGTCACCCCACTATTATGCATTTTACTCATCTCATTTTGTTATTTTGTATGAAAAGTGTAACCATTGATCACATAACTAGTATATGAAAAAACTTCATAATGAGGTTTCTGAGACAACCAATGCAGGGTTTTGGAAATTGAAGTTGGGAAATGTCTGATGAGTGGAATGATGTGATCTCTTATCCAATCGATAAAGGAAAGATTATATTTATTGATTATCCATTTCTTAGTCTTTAATGGATTTTCAATCCGTAAAGAAAGCATATGTTCTTGAATATACAACTGAACATCATCACTTTTGTATAAAACATATAGATGTGCTTTACATAACATGGCAGGGTTTACACGCCCAAACTATTTTCCCCTAATACCTTATCCTTCGATTTTTCCCACATGTCAAGACTTAGGAATACCAAGAGCTTCAACATTTGACAAGTACTTTGTGCAAAACTCAATTGCCTCTTCTACAAGGTAAATCTCAAGGATGCATCCTTCTAGCCGATACCAATTATTCACATAACCTTTGATCAACTTCATAAACCATTCAAAGGGTACATCTAGTGCCCAAGAACAGGTCTTAGAATTTTTATCTCATAAACTAAATTAACAGTTAGATGTACCATAATGTTAAAGAATGAGGGTGAAAAATATATTTCAAGCTGGTACAAAGTAATGACAATCCCTCTTTACAAGGCATGCAAACTATTAGAATGTATGACTTTGGAGTAGACGGCGTTAAAGAACCAACAAAGCCTTATGATAGTAATTCGAACACACTTTGGCAAATTCCACGTATAGCTATCGGTAACAAGTGCTGCATCAAAATATGATAATTATGAGACTTCATGTTAATTAGTTTTAACTCTTTCATCGAAACGAGCCTTCTAACATTTGAAGAATACCCTTTCGGAACCTTGACATTATTAAAGAATTCGCAAAATGAATTTTTCTCTTTTCTAGAAAGAGTGTGACACGCCAGTGGTAAATATGTTCTTCTTCTATTATCTTGCATTGTCAGTTCCAATATAATACCCATTTCTTCCATATCCATTCGAGCATTGATGCCATCTTTAGTATTTCGTGGAACATTAAGTAATGTACCAACAAGAATGTCATATATATTTTTCTTGTTATGCATCACATCAAGGGCATGTCTCACGTACAGAAATTTCCAATAAGGAAGGTCAAAGAATATTGGCATCTTCTTCCACCTAAATAATGGAGGCTTATCTTTATTCTTCTTCCCACTCTCAAATGTTTCATCTTCAGCCACACTTGTCGACCCGTCAACTGGATTGGTGCCTGCCCTTCTTCTCAGAAGCCATTGAACGCTTTTCTTTGCCTACGATAATGATGATTCTTCGATAAAAATCTACAATGCCCAAGGAAGACAGTCTTCCAGCCATGTGTTAGTTGAACAAATGAAGCATTCTCCTCACATATCGGGCATGCATAATGGCCTTTCACACTATAACTTGACAAGTTTCCATACACTGGAAAATAATTTAATCAAAGTAAAATTTTCTTCACTATATGCATCAAATACTTCAACGCCCATGTCCCACAAGAACTTCAAATCATCAATCAAAGGTGTCAAATAAACATCAATATCATTCCCCGGTTGGTTTGGCCCCAAAATGAGTAAAGATTGCATCATATACTTGCATTTCATATAAAGTCATGGAGGTATATTGCATATAACCAAAATCACTAGCTATAAACTGTAGGTGCCTTGATTATGTGGATTCATTCCATCCGTAGAAAGGGCAAGGCGCATATTCTTGCTTCTTTACCAAATTCAGGAAACAAACCATCAATCATCATCCATTGCGGAGATTCATATGGATTTCTCAGAAGCCCATTATTTTTCTTCTCATCAGCATGCCATCTCAAGTTCTTGGCATCTTCAACATCATTAAACATCTGCCTTAATCTTGGTATTATAGGAAAATACCATAACACCTTAGCGGGCACCTTGTTCTTCTTGTATCGTGGAGCTTTGCATTCAGGATTAGGATAACTATCTAAAGATGCATTGTCATTACGAAATAAAATACAATTACTAGGGCATGCATATATCTTCTCATAACTCATACCCATAGAGGATAATCTTCTTCACTTCATAGGTACGATCGGGTAGAACGTTGTCATTAGGAAGCATATCCTTTACGAGTGTCAATAAGAGTGTCAATAATTCCATGAAACTCTTATCACTCCATTTGTTACATGCCTTTAAGTTTTACAACCTTAAAGTAGCGGATAATTGAGTAAATGTCTTAAAATCACAGTACAAAGGTTTCTCGAACATTTTTGGAAAATCTCAAACACTTTCCTCAACCTTTTGAGTCATCTCCTCTAATGAATATCCCTCATATTTCTCAAATGATGGTCCACTACTTTCCCTCCTAACATCCTCATTATCATATTTAGACTCTATTTCACCATGACATATCTAATAAGTGTATCTTGTATCAATTCCATACACAAACAAATGATCTCTCAAATCATCAGCATTGACATGCCGAATATAAGCACAGTTCAAACAAGAACAGATTATTCTACTAAAGTCCCAAGTATATTCAACTGCAAACTTGATGAAAAACTCCACTCCTTCATTATATTCTCCAGAAAAACGATTTGCAGACAAAAATTTTCGATCCATAGTTTTTAAATCTAGATATATCCCACAAAAAAATAATTATAACAAATCAATTCAATTATAAGTTTAATAATTCACAAATTGCTAATACTTAGAATTAATCACAAATGTATCATAATATTTTGTGTGTGTGTGTATGTATGTATGTATGTATGTATATATATATATATATATACGAATCAAGAGAACGTGTTTCCAAAAAGATATTAATATTCAAACTGCTCATACTTAGAAAGAGTTCACACACACACACAGAGCAAAATATTGTATAATGGTTCAAATTACAAAATATATACATACTGCGGGATTAAAGCAATAGAAGCACCATATACATCAAAAAGGTTGCTAAAGCCCAAACAGCTAAATAAGAAAAACTCATAACTATAAAACTAAATTCCTGATAGCCTCGTCGAGCCCGACTAATAACTATAACTCTCAAAGTCCACTCATCATGATATGTCATTTGATCCCTCATATCATCACTAAAGATTCTAGCCACAGATACTCTTGGGTAATCGGGGTGGATACTCACAGGTAAGCTATGACGAAACCTCCACTCCTCATCAATCACCATCAACTCTCTCGATATCCTATCATACTCTCTAGCAAACACTTCACCCTCAATAAATCTCGGGTGTGGTGAATCAGTGTGGTGGATAAACTAATGCAAAAAAGTAGATGTAGCCAACGGCCATGGCTCTATCTGAGGTAGGGTCAATAGTAGGTGATGCAATCTGAAATAGAAGGGGTGATAGGATGCGCCACTTGCATATAACTGACCTAGCTCATTGTATAACCATATGATATGAGTCCATAGATCTGCATGTGGCGCTATGCATAGATATGGTGGAGGGTATGTCATCTCACTACATATAAATGAGAACTACTAAATCTTTTATCAAGGTTGTTCTTGAAAGGATCTAAATTACAGAATATGTAAACTGATCTTCAACTACCTAGACAAATCATAAATATATTCTATCAGATCTTAACTAACTATGTAAAGCTAACAACATACTCACATAAGATACTCATCATAAAACTTCTAATCTTAAATTGATTTTTATTTATTTTTCAATTGATATAAATGTGTCATTAAATATTAAGAAAAGATAAATTACCAAACAAATCCTTTCATTTACTCCCACTACATTTGTCAATGAATTAAGTTAAATCAAACTTCCTCTTATTATACTTGACATATTTAAAATAAGGACATAATCTTGAGTTATATGTTTAACAAACTGGCTGAATATCAAACTATCATCAAATTGTTCAAGCTACGCATAGTAAAATCAAGTAGATATTAATAAGATAATATATATAGATTAATTATAATAATATGATATTATTAAAAGTAGATTTGAGAATAATGTATATAATAGTTTGTTATAAGATAACATATTAATTATTATATTTAATATAATAAATACTAAACCTTAACCCTAACCCTAATAAATTATAATAAAAACTAACCCTAAACCTAATAAACCCTAATCCTAAACCTAGCTAGCTATAATTAAACCCTAATAAATCCTATATTATTATTATTATTAAAAATTATTATTATTATACACAATTATTCTTCTCTATTTAATTATTCATTTTTATATTTAGCATAATAAACGCTAAACTGTAACCGTAACCGTAACCCTAATAAATTATAATAAAAACTAACCCTAAATCTAATAAACCCTAATCCTAAACCTAGATAACTATAATTAAACCCTAATAAATTCTATATTATTATTAGACAAAATTATTCCTCTCTATTTAATTATTCACTTTTATATTTAGTATAATAAATGCTAAACCCTAACACTAACCTTAATAAATTATAATAAAAACAAACCCTAATCCTAAACCTAACTAACTATAATTAAACCTTAATAAATCCTATATTATTATTATTATTAAAAATTATTTATTATTATTATTATTATACACAATTATTCCTCTCTATTTAATTATTCACTTTTATATTTAGTATAATAAATGCTAAACCCTAGCCATAACCCTAATAAATTATAATAAAAACTAGCCATAAACCTAATAAAACCTAATCCTAAACCTAGCTAACTATAATTAAACCCTAATAAATCCTATATTATTATTAATATTAAAAATCATTATTATTATCATCATCATCATCATCATCATCATCATCATTGTTATTATTATTATTATTATTATTATTATTATTATTATTATTATTATTATTATTATTATTATTATTATTATTATTATTATGCATAATTATTTCTCTCTATTTAATTATTCAATTTTATATCTTCTTTATTTTCTATGTTTATTTAATCCTCATCTCTAATTGAAATTTTCATTTAATGATGTGCACATGTAAAATTTATTTTCATTTAATTGTATGATATTTCCTAACATCTTATAGTGTCCTATACTTATTAATGAAAATGTATGTATATATATAGTTTTTACGAGTGACATTACTAATAATTTTAAGTATTTTATTTCTCTTCGTAATTAAGCATTCATGCATGTTATATATATATATATATATATATATATGTACGGTCTCGGCTAACACAGTCATGCATATGTTAATATATAACAATACCGACAAATTCAACAACGAACAATAACATTTTTACCAACACATTCAACCATACATTTTTTGACAACAAACTACAATTTTTCAATAACAAACAACGCAGCCTACATCAACATGCATGCGTTTATATATATATATATATATAAGAAGAGAAAAAGCTATACGCAGAAGAACACAACAGAGGAAGAAGGACCAAGTACAAGCAAGGTGCGGAAAAATGGCAGCACATGCAAAGCCAAGAATGGCAAAGGTGTGATGGTGCAAGCGAAAGAGCAGTGCAAGGAAGAGGAGAGTTGGCGGTGTAAAAGAGAACAAGTGGTGGTTTTCCTGAGTTGAGAGGAGCCGGAGTGGTGGTGCACGGTGTGGTGGTGCGAGGGTTTGTAAGAAAATAAGAGTAAGAGAGGGAAGGTGCAGAGAATGAGAGAGTCTACAATTTTTGGCACGAAACAAGAACTGAACGAAATAAAAGGCAAAAGATTAGATTCTAATAACGGTTCTTATAAGAACCATTATTAAAACTTCTCAACCGTTTGACAACTTTTATTATAGAAACCGTTATTAAAGGAGCTTTTAATAACTGTTTTTCATATACCATTATTAAAACTATCATGTATAATTTTAGTGTTGGAGTTTTAATAATGGTTTTGAACTATAACCGTTATACAAATTGTCCCGCACATTAATTTTTATGCGTTTGACAACGGTTTCCTAACCACCATTATTAATGTGCCGTTATTATTTCTTGTTTTCATAGTAGTGCCTATTATAGGGAGTTGAATCCTAAGCAACTAAGTTTTGTCAAAGATCCTATAGAGGAGTTATATAATGGCCCAACTATTGTTAATGACAAAATTATAATTGAATTTGGTTGCTTTATTGCAATAGAGTAGTCGTACACCATGTTGCTACCTTAATTTATGGTTTAATTCTTATCGTTGTGCATGAACTCATAAAACTTTCTATTTCTCTAATAAACATAAGTACTTCTACTAAATATATGTTGTTCAATAATTAAGCAATCTATTCCTGCGTTTCATTTCTATTAAAACTATAACATGTAAGCCTAAAATTGATATTATATATGTTTTGAAAATAGATGCAAAGGAGTATATTCAATGCTCAATTTTTTAATTGCCAATTATTTTTGGCAACAATTTATTTTTGGTAATGAAAAAGCATTGTCAACGATTTATCTTGCTACCAAAGAACGACATAAAGAGTTTTATGAACAACATTTATTTCTCACTAAAAGTTATGGCAATGACTATTTTTTTGTCGCCAAATAACTTTTGCAATGATATTTTTTCGCTACCAAAGAGATATTTTGTATTAGTAAAGAGATTTTACAAAGATATTTTTTAGTTACCGAAGAAATTTTGTAATATTTTTATTATTACTAAAGAGATTTTACAATGATATTTTTGGTTACAAAAAAAATTCGCTACAATACTTTTTCACTATCAAAGAGCTTTAGCAATGATTTTTTTGTAGGTAAAACTTTTTTTAAAATTTAAAAAGGTATATTTTTTTAAATGATATATTTATTATAAACAAAAAACATTGTTACTAAAAATAATTTATTTTTTTATAACATTATAATACACAATGATCTCACAACAACTTATGTCATTACTAAAATTATCTTTCACAATTATTTTTATTTTTTAACGACTTTTATCATTACTAAAATCTTAAATTTTACTAGAGCCATGACAATACTCAAACAAATTTCATTTATGATATTGACATGAAAGAGGGATTTTTTAAATAATTTTTTTAAATAAAATCTCTTACTATTATCAAATTATATTATACAGACATATAATACTATCATATTCGAGAAAATCTGGAAGCCATTCTATTATATCCAAATAAATATTACCTACACAACCCCCCAACAACTACCTAGTATAATTTCCACCTCCGGCAGGGTCTCGTGAATTGCTAATGATAGATAGACTAGTGTTAGTAAAATCATGAAAAAACTGTTTAAGAAATACTTGAGTGTAAAATGAGATATGTGGCATTACTAATAATAAAACTTTTAGTGTATAGGTGAAAATAGCAGTAATACGTATTATGAAGCTAGATAGATCAATAGTATAATAATGATAATATATAAGAATAAATGCGAGGGAAGAAAAATGCATGTGCAGTACTAAGAACCCAAACAACAGGTAACATCAGAGTTAAAGTGCATATAAAAGAACAAACGTTTACGATTATTTTCCAACAGCAAATATTTCACGACTAAATGAATCTTTTACGATTCCGTTGTCGGATTTCATAAAAAAGACGTTCTTTTGTATTTAAATTGCATAAAATATATAATAGATTATACTATGTAATTTGTATCAAACTACTAGCAGTAGGAAGTATAGGTGACAATCGGATCGAAAAGATCGGGTTCGAGTCGGATTATAGAGGATCGGGTCATTTTCGAGTCTGATTATTTGTGGATAATTTTTTTACCGATCGGTTGTGGATCGGGTTGAATCATTTTGAGTTCAGATCATTTTTGGATTGTCTTATTGTTCGAATGAGGTCGGATTCGGATTCGTATTGTTGCAGATCCGGATTGTATAAAGTTGTGTTGGGTTTGGGTTGAGATAATTCGGTTTCGAATTATTGTGGATTAACTTGTCGGGTTGGGTTTAGGGATGTAAATGAGACGGATTTTATCTAAAATTCAATGGATTTTATCTGTTAGATACTTAAACGGATATGGATGATGGAAAAAAATACTCGTCAAGTTCGGGTACAGATACGAGTATGGGATATCTATATCTGTACCCGTATTCATACCTGTTTCTTTATCTATACTCATTTATCAGATATATAATAACCCTTTTACCCTTAATTTTAAAATAAATGTAATATAAATTAAGGTTAAAATTGTCATTTGATTTAACTCTAAATAGGTTTATTCATTGGATAATATCCGTTAATGAGTAAACGAATTATTCGTAAGGTAACAGATATCCAAGGGATACGGATATAGATGTGTTAGTGGATATCCGTTCCGGGTACGGGTATAAATTTGGGTAATGATTTTTTTATCGGGTACGGATACAGGTACGGGCGTACCCGCCTTGAATTAGCTCCTTTTACATTCCTAGCGGGTTAGGTATGAGCCAAACAAGCTTGTATTTAGGTGATTTTGTGTTTGAGTTAATTTAGTGGGTTATGTTTGATTTAATTTGACGACTTAGGTCTTTTTAGATTTTGATGGGCCAGGTTGGATTCGAACCGAACTAATATTGGATCGAATTATTTTAGATTTAGGTCAAATCGAATATTAACCATTAAAATTAATCTAACTCATTAACCTCGTAAGAAAGAATTAACTTTAACTTCATGTAAGCATATTATTAATAATGTATTATTAATTGCTATTTATTTATTATTATGACTTTTTAATGTTGTGTTTTTCGAAAAAAAAATCAGTAAAATTAGAATATCGTCGGTCAATAAGTAAGTTGACAATAAAAGTAAGAAAAATAAGTAAAATTTAAATAATAATATGTTTTTAAAAGCTTTAAATAAATAATAAGACATGTTTATTTTATTTATTTATCATAACTAGTTAATATTGAATTTGATTTTGTTGAGTTGGGTTGGGTTGATAGCGGATCGAGTTGATAGCAGGTTACGAGTTGGGTTCGGGTCAAGTCACTTATATTTGGATTAATATCAAGTCGGGTTAGTTTTGAATCGGGTATGGATTAGGTCGGATTAATGAATTTATCAGATTATATCATATTGGATTTTGTGCATGTCAGATAGGGTCAATTTTTGACAACTCTAATAGAAAATATGGTGTATAGAGCAGTGATAACTTTATAATTTAGTTAAAATTTGCTTTAAATATAACATGAATAGGTATATATCTTTCATGCATACATCCCATAGAAATATGGTGGATACAATGACATTTTTATAAGTTTATTGAATTTTCATGTAAAATAATACACATCTTTGGGATATTATTATATATCTTTCATTATAAGAATACATATCTTATCAAATAAAATACACATCTTATACAAATAAATGCACACGTCTTATATCAACAAATGCAAGTGTTAAGATGTGATTATAAATACACATATTATAGTAGTAACTAAACGTTTTTACATGAAAAATATAGATATTATAGTTATGAATGCATATCTTATAATTGTGAATACGAGTCTTACATCTATGAATGAACATCTTATAGTTGTAAATGTACATCGCATATAGAAATACGTATCATGTAGTTGTAATTAAATGCATATCTAATAAATATACAATACTTTTATTATGGTGGTAAATACATATCTTATATTAATAAATACATATATTGAATATTTATAAGGTAGTAATACACATATCATAAAATATACATAATCTTAGATGCAAATGCACATCTTTTGAAAAAAAAACATATATTTTTATTTGTATAAATATTAGGAAGAAATATACATAGTATAAATATACATATTTTAACATAAAAACTAACATCTTCAACTAATAATTACATATTAAGCTCCTCATCCCTTCCCATAGCTTGGCTCCTCCATCCTCCTTCTGCTTCTTCAATGGAATCCACTCCTCCTCTACCCTCCTAAACATGTTCATGTTGAGAAAAAAAAATCGAAAAGTGATATCTTCTCCAAGCCGATTCATGCCTAAAGATATGGATGTGGAGCATCATGGGAATTTGTCCACTTGAAATGAGAATATGTTGAATCCGAATGAAATTGATTATGAATTTAAGACCTTGTAGATGAAATTTAGCTATCGTGATGCCTTTATAGGGCGATTCACGAAAATTAAATACCATGTTGAAGACAAAGAAGAATGGAAGGATTTCAATTCATCTTTTGATGAAGACTGTACGGATGGCGTTCCATTCCATAATTCAAAATGGCCTAAGATTTTCATCACTGAAGAAGAAAAGTGTGCCTTGAGGAGGCCATTTTGGCATTGCTTGATTGTTGAATTACTTGGACGCAATATCCATTATAAAACCTTGTCTTATAAGCTTCAATCGCTTTGGTTGATGGAAGGAAATTTTAAATTAACTGAGTTAGGGAGGGGCTTCTTCCTGGTGAAATTTCAAAAGATAAATGACTATTGTTTTGCTTTGAGTGGGGGGTCCATGGCTCATTGACTAGTTGTAATACCACCAAATTTATGAATTGAAAAAGATTTGGTTTAAAAAGCTAATTGGAGAAGTTAAAACACTAAATCGTGGGGTGTTATCGTCACACTTGGTACAAGTCCCCTTTTTTTTTATGCTATTCTATTACCAAGTGCTAAGGCTAATGCATTGTTGCACTTGAATTAATAACACAATTATAAATTAGAGTAGCAAGAGAGTTAAATAAATTTAACATCATTTCAAATAGAACCAACGGTCAGTGGTTACAAAATGTTAGTAAAAGGAAGTACATAAAGGCGTTAAGAATACAAAGTCTTCCAGATAAAAAGATACTAGGCAAAACACTGGATAATCCTACACTCTCAACCCAATATCAGCCTTCAACTGACATTGTAAGTTAACTTGCAAAGGCCAGTACCTATTAAATAAGTAAGAACCCATGAAAATGAACCCTTTCGTACAATGGTTCTAAGTAGCTCACTATATAAAACTAATATGAAAGGTCCGCTTGAGACACATAATAGGCATCACAATACATGAATATTTAATTATAAATAAATTAATTGAAATATGATAATTATTCATATAACCACATAACATCAATGCCATACACTACTAATGATTGTTCATCTGAAATAAAATAAAACTTACTAATGGAACATTCAAGAGATGCATTCTACAGTATAATTAGAAAACAACATTATTCTCAAGTCACAACCATGGAATGTAATTCCATTTGGTCTAAAAAATGTCCCTTCTTAAATTCAAAAAATCATGAATGATATTTTTAATCCTTATACAAATTTTTATATTGTTTATATAGACGATGTATTAGTCTATTCAAATAGTTTGGATCAGCATTTTAGACATCTTAGGATCTTCCTGAATGTCACAAAACGAAATAGGTTAGTTGTGTCTAGGCCCAAGATATCCTTAGCCCAAACTAGGATCAGATTCTTAGGACATTATATCGAGTCTGGTACTATTTTTCCAATAGAAATATCCATAGAATTTGCGTCTAGGTTTCCAGACCAAATTTTAGACAAAACTCAGCTTCAAAGGTTTTTGGGTAGTTTGAACTATGTCCTAGATTTCTGTCCAAACTTAAACCAAATTGCAAAGCCCTTACATGATCGCCTAAAAAAGAGCCCAAAACCTTAGACTCAGGCACATACCAACATCATTAAATGGATCAAGGCCTAAGTCTAGTCCATTCTATGTCTGAACTGGCCAACCCAAACTTATTTAAAATAGTAGAAACCAATGCCTCCAAAATAGGATATGGTGGTATCCTTAAACAGGCCCAAGTCCATTTGTACAAACAGTATTTTGCCCAAACCAAACAAGCCCAATCCAAATCTAAAACAGTGATCCAATGTACCTCTAGACACTGGACCCAGACCCAACAAAACTACTTGACAGTAAAGAAAGAAATATTGTCCATCATCCAATCCATTAACAAATTTCAGTCCGATCTCCTTAACCAAAAATTCCTGTTAAGAATCGACTGTAAATCGGCAAAAGAGATCCTCAAAAAAGACATAAAAAATATAGCCTCCAAATAGATATTTGCAAGATGACAGACTCTCCTTTCTGCCTTTGACTTCAAAATAGAATATATAAGGGGAGAATCAAAATCGTTGCCTGATCTTCTCACTCGAGAATTTCTATAAGAAAACTCTCTGAATGGCTCCAAAGAAAGAGGGCAAGAAGAAGATTCAAGAAATCCTTACTACAAAACCCATTCGCTCATGGTACGAAGAAACGATTCAAGATGAAGCATCAACTTCATCCCACTAAACTAAAGAAACCAAACCAAAAGTTCAAAAATGGGTTGAATCACTCGCCCATCCTCCAGAAATCATTAAAGCACTTTAAGAAGTGGCACAAACCATCCAGTATTCCCAACTTGGACACTCAGGTATGACTCCAAACACTGTTTTAAAAATCAAAGGAGGATCTTCATCTCCCAAAACTCTTTCACAAATTTTTTTTTTCAAAATATCGACTTTGAGAAAATCAATTTCAAAATTAGAAGAAATAATTCTGAAACCAAAAGAATTTCAGAAGAAGTTTGAATATTTTATAAAACCCCATTTTCGAATAATTTCAAACCTTAAAGATAGATTCTACAATCCAGATCCCTTCATTGCATTAACAAAGTTGTTTTCTTGATGGTTTTTCAAACCTTGTGATGTGATAAAATCCCAAGAGTATTATTTGTCAATCCTTGAGTACACAGGCTCAGCTTCATTCAAAAGATTTACCTTACCCTAAATCTAAAATGAAGCCGCTTACTCAACCTTTAAAATTCACAGGGTTATCCTTCCCACAGATTGGGAAAAAAAGCCTCGAACTACCTCTATAGCTTCCTGATTCGTACAAAAATACCCCCAAGCACAAATTTAGCCTTTAACTACTGGGACTGCCAACAGGCCTGGTGGAATACCTTCTTCACTGAAAATTCTAGGAAATCTCACTCCTAGTTAATTTTCTTTCAAAACTTCAACCAAACTGAAGTCCCTTTTTGGTTCATTCGATGGTGGAAGGACTTCGGCGTCATCCTAGAAATACTTCCTACCCAAGTATCAAAACCACTTGATACTTTCAAATCCCTTTTCAAACCATCACAAAAGGATAGGTTTTTGCCCCCTATCTTCCATTTTTGCTCCAAACTCTTCTGTCCCCAGGTTTTGCTTGGATCACAGAAATTTATGAAGTTGAAGGAGTACCTACCTTGGTGCAGCGATTCAAAGTCAAATGATGGAATAAATACTAGACATTTGACAAGGTATCTGATCAAGCCATGTAGAGGTGCTTCAGAGCACATCAAAGGACTTCACTAGCAAATCAAATCTAGGCCAGTTCATCACAAACCAAATTCCTGGCCCAGAAATAGATCAGTCACCGCATCCAAGCTCGTAGCGGCCAAATCTGAGGAGGAATACTTGACAATTTTAAGTCAAGTATTATCCGAAAATAAAAAGAAGACGTCATCATCTTCTTCGTCTGCACCAACTTCGGATTATGCAGATGTAAACGAGGACGACTGTTATGGAATACTCCCTAGTATTTAGTAGCAGTATTCTACAAACAGCGTACCCAACAGTACGTATCAAATGACAAATCGAGATGGCAGACAAAAGGAATATTCTGACAGCACAAATGAACGTGTCAAAGGTAAAAGTAGAGGGTAAAAGTAGAGGTAAAAGTAACCGAAAAGCAAAAAGAGAAAAGACAAAGGAATCTGCGACAAAAGTACGATGCGCGGATAACTTTTGACTTTCTTAGGTTACTTTTACTTTTTTACTTTTACTATTCATATACTTTACCTTTCCTTGTATACTTTTTACTGTATACCTTAAACTGTTTACTTTCGGTGGATTATTTCCGATACATTTTTCAAAAATTGTTATAGTTAGGCCCCTTTCTTCCATAAAAGGGGACGTAAGCTTCATTTGCGAGGGGTTGGAAAATTTAGAGAGAAAACCTCTCTTAGGAAATACACCAATCACCTATCCTTATATCCTCAAACTTCAAATTCAAATAAAACTTCTATCTTTTATCTAGCCCTTTCCTCTCTTTCTTTTATTCATTTAAATATCTGTTTCTTTTTATTATCTATTAATGCTTCAAACTTATATATATATATATATATACATACCTTCTTTATTATTATTTTTTTAAAAGTAACGTTATTGTTTTTTTTCCCTATGACAATTCTTGTGGTCACATGTGAAATGTGGATGTGACAACAATTGACATCGACAGGGACATTAATTCTTTCGAGTTTCGACAGGTCTGGACTTAGGACTCAGCTCCTTTTTAGCTAGGCGTATGAACAAAGAGAAAGAGGAAAGGGAAGGAGGACATGTGATGCAGCGGTCAAGTGTCATCTCCCGTCTTAAAATTTTTCCGAAAACGTTTCATTCTCTAAAAATATTTTAGAATTAAAATTTATATTAAAATTATTTAATTAATATTTTTATTAAAAAATATTATTAATAATTAAAATTAATTAATATAAATAATAATTTTAGAAATTTTTATTTTTTTCTTAAAATTTAGTAGATTTGATCTATTTTAAAAATATATACATAATATATATATATATATATTTCCTGCCATTTCGTTTTATAACTTTTTATTCCACGTTTTTTTTTCTGTCCTTGTTTCCATCCTCGTCTCTCTGCAACGCTGACGAGGACTGAGGGTTGCAAGCATGGTGAACACAATCAAAGCATACATGTCCGTCCTACAAAAGATAATGAAGCTATCAAGTTTTCAACCCTAAACACCAGAGATATCGCAAGACAAGACCATGAACTGGTGGGTCCCGACTAAAGCTCCCTCCCCACAAAAACCCGCTCTCCTTCTAATCCATGGCTTTCTGATAACAGACTCATTGGTTGGCCATTCCAAATCCTGTCGCTGAGGAAAAACTACTCTGTTTATGTCCCTAACCTTATCTTCTTTGGCGGATCCACCATGGCGAGCTCAGAAAAGGTCATCGAGGTTCCAAGCGGAGTGTTTGGCGACAGGATTGAGGAAGCTTGGGTTTGAAAAGTGTCTGGTTGTTGGGCTTAGTTAGGGTGGGATCATCGATTTTCAACTGGCCGAGCACCACCCCGAACTAGTGGCTGGCATGGTGGGGGACTGGTACGATTCTGGCATTGACCAAGTCTAATAGTGAGAGGTCCTTGAAGGGGATTGATTTTGAGAGGTGGTGCGATTTCCTACTTCCTGATTCTATCGAGGGTGTGAAATGTTGCTTGAAATAGGTGGTCATACGTTGCCTTGGCTTCTAAAGATCTTCTTCAAGGATTGAGGAAGCTTGGGTTTGAAAAGTGTCTGGTTGTTGGGCTCAATTACGGTGGGATCATCGGTTTTCAATTGGCTAAGCACCACCCCGAACTAGCGGTTGGCATGGTGGGGGACTGGTACGATTCTGGCATTGACCGAGTCTATTAGTGAGAGGTCCTTGAAGGGGATTGATTTTGAGAGGTGGTGCGATTTCCTACTTCGTGATTCTGTTGAGGATGTGAAAACGCTGCTTGAAATAAGTGGCCATACGTTGCCTTGGCTTCCAAAGTTCTTTTCCAAGGATTGTTTTGAGGTATATGACAGCTATGATAATTTTTTTTGCTTTCTCTTTTACCTATTCTCTATCGAATCGTAATTGCGGAATCGTGGACAAATCATTTGTCGATGCGCCTTTTTTTCATTTTAAAATAATTTTTGATCTGACCGGTCTTCAATTTTAGAGTATCCACGAAATTCTATGATATTGACTTGTGTGGTCATAAAAGTTACATTTAAGTACTTGTTTGGTACGGATTAATAAAGATGGAAAAATTATTCCCGTATTTTTTATATTTTGTGTAATTTATTTAAAATTAAATATTTTTTATTATAATAAATACTTATTTTAAATTTTAATTTAATATAAAATGGATATTTTATTAAAAATATATTTATTATTTTAAATACCTATTTTAAATTTTAATTTAATATAAAATGGATATTTTATTAAAAATATATTTATTATTTTAAATATTTAATATAAAAGATATAAAATAGATGAATAATTTTTCCGTTATCAAATAAGTCCTAAATAGAATTTTTTTTGGATCAAATAAATATTAAATTAATTTTATAATTAAACAGTTAAGTCAAAAAAGCCATGCGAATCCAGTTTTTAATGCGTTAAGTGTGAAAAGCTCGCGAGCGGACTTATTTGTCAACCGCCTTATGGAGCATTACTTCAATGAATTTATGATGTGGCAGGCCGTGTTTCAGAATAGAAAAGAGAAAGCTGAACTCTTGCGTGCATCGGTAATGAAAGACAAGGACGTTACTTCCCGTAGTTTCCCTCAGGTGTGTCCTACTGACCCTGTACTGTCGATTTTCTCCGGCGGTGGCTCACTTCCATTATCGATGATCTTTTATAAAGAGTTCTTTCGGCTAAACGTTGCTATCTACTGGCTGTAGAGGATACACTTTTTGTGGGGAGAAGGAGACAAAATTTTCACTATGGAAGATGCGTATGGCTTGAACAAGTGCGCACTTAATTACAACAGGATCCTATCCTAATTCACTTTTAATTGGAGTATTTATTACTATTACTATCATCATATTATAACTATTTTTTATCAATATTAGATAAATTGATTAATATAATTTTAAATTTAAATAAAATATATAACATAGTCCTGAGTATTTAATAATATACCACGTAATATTGAGGTACTGAACTTAAGAAATTAAGTACCATATAACTTTCTTTAAAAAATACCCATTAACTTTATGTTAGACCTCAAAAAGTATTTAAAAAAATTATTCTATAAAATAATCATTTTTACCCTAATAAAATTCAGTTTTTGGTCCGTTTTTCATATCATTTTTCTGGTTTTCCTCCTAATCAATTAACTGTTGTTTTCTATTCTATGCTTTCGTTCCTTTTATTGTCATTTAATTTATTTATTTTTTCCAAAATTTAAGAAAATTATTGATTTATTCGTCCCGGCCCCGGCTCCTTTTCTTTCTCCCTCACAATATAAACTAATTAACAAATAAAAAGAAACGGACTTTTTTATATAAAAAAAAATCATATATGTAGTCTACTCTTTTTGTTACAGTAATCAAATCTAACTACGACAAACAAAATTGAAACCTAGTAGATGAAACAGGGTTTGAAACAAAACAAAAGTTCATCAATTCTTGAAGCCAGGGTAGGTCACTTGTCTCCTATTGAAAGGCCTTTCGCCTTCAACAAATGCCTGAAGGAGTTGTTGCTAGCCTCTTCATAGTCGGAGTTAGCTGCTCTGGCATTTTTTTTTCTAATTAATTTCTCATTCAACGGTGTAGAAGAATGACGTGCTATACTTTGCTTGGATAAATATTAATTATACTAAAATGTAGATGTGGCAATCAGGTTGGGTGGGTCGGGTTCGAGTCGGGTCATAGCATGTTAGATCATTATTGGGTTGAGTCATTTCGGATCATTTCCCTCTTACGGGTCGGTTGTAGGTCGGGTCGGGTTATTTTGGGTTCAAGTCATTTCGGGTCATTGCTTTATTTGGGTTGGGTCAATTTCGGTTCCGGATCATTTCGAATTAATTTGTTAGGTCAAATCGGATTCGGATTAAGCAAATTTGGGTTTGGGTCATTTCGAATTAACTTGATTGGTAGGGTCAGATTGGTTTCAGATCATTCTCTGGTTCACATGACTAGGTAACTTCAGCTCGTTCGGGTCATTTCATGTAATATGATGGGTTGGTTCCGTTGGGTCTGAGTTGTTTCGGATTAACTTGATAGAGCGGGTCATTTCATGTAATTTGACGGGTTAGATTTGAGTAGTTACGGATTCACTTGATGGGTCGGATCGGATAGAGTTTTGACAGGTTGAGTCAAATTCGGGTCCAAGTAATTATCATTTATTATATTGTAAATATTACAGACAATCATCATATTACTATTGCAGATAAATGAATTAAGAATATTATATGCGCTTTATTTTCACAAGTAAATAGTAAAGATATTTACAAATTTTAATAATAAAAAATATTGCATGATTGAATCTAACAAAGATATTTATCATTTATTCTGATTTATTTGATTATTTTAAAAAGATAATTTTATAAAATAAAGGTGATCATAACATGACTATACAATGTATTATTATTTATTACATTGTAAATATGAGAGACAATCATAAGATTACTAGTACAAATAAATAAAATAAGAATATTATACGTGCTTTATTTTTACAAGTAAATAATAAATATATTTATAAGTTTTAACAATATTATATTTGATTACTTAAAATATTTATAAATTTTACAAGTAAAAATATTAGATATTTATCATATATTATTTTTATTTGATTACTTAAAAAAAGATAATTTTATAAAATAAAGATGAGCATAAGCATGACTATACAATGTATAGTTATCATTTATTACATTATAAATATTAGAGACAATCATAAGATTACCAGTACAGATAAATAAAATAAGAATATTATATGTGTTTTATTCTTACAAGTAAATAATAAAGATACTTATAAGTTTTAAAAATATTATATTTGATTACTTAAAATATTTATAAATTTTACAAGTAAAAATATTAGATATTTATTATATATTATATTTATTTGAGTACGTAAAATATTTGATTACTTAAGAAAAGATAAATTTATAAAATTAACGTGATTATAAATATAACTATACAGTGTATAATTATCATTTATTATATTATAAATATTAGAGACAATCATAAGATTACTAGTATAGATAAATAAAATAAGAATATTATACGCGCTTTATTTTTACAAGTAAATAATAAAGATTTTTTACTCGGTTATGTTCGGATTTATCGGATTCGTCCGATTAAGCTATTTTGGATAAATTGATTATATAATATACTTTGAAATGTACTTAATTTTATGTTGGTATTGTTAAATTGGGAAAATAGTATTGAAATATATGAGAATTGGATTATAAGGTTAAAACTCTTGCGGATTTAAATTGGATTGTATAATTGAGTTATTTTATTAAATTGATTATACAATATGTTTTATAATATGTCTAATTTCAATTTTGAACCGTCAATTTAAATATTTGAATAAGATTTGACTGTATTTGCAGTTCGAGCTCAAAAATCCTAATTATGTTACATTAGGTAATTCCTTAATAGTTTTTAATCAATTGAGTATACAATATGTTTTAGAATATGTCTAATTTTTATTTTGAATCGTCAATTTAAATATTTGAATAAGATTTGACCGGATTTGCAGTTCAGGCTCAAAAACCCTAATTATATTAAATTGGATAATTCCTTAATAGTTTTTAATCAATTGAGTATACGATATATTTTAGAATATGTCTAATTTTAATTTCGAACAGTTAATTTAAATATTTGAATAATATTTGATCAGATTTATTTTTCATGCTCAAAAACCCTAATTATGTTAAATTGGGTAATTCCTTAATAGTTTATAATCAATTGAGTATATCATATGTTTTATGATATGTCTAATTTTAATTTTAATCTGTTAATTTAAATATTTGAACAAGATTTGACTGTATTTGCTATTTGGGTTCAAAAATCCTAATTATGTTAAATTGGGTAATTCCTTAATAGTTTTTAATTAGCTGAGTATACAATATATTTTATAACATGTCTAATTTCTTTATGAAACACTGTATTTTACATCAAATCCTATGAATTTTCTCTTTAATTTCACTTTGTTTAATGAAGCATTATACTTTATGTCAAAAACACATCGTCTAATCAATATCAACTCAAGTTTATTTTCCCCCCTCCACCTTTATTCTCCTTGTCAATGTCTACACCAACATATCTTGAAGTCTGAACAAACATTGATCGCGTCTGAACAAAAAGAAGAAAAAAAAGAAAGAAAAGAAGATATGTAGCAATAACTACGAAAGTATGTGGGAATTTTGATGCAAGAGGTTGGGTGACAAATCAATCTTGAAGTCAGGGCATGTCACCTGTCTCCTATTGAAAGACCTTTTGCCTTTAACAAATGCCTGAAGGAGTTGTTGCTAGCCTCTTCATAGTCAGAGTTAGCTGCTCCAGCATTTTTTTCTAATTAGTTTCTCATACAATGGTGTAGAAGAACGGCGCGCTATACTTTGCTTGGGTAAATATTAATTATACTAAAATGTAGAGTTGGCAATCGGGTTGGGTGGGTCAGTTCGAGTCGGGTCATAGCGGGTCAGATCATTATCTGGTCGGATCATTTCTGATCATTGCTTTATTTGGGTCGGGTCGGTTCCGGTTCCAGGTCATTTTGAATTAATTTGTCGAGTTGGATTTGAATAGTTATGGATTAACTTAATTGGTCGGGTCGGATAGAGTTTTGACGGGTTGAGTCAAATTCGGGTTCAGATAATTATCATTTATTATATTGTAAATATTAGAGACAGTCATACGATTACTATTACAGATAAACGAATTAAGAATATTAGATGTGCTTTATTTTCACAAGTAAATAGTAAAGATATTTATAAATTTTAATAATAAAAAACATTGCATGATTGAATCTAACAAATATATATATAATTTATTCTAATTTATTTGATTACTTAAAATATTTAATTACTTAAAAAGATAATTTTATAAAATAAAGGTGATCATAACATGACTATACAATGTATAATTATTATTTATTACATTGTAAATATTAGAGACAATCATAAGATTACTAGTACAGATAAATAAAATAAGAATATTATATGAGCTTTATTTTTACAATTAAATAAAGATTTTTTACTCGGTTATGTTCGAATTTATTGGATTCGTCCGATTAAGCTATTTTGGATAAATTGATTATGTAATATACTTTGAAATGTACTTAATTTTATGTTGGTATTGTTAAATTGGGAAAATAGTATTGAAATATATCATAATTGGATTATAAGGTCAAAACTCTTACGGATTTAAATTGGATTATATAATTGAGTTGTTTTATTAAATTGATTATACAATATGTTTTAAAATATGTCTAATTTTAATTTTGAACCGTCAATTTAAATATTTGAATAAGATTTGACTGGATTTATAGTTCGGGCTCAAAAACCCTAATTATATTACATTGGGTAATTCCGTAATAGTTTTTAATCAATTGAGTATACAATATGTTTTAGAATATGTCTAATTTTTATTTTGAACCGTTAATTTAAATATTTGAATAAGATTTGACCGGATTTGCAGTTTAGGCTCAAAAACCTTAATTATGTTAAATTAGATAATTTCTTAATAGTTTTTAATCAATTGAGTATACGACATGTTTTAGAATATGTCTAATTTTAATTTCGAACCATTAATTTAAATATTTGAATAATATTTGATTGGATTAATTGTTCGGGCTAAAAAATCCTAAGTATGTTAAATTGGATAATTCCTTAATTTTTTTTAATCAATTGAGTATATAATATGTTTTATAATATGTCTAATTTCAATTTTAAACTATTAATTTATATATTTGAATAAGATTTGACCAGATTTGCTATTGAGGCTCAAAATTTCTGATTATGTTAAATTGGATAATTTTTTAATGGTTTTTAATCAGTTGAGTATATAATATATTTTAGAATATGTCTAATTTACTTATGAAACACTTTATTTTACATCAAATCGTATGAATTTTCCCTTTAATTTCACTTTGTTTGATGAAGCATTATACTTTATGTCAAAAACACATTGTCCAATCAATATCAGCTCAAGTTTATTTTTGTGGCGCTCCTCCTTTATTCTCCTCGTCAACGTCTACACCAACATATCTTGAAGTATGAACAAACATTGTTCGCGTCTGAACAAAAAAAATGTAGTAATAACTACGAAAGTACGTGTGAATTGTGATGCAGGAGGTTGGGTGACAAATCGATCTTGAAGTTGGGGCAGGTCACCTGTCTCCTATTGAAAGGCCTTTCGCCTTCAACAAGTGCCTGAAGGAGTTGTTGCTAACCTCTTCGTAGTCGGAGTTAGCTACTCCAGCATATTTGATTAATAATTTCTCATACAACGGTGTAGAAGAACGGCGCGCTATACTTTCTTGGGTAAATATTAATTATGCTAAAATGTTACGATACACATTAACATTTTAACGTGCAGTGGGCTGGTGTAAATATCATGCTCCATCCCATGCCTCCTTCCATAGTACAAGAGGAAGTACATACAAGGATCCAGTGTTGATAAGGTCACTGGGATCTTCTTTGCAGTTCGGTGCATTAAATAGGGTTTTGTTATATAGAAAATAAAGTTTTACTCAGTGTTAAATAATTTCTGAAATTAACCTTCGGATCAGTAAATTTGTACGGTGTAAATGATTTTGTATCGGTAAAATTTGTCGAATATCGACCTTCCCATAGACTAAATATGCCGATGCTTGCGTAACACCATGATTAAACATGCCAAAACCGACCATTCTCATCGGCCAAATATGCCGACGCCGCCCAACCCCATCGACCAAACATGCCGAGGCCTGCCCAACCCCATCGATTATACATGCTTAGGCCGGCCATGCCACTGGCCAAACATGCCGAACTGGATCAACAATTTAATTTCGTCTGTTTTTAATTTAAATGGGTGATGCATGACAACTAATAGCTTAATCATTCCTTCTGTTGTTGTATTACAACACAATCACCACATCCAGCAAAAAGTACATGTCAACGAAATACGGGCAGGATTAATGCTTATCAAGTTACGATGAAGGGCAAGAGAAAGATAAACTCATTCTTATATTTTATCGTACTTAACCAAACCGCAACCCATACATCTTCAATATACAAGGGAGCATTTTCTTAGGTTTGTATGTTTACGGTGTTTACTATTAGAACACCAGTCCCAATACCACCTCATAACACTTTGACGTTTGTCCATTTTGCATTCTCTCGAACCATTGACGGAGCTACAAATCTTAAATTTAGGACGTCCTTGCTTAACATCGGCCAAATTCAATTAATAATATCGTAAAATGAATAATTTATCTTAATAGGTTTTAGACATTCTAATATATTTTTATTTATTTCAATAGAAATTTGTATCTTTGATTTACTGTAAAAAGTATATGCTAGTGGTTGATTCGATCATCAACCACCGACATGAAAATCAACGATTTCTTTTGTGTGATCTAACTAGTCGAGGCCGGCCATTTCTATCGGCCAAAACATGCTGAAGCCTACCCAACTCTATTGACCAAACATACCGAGGCCGACCATTTCTATTTGTCAAACATGCTGATCTTATTTTAATTTTATTAACTAATTTAAGTTATTTGTAAATAAAAATAATTTCAATCAATATCTATTATAAATATATCTAAAATATATAAATTATATATACTAATGAATCTTTTTAAATCAATAATATATGATTCATTGTTAAGAAAATATTTTTTTGTCAGAAGTAGGCATTATTTTAGTATTTCAAATCTTTTCGAATTAAATTTGTACTGTGTCACTCAGAGTAAATTGTGTAGTATTATTATTTGGAAAATAAATTTTTACTCGATGGAAAACATATGCATGGAGATATGGACAAAATGTGATTTGCATTGAGTAAAGATTTGTTTTCCAAATAACCAAAGCTGTATAGTATCCTCTAAGCGAAACAATACAAATTTGAATCGAAAAGATTTGAAATACTAAAATAATGCCTACGATGACCTATACTTCTGACAAAAAAATATTGGCTTGGAAATGAATCATATATTATTGATTTGAAAAGATTCATTAGTATATACAATTTATATATTTTAGATATATTTATAATAGATATTGATTTAAATTATTTTTGTTTACAAATAACTTAAATTAGTTAAGAAAATTAAAATAGGGTAGGCACCCATTTAAATTAAAATGGATGAAATCAAATGTAGTTGGATTAAAGGCTCTGAGAATTTTTTTTCCGTGGTGATTCGGCATGTTTGGTCAATGGAAGTGGGGTCATGGGATATTACTATATATAAAACAATTTTATTTATGTTGGTGGGGATAAAATTTTTGGTGGCTTCGGCAATATTGATCGATGAGTTATGGTCAGCTTTGGTAAGATTGATCGATGGGATATGGCTGGCTTCTGTACATAGAATCAATTTACTATTGCAAATCTTTTTGAATCAAATTATTGCAAATAATATGTAGTTCTGGTAAAAGTAGGGAGCAAATATTTTTTTATTAGCAGCGTAGGCATGTGTATAATTATTGTAGTTTCTGTTCGAATCCTTATATATAAACGAATGACTTATCATATATATTCTTCAACACATTATTTCTATTCTATAGAGTAGGAATTATTTGTTGAATGTTGAGATAAAATTTGACAATATTTGTTAAATACTCAAAATAAATAATGAATTTGGAAGTTCTTCAAACTACAAAGAGTTTGAAACTTCGACAAGGTACGATGAGTTCGGAAGTTCGATAACTACGAAGACGGGATCACAACCCTATCGTACTATGATGATGGATTTACAATATTGATAAGCTATAGATACGCAGAAAATATACAAGTGGATTCTCCCAATATAAATTACAACTTAGACGAAGAGGTAAATTTTTTTTTAGTATTGTATATTGTGGCAAAAAATTTAGTTTGATGAAATTAATAGTTTTTTTATTATATTATTATGGTAAACTCTTTTTTTCAGGATATGGAGAATACACATTTTATGACTCAAAATTATCAGAGATTTTTTTATAACAGATCAAATATTTTCAGATAGAGATGAACTTGTGACATGGGTTAAAAAAATGGGTAGAACTCATAAGATGATTTTAATTATCAAAGGTTCTAGAAAGGAAATGATATAGGGGCGGGTAGAGTCTCGATAAGATGTGAACGAAGTGGAATATATGTTCGTACTAGACCAACAAATACCGAAGGTACATGTAATACATGTTCTAAAAAAATGATTGTCCTTTTTTTATTATTGGTGTTGAAAATAATAATAGTGGATGAAAAGTGGTAGTTAGGAACGAGACACACAACCACAAGTTGGCAAATTATGACCAAGGACATGATGTTCTTGGTAAGTTGACAGAAAATGAAGTTCAATTTGTTGATGAATTTATCACAGCTAATGTAAAGTCACGACAAATTATACCGCTTCTTGAAAAACAATTTGAAGGAAATGTAAGTATGAGAAGACATATTTATAATGCTCGATAGAAGCTTAGGTCCGAAGAAATGGACGGTCAAACAATGTTACAGCATGTTATGAGCATGCTGGTTGAGAATCATTATTTTCAGTGGCATCGAAGTGAGCCGCAATTAAACGTAATAAGTGAACATCTATTCACAGATCCCGTATTTGTTAATATTTTACGTGTATTTCCTTTTGTTTTGCAAATGGATTGCACGTATAAGACGAATAGATATTGCATGCCCTTACTTGAAGTTATTGGACTAACACCAACACAATTGAATTTCAACGTTACATGTGCATACATGTCATCTAAGAAGGAGGAAAATTATTTTTGGGTATGTGAGAGATTGAAGACCTTAATGGATCTATGTATGCTTCTAACCACCATTATTACCAACCAAGAACTTGTTCTTATTTTAGTTGTGGAACGTATTTTTCTTATTTCAAAACATTTATTATGTAGGTTTTATGTGAATAAGAATGTGGAGGAAAGGTGTAAAAAAGTCTCTGACCGTTCATCGTTCGCATGTGGTTTTATTTCACGATGGAAAATTTTGATAGATGCTATGGAGGAACAAACATACGAGGAATGACTATTGTCTTTGGAGCAATATTACAGAAGTATACCAAGCCTAATTTTATATCTAAAGATGAATTGACTACAACCATATAAATATAAAGTCGTTGCTGCATTTTTTGGTGACGTGTTTCATATCCATCGGATTACAACGAATAGGTATGATTTATATTTTATCCTCTAGTATAGCTGCTTTAACTTCTTTTATGTTGATAAAGTCATATACTGATTTTATTTTAATGAACAGGCGTGAAGGTGCTCATGGATCTTTGAAGAGATTTCTAGAGACATCACGGGGCAACTTCAATACAGTGCACAAACAAATGCACGTGTTCTTGAAATTACAACATGATGAGATAAAAGCATTACTGGAGATGTCTCGATTCAATACTTTTCATTTTACTACAAGTGCCCTTTATGCCAATTTGAGGGGTCATGTTGCTTTATATGCAATGGAGTTGGTGAACAAAGAGTATTAGAGACTTGATTATATAGGTGCGGATGATGATTTATGCGGATGTTACATGCGTCGTACACACGGGACGCATGAGATTAATACATACATTCATAACTATATGTCAATCTCCCTGTCGGCTATTCGTCCGTTTTGGAAGAAACTCGACATAGATGAGTCAATTAGTCCACCGACACCCCATGAACCATTAGAGGTTGCATCTCATTTACTCCATATTTCCATGAAATCTATTATGAGCCAGCCACCAGAAATACAAAATCAGTTTACAAGAGAGATATTTAATATTGCAGTTCTCCAGAGAAAACCTCTCCACGAGCCACTGGTAAGGCAACATAGGGGTCGCCCAAGGAACTCCACTAGAAGGGAACAATCTAGTTGGGAGTATACCGAACAACAATTTTATAGTCATCCCAGATCAACTCAACGTTGGGGTCCGAGTCAAGGATGACAATTGGCATTTATGTCATCAAGCCAATTTCAATTTCCATATGTGACTTAGATGAATCGACATATAGTTCTTTATATTAGTAGCTGGTGTAATGTGTTAGGAGATGAGAATTATGGTTTTAGAACATTGAATTTTATTATACTAGGAGATGAAGAACGGTGGGGTTCAGATTCGTACCGACTTATATCATGAGATATTGGCGAGATGACAGTTGTACAAGAATGTGTTCGTATATGACACCGTTGATCAAGTTCTTAATATTGTTGCCCACTGGGAAGGGCCAAATCCGATGACACACTGGATGGAAATGCCTGATATTGGTCATGTTATTGCAACCTGTTACTGTGTGTTGTTCTCATATTACTCATTGAATGCATGCAGTTCATTCCTAACTTTGGTGGCACAACACAGAATTCATGGTCCTGAAAATGAAGTCACTATATATTTCTTGTAAGACATGAGTCACTATATATTGGTGAGCACTAAATTTTATGAAGATTTTTTCCATTTCAATATTATATGAATGGCTAACATAATATTTTTTTTTCTTTGACAGGTATATCTTTTAGAAAATTTTCCACTCTCACCAGTACATGCAAATTAGAATAGATAACCGTGATAGCAGCGTTTCAACATGGAATACCCAATATTCTTCAAGATTCTAACAATGACATGCATTTGTACATGATGACACACAATACCCTCATCCTCTATCTTCAGACTCAACTTTAATGTATAATTGTTGTAATTTTTTCTTTGTTTATTTGTGTTTACATCATTTGAAACATGTACGTAATAAATTTAATAAATATATCTTAATTTCTAAATACGTAGTAGATGACAATCAGGAGTCGAACCCACAGGGAATGGTATCTGCAATAACATAGATTTCTATCACTAAGATCTAAAATATGGATATATATAATAAAACACCTTACTCGCTAATTAATGAATAAGGATAGGAAGATATTGATTATGGAATTATAATATCAAATAATCATGGAGAAAAAACATATTCTAAATGATTTAACGTTGACCTTTAGAAACTTTAGAAAAATATTAAGGAAAAGTTTGCGCGAACGGTTATAGAATTTAAGAAAAACACAGTTCGTGTTGGGAAATACGATACCTCTATGTTTTTTCTTAAATTCTATACCAAATGCTGAATTTTGAAAACTGAGATTCTGTGCGCTAACAGAATAAGATGGGCTGTGTTTATGAAACACAGGGGTACCGTGTTTCTTATTCCTTCATTATCTCTGTATGAAATTTCAACACAAATAGGAAAATAACATATAAATCTCATATATCAATGGTAAAATAAAAACAACACCTGGCATTAGTTCTAACAAATATATTTTTGTCAGAGTACATAACAATAAGGTAATACATCAAGGTCATTACAAATGGCCACACCCAGGTGGAGTAACTCCGAAATCACACACAAGGGTTTCGATACATGTAACTAACTACTCATAATTTAAAGCTGGTTCTCCCCTCCAATACTATCGACGGATAGTTTTACGTGCTTCGTTCAGACGTTTTTTAGTTGGAATTTGATGATCATCCTTTGCATGTTCTACCAAATATTCTTCCATCGTTTCTAATACATACCTATGAGTTCTAGAAACATACCAATTCATATAATCATCAACCACATCTCATGAGTATTCAACTGGTGGCCCAAAAATATCTGGGTCAAATATGTGTTCATGCCTCAAGAACCATTGGCTAAGCATGTGTGCGTAGTAAACTTTGTACTTCTTGAGGGAAGGACCTATGTATGTGTTTCTAGTGGGCTTGATAGGCTCCTCAGGGATCACTTGTGTATATCCGAATTGTCGTGTCAATCTATCTGGAATATGTGGTTCAACTTTCGCCAAACAATGTAAAAAACCATGATAGAATGCCATAAGACAATATCTATATGGATCAGCTACTCCGTATGGGTCCCAAATGACATTTTACAAAAAAATTAAACTAAATACGGATATCATGAACATAATATAGTAATAATATAATGTTTTTAGCATACCTTTGACGTAGGCATAAGATCATTATTTACATGAAAGTACTTGAGCATCTCCAATTTATTGTCAAATTTTTGTCCACAAGACCACCTCATACAACGAGAATGGTCTGGATCATACCTAGATCGTTCCACTCCAAACCTCGGAAAGTATTCATATATCCACGCCTATTATAATATTCGTTTTTTAGAATCATAACTAATATAAAGCATGTAATATATGTATATATATGATAATTATAAAATTACATGTAATAGAGTGATGCATCCTGACATTTGAGCAGCGTCATCTTTAGAAGTCATACCAAGTTGTCTATATAAAAAAGCAAGTGTGGTTGCACCCATGCATAACCATCAACCCAGCTAAGATCTTGAATAAAAATGATATAGTATCGATTAACTTTATCAACCATCTTTTCGACAAACAACGATAAGCCGATCAACCATAATATATACCTGGTCGCTTTTTGCTCATCCTCTAACCAGTATGATTCACATAATTCTTGTAGCCATTTAAATAGAAGCCTACCCTTTCGAGTGACTTCATTCACTTGTATTTTATCCATCCCAAACAAGGCACCCATTGCACCAATCAATTGCCCACGTGTGTCCGCTGTTATCTCCAAATGTAATGGATGACCATAAACTCGTAGCCCTAATATACGATGTACATCTAAAAGGGTGATTGTCATCTCCTCTCATGGCATATGAAAGCTATCAGTGTCTGGTTGCCATCTCTCAATAAATGCTGAAATAAGCAGTATATTCACATGTTCAAATGTACGGGATGGAAGGTGTGATAATTCTGTTCATCGTATCAGAGCGATCATCCTCTTATTGACGCTTCCTAGAAAACTTTTTAAAACCTCCCACCTCGTGTGGATCTTGGGACAACCCCGATCATGATAAATAAAAGAAACAAATGTAATGTATATATATGATTGATTACATATAAAATAAAAATTAAGAAATAATGAATATGATAAACTTACCTTTCCTAACCATAAATCTAAAGTTGTGTGACCGCCAAAGCTTGGAATCAAATCAGGGATTATTGGACCTTCGGGACATGGCCCAAGCAAGTATCATTCATCCTTCAATTGTATACTCTCTTCATTTTCACTAGCACCACTAGCATCACCAGCATCCCTATCATCATAATCTCTATCATCCTCGTCCTACTCCTCCTCATCACCACCACCATCATCATTACACACATAACTTGATGACGATGCTCCACTAGTAATGTGGGGTAATGATGCTAGCAAATCTAATGATGATCTAGAGCCACCAACAACAATTGGGTAAACTGAGGATGATGGTACTCCTATGGAAGACTGTGTCGGTGAGGTAAGAACATATATATATTCAATAGATAATGGAAAACCTCTAGACTCAGAAACTATGACCCCCGAACCTCCAAACCCAGAACCTCCATACCCAGAACCAACAACCCTAGAACCTCCATACCCCGAACCTCCAACTCCCAAACCTCCAAACCCTGAACCTCCTACCCCCGAACCTCCGAACCCTGAAATGCTAACATCAGTCACAAATGATAGACGACCTACATCGTCTGCAAATGATGGAAATTTAGGACCTTGCTGACTAGATCATGGTTGTTCGGGAACTTCTGCATATTTTTGTTGTTATGATGCTTCTTTCAGTTCTTGTTCATCAGATTTCTTACCTTGTCATAATCCTTTAGTAATACTCTTTTCGGAATTTCTCAGACGAGCCATCGGCGTAGGTTGCTCAGTAGTAGTTCTGTTACGTCGTGAAGAAGTGGTAACATGATGACCATCGGTTCTATCTACTACTCTGTCTTGTTTGCGACTCATCTGAATTTCAATAATAAATGCCTAAAGTCAATTAAATTTAGGTATATGAATTGAAGGTAATAAGTCATCACATAAATAAAACCTAATTACATACATGACATTAGTATAATTATTAAATATCAACCCATATTATGATAGCAAAAGAGATATGTGTACCTAACCCTATAACTAAAATACAATATCTTAAATTAATTATCTACTTTATTAATTAAATATATCAACAATATTTTTATTAGTTACTAATAGGAGTTTAGTATAATATAACTTATAACTAAAATACAATCTCTTAAACTAATCCTCTATTTTATTAATTAAATACATCAATAATATTAAACTTAATTATGGTATCTTATAAAATCAATCTCCTGATATATGTTTTTAATAATCCAACCAAATTTATCCAAATATATTTCATAAAAATTAGCAAAGTAATTTAATATAATACAAATATAAAGATATTTAATCTATTATAAATAGATTTAATAAAAAAATTAAATAAATCTAATCTATTATCCTATCAATATAATTAAAAATATTCACCAATAACCCCCATCACATAACAATATTTAACATATTTAGTGAAAATATAAATAAATCTAATAAATATCAAATTATATATAAATAATACAATAACGTAATTAACAAAGTATTAACAAATATAAAAACATAATGAACAAATTTAATCAAATTAACCGTAGTTAAAATATATAACTAAAAAATATCATTAATAAACCATAATTGATATATACAAATTACATATCCTAATAATAACCGAAAACTCTACAATACAGAGATAATTTACTTAACCTATATTTAACTAAAATATTAGAGCATAATTAATATAATTAATAAATCATAATTAATATATATAATTACACATCCAAAAAATAACCAAAATCCTAGAATAGATAGATAATTTACTGTACCTATATTTAATTAAAATATTAGAGCATAATTAATATAATTAATAAACTATAATTAATATATATATAATTATGCATTTTAAAAATAACCAAAACTATAGAATAGAGAGATAATTTACCAAACCTATATTTAATTAAAATATTAGAGAATAATTAATATAATTAATAAACCATAATTAATATATATAATTACACATCCTAAAAATAACCAAAACCCTAGAATAGAGAGAAAATTTATCAAAACTATATTTAATTAAAATATTATAGCATAATTAATATAATTAATAAACCATAATTAATATATATAATTATATATCCTAAAAATAACCAAAATCCTAGAATAGAGAGATAATTTACAAACCTATATTTAATTAAAATATTAGAGCATAATTAACATAATTAATAATTAATATATATAATTACATATCCAAAAAATAACCAAAACCCTAGAATAGAGAGATAATTTACCAAACCTATATTAAATTAAAATATTAGAGCATAATTAATATAATTGATAAACCATAATTAATATATATAATTATACATCCTAAAAATAACCAAAACCTTAGAATAGAGAGATAATTTACTGAACCTATATTTAATTAAAGTATTAGATCATAATTAATATATATAATTACACATCCTAAAAATAACCAAAACCCTAGAATAGAGAGAAAATTTATCAAACCTATATCAAAACCCTAGAATAGAGAGATAATTTACTAAACCTATATTTAATTAAAATATTAGAGTATAATTAATAGAGTATAATAGATCTAAAAATATATTTAATAAATTTAATCAAATTAGCCATAATTAAAAAAAATATAATTAAAAACTATCATTGAAAGTATAATTAACATAAACCCTAAATCGGCAACAACGAATGAAACACAACGGCATATTTGGCCGAAATAGCCATCGGCATATTTTGCCGAACCAGATGCACATGGATCGGCATATTTGGGCGAAGTTGACCAAAGCCATCGGCATATTTTGCCGAACCAGATGCATATAGACCTGGCAAAGTTGATCTAACCCGACCGACCCAACCTGAATAACTCGACTTGAAACCCGATAGTAACCTGAAAAATTAAACCGTTTATAACCCGAAAGCCCAAAACAACCCGATTCAATTTGGACCTGACCCGAATTTAGCTAACTCGATGAAGACCCGAACCTAAATTGACCCGAATCGAAGTGACCAAAATCAATAATAACTCAAACCGAGCACACCTCAAACCCGACCTGACCCAAACTCCAACCCAAATCCAATCCGACCCGAACTCTAACCCGAACACGAACCGACCCGAACCAGACTTGAACCGATAATTGATTATTCTTATTCATATATAATATTTTTAACTCCATATTCTTATTAATTTTTGAAACCATGTAAATAAATGCAAACATTTATAAGCATCAATTTATATTTTTGCTTCACTTTGTTTGATAACTTCCTCCAACTTAAACTCTACACTTTGGACCATAATAATAATACACTCATTGTATTAATGATTCATGAGGACCTGACAATCAAATTCAGCATTTCATCATACACTCATTGTATGATACACAATACACAATAATATCAAATATACTGATAATTACTAACAAATAAATACAATAAAAGTCCAAACAAGTGTAAATAAGAAAACTAGAGCATTAATAACACACCTGTAATGAATACTTGATCTTCTCTTTAATGGATGAAGGTGAATACCTCTATTTGATTGAAGCCCTGACCTTGAGGTAAGTAACCAAAAAATACTAACTAGAAAGGAAGAAATTTACAATCCAAAAGGCAAAAGATGTCCTATAGGATAGTTATAAACTTATAATGTTAAGAGAAAGACATCACCTAACCATCACTATATGTTGTTACAAAAACATCACACCAACAAGTCACACACCTTAATCTGAGGCTTATATAACAATGAGAAAAAAAATATCACCCCATTTGGATAGTCCTCCCTGCAACCTCTTCAAAAATATCAGTGTAGTCCTCCCTATAGTGAAAGAACATGTAGTTAAATACACTCCATTTGGATAAAAGCTACATACTTAACTATCAATTATATAAAGAATTAAAATAGTACCTGTGGACCTTATTAAGGATGTCTAGTAGGGGGGTTAGCTCCATCCCACCCCACATTGCAACCAACATATTCATCTTCCTTAGTTGCTAGAGAAACAATAACACATTAGAAATTTACTATGATTTAGAAACAAAGAATTAAATAAAAGCCTTAAAAACACTACCTTCAAAACCATACAACCAACTACGAGTAGTTATCAACGCTTCAATATTTTCAGGCAAGTACGAGCTTCTCCACTTACTTAAAACTCTACCTCCAAAGCTAAAAGTTGATTCTAATACAACAGTTGTAAGGGGCACACTTAAAATATCCCTAGATAGATGTGCAAGCTCTCCATATTGATACTTGTTCTCTCTCCAAAAGTCAAGAATGTTCAATTGATTTTGCGGTCCATTCTTGGATCATCTAGATACTTATCTAGCTTTGGCTTTTCATTATAGGTGTATGCAGTCTCATTTTCATCAAAACCATAAAAATTACAAAAGAAAATGGATATATATATATATATATATATAATAAATCAAGAATAATAAAAAAATTATATATAATAGTCAATTGAACATAAATATAATAACAAATCAAAATCAAAGGAAAGATATAAAAGATTAAGGGAAGGTGAGAAATGTAAACTTACGACAGAGAAATCAAATTTGCGCTTGCAAGTAGAACCAAGGGTGTTAGTGTCTAATGTTGATGATGTTCCACAAGAGTTATAACAAGTACCTCCTCCATCATTAACTGAAGGATACTCCATTAGAAGCATCCCTAACTTAAACCGCATATCATTGACTTTCAAAGAATCCCTTGTTCCATCCTCAAATAATTTTTGATAGCAATACTTTAGAAAACCCAACTTACAATGAGGATTAAGAATCACAGCAAAAGCAAATAATATACCATATTCATTCCCATCTAAGTTGGCCCAATACTTGTTAAATTTAATCTTCATTTCTATAGCCATTTTCCTTAACACTTCATCGCCCCCCTTTATCAACTTATTTAAAAGCATTTCAATCTTCCATACATTCTCAAAATACAAATTTGCCGTGGGATACTGACTACCAGAAAATAACTCAGTAATATCATAAAATGGTTCTAAGACATCACGAATTTTTTCAAGCATGTCCCACTCTTGAGGTCTTGGAAAATTCTTGTACAAAGGGTCAATAACCACCATCTCCTTAAATCCATTACGATAAATAATAGCTCTATCAATCATCAAATAAGTAGAGTTCCACCTTGTGGGAACGTCAAGCCATAATGCTTTAGTATCTGATATCCGAGCTAATTTTACACAATTTCGAAATGTAGTCTTCCTCGATTTTGACCACTTCATGTATTTTACACTATCTCTAATCTTAACAGCAATATCCTCTATTACCTTAAGCCCATCCTTAACAATGAGATTCAAAACATGAGCACCACACCGAACATGTAAGTAAATGCCATCATGCAACAAAATTTTTTGATCATTTAGTGTATTTCGCAAACGATCTTGCATTCTATCATTGCTTGAGGCATTGTCTAATGTGATAGAGAATATCTTATCCTTAATACCCCAGTCTTGAAGCAAACTTAACAGCGAATTATGTAAGATTTGTCCCGTATGTGGTGTTTCTATATGATGAAAATTTAGCACTCTACTATTCAACTTCCAATTAGCATCCAAAAAATGAACAGTCAAACATATATATCCCTCAGTTTGATAAGAAGTCCACATATCAAAAGTCAGACAAATATGACCAGGGATGCTACGAAGATAGTTCTTAAGCTCAAATTTCAAGTTTGATTGCAATTTCAATACATCTGATTTTGCAGTATTTCTACAAATGGTTCTAACTTGATTATTCAAGTATGCATGAATTTCTCTATTGCCTTCGTATTCAACCCAAGAGAATACATACCCATGTTTGATGATAGCCCTTGCTAATAGATCTCTGTAGATCTTTTGGTTATAAACATTAGATTCTACTTTCACATTTTTTTTGATATGATGGACATTTATCAATATGTCTTTTTAGATTTGTTGTCCCATAATATGAACTAGCAATGAAAGAAGCCACCTTACAATGGCTGCAAAGTGCTCTCTCTTTTCCATCCTTGGTCTCAATTCCTTTAAGTCTCATAAATTCTTTCCAAACTGAGCTCATTTTCTTATCAGCTTCTTACAAATTAAGATCCGGAAGATTGCTAGCATCATAATTTCCAGCTTCCATAACTACAACAAATTATTAGTATTAGTATTTTATTAAGATAATCATGAAATCACATACAATACAAATATGTGTAGCTTATGAAATAAGCTCCAACTTTCAATTTTCAACATTTAACTTTCGTCTTTCAGCTACCTTTTTTGTTAGTCATGTCAAACTACCAATCACACCCATAATCATGAAATCACATACAATACAAATGGAACACCATAATCATGAAATCACATACAATACAAATGGAATACCATAATCAAATTAAGATAATCATTAAATCACATACAAACAATCTGTTTGAGCCTGAAGTAACATAGGAAAACATTAACATATGTTTGAAGTACACACAATTTTCATGCTAATATTTAACAGGCTAACATGTAATCTGCAATTCTGCATGCTAAACATATATACATAATAATCTGTTTGCATGCTAATAGCCTAAACATGTATATGACCAGACCCTACAATAACATAATGACTTTTTTTGCTTCTAACTCAAATTCAATTTGTGATTCAGTAAACAACTAAATAAGAATTGGTACATCCAAAACAAACCATCCCACATGCAATAACCAAACAACCCTCAAGAAAACAAACAAATAAAAACATGCTGAGAGAGGAGTTCCAACTTCCAACTTCGAAAACCAATACCCATCGAAGACCTGTATAACAATACAAACAGACAAACAAATTGCATGAGACAACTTAATAATAACAGACAGAAATTTTTCATCATCAACTAGGATTCAAAAATCAAAATCACCACTAACAGAGTAAACACTAAATCAACATACAACAACAAACAATCAACATAGGCATTTTGATTGATTTATGTAACAAAGAGTTGCCAAACAATGAAGAGCTAATGAACTATACAGAACCTCACCTTCGACCACTACAAGTCTACAATAATGTTGATTGAAAACGTAATAGAGGAAAGGAGGAGATGGAATGGAATGGAAGAAAATCGAAATGGGAGTTAGGAGCAAATGGAAAATGTTGAAACAAGAGGAGATGAAATGGAAGTATGGAACGAAATGGAAAAGGTCAAAATAGGAGGACTGGAGGAGGTGGAATGAGGTAATAGAGGAATGAAACAGGAGGATATGGCATGAAATGCAAAATTTTGAAATAGAGGAGGAGATGGAACAGAACGGAAGTATGGAAGGAAATGGAAAAATTTGAAACAAAGGAGGAGGGAGCTGCTGTCGAGACTCGAGAGGAGTTGGATGGAATTATGGACATCAACAGTGCAGCGCAACATCAGAAAGTCGAAGCTGAAATGCTGAAGGATGGAAGGAGGGATACATGGAGGTACTGAGTGCAGACCAGTGGAAGTGGTGATTGGTCTGGTTGTGGTCGACTGACTGGTCTGGTTGTGTGGTTGTGGTAGAGTGGTCTGGTTGTGCCGTTGTGGTCGACTGGTCGTGGAGGATGAAGGCTGGAACTTTGGGACTGGAAGTCTTCGTTTGATTGTTTATGCCTGTTTGGTTCGAATCACACGATTTAGACCAAAACCAAACACGGCACTACGGTGGTGATGATGAGTGACCGGTGATGATTGAGAGTATCGACGAAGTAGTGAGCCAGCCAGTGCCTGTGTCTGTGTGTCTTGTGTCATATGAGTGTAAGCTACAATGTAAGGTGAGGCTGCGTGCGTCTGTGTGAGTAGTGTAGTATAACAGTAAGTAGTTGTAGTAGTGTAGCTGTAGCTAGAGATACATGGGAGATATTTTGATGAGCGTCGACTGTATATACTGAATCACTGATATCTAATATGTTAGATTTGGAGGGAAAATAAGATTTAGGTGAAATATTAAAAAAAATATAAAGTTATTAGAAAATTAGAAATATTTTAACTAATATCTTATTATAGTTTATATAAAATTAAGGGGGTTAGAAAAATAAGAACTAAGTGAAATATTTAATAGGGGACAAAGTGTTAAAAAAATATTTAGTATTTAATGTATAAAAAATAAAATGAGTAAAAAATGAGACTTTTAAATAAAATTTAATCATTGTAAGATTTTGAGTTTATTTTCTCACCGTATTTAAATGTAATAATAAGATATATAATGTTATTATTAATTATAATTATCATTTAATTTAAAGACAAAAGTTATTTGTATTTCTAACCCTAATTAAAGTTTGAGACTAAATTATATATGTAATTTATTCACAACATGTTTAACATTTACATCTTTATACTTTATAATAATAATTCCCTTTGATAATATTTTTTAGTTGGTATGTTAGTAATATTTTGTGATAGTATGTATATATATTTGTACTCATTTTAAAATTTTACGTTAATTATAGCTTTAACATTTGTAATATACTTTTTTACTCCTTAATTCATAATATCAAATTATCAATAGACTAATAGTCCACATCATATGTAAATTATATCATTTTTTAATTTATTTTAACTAAAGAAATATTTATTCATTTTGTTTTAAAAATCTACTCTCATTTTAGTGAAATTTCAATTCATAAATATTAAACTCATTATTTTGTACTAAATTAATTAAATATATTATTTTTTCTAAAACTTGTTTATTTGTAAAATTGGTAGATCATTAAGAATAATTCATTGGATGTTCACCTTATCATATTTAATAAATAGGTTTCTTTCATATATGAATATTCAATATTTTCATATTATATATTGAATTTCCCTAATATAATAGTATCTTAGTATATCATAGAATCTATGACAACACATTACTAGAAACTGTGTGTAATGTGCTGGAGATGAGTTAGATATACAGGTATAGGAGGATGCAATACATGAGCAAGCCATAATAGAAGGTATTTTTTACTTCATCCAAATAGTTTAGATTAGAAAATGAGTTTATAACTATTGAAATGCAACGTACATGAGATATATCATGAAATTGTTGGATCATGGCTCATAGCAAAAGAATACAATTTTATTATGACCTATTTTACAACCTATAAAGTTATTGGATATTTTAAAGCTTTATTAACTTTACAACCAACTAGGGATAATATTAGCTAGGCATGATATTGAGATAAAAGATCTAAAGGGAGTCAAGGATGAGTCATCATCATCAAGTTTGCAATGACAACAAATATAGCACCTGACAATCCTCACTAAGAATATCATATTAAGATTAATACTTCAAATAATTAAAGGCTTGTAAAGAGTAGCTATTAACTAAAAATAGGTTGGTTAAGAAAGGTACGAATGGACCAATGTGTGAGATATGTGAACAAGTAACTTAGACTTTGATGCATGAGATTAATGATTACCCAATTACCCAAGTGTTTTATTTGGATGATGATAATCCATAGTGAAGTTGTATACTATAAAAAATTAAAAAGACACTGAATTTGATTGAGTCTATTTCATAATCTAACACTTAGATGACGAGACATTAGAAATGACGTGTACACTAATATAGGTTATTTGAAGGAATTGAAATAGGAGGAGATCAAATGACTCTGCACCGATTCAATGACCAAAGAATATTATTGAGGATGCCATGCACTTACTTCTAGAATATTATGCCATAATATTAAGAAATGAAATAATTAACAAAGGAAGTGCATGGTCCACCATGTTAGCAATTATAAGAACGAAGGAGATGGATGATATGCATGTTGATGCAAATTAAACATGAACAATGCAGGAAAAGTAATGTAGAAAATCATGAAAATTATAATTGTAATTTAAGGTGTAAAAGGCGATATATTGTCACTTATTAGCTATGTTGTGACCATTATAAATATCTATCGACATATTTATAATATCGATAATTGTCTTAAGACATCAGACATACAATATAGAGTTTAGTGTGCTATGACGGAGTATTGTTTTACTAAGTTAGGCATTGAGACAAATTCATTGGAAGTGGGGTAGGGTTTATAATCATAAGACACTTTGATATTTCATTTTTCACAAAGTTATTGATGATTGTGATTTTCATTTATCACATATTATTTATTGTATATTAAAAATTATTATTGAAAATGAAAAATAGTGACAATGTCACACTGAGAAATTAAAAAACCGCAGCAAAAGAAGCTAAAACCAAACTAATAGTAATAGGATAAGGTCGTCCTATTATGGCTAGGAAAAAAACTCTCTTATTTTAAATTGTGATGGTGGTGTGTTCAAAGATTTTATTAGTATTCTAAAAATACTTAAAGTTAATTTTGTAAAAATTAAAAATAATTTTATTTTATTTCATACAAGTTCCAATTTTTATGTTCAAACTCGTTCTCGATCATGAGTCATACTGTTATAAATAATACCTAATTTGAGTTTTTTGATTTGACCTAAAATCTATAGACCCGAAATAGATCCGAATTCGAAAAACTCGATAGATCTGACACTTAGTTGATCCGATTCACATCCGACCCATATAGTGACCCGAACCCGAACCCGAACCCAAACCCAAACCTAACCCGAATTCTATAGACCTGAGTCAAACCCGAAATAGACCCGAACTCGAGAAATCTGAAGAACTTAGCATTGACCCGACCCAAATCACACCCGACCCGTCAATTAACCCGAATCGAACCCGAACCCGACCCAAAGCAACATAACCATAAACACACCCGAACCGAATTACACCCGACCCAAACCCAGACCCGACTCGATTGTATAGTAAATAAAAGTTGACCCAACCCATATCAACCAGACACTAACCTGACCCAAATGACCCATTTGCCACTTCTAGATGCATATCCATCAATCGGATCTGGCGAAACCCATCAGCCAAAAAACACACAATCATCGACATATTTAGCCGAAGACATGAGTAGTAATCGGCGTCCTATGCCGAAGCCCATCCACCTCCATCGGCATATTTTGCCAAAACCAAGCACCACCACTGCCCCTCATCGCTGAAGGTCAATATCAGGTTTTTTTTTTCTAGATCTAGAATTTAATTATATAATAAAAATAAAAATTTATACTAACACATTTATAATTAAATTAATTTATTTTATCTATAAAAAAATTATAACTTGATTTACAATATAAATTACAGTACTGCTAAAAAATTTAAAATTAAAACTCACATATTTATAATTAAATACAACAAATTTAAACAAATAATTTTAATTAAATTCATCAATTTATACATAACTCGTCAGCATATTTTATAACAAAAAAAATATTTGTTAACTAAAAATATTAATTACTTACCTTAAACTTGTTGCTTGGTGAAAAACAAATCTTGCCTGTGGAAGGAAGAAGGAGAGAAGCATATGAAATGGGAAAGTGAGATGGAAAAGTGAGAGTGTCGGTAAGATTTTACCGATAAAAAGCAACGGATAGAAGGGCATAATCGTCTATTTATGTCAAAATATTTTCTACACAGTAAATACTTATTTTCCGTATAATACCTATGATTAAATATTATTAGAAAGAGAATATGAAGACACTTGCCGAACCAACTACCAGCACTGCACGAGTGGATAGTCGCGAAAATATTATATTTTGAAAAATTTTAAAAATAAAAGTGGTAGAAAATATAAAATAAATTATATATATGTACATGTTATATATATATATAACATATATATATATATATATATATATATATATATATATTTAATATAGATCAAATATACTAAAATTTTAAAAAAATTGAATTTAAAATTATGATCTATATTAATTAATTTTAATTATTAATAATTCTTTAATAAAAAATTAATTAAATAATTTTAATATAAATTTTAAAACTGAAAAATTTTAAAAAGAGAAAACGTTCTCAGCTCCCCTGACATGAAACTTCAAAATAAAAAATTAGCGCACGGACAGCGAACGTAGGATCTTAAGTCAGTAAATCAAGGCCGCTGAAATTTGTGTCGCCCAGATGAAGAAAGACCTAAGGAGCTGGAAGTCGGATATGTATTTGAGATGGTCGAGGCCCAAGTCCAAAGCCGATAACAAAAAATGACACAGGGCATTTGGATGATGATACGATGCACCACAAGTGAGGTACAGCACGAATGGAAGAGAATCAGTTAGCCACGTCAGCTGGTGTATGTTAAGTGTGTTAGCCCTTTTGCATTTATTAATTTTTATCTTTTTATTAATTTTTATCTCTATCTTTTTTGCCCTCAAATTGATTTGATAAAATTTTAAAGAAAAAATAAATAAAAATAAAATACTCTCTTTTAAATTTTTCTCAAAGAAAATTAAAAATAATTTAATTTATCACTCTTTTTCTATTTTATTACTTTATATAAATCAAACACAAAAAATTATTTTCTTTTTTTTTAAAAAAAAAAACTTTCTAAAAATCAAATGGAGCATTAGTTCCTGGTTGTTGAAAATCTTCTGAGGAGATTCAGTTGAGGTCATCACTGAAATATCTCGATTCTCTCAATCCTTAGGGCTTGTTTGGTATGGGGGTAATAGGAGGTAGAAAATTTTTTCCTCTATTTTGTATCTTTTATATTAATTATTTAATAATAATAAATATATTTTTAATAAAATATCCATTTTAAATCAAATTAAAATCTAAAATGGATATTTATTAGAATAAAAATATTTAATTTTAAATAAATTATATAAAATAGAAGGGTAATTTTTTCATCCATATTACCCACATACCAAACGAGCACTTACTCTCTTCTTCCTCTAATCTATACTCACCGTTATCCCCCATTTTATTGCCCATGCTCTATTGATCTTCCTTCCCAAAAGTTATGATCGATCCAGCTAGGAATCAAAGCTTAGTAGATGGCAATAATGGTAGATTGTGCCCACCAACAAGCCCGGCCCAAGCGCTAGACCGACTAAGCTTGGACCTACGACCTTTAAAAATTTTGAGCCCTCTGTATTTAATAGTTAGAATATATATGTATGAAGGTAAAGAAAATAAATATGGCCTACTAGAGTTTTTTCGGCATAATATAGTCTGAGAGATAAGGTCTCACTCATTGCATTTTTCATTCTCTGAACATGGGCCCTAGCAGAACTATGCTCACGTCTATATAAATCCAACGGCCCAAAAAATATAGAAACTTCTCTTTTTAACCTTTCCCGGTATATATATATATATATATGAAATTGTTGATCTGTTACAACTGGCATTATACACCCAAAATCTACTAGCAAAATAAGGAGAGAGAGGTATCCGATCAAAATCCTAATTATCCAACTTGAATTCAGCCAATTTAGGACAAAACTATCAAGGATTGACCAACTTTTCTCAGGGCTCTAATGATGAATGTTGAACAATTCATATCACTGTATCTAAAAAAAGTTTCAAACATTAGAAACAAAAAGAGATAGAACGATGTGGGAAACAAATCTCCAGGCTTGCAGTGATTATCTGGAATGGATCGCTCATCCAAGTTTACATATAAGGGAGAGAGAAAGAAGAATAAAAAAGATGCATCCTCCTCCTTTTTGTTAACTCTGGTCTTTGAATTCGCTTGAGGTAAGGAAAATCTCACATAATTGATCAAAATGGTTAAGGATTGTTAAGAAAATAAATCGAAGCTTGATTATCAGAATTCAAAATTGTAAGAAGAATTTTCCTTAAAAATCAAGTTCAAAAATTGCATAGACCTAACAAACTGGTCGATTGGTTAAGCTGACCAGTAGACTACTCTAAAGATCCGTTGATCGTTTTCCTAGACTAGTCAACTAGTTTTCTTGAATCAAAACTCAAGCTAAAAGTGACTAAACAACCGACTAGTGCGCCTGAAAAAACACTTTCTTCCTTATTTCTAGAATTTTTCCTTTTTCTTTTCAAATCAAATAAAAAAATACATTCCCATTCAAGATCAAACACATGAATTTTCTCACATCATAGATTAGATTCACCGGGTATTGCAATAGTATTTATATATGTCACGTACTCTTTGATGTGTTTAAGCCATGATTCTCTATGTTGCCTTCTATGTGCTCGGTATGACATTTGTATAATTATTATTGTATAGTGGTTTACTCAATACCATTGTATAAATGAGTTCTATTTCATGGTTTAGTTTCTATTTAAAGGGAAATTTTGATCTTATAGGTTTTGGTGGCAACTTGGGCTTGGGACAAAGTGTTGTAGGACTATCTAGTGTCTCTTTCTATTTGTTATTGTTTTGTTCTTATTGTCTCCTTTTGAGACATCAAGGGTTGTAAACTCCTTGTGCATTGTAATATTAATCTTGCATTCTCTTCCATTTTGCTTTAGTTTGCTGTTGGTTTTCCCTCAAACTTGGATTAAGTGTTGACCACACTTAATCTTCGTAATTGAGTGGTTTTAGCATTACACTTAATCACACTCTCTTTGTGTTGGACGTGGCACTAAAACCCAATTATTTTGCGTAATTGCTTCCCTTAAAATAAAGTTTATAAGTAAAATTTGAGAGTGTTACAGAGTCGTTGGATGATAGCTGTGGGTTATAATTGTCGTCTATAGCTTCACATAAGCATTGTTATTATCTCTAAACCGCTATTTAACCTCTCCTATAAGGAACCATATTTTGATTTTTCTAATTCCATTATAGATGACCATATTTTGAACTACCTTCTATAATATAGATTGTTGTAGCCTATACAACCATTGTTTACCACTTTTTTTTTTCCATCGTTGTGTATGCCTCTTTCTATAATGGTGAGAAAACAACCGAAAACACTTGGGAGAATTTTTAAAATGGATGCTTAATGAATTGTGGTGTGTAAAGAGAATTAAGGCCATAAAATCTTCACTCGTCTATGCCCCAAAAGTGACTTGTAATTAGATGGAGTCTGTTGAGGTTGCTTGCTTTATACTTGACTAAAACATGGAATATAAGTCGGTGACAAATTTTATGGTTGAATGAAGAGGAAAACCCACAATAATGATTATTAGCTCACTGGGGGTTAAGTTTGTGGTCAAATATGACCTTAAATATGGTTAGTGCAAATTTACATAATTTAATTAATGTAGAAAATACAATAAATATCTATTTATTGAGAAAAATATCAAATAAATTTCAAAAATTATGAAATAATATTAGAAAAAAAAATATATACGAATATTTGGTATCGAAAAATATTTGTAGTTAGAAAGGATAAACATAACACAATTAGCAAAATGGGTAAATTGCATAAACATGTTTTTTTTTTTGTAAATGTACAAAATGAGTAACAAATGTTTTAGATTAGTACAGATGGATATGAAATAATTTTAGAAAATCAAATATATATAAATAATTTTAGTGAAGTATAAAGGTAGTGGGCAGGATGTCCAACCTGGGGTGGCATTTACAATTCCAGGATAAGCGGATGTTGGAGCCCTCGTACAAACTCACCAACATCAGTATGCTCATTTACAGTGGAGCGAGTTGCTCAAATGATTATTATTTATACCCTTGACTTTGTTCATTGTGGTAGGAAAAGTGTCTCTATATGCCTTAATTTTTATACCTTATTGTTATTGTTATGCTCAATGGGTTTTATCTATTGGTGGTATGATTGAAGAGCTTTTGTCTTGGAGTTTGAATCCATACCACTGTAGCCTATGTAATTTCCTTGATTGTGCCTTTAGCCTATGTGTTCTTATGTGAAATTTATTGCAATGCATATTAGAGATGCCATAAGCTTTGCCTAATTCCTTTATGCTTATTGAATCCTCTATGATTTCATATTTTGTCTAGTATACCCTTATGGTATAATAGATTATACTTTGTTTTGCCTTAGGTTGCTAGCTTGAAATTGTTATACATGGTTAATTGTCAGCATGTATCATGTATGCTTCATTATTGGCATGATTTAGTATTAATAGGAATTGATTTCTTAGAGTTACCTTTTAGCTTTGTTCTCTCTCTCTCTCTCTCTCTCTCTCTCTCTCTCTCTCTCTCTCTCTCTCTCTCTCTCTCTCTCTCTCTCTCTCTCTCTATGTATGTATGAACAAATTTCATTTTCAGCATGACATATTATAAGGTGATAGTATGTTTTGTATGAAATACGCTTATGTGTGATAATTATGTCTTACTTAGTACACTCATTGTATCCAATCACATCATTGCAGTCTTATGCAGGTTTCTCGTGCTTTGCTTATGCAAGGTTGAGAGTGTTGAGTCTCTGGTTGGCTCGTTAAGTATTTTATTTGGATAATTGGGATCCCATATATAATTTCCTTTAGTTCTTATTGAGCCATGTTAGGTCTTATTGATTATGTACACTTTTTTTTTGCATAAGTTTTGTGAATATTATATCAAACTTAGATTAGGTGACGATCACACACACTCTTAGGATATAACTTTACTTTTTAGCTTTACATTCAACATAGGTTAAATATTGGTCGTACATATCCTATGTTGGATGTGATGATAATACTATGTATTTTATATTTAATGGAAGCAAAACGTCTTGCAAAAAAAATTGTAGTTATAAAAATATGGGTGTTAAAATTTTCTACGCACAAAATAATGCTATAAATAATAATATTTTCCTACCATTTTGTTTTTCACTTTTTTAATCTATATTATCCCAAAATATAATAATAAAATATACAAATTTATAAATCTATATCACATCAATCATGGTTAAACACTATTAAAACATTATTAAATAAATAGTGGAGCTCTTCTTTCTTTCCCCCTCGGCCCTTTCCTTTCCTGTGTTGGGGAAATTTGTGCCTGTGTCTTTTTTGTCCTTGAGAACTTTGAAAGTTTGAGAGAGAGTACATTACACTTCTTGTACCAACTCCGAAATTTTCAGATAAAACTCACAAAAAATATTAACCATCTTTATTAAAAAAATAAGACTTATTGAAAAATTTATTTTTGTGAGAGGAATAAAAAAAATGACTTTGAAATTGAAATTTCAAGAATTGATGGACATCACTAACACAAATAATTTTAAAATAAAATTATCTAAAAATATAAAATATTATTTTTCTAAAATTTTACAATATGATTTGAAAATTAGATAGCTATCGTAAGACTTATAAATAGAAAATGGATAATGCAAACAAAAGTCTAATTATTTTCAAACTTGGAAGATAATTGTTGCGGAGAATAATCTTTGAAATTATTTAACTATTTAAAAGGGAGTTAAATATTTAAAATGAAATTATTTCTATTTATGAAATATAACTTAAAAAAAAACCCATAATCTAAACGAAGTTATATTTGAAAACAAACTTAAAATACTAAATCAAAATACTGTTTAGACAATGGTAAAATTTAAAATCAGAAAAAGCTACATATAAAATAGAAAATATTTATAAAGCAAAGTGTGCTCGTAAAAGTGAAATAAAAAATTAGAAGGATTTGAAATAAATTAAATCAAACATGTAGGTGATAATAGAAATATAACTTTTAATAAAAATTGAAATCTTAAGAATTAAATAAAATTATAATCGTAGACAAAATTATATAAAACAACCTACAACAATTATTCTATTAATGTGAAGGCCCAATCATCATAAATCTATGAACTAAAATCGTAGATAAAATATTTACCTTTTCAAATAAAATTTAAGGTAAATAGGCGATTCAAAAGCGTCTTCCTACAAAGATAAAATATCTACGAACAAGGTTGTTTTCCTCAAGAAAAAAAAATATATATATACAAAAGAATAAAAAATTATGAGATATTATCCAAATGGCGTCGTGCATTACAAGTTTACAACCAAGAATGTCGTTTTCAAAGGTTCTAAGGAAGGTAAATAAAATTTAAAACTTAGACAAAGGTATTGTCGTAGAAGTGATAAATCGGAACGATCAAAACATAATCAAATATTTACAAAAATTGTCATTTAAATATAGTAAATAAATCTTAATAAATTCAAAACCGTTTTATGTAAATCAAAATTAATTATTTAAAGGAAATTAGATTTAAATAAAACAAAAAAAAGTAGAATATGACACAAACTATCGAAAATGGCCTGCTCTTAGACAAAGTAATCAGGAACCAAATACCCAGAAATCAAGCCGAAAAGGCCCAACAAATACTTTCGGAATCGAGGACAACAATTGAGATGCTGCAGCCAAAGAAATAGAACGACTTGAGGTTAAGCGAGGCCTAAACTTGCGCCGGCCATTGCCATTTCTCGCAGCTCGGACGATGAAGGTGAAGGCTGGACTGAGGAGGATGAAGAACAGAGTTAAAGTTGATGCCGGAGAAAAGAGAGAGAAGAATTCGGTTAGAGGGATAAAATTGGCAAGGGGTTTTCAATATTTATTTTATACCTTAAAATTGATGTCCTAAACAGGAGATACGTATATTTATCAACTTGGACAAGTGATGAGGTTATAGAGTCGGCTGTAACATCTAAATAAAGCGATAGATGTCAACATTTTAGTCGCTTCTGGCTACGTATTATTACTGTCCTGAAGAGGAACCGAAGAGGCCCTTGTGGTCACATGTCAAATGCGGATACTGACAACAACTGACATTGACAGTGAGGATAATTCTTTCGACAGGTCTGGGCTTAGGACTCGGCTCCTTTTTAGCTAGGCATATGAAGAAAGAGAAAAAAGGAAAGGGAAGGAGGACAGAGGGTCGCAAGCATGGTGAACACAATCAAAGCATACATGTCCGTCCTACAAAAGATAATGAAGCTATCAAGGTTTCAACCCAAAACACTGGAGATATCGCAAGACACGACCATGAACTGGTGGGTCCCGACCAAAGCTCCCTCCCCACAAAAACCTGCTCTCCTTCTAATCCATGGCTTTCTGGGTAACGGACTCATTGGCTGGCCGTTCCAAATCATGTCGCTGAGGAAAAACTACTCCGTTTATGTCCCTGACCTTATCTTCTTTGGCGGATCCACCACAGCGAGCTCAGAAAGGTCGCCGAGGTTCCAAGCGGAGTGTTTGGCGGCGGGATTGAGGAAGCTTGGGGTTGAAAAGTGTCTGGTTGTTGGGCTCAGTTATGGTGCGATGGTCGGTTTTCAACTGGCCGAGCACCACCCCGAACTAGTGGCTGGCATGGTGGGGACTGGTACGGTTCTGGCATTGACTGAGTCCCTTAATGAGAGGTCCTTGAAGGGGATTGGTTTTGAGAGGTGGTGTGATTTCCTACTTCCTGATTCTGTTGAGGGTGTGAAGACGCTGCTTGAAATAGGTAGCCATAGGTTGCCTTGGCTTCCCAAGTTCTTTTTCAAGGATTGTTTTGAGGTATGTGACAATTATGATACTTTTTTTTTTCTTTTCCTCTTTTACCCATTCTCAATCAAATCGTAATTGCGGAATCGTGGACAGATCGTTAATTTTGGGGTATCCACAAAATTCTAAGGTTTTGACTTGTCTGATCATAAAAGTTACATTTGAATAGAATAATTTTAGATCAGATAAATATTAACTTTATTTTATAATTAAATAGTATTTGGATCGGGTTAGATTTATTTTAAAAAATTAAAAATAATCCTAATTTATTGGACTCCTTTGAATCAGATTCAATTTAGTTTTGATCGGATTAATTTAGTTCAATATATTATTGACAATGAATTTTATTAATTTATCATAACCAAAAAGTTGAGATTTATATTCTTCTTATTGTTAGTATACTTTAATGAATTGATGATGCGGCAGACCTTGTTTGAGAATAGAAAAGAGAAAGCCGAACTCTTGCATGCGTTGGTAATGAAAGACGAGGACGGTGCTTCTCGTAGTTTCCATCAGGTTTGTCCCACTGTCCTCGTACCGTCGATTTTCTCTGGCGGTGGCTCGCTTCAATTATTGATGATCTTTTATAAAGAGTTATTTCGGCTAAATGTCGCTATTGGCTGTAGAGGATACACTTGCTGTGGGGAGAAGGAGACAAAATTATCACCATGGAAGATGCGTATGGCTTGAACAAGTACGTACTTATTATTATTACTACTATTGCTATCATCATATTATAACTATTATTATCATTATTAGATAAATTGATTGTATAATTTTAAATTTAAATAGAATATATAACGTAGTTCTGAGTATCTAAAAATATACCACGTAATATTGAGGTATTGAACTTAACAAATTAGGTATCATATAATATAACCTTCCTTAAAAAATACCCAATAACCTTATGTTTGAAACGAGAATTATTGTCTTAGCAATAACTTTCATTATCAATGATATATCGTCCCTAAGTTAAGTATTGGCTATTTTTAAATTTTAAGGTTTTGCGAATAACATGTCTCTAATTTAGGTATTGGAGACGATGGACATTTTTTTTTAATTTGTAAGATTTTGTCACGACATGTATTATCTAATTTGAATAGTTTTGGTCATATACATATATATTTTTTAAAAATCTAATTTTTCCATCGACATGTCATCCTCAAGTCTAGTATAAACAACAATGTCTTTCATTTTTTTTTGTTTATTTTTTTAAAGCTATTAGTGACGCAACATAAACATTAGAGATACCATTTTATAGTTTTTTAATTTAAGTTTGATATTTCTAGCAATAATAAAATATTATATAGAAAATTATCAAGACATAAATATTAATAAACATTAAATAGATGAAATATTAAAAATAAATAATAATTATATAAATAGTTTACAAAGCTAATAAAAATGTCCCAAATACAAAGAGTCTATGCAAATCTTTATCATCTTAATGTTGGGGTTGGTCATGGGGAGATCGATCCACGGGAAGCTGGGATGGTGTATGAGGAGTAGATCCAATCTCTTTGTCGCCAAAATTTTCCCTTAACTCATTGATTTTGTAGCTAATAAGGATTTTACGCCCGTGCAATTTTGTTTTCGACTAAAAAAATGATCCTTGAAATTTTAGGGAGAAATATTACCGCGAACCATTTTATTGTGAAGATACTATTTTTGTTAAAACTAATTAGCATCTGCGTTTTTCCCTCCTCTTTATGTGTATAAGAAAATAATATTAATTACGGAATATCATCGGCATTTATAATATTTCACAACAAAATTTTGTTGCCACTGTTTATAGTGTTATTAACCAATACCCTTTTTTTCTTGCACTCACGGAGGGTTATGCTCTAAACTCAGAGCTATATCGTATATTTCATTTGAACTCAGTATTATATTGTGCAATATTATTATAAATTTTTTTATTGTAATCTAACATGATCCATCCTAAAAATTAATAAGGCAACCGCACTTGTGATAGTAAAAAGATAAGAGTGAGGGCACCATAGCATAAAATAGTTTTTGCCATTTTCATTTGGAGTCCCATGAAGTAGACAAGGGATGTGTCTTTTTTATTTTATTTTCTTAATTTTGGATCATGTATATTTCCATTAGATCTCTTTATAAAACACTGTATTTTATATCAAATCTTATGAATTTTCTAATTAAGTTCACTTTCTTTGATGAAGCATTATACTTTATGTCAAAAACACATTGTCTAATCAATAGCAGCTCAAGTGCTCATTTGATAGGGGATAATAGAGGTGAAAAAATTATGTCCATATTTTATATATACGAACCTTGTTCACGTCTGAAAAAAAAAAACAGAACAAAAGAATATATGTAGCAATAACTACGAAAGTACGTGTGAAATGTGATGCAGGAGGTTGGGCGACAAATCGATCTTGAAGTCTCTGGAGAGGGCAGGTCACCTCTGTCCCATTGAAAGGCCTTTCGCCTTCAACAAATGCCTCAAGGAGCTGTTGCTAGTCTCTTCGCAATCGGAGTAGCTGCTCCAGCATTTTTTTTTCTAGTTAATTTCTCATATAATGCTGTAGAGGAACGACGCGCTGTACTTTGCTTGGGTAAATATTAATTATACTGAAATGTTATGATATACGCCGACATTTTAACGTGCGGTGGGGCGGTGTAAATATCGTGCTCCATCCCATGCCTCCTTCCACGGTACAAGAGGAAGTACATATCCAGGTGTTGATAAGGTCACTGGAATCTTCTTCGCAGTTCAGTGCATTAAATATTATTAGAAAGAGTGTACGAAGTCACTTATTGAACCAAGTACACCACTCGCATGAAACTTCAAAATAAAAAATAAATAAATTTTATGCATGGCGCACGTACAGCAAACTTAGGATCTTAAGTCAGTAAATCACGACCACTGAAATTTGTGTCGCCGAGGTGAAGAATTAAAGAACTACGGAGCTGGAAGTCGAATATGTATTTGAGATTGCTGAGGCCCAAGTCCAAAGCCGAGAATCAAGGCCGATAAAAAAAAAATGATACAGGGCATTCGGATGATGATACGATGCACTACAAGTGAGGTGAGGTATAGCAAGAAGGAGAATCAGTTAGCCATGTTCAGCTGGTGTATGTTAAATGTGTTAGCCCTTTTGCATTTATTAATTTTTCTCTCTATCTTTTTTTTTTTTTTAATGTTAATTCCCGGTTTCTTAAAATCTGTTGAGGAGATTAGGTTGAGGTCATAACTGAAATATCCCGATTCGCTCACTCCCTACTCTCTTCTTCCTCTCATCTATACTCACCGTTATCCCCCATTTTATTGCCCGAGCTCCATTGATCTTCCTTCCCAAAAGTTATGATCGATCCAGATGGGTCATAGTCGCTTTCGATTCCCCTTAATTTCTTAAGCTACAATACTGGTATCAAAGCTTAGTAGATGGCAATAATGGTAGATTGCACCCACCAACAAGCCCGGCCCAAGGGCGGGGCCGACTAGGCTTGGACCTATGGCCTTTAATATTTTACAGCCCCATGTATTTAATATTTAGAATGTATATGTATGATGGTAAATAAAATTATTAAGGCCTACTAGAGTTTTTTTTTGGCATAATATACTCCGAGAGTTCAAATCTCACTCAGTGCATTTTTTAATTCTCTGAACATGGGCCCTAGCAAAACTATGCTCACGTCGATATAAATCCAACGGCCCAAAAAATATAGAAACTTCTTTTTTTAACCTTTTGCAGTATATATAGATGAAATAGTTAATATGTTACACCTGACATTATAAAAAAGAAGAAGAGAGAGGTATCCGATCAAAATCCTAATTATCTATCTTGAATTCGGCCAATTTAGGGCAAAATTATAAAGGAATGGCTAACTTCTCCTAGGACTAATGCTAAATGGTGAACAATTCATATCAATGCATCTCAAAAAAGTTTAGCGTGAAATGATTATTTGGAATGGATCGCTCATCTAGGTTTACATAGAAGAGAGAGAGAGAGAGAAAGTAGAATACAAGAGATGCATCCTTCTCCTAGGGCAAAATTTGGTAATTTTGATAATGGAGAAGGGTATTTTGGTAATCATGATCACAGAGAAAGGTAATTTGGTAATTTAATTGACTAAAGAGGTAAGTTGGTAATTAGGATAATGAGGAAGGGTAATTTGGTAATTTGACCAACTCAAGGACAATTTATTAATTATAATAAAGGAAAAGGGCAAAGTGGTAATCTAACCAACCAAATGGAAAATATATTAAGTGTAATAGTTATGAAGGGGGATTAGTGACCTAATAAGTATGGGAGATAACTTGGTAACTTAAATTGAGTAATGAGTAATTTGGTAATTATGTAACAAGGAGGGTAATATGGTAATTTGTCAAGTTAGGAAGGGATGACTTAGCAATTATATAAGTAAGGGGGTAAATGAGTAATTTGCATCTAAAATGTCATTGTGATTGTGGAATTTTGTAATATGACTCAAATAGCGCTGATTAGTAAGGTAAGAGTATTTGATAATTAGTAAGTATCACGAAAACCAAATCTAATTCCGAATTAGATGAGATTAGGATGGCCTTAATGATTCTTTTGTGTTACCTTGGACAACTGTTTGAATAAGAAATATCTAACGATATCCGAACCATTGAAAATGAATAATTATCTAATTAGTGTGCTTTGTGATCACCTTAATTAAGACACTAATACTTAAAGTGAAAGACCTTGAGATTAGGAATGGTAGCTCTTTAGGGGTCGCTACTCTAAAGACGTGGTTTAGCCCACGATTATTCTAGTATTGGCTGGTATACCTTTGTGTCCCAGCCAAGCCCTATATCTTACTCTATCTAGCTCTACAGACCTAGTTAGGGGGTATGCATACTTATGGATTAGGTGTCCTTGTCGGTAAGGTATTGAGTAGCTTTATGCACCAGTATGACCAGGGTACCTTTGCGTCCCTGGGTTGATAGTTGAAGGGTACTGAGTAGCTTTTATGCATCAGTGTGACTAGTGTACCTTTGTGTCCCGGGATCTTGATCTCCCTATTGAGGCAAATAAATGGAATTATTGTGCTGATTAAAAAGGGAAAACCCTAATCGTTAAAGAGAAAGATTAATGAGCTGGGCCCAGTTGAATTGTATTATGATTACCGATCCATCAGATATAATAGTGGCCCAGGATGTTTTACCCTAGATGATGTTTATGAGTACCGATCAACCGGATATAATAGTGACCCAAGTGTGTGTTGCCCTGGATGATGTATATTTGTGTTCCGATCCACCGGCCAGAATAGTGGGGGTCCTGAGCTCAATAAATTTGATTTGGTTGTGAATAAATTATGGAAAATACTAATCACTTATAGTGGAACACCATGTGAGCGGGGCCAAATCGGTCCATCGACGAATAATAGTGGTCAGGAGCGTTTTGCCCTGCATGACTGGTCCACCTACAAATAATAGTGGCCAGAAGCATTTTGCCCTGCATGACCGGTCCACCGACGAATAATAGTGGGGTTCCCGCACTCACATGAATAATTATAATCCGATATGAGTGATAATGATGGACTAAAGGCTTAAGGCCTAGAAGTATCGATTGTTCTCTATGGTCTATTAATATTTGATTGATTTGTTAAGCATGTGGTTGTATGACTGTGGATATTAAGTATTTTTCTTTCATTATGTATGTATGTAGTATGATGTGTTGTATTGCGGGCCTATTTTTAAGTGTGATTTAAAGGGTTACTCTGTACCATAGTACTAAAGGATTCCATTCGTGGGGCTCCTGCCTATTCAATGGGCAGTGTCCCTTGTAGGTCGTTTTCAGGTGCTATTCAAGTGGGCTATCGGAAAAGAGCGTAAGGTACTATCCGGTAAATTTTAGAATTGTACTCTTTCACCTTTAAAATTTATAATTTCAATGCATTTGTTGATTTGTAACCACCACCGGTGGATTATACTCTTATAAAATGTTTACTTGCACTACCCTAATATAATCATTAGTTTGAGTGTCTCATAAGTTGTATTTTTTTCTTTTAGCCTTAGCACTTGGTACTAAAACGGTATGAGTGAATCGGTCTAGTACTAAGTGTGGCAGTAAATCCCTAGAATTCATAGTTTTATTATTTCGCTTTCACTAATTCTTTTTAATAAAATAAAATTTTTCAGTAGTGAATTTTGGGGGTGTTACAAGTTGGTATCAGAGTTGGTTTGATCAGCTATTCAATTTTATACCTTTTAATTTGATACCATAGGTTGGTATCAAAGCATATTTTGAACCGCTCTTCCAATTTTTGAATTTTTAATCTGATACTACAAGTTAGTATAAAAGCTAGTTTAGATCGTTCTTTCAATTTCAAACTTTTTAAGCCGATACCACGAGCTAGTATCAGGGGTGTTTCGATAACTCTTTTAATTTTTAACGATTTTAAGCAGATACCACAGCTGGTATCTGAGCTGATTTTCAACCACTCTTATAATTTCAATCAATTTAAGCTGGTACCACGAGTTGGTATCAGGTATTTTTATAATATCTTTTTTGGTTTTTAAATATTTTGAGTTGATACTACAAGTTAGTATCAAAGTATTTCACATGAGTTCCAAGTTTAAATGATTCTTGTAAGGTTTTCCCTCCTATTTCTCTCTTGTTTTGGGAAACCCAGATTAGTCCTGAGAGTTGGGTATTTGTAGATTAAGTGACCTCGGCTTAGGTCACCTAGCTTGAGAAAATAGCACCTTCCCTAACACGTTTATGTTTTACAGCTAACTTGAAATGGATCGAGACAAGCGATTCAATAATCTAGAGAGGGCATTCAAAGTGCTCATGGGATTATCTCAACGTTCCTCGGTACCTCAACCTTAAACTACTTTACCTCCGACGAGTATTGGAGAGGATTGGCTCGATAGAGTTTTGCATCATCGACCCCCAACCTACGATGGGAAATAAGACCCCGTAGTCTTAGAAAGCTGGATACGAGATTTTGATAGGACATTTGAGGCGCTCAACTTCCTTGAGGAGCGAAGGACGAACATCACAACGTACTTCCTTCGAGAATCAATCGACACTTGGTGGGAAGACATTCAAACTCAAGGAGGGAGACCAACATCTTAGGAAGACTTCAAGAATGCCATTCATATGAGTTTCTACACAGAAAGTCTCAAGAGGAACAAACTCAAAGAATTCATGGAGCTAACGTATGAAAGCTTGTCGGTCCGAGAGTACTATGCATGATTCACAGAGTTGCTGAGGTTTGCCCCTAGAATAGCAGCTAGCCAGGCTACAGTGGTCTTTCAATTCGAGCAAGGGCTTCACTCCAACATTCAAAGCATGATGGGCACCAACATTTTCCATGATTTGAGTACGGTGAACGAGCGGGCATGTAACACTGATGCCTTGGTCCAAGAATAAGCCTCCATCCTAGGCAAGAGGAAGAATGAAGAGATTGAGTCCGGAGAAAAGAGTCATTGCCCCGCTAGCAAGATTTTGCAGGTACAACCTCAACTTCTAACTAAAGTTTGGCGTAAAAAGAATCTAAGTGCTCCTAAAGCAAAGGCTAGCAAAAGACCGGTTCGACATTACCATTGTCGGCGTTGCAAAAGAGATCATTTAGGTAAGGATTGCTTGGGAAAGTTGGTTCAATGCCATGACTGTGGACAGCTTGGGCACAGGAGCTATGAATGCTACAACACACCCTATGAAGGAATCTAGAGGCCACAGCAATAATCGGTTAGGCAGAATCAAGCGCTTGGAGCAACCTGTTCATCCTCGATAATCGAAGCAGATAAGCAAGCAATCGATCATGATATAATCTCTTCAAGCTATCCATCGGGTCCCTCGTAATTGTTTATATTATTAATTATGTGTGTAGTTGTTTTTCTTAGTTAAGTAAGTTTTTCTTTAAGGGGGTAGTTACCCCAAGTAACTTATAATCCCTCTTTGTAATCCCTAGTGCTAGGTGTAAACCTCGGGGATGAGGTTTTTCTTTAAGAGGGTAGTGATGTAATCCCCTAAAATTTTAAAAGCCTATAATTTAATAAATAAATTTTATTTGGGATAAATTAGCCTTTAAATTTATTTAATTTATTTATTTTATGGATTTTTGAGTATATAAAATTATGTATAAATATTTAATAAACTAAAATAAATATTTTGTTATTTTATCATACTTTTATTATTTAAATAATTTTTCAAACCATTATTTTACTAAAATTTATCCTTTTTAAACCCTTGTATTTTAATTATATTAAATTAAATTATTAAATACATTTATTACCCAAAAATATTATATTATATTATTTTATAAATTAAATTATTTTATTTAATCCTATTTTCCTTTTCTTTTTCCTATTTCCCTTTTCCTTCTCCTTTTTCTTCTTTTTCTTTTTTCTTTCTTTTTTCCTTTTCTTTCTTATGCCATTGGCTAGCCTGGCCTGCCCCTTTCCCCCGCCTTCGGGCCTAGGCCGCTGGCCTGTTTCCCTTCCTCCCAGCATGCGTCGCTGGCCTGCCTCCTTCCTTTCTTTTCTTTCCTTTCTCCCCGATCGGGCCGACCCATACCCACTTCCCTTTGGCCGCCCGTCGCACTAGCCCCCCTCCCCTTCTTCTTCTTTCTTTCATCTTCTTCCTCTTTCCCAGGCAAAAATCCCGACCACCCCGCCATCTCTGCCACCCAACCCGCAACCCTCTCCCCCTACTGCTTCCTCCATCTCTCTCTCGTCGTTTTCCTGCACCATCCTGGCCCCACCATCCCCACTTGCCTCTAAATCCCCTTCATCTTCTCTCCCACTTGTGCAAAGTAGGCAGCTTTAGCTGCCCTTTTGTACCCATCTCCGTCGCTTGCGCTGCCACCACCACCCTCACTGCCTCCCTTCTTGCTCAAAAAAACCTTCTCGTACCTTTCCACACCACCATTTCCCCTTTCCTTCCCCTCATTCCTCTTCCTTTTCTCACCTTTCCTCTCGGCCACCACCATATCTGTTGCCTGTGTTGCTGTTGTGAAACACCACCACCACCATCACAACCCCCTTTTATCCAGAAACCCTACCACCCAAGAAAACCTAGTTCCTATCCTCTTTCCCTACCCCAAAACCTTTCCTTTTCAATCACCACCACCACCACCACCATGCGCTGCAGCTGCCATGCGCCTTGATTGTTATCCCTTCTAGTTGTGCCCCTATCCCTTTTATTTACTTAATATATTTTATTTTAAATATTTTTTTATTATTAACATTATTACTAATATTTAGTTATGGAAATAAAGAAAAAAGAGAAAGGAGTAGGAAGAAGGTTAAATGACCAGTATTCCATCTCTTATAGGTTGTGAAAAAAACCCTTCTCGTGAGGGGGCATATGATTCATTATCCAAGCCTAGAGCCTTATTAGGTAAGGATATGGTTAAGGCTTTGGGTTGTTATGAATTATGTACTTATGGGTATAATAGTATGTGTTGTGTACTTATATATGAATGTGAACTAAATATGTGTGTAGTCTAGTTTAGCTTGCAAGGATCTAAGGTATGTTGTGTGTGATTCATATTATGTGTAATATGGGTGATATGACTTGTTATGTATGACATGCTCTTATGAATGGTTGTTATGGTATGACATGTATGCTTAGAAGCCTTAGGTGGATTTGAGTGGTTGTGGGGATCTAAAAGAAATAAGGAGAGGTGGTGGAAAGCTTAAGAGTATTATGAAATATGGGTGAGAAAATAAAGGAAAAAAGTAATAAAATGAAGTTTTAGGGTAAGAATCTTGCATGGGGTGTTTTATTCTTTTCATGGGGGAAAAGATTAGGTGAGAAAATTTAGTTTGAGGGTTAAACATAGAGAGGAAAGAGTGTTGTGGGTGATTGGAGTGCTTGGGGAAGAGATAGTACGTGGGTTAGTGGAAGTGTGCATGGGAGCCTAACTAGGCTTTTGGGGGAAACCTTTAGCAAAGGTTTATTATGATAGAGTTTAAATAGGTTGGTTGGATGTTGAGTTGTGATTAGGAGTGTGTCATATGGAGGGTGAGAGTCAAGTTAAATGGAGGGTGGAGTTGAGCAAAAGAGGAAGATGTAAAAGAAAAGAGGTGTATTAGGGTTTTGGGGTGACCAACTAGGGTTCTTTATCACATGTGGAAGTTGAAGAGTAGGGTTGTGATGTTTGGAGTGGGTTGAGTAGGTGATAGTGTCGGAATGAAGGGTGATTATAGGTTATATAGGAAAAGGGGAGACCAAGGCCACATAGGCCAGATTAGGATTATAAGGGAAAACCCTTGTAGGCGATGGTGAGCCTAGGTGGAGAAATAGGAAAGTGGGCCTTGACCCACATGTGTGGGGGTTTTTGAATTCATGGTTAGTAGGGTGAAAAGAGAAAAGGGGGTCTTAGAGTCTTGGAAAGTATAGAGGTCCTAAGTTATAGGATAGGGTCATATAGGAAGTATAGGGTGGAAGAGCGATAATGGGCTAGAAAGTCCATTTAGGGGCGTGCATGTCTAATTGAAGGGGTGAATTATTGAGTAAGACACGAATAAAATACTAACCATTTAAAGTGAAAGACTATTGAGCTGGGTCCAGACCAATTCACCGATGAGAATAATGGCCAGGAGCATTTTTACCTTGGATTCTGATCCACCAACGAATAATAGCGGCCAGCTGTGTTTTGCCTTGGAGGTATATTCTGATCCACCGGTCATAATAGTGGTGGGTCCTGAGCTTAATAAACCAAACTTTAGATGATAACAAATCTTTAGAAAAACACTAATAATTTATAGTGGAACACCATTTGAGTCGGGGCCATACCGATCCACCTGCGAGAATTGTGGTTAGGAGCATTTTGCCCTGGAGACTGATCCACCGGTAAATAATAGTGGCTTAGTGCATTCTATCCTGAAGGGTATTTTCGATCCACTATTTATAATAGTAGGGCTCCTGTACTCACATGGATATAATTCAAGAGATGTGCAAAGACAATATTAATGGCATAAATTCTAATAAGGGTGACTAATTTGATTTACTAACTCCTTTCATTATCTATCCTTTTTATGCTATGCCCTATCTTAACTATACTCCGTAAGTAACGTATTGATCACTCCTTTTATGGGTGTTACTCATTCCCACGAGTAGTGGCTCCTCCTAAGTCTGTGCAAATAAGAGATGATGGCCTTGCTGAATTTGATGCATATGATGCCTTGGGTGAGGTAGAATGACAATCTGATGTACCTAGAGTGGGGTCTGAAAGGGTATTCTCCGGACTTGTTGTTTTCTATTATTTCTACCCTTTTTATTATCTCATAGTGGGTGTTGTTTGAGCTTTATTTCGTTCATGTGTTAACCTTAACATTTGCGTACTTTGGTTTTATTCATTAATGTTGTTATGTTATGGTTTTTAATCATTTGTATTAATAATTTTTATAACTTAGCCTTATCGTTAGTACGAGATTGGCCAGGGGTCAATTTTGTACTGATCATGGTGGTATCACCCCCCATTTTTAGTATATGGTTTTTTCATAACCAATAAAAAATTTTAACTGTAAATTTTGGGGGTGTTATTTGCCCAAGTTATTTAATGATCATACTCTTCAGTTGACCAAATGTTGAAGAGGGGTCGATTGCTGCATCATTTTTTTAATTTTTAATCGTTCGATTGGTGTTTATATTATAACTATTTTTCTCATTCTAAATGGCGGGTTCAACTGAACCACTTGACTAATGTATTCAATGATGGTTTACTGAAAAATAATATTTTTATTATTTTAATTAATGTAAAACCAATGCCATATACTACTGTTAAACACATGGAATATGAGATCAAGGTTTCAAGTAAAAGTGCATTGTTAAATAACACTCATAATGTGAATATTGTTATTAAATCTAAAACATAATGTATTTAAAAGAGAGAATACTAACTTGGAATTAGTAATTTAAAGAGCATTTCCCCTTTCTTCTTTGAAGAAGCAGAAGAGATTTTGGTATTTATCATCCATGCTTCTCTTCTCTTCTTCTTCTCCTCCTCCTCCTCCTTCCTCTTTCTGTCCCCTATAAAAAAGCTTTCAAATACACGGTTTTGGTACCCACATACTTTTGGGTCTATAGGGGTGAGCTCTTAATGTATCATTAATAAAAATGCATTTCTTTGTAATCTAAATTTTCTTTGAGAAGACTCTATGACATTTTAAGGTCTAGTTCAAGTTATTCTACAATCCTCTTAAGAAGTTTTGCCACAAGTTTTTATGGAGTTCAATAGCATTTAGTTTTCAACATTATTAGATGAAGAGTGATCTTTATTCTTTTCAAAATCCTCATCTACCCTAAATTTCAAATTTCCAACTATAGAAGCAAACATCTACGTTTCAACCTTTAACTTTTCATGGCTTGAACATAAATGAAAAGATTCTAATTTGGGACTAGCTAGTTCTTCAAAATTATCAAGAAACTTATTTATAGTAACTAAGTGACTTTGAGAGTTTTGAAGAGAATTTGTTACCTTATTTTATTTACTCGAAGTTGCGTCATGTGAGGTGATGAAGTAAGGTTGTGGGGCATCTTATTTTTCTTTGTCGCCATAAGTTATGCTCAACTTGTCCAAATCTCCTTAGTTGTGGCATATTCTAGAATTGATTTATACATATCTTCTCCCAAGCCACAATGGAGCCTCAATATAACTTTGTCATTTAGTGTGGCTCTTTACTTATCAAACTCCGTCCATTCTTCGGTTGGCTTATCAATTAATCTATTGAGTATGGATGTTTGAATATTGATTGAACCATGTTGAATGATGAACCATAAGTCTTGATATTGAGTCTTATTTTGACCTCTTTGTTGATCTTTGGTTTGTGCTTGGGATAAGATTTGTAAACTTGATCTCCTTAGCATTCCTTGACTTATTTAAGTGTTGAATACTTAATTTTTGTTGTGATACTCATGCACACTTGACAACAGAAGTCAAATTAATAATTAAGTTTGTTATCATAAAAACAAAGGTTGATTGACCTATGGGTTCAACAAAGATCAAAAGATCAAATAATCAGAAATACATGGTTTGAATAAAAGAGAATCTAATGGAAACAAAGATTGATAAGGAGAAGTTAACATGACCAAAGGTTTTAGAGAAAAGGAAAGTTAATGAAGCAAGAGATCATAAAAATGAATCCAAAGAAGACAAGAATTAGATAAAAGGAAGCCATTAGAACCAAGGACGAGAGATGAGAAAATTGAAGAACTTCAAAGATTAGAGGAATGACCAATGAGACCAAAAGTTGGATAAGAGTAAAGGTATGGTAGAGGGAAGACTAATGAAGGTAATGCTAACAAAAACCTAATCTGATCGAAAAATTAAGGCTTGGAAGACGAGGTATTAGAAACGCACTCTAGGGATTTGGGAGAATGAGATCGTGTATACACACAGTTCTAGAAAACACTAGAAACCAAATATGCACATAGTTAGAAGAAGACTAGTCATAGATCTTACGAGCCCGTGTTTTAATGCTTGTGGCCAAACTCGAGTCATTAGTAAATTATGATGAAGCATTTCCAAACTCAAAAATGAAACGTATTTTTCTATTTTTGCTAACAAAGGAAACAAAGTGCATTAGAAATTAAAAGATGTGAACATTTTAGATAAAATTCTTAAAGAATTAGAATGCCTAGGAGTTGGACGATCCTATTTAGTCAAATACCTAGCAGGAAACTCCTATGCTCCTTTCATTACGCTATTTCTGAACAAGTTCCTGTATAACAAGCCTTATGAAAATCGGATAGAGGATGTAAAACAGATATCAAGTACTCTCAAAGAGTATTTCACAATTGATTTACCGAAAAATAAGTTTTAAATCCATTTTTTCCAAAAAAAACTAAAACAAAATGAATAATGAGTTTTGATTGAATGGTTGGTCAATGACGGAATGCCATCAATAACCACTCTTTCTCCAAGTGGAGTTTCACGAAATCTTCCCTGTTTACCTTCAATTACATTTGAAAATGACTTGTAAACTTTATTATGACAGTCTCTCATTGGTTATCCACGTATAGAGCTGGAAAAAGTTGATTCGACTAGCTTGACCCGACCCAAACCGACTCAACAATGATCCAACCTGACACTGACCTGATAACAATTAACCATACCCCAGACTCGACCCATGACCCGATAGTGACCCGACCCGACATTGATCCAACTAAACATCAAAATCTATAATAATAATAATAATAATAATAATAATAATAATAATAATTATTATTATTATTATTATTATTATAATAAATTACGCAATTTTATTATTCATTTAAAGCTTTTAAAAATATAGGGTTTTTATAAATTATACTTATTTTTCATACTTTTACCCTATATATCCTTATTTATTAATGATATCCTAATAATATTTTTCACACAAAAATGCAACATTAAGAAGTCATAAAAATAATTTAACAAACAAGTAATAAAATAAATGATAGTAAATAATAAATATCTTTGTTAGATTGAATCATACAGTATTTTTTATTATTAAAATTTATAAATATTTCTATTATTTACTTGTACAAATAAAGCACATCTACTATTCTTATTTCATTAATGTGTACTAGTAATCTTATGATTGTCTTTAATATTTATAATATGATAATTATAAAATGTATAGTCATATTATGATCATATTTATTTTATAAAATTACTTTTTTAAGTAATCAAATAAATGATAATAAATGATTAATATCTTTGTTAGAATGAATAATACAATGATTTTTATTGTTAAAATTTATAAATAACTTTATTATTTACTTGTGAAAATAAAACGTATCTAATATTATTATTTTATTTATTTGTACTAGTAATATTATAATTATCTCTAATATTTACAATGTAATAACTAATAATTATACATTGTATAGTCATATTATAATCACCTTTATTTTATAAAATTATTTTTTAAGTAATCGAATAAATGATAACAAATGATAAATATCTTTGTTAGATTGAATCATGTAATATTTTTTATTGTTCAAATTTATAACTATCTTTATTATTTACTTGTGAAAATAAAGCTCATTTAATATTTATATTTCATTTATGTGTACTAGTAATCTTATGATTGTCTCTAATATTTACAATGTAATAAATGATAATTATACATTATATAGTCATGTTATGATCACCTTTATTTTATAAAGTTATCATTTTTTAAGTGATTAGATGTTTTAAGTAATCAAATAAATGATAAATATCTTTATTAGATTGAATCATGCAATGTTTTTTACTATTAAAATTTATAAATATCTTTATTATTTACTTGTGAAAATAAAGCGCATCTAATATTCTTATTTCATTTATCTGTACTAGTAATCTTATGATTGCCTCTAATATATATAATGTAATAAATGATAATTTTACATTATATAGTTATATTATGATTACCTTTATTTTATAAAATTTTCTTTTTTTTTAAGTAATCAAATAAATGATAAATATCTTTGTTAGGTTAAATCATGCAGTATTTTTTATTGTTAAAATTTATAAATATCTTTATTATTTACTTGTGAAAATGAAGCATGTCTAATATTCTTATTTCATTTATCTGTATTAGTAATCTTATGATTGTTTCTAATATTTATAATATAATAAATGATAATTATCTGGATCCGAATTTGACTCAACCCATCAAACTCAACTCGACCCGACTTATCAAGTTAACCTGTAAATATTCAACTCTAACCTGTCAAATTATATGAAATAACCCGACCCATCAAGTTAACCCAAAAGAATTCGGACCTAATAGGACTAATCTGTCAAATTGTATGAAATGACCTAAATGGGCCGAGCCTACCTAGTCGTGTTAACTAGAAAATGACCTGAAGCCAATCCGATCCTACCAGTTAATTTAACCTGAAATGACCCAAACCCGAATTTGCTTAACCCGAATCTGACCTGACCCAACAAATTAATCCAAAATAATTTAGAACTGCAACGACCTGATCCGAAACTGACCTAATCCAAACAAGGCAATGACCCAAAATGACTTGAACCCCAAATGACCCGACCTGACCTACAACCGGCCCTCAAAGGATAAATAACCCGAGCCACTATGACCTGACCTAACCTAAACCCAACTCACCCGATCCAAATGCCACCTCTATAATACCACGTATTCCATTATCAAGAAGTGTAGAACGTGTACTAGCTATGAAGTCCAACACCAACTTTGATTAGTACAATGAAAAGGAAGGGGGCAAGTTATAAAAATAAAAATAAAAAACAGCATCTATGAAACAATTCCAATTAGCAAGCTTATCTGCCGCTTGATTGGCTTCTAGATAGAAGTGGTTGATCTTGATTTGAGTAAATCTCCTCAAATAAGGCCGGCGACCCAATTAGCATCGGGAGGAGCCGTAGTTTTTGCCATATATTAACAAAGGAAAATATAAGCTTCTACTCGTCAGCGCAAAGGAAAAAGGGAAAAGGGCGAGGAAGTAGCAAAATTATAATAATTAATAATATGGAGAAGTTGAATTTACATTATATCCGTAGTTTTCTCAAACAAACTCTACTTAAATACATTGATATATAGTCTAATAATTTTTAAAATATTTTGTGTTTTTAATAATTTTACTTAAATATTTTTATATTTCAATTAAATTTTACATGAATATCTAAATGATAAAAATAAATTACATTTTATTCAATTAATGTACCATATTAGGTATTTAACTGAAACTAAGGTAAAATGTCACGTGTTTAAATAAAATTATTAAAAACATAAAATATCTGGAAAAAAAATTGGTCAAATAACTAACTGAAATTTATTATATATATGACTCCTTCTCATTCACCCTTTTCGTTGTTACTACTCCTGCCTGTTGAATGTGATTACCGACGTACGTTATTGTGAAACAGTTGATTTCCAGTCGTGCCAATCTTGTCCAGCTTCATTTTGCCACCAAGTATCAAGAGCGTCACACCCGTGGATTATCAATTGTTCAAGATGTATGTCCTTAAAGAAGCTTGGAAGAGCCCTCAGTCTGGGACAGGACCAAAGAGACAGAATACGTAGGCGTGGCATGATTTTGGCGATGGCGGGGTTGTTGCCGCCGCGACGGCTCCCTCCCTCCGGTTCATCAGAAGATTCAAGAGAATGAAGATCATCCCACACTTCCCAATTTGGCATCTCATCGAAGTAGAGTACCTTGAGTCTCGGAAAAGAAATATTATAATTGTGACGTGGATTCTCACCGATGTCGGATAACTGGAGCGGCCTTCTTGGAAGACGAGGTCTTCCCGCATCTTCTCTGAGACTGAGATATATTTCGTCTGCCCACAACATTGGCCTGCCCACGTGCTTGATTGTCTCAGAACTTACAAAGAGAATTTCAAGAGATGGCAGTACTCCCAATCCAAGAAGACTTAATTCATCGCAATGGAATAGCTCGAGCTTTTTCAGACTAACACAGAATATTCCCCAATCAGTAAGCCATGCATTCTGAATATTACCGAGTGTGATTTCTTGAAGACTCTCGGCAAGGTTGCGTTCGATCTCCCGTTCCCATTCCCTTTTCCTTTCCAATTCCCATTCTCTTTTCCCCCTTTCCCTTTCCCTTTCCCTTTCCAATTCCCATTCCCTTTCCAATTTCCATTCCCTTCTCGCCCTTTGCCGTTTCCATGCCCATTTCTCCTGCATTTATAGAAAGGAGAACATATAGATAATTATGCAACACTTACGGATATATAAATACCGATTAGATCAAAATTATTACTCTTTTTCTTTTATAAATAGTCTTTTTAGATAAAAATTTTTATTTAAAGAAATGAAGTCCTTTTATATTAGTTAATGCTAATTATTTTATTTTATTTTATTTTTATAATATATATTTTTTGTCTTATTTTTAAATTAAGGGTGTAATTGAAATACTATGAATATAATTTTTACTTTTTTAAAATAATATATAAATTACTATATATATATATATATATATATATATTAATGAAAGGGAGTAATTATTTTTATCTCGTAAACGAGTGCGTCTGTGACGTACGAATTTAGCTAGATGGCAAGAAAAGTTTCAGACGATCGAGGAGGATGCCACTTACTCTCTCAGAAAGCCAATCTTCCTGCAGCGCTATCCTCGGCATGTCACCACTTTTAGGCACAACCTTCACCGTCAACATTTTTAAGGGTACGAAATAAAGGATGCTCGGAAGTTTCTTTAAGTTTCCGCAATAAGTCAGTTCCAGACAGCGAAGGGATTTCATTACATCAGCAGTTTTAATCCCACGCCGGGTCACTTCGAATCGAGGGTCCGCCCACTCTTCCCACTTTTCCATATTACTAAAACAGAGCTTCTCGAGCCTTGGAAATAGTCTCTCGAGCTTTAGATGCATTGATGCATCATTTGTACTTCCATGAAAGAATTCATGTCCCACCGATCTCACCTCAGATGCATTGTCTATGCTCAGTTCTTCTAGACAAGGCAGTAATCCGAATGGCGGCAACTGCTCATCGGAAATATCTTTCAATTTGATCTCTTTTACAGCCGTCAAGTCCATTATCCACCGAGGAATTCTGCGCAAAAAGTTGGGATGGCCGCATATCATCACATCATTGAAGTTGAGAGGTTGCTGCTGCTGCCCCTCCAACATATTAGTTGTCCGCCGTTGATCAGCTGCTGCCTCCTTTTCTCTCAAATGGGTAGTAGCTACACCATCCGCTGTGCGGATGACAATATTTTTCAACGACCAGGGAAGGACGGCATCGCCAATGCACGGCTGGAATGACGTACAACCAAAGATTAGAAAACAAAAATACCATGATTTAACCAAGAAGATATAAATTGGACCGTACTTCTCATGCCGACACATAAACGCAAAATGACAGCCAGGGATTTTGAATGGTGTCTCGGGACACTACTGTAACACCATTAAAGTCTAATATAATAACATAAAACACACCAAAACGATCCATAAGAGCAATAGCTAAGCAGCGGTACACCCACTAAAACCTATGAAAATCTAGGGTTCGAATCACACGTAACTCATCCCATTTTTTATTTTGCTTCCTTAGTGTCTACACTTGTTGCCCTTCTTACCAGGATGATATCTTGATACTTTTTTGTTTAATTTAGTCATTTCCTTTTTTTTCTTTCTTTTTTCTCATGTGTTTTATTATTAGTTTGGACTACTTATTTAGTATTTTAGTTATTTTTTTTTAAACTTTAAGTTTATATTCTTCATTTTCTTAAAATAATTATAATTATTTTGGTAAGTTTTTAAAAAGTTTTATAATTAAATTTTCTTTTCATTGTAATTTAAAATAAATTTTAAAGTGTTTAAAACTATCAATGAAAATTATTTTATTTTAATATTTATTTTATTTAATATATAATTTATAAAGTAAGTCTATACTAAGTAGTGATACCATGGATCCAAAGTCGTGGCTCCGCCACTGTACACGCGTATACCATAGTTATAATTTTATACTGCAGTCTATTAACAAAAGTGATATTAACTTGCATCAAAAGGCGAAATCCCTTACCCCCAGGGCCCCTAACTTGCCTGCACGACAACTTGGTTGGGGAAGGTAAATCACGGTGACTCAACAGTCAAACACACGGGGGTCCACGGTCCATGGTGCCCACAAGGAGCCACCCCCACATTGGAGGGTTGAAACTCCCACACTGCGGCTGCCATGAAAGATCGAACCTGTGACCACTTGCATCAAATACCCGTGCCTCTTCCATTGAGCTATGCCCGTGATATTAACCTTAGGTCACGTCGGTGGGCTGTGTATCTGATCAACGTTTGATCTACGTTAAAAATGTAGCTTTATATGGATAATAAAATATTCAAAATACTTAATTATTAGCTATAATTATAATATTTTAAATCGATACGACAACGCGGAGCTATAGTAAAATATTTTTAGACTAATTGGTTGATCTCACATATCAATATCGGTCATTTCAGTGTAATTTATACTCACTTGTGCACTTTCCAATTTTTTTTAAACTTATTCGGAGGAACTACAAGAAAACTATTTTATAACAATAACACTTTTGTAATGACAACATTTTGTAGTTGTGAAAAATTTCCTTTTGACAACAACAATTTTATAATGTTGCAAAAAATTATTGTAAACAATAATTCATTTATATGATGATTATTAGGAAATATCTTACAACAACATTTGTCATTGCAACATATGCAATGTTTATTCACAAAGATAATTATATGTTGTAATATATAAAATATTTTTGTAATGACTTTTTTTGTTATAAAATATTGATTGAAACGACTATAATTGTTGTAAATATTTAGATTATTTTAACGCAACGACAAGTTGTTGTAAAAAAAATCAACAAGTTTATTGCAACGTCTATATTTTGTTGTGGCAAAAAATAACTTATGACAACAATGATTAAGTGTTGTTGCTAAACATTGTTTTTATAAATATTAGTTTATTTTCTCTCATCATATCCAATATGCACGAGGAGATGAAAATTAAGAAAAATATTTTCGCAACGATAATAGTTGTTGCAAGTTATACATATAACTATTAGTAATGATACTTTTTATTGTCAAATATTTTATCCATTTATTGCGATGACTATATTGATTGCAGTATACCTATTATTTTTTGCAACAGCATCCATTTGTTGCAAAATATATAAAAAATAACAAAGAAAAAAATTAATAAAAAAATTATAAACAAAATTAGACCGGCTTCCCCTAACCCCATTTCTCTTTTATATGTTTTCTCCTATCTTCTACGTCAATTTGTGTGTGATCTTATTCATTGTCCACTATCTTCTTCTTTGCTCTTTATACTCTGCTCCTTCCTAATTGTTGCCACTACCTTCTCTAACTCTCAATATTGCCTCCGTTGTGTTAGCCTTATCTAATTATATCGATTACTTCTATTAACACAATCAAAGCCCTGATTGTCAAGTAGAATTCCGGTAAGTTTTCGTTCAACTTGATAATTTTTTTACTTGATATATATGTGGAGAATCATTTTCATATATTTTGGTTATATTGATTTAAGTGGGACATATGTATGTGGCATAATTTACGGACATCGATTAGAAGTTTCAAAGGTTGTTTATTGCAATGGTGTTTAAACAAGTTATTCTGTAGTTGTAATTGTATGTTTTTACAACAACAAAGATGGTTGTTGAAGTTTTAAGCTCAAAATTTGGCAATGACTTTATTGTTGCAATTATATATTTTTTGCAACGATAAAGTGTAATACCTCCAAATTGAGTGGAGTATTATAATGATTGATATGGCTACTCATATCAATATAGTATACTATCCTTTTGCTGATTCCATCTTAAGAACTCTATAGTTAAGCGTGCTTATCGTGGAGTAATTTTTAGGATAGATGACCCTTCTAGAAAATTTTGGAAATGATTCATGTTGATCTGTGGAGCTAAAGGATCAATCCAAAAGTGCTCCACAGTATCCCTCGTAGCTCTTGTGGCCTAGGTGGCTACCAAGTGGCCCCTTGTGGTCATTTCGACTCGGGGATGAAGAAATTTATGGGTCTTCGATGCTATTAGTTGACCCTATGTGGTCATATCAACTTGGGATGTTTTTGTCATTTTTCATTCTTAAAGTATATTAAATTTTTTCAACGACAAATGTTGTTGCTGTAATATGTTTTTTTTACAACGACTTTTGTTGTTGCAAATAACAAGCTTTAACAATGACATACTTGTTGCCAAAGTACAACCAATTTTTTTCGACGACAAAAATTATTGCTAATTATAGGTTTTTATAATGACATAAATTGTTGCCAAAGTAGGATAAATATTTCACAACGACAAAATTCGTTGCAATATATAAACACATGTAGTTAGGTGAAATGATGTATTGCAACGCCAATATATGTTGCATTTAATTACTTATTTGCAACGATCACTATTGTTGCTTTATTTTTTTGCAATGCTATGACATGCAACGACCTCGTAATAAAAATTTTTGTTGTGATATATATTTTTTGCAACGACTTTCTATCTTTAGTAACAAAAAGTATTGTTGCTAAAAATATTTTTTTTTTTGTAGTGATGGTCACCCATCTTAAAAGTTGTTTTACAACCAATATTTTTAATTGTGGAATTCTCATGATAGAATCGCAACAAAATATGGTATACTATATTGATATAATTAAGTAACAAAATCAATTCTTATAATACTATGCTCAACTTAAAGGTATTACAATAGTAACTAACATCTACCACTCCCTTAATTAAACGCACACCAGATTTCCGCATACAATTAATGATACATACATACTACTTCAACTGTCTTATTCAAAAACAAAATATGTAGAGAATTGATGTATGTTAGAAGACGTGTCACATTATCAAGCAAATTAGATTGCATTATGCCAACTAGCTAATCAGATCAAAATTTCCTCATTATTTTGTAGAAGAAATGGTAGTAGAGATTGTATAAATAATAACAAATATATTCATCGACTTAGTATACTATATATTACTACATCTGATTTAAAATAAGTATTAATTTAGCTTATGTAGATAAAATAGGAACTAAAGTTAAATGACTAATATATATCCCTAATAATTTTTAAATATTTATTGACAAAATTTATAGATAATATAAAATGTGAAAATAAATATTTGATGGTGATAGAAGGTAAATTATGAAAAGCTATGAACATTTTACATTAAAATCCCAGAACGAAACTTATTTTGAACAAAGATAAGTGTACGTAACCCCCACTCCAAGAGAGTTAGGGTGCACGATAAGTTGGGCTCAACTAAAAATATCTAAAAATAGACATCAGTGTGTGTGATTGTTTGTAGTTTAAACTTTTTTATTATCACTCAATAGATAATTACTGTCTTCGTATAAATAAATAATTTTTTTAAAAAAATATTAAAAAGTAGCTTTAAAAATTAAACTTACACCTTTTATTGATAAACAAAAAAATATTTAACGTATAAATAAAAAAACTATCTAAGGATAAAAGTGAAAAATATATTTTATTTTTTTAAAGTAATTTTTATATATTAAATATTGTGATGACTCTTATAATTAAGTACTGTTGTTCATTATAATCCAAAAGTTTACCGTGCACGATGAATGAATCGCCTATAAAAGTGTGAGTGCAAGAGAACAATTAAAAGGAGAATACAAGAAACTTACCTTTTTTCCATCGGCGTCTTCTACAATCTCCAAATGTGGCAGATTACAGACATCCACTTCCAAGCTCTCTAGGGGTGCTTTTTCAAGAAAACATGGAAGAGTCCTTAGGCTTTCACAGTTCTTCACTCTCAAGCGATAAAGAGACGGCATTATGGTGACACGACTTCTGATGATCGCCGTGGGACCTTCCCAGTGTTTCCACCGAGTCATGTCTTCAAAGTCAAGGTCGGTAAGTTTGGGAAAACATACCGTACCATGCCTTACTGACCCATAGAATTCTTCCCCTACATGTTCTACCTCGTTTGCGTACTTCACGGATAATTTCTCAAGACTGGGTAACTTTCCCAATGCGGGAAAGATTACAATACTAACATTCTTTAACCGAACTTCCTTGAGATTCTGCAACTGTCCTATCCACGAAGGAAAACTCGACCCTCTATGGCTTATTATCTCAAGAAACTCTATGTTTTTTTGGGCTGGCTGTAAGGCTCGTAGGACCTGTGACTGGATTGACGCAGCCCCATCTCCAAATTCTAATATTAATCGGAGGATTTGGATCTTCTTGTGTAGCTTTGCCCTGGTGGCCTCACTGACATCTGCTACCTGGTTCAGATTTTTTAGCCAAAGATCACCTTGAAGATTGTTAAGGTCTCTCAAATCTTCAAGGCTACAGCAATCCTTACTATCAAAACTACTTAAATGAAAGCAACTAAGGGTTCGTAAAGAGCGTAGTTTACCTAATCCCTTAGGCAAACTAGCCAGTTCTCCTTCACTGCTAAACAAAAGGTGTCTTAACCTAGTTAACTTTCCTATCTCGCTAGGCAGCTTTTCGAGGGGACATGACACCTCTAGTGTTTGCAAATAATGCAGATCACATATTTCTTCCGGTAACACAGTCAAATTACTCGAAACTAAACGCACATATCTGAGATGTGCTAGTTTTCCAATACCCTTCAGACTATAATCATGAAATGTTATTGAATCAGAGGAAAAAATTATATCTAGGGCCCTAATGTAAGATTTGTTGGACCATAATTCAATGGCTATGGAGTGTGTGGTGACAAAAAGGGTGCGCAGTGCTTTCAAGTCAAACCTTAAATACAACGGGCAGGTTGATTCACTTATATCTCCATTATATGCAAGGTGGCGTAGTTTTGTACGAGCATCACCTTCCTGCATCGCAAGGGATGGGTCTAAAGTAGCTGCTTCGCCATTGGAGATGTACAGTGCAAAGTCACGAACAATATCATGCATCTTGACTACGGTGTCATCCTCGTCGGTATCTAGCTTGGCCAATCGAAAGAATGATCGCCTCTCCAAGGATTCGAAGCATTCTTCGCCAAAAATTTCCATCTCGTCGGCCGTTTTTCCTTGCAGGTAACCTTGGGCCATCCATAGGCGTATTAGTTTATTCTTTTTCATAATAGCGCCTTTCGGAAAAACCGAACAAAATACAAAGCACCTTTTAGCTTCCGATGACAGTTCAAGATAGCTAAATACTAATGAATGAAAAATTTGCTCTTCGAATCTTGTTTCCCATATCTTGCTCGTAAGGACTTCTGCCCATTTACCTCTAGTAGCTTTGGTGTCCATGTGTCTTCCAAGAACTTCTAAAGCAAGCGGCAGACCATTGCACTTTTTAACAAGTTCTTCAGCAATATCTTTCACTTCGGCCGCATGATCTGATTCCCCTGATATCCCCGGAAAAGCATAATAACTAAACAACGACAATGCATCATCGTCGGATAATACATCCAAGGATAATGTGAAAACTGACCTCATCTTCTCAGCAAAACGCTTGCTACGTGTTGTCAGCAATATTCGGCTTCCTTTAGTGTCTCCTTTCCCGAGGCAGCTTAGTATATCATTCCATCTACCCTCGCTTTCTTCCCATACATCATCTAGTATAAGCAAGAATTTGAGACCCTTGATAGAATTAGCAATTTCGGATAACACATTTGGTAGGTCCGTGAGATACGCGACATTCAAACCAAGCGCACCTGCAATTGCCCTAGCAACATTCATCTCAACAAAAGTATCGGAGACATATATCCATATGATTTTGGAGAAATTGTCTTGCACGATTTTGTCACCGTACACCAATTTGGCCAAGGTGGTCTTTCCAATTCCTCCGATCCCAACGAGGGATACGATTGGAATACGCTGGTCAGATGGTCTTCTAGGATTTCCAAAGTCATCAGGCACCAATACCTGTATCAATTCATCCTTAGCTATCTTCTGACTAGGCACATCATGAAAGAAACCAAATGGTGTGGTGGGTTTACGCTCAATCGTTTCCCTTCTATTGACGCTATTTTTCTCAAAATCGAAGTTGTTTCTCCTCTTAGCAATTTCATCAAGCCTCTCATTGATTTCTACAATGGTATGAGCTATGTCATGACGACCCTTGACCTGTTTGAAGAAAAAGCAGGGAGTAGGAATGCAGGAAAAACATACCCCATCTTCTTTGGACTCGTTAACTCTTGGCAATGTACCAAACTTATCCTGTATCTGCAGTTGTGCCATGCTCCAATCGTCCAGCACGTCCTCGATGTCATATGCCACGTCCTTGAGCTCACATACCCATCGTCTCACATTCGCATCCATCGCTTCTTTTTTCTCTGCCGAAGCCAGTACGTTTCGAATGCTCTCGAGATTTTTTTTCATTTTCTTTGCTTCCGATGGAACACCAAGCAGCAGTCTTCCTTCTTCCTGGAGCTTATCACTGACAGCCTGATATAGGCTGGAAATGAGGGATTCAGCCATGAATGAGAAATGTGCACGGGCAGGTGGCCGTGGAAGAGAGGAATAGAAAATTAATGAATTTGCTCGATTTGATGACTCGGGAGAGCGTGCTGCACAGGGAAAGAGTGCTATTTCTGATAAGCGCAAGTGGATGTGCAGACCTTTGCTGAAGCTTCTCCTTATATAGACAACCAAAAATGTTTCTCCGTGAGAGGCACAAAGAATGAATTTAATAAGATGTAATATAAAATTGATCTAATCAACTAAAATATTAATAATATAACCATTTATTGCTTTCCACGTTCATAGCCTGAGAAGACCAGCCTAGTATCAAAAAAAAAAAAAAAAAAAACACGTCTTAGAAGTGAGTGAGTTGTGAACTTGTGATTAGTTGTGAAAGGTAAGAATGATGTCAAGTACTAAAAGTCAACATTAAGTGCTACTTTGGTATCGGGGATATATAAAAACTATAAACTCTTTTACCAGGAATATTATTTTTAGATCTTAATTTAAAAAAATAAATATTTTATTAAAAATATTTTTATTATTTTTAAATATTTGAAGTAAAAGATATAAAATATAAAAGATTTTTTTTTTCCATTCCCGTTATCTCATACCAATCGATTCCTAAATAGTTTATAAACAGTTTTACATTACTAACTTTTTTTTTTACCAATTTGAGAATACGCGACAAATAAACTGTTTGTTTTACATTAATAAATGTTAATCATTTCTAGTTTTAGTGTTTTAATTATAATTCCCTAGACCACCTCTTACATTCCTAAAATGGTTAGTAATTATGTCCCCATAGATCATTGATATGTTGTCTGATTGGGAAAATAATAAGGAATTCTCAGGAAATGATCATGATTACCTTTCTTTGGAGCCCTACGATTGAATGAGCGGTAAAGATGATGATGTAGCCTTTGCCGACGAGTGGTTGGTTGCTAGATCAAGCCTTGTTGGGCACACGGTTCCCCCTCCCCTGGTTTCTAAGTTTTTCCCTCCCCCATGCATACTGTGCAAATATTATGACTTTAATTCGTTTCCTAAAATAGTATTATTTGGGAACTGGTTGCATATGTACAAAGTAATTAGTGTTATTAAATACTATTTTACTTCTAATTATTAAAAACCAATAGTTTAAATAGAAAAAATATATTTGTTTAGTGAAGTTATTAAATGTTGGTAGTGTTCTCCACCCAAACTAAAGTTTAAACCAAAAAGAAAGAAAGAAAAGATTAAAACCCAATTTAAAGTTTAAATTCATATATGAGTTGGCAACTCAGATGACCTCACCAACAATTAATTTTTCCTCCAAAACCAAAGTGTGAAACTACTGATTCTCATTTAAGAACCAGAAAAAGAAAATCCCAAGGAAACAAAAGAGTAATGTTATGTTTAAAACTAAATTATTTACAACCACTTTTTTTCTTTTTAAATATCAACAAAAGGGGATTGCAATCCATAAATAAAATCAAGTCAAGAGTGCTCCGTATCGAACAACGGTACCACCTAACCTATTGAAAAATAAGTCATCACCGACTTAAGGAGCAGGTGTATGGAAGACATAAATACCTAGGGGAAAGCTATGACCCACATAAGCTAGTCTATCTATGAGAGTGTTTGATTCTCAAAAATCATGCAACATATGGCATATTGCAAATCCTTTCATTAGTTGATGATAGGTAAGAAGTAGGTGCGAAAGAGGATGGCTTTCCAAGAGTTTAAAATTCAAAAGTCAAACAATAGCTAATGAATAGCAATATAAGTATATGTGAGAGAAACCTCATGAAATTCCCCAAAAATATTTATTTTAGGAAATATAATTAAATAAGGATTTATCAGAAAATTTATTTATTTATTTATTTTATTTGGAATAGGAAAGATTTATTTAGGGCAAATTAATATTTATAAAGGAAAATATTTATAAATATTTTTATAAAGGAAAAATTGGGCTTTTTGCTAATTAAAAAGGGATTTAGGAGAAATATTTTTAAAAACCCTAAATTAGTTTAAAAAGAAAATTTAATATTATTTTAATTAAATATTTTATTCTAATTATCCAAAATATTCTAATTAATTTATTTAAACCCAAACCACTTAAATTTTCCTTTTTCCTTTTTCTTTTTCTTTCCTTCTTTTTCTTTCTTTTTCTTTCTTTTCTTCTTTTCCTTTTTCTTTTCTCTCGCCGAATTGGGCCTGGACACGACCCAAATCCTCTTTCATTTCTTCTTTCCTTCCGCGGCCCAGCGCTGCTCTTTCTTTTCTTCCTTCTCCAGACACTGCGTTTTGTTCGTTATTGCCTTGAGACGCCGCGTTCCATTAACGAAAACTTAATCCCAGTTGACCGGCCTGGTTCCTCCCCTTTTTCTTTCCTTTCTTTTTCCCTCGACCTCCCAACTCACCTTCTTCTTCTTCCTCCTTCCTCCGGCGTCGTCCACCTATAGCTTCGAGGGCCGAAAATGGCGCCGCCGGCCAGGCGTGTCGTGACCGGTCTTTCCCCCTCTCTTTCTCTTCCCCTCGACGCCCACTCCAGCATGAACTGCCCCACTTCCCTTTTCTCTTGCATGATCTCCCCATTTTGTCTCGCGAATGTCGGGCATGATTTGAAATCGTATTAACCGATTAACGCTACAATTATCCCAATAACTCACCGACTAAAATAGTGGCAGGGAATGTTTCCCTCGTGACCGATCCACCGGCTAAAATAGTGGCAGGGTATGTACCCTCGCAACCGATCCATCGTCTATAATATTGGGGGATCCTGAGCTCAACAAACCAAACCATATATGTTGTTAAGATGTGGGAAGACACTAATTACTTACAGTGGAATACCGTACGAGAAGGAGCCAGACCGATCCACCGGCATATAATAGTGGCAGGGTATGTTACCCTCGCGACCTATCCACCGGCTAAAATAGTGGCAGGGCATGTACCCTCGCGACCGATCCATAAAAAAATAGTGGGGTTCCCGTACTCGTATGGACTTGATAAAGAGCATAGTGTGAAAGTAAATTTGATAAAGGTTTGATGAAGTAAATAATCTGATTTGTATTGAATTATGGTATTTCACTTGAGCTTTTATTTTATCTTGTGTTATTATGATTGAATTCTATGCTCCTTTATTATTATGCATTAGTTGTGTGAATTTTGTATGCTGGCCTTAGCGCTCGGTTACCTTACTCAGTACGTAGTGTACTGATCACTCGTTTCATGGGTGCTACTCATTCCTACGAGCAGAAGGCCCGTTTGACCTGTTGTAGGTAGGAGACACTTATTTCAATGCTATTGATGTCTATGGAACATCAGGAGGGGCCGAGTGATGTTTGGGCTAGATTGGTTCCCGGAGTGACGTGGCCGGCTTTCCATATGATATTATTATTCCTATTTCCTTTATTCATGATTATTACTTTGGAAACAATTTTATTATTGTAGTTATCTCTTTCCTTGAAAAACTAACTCTTGTATTTTGGTTTGTGTAAAGACTTATACATACTCTGATTTTTGTATTTATGAATTTGGATTATTAATGATGTTATATGTAATGCTCTCTTAGCCTTAGCACTTGGTACTGGAACGGTAGGAGTAAACTGATCTGGTACTAAGTATGGCTGTAACATCCTCAGAATTTACGGTTTTAATTTATAAGTATTGTTTTAAAAAAAATGTGTAAATTTTGGGGTTGTTACACCTCAATCCTTACCCAAAAGCATTACATAGTAAGCTACCCAAATCTATGCAGCCAAAATACAACTATAACGTCCCACATTGGTTGTAAAACCTAAAAGCCAATTTCCACTATGGTCTAGAGCCATGCAAGTTGAGGTGAGAAAGCTGAGGTTACCTAGTGCACTACCATCAACTAAGATTGGTGGCTTCCACCTTACTTCAAGTGTAGCATCATAAGTATGGGTTGAATTCATCTCTTGCACTATGCTCCATGTAGTGTGCTCATCTACATTAGTCTGATGAATATTGTAACACCTCGACTTCTCTAAGGACTTGGATAGTTACTCTCAAATGCTTTTAGGATTGATGACTGACCCTACTAATCATCATGATTCCTTTTAAGTGTGCTTTGACATCACTAACACTCTTCTTGAAAAACTTATTAGAAGGTCACCCATAATTAAATTGCTCCAAGTTAAACACATTTAACCTTGGAGTTATTTTATGATAGGTTTCCCAAAAAAAATGTATACCTTATTTTTAGAAAAATTATCATTAAAGAACTTTATAGTTAAGCATGATTGAATTAATGTAATTTAAAGATGGGTGACTTCCTAAGAAGTTTTCCAAGATACATGTGAGTTGATAAATTTCTTGCTTAAAAGGAATAATGTTAATTAGTGGGGTAGCCATTGATCTTGAAGTATCTCCAGAGTAACTACTCACATCCCTAGTGAGGTTGGAGTGTTATAAATGGTATCAAAGGGAACCCATGACCATAAGCTAAACTTGAATGAGTTAGTTAGTCACCTAGTGGGACGATTCTTAGGATAGACTTTAATGAGAAAGTCAATGATCAAAGGACAATAAGGATATTGCATTCTTGAGTGGGGGTATATATAATATCCCTAAATTAAAGATGGATAATGAAGGCTTAAAATGATTGATAAGACTACCCTTAAAGTTATACCTTATTTTTTAGAAACTTATAATTAAATAACTTCACACCTAAGTGTGCATGATTTGAAATAATTTAAGATGGGATGCTTCCTAGGAAGTTCCTCAAGATTCTTGTGATTGATTAAAAAAACTATAATAAAAAGCACTCATGTTAATTTGAGACGTCAATTATTGATCCTAGAAGGCCTCTAAAGTAACTACTTACGACCCTAGTAAGGCTACGGTGCTACAAATATAACCACCTACTTATTTAGGAGGAATTCATGAGCCATTGAGAATGTGCTTATTCCCGACCTTCTATAATGTTCCAATACCCAAGGCCAAGGTCATACACCAAGGAGATCTCAACTTGGCTAAGCCTAGTGTAATAACCTATACCAAAATCCTTCAAATTATATAGAGAATTATGAGATATAAAATAAATGAGTTTTAGTTTTAAAATGGACTTAAAATTCTAATAAAAATGTAAATTTTAGGCATACTAGTCGACCAGTTTACATAAGCAATTGACTGGTGTGCTGGAAAAATTTATGTTCTTATTCTCGACAAACTAGTCAACTAGTTTGCTTGTGATATCAGATCCATTTCTGATTTTAATTCAAATTTCTCTCCAGTGATTATGAAAACTTTTGATTTAAGTTCAGATGTGCTAATAAGTATGTTTAGGCGATCTGGTATTATTTTCACATTAATTAGACCATTACATGATTTTCATTATCAATTTTTTTTTTCAAAAAGCCACTTTTGGAGGATAGCCTCCTTTCTCCTTTTCCCTCACTCCCTTCTCTCTTTTGGAATCTGGGGAAGTGATTTTTGCCTTTTCAGACTCTCCCTTACTTGCCAACCCACTTGCATATCCATCTCCGACTACACTCAATCCCTCATTATCCCATCAAGTCATCCTTCACTTCTTAGCTTGCCCACACTCAACCTCACCTATCTCATCCTTATTTTCCTTAATGATGTTGACTAGCCAGTCCCTATACCTCTCATTTTGCTGACCCATCATCATTACACACACTCATGCTCTTTCTCTCTTCTCCCTTCTTCATGTGAAAATCTTACTAAGTGTTGAACACCTTTCCATTTTCCCCTTCTTCCTTCTGCTGAGAAACAGAGATCCTCTTTGAATTTCTCCCTTGATTGTGCAAGCATTGTGTTCCTTTATCTTCTTTCAATCTTGGTTTTAATTCTCTCTTTATTTCCCTAAGCAAGTAAGAATTAAGGTTGAGAAAAGTTGGAGATTTCAGCTTCTCTTTAACACCCTATTTTGAGCTAAAAGGTGGTGTTTTGTGTTTTTCATCTCCTTCTGATTTTCTTAGCTTTTAAACAAGTTTTGGAAGAGGATTTTAAATGGTTTTAATTTGATTCTTTGAGGAGTCAAAGTTCTTTTAGATAGGTCATCCAGTAGGAGTTTTTTTGCTAGAAGAATTACTTCAAGATAAAACATTCATATCTTTAACAAAATTAGGTTTATGTGGTATTTCAGGGTTCCATGTGTTAGTGTTTATATGAGTACAATCTAATTATGTTCTTTGGTATGAGCTTATCATATGATTCTTCCCAAGTAAGTGTTGTTGAGATTTCCTGATTTTAAGCATGAAATCGATTATTGAGCATAATTTGGTTAAGTAGGTATATCACCATGTATCCATGTGATTCTATGTGTAAAGGATGTATTTTGATGAGTGTTTTGACATAGAAGCTTGTTAGGATTAATATGGTAAAGTGTGGTGAAATTTTATGTGTGTTTTGCAAGTTAGGGTTGTGTTTTGCTCAAACTTGTCGATTGGTTCCTCGAACTAGTCGATTGGTTTTGCAAGTAGTCAAATGGTTTGGAGTTTACATTTGTTGGTCACGAGAGTAGTTGATTGGTTTGCTGAACCAGTCGACTGGTCTTGTTGAATAGTCAATCGGTTGGTTAAATCCATCGACTAGTATCCCTGTAGGCTAAGGTGGTTGGGGTTGGAGGTTTATGACTATGTCTAAGAGTTAGGATCACCAGTTGTTAGTATTTTGCTGACTAAGGTGGGATGCTTTTGCATTTATGATTATTTAAACTCTTGGCTCAGATTCCTATATTTGATTTTGTAAACTATCAAGTTCATTCTATCTATAATATGATTCTAGTCTTTAGTTCCTTGCAGGTGTCACATTATTGTTATAATCATGCATTCTTTGTTTCATTGTTCTATTTAGCCTTGCATCAGGAATGGGTTAGGTGATGATCACACCTCTATCATGGTTGATGTGGCAATAATATTTCTTAGTTTTACTTTTCAAATCGCTTCAGTTGTTTCACAAAATGAAATTTTCTTGTTCAAAAAATTGGAGTGTTATAAGTTGGTATTAGAGCCTAGTTTTAAATCCTGAAGTTGTTTTACAAAATTGCATTTCTTTGGTTTTGTCTGAACTAGTAGATTTTGATTTAGTCTATGAGCAAGCGTTAGTTATGGTTGGGAGTTGGCCTTAATTTTATATAATAGGACTAACTTCTAGCCTTATGTGCACTGTGCTACCTTTATACTTACTAATGGTATGGTTAAATTCGATTCCCTTCTGACATGGATTAGTACTCTAGGGTTTTGATGGCTACAAATTTGTGTCTCGAGCATTTCATGGAGACGTTTCGAGCATTCATGGAGATGCAAATTCAGCTTGAGGAGGCTCTACTACCTCCTCCACCTCATTTTTTGGTGCCTCCACCAAAGAATTAACGTTATTGGGTCAATCTTCATTGGCACTTAGTTTTTGAGTGTCAAGAGGACCCGGATGTGTTGGTGCACTGGCTAAGGGATTTTGAGAAGGTCTTTGCAACCAGCAGTTGTCCAAAGAGTAGGCAGGTAGATATTGGGGTATTCCATTTGTGGGGTTGTGCTGATGAGTGGTGGAGAGGTCAATAGTTGAGGGAAGCCACTATAGACTAGTGGGAGACCTTTGTTGAGAGGCTCAGGGCTTGGTTTTATCTTACTCGCCTAAAGATGGCGAAGTATGATGAGTTCATGGTGTTGCATCAAAGAACATCTTTGGTGGTGGAGTACTATAGTCGGTATTTGGACTTGGTTAGTTTTGCTCCTGAGGTTAACACTGACCAGAGGATGAAGGTGTATTGCTTCTAGCTAAGATTGAGTTTGAGGCTTCAGGAGATGCTGGTAGGGTCTCGTGCACATGACTTCTAGGTTATGTATGATTATGCCCTAGAGGCATAAGTAATTGTTTAAGCTCATAGTGCATAGTTAGGGGCCAAGAGGAGGTTGAAGAGCAGTTAGTGCCATGGGAGAGTGAAGAGGTTCTAGACCTCAGGTAGTCAGCAGTTGGGAGTAGTATCCCGCTTTGGAGCCCAGTTGAGTCAACTATGCATGAGGTGTTTATTTTATCAACGACGTGGTAAAAACCACCCAAGGAAAGGATTGTGTTGGGCAGCTAGTTTGGTGCCATAATTATGGCCTATTGGGGTATCATCAGTTTGAGTGTCATTCCATTAAGGGCAATGCTCCATTAGGACAGGCTTATTTTTAGGGAATGTTGGTGTAGTACCACTAGTTTAAAGAGCATATATGACTAATAGTGGAGCTAGTAGAACTACTCCTCAACCAAGGATGTTGAGGCCACGTACTTTTAAACTAGGGTAAGGTTCAGGTAGTGCTGCAGGACCACCTCCAAGCAGTTGCCTGAATATGATGAGCGATTCAAAGGCTGACCAACAGGTTGATATCGTCATGGGTATGTTCACAGTTTCTTCCCTTCCTACTTATATATTGTTTTACTCAGGTGCATCGCATTCCTTCTTGTCTATTGCTTTCGTAGATAAGATAACTATGGTTCCTTCTACTAAGGTAGAGACTTCTGTTGTGCTCTTATTTAGGGATAGACTTCCATGCTCTAGGTTATATAGAGACTTGGCATTAGTCATTAGCGGGATTGAGCTTTCGGTAGACCTCATAGAGCTTCAGCTTCAAGACTTCAACGTCATCCTTAGAATGGATATGCTTCAAAGTATCAAGTGTTGATAGATTATGCATAAGAGCACATGTGATCTCTTACTAGAGATGTAAGCTTAGGCCCTCAATGAGGATGGTGTTCGTGGTTGTGCTCAGTATGCCAGTGTGGAAAGGGTACCCTCTCTTCTTATGTAGCATCCAGAATTTGGATGCCAAGGAGCCTTTGGTTGTGGGGATTCCGGTGGTGCAAGAGTTTCCAGACGTGTTTCCCGATGAGATCCCACTGATGTCGTTAGCATGTGGGATAGAATTATACTTGGGACAGAGCTTGTGTCAAAGGCACTTTATTGCCTAGCACCAACTGAGATAGAAGATTTACGTACTCAATTTGAGGAGTTTCTAGAGAAGGGGTACATTTGTTTGCATGTATTACCTTGGGGAGCTCCCACCTTTTTTGTGATGAATAAGGATGGTGGGTTGTGGCTTTGCATCGATTATTGTTGGTTGAACCAAGTTATGTTGAAGAACCACTATCCTTTACCACAGATCGATGACCTCATTGATTGGGAGTGTGGGAATAAAATTTTTTTGAAGATAGATCTCAGATCAGGGTATTATCAGCTGATGATTTTTGAGAAGGACATACCGAAGATAGCCTTCAAGATGAGGTATGGCCATTATGAGTTCATTGTGATGTCTTTTGGAGTCACAAATGGATTATCGGTGTTCATGGCTCTCATAAACCACATCTTCCAGTGGCATTTTGAACATTTTATTGTGGTATTCATGGAAGATATTTTGATATAATCTTAGACTCATGAGGAACATGATTAACATCTTTGGCTAGCTTTGGAGTCATTGAGGACTCATTAGTTGTACTCCCAGCTCTCAAAGTGTGAGTTTTGGTTGGACGAGGTAGCTTTCCTTGGTCATATCATTTCGACGGAAGGTATGTCAGTGTATCCTTCTAATATTTGAGCAGTGTCAGAGTGAACTGCACCAATGGACATTAGAGAAGTTTGTAGTTTTATGAGTTTTGCAGGCTACTATAGATGTTGCGTCCATGGTTTTTTTAAGATTTCTTGTCCTTTGACCCCATAAACTGATCATTGATATGTTGCTTGATTGGAAAAATAATGAGGAATTCTCAAGAAATGATCATGATTACCTTTCTTTAGAGCCCTACGAATGAATAAGCGATAAAGATGATGATGTAGCCTTTGCCCGCAAATGGTTGGTTGGTAGATCAAAGCCTCGATGGGCACATGGTTCCCCCTCCCTTGGTTTCCAGGTTTTTCCCTCCCCCATGCATACCATGCAAATATTATGACTTTAATTCTATTTCTAAAATAGTATTTTTTGGGAACTAGTTGCATATGTACAAAGTAATTAGTGTTATTAAATACTATTTTATTTCTATTTATTAAAAACCAATAGTTTAAATAGAAGAAATATATTTGTTTAGTGCAGTTATTAAATGTCGGTAGTGTTCAGCACCTAAACTAACATTTAAACCAAAAAGAAAGAAAGAAAAGATTAAAACCCAATTTAAAGTTTAAATGCATATATGAGTTGGCAACTAAGATGACCTCATCAACAATTAACTTTTCCTCCAAAACCAAAAAGTGACACTACTGATTCTCATTTAAAAACCAAAAAAAGAAAATCGCAAGGAAACAAAAGAGTAATGTTATGTTTAAAACTAAATTATTTACAACCATTTTTTTTAAAGATCAACAAAGGGGGATTACAATCGAAAAATAAAATCAAGTCAAGAGTGCTCCGTACCGAACAATGGTACCACCTAACATATTGAAAAATAAGTCATTGCCAATTTAAGGAGGAGGGGTGTGGAAGACATAAATACCTAGGGGGAAGCTATGACCCATATAAGCTAGTTTATCCATGATAGTGTTCAATTCTGAAAAATCATGCAACACATGGCATATTACAAACCCTTTTATGAGTTGATGATAGGTAAGAAGTACGTGTGAAAGATGATGGATTTCCAAGAGTTTACAATTCAAAAGTCAAACAATAGCTAATGAATAGCAATATAAGTATATGTGAGAGGAATCTCAATCCTTAGCCTAAACCATTCCATAGTAAGTTACCCAAATCTATGTAGCCAAAATACAACTATAACCCATATTGGTTGCAAAACCAAAAAGCTAATTTTCACTATGGTCAAGAGCCATGCATGTTAAGTTGAGAAAGCTAAGATTACCTATTGTACTACCATCAACTAAGATTGGTGGCTTCCACCCTACTTCAAGTGTAGCATCGTAAGTATGGGTTGAATTCAGCTCCTACACTATGCTCCATGTAGTGTGCTCATCTACATCAGTCCGATGAATATTGTAACACCTCGACTTCTCTAAGGTCATGGATAGTTACTCTCAAATGCTTTTAGGATTGATGACTGACCCTACCAATCAATATAATTCCTTTTAAGTGTGTTTTGACATAACTAACACTCTTCTTGAAAAACTTATTAGAAGGTCACCCATAATTAAATTGGTCCAAGTTAAACACATTTAACCTTGGAGTTCTTTTATGATAGGTTTCCCAAAAATAAATGTATACCTTATTTTTTAGAAAAATTTTCATTAAATAACTTTATAGTTAAGCATGATTGAATTAATGTAATTTAAAGATGGGCGACTTCCTAGGAAGTTTCCCAAGATACATGTGAGTTGATAAATTTCTTGCTTAAAAGGAATAATGTTAATTAGTGGGGTAGCTATTGATCTTGAAGTATCTCTAGAGTAACTACTCACATCCCTAGTGAGGTTGGAGTGTTATAAATGGTATCAAAGGAAAACCACGACCATAAGTTAAACTTGAATGAGTTAGTTAGTCACCTAGTGGGACAATTCTTAGGATAGACTTTAATAAAACAGTCAATGATCAATGCATAATAAGGATACTGCGTTCTTGAGTTGGGGTGTATATAATACCCCTAAATTAATAATGGATAATGAAGGCTTAAAATGATTGATAAGACTACCCTTAAAGTTATACCTTATTTTTTGGAGACCTATAATTAAAGAACTTCCCACTTAAGTGTGCTTGATTTGAAACAATTTAAGGATGGGAAGCCTCCTAGGAAGTTTGTTGAGATGCTTGTGATTGATAAAAAAAAAGTATAATAAAAAGCACTCATGTTAATTTGAGAGGTCAATTATTGATCCTAAAAGACCTCTAAAGTAACTACTTATGACCCTAGTAAGGCTGCGGTGCTACAAATATAACCACCTACTTGTTTAGGAGGAATGCATGAGGCATTGAAAATGTGCTTATTCCTGACCTTCCATAGTGCTCCAATACCCAAGGCTAAGGTTATCAACCTAGGATATGGAGCTCCTTCTGTTGGGTGTTGTTTCACTAAGTTATAAGCTAAACGATGATCTAGGGAAGTATCCAAAAAACTGACAGCCTCCTCTAGTCAAATGTGCGTAGTCTAAAAAACTTGCTATAAGCACAACCCTGCAAACTATGAATGTGAGATTGCTCTTCACTATCATATAGATGACTCTAGTTGCACTTGATATTAGCAAGTAGAGCATCATGTGTAGCTATCCAAATGAAGGTACAAACATGCTAATGAAATTTTTGGCACCTAATTTTTGTCTATTATGACACCTTCAAGAAAGGAGAGGTTAACTATCTTTGCTAAGTCGAAGCAACTTAAAATGGTTCATCACTTGTCAAACCCCATATAGGTCAATCAAGGGAAATGTCATTAGATGGAGGTAGAACATAAGCAATCTCTATTAAAATTGTGTTAGAAAGTACACGCTAAAAAAAAAGCTCAGTTCCAAACCCCATGAGGGAGGACATAATCAAATACCATCCCAAATAAATGAATTCAACTAGGATTAGTAGTAAAATAATGAATTATCAACTTATCACTAATCCACCAAATAAGATAGAATCTTATAATGCAGTCATCCCGTAGACTCCATTTAACTCTACTCTAAATAAGCTATATGAAGCAAATGATTTTCCCCTAGAGAGTAGATCAAGAGCTAGGATATAAGGCATACAACAGTGAGGTTATGTTCCATAGATATGTCTCTCCAAATATTTGAACCTATAACCCATCATTCTCACTCAAATTATCATATTCCATTTTTGTAAAAATAGTTTTGTTCATCTTTATTGGCTCTTTCACCCCAAGTCCTCCACACTCTTTGGGAGAGAAAACAGTCTCTAGACGATGTAGGCAAGAGCGATGCCTACTAGGAGTAATACCCTAGAGGAAGGACTTACTATGCTTATCAAGCATATTTGAGATGCCCATTGAAATACATTTGTAACACCCCAAAATTCACTACTACTTTTTTTTTTGTTTTTAAAGCAGAAATAATGAAATTAAAATCCGTGAATTTTGAGGATGTTACCGCCACACTTAGTAGCAGACCAGTTCTCTCCAACCGTTCCAGTACCAAGTGCTAAGGCTAAGAAAAGATTTACATTTAAACTCAAACCAACAATTCATAAAGAACTAGAGAGAATCATACATCAAAAATTAGAGTACACATAAAAATTTGTAATCAATCATAAGATAGAGATCAAAGTGCGAAATCAAAATTCCTCAGAGGGAATAATCTTACAATTGATAAAAGATTTAATTGAAATACTCAATATTAGGTAATAAAGCAACCAGGATAAATCCGATGCAAGAAGAAATAACAAAGGTAAATAAGATAACAAGAAGAGTGGATCCGGCCACACTAATTTCGAACTTCGAGCCAAACATGCTCAACACATAGCCCCGACTAATGTCTCGTCCACCTGCACAAAGTAAGAAGGGTATACTACTCGTGGGAATGAGCAGTACTCATGATACGGGTAATCAGTACACTATGTACTAAGTAAGGTAATCGAGCACTAAGGCCAACACATAAGCATATAGAATTATGCAAAATAATACCCAACTTACACTTTCAAACCCACACATATAGTACATAAGGTCATGAAGGAAATTATACAACCTACAAATGATCCAGGCCACACATAAAGTACATGATTATTCTAGATTAATTATTTAATTACTCTTTTATTAGAAAATAATTCACGCCATTTTCTTTATCAAGTCCACACGAGTATGGAAACCCCACTATTTTAGTCGGTGGATTGGTCGCGAGGGTACATACCCTGCCACTATTTTAGCCGGTGGATCAGTCGCGAGGGTAACATATCCTGCCACTATTTTATGCCGGTGGATCAATCTGGCCCCTTCTTGTATGGTGTTACACTATAAGTAATTAGTGTATTTCCCATATCTTAGCAACTGTAGGATTTGATTTTGTTGAGCTCGGGATCCCCCACTATTATAGCCGGTGGATCGGTTACAAGGGTACATGCCATACCACCATTTTAGCCGATGGATCGATCATAAGGGAAACATTTCCTACCACTATTTTAACCGGTGGATCAGTCTAGGTTCGACTCAATATCTTCCACTTTACGTATTTAATATTTTAAGTATCTTATTCAGAAGCTCACTTCAAGACATGCAAGACTGACTTCTACCGTGCTTACTCTTCAACTCGGGTTAACACTCCAACCCTAGTTAACCACCACCACCATAGTTAATCATGACACACCCTAAGGCCCATGAAAACCCTAGCTCCACGTAAACCCTAGCTCCCATGCAAACCCTAAACCACCATGCAAAACCCTAATACCACCATGCAAACATTAATACCACCCTGCAACCACTACTCCATGCAAAACTCTACTACTCCATGCAAAACCCTAACACCATGCAAAATCCTAACACCATGCAACTCCATACAAAACCCTAACACCATGCAATTCCATGCAAAACCCTAACACCATGCACTTCCATACAAAACCCTAACACCATGCAACTCCCCATCATTATTTTACAACCCCATCATGCATGTCTCAAGGCCACCTCATACCATAATAATAACACATTTATATACATCATTTTCATGCCACAATTATTTACACAAAAAACACCTCAACTTCCATATCATGCTGCATTCATAATAGTTATACAATATACACATGAAATATACAATAAATCATATCACATGACATGCATGGCATATAAATCACATATTACACAAATGGCCTTACCACCCTTACCTAAAACGACACCGGTCTTGGAGCACGCTCCTATACCACTTGAGGTCTTTGACTGGGTTCACCTATTATGGGGAAAAATACTAGAATTAGGTTCCCTCCTAAAAATGCTATTATTTACTAACTTATCCTAATACTTGGTTTTCAATTAAAATAATACTATACTCAAATTAACTATACAAAGGACTAATAATAATACTAATGTAATTTAAAACGAATGGTCATATAAGGGTTTCTATCCTTCACCAAAATAATGTTGGTAAAGATAATGATAATAATAATAATACTAATATTAATAATAATAAAATATTAGTAATAATACTAATATTAGTAGAAATAATAATAATAATAATAATAATAATAATAATAATAATAATAATAATAATAATAATAATAATAATATAATCCTAAAATTACAAGGTGGGCTTTTGACCCTACCCCAAATAATAAAAGTACTATTCAATAATAGTAATAATAATAATGATGAAATAATAATAATGATAATGATAATGATAATAATAATAATAATATTAATAATAATAATAATAATAATAATAATAATAATAATAATAATAATAATAATAATAATAATAATAACAAAAACAACAACAACAACAACAAAACTAATAGTAAAGTAGTTGTAATATTAATAATGGAATAATAATAGTAGTAATTCGAAATAGTAATAATAGAAATAATAAGAAGAAGAATAATAATAAAATCGAATTAAAAATACAATAGTGCTTCGGCCATCAACAGAAATAATAAAAATAATTAAAATAATAATATTGGAATAAATAAAATAAAATAAATTAAGGCTTATAAAAATAGGGAGAAGGGTTCAGAGGGTTTAGGGTTCAACCTTAGGCTGGTGGGGATAGGCGGCACCGGTGATGGTGCACGACAGCGACGGTAGTGGCCGGAAAAAGGGAAGAAAAGGAAAAAAGTTGAATGCCGGAAAAAAGATAGGAAGAATGAAGGTGGGAGTTGGGGTGTTTAAGACTGCCTAAAGGGAGAGGGACAGAATAAGGTTGGCGGCGGCGGCGGCGATGGCCGAATGAAGGAGAAGAAGTGAAAGATAGGAGGAGAGTGAGAAAGAGGAAAAGAGAGGGGGAGGGTTTGTAGTACAATTTGGGAGGTGAAAGAAGCGACGGCAGTGGCAGAAGAGGTGGCTAAGGGCAGCACAAAGGGTGGCAGAGGTTGAAGAGAGGGTTGATCAGGAAGGTTACTTCACACAGTCGGAGTGGCTTTCGTAGGAAGAATCGAGGGATACGGGACGTTTGGTTAGCTAGAAGGTGGTGTAAGGAAGAGTTTGGTGACTATAGATGGCGGCAAAGTTGGCTGGAGGCGGCTGATGAGGAGTCTAAAGAAGCGGCGGCGTGCAAGGAGGTTTTTCTGGGTAGAATTCAAAGGCTTGACACAGGGCTGTGTAAGGGGGTATTTATAGGGTTTAAATGATAGGGTGAGGTCTGAGGGACGACAAGGGAATAAGGAAAGTTGGTTCAAGCTCACCGGCGGCGAGGTTGGTCGGCTGAAATTAAAATGGGGCAAAGGTTGTGCGTAGGAGAGAGAGAGGATCGTGCGATAAGAGGGAGATTTGGATTGGTGTATGTGGTCGCCAAATCAGGGGAAAGAGAGAGGAAGAAAAATGGCCAGTCAATAGGGCGAGATCGGCGACGGATTTCTCGGACGGGCGGCGGCGATGTTGTAGGTCGACGACGGGGCTGGGTAGGTGCGAAGGAAGAAGAAAGGAGGAATAAAGGGCTAGATTGATGGTCTAGAAGAAAAAGAAAGAAAGGAAAAGGGGAAAGAACTGGGCCGGGCGAAGCTTAAAATTTTCTTAAATAAAACGATGAGTTTTAAGGGAAAAAGAAGCGAGGTGCAGTGCTTCGGAGTCAGGCCGCACTGAAGGAGAAATGGACGGGGATTTGGGCCGAGGAAAGGAAAAAGGGGAAATGGGCCGCGGCTAGGCCCAACTCGGGGGAAGGGAAAAAGAAAAAGAAAAGAAGAAGAAAGAAAAAGAAAGGGAAAAGGGAAAAAGAAAAATAGTGGGCTGGGTTAATTAAATTAAATAGAATATTTGGGATATTTAAAAATAATAATATTTAAATAAAATAATATTTAAATTCCTTTTTAGGCTAAATTATGGTTTTTAAAAGATTTTTCATAAATTTCAGTTTAATTAGCAAAACACCCTAATTTTCTTCAATTAAATTATTTATAAAATTAATATTAATTTGGAACTATTTTCTCCTTCTTATTTTAAATAAAATAATTTATTTAATAAATTTCCAAAATAAAATCCTTAATTAGCTAAAATACCTAAATTTCTCCTAATTAAAATACTTATAAATTTCTTCTTAATTTTCCCTAATTAATTTCCTTTTATTTTAAGAAGAATAATTTATTTAATTAATTTTTCTAATAAAATATTATTTAACTATAATTTTTAAAATTAGAAATTCTCGTGGCATTTCAACATTATTTTGCACAGTGTATGGAGTGATAGAATAGAAATAGGCGAGAATAATTGTATCCCTCTCAACATATTTTATTGGACGTGTTCCACCAATGGGGAAAATAGCTTCTTCCTAATATGTTCAATACTGATGTGGACACCCAAATACTTTCCCAAATAATCTGAGGAATGCTAGCAGTAGTCCTGATCTTTCTAGTCATTCAAAGATGGTCATTAAAGGAAGAGATAATGGTTGAATTTTCAAGGCTGATTCTCTACCCCAATGTGTCACTAAAATCATCCAAAAATCTCCACAATATGATCAATTTTATCCATAGATTCATGTAAAAAAAAAGTAAGAGATCATCAACATTTATTAAAGAGATACGATAGGTCAATGCCACCCCAAGAGATGGGATAACTAAATGCTAGATGAGATGGGAAAAACGGTTCATGCATATAATGATGAGATAAAATGATATGGTGTTTCATTATCTAATTCCTCTCCTTGTTTTTTGTTGTTCCAAATAACCCATGTAGACAAGGAGGAAAACATAGTGCTTAGTTAGGTGAATAAGGGAACCGGGTAACTAAAATAGGCAAATGTGTTACAAATAAAGGCCCATGATAAATGATCATAGGCATTTTCAGGGTTTTATTTTAAGGCCATAAAACCCTTACAATCTTTCTTTCTTCTAAATGCATGCATACCCACTTCTGTGATGTTGGTGTTGTCTCAAGTGTGACACCTAAGAAGGAAACTACTTTGGCTCGAATGAATGACTTACTCCAAAATTGGTTTCAAACTTTGCACGATGACTTTTTGTAATAAAATTATAAGATACTTTGCATAAACCAATTATGAAAAATTCCTAATCATAGCTAGATGACCCACTTTTAGTATAAAACAAAGCAAAGTGACATTTATACCATCGGGGAAGGTACCTAAGTGGAAGATTGAAGCAACCAACATATGAATATTATTTCCAACCATTACCTAAAATTTATATTAAAATATCATCTCAAAGGCATCTGGTTTCAGAATTTTGAAAGCTCCCCTAGAGAACACGGTAGCTTTCACCTTCTCTAAATGAATAGGAGCTTCAAGCCCACCCAACTCCTCTATATACATAGGTTGGAAAGAGATCTCAACTTGGCTAAGACTAGTGTAATACTCCATCCTAAAATCCTTTAAATTATATTGAAAATTATGTAATATGAAATAAATGAGTTTTGGTTTTAAAATGGGCTTGAAATTCTAATAAAAATGTGAATTTTAGGCATACTAGTTAACAAGTTTACATAAGCGATTGATTGGTGTGTTGGAAAAATTTATGTTCTTATTTTGAACAAACCAGTCGACTGCTTTGCTTGTGATATCAGACCCATTTATGATTTTGATTCGAATTTCTCTCCAATGATTATGAAAACTTCCGATTTAAGTTCAAATATACTAATAATCATGTTTTGGTGATCTGGTATTATTTGCACATCAATTGGACCATTACATAATTTTAATTATTAAAATTTTTCCAAAAAGCCAATTTTGGAGGCTAACCTCCCTTCTCCTTTTCCTTCACCTCTCATTCTCTCTTTTGGAATCAAGGGAAGTTATTTTTGCCTTTTTGGACTCTCCCTGACTTGTCAACCCATCTCTAACTACACTCAACCCCTCACCACCCCATCAAGTCATCATTCACTTATTGGCTTGCCCCACTTAACCTCACCTATCTCATCCTTCTTTTCCTTGAGGATGTTGACTAGCCTATCCCTATACCTCTCATTTCTCTACCTATCATCATTCCACACTTTTTTTCTTTCTCTCTTCGTCGTTCTTCTTGCGAAAATCTCACTAAGTCTTGAACACCTTTCCATTTTCACCTCTTCTTCCTTTTATTGAGAAATAGAGATCCTCTTTGAATTTCTCCCTTGATTGTGCAAGCATTGTATTCATTTCTCTTCTTCTAATCATGGTTTTAATTCTCTCTTACTTTCCCAAACCACGAAAGATTTAAGGTTGAGAAAAATTGGAGATTTTAGTTCCTCTTTAACACCCTATTTAAGTCAAAAGGTGGTGTGTTGTATTTTTCTTCTCCCTCTAATTTTCTTATTTTTTAAATAAGTTTTGGAAGAGTATTTTTAATAGTTTTTCTTTAATTCTCTAAGGAATAAAAGTTCTTCTAGATAGGTCATCCAGTAGGAGTTTTGTGCTAGAAGAATTGCTTTAAGGTAAATCATTCATATCTTTTATAGAATTTGGTTTATGTGTATATTGGGGTTCCATGTGTTAGTATTTATATTAGTAGAATCTAATTGTGTTCTTTGGTATGATCTTGTGGTATGATTCTTCCCAATTAAGTGTTGTCGAGATTTCTTGATTTTAAGCATGAAATTAATTATTGAGCATGATTTGGCTAAGTATGTATATCATCATCTTTCCATGTGATTCCATGTGTGAAGGATGTATCTTGATGAGTTTTTTGACATAGAAGCATATTAGGATTAATATGGTAAAGTATGGTGAAATTTTGTGCGTGTTTTGTAAGTCTAGGTTTTGTTTTACCTATACCTATTGATTGATTCCTTGAGCTAGTCGACTAATTTTGGAGAAATCGTATGGTTTGGAGTTTAGATTGATTGGTCATGAGATCATTTAATTGGTTTGGTGAAATAGTCGAGTGGTCTTGATGAACGCTCGATCAGTTGGTCAAGATGGTTGGGGTTGGAGGTTTATGACTATGCCTAAGAGTTAGGCTAACTAGTTGTTAGTATTTTTCCCACTACGGTGGGATTTTTTTTTGTATTTTTGATTATTGAAACTCTTGGCTCGGATTCCTATATTTGATTTTTTAAACTATCAAGTTCATTCTATCTATAATATGATTCTACTCTTTAGTTCCTTATAGATGTCACATTATTGTTATGATCATGCATTCTTTTTTCGTTTTTCCGTTTAGCTTTATATCAAGAATGGGTTAGGTGGTGATCACACCTCTATTATGGTTGATATGGTGATAATATTTCTCAGTTTTTCTTTTCAAATTGCTTCTGCATTGTCTTAAAAACAAAAATTTCTTGTTCAAGAAATGGGGGGGGTGTTATAAGTAGGTATCAGAGCTTGGTTTTAAATCTTGAAGTTGTTTTACAAAATTGCATTTCTTCAGTTTTGTCCGAACTAGGAGATTTTGATTTAGTCTATGAGCAAGGATTAGGTATGGGTGGGAGTTGGCCTTAATTTTATATAATAGGACTAACTTCTGGCCTTATGTGTAATGTACTACCTTTATACTTACTAATGGTATGGTTAGAATTCGATTCCCTTCTGATGTGGCTTAGTACTTTAGGGTTTTGATGGCTGCAGATCTGTATCTCAATAATTTCATGGAGATGGTTCGAGCATTCATAGAGCTACAGATTCAGCATGAGGAGGCTCTGCTACCTTTGTTACCTTATTTTTGTTGGTGCCGCCACCAAAGGATTAACTTCATGGGGTCAATCTTCATCGCCACTCAGTTTTTGAGTGTCAAGAGGACGCGGATGTGTTGGTGCACTGGCTAAGGGATTTTGAGAAGGTCTTTGCAACCAGCAGTTGTCCAAAGAGTAGGCAAGTGGATATTAGGGTATTCCATTTGTGGGGTCGTGCTGATGAGCGGTAGAGAGGTCAAAAGCTGAGGGGAGCTACTACAAACCAGTGGGAGATATTTGTTGAGATAATCAGGGCTTGGTTTTATCTTACTTGCCTCAGGATGGTGAAGTATGATGAGTTCATGGCATTGCGTCAGAGAACATCTTTGATGGAGGAGTACTACAGTTGGTATTTGGACTTGGTTCATTTTGCTCCTAAGGTTGACACCGACCAGAGGATGAAGGTGCATTGCTTCCACCTAAGATTAAGTTTGAGGCTTCAGGAGATGCTGGTAGGGTCTCATGCACATAACTTGCAAGTTATGTATGACTATGCCCTGGAGGCATTAGTAGTTGTTTAGGCTCGTAGTGGCTAGTCAGGGGCTAAGAGGAGGTTCGAGAGTAGCTAATGCCACATGGGAGAGAAGAATTTTCAGACCTTAGACAATCAGTAGTTGGGTGTAGTATCCCACTTAGGAGCCTAGTTGAGTTAATTTTGCATGAGGTGTTTATTCTATCAACAGTGTGGTAAGAACCACCTGACGGAAGGATTGTGTTGGGCAGCTAATTCGGTGCCATAATTGGGGCCGACTGGGGCACTATCAGTTTGAGTCATAGGGAACGGTGGCGCAGCACCACTAGTACAAAGAGCACATATGACTAATAGTGGAGTTAGCAAGACTACTCCACATCAGAGGATGTTAAGGCCACATAATTTTTAGCAAGGGAAATTTTCAGGTAGTGCTATAGGTACACCTCCAAGCAGTCACCTAAATGTGATGAGCCATTCAGAGGCTGGCCAACAGGTTGATGTTGTCATGGGTATCTTCATGGTTTCTTCCCTTCCTACTTACGTATTATTTTACTTAGGAGCATCCCATTCCTTCTTGTCTATTTCTTTTGTAGATAAGACAACTGTGGTTCCTTGTACCAAGGTAGAGACTTCTATTGTGCTCCTGTTTGGGGATAGACTTCCATGCTCTAGGCTATATAGAAATTTGGCATAAGTCGTTAGTAGGATTGAGATTCCGGTAGACCTCATAGAGCTTGAGCTTTAAGACTTCAACGTCATCGTTGGAATGGATATACTCACAAAGTATCAGGTGTTGATAGATTATGCATAAGAACATGTGTTTCTTAAGGGACCATAGGGTTCTAGGATCTCTTACTGGAGATGCAAGCCTAGGCCCTCAATAAAGATGGTATTCGTGGTAGTACTTGGTATGCCAGTGCAGAAAGGGTACCCTCTCTTTTTATGTGACATCTAGGATTTGGATGCCAATGAACTGTTGGTTGAGGAGATTTTGGTGGTGTAGGAGTTTCCATATGTGTTTCTTGTTGAGATCCCGATGATGTCGTCAGTGGATGAGATATAATTCTACCTGGGATAGAGCCTATGTCAAAGGCACTCTATTGCTTGGTACCGACTAAGATAGCAAATTTGTGTACTCAATTAGAGGAGTTGCTAGAGAAGGGGTATATTCATTTGAGTGTATTACCTTAGGGAGCTCCCGCCCTTTTTGTGAGGAAGAAGGATGGTGGGTTGAGGCTTTGCTTTGATTATCATGGGTTGAACCAAGTTATGGTGAAGAACTACTATCCTTTACTATGGATCGATGACCTCTTTGATCAGTTGTATGGGGATACAATGTTTTCAAAGATAGATCTCAGATCAGGCTATCATTAGCTGATGATTACTCCAATGCTTACCTTGCCATCAGGTACAGAGGGATTTGAGGTGTATATTAATTCATCCAAGTTTGGGTTAAGATGCATGTGGTTGCAACATGGCAGGGTAGTGGCCTATGCTTCTCACCAATTGAAGGAGCATGAGCAGAAGTATCCTACTCACAACCTTAAGCTCACTACAACGGTTTTCACATTGAAGATTTAGAGACATTACCTATATGGGGTACAATGTAAGTTCTACACGGACCATAAGAGCCTCAAGTACATCTTCACATAGTGAAAATTGAATATGAGGCAGAGAAGATGGCTGGAGTTGGTTAAGGACTACGATTGGGAGTTGACCTACCATGAGGGTAAGGCCAACGTCATAGCAGATGCTTTAGGTTCGCTGGTAGTGTCAGATTGGATTAGGAGAGACCTTATGGAGTTGAGTATGGAGATCAATTAACTCGGGGATCTTGAGATGAGGATGAGTACACTCTCGATCATCCCCGACCATCTGCGATGAGGTTCAAGCTTATCATCTAGGAGATGTCAAACTTGAGTGGACTAAGAATATGATATCTAAAAGTAGAGAAGTGGGATTTTATATTTTTGAGGATGATAACATCTGTTTCCAAGGACTTTGGTGTGTTCTATAGAGTTATGGGGAAATTAAGAAGAGGATCCTAGAGGAGGGTCATTGTGTTAACCTTATTCCATCCACCCTGGGAGGGATATGCTATACTATGATTTGAGATGGATCTATTATTGGCCCTATATAAAGCGGAATGTTGCAAACTTTGTGGCCTGGTTCTTGATGTGTCAAAAGGTCAAGGTGGAACACAAGTGACCAATGAGTTTAGTTTAGCTATTAAAGGTCCTTGAGTGGAAGTAGGATAGTGGGCCAATGGACTTCATGGTTGGTTTACCTAAGACTCGTAGCAGTTCGGATTCAATATACATTGTGGTTAACTGATTGACTAAGTCAATAGTATTTATACCAATGAAGTTAATGTGGAGTATGGAACAGATAACCGGTTCTTATAGGAAGCATATGGTTCGTTATCATGGGGTACTTAAGGACATTGTGTTGGACTAAGATTTCAAATTTTTGTCACACTTCTGGTAGAAGTTATAAGCATCTTTTTGGACACAACTTAAGATGAGCAAATCTTTTCATCCGACTATAGATGGTCAAATTGAGCGTACTATTCAGACCTTAGAGGATATGCTTTGGGCTTGTGTTCTTTTTTTTTTTTTGATCAAGGGTAAAAATATTTTATATATATGAATCATATATATGTACAAGAACACCAGGCATGCCTGGGCAATAAAAGACCATAAGCATCCAAGGATACCCCTCATATAACAAAACATGAGGATGTCATCCTACATGAGCATTCATCAGACAGATGGGGACAAAGGGAACAGGAGCTAATGAATAGTGTTAGAAATCTACAGGGGCTCAATTTTACCTATTTTTTAAAATCCTATAAACATCTAGCTTAACCTTAACAACTAAAGAATCAACGTCAGCGGTTACATCTTCAAAAAGGACAAAATTCCTAGCCTTCCAAACATGGTAAACACTGGCTGCAAGTGCTAGCATCCGGGCTTGCTTGTGGTGTGGAGTTTGTCTCTTACATTTTCTGAGTGCCCTTATAGTGCTTTCTAGGGTGGTGCATCTTCTTACAATTCCTATCCATCTTCTTACATGCATCCAGATGCTATGGGTGATTCGGCATTGGAAGAACAGATGGTCGTGAGTCTCATTGACCTGATTACAAAATAAGCATATCTGTGAGATGTCCAGGTAAGTGAGTTTATCTTTGGTTTTGAGTTTCCCCTAGCTACATGCCAAAGGATAAAGGCCTGCCTCTGTATGTGTAAGTCATTCCAAATGATTGAGCTATTCCTCATTTTCTCCCCTTTCGTTCTGAGTTGTTCATATACACTGTTAGAGGAAAACTTCTCTGCATACACACAGCCTTCTAGCATATCTCCCCTTTGGTTTTGGGCTTGTGTTCTTGAGTTTCAAGGCAATGGGAAGGATTTTATGAATTTGGTAGAATTCTCCTACAACAAAAACCATCATGCAAGTATAAGGATGTCACCTTTCGAGGTACTTTATTGACAGAATTGCTATATTCCTATGTGTTAGAGCGAATCTAGTAAGACAGCTGTGTTGGAACCAAAAATGGTAGAGGATACTATTAGGTAGATCAGGATGATTCGAGATTGGATGAAGGCATCCTAGGATAGGTAGAAGAGTTTTGCAGATATGCAGAGGAGAGTAGATAAGTTTGAGTTAGGCAATAGAGTCCCTCTAAGGGTTTCACTAACCAAGGGGTGATGTGTTTTAGTCATAAGGGCAAGCTTAACCCAAGTTTCATTGGGTCATATGAGATTTTAAAATGGGTTTGAGAGGTTTCTTACCATCTTACCTTGGCGGTGGAGATTTCATGTGTGCATAAAATTTTCCACATCTCTTAGTTGAGGACGTATGTGTTGGATTCATCGCACATCATTTAGCCGGAGATGATTGAGCTCAATGAGTCATTAACTTATGAAGAGCATCTACTAAGGATTCTAGATTCAAAGACTTGAGAGACACATTCGAAGAACATACCACTCGTGAAGGTCTTGTGGTCAAGTCATTGAGCACAAGAGGCCACTTGGGATTTCGAGGAGGAGATCAATGAGAAGTATCTGGAGTTGCTTGCTTAGGTGTGTTTCATAGGTAACACCACCTCTTTTAAGGGGCTAGTACCTTTCTCTTGTGAATTAACCCTTAGTTATTGTAACCTTTTATTTGATGGCTTAGGATTGCTTATGTTTTGAGTTGTAGTAGAGTATTTTATTTTGTGGAATTCAAAGATAAAGACTCTTTTAAGTGCTATAATTTCCCATTCTAAAATTATTCAAATCATATTGGGAATTATTTGATATAAAATAAATGAGTTTTGGTTTTAAAATGAGCTTGAAATTGTAATAAAAATATGAATTCCAGGCATACCAATCAATTGGTTCACTTAACTGATCAACTAGTGCGCTAAGGAATTTATGTTCTCGTTCTCAACAAACCAGTCGACTAGTTTGTCCAAACTGATTGACTGATTTACCAGCAATTTGAGATCCATTTTTTATTTTGATTCAAAATTTTCTCTAATGATTATGAAAGCTTTTGATTTCAGTTCAAATATGCTCATAATTATGTTTTGGTGATCTAGTATTATTTTCACATTATTATACTATTACATGAGTTTAATTATCAAAATTTTTCCAAAAAGCAACTTTTGGAGGAAAGCCTCCCTTCTCCTTTTCTCTCACCTCTCCTTTCTCTTCTGGAAGGTGGAGTAGTGATTTTTGACTTTATGGACTCTCCCTTGACTTGTAAACGCACGTGCATACCCATTTATAACTATACCAAACCCTCCACCACCCCCATCAAGTAATCTTTTGCTTCTTAGCTTACCCACACTCAACCTCACCAGTCTCATCCCTTTTTTCCTTGACAATGTTGACCACCCTACCCCTTTACCTCCTATTTTGTTGACCCATCATCATTCCACACTTGTATTCTTACTCTCTTCTCCCATCTTCTTGTGAGTGTTAAACACATTTCCATTTTCCCCTCTTCTTCCTTCTACTGACAAACAGAAATCCTCTCTAAATTTCTCCCTTGATTATGTAAGCATTGTGTTCCTTTCTATTCTTCTAATCTAGGTTTTTATTCGCTCTTCCTTTCCCTAAGCAAGTAAGAATTAGGTTTAAGTGGTATATTGGGGTTCCATGTGTTAATTGTTATATGAGTAGAGTCTAATTGTGTTCCATGGTATGAACTTGTGGTATGATTCTTCCCAAATAATTATTGTCGAGATTTCTTGATTTTAAGCATGAAATCAATTATTGAGCATGATTTGTTTAAGTGTTTATATCACCATGTATCTATGTGATTCTCTGTGTGAAGTATGTATTTTTATGAGTGTTTTGACATAGAAGCATTTTAGGATTAATATGGTAAAATGTGGTGAATTTTGGTGAGTGTTTCACAGGTCTAGGTTGTGTTTTACCCATACCAGTCGATCAGTACCTCAAACTAGTCAACTGATTTTGCGAGCAGTCAAATGGTTTGGAGTTTTAGATCAATTGGTCGTGAGAGTAGTCGATTGGTTTAGTGAACTAGTCCATTGGTCTTGATGAACAGTTGATCGATTGGTCAAATCCATCTACTGGTGTGTCCCTGCAAACTAAGGTGGTTGGGGGTTAGAGGTTTATGATTATGCTTAAGAGCTAGGCTAACTGTTTGTTAGTATTTTTCCCACTACTTTGAGATGTTTTTGTATTTCTAGTTATTTAAACTCTTGGCTCAGATTCCTATATTCGATTTTGTAAACTATCAAGTTTATTCTATCTATGATATGATTCCAGTCTTTATTTCCTTGTAGGTTTCACATTATTGTTATGATCATGCATTCTTTGTTACGTTGTTCCATTTAGCCTTGCACCAGGCATGGGTTAGGCGGTTATCATACCTCTCTCTTGGTTGATGTGGCAATAACATTTCCCTATTTTGCTTTTCAAATTTCTTCCTCATTGTCTTAAAAATAAGTTGGTATAAGAGCTTAGTTTTAAATTCTAAAGCTATTTTACCAAATTGTTTTTCTTTAGTTTTATCCAAACCAGTAGATTCGGGTGTTTCCCTTAGGCCTTTTATGTTAATTCTTCCACGTATTTATAACATTTTCATTATGATTTCAACCATGATTGACCTCAGTTAATATCAACCAATATGATGGTATTTGAGATTTGCTTTTGGTTGAGTTTGGTGTTATCCTTAAACACCCAATTGGTATGAGGTGCTTGGTGTTATACTTAAAAACCCAATTGGTATGATGAGTTTGGTGTTATCTCTAGACACCCATTTAGTGGCTTGTATGCCTTGGTTAGTGTTTTGTGTCAACACTTAAAACACCTAATTAGTTTGATATATAGAACTTTGATCATGGAATCTTATAGGCCTTTCCAGTATGCATACTTAGGGTTTGGTCATCTTTTGTGCCCCTAACCTAAGCAAGTATGGTGAATGTTGAAGATCCCTCAAAAAATCCTCTTGGCATTAGCGCTGTGGGTGAAGCAGACCTAAAATTGAGTGTATGCCCCCTCACCTAGGCGAAAAAGTATGGTAGATGTTGAAGATTCTTGAGAAAAGCTCCTTGCACTAATGTGATGCGGTGCTGGGAGTTGTAGTCCTACGTTTGTCCCATCATCATATATTGGCATTATTCTAATTCTATGGTTATGTACTTTGAGTGAGGTAGATCCAAAATTTAGCATATACCCCCTCACATAGGAGACCAAGTGTGGTGGATGTTGAAAATCCTTGAAAAAAATCCCTTGGCACTAGTGTAATGTGGTGGTGGGAGTTACAGTATTACGTTAGTCCTATGATGGATATTGGTATTATGTGCTTTACGTTTATATGGATTCTAGTGGAAAACCATGCTTGTGTGCAATTATATGCCCTTAGGTTTCGCCGAGGTATTTATATGTTTTCAATGTTCTAGTATGTTATCTTTTGACTAGATTGAATACCATGCTACTATATGACCTCAATGTGTTGTATGAGCCTTCCATGTTTTAGGTAGTATACTTTACCAATACTTCACCATACCAATACTACACTTATATGGTCACTGTTATGATCTAGATTTTGGTCCGAGGAGTAAATGACGATTTGTAAGGTTATAACTCTCTGCCAGAATAAACTAAGGGTGACGACATGGGCCACTAGTGGGCCATTGCTTGGGGTTGGAGGTTTATAACTATGCCTAAGAGTTAGGCTAACTGATTGTCAGTATTTTTCCCACTACATTGGGATGTTTTTATATTTTTGATTATTTAAACTTTTGGCTCGGATTCCTATATTTGACTCTATAAACTATCAAGTTCATTCTATCTTTGATATGATTCTAGTCTTTATTTCCTTTTACGTGTCACATTATTGTTATGATCATGCATTCTTTGTTTCCCTACTTCTTTTAGCCTTTCATGAGTTATGGGTTAAGTGATGATCACACATCTCTTATAGTTGATGTGGTGGTAATATTTTTCAATTTTACTTTTCAAATCACTTTCATGTTATCTTAAAAATGAAATTTTTTGATTTAAAAAATTGGGAGTGTTACACCTAGATTACTCCACACTTGAACCATAGAATTTACCAAAAAATCTCACAACCAAACCCTTAAGGTCATTCAGGTCATCCACATACATGCCTTCCTCATCACATAATGAATGGATGGTTTGTCTCCTCTACTAACTAACAATGGTGGCATGGAAATGTTTCATGTTACAATACTAGGTAGTGATGGTATCCAATGGATTTACGGAACCAAAGATTCTGTTTTAAAATTAATATCTTATTATATTCCTCTATCAACTCTTCATAAAGTTTCAATAACCCCGAGGCATCTCTAATTTTTAACATACGTTGGATACCTAGCAAGCGATCCTTGAGTCTTTGCATTTGAAGAAAAATATTTCCAAATGAAGCATTATTATAGCATTGTGAGCCTAAGCACACCTCAATAGTTTGTTAAATATATTTCTAGAACAACTCCAAAGGGATGAAATAGTGGGGTTATGTGACACACCTATTTTTAGGACTTTAAAATTCTATTTTAAAGATTTAATTATAGAAGAAAAACACACACACACACACACACACAAACACAAAGAGATGTCACATCGCATCCAACATAGAAAAGATACTCCTTATACCTAGTCTATGTTGGGTGTAAGGAAAAAGTAACCACATGCCTAGCAATTAGGTATGGGAAGCACTTGATTCCACCACGATGTAAGATATGAAATAGAGAGAAGTGAATATGTATAATGAAATAGAGGACTAAGATTCCATCGGGAGATAGGGATATATTGACAATTAACTTTCAAATGAAAATTTTATGTCATAATAATGGGGGTTTTACAAACTAATACTCTTATGCTTAATCCATGTAGTCTCAAAATGGAATCATTCATTATCATACAAAGGCTGAGTATTAGATAGATTTAAGAGTAAAGGGTGATGATCTCCATGAGTATGATCCAATTGGGGGACAAAAGTGGAAGGGGGAGTACAAGTGTCAATCCTTTGGTTCCTCCACTCTATCAATCCTATAACTAATTGATATACCCCTAACCTTACTATGTCAAGTGAATTTTTATCCAGAGAAGCCCAGGTCACCAAGCTGACATTGATGAAGATTCATATAATATAGGAGAAATTGATGGAGATGTAGGTTTTTTCCACCATTATGTTCATCCAAAGAGCTTACATTAATAAAATCACACCCAACCACCTAAGGTAATTCAATAGAGCCATCAATGCTCACCATATCTTCTGAATAATTTGCTTTAAGGAGCATAGAACCTCGTGAAAAAAAGGCTGGTAGTAATAAATATAGAGGTAGACATGAATGAGCTATCTCATCATATTAGGTATATCCAAAATAATTCAATTATCTCTCCAAAGTTACCAAACACCTCTAGGAAAGCCAATAGCCACTAAAACCAACTTTATGGATCACCTATTCCTCATGCGTACCACTAATAAGGGTTTCCACAAGCACCATAATACAAGGATCATATGACTAGATAAGATATTTGAAACTTTAGATTTTTATAAATTATAACCAAAGACTTGGTATTTCATCGAGGGATACTGACTTCTATTACCTCTCTCTTCTAGATTGGATGAGTAATACCCCAAAATTTATTTAAACTCAATCCCAAGAGATTTACTTTGTAATCTAATCTTAATCTTACGAAATTAATACTTCCACCGAACTTAACTCTCTAACCCTAAAATTTTAGCCTAATCATGATTTATCAATAATTAAACTATCCTATCATTCTAATCTAAATTATATTTACATTATTCTAATCTAAAAACCTAACATATTATCTTTTCTTTTTCTTTACCCCCCTTTTCCTTTTCTCTTTGTTCTCCCTTTTCTTCCTTTGGCTGACCCTTTTTCCTTTCCCCCTTTTTCCAATGTGAAACATTGTCCTTAGATAATGCATGACACACCCCCATCATCCTCATCACCTGCCAAGCCACTCCCTACACCATCAATATATCAACTCCCCGCCCCTACAATCGTGAGTTGAGGTTGAATTTGTAGCTGATTATCCTCCTTTATGACTTACATGAATGTGTATATAAGGCACATTTAATTATCTAAACCTATCTCCTTCTCCATCTAATTTTTCTGTCAAAAAACCTCAACAACCATGACCTTACTCCTTACCTTCCCCTCCTCCTTGACGTCGCCAACATAGCCACAAAAACCCACCACTACACGAGCCAAACCGAAGCACCTCCACCACCTTTAGTCACCTTTTCCTTTCCTTCACTCATAGCACAAGCCAAAATATCCATTCTTAGCCCCATATATTTTCTAAACACACCACTACTTCCCCCTTTATTATTCTTTCTTGGATGCGGCACCAACAATTGAACACCACCCCCACCATTTGGCTAAACCAAGCAGTGCACACCCCTTTGCTTCAGCCATTTCCACAAGTGCACACCATGTTTTGGCAATTTAGACTAATGCACACCCCCTCCTTCAACCACTTCCAGCGATGCACGCTTTTTATCCATGGCACAAACCATTGTTGCTCCATCCTTCCCCTTGGCACAACCTATTATTCCTCCTTTGTTGGTTGGCAAAATTTCCCAAACACTCACCTTACTTGGTTGGGTTTTCCTCTGTTATTTCACCCTTCTATTACCTTAAAATTTCATTAAGTATGTGATTTAATGATAATGATATTTTCTTGTGGCTTATTAGGTGATTTTCTAGAGGTTCTATAAGAGACACAATATGATTTACGTGCATAGAGACCAAAGCCTTACTCTGTAAGGATACTTATCATACTCTAGGATTTTTGTTGCTAAGTGTTATGAATTATTTTGTGTGATGCCATGTTATTATTATTATGTGCTTATATAAATTATTGTTAATGCTATGATATGATATTTGATATTTTGTAATGGAAAACTAAGCAAGTTAAGGATTTTGCAATACCGTATAATAATATTCTATATGGAAACCCTTGGTGTGATATATGGTTGTAATATGGGTTTATTAAGATATTATGATTTTTAAATGAGTATAATAAGATATATGGAGATAAATGGAGGATTTGGAGAAAATTTTTCCAATATATGTAAGATCTGCATGAAATAAGGGCTTATGTTATCCGCAAGGACATTTTAGTCAATATGGTTTTAATATGGAAATCATGGTATTCTAAGATGTTGAATTATGATAAAGAATTTCTAGGAAATTTTTAGAGTTTTCGTGAATGACCTAATTTTAATAAAGTATGAAAAGGGCTTGATTTGAGAATAGTAATCCTAAAATGGGAAAGTTATTATCACATGTGCAAACTGGTAAACTTAGACCATGAAATTTGGATATGTTGTTAATATTAGTTTTTTGGGAACATATATGTAATCTGGTAATTGTATGATCCTTATAGAAAAAGTTATGATGGATATGTTGAATTAAGGTTTATAAGCCTTGAGAGTAGTAGCTCTTAAGATAGGGTTATTATTACATGTGCAAGAATTTAGTGTTAGGCCTTGAAATTTGAGTATATTGATAATAATAATAATAATAATAATAATAATAATAATAATAATAATAATAATAATAACAATAATAATAATAATAATAATAATAATAATAATAATTGTGTAATAGGTACTAATTTTGGTGGGTAATAAAGTAACAGAAGAAGAGTTATGACAAAAGTGTGAAATTAGGGTTCGGGGGGATATTAGGATCTTCACCTTAGAGAACGACCTTATAATCTTTGTGAACATGATTTAAATATGTTATATACTTTTCAAATAAATCATGAATAAGATATTAATGATTTAAAATGAAATATTACATGTGTCGGACCGAGGTGTTTTATAGGTACGTTCCGCCAGACGATATTAGTGGCTCAGGAGCCTTTTGCTTAGAGAGGTGCATCAGTCTGTTCCATCAAATTAAGAATAGTGGAGCCCTAACTCAGTGTGATGTGAAAGATAATACAATTTGAGATACGTAACCTAATGGATAAGATATTAATAACTTAAAACAAAAGAGTGCGCAAGTTGGGACCGAGGTGTTAGGTCCTTTCGACAAGACGATAATAGTGGCTCTAGTGTGTTACCCCTAAGAAGTGCTTCAAAATGTTCCACCAATTTATAAATAGTGTATTAGGAGAATTTTCCTCTAAGATGTGTTTAGTACATTCCACCAAAGGATTATAGTGACTCAAGTGTATTTTTCCTAAGAGGTGCTTCAAATCGTTCTATCAATTTAAAAACAGTGGGGTTCTTGAACTCAACATAAATAAAAGAATGGAAATTATTATATCTAATAAAGAGGTCTGGATTAGTACTTATCTTGTGATATTTTATATGTTTCACATATATACTTATTCTCTATTATGTATGTATGCATTTAATTGTATCCCTAACTCGATAGTATTGTGACCTTGTTTAGTACATAACCTACTAACCATCCTTTTCATGGGTAATACTCATTCCCATGAGCAGACAACCTTGATAATTTTTATCTAGGTTATTGAGGACAATCTAGATGATTTTGCTATATATGATGTTCTATATAGGTTAGAGTGATCTTTTGTATCAGGGTATAGGCGTAGAGTCATGTTATCTGGGAAATATTTCTATTCAGATATCTTTTTATATTCTTGGCTCCATAATATTTCTTTTATTTTTATTTTATTGTACTTAAAGTTAAGCTCCAAAATCATATTTATCTTTATAAAGCTATTATCCTTTATATTTACTATGTTTTACTTTTAATGGTTTTAGCCTTGTGATTGATATGAGGATAATATGGTAAGCCAGACTTACATCAGTTATGGTGGTAATACCACATATTTTAGTTATAATCTTCTTCTATAAAAATAAAACTTTTTAATAATAAAATTTGGGGTTTTACATGATGCCCTAGGGGCCACCACCACATAATTTGATAGAACGACGTAGCTATTATATGGTCACCAATTTGTTTTCCCAACCACATTCTTAGAGGATTAAACCTCCCTACTAGTTTGTTTCTTCTTGTCACCTTATGGTGGGAGATTTCTTACCTCATTGATGGGTAATACCTCGATTATCTTTGGTAGAGGAGACTAATTCTACCTAATCTAACTTGCTTTAAATGAGTTATCACGAACTGTTGCATTAGGAGATTGTTCTTTGTGAGCCTCCATAACTTAGTTACTTGCATCTCTCTTCAAGGTCCTAGGAACTAAAACAAAGCCAACCAAAGTAAAATGATCTTCATAGAGTCCATCTTCATCATCCTCCTCGAACCCTTGTAGATTGGTGAAGGATGATGAAAAATTGCCATTGTAGGAATCCTTTTATGCACTCAATGAAGAGTTAGGAAAAACCAAAAAAAAAATTCCATTATCATTAACATCCTTATTCCTAATACTTCACCCATTCATTGATTGCCTATCATGAGAATTCACCAACATCCAAGGACTGTAAGGTGACTCAATGGACTCTATGTTGTTATTGGTTTATGAAGTATTAATCATGGGGTGCTCGAATTGAGTTTCTACATTAACATCTTGTTCTTTCCTACTAATAACCTTAAGATTTGTGGGATATTCTTATGGACATGACCAAAAATTCCACAGTGGAAACACACCATCCTAATACCTTTCATATTTTATAAAAATGAGTTTGTACCAATTTAAAACTTGGGAAGTAATGGCCTGATAAAGTCCACCTCCACAACAATTATTTTAAAACATTCCTATGAGGCTTCATTAGTAGTAGTATCAATCCACACAAAGTGCCCTACCGCATTACCAATTTGTTGCATCCTCTCCTTTCTTCCATACAAATCAATATGTAACCTAGGATTCTGAATCCAAATAACAGTAAAGGCAATGTTTTTTGTATCAATGTCAAATTCTAAAGTTGTAAAATATTGTTGTGTGATCATCCAAGATCCACCACTCAAAGAAAAATTATAATCCAATCTTTTTAAAAAAATTGACAAGGAAGAAACCTTTACCTAATTTTGTCAATTCAAATATGTCATCCATGGACCATAAGTCTTTCAATTTGTATGAAAGTTTTTCATATCTGATGTTCAAGCCAAGGAAATTTATGATAAGGCATTGTTAAAAAGGTTTTCTCAAGGCACATTTCTCTATCGTAGTGAAATGGATTTGGGGCTAACTAACGTTTACTAGGGGAGCATCATTGGTGCAATCATCATTATGGAAGCATCAATATCACTTCATTCCAAGTGGTTTGATTGGGAATATATCACTTTAGCAACACAAATAACACAACTAATTAGTTTGCTTCTCTAAAATCACCCTACAACTTATGGGAATCAGTCTTAAATTCATCATTGTCATGATGAGTAATACTCATGTCCTCATCTTATATTGATTCATTCTAATTCCCACGCATAGTTTTTGCACCAAGCACTACCCTAGAAAGGGGTTTTAATAACGGTTATTTTATAGTTTTAATAACGGTTTTCAACCGTTATTGAACCATCCGTTATTAAATCTTTAATAATGGTTCATAACTGTCATAAAAAATACACAAAAACCCGCGAATATGTGCGTAAACTTCATACTTAATAACGGTTTTAAAATAAAAATCGTTGTTAAAAAATAGGTTTTAATAACGGTTTTTCAGTAAACCGTTGTTAAAAATAAGGTTTCAATAATGGTTTTGTAAGAAAAAACCGTTGTGGAAAACTAGGTATTAATAACGGTTAATACAAAAACTGTTGTTAAAACATGATCGAATTAGGGTTTCGGTCATCGATTATGCATTTATTAAACCCTCTAATTCGTATTAAATGAGCATAAATATGAGATTAAATGGAGTTTCAATAACGGTTTTTCATAGAACCGTTATTAAAACTATAGTTTTTTTTAAATATTTTTCTGTTTTGTTCATGCCCACATACACAGTTATATGTTCAAATAATTACTAAATCTACAATGTAAATCAACATCAATTCATACCAAATCTGCAATCACACCATAATTTCAATCAATTTATAATTGGTATGCATGTCTCAATACACCAACTATACTTAGGAATAAAAATTAGTAGGCATACCACAACTTGGTATCTCTACACCCCAAAGTAAAGAGTTCAGAGATCTAGGCTGGAAGACTGAAAGATGTAGACGAAATACAAACCTGAAAAATGCATGTAGAATATATAGATCGCTACCTAATACCGAATGAATGAGTGCATGTGTTTGGCCCATTGGTCTCTAACTTCATCAATTTCATCAACATTGTATTGCTGGCCTCATGCATAGTCATCGGTGAAAAACAACAACGCCCATGTTTCAATTAATATACAGTTAGCCATTAGGTCAAAAATGTATATGTCATGATTCATTAATAGAAAAATATGGAAAAGCAAACATACATGGCTTGGATCTATGTTAACCGATCTATTCTGGACTATAAGATCCATTACTCTATATACATAGTATCCACAATCATCGTCCTTTTGCTATTGTGGACACTGTCAAATGAATTCAGTTAGCTCTCTAACTATTAGATATTAATTTGAATTAAAATAAAATACAAAATAGTTGTCTTCCTACTTACCATGATAGGCTCATATTGAAGATTCTTTGGGTCTAGGACACCATTCCTACCTCTCCTTTGATATGCAGTCCGTAGTGCCCTAATAAATAGAGTTGGATACATAATATTGTAAGTATATATACCTCAAATAATGAAAGTAGAATATATATATTTATAAATAAGCTAATGAAGTAAGAAGTGAAAAGTATACCAACATGTCGATAAATTCCTTCCCACCACGACAAGCGACCTCAAAAGGCACATCATAGGTTCGAAGGGAATCAAACACATAGACTTTATTAAGATCAGGTCGGACAACGTACAAAACCCAATGTTCAGTTGCGAGGTGAGGAATGAGATAGAGCTTGTTATGTCCCTCAATCAAAATGTGATCCGCTAAATAGTTTATGTGCCTACCCTCTGTTATTGTACTACCATCAGCTATGTAGTATGGGCACACAAACACAATAGAGGATAGCATTCCCTCCATCACAGCGCGACTAGCTACCAACCTATATATGGACGACAATAACAATGCATATTTGTTAATAACTAATAACTCATATAAGAGGTCATAAAAATTCCATTTCTCCAAGAGTACTAAAATCTAAAATATGAAATAATACTTACGTGACATAAATGAAAACACTCGTGGTTGACATCCATTCTTGATTATAAATGTCGCTTATGTCAATCGTCGATACTATGTAAGTAGCATCGTCCCTTCCAACATACTCAGGATGACAATAAATGGAAATATAATTATTCCCGAGGTAGTTTTGGGCATAGAAATACAATAAAGCTAATGCTGGTGGAGGTTGGCGTATTTCCGAAGAAGGAATCTTTTGTGGGGCAACTGATTTTTCAGATTTAGCTCTCTTTCCTTTAGTAGCGCCCTCTTTTATGTTGCTCGTTCTACTAGTACCTCTCTTGGCTTTACTAGTAGGAGCAGTCTTCTTCTTTGATTCCTTAATTGATAATAATAAACAAAATATGTATTGAGCATATATATATGAAAAAGGTATAAACAATGTAACTACTAAACAAGGTCTAATGAAGATGTCAAATGTCAATAACTCTTCAGTAATGAGACGTATCTGATCCACAGGCCAAGGCACGAAGCTTCCATGAGCTTCTAGCACTGTGGCTGCCTCATCGCCTTCTTTATAACAAGGCAATGGCGCACTACCAATGATTGGAGTGTCAATACTCACCGGCCTTGTAATTAGTGCTAAGTTGTACCCATGGACAGTTTGCGTTTGGGTACTGTGACTGATGCATACCCTTCCTTTTGCCAAAAGAGTTGAAAGGTCATTCGCTAAAAAGTCACATTTATGCAAACCCTAAACGAAAATATTACACATTATTAATTATTTATGACACCGAATACATTTAATAACAATTCATAGTTATGTAATGCTTACCTCGGAAAGAGAAGAAAGACGTGCATCAGCTTCACAACTGTCTCTGACACTATTTACATTAGGTATGTGAAGCTGATCATGGTCAGCTGAATCAGATGGCTTATACCCTTGAGATTTAATAAATGAAAACTCTTGCTCCATTGTTGCCATCCATTCAAATGCCACGTTCAATTTCTGTGTTAGGATGGTGACTTGCTCATTAGTGCTATGAGAACTACGAGATCGACCACGTACGCTCGTTCTTGTAACACCTAATCCAAGACCCCTGTGTCTTCCAGGGTATTCTATAATTCCTATAGCCTGGGACACAATGTTATATTGGTCTACCCCCTCCTCGCCATCTGACGCTTGAAGTTCGTCCTATAATGTATATAATATATGTAAATTCAGCTTACATGAATAAGCATAATATAATAGTTTTCTGAAAGATAACTAATCAGGGTTCTAGATATCTACAAACTTACAATTTTGTGGCTGCAAAATCTACATCTTCATTAATATATCCATCTCTTATTGCTCTAGCCTTCTTCCATAATGTACCAATATTAATGGACGAGGTACATAGGTCTAAGTCTTGGGCTATGAGCTATAAAACAAAAAATATTCTTATAATGTACCAATATTATAAAAATCATCAATACACTGTAAATAGATCAATCAAAAAATACATACCAATTCCTCTTCAAGGCCTGCATACCCTTTACAAGCCATATTATGCCGGTATTTATTCTGCTTCGCAATCTCTTTATTTTTGGCACTTTTTTCCTATGTGACAAGCCAAAACATAGTGACATGGTTATTTCAATATTATACATAATACTAGGATTGATACAAAAAATTTAATTGTTATCTAACTAATACCTTAAAATCACCCGTAAGACGATATACAATAAATTGGTTCCAACTTTCTTGATCTATGAAACCGTATCGTTTGGGTGGATTTTGCCGTAGAGAACCATCCCTCTTTCTGTACATTTTTCTACGAGCTAAATATGACCTAAATGTTCTTAGACGCTCCCCACAATGTCTAAGAAGCCATTTCTTCCTACTCTCTAGCACATTAAACACTCTTTGCAAAATAAGACATATAAATGTATACCGATGTTAATGTATTAAAATTAACAACATTTGACATACAAAAATGATTACATAAAATAGTATATTTACCGTGATTTCCTGCCAAATATGCTCCTTATGACCCGTTGGAACTTACTTCCGATTATTATAGGAGATAGGAACACGGTTACGTGTCACAAGTGAAATGTAAGTCAAAAACATGCCTGCATAAGGGCTAATGGGAATATTGTAAATATTTCATCCCAACTCGACCAGTTCTCCTTTATTCATCATATCTGTGATGATTCTCATAATCGTAGGTCCCCTTTTCCCTTCTTCATCACTGTTGTCCCTATCAATATTTTTGTTGGCCATATCTCTAAAAAAAATCAATAAATAAATTATGTTAGAATATTATGTATTGAGCATAATTGAGTAGAAAAATGCATTTAAAAAAACCAACATAGATATTATATGTTACAATATTATTACCCTCATTGCCTTTTTTTCCTTCTTTTTTTCCCTTTGTTTTCGGATTAGATTCAGGATCTGATACATATATTACTTCACGATGATCATCCCTGACATATATTTCCTCCTCATTAATTTTATTGTTATAATCGTTCAATAATTGAGTTGCTTGCACAGCTGAGACACACTCTTTATTCCAATTGGCATCATTCTCATTATCACATTCATTGGCATTTCTTTTTTTTGTACATAGTACCACAAACCATCTGTTATCAGCAGGGTCAGTGACATAGAATACTTGTGTCGCTTGTGATGCTAAGATGAATGGGTCTTGTTTATGCCCTGCCCTATTAAGATCTACTAATGTGAATCCATCTTCATATCTAACTCCATAGCCATTATCAACCCATATGCAGTCGAATACAGGGATTTTAAATACAGTGTAATCTAACTCCCATATGTGTTCAATCACACCATAATAATTCATATCTACATAAGTTGGATTCTTTTCTTTCGCACTAGCAACATGCATTGTCTCAGCCACTAAAGTCACCCCACTGTTCTGCATTGTACTCTTCTCATTTTGTTCTTTTGTATAAAAAGTGCAACCGGTGATCACATAACTGGTATATTGAAAAACTTTATAAAGAGGTTTATGAGACAACCAATGCAGGGTTTCGGAAATTAAAGTTGGGGAATGTCCAATGAGTGGAATGATGCGATCTCTTATCCAATCAATAAAGGGAAGATTATGTTTATCGATAATTCATTTCTCAGTCTTTGATGGATTTTCAATTCGTAAAGAAGTCATATGCTCTTCAATGTACGACTGAACATCATCACTGTTGTGTAATACATATAGATGTGCTGCACGGAACATGTTAGGGTCTACACGCCCAAACTATTTTCCTCTAATACCCTGTCCTTCAAATTTGCCTGCATGTCGAGACTTAGGAATACCAAGAGATTCAGCATTTGACAAGTACTTTGTGCAAAAATCAATTGCCTCTTCCACCAGGTAACTCTCAACAATACATCCTTCTGGCCGATATCGATTCTTCACATAACCTTTTGTCAACTTCATAAACCGTTCAAAGGGGTACATCCACTGCCCATGAACAGGTCCTAACATCTTTATCTCATAAACTAAATGAATAGTTAGATGTACCATAATGTCAAAGAATAACGGTGGAAAATACATTTCAAGTTGGCACAAAATAATCACAATTCCTTTTTGCAAGGCGTCCAAACTATCAGGATGTATAACTTTAGAGTAGACGGCTTTAAAAAACCAACAAAGCCTCGTGATAGTAATTCGAACACGTTTTGGCAAAATTCCACGTATAGCTATCGGCAACAAGTGCTGCATCAAGATATGACAATCATGAGACTTCATGTTAATTAATTTCAACTCTTTCATCGACACAAGCCTTCTGACATTTGAAAAATACCCTTCCAGAACCTTGACACCGTGAAAGAATTCACAAAATGAAATTTTTTCTTTTCTGGAAAGAGTATGACACGCCGGTGGTAAATATGTTCTTCTTCCGTTGTCTCGCGGTGTTAGTTCCCGTCTAATACCCATTTCTTCCATATCCATTCGAGCATTTATGCCATCTTTAGTCTTGCATGGAACATTAAGTAATGTACCAACAAGACTGTCACATATATTTTTCTCAATATGCATCACATCAAGGGCATGTCTCACGTAGAAATATTCTCAATAAGGAAGGTGGAAGAATATTGACATCTTCTTCCACCCAACTAATGGAGGCTTATCTTTATTCTTCTTCCCAAACTTGACACTCAAATGTTTCATCTTCAACCACACTTGTCGACCCATCAACCGGATTGGTGCCTGCCCTTCTTCTCGGAATCCATTGAATGCTTTTCTTTGCCTACGATAATGATGATTCTTCGGTAAAAACCTACTATGCCCAAGGAACACAGTCTTTCAGCCATGTGTTAGCTGAACAAATGAAGTATTCTCCTCACATATCAGACATGCATAATGGCCTTTCACACTATAACCTGACAAGTTGTCATATGCCGGAAAATCATTTATAGTACAGAATAACAATGCTCTCAAAGTGAAATTTTCTTCACTATATATATATCAAATACTTTAACGCCCATGTCCCATAAGAACTTCAAATCATCAATCAAAGGTGCCAAATAAACATCAATATCATTCCCAGGTTAGTTTGGCCCAGAAATGAGTAAAGACAACATCATATACTTGCGTTTCATATAGAGCCATAGAGGTAAATTGTATATAACCAAAATCACTGGCCATGAACTGTAGCTGCCTTGATTGTGCGGATTCATTCCATCCACAAAAGCACAAGGCGCACATTTCTTGCTTCTTTACCAAATTCAGGAAACAACCCATCAATCGTCATCCATTGTGGAGAGTCAGATGGATGTCTAAGAAGCCCGTCATCTATCTTGTCATCAGCATGCCACCTTAGGTTCTTGGCATCTTCAACATCATTAAACATCCGCCTTAATCTTGGTATTATAGGAAAATACCATAACACCTTAGTGGGAACCTTATTCTTCTTGTATCGTGGTGCTTTGCATTCAAGATTAGGACAACTATCCAAAGATGCATTGTCATTGCCATATAAAATACAATCATTAGGGCATGCATGTATCTTCTCATAACTCATGCCCATAGAGGATAGAATCTTCTTCGCTTCATATGTACGATCAGGTAGAATGTTATCATTAGGAAGCATATCCTTCACAAGTGACAATAATTCTGTGAAACTCTTATCACTCCATCCGTTACATGCTTTTAAGTTGTACAACCTTAAAGTAGCAGATAATCGCGTAAACATCTTACAATCACCGTGCAAAGGTTTCTCCGAGTCATTCAATAACTTCTTAAACATTTTTGGACAATGCCGAACACTTTCCTCAACCTTTTGAGTCATCTCCTCTAACAAATGTCCCTCATAGTTATCAAATGATGATCCACTACTATCCTTCCTAACATCGTCATTTTCATATTTAGACTCTGTTTCCCCATGCCATATCCAACAAGTGTAACTCGTATCAATTCCATACACAAACAAATGATCTCTCAAATCATTAGCGTTGACACGCTGAATATAAGCACACTTCAAACAAGGACAAACTATTCTACTAGAGTCCCGAGCATGTTCAACTACAAACTTGATGAAAAACTCCACTCCTTCATTATATTCTGTAGACAGACGATTTGCAGACAACCATTTCCGATCCATAGTTTTTGAATCTAGATATAATCCCACATGAAAGTAATTATTAAAAATCAATTCAATTATAAGTTTAATAATTCTCAAATCGCTCATGCTTAGAAAGAATTAATCTCAAATATATCATGTTGATCAATGAAACTACTCATACTTACAAAGACTTCATATATATATATATATATATGAAGTCTTTGTAAGTATGAGTAGTTTCATTGATCAGCATTAATATAATTTTGGAAACGTGTTAGCATGATTCATATATATATACATACATACATACATACATACATACATACGTAGCAAAACATTGTACAATTAATAGTTCAAATTACAAAAGATATACATACTACAGGATTTAAGCAATAGCAGCACTATATACATCATAATGTTGCTACAACTTAAATACTTAAAAAACAAAAACTCATATCCCTAAAACTAAATCCCCCGATAGCCTTGTCGAGCCCGACTAAAAACTATAACTCTAAAATTCTACTCATCACGATATATCATTTGATCCTTGACATCATCGCAAGAGAGTCTACTCACGGATACTCTAGGGTAACTGAGGTGGATACTACGAGGCAAGCTATGACGATACCTCCACTCATCATCGATGACCATCATTTCTCTCGATATCCTATCACTCTCTAGCAAACAGCTCACCCTCAATGAATCTCGGGTGTGGTGCATCAGTGTGGTAGACAAACCACTGCAAAAATGTAGACGTAGCTGACGCCCATGGCTCTATCTGAGGTAGGGTCAACAGAAGGTGATAAGATCTCAAATGGAAGGGGTGATAGGATGAGCCACTCGCGTACAAATGACATAGCTCGTCATATAACCATATCACATGAGTCCGTACATCTATATGTGATGCCATATGAAAATACGGTGGAGGGTATGTTATCTCGCTACCTACAAATGAGAACCACTAAATCTTATCATCAAGGTTGTTCTCGAAAGGATCTAAATTACAGAATATGTAAACTGATCTTCAACTAGCTAGACAAATCATAAATATATTCTACCAGATCTTAACCAACTATGTAAACCTAACAACATCATACTATTTAAAATAAGGACATAATCTTTAGTTATATATTTAACAAATTGGCTAAACATCAAACTATCATCAAATCATTCAAGCTACGCATAGTAAAATCAAGTAGATATTAATAAGATAATATATATATATATATATAGTGCAACCTAATAAATCCTATATTATTATTATTATTATTATTATTATACATAACTATTCATCTCTATTTAATTTTTATCACAACACCGATGCCCAACCAACCTCCTTAACTTTTCCCCACAATACCCTTATCCTTAGGATTTTTCCCTATAGCCCTAGTTTATATTTAGTATAATAAATGATAAACCCTAACCCTCCCCCTCCCCTCCCCCTAACCCTAACACTAACCCTCCCCCTAACCCTAACGCTAACAATAATTAACCCTAATAAATTATAATAAAAACTAACACTAAACCTCATAAGATAATGATCCTAAACCTATAGCTAACCCTCCCCCTAACCCTACCCCTAACCCTAACCACAATTATTTTAGATTATATATACACATCTTATATATAAATATATTATAAATATATATATATATATATATATATATATATATATATATATATATATATATATATATATAATAGAACACATATAAACACACATTTTATGGAATATAAATACACGTCTTACAAAATATATATTAAAAAAAGCATATAAATACACATTTGCATAATAATGTGAGTGCTAAAAATATATATATACACCTTAATTTTATACTTAGAACGTACATATCTTATGATAATAATATATATTTTAAGCTTGTGGATTCTCTTAAAATAATAATACATATTTTTATAAAATAGATTATAAACACACACACACACACACACACACACATATATATGTGTGTGTGTGTGTGTGTGTGTGTGTGTGTATGTATGTATGTATGTAAAGGTCTCGACCACAATAAAAAAAGGACAGCAAAATTTTTCACCAACACATTCAAACAACAGATTTTCGAACAACAAATTGCAATTTTACAATAACAAACAAACACAACCCTGTAGCAACATGCATGCATTTATATATATATATATATATATACACACACACATATCAGTAGAGACAAATTAAACAATGAGGGAAGAACAAACATATACATAAAGGGAGCGACATCGTGCAAGTTGAGAGCGGCAATGACACGGCAGACGATAAAGGTACAAGTGCTGGCCACGTTCGCAAGAATGACACCACGCACATGAAAAGCCAACAATGGCAGAGGGGTGGTGGAGAGATGGCGGTGCGAGGGTTTCCCTTAATTTAGAGGAGCCGGAGCGGTGGTGCAAGGGTTTGCAAGAGAAAAAGAGTACGAAAGGGAAGCGGCAAAGTCTGAAATTTTTGGCACGAAACAAAACTGAACGAAATAAAAGGCAGTTTTAATAACGGTTCTTATAGGAACCATTATCAAAAGATGTTTTAATAACGGTTCTTGTAAGAGCCGTTATTAAAACAAGATTTAATAACGGTTCTTACAGAAACTGTTATTAAAACATTGAAAATTTTGATAACGGTTCTTATTTGAACCGTTATTAAAACTTGTTTTAATAATGGTTTTATATGAACCGTCATTATAATGGCCGTGCAAATTTTAACTTTACACTTTTAATAACGGTTATTACCTATAACCGTTATTAAAACTTCCCGCGCATTAATTTTCACGCATTTGACGACGATTTTCGAACCACCATTATTAATGTACCGTTATTATTTCCTATTTTCGTAGTAGTGAAGCCTAGATAGGGAGAAAGCAAGGCATCTTTGGCTCTTGTTAGTCCTCACATGCTCTAGAGACAAGGTTACAAAATTTTCTTGCTCTAAATGAGGATTGAAATCACAAGAGGAAGAAAAGAAGATTGGATTGATATGAAAAGATGCACTGAAAACCCTAGTTTAGGGGAGGGAATCACCCCACTATGAAATAGAATTTAACCTTTCTATAACTTTAGAATAATATGTGGGTCTCATATACATATTACAGCCACATATTATTAGATGGCTGTAAAAATCTCATAAATACTTTGGTTGTAGAGTTAGCATTTTTTGAAACATAAACACACTTATCAAACCTTTATTTCCTTCATTGTTCTTTGCTAATGTTTCTCGTCACCATCTCCATTCTCTCCTTCTTGCCACTTTCTCTACCACCTACGATTGTAAGATTATTTGTATTCTTTCCTACTATGCTCATTTGGCCAATATTCATGTGTTCTAGTGTTGATTCTTGCTCATAGTAGTAGTTGTGGTGCTTATTCTAGCCACATTAGAAATCTACTAAAGTTTGGATCCTTCTGATTTAAAACTTGTGATTTTAGGTTAATTAGAACTATATTTGATTGAACACCTAAATTTATAGTTAATAAAGTCATTATCCTCCTCGACCACAAACGACGAATGTTAAACGTAACAAATGGCGGTAAGGACAAACAAAGGGGCTATCAAACAACATTTGTGGTGCAAGTGAGACCAAAGTTTTGACAGCGTAAAAAGAAATAGGGTGTTAGAAAGTTTGTTCACTCCATTGACAGGTTAGATACAAATTTTGAATTATTTTGGGTAGTGTTATCTAGATATATCTAGTTTATATTTAGTTGCTCTTTTCATTCGTAATTAGAATAGTTGCAACTTTTGAGGGGAAGAAATTAATTAAGGGAGGTTTGGAAGGCTTTTCAATAGAACATTATATTTGATTACAAAAAAAATGTTATTTTAAACTGTTGTATTGTATTTTTTCATGAAGTAATTAAATTATGAAATTTGAATATATCTCATTAAATGATATTTATTACAGAAAATATTTAATGAGTAGGGTTAATTAAAAGATAGGTTAGGTTTGCACATTTATTAAGAAAAATAGCTTAAATTTTACATTGAAATTCCAAAATGACATTTATTTTTAAAACTAAGTGGGTAATTAGAATTATAAAATTACTTTGGTGGGGGGGGTTTGTATACTGGATGGAGACATGTCTTTGTCGCTCCATGATTTGGTTTTTGAATTTGGTAATTACTATCATTTTAAACTTTTGCATACATACTAAGAAAGTATACAAATTAATAAATATATTTTGTTAAATAATATTTATTGTATAAAATATTTAATGATTAGAGGTAACTTAGGATAAATAACTCAAATATTTCATGTTAAAATAATATTTATTATGAATAGAAGACATTAGATAACATTATTGATTAAATGTTATTATTTCCAATCCACCGTGTCCATTTACAGCTATATTGCATTGAAAGTAGATTGTTTTCTTTTAGGTACCGGGTATATATACATATATATTAATTGCTCTAATTACGTAAAAGGTGAGGGCTGTTTTTTCACTCTTAAAAACAAAAGCAAAGATCGCTCTGCATTGACTATTTAAGTTCAGATCCTTTTGGTGACTTTTCCTTTAATTAATGAACAACTCAAAATGATAGAGTAGTAAGCTCGTAAACAAAGCTACAATAAGCGATGCGAAAAAGTAAAGAGGATATATATTTTTTCTAATCAAATTGATAATGGTAGATGCCACGTTCGTAGAACCATGATCCGACAACAATTTCGCCCAAGAAATTGCAAGGGAAACAATAAAATAAAAATGGGTATATGGCTTCACCGGATTCACTGTGCTCACAATTTATCTCGATAACAAATGCGTATTTTTTTTTAATTTTTTTTAACTTAATTTATTTTTATTTAGGATTATTTAAAAAAAAGTATACTATTAGATTTCTAAGGTTTTTTTATACGACTAGAAACTAATTTTGGTATTTTTTTACTAAAAAAACTATTATATAAAATATAGTTATAAGTTTTACTATAATTATATTAATATTTCACCATTATTATAATGCTTTATAGTAAATCTGATTTCACCACTATGAGACTTATATTTGTTTTGCTTGTGTTACAATATTGTTCATTTAAGTTTCACCATTGTTGACTTTATATTTCGTAGTTATTTTCATATTTTGCTATAAGTTATTATATTTAATTAACGTTAGTAGTAATTTTATTTGTTTTAGAAATCAACTTGGTGTGTGTCACCATAATTGTCATTATATTTTATTACTATATTCTTATGTTTAACCATTATTAAAACTATGTTTTAAAATTAGTGCCTCCATATTTTATCATTGTTACATTGATATTTTAGTATAGTTGATTCCATATTTTATCATGATTATTGTTATATTTTACCTATATTAGCTGCGATATTCCTCAAAAAACTAACTTGTCATATTTTACCATAATTATTTTTATATTTTATTACTATCTTCTTATGTTTTAACATCATTGATTCCATAGTTTATTATTATTGTTTTCATGTTTCATCATTGCTGTTTTCATGTTTCACCATAGCTGTAGTTATATTTCACCAATATTGGTTGTAATTTTTTTTGAAAAAATTAATTTTTTTATATTTCACTATAATTTTCTTTATATTTCACCATTATTGTATTATGTTATAGGGATGTTATGTTTGTATTTTACCATTATAGCATATATATTTCATCATAATTATTTTCATATTTTACTGATATTAGTTGCAATTTTTCTAAAAAAAATTAACTTGTCATGTTTTACTATAATTATTTCTATATTTTATTACTATTATGTTGTACTTCATTACTATTTTTTACTATATATTTTATGTCAAAAGTATATCAAGATATCTATTTGTAGAAAAAAAAATTAAAAAATTATAATATTTTTTTAATAATTCTACTAAAAATTATTTTAATTAGATAAAATGTTAGCATCATCCGCCATGCACGCTCAAAAAATTGCGGAAGAAATATCGATTACCTGGCAAGTCAACAAGCATTAAAGACATGGAAGAGAGTTATACAACCTGGAAAATCTATGCAAGCATGTACGTTATCGAGCACCATCCGTCCGGCAAGCAGCAGCCACTTGAAGTTGTAGAAAATGATGTTTTTTCCGAAATATTTTTCTATAACGTGCTAAAGACATCAACAAATAGATAGTGAATTAAATATGACTCAAAATCTTTAATGGGTCTGATTTGATCCTACGACTCTACTATCCTAGAATCTAAAATTCACAAAACCATCTTGGATTATAGGTACAATATTAAAGTAATAGAAAGAATTATCCAAGATCTTCTCATCCTTTGTATGATCGATAAAGGTTTATAATCTTATGTAGAATTTTATGATTATGGATAATAAATATAATTTTATCTATTTTGTCTTTGAATTTATTTTTCTGTTTAATCTTATTCTATTTTTTTCTAACTCTCCACCCTTTATTATTTTGCGACATATCTTTAACAAGAGGCAACAAAGATGATGTACATTTGAGATATCACTATAACAGCAAAGGTGATCTACCTAAATATCAATAAAAGGCTTCAAACTCTATCTAAATTGTAATATTATTATTTTTTATTTTTTTAATACTTTTGTTGGCTTTTGGTGTATACACGGATCATATACTAACTTGATGTATGTGCATATAACCTAAATTTTTGTTTTGTCTTGATTCACGTAAATGATGAAAGCCAACATAATACTGCTTAGGTCTTCCTTCTCTTAAATGATAAAAACTATTATCCACTAGTATCGATGTTTCCATCATAATCATCTACAATATTTATTCTTTGTATGGCCTATATAGTCACAATAAGTTGTATGTTTTATTTTCCCAATAATTATGACTCTTATGCCATAAAGACTTTTTTTTTTATCATCCTATTATATTTTTTTCACTCTCTATTTGGTTGACTTAATAAAGTTACGTATAGCAAAACTAATTCTAGAATTTATATTGCTTATAAGTTACTACATTTTAATTAAGTGACTATATGAGAACTCAATAGTGTGATTTTGATGTTATTTTAACTTATGTATCATACTTGATAACCTATGATTATATAGGGCTCATAATTTTATGATTTTGTAAGATATTACAATTCAATGATTCAATTTTTAACAATTCAATCTATTCAAAGTAATATCTTGATTTAGACAACCTTAATAGTCCTAAAGAAGGCAGAGGACAACCAATTTTAATCTTAAATGGATCTTTCCTAAAACAAATCGACAAATTGGTTCACAAAACAAATAAACTATTAATTATCCATTTTTATATTCCTTGTGAGACATCACAAAAAAAAATTAGGATTCTTTAACCCTCCCACACAAGTAACATAATGATAATTTGAGGAAATAAGTAATTAATTAGAATTAGAGGTAATAAGTAATTTATTAGAATGAGAAAACGGCTTTTTGCCAACTCATGATTTGATTTGTGTTTTGGGTTTTAAATTTGGCATTATGTTCGAGTTAGACCTGGTTAGTATGTTGGTTTGGATCGGGTCAAGGTTGGGACTAGTTTGGGTTAGGGTCATTTCTTACCCTAATCATTTATTGGCGAGCTTTAATTGAGTGTGGTTTGGAATAAGTGAAGCTAGTTAATAAGCCTTAAAACTTTTTTATATTTTTTTCATCCACTATTTTTATTCCTCTTACAAATAAAAAACTATAAAATTAAAATGACTACATATATTAAATTTAATGCTACCTTACTAAATATTAAATAAATAAATTCGTATAATGCATTACCCATCAAATTCTTATTTCTAAATAGTATATTAAAACTAAACTAGGTTTTCTAAGGTTGGTAATGTATATCAAGTCACTATCTATATTTAAAATCATTTTTCATATAATTTGTTTGACTCAAAATGAATTTAATGTTATTTTATCTTTTTAATTCTTTAATTCGGTTTTAAGGAAAAATGAAAGAGAAAATTTTAATTTTTTGTTTCATAATATTATTTATTGTAATTTTATTATTATTAATATTGTCTAGAAATGAATTAAGTTAAAAAAATCATTATTTTAAATGTAATTTTTAAATACAAATAATCATAAAAAAACAAATTAGTATTAAATGAGAGTTATTTTATTCTTATTAATTGATATTTTAATAATAAATTAGAGAATGATTGGGGTGATAAAAACCTACGAATACCCATAGATTTTTCACAGTCGACCCATATTTTGCTAGATCCAAAATAATAATAAAAATACACATGATTCTCACAGGCTAGGTCATCATCTATAATATCCCGGACTTTAGCTAAAATTAATCCTAGATGATTAATATCATAGACTAATTCTAATATCATGAAATTATAGTTTTACCTTACCCTAATTTTTATAGCCCTAAACCTTAATCTAATCATAAACTGAATTTCAGGTCATTTGTATTTTTAACCTAACTCTAACCCCAGAAAGTTGTTAAATATATTATACTAATACCATAAGCTAAAATTATTTTAACCTAATCCACTTCTAAACCTAGAACTCATTTTTTTCTTTTCCCCCATTTTCCTTTTCTTTTCTTTCTTTTTCCACAACTGATTTCTTTTCCTTCCTTTTTCTTCTTGCATGTGAGCCCTTAACAATTCATTGCCATGCATCTACTAGGCCTTACCCAATCACGCTTCAACTCCCACTCCTTCCATTCCTTGCATTTTTTGCTTGTTGAAACCCATACTGGTCATGTCTTCTTCCTCTCTACTGATCTCACCCCTTTGTGCATGTCACTATGTATGTGGCACGTTAATGCCCAAACCACCCTCTTCCTTTCTCCATTTTTTTTGTTAAAAATTTCACCACCAAACATAACTTCGCCCTCATTCTTTCCCTCCTCCTCACTATCACCAAAACACCCCCAAAACCCCCTTTCAGTAGCCCTCATCAAAGCTTTACCTCAATATTAGTGAGCTTCACCGAAACTCACCCCCTCCAATTGGTACAAACCACGAAACCCCCTCTTTTCTCCACCACCCACCACCTTTGGCTTCCTTCACTGAATCCCCACCACTAGCACTGATAGATTCCACCAATCCTACCCCTACCACCATCCAAAGTCATCATTACTACCCTCCTCCTTCGGCAAAAGACATCACAACTCTCCACCTAGCTTCGCTTAAGTAGCTTATCGTCACCTCCCCCCTTGGCCACTCCCACCGGTGCCACCTCTCTTACTTTGACCTCCCTTTTTGTTGCACCACCCCTAGAAATGGCAAGCTATGTTGTTGCTAGCCCTCCCTCTTTTTCAATCCCAACCAAGCCCCCTCCTTGTTGCACAAGTTTTGCTTGAGACTTCCCATGAACCTTGGTTTAGTTTTTCTCCCTTTATTATGATATCATTTACCTTAGATTTTCCTTAATTATATGAATAAATCCTAATGGTGTTTTGTTAATTGTTTCTTAGGTGATTTATCAAAAGCTTAAGAGGAAGTGGGATACGATAAGCACGCATAGAGACCGAAGACTTTTTTTTATAAGGATACTAGTCGAAGTATAGGGTTTTATTGCTAAGTGATATACATGATTGTGTGTGAAACCATTTTATTGTTATTATGTGGTTAAATGTATGATTGTTAATTCCATGATATGAGGATGTGATATTGTGATGGAAAAATAAGTAAATTGAGAATTATGTGATTTTGTTACAATAATGTTCTATGTGGAAAACCATTAGTGCGATATATGATTGTATTATGAGTTTAATATAGAATCTATGGTGTTTAATTTGTTAGATGATTTAAATTATGATAAGGAGAATTATATGAAATGTTTGGAGAATCTTAAATGGCATAAGTTCCACGAAATGAGACAATGACATAATTTGAGAATAATCACCCTAGATAAGGGATGTTGTTATTACATGTGTGAAATGGTAGAGTTAGACCATGAATTTTGGATATCTTGTTAAAATGCGTATTTTAAGGATGTATATTTAATTTGTTAATTATATGAGCATTATAGGAAAAATTATGCTTAAAATGTAAAATTAGGATTTCTAGGAGAGTATAAGGATTTTAACCATTGAGAACGGCCTTATTATCTGCATGTTGGTACTTTACTTATCATAATTATGTTTTATGCCTATCAAATCAACCATGAATAATTCATTAACCATTTAAAATGAAAGATCATACAAGTTAAGATCGGTTGTACCTATATGTTCTACTGGATGAGAATAGTAGCTAGAAGCATTTTTTCCGAGGGTTGTATATTAATAATTGATCCAATGGTAGAGAATAGTGACTAAGAGCATTTTACCCTGGGAATGTACATTGATAAAAGTTCCATCAGTTGAAAATAATAGGGTCATTGAACTTAACCTAAAATAAATCATGAGAACAACCATAATCATTGATAGGATATTAATCACATAAAGCGGAAGGCTATGTGAGTTAGGACCTGTTGTATTTGTATGTACAAAATAGTAGTCAAGATCATTTTTACCTAGGTTTTTATATTATTGATAACTGTTCCATATGTAGAGAATATTACCTTGGGATTCTATATTATTTATACTGTTCCACCAGTTGAGAATAGTGGGGTCCTTCGATTCAACGTAAATAAAAGAATGGAATTGGTTTTATCTAATAATAAGGCATCGAGGAGTAATTATCTTATATTATTTTTATGTGTTTAGCATTCAAGCATACTTTTTGCTTCCAATGCATGTAGTTGTCTATATCCTTTACTCAACAGTATTGTCACCTTGTTCAGTACATGTCATACTGACCATTCTTTTTATAGGTAATGCTCATTCCCATGAGTAGCTGACCCTAATGTCTGTGTGCAAGTTGATGAGGATCCATTGGATGATTTTGCAGCTTATGAGGCTTGATATGGGGTAGAGTTAGTTTGTTATACTAGAAATTTTGGGCGTAGAGTCATGTTATCTGAATAGTTATTTGTCCGGATACCTTTTTATACTCTTAGTTCCATAGTATCCATTTTGTATGTATCTTGGATATTATACTCAGGTTTTATCTCTAATTCACACTTATGCTTATGAAACTTCTTTCATTTTATGATTACTTATTTTTTGATCATTTTATCTTGTGATCAACTTAAGAATAGTGAGGTAAGTCAGACTTATGTTAATTACGGCAATAACAATTAGTTAATTTGATATTATACTTTCATTAGAAAAAATAAAACTTTTTAGTAGTAAATTTGAGGTGTTATATATTTATGCTTTAATCAAGTTTATTTGGGTCGGTTGGGTGGGACTCCCATTACTTCAATAGGTTTATTATGATGTAAAACAAGTGTTACTTTAGACTATTTCACACTTATTAAAGAAGTATGCAAATTATCAAATAAGTCCATATTAAATACATCATTAAATAATATTTATATTACAAAACATTTAATGAGTAGGGAAAACTTAGGAAAAATGACTTAATTGTTGTATTGAAAATCCAAAGTGACACTTATTTTGAATAAAAATATTTTTGTTCTAAAATAACCCATATTATAAATTGAAGGTAGTAAATAACATTATTGAGAGAGCATGTTTGGTAAATCCATTTTAGCTAGTTTGTAGTTTGTTTGACTCAAAATAAGCTCTCTTCATAAATTTTGGAGGTGTTTGGACGATAAGCCTTTTTGAGCTTAAAAGTTTTTTTTTTAACTTTTTACATTAATTAATAAATAAGTTGGAACTTTCAGCTTATATTATTCAGCTTTTAACTATTTTTTCATCTAATTGCATCAAACATATCCCAAATGTTATTATTTCCAAGCCGGCGCGTCCATTTACTATTTTATTGCATTCAAAGTAGATTGTTTTACTTTAGGTAATCTTTTATTTTTACGTTTTGCTCCCCCCTCCCCCCACCAGAAATCCCGTTCTAAAAGCATATTGTTTAGTAAGGAATGTATTAACTTACGTAAAAGGTGGGTTGTTTTTTGACCCCAAAAAGCAAAAAAATAAATAAAATAAAATGATCGTTATGTATTGATTATTTAAGTTTGGATGCTTTTGGTGACTTTTCCTATAATTAATAAACAAGTCCAGAATAATAAGAGCAGTACGTTTGTAAACAAAGCTTCAATAATCGATATGAAAAACTAAAAATGGTCGATATTTTTTTCTAACAAAATTGATAATGGTAGAAGCCACGTTCGTAGAAACGTCGTCAGACAACGATTTTCCCCAAGAAATTGCAGGGGGGAAATACCGACCGTCTGGCAAGTCATATGCTTCAATGAAAACGCAAAATTCAAGCCACGTACATTTCAGGAAGTCAACCAGCATTAAGAACATGAAAGAGACTTTCAACTGGGATTACATAAGAACAAGCATAGACCTTTTCGAGCTCCATCCGTCCACATCAAGCAACAACCACTTGAGGTAGTAGAAAATCATAGAGTTTCCGAAATTCTAATTTGCTAGAACATGTTGAAGGCATCTCGAGATCTTTGTTGGCCTAGACGTAGTCCTAATTAAAGCAGGGGACGATCAACTTAAATCTCAAATCGATTTTCTCCTAAAACTAGTCGACAGATCGTAGCTTGTTAATATATTTTGGTTTTGTGAAATTACTATTATCTATTTTAAATATAAAGTTGTTTTAATATTTATTTAACCGGAAAGTTTGGTTTATATAAAATCAGATATAAAATGTGACCATAAAATTTATTTAATGTTGTCTCATGAGTGTAATTTAATCTAATTATCTCTTTTATTACTTTTTGATGGTATTAATAATTATAGGATATATATAAGGTTGATGAAACAGATATTATCTGTATACGTAATTATGGATATACAGTATATGTAAGGTTGATGATACTCACACAAGGACACACACACACACATGTTGAGTTTTAAATACACACAGCCAGTTCAATATTCAAGTGCATTTGTGCATTCCATTTTTAACTCTCTCTTTCTCTCCATGCTCTCCCGTATCACTCACATACATATGACAAAGAAGAGACAATTGAAGGTTATGATCTCCATTCAAGTTGAAGAAAATTCAAGTAGGAAATTGTAAAAGTCCCTATTCTTGTTCCTATTTTAAGGCACGTATCATTGAATCAAGGTTTAGGGAATAGAACTATTGAATTTTAAATTTTAACTGTTCATTTCACTTTCAAGTGTTTTTAATCATGTCAATTACTAGAAGTATGTGAATTATGATCCCTATAACATATATTATCGTTTAAATTTTGCATAAAGTATGAGTATTCATGAATCTAGGTTTTTGAATGAAATTTTGATGAATTGCACATGATTTCGTGTGATAATATATTGTTGATTGTGTTTCAGGCATTAAATTATGCCTTACATTTGATATTAGCTAATTATTGGTAATCAAATTTTTAGAAAGTGTGGGGTGTATTTATTAACATAGGTGCCCAATGTTTTTCTAACACACTCCATTAGCATGACCGTGTTACCCTACATGGCCATGGATAGCCTGCGTTGAAGGTTATTCCATTAAGATGTTGTTACTTCTCCGGTTGCTTTGTTCCCATGCATATTAAGACCATATTTGGAGAAATGATGATTGTATGAAGTGTGTATCATGTGTGGTTAGCATGATTTAATTGTAGAACATGGCCGCGATAGTCCTAGTCATCGACAATCATGCATTTATTTCTTTTCCCTTATCATTGTTGGATGATATGATACTAGTTGTGATAGCATATGATGTGTGTAGTCCCACACGATCTCTCATTGTGTGTAGAAACAATGTTAAGTCATTATCCTCAATTTTCCTACAAGGATAAAGAGTTTTGGGATGACTTAATAGTTATGATATTGAGTTGCATTAGTCCTTATTATTAAATTCTTAGTTCACATGTGTATTGTATGTAATGATACATCTTTTTGTCCTTTGTTGATATGTTATACATTAGTAGAGCATATATATGTATGTGTTTTGGTTTCATATTGATTATGACAATGCTTTTAATGTTTAACTTTTGTAAAAAATCCTTTTGCTTTATACTCTATGTTTTTTCTTAATATTGAGGTCCCCGAGTTGAAAGAGGATGAGTACTATAAAGTTTGGAAGAAAATTTTTCTCCTAAATCTTAGTTGTTGTGACATAGATGAAGCTCTAACACATCCAAAGACAGTGATCACATATGAAAGCACTAAGAGGAGAGAGTTGCACATGAGTGATGGGTGAAAGCCAATTTCATAAGTTGCATGTACACAAAGATCAATATGCCTCCTTCTATCAGAGATTATGTGGATTACCATAAAGAAGCCAACAACTTGTTAAAAGTCATAGATGTGCAATTCATCCATTTAGATAGGGCTTTGGCTAGAATGTTGATTATAAAATTTTCATCCATGAAGCTTACCACAATCAAGGGTGTGCGCAAGCACATCATATAAATAAATGATTTAGTAGCACAACTCAAGTATTTGGAGAATTATATGTTAGATTCTTTCTTGCTTCACTTCATTTTAATTTCACTCCTAAAGGAATAGAACAAAGGGAGAAATGGTCAATAAATAAAGTTATGAGCGTGTGTGTGTAAGAGGAAGAAAGATTATTGATGGATCACGGAGAGAGCATGATGATGATGAATAAAGGTAAGGAAAATAAGAAGAAGGCATCCCATAATGTCGAGGTTAATGTCCCACCCCAAGGTGAGATCAAGAAGTAGTATAGGTGTTCCTTTTGTAAGAAGAAGGGACACATGAAGACATATTGTGCTAAGTATAAGGCATGTCTTATACAGAAAGGTTAAGTGACCTCCTTAGTATGTTTTGAATCCCATACACTCAATACAGATCATACACACATGGTGGATTGATTTTGGTTCTACAATTCATGTTTGCAACTCCTCATAGGTCATGGTAAGGATGAGAGAAACAATGTGCATTGAATAAAGTATTTTTACTGGTAGCAACATGCATTTGGTTGTCCAAGGGATTGGCTCATATACACTAGTTATCCCTAGGGGTCATGTATTAATCTTATAAAATACTTTTTATGTTCCAAGTTTTAATAGAAAGTTGCTCTTTGTTTCAAGACTTATATCACACATATACTCATTTGTTTTTTTTATATATATAAAAATAAATCAGTTAGCTTGTTTTATGAGACAAGCCATGTTGGGTATGGTATAGTATCCGAAGGCATTTATTCTATTGATTTATTGTATGATGACACAAGCATTACAATGAATTCGAACATTTGTTCAAAAAAATATGTTATGAATGAGAGCTTATAAATGCTCTAATATAAAAGATTAGGTCATATATCTAATGATAGAATAAGGAGGTTAGTGAGTGGTGGAATTCTTAGTGTACTTGACTTTACCAATTTTTGGGACTTGTATCAATTCTATAAATGGAAAGAAATTAAACAAGTCAATAGGATTTCTAAGCTACTGGAGATTATAGATATCGACATACGTAGTCCTTACATAGATTCACACAGTTAGAAATAGGTCTTCTCTTTTATTGATGACTATTTAAAATACATTTATCTCTACCTACTTAACAACAAACACAAAGCATTATATGCTTTTATGGTGTTTAAGGATGAGGTAAGGAAACAATGTGACAAACAAATTAAGATCATGAGGTTATAGGTACAATGAGGATGGACAAGCACATGGTATATTTGCAAAGTTTCTTTTTAAAATGAGATACTTGCCCAATACACTATACCTGGTTCTTTGGACCAAAATGACATAGCTAAAAGAAGAAATCAGACATTGTTGGATATAGTACAAAGTATGATTAGCAATTACAATATTACTAGATCCTTATGGATTTATGCATTAAAGACAATAATGTATATTTTAAACCAAGTTTGGAACAAAGTTATTTCTAAGACACCTTTTGAACTTTTCAAGGGTTGGAAGCCAAGTTTAAAACATATACATTTTTGGTGTATCCATCTAAGGTGCGAATTTATAAGCCATAGAAGAGGAAGTTAGACCAAAGGATCATAAGTGAATATTTAGTTTGATGTGTTGAAATTTCAAAGGGTTATAGGTTTTATTACCAATCGCATAACACTGAATTTGTAGAGTCAAGAAATTCTAAATTTCTTAAGGATGACTCGATTAGTGGGAGTGGTCAGATAAGGGACCCAAATCCTAAACTTTCTCATCTAGTACAAGAGCCTTCCACTTCATGTCATGGAGTGAATTTTTTCCGTTATGTACTTCTAATTCTAGTTATGGTTGAACAAGTTAATGTGGCTCCACATGATGCAAACATAAATTTTGTAATTTAGGTTGTTTAGGAATGTCCTAAGGTTGTTGAACAGCTAGCTATTGAGCATATAGAGGATGCTGAGCCAACTTTAAGAATATCTGCTAGGGAAAGAAGGTCGGTTGTACCTAGTGACTATTATGTGTACCTATAAAAGTCTAATTGTGATATGTGTGTTTGTTATGATCTAGGAACATTTTCACAAACCATTAATAGTTCAAGTTCCAAGCTATGGTATGAGGTCATGAAAGATAAGATGAACTCCATAAAGGTTAATGATGTTTAGGACCTTTTATCATTATCTAATTAGGTTAAGCCTATTGGTTGTAAATGGCTCTTTAAGACCAAGAGAAACTCATTAGGAAATATTGATAGGTAAAAGGCTAAACTAGTTATGAAGGGGTTCATGCAGAGAGAAATAGAGGACTACAAGGATAACTTTTCTTTAGTGTTGACCAAGAATTCCCTATGTATTGATATGGCATTGGTAGATCATTTTGGTTTTGAGCTACAATAGATGAATGTAGAAATAATCTTTCTAAATGTTGAGCTAGATGAGGAGGTGTCTACTATGCAACATAAATGATTATCCTCTAATGAAGACATCAACCTTGTATGTAAGCTTAAGAAAGCCATATATAGATTAAAATAAGCCTCCTGATAATGGTATATAAATATTTATGGGGTTATCTCTTCATTTTTGTTTTAAGAGAATATCATGCATCAATGTACATACATCCAAATTAATGGGAGTGGGATTTTTTATTGGTTTTATATGTTGATGATATTTTACTTGCATAAAATAATAAAGGAATTCTATATGAGGAGAAATAATTTCTTTCTAACAAATTTGATATGAATGATACGGCTGATGTATCTTATGTCATTAACATTAAGATCCATTGAGATATATCTCAAGAGATATTAGGACTATCTCAAAAAGTATATATCAATAAAGTGTTAGAAAAATATAGAATAAAAAGTAGTACACCAATTGTAGCTTCTATTGTCAAGGATGACAAATTGTAAGTAAGTGTTTAAAGAATGATCTAGAGAGAAATAAAATGAGGCATATCTCATACACTTATGTTGTTGGAAACCTTATGTATGCCCTGGTTAGCACACAACTTGAAATTACATATGTCGTTGGAATATTTGGATGTTTCCAAAGTAAACTAGTAGTTGACCACTAGAAAATTGCAAGGAATGTTATGAGGTACCTAAAGGGAACTAGGGACTACACACTCATGTATCGTCAAATTAAGGATTTTAAGGTAGATGCTTATTTAGATGCAACATTTGCCAGTTTTCTAGATTCATGCAAATCAACTTCTAGATTCATTTTCATATTGGTTAATAGAGCTATATACTAGAAAAGTAAAAAAGCAAGATTGCAAATCTACTTCTATAATGGAGCTAGAACTCATCTCATCCGTTTAAGCTACAAAGCATCATGTATAATTGAAGAACTTCATTTGATGGCTTAGAATTGTTGATTCTATATCTAGGCCATAGATGCTCAAGTGTGATAATTCAATTTTCATCTATATCTCAAATAATAACAAAAGTGGTAGTCATACCAAGGACATAGATATTAAGTACTTGAAGATAAAAGAGCATGTATTTAGAGAGTAAAGTGGTCTTGGAACACATAGGCACATATTATATGTTAGTTGATCTTTTAACTAAGGGCATGCCACCAAGTAGGTTTAAGGATCATGTTTGTATTGTGGGTCTTGGACCCTTTATATGATGGTATTGGTGTAATACATTATCACATTTGTAATCAAGTTGTGTTTGTTTTTTTATTATATATGTATACATATGGTTCATTGAAAAATGACACATTAAGTGTAAGACCTTGAAAAAATGTTGAATCTATTCATAAATTTAAAGATGTAGGTCAAATTAGTATATTGCCATACAGGGAAGATAACTTTCAAATGTTGAAAGCTTGTCACCATGATTTATGCATCAGTTTCATCATTAAATTTATACAAACATAAGGAGATCATGACAAAAAACTATTTTTTATTGACTATGTGGAAGAATGTTAATATATTTTAGCTTTATAAAATTACTACGATTTATCTTAAATATAAATTATTTTAATATATTAAAAATAAGGTGTGGTCCACATAAAATTAGATGTAAAGTGTGGCCATAAAGTTTATTTAATGTGGTCTCACGTAAATAACATAGCCTGATTATCTCTTCTTTTAATTTTTTTTATGGTAGGAATAGTTGTATGGTGTATCAGTGTATGTGGGTATATATAAGGTTGAGGGAAAATGTTTGTGACACATATATAATGGGAAAAGGAGAGAAGATTTAATGCAAATAATTTTTTGGATGTTTTATTAGATGTGTATTGGGTTAGGTCCATGTATTGTTTTAAATGCACACAACTACTCAAAATTCAAGTGTGTTTGTGCATTCCATTTTCAGCACTTTCTTCTTCTCTCCATAATATCCCCTATCATTCATATACAATTGATAGAGGAGAGATAATTGAATTTCATGATCTCCCTTCAAGTTGAAGAAAATTCAAGCACCAAATTATGAAGATCCTTATTCTTGTTCATGTTTTAAGGCATGTACCATTAGATCAAGGTTCAAGGAATATAATTATAAAATTGTAGATTTTGATTGTTGATTTCGTTTTCTAGTATTGCTAATTGTGTTAATAGCTGGAGGATCACGAATTATGATTCCTATAATATATTTTACTGCTTCAATTTTTGTATAAAATATGAGTATTCATGTATCTAGATTATGCATTAAACTATATGAATTATCCATGAGTTTGTGAGATAATCCTTTGTTGATTGGGTTTCGTAGTTCACAAAACTTATAAAATATTTATTATTCTTTTTTTTTAAGTCAGATGGCTCACATACATTATAATTCTTTAACCCTTCGTCAAACATGCGTAACATAATATATAATTTGTGGTAGGAGGACCACGCTATTTTTTCTAAGAATGTAATCAACAAGGTGCAACATAACACAAATCTAACCAATAATACACACACCCACTCCATTAAATTTTTTCCCTGTGTTATACACATAAGTCAAACTAAACCATCTAAGCATTTTAACAAAATGCAATAACAAAAAATCTATATCTTTCTACATTAAATTAGATAGGACAATGACTTTGTTACATAAAATTTATGGGTTCTATATAATCAATTGTGAAAGTCAATCTAATACATCGTGTATTATTTTGTGATTAGGTGAGATCGTGGTAAATTAAGATGTGATATATATTAAGAATTAATTTAGGTATGGAAAATGAAATTCAATCAAAATAAATAATTGAAAATATTATTTGGAGGATATTATCTTAATTTGGATCAATTTTATTGAATCTTGTTTTAATTTTGTTTGGATAGAGATGAATAAATGTTAAAAAAAATAAAATAAATAATACTTGTACTTGAAACTCTTATATAACACATATTAGAATGAGAATATTTTTTTCCAATTGTATAAATTTTTATTATTTTGTTTCCCCTTTATCCCATTACCCTTTAGATTGAAGGTTAATAAAATAAGCATAATTGGAGTGAATGAATGAAGAAATTTTAACATAGATCAAATTTTTATTTTTGTTCTTAAATATATTAAATGGAGGTATATTACTTGATTCATTCCGATTCACACCAAAAAAATAGTCTATTAATGTAAACCATTTTGAGAGGATCTCTTAAAGTAACCTATTTAGAATGGAGGATAGACATTCGTCGCTTACCCCATATCAGATACAAGGCTAAACCAAACAAACACTTAAAACAATAGAGTACGTAAAATAATAGATTAATTAAACAACTTCAAAGTGTATTTACATCGGAGGACATTAATAGTTTCCAACCAAAACATTACAAACATACATGGATAAAGTACTAGGCTACAATAAAATGAGTTAGGGTAAGACACCCAATTTTAAATCATAGTCCGCCATGGACCCCACCAAGAACCTCTAGATTTCCTTGCTCTTAACCTCCGACCCAAATAAGGTAGGCCTTTTACTAGACATCTTCAAAGACCTAATCATGACCCTTTACTCATGGGAATGAGCAAGTAACTGAGCGAATGGGCTCATCAGTATGTTACATACTGAGTAAGCCAAGTTACTCTCTTAATATAAATGCAAGTATGCCAATCTATCAAGCATGAATATGAATTACAACTTGCATCATGATAAAACCATATATATATATAATGGTAAGATTACGTAAGGACATGCTATCATGCACAATTCTAGCAAAGTCAAATATATGTCAGGCTTGGTTTCACATCCTCATCATATAAGCACTTACACATGTAATAACAAAGAGAACCCAAGCAACCTCTAGGGTTTATTTCCAATTACTCAATTCTTTAAATTATACCTTTTCCTTATCCATATATGAGATGGGTCAATCATCCAATCAATATCCCATTCCATAACCAAGTAGTCATTTAGACCATAAGCCAAGTGTATACACCGACCTTTATCCCTTTTTGATCAATCATATCATTGTGTCCATTCTTAACCAATTATTAACCATTTACTTGGTCATCATTCATAACTTGCCAACCAATGACTTATTTTACACATTTTATTATCATCGAGCGATGATTTAGTGCACCACCCCATGGTCTCATATACTATGGAAGTGTAATACCCCAAAATCCTAATTTAATAAATTATAATAAAATAGGGATTAATATGTGAGATTAATTAAATATAAATTTTTTAATAAAATAACGGGAGTAATTAAGATAAAAAAAGGGGGAAATAACATAGGATTTAATTAGGGAAGATTAGGGTAATTTGTTAACTAAAATATAAATTAGGAAGAATTACCAAAAATTTTCTAAATTAATATAAAAATAAATTTAATTATTTATTTTTACAAATTTTATTATTTCTAAATATTTCAAAAATACCAAAAAGACCCTAAATACCCCAACTACCTTATTTTCCTTTTTCTTTTTTTTCCCCTTTTCTTCCTTTTCTTTTTTCTTTCTTCCTTTTTCTCCTTTCTCCTTTTCTTTCTTCTCTTCTTCCCCTCGGTTGGGTCTCGCCCATGCAGCTCAACTCCTTCCTCCCTTTCTTCTCCATGGGGAGCCCAGCCTGCTCCCTCTACTTTTCTATTTTTCCTCACCCGTCCAGTTCTACTTCTATTCTTTCTTTTCCTTTTCCCTGATTGGCTGACCTAGCCCCTTCTTCTTCCTCCTCCCCTCTCTTTCCCTCGCACTGGGTCGAGCTTACAGAACTACAACCGATCATCCTTACCTGCCACCATACCGCCTCGACCTACTCCCCTCTCTCTCCCCCATCCCTTTCCTTTCTAATTCAAGCCCAACCTGCCCTATACCTACCTCCCCCACATGCTTATTCCCCTTCCTTTTCTCCTATATGCAACCCTACACCCTTACACCTTCTTAGGCTTGTACTGGCCTACCACCACCAGCCGATGAGCTCCTTCCCCTCTTGTCCCCTTGTCCTCTTCTCCCTCCGTCAACTTATAAATATCACCTCAACGCCCCCATTCTCCTCCTTTTTCTCAGCCTAGAAAAATCCTACCCTTCTCGTCGCTATGCCTTTAGATGCCACCCTAGCCGCAGCCGTGCAATGCCACCATCTGAAACACCACCTAGCCCCTTCCCTACATCACCCTCCACTAAACCAAGCCACTCACCGTCCTTAACTCCTCCTACTCAGCTCACCTCGATTATGCAAAGTAGGCAGCTCGAGTTGCCCCTTGCACCCCATCGCCATCGTGTGCCTCCTCCTTTACCTCGATCACCACTCCCATTGCCTCCCTCTTAACCCAGCATAACCTCATCTACCTTCCCCAGCCCTTCCGTTTCCCTTTCTCCCTCTCCTTCCCCATTGCTCCTTCTCAACTACCACAACCAACACCACGTGCGCCACAACCCTGCTACACTACCACCACCACTGCAATCCTTCTAGTCTAGAGAGTCCACCACCTCAAAACCGCCACCTCCCTCTCTCTCTTCCACCTCAAAGTCAAACTCTTCCAAAACTACCATCACTTCCACCACCGTCGCTACCGTCGCTGCCACCACCCTAGTAGCCATCTTCACTTAGGTTGTGCCCTAACCCTTGCTAGCACTTAACCATAAATTATTTTGGTATAATTATTATTTTAGCCTTATTATTATTATTATTATTATTATTATTATTATTATTATTATTATTATTATTATTATTATTATTACTACTACTACTACTAATACTACTACTACTACTACTACTATTACTATTATTCTACCATTATCATCATCACAACTAATAGCCCTATTTTGGTTAATACTACTACTAATATATTTGTTAGCCACTTTAATGATAATACCCTTAGTAATACTACTAAGACTATTTTTATTATTAGCATCATTAATACTAGTTCTTACTAAAAATCAATTAAGGGCTAATGAAAGTAATAGGAGGGAAGTTAACCCTAGTGTCTCCCTCTTATAGGTGAACCAAGTTCAACCCTTAAAGAGGCATAGGAGCGTGCTCTAAGTCCGGTATCATTTTACCTAATGATATGATTAAGGCCTAATATGTGTATTAATTATGTGTTTATGTATGTTGGTTATATGCGTGTACTTTATGTGGTTATGGATTATGCACTTGTAGCGCAGCTTATTAAGTATGAAGCTAAGGTAAGTTGTATGTGTTTCCATGGCATGTGTAATATGGTAGTATAATTTGTACTTGTGTTGTGTTTATGTATGGTTGCCCTTTATGACATACATACCTAGAGCCCCTAAGCAGTAAGATGACGTTGTGGACAAATGAGAAAAGTAAATAAAGGGGAGTGATAAGAGGGTAGTGAGAAAGGCTTGTGTATCTTATGACTTATGGGTGTCTAAATGAAAGGATAATATGAATAAAATAAGAGGATGGAATTAGTCTTTCATGGAGAGTGTAAGGCTTGCATGGGGATGACCTTTATGAGGGAAAAATTGACTTGAGGGTTAAGTAAGGTGAGGAAAGAGTAGTTGGGGTAATTGGAGTCCATATGTGAAAAATAGTACGTGGGTTGGTATAAGGATACATGGGGGACTTGGCTAGGGTTTGTGAGGAAACCCTAAGTGAGAGAAGTGTGGGACGAAGGGAAAATTGATGGAAACGGTTAGAGTGTGGTATAAGAATGGAAGGGTGTCGCATGGAGGGGGAGTGAGTCAAGTGGAAATGTGTTTGGGTGATGAGGGGATGATATAAAAGAAAGGAGAAGTACTAGGGCTTGGAGGAGAAACTAGGGTTTTCATGGTCTCATGTAGAAGATGGGAAGTGAGGTTGTGATGTTGGGTGTGGTTTGAGTGGAGTAGTAGTTTTGGAAGCAAAGGGAAGCATGGGCGGTGTAGGATAGGGAGAAGTGAGGCCACATTAGACAAATTAGGGTTTCTATGGGAAACCCTAGAGGGCAATGGTGAGTTGAAACGGAGCTATGGGGAGTGGGCCTTGATCCACGTGCAAAAGAGTTTGGGTTTCTCATGGTGAGTAGGAAAAGGTGAGGAAGAAGTCTTGGAGTCCTAGGGTGTGTAAAGGTTCTAAGATATGGGACAGGTCTTTTTAGGAGAACTGGGACAAGGGTGAGAATGGGAAGTCTAGTGGATCGTGCATGTCTAGTCAGAGTTATGTGTGGAATAAGAAATGGGTAAAACACTAAACACTTAATGTAACACCCCCAAAATTTACACATTTTTTTTAAACAAGACTTATAAATTAAAATTGTAAATTCTGGGGATGCTACCGCCACACTTAGTACCAGACCGGTTCACTCCTACCGTTCCAGTACCAAGTGCTAAGGCTAAGAAAAACTACACATAACATTATTAAATAATCCAACTTCATGAAACGGAAATCAAAATACGCATAAGTCTTTACATAATTAGAAATACTAGCTATTGTTTTGCAGGGAATAAAAATAACAGTAATAATAAAATTGTTTCTGCAGGCTCAAACATAATTAGAAGATAACACGAGTAATAATCACAAAGGAAAGATCAGCCACGCTACTCCTAGGATATAGAATCCAGCCCATCATCACTGGGCCCCACCTGATGTCCCATAGACATCAATAGCATCAAAATAAGCATCTCCTACCTACAACACGTCAGATGGGCCTTCTACTCGTGGGAATGAGCAGCACCCATGAAAAAGGTGATCAGTACGCTACGTACTGGGTAAGGTAACTGAGCACTAAGGCCAACACATAAGCATATAAAATCATGCAAGACAATATTCAACTTACACTTTCAAACTCACACATATAGTACATAAGGCCATGAAGAAAATGATCAAGCCCACACACAAAGGCCCAAAGGTCCAGCTTAATTATTTAATTAATCTCTTATCAGAAATCAATTCATGCTTTTATTCAAACCATGTGAGTACGGAAGCCCCCACTATTATAGCTGGTGGATCGAAGACAAGCAGGGCGCAATGCTCCTACCCACTATTATTAGCCGGTGGATCGGTCACACATAGGGTATCATATCCTAACCACTATTTCTTACCGGTGGATCGGTTGGCCCCGGATCACATGGTGTTCCACTATAAGTACTAAATGTCTTTTAAGTGTCTTAACATCTGAGGTGTTTGGTTTATTAAGCTCAGAGTCCGCTACTATTATAGCTGGTGGATCAGAGGCACATAGGGTATCATATCCTAACCACTATTATAGCTGGTGATCGGAGACACATACGACTATGCGTCCTAACCACTATTTCTAACCAGTGGATTGGTAGGACCCGGCTCAATACTTTTTCACTTTACATAATTAGTGTCTTAAATATCTTATTCAAAACTTTGCCTAGACATGCATGACTAAATCCTCTTATTCTTATCCTCCAAACCCTAGTTGACCACATCAAACCCTAAATTCCACGTAAACCCTAACTCCCACTACAAAATAATTCACTTATACCAACAGGGTATTATCTGTTCGCAAAAGCCATTTTTCTGTTGGCAAAAGTTTTACCAACAAATATTTTTCTGTGACAAAACTGTGGGTAAAAACTCTGTGCTTAAAAGTTTTTCCCACAGATAAATATGATCTGTTAGGAATAATGGATAATACCCACAGATATTTATCTGTTAGTAAAAATTTTACCCACAATTATATCTGTAAGTAAAAATATTAACCACAAAACGATATCTGTGACTAAAACTATTGTCCAAAAAATGATATCTGTGACTAAAAGTATTAACCACAAAATGATATCTGTAACTAAAATTATTATCCATAAATCGATATATGTGACTAAAAGTATTATCCACACAATCATATATATTTCTAAAACTATTACCAACAAATATATATTATTGGTTATACATATTATAACCTATATATATATATATATTCGTAAAACGATAATGATGTCCATAATGCCTGTTTTTGTAATATTTACCTGTAATAACAACTTATCCTTATATACAATTAAGTACACCATACATAATCATCAGCGTTTATTTTATTTGTCAAAGTGATAATATAGTCTTGTAGGTACAATACTATAAATATAACTTGTAACATACGTTGACATACAAGACATCTCATTAAAACATCAAACACCATCCTCTTCATTCTCATCCTGTTCAGCACCTCCAATGACTTCAACGCCTTCAACATTCTCTTTGATAATCATCAAGATGTATTCCCTAAGAAAATAATGCACATAATTTATTAGCTCACAATAACATAATGCACAAGTAATCTTCATGAAAATTTTTAGTTGGTACAGATTTGATTCAACAGTACCATTAACAAAAGCAATATCAGTCAAATAATCAAGTTCAAAAAGAATATCACTTTGTATAAATATTTACAAAATTATTTCATAATGCAATCCATTTAAGACAAAGCCTAAGCTATAAAGATTGGATGCATGGACATGGAGACCAAAGCAAACATGGAAAGGCCATTTCACAGGAAATGCAAAACTGAAATATTAGGGAGAAGGTAAATAAAAGAATATGTATCATGGTGAAAAAGGTCAAATGACTCAAAACACTTCCCATCCATTAAATAGAGAGCCATACAATAAAACCACAGTTACGGTCGTGATTGCGGTTGCAGTCCCGGTGTTGCGGTATCGGGGTGTCACGAATGATATTTTATATCGCGGCGTGATTTTTTAATTATTTTACACAACAAATATCGACAAATATTGGTAAATATTGGCCAATATCGGCTAATATTGGCCAATAAGTAAAATATCGGCCGATATCCGAAATTTCGTCGATATCGCGGTGATATATATTTGATTTTCTAAAACGGCCGCATTTTCAAAATTTCATGCCGCGGCTGACCCAAAACCGCAAAATTGCGGCCAATACGCAATTGCGGTACCGATATTTCATTGTATGCAGAGAGAAGTTGGTAAAAAAAAACAAAAAACTAAAACTAAATGAGATACAAATCATGCTATCATGTATCATACCAAATTTCACGGTTTAATTTAATACACGTGGCAATGAAACAAAGATTGATAGGAAAAAATTGATTGGGCGGTGTATATATCAAAGCACCCCCCCCCCTCAAAAAAATATATCACACACACACATGCAGACACATTTCAGGCCTTTACTATAAACATTATGTAATTCACCTTTCCAACAAGAATCATCTTTTGAGAGTTCTTTTTAGTAACAATTTCAATTTGTATGAAGTCTTTTGCTTGTGGCCTAGATTTGAAGTTTACTACATTTACCTGTAAATTCAAAAATTCATGAAAATCATTTCTGTAACACTGCTCCTGAATATAAAAACTAGAGAAAGGGAGTCACAACAAAAGAAATAAGATATCTCCATGTAAAAGTGTGTAGAATAAACAGATATACCTGACACGCATATGGAACTTCATTACGGTATTGCATAAATATCTTTTCTCTAGTGATTTCACCCACAAAAAACCTTTTAGGGTGCTCGCTTGCAATGTCCTAACAATTGCAGAGTATTGGAATATCAAATGAAGCGTAATTGCTAATATCAATCACCAACTTGGTTGCCAAAAAAATATAATGAATGTGTTATGGTAATAAGAGCATAACAGACCAACAACATTAATTCACCAAGAGTTGGAAGCACAAACAAAGGTACGTACTTTAGGGTAGAATGCAGGGCCAGCATGAAGCTTTGGCAATATCCAATCCTTCACATCATCAACACCATGACCATATTTGGCCCTGATAGGTATGACCTCATCAACATCAGTGAACTTTTCATACCACTGCCAGTAAGAAATTTTATGTGATTTAAACAGTCTTTTGGTCTAGCTATGAGCATTGAGCCATTAAACAAATAGGAGAACCAAGCATATAAGATTTTGATCAACATATTTGTTGCTTTATTAAAAACATAAGCTAAACTGCTAATATAACAATCACCATGATAACTTAGAACTTCGTTAGATCTCTCCTTAAAAGGATAAGGTGGCAATTAGAGTCGCAACCTTTTGGAAAGGAAAAAGTGCCTAGTAAACCATAAAACAGAGGGGGATCATAAATAAATTAATAAAATTCATTAAACAATTGGTAGACATCAAGGACAATAATCAAATTGGGACAGCAGCTATGTTCATACAAATACTACCTGGATATAAAAGAAACATAAAACATTGATAGTATAACAAGCAAATGCAGAAGAAAATATACATTAATTAAAATGGGATGAAAGGTTGCTCTAGTAGATATAGCACTTACTCCAGCAAGCACAAAAGGGCATTGGTATAAACCAAGGAAGCTCACTTTTGCAACTAATGTTTGCAGCATTAAGGATATTGAGGGTTCAAATCCATCACAATCAGAGAGACCTCTCATAGTGCAGAATGTTGTCTTTCTCATAGTTTGAGGTATATCTGTGACAATTGATAGCCTCTGTCCAATCATTTGGGTAGAAAGAGTGCTCTTCCCTACATTTGGCTTCCCAAGTACAGCCATATATCCTGCAAATCTCATAAAAAATGCAACAATAAGAAATTGGGTTCAACACTTTCTTGTGAAAGAAAGCAACAGTGAAATTAAAAATTGTTTAGAGTAAGGATGTATAAGTGTGGAAAAGTTGTAAACAAGAAATTTTAGAGATGAAGGCCTCTATAAAGTGAAGCACTCTTGAAGTGCAGAATTTCAACAATATCCTATTTGGATGATGAAAAGTCTTTTTTTAATAAGTCTAGCTTTTTTTTTAGGTCAAACTCATAGGCAAGTCACCGATGGTGGTCTAGTAATATTGTGGCATCATACTAACAGAAGTTGATTATATCAAAATGAGGTTAATCATGTAGCAACTACTAGAAAGTTTGAGGTAAGAAACCAATTGGAATCAATTTCTCTTTACTAATCCCTTCATCAAAATCTTCCATCTCCTATTTATCGACCATTAAAGTCCCAACTCAAACTTCTCACAAGTGAATGTTATGATTCCATCTAATAGGTAAATTTACAAATGCTCTAAAAGGAGCATCTTACAAACTTAGAGAATGTTCTAGCTTTATATTCCACATGATAGGTCAATTTACAAGCACTCTAAAGGAGCACTTCACACATTCAGATGCTCTTCTAGATTGCCAAAGATAGGATTTTAACAAAAGAATTTGACAAAATCATATATCAAAGAGAAACTCCACTAAAACCTACACATCCATAAATGGGGCTTTTATTTATCCATTGGTAGCTCATGATGATGAATAGAAAGCACCATATATGTGACTATAAGAGCCATAAAAGTGTTATATTATTGAAAGAGGGAGAAAGGGGAATCAAACCTCAAACCTTGTCCACTAATTTAAACATCATCGAGCATCCATATATGGGGCCAAGAACTAAGAAACCTATGAGTCTATATTACAAGGCAATAATACCAAATGAAGGCTCCTTGCAGTTAAGGTTGCACATTATGTCAAGTTCATGCATATATGGCTTCAACAAATAATTTGTAAAATCAAGGACTCTCCAAGGTTGTATTCTTGGTAGCAAACAAAAAACATGAAGACCAGCCGAGCTATACTGATAAATCCTGGTTATAAATCCAAATTTCATAAATCAACCATATAAAGCACAATCAACCCATCCAAATCAATCATTTAACTCATATATACATAATATACCAACTAATTTAGCTAATCATAAGCTACTTAACAAAAATTCAATCAAAAAAATCAGAGTTAGGGTTTGAAGATTATATCAAGCAAAATCTGCCATTGCAAACCAAGAGGAGCTCGACCAAGACATGGAGGAGCAACGATGGTGCTCAGGTGGTCAGACTGGAGCTTCGGCGGTGGCGGTGTGTTGCAGTGGTGGCTCGATGCAGGTTCATTTAGTACCAAAAGAATCTTATAGAATCAATCGATAAAAATTGCTTAAAATCGGACGAAGCTGAGCTATACCAATAAATCCTGGTTATAAATCCAATTTTCATAAATCAACCATATACAACACAATCAACCCATCCAAATCAATCATCTAACTCATATATACATAATCTGACAACCAATTTAGCCTATCATAAGCTAAGTCACAAACCTGGATAAAACCCGCAAGAATTTTGATCTAAGAATCCAATTCCGATTAATTTCGCACAAAGTTTTCAAATTGATACTTCTAACATGAAATTAGATACATTTTAAAGCATAATGTAAATTCAATTTATCTAAAATAGCTTAATCAGATAAAACCGACAAATTCGGATATAGCCGGGTCACAAATCCAATTTTCACAAATCAACCATAACCAATACAATTAACCATTCCAAATCACTCATACAACACACACACACACACACACACACACACACACACACACATATATATATATATATATATATATATATATATATATACTTAAAAAACTAAATTATCTTATCATAAGGTAATTCATTTAAAATTAATCAAAACTGAAGTAAGGGTTTGAGTATTTATACCAAACGAATTGCTGCTAAATTAGAGGGAGTGAGGGGTACTGGAGCATCGCCGATGGTCAAGGACCACTCGCCGGTGACGAGCGGCGCTAGAGGCGAATGAGCGGTGGCACACTGCGGCTGCCCTCATGAATTGCTGACGATTGCTGCTGCTGCTCTGTTGGAGGAGGACGACGACGACGAGCTACAACAGGTGTGGTGGTGTGCTCGAGTGGGGGTGGCTGGTATGGTGGTGCAGCTTGGGTTCAAGGTGTAGAGCAGGAGGAGGCCAGGGTCGGGGGTCAGGGGATGGGGGACGGGGGTCAGGCCAAAAATTATAAACATGTAAAGGCGGGGATAGCAGGTGCGCGGGAGAGAATTTTTGGTTTTTTTTTTATAGAAATTTTAAGGAGTTGAGGGGTTTAAGTATTGTTTTTATTATATTTTATTTTTTTGGATTTTATAGATTTTAAAAAAAATTATTATAAAACATATATATATGTATATATGGAATTTGAACATTTTTAGCGACAAATAAATTAATTATTAACGATCAAAAATTATATTAGTCACAATAAATATACCAATAACGACTACTTTTAATAGTGGTCATTAATAATATATCAATAACTACCAAAAAAAATTGGTCGCTAAATTGGTCATTAATGCACCAGTTTGTTGTAGTGTAAAATAAATAAATTCAAAGAAGGAAATATTTGTTACAAATAAATCGTTAAAATGATTTTACTACTTTAAAGAGATTTTATAATAAAAAATAATTTATTTTTGCTAATGAAATATAACTCTATAACAAAGTCGTAATCACACAACGAATTTATAATAGAAAATAAATTTAAAATATTAAAATAAAAACACACAATGAAAATGGAAATATATTTTAAATAAAAATCATATAGCTTGTGGAAAAAGAAATAAAATATCAAAATAATAATTAAAAGAAATTGTAAAATATATAAATCAAATTCTAAGGAATTGTAAAAAATTTAAATAATTTTCGTAAATGGAAATATATTTTTAAATAGAAACGACGATCATATAAATGGAATGAATTTTTCTAGAATAATCCACAACGACAAATGATTAAATAAATTCCAATATGAATTTGAAATCATCAATAAAACTATAAAACCAATCACAAATAAAATAATTAAACATTTTCATTAAATTTCATTAATATAATCATTAAGTTTAAGGAAATTAAATTTAAAAATACGAGGTATTACAATAATTATATAAATAACTATAATAATATTAGGCGTAAGAAGATCTAACAACCACGGGTACACCACTGCCTAGACCCTCATCGCGTTGATCAAGTAGTGAGACCCCCATCATATAGGTCATTCGAAGTCTGACTTGATTGACTATTACCTTTATTATAATATTTATTATTATAATTCATATAATAATAAGAGTTACTATAATTATTAATTATTACTATTATAATGATAACTTTTATTATTTTAAGAATAATTATTATTATTTTAATTATCATAGTAATGTTATAATAATATTAATAATAATTATAATGATAATTATAAATATGGTTATATATTATATTATTAGTATTTTATATAAAAATTAGCAATTATCATAATAAGAGAAGTATCTCATGTGTAAGAGGAATGAATCTATTGTGCCACGAGATATAACTATAGTTAAAACATTTGTCTTCCTTATATACTAATACCAACAGATATATGAGTGGTTATTAGTTTTGTTGGTACAATGTTACTAATACCCATAGATATAAAAGTAGGTAAAAGATCTATTGGCATAACATACTATTACCAACAGATAAAAATTTATGTAGGGAAAACTTTCTTCATTGCCCACAAAAAAAATATCTGTTGGTATTAGTAACTTTTGCCAACAAAAAAAAAATCTGTGACTAAATTTCTGTTGGCACAAGTCATAAATTTTGTAGTTTCCCATGCAACCCTAGCTCCACCATGCAACCCTAATACGACCATGCAAACCCTAACACCTCATATAAAAAACCCTAATACCACCATGCGAACCCTAATACCACCATGCAACCATAATACCACCATGCAAACCCTAATACCACCATGCATGCAACATTAACTCTATGCGAACATTAACTCCATGCCAACATTCTGACACTCCCATCATATGTATACAAACCCTATCATGCATGTCTTATGGGCCACACCATACAATAATATCACATCTCCAACACATAATACACATGCCACAAATAAATGTACGATCTTACCTTAACTCCATATCATGTTGCACATATGATAGATATGCAAATACACATAAAATATATTAAAATTCACATCACATGGCATGCATGGAATATAAAGCACATAATTACACAAACGGCATTAGTACTCCCTTACCTAAAATTTCACTGGTCTTAGAGCACGCTCCTATACCTCTTGAGGGCTTTGACTAGGCTCACCTATTATGGGGAAAATAATAGAATTAAGTTTCCTCCTAAAAAGACTATTATTTACTAACTTCCTAAGACTTGGTTTTTAATTAAAATAATACTATACTAAAATTAACTATGCAAAATACTACTAAAAATTCTAATAATAATATTAATATACTTTAAAACGAATGGCGATATAAGGGTTTCTGCCCTTCACTAAAATAATGCTACTAATGATGATGATAATAATAATAATAATAATAATAATAATAATAATAATAATAATAATAATAATAATAATAATAATAATAATAATAATATAAGCCCAAAATTATAAGGTGGTGTTTTCGACCCTACCTCCAAATAATGAAAGTAATATTCAATAATAGTAATAATAATATCAATAACATATATTACTTATAATATTAAAAGTAATAAAGATAATAATAATAATAATAATAATAATAATAATAGTAATAGTAATAGTAATAAAAATACAAGGGTACGAATCCTAATTAAAAATTAAGGTGTCGGCCCTCCTTAAATAATTACAATAATAATAAAATAATTATACTAATAATAATAATATTAATATGATTATTAATAATGATGATAAAATTATAATAATACAAATAAATACTTATAATTTGAAACTAACCACCTAATTAACTCAAGAATAATCTCGACCCTGCCAATAAAATTTATCAATAATATTACATCTAATAACAACAACAATAATAATAATGATAATAATAATTATTATTATAATCAAATAAATATTGGAAATTGGAATAAAAATAGAATAAATTTAAATAAATAGAAAAGAAGGGCTAAGAGGGTATAGGGTTTCACCTTGAGTCGGCGGAGATGGGTTCCACCAGCAGTGGTGCACAGCGGCGGCGATGGTGGCCGGAAAAGAGGGTAAAAAGGGGAAAAGTTAAGGTTTGAGAGGAAAAGGTGGAGAATAAGGGTGGAGGTTGAGGTGTTGGTGGTAGCCTAGGCTGAGAGGAGTAAAGTGAGGGTGCACACGGCGAGGGGCGGTGGCACACGGCGGTAAAGGTGGCGGCCGAATGGAAAAAGTGAAGAAAAAGAGGGAAGGAGAAGGAGAAAAGAGAAAAGAAGGTTATGGCTAGGTGGAGGAGAATTAGTAGAAGTTTTTGGGTGGTGCAGAAGGTAGTAAAAGTGGCGGATATGGTGGCAGATGGTGGCTCGAGGGTTGCGGGGGTTAAAATTTTAGTTTGATGGACAGGGGATTTCACACGGCTGTGGTGGATCGTGCGAGAAGAATCGAGGGAGACGGGTGGCTCAGTTAACTAGAGGGCGGTGCAGGGAAGATTTTGGTGGGCAGAGGTGGCTGCAAAGTTGGCTAATGGCGGCGAATGGCTCGTCTGAAGTCACGGTGGCGCACAGGTTAGCTCTTAGGGTTTTGGGAAGAAGAAATCTCAAAATCACACAAACCAAGGCTATTTATAGAGTTTAGAGGGAATGTTAGGGTTTTGGGGGTCGGTAGGAGGGTATTTTATGTAGGGTTTGGGGTAGCCGGTGCCGTTAATCGGCGGGAAAAATTTTTGGTCAGGTCAAACCTTCGTGAAGGAATAGGGAGAAATCGAGCAAGAGATGAGGGAAACCGATTATACCAAGCTGATTTGTGAGTCAAGGGGAAGATAAAGAGGGGAGAAATGGCCAACCAAGTCAAGTGTGGCCAGCAGGCACCATTTTTAGGGCTTAAAGATGCAGGTCGACGGCAGGTGCTGAAGGAGGAAGAAGGAAGGGGTGAACCGGCGGCCGGGGGAAAAGAAAAGAAAAAGGGGAAGAACTGGTCGGCTGGCAACAGTTATAAGTTCTTAATTGAGACGTGGCGTCCCAGGGATAAAAGGCATAGAATGTAGTGTTTTAGCTGCCGAAGGAAGGAAGAAGAACGACACTAGGCTGTGGGAGAAGGAAGGAAAAGAAGAAGGATTGGGCCACGTCTCTAGCCAAATCGGCGAGAGGAGAAAAAGAAAAAGAAGAAAAGAAAGAAAATGAAGAAAAAGGAAAATTTAAGTGGTTTGGGGTTAAACAAATTAATTGGAATATTTGGGTTTTTGAAATAAAAATATTTAAATAAAATAATATTAAATTTCCTTTTTAGGATAATTTAGGTTTTTTAAAAGACTTTTCCGAAATTCCTTTTTAATTAGCAAGAATGCCAATTTTTCCCTTATAAAAATATTTATAGATTCCTTATTAATTTAACCTAAATAAATCCTTCCCATTCCAAATAAAATAAATAATTAAATTAATTCCTTAATAAATCCTTATTTAATTATATTTCTTAAAATAAATATTTTTGGGGCATTTCACTTAAAGTGAAAGATTATCGATTCGGGCCCAAGTGAGGATATTTTTCTAGTCCACCGGCTATAATAGTGGTCAGATGCGTTCTGTTCTATGGAGTGTTTTTCGATCCGCCGACTATAATAGTGTGGGTCCCAAGCTCGATAAACCAAACTTTATATGGAAATAAAGTAAATAAAAGATACTAACTATTTATAGTGGAACACTACATGATTCGGGGCCAAGTGAAGATAATTTTTGGTCTAACGGCATAATAGTGGTCAGATGCACTTTGCCCTATAGTGATATATGATCCGTCGACTATAATAGTGGTCAGATTTGTTTTGTCCTGTGGAGTATTTTTCGGTCCACCAGCTATAATAATGGTCAGGTGCATTTTGTCTTGAAGTATTTTTCGGTCCACCAGCCATAATAGTGGGATCCCCGTACTCATGCGGAAAATGATTTAGAAAATGTGTAAGACGGAAATAATGGCCTATGTCTCGAATGACATTATGAACCTGAATTAAGTATTATGTGCCTTATTTGTCTATTTATACTTGCATGGCCTTATCCATATGGATAACTTGCTCAGTACATAACGTACTGATCACTCGCTTCATGGGTGTTACTTATTGTCACGAATAGTGGCAACTTCAAAGTTGGTGTAGGTAGGAGATGGTGTGTTTGATGCCTATGGCACATTTGATGAATTGGGCGAGGCTGATTGATGACCTATTGGACTTGGCATGGGGACCAAGAGAGAGTGTTGTCTGGACTCATCTTTTTCTGTCTTGCTCTATTGTGCTATTTGTACTGTTTTCCCCGTTAGGTTTTGACTTTTTATTAGTTTTTGGTTTCTTTAATAACTCTTTAATTGCGCACTCTGATTTCCTTTTCAATTATGAATTATTTGAATCATTATGATTTTATGTCCTAATCAATTTGATGACTTGTGAAATTTCTAGCCTTCTAGTTGGTGCGAGACTAGTTGAGGGCCAGGCTTGTATTGATTAAGGTGGTCGCACCCTCTGTCTTAATGTACAGTTTTGATTAAACAAAAATTTTCAACTATGATTTTTGGGGGTGTTACAGGAAGCCTATCTAAATAAGGGACATAAAGTTTAGCCCAAAGCCAATCACTAGTGGACATAAGTCCAAGCCAAAGCCAGCCAATATGGACATAATTCCAGGCCAAATCCAACCACCTAGTTAACCAAACCCTTAGTATCGATATCCCCTAGTACATCATTAGTGTCTAGAGTAGGTATGGCATTGGGATCTTTAAGGATCCCTCTTGAAGGCACTAAAAATGCCCAAAGGAAGAGCAACCTCCGGTATCTAATCAAGGATCGGGTAACCCAGACTCATACTCAACTTGATTGTCTTTCACTTTATGTGATTAGTATTCTATTCATAAGAATAAGTGATCACACAAGACCCATATAAAGCAAGTAAGGTAATTTTCTATGTTAATCCATATCAATCTTTGTTCTTTCTATTTTGCCAACCATGTGAGTTTTCCATTTATCCTTGTACCATATTACTCATATCCATCTTATCATTTTGTTCAAGTTCATACTAAGTTTCATTACTCATTTCCCAATACCATCATGATAACTTCTAACCGCAAGTTCACAGTGTTGTAGTAGCATGCAAGGTCGATCCCACAGGGACTAGGAAATAAGCAATGGGATAGTGAAAACATCTTCTATGTCTAGACTAATGATAGGGGTAGATGATATCTAACTCTAAATGAAAAGAAAATATGCAAACTAAATCCAACTATAATATAAGAACAAGTGAAATTTAGTTAGAGAAAATGCTAAGGTTCCGATCAATCCCCTCAACCTCAATGTGATTGAATATTAACCCTAAATCCCAAATCAAAATACTTTGTCATGAATGTCAACCAAAGTAAGTAGTGTAATGCTCTCTCGAGCCACTACACCCTATCGTCTATTAAGACGCATCTATCTATAGTATGAATGTAAAAATAGGCAACACATTATTATGTATCATATTCCCCTTTTTTAGTTGTAGAAGTCAACCAATGTCTCTCGACTTTGTGGTTTGATTTCTAGTCATGATAATGGAGCCTACTCCAACTCATCTCTCGAATCTTGTCGGGTTTCTCTAAATAATAATAGAAAAGTGATCGATTTTCTCTATTATTTCAATTAAATCATTAGCACAATCCATATCACAAGGAATTAGATTGGACAAGGTTTAGATTCTCAACAAATCTGGATTAGGGGATTTCCCTTCACCTTGGCATAAATCAATTAGCTAATTATGGCTTTCATTAAGCTCAACATCTTAAAAATAGAGAATTACATCAATTGAAAAAATAAATAAAATCAAAAGGAAAAATACAATAACCACTTTATTCAAGATGAGAAATTCACTATTATATCCGTCCGATCAGGAACAAGAAATTGAGATTAAGAGATAAAAGATTGTGGATGAATTAGAGGTGGGATTTGATTGGTTGATGCCAAAAAGGTAACCCTAGATCTCTCTTTAGTGCTCTCAAAGTCACCATTTTTTTATCCCATTCATTTCTCTCTCGAACTGAATGAAAAATAAGTTTATATAGACGTAATTGCCCATCAACACGGTCGTGTAAATCAACATAGTAGTGTCGTTTCGATGCTTCAGCTTTGTGCATGTTTCGTATTTCCACCATAACTTCTTTGTTTGATTTTAGATTGAACTAATTTTTTATGCATTGGAAAGCTAACAAAATATCTACAACTTTTATGTTCAACACTTTTCCAAATTTAAATTGCATCATGTTTGTATTTTCAAGTCTTTATTCCTTTTCATACTTTCAACACTTGTGTTTCCTTCTATTTTGTTCCAACTGTTGCATTTTAGCTCCTTTTGATCCCATATTCTTGAAATACCTACAAAATATGATCAAGAGCAGTTAAAAAGAACAATTGGACTAAATTATGAAAAAAAGTATCATATAATCACATTATATCTTCATGTTAAATTCTATATGATTGACATAATTCATGCCTATCACATCACTTATCATGAGTAAAATATTCATTTAGCCCTTACATTACTCATAGCATATATCATAATTTACGATCCATTTTAATCCTTTTATAAGGTCAATGATCCTTGATAAAATCTATATTTTATCCTATTAATAATCATGGTATAGCCCCAAACATAGCCTCAAAGCATAACCAAATTGAAAGGAAACAAATCATTCAAACTAGTCAAACCAGTCGACCAATCTCGATTGGCCTGGCCCAACCAGTCTATTGGTTTCGGTCAACTAGTTGATAAGTTTGACTCAACCAGACCATGCTTTTCCTCAAATCAATCAATTGGTTTGGGAAAACTATTTGATTTTTCATAGATCAATTGATAGGTTTAAACAGAGAGTAAGACCATTGTCTCTATAGGCTCACCAGTTGACTATTCTAGGAACTAGGTGATTGGTTTGACCTAACAAGTCGATCGATTTATCCTAATACAACACCAAACCATGAAATTTCATGCAGATTCTTACATATAAACTACCCTTAACCACATTAAGACATGCATAAACATATTCTAGCATATTTTAAACCAAATTAACATGCAGTTCACAACATGGAATCATCATAAGGTATTTTACCCCTTTTTAATGCTTATGAAATCATGCCATCCAAACAACTTATGAAGACTATACTCATTTATAATAACATGCATAAATCAACTTAAGGAAGCACATAATATGTAGGAATACTTACTAAATATTTTAGAAGTAAGACTCACTTACTTGATGTAGGCAAAAATCCCCTGTGAAAATTCTCAACTTTCAAAACCTTAAAACCAAAATCTTAAACTCAGACATTACACCAAAAATTTATTAAATTTCAAACTTAAAAATAGAACAAAATAATAACATACTGACTTAGGGCAAAAACAAGGAAGAGCTCAACTATACCACTCAATTGAAATAAAAGAGAGCTAGAGACAAGATCAAAGGAGTGTATGAAAATTGATTACAAGGCTCAAAGTGTAGAAAGAATAGAATGAATATCAAATTTAGAGAACTCGGTGGCTGAAAGAAAAGGTGCATAAAAGGGATGATTGGAGTTATTTATAGCCAACCAATCAAAGGGAAATACAGAGGGTTCAGGAGTCAACTCAAAACCCTACAACCAATCGTTTGAATTTGAGCTAAATGGACGTACGTCATCCAGGATTTGGTGACCGATTCTCTAGAGCTCAAATGGTACATCCAGATAATGCAGGTCAATTAGGTTCAAATTAACATAAACTAGTGAAGTAATTGAAGTTCAGTGTGGAAAGAATCTTCCAGTTGCTCGGAGTCGTGCTTGAGATAGAAGCATCGATCTCATAATCGTAAAATGGAGAGAGGAGGAAGAAGATAATGTTGAGGTCATCTCTCTCCCTCATTATCCTAATCGACCTCCTGATCAATTTTAGGCAATACATTGGATTAAATGCATTATGAAAATGGTTAGGAATCTCTTAGGGACAAATTGACATGGGTTGGTAAGGTTCCATTTCAGTGTAAGAGATTTTTTTTAGAAAATCAAGCTAAAAAAATATGACTAGCTCGACTAACCAGTCAATGGGTTTGGGCATACCATTCGACTGTTATACAAACCAATCAATCGATTCCCCAACCCGTCGATTAGTTTAGTCAAGAAAATCTAATTTGCTAAAATGACAAACCAGTTGATTGGTTCGTGGAACTATTCAATTAGTTTGCCTAAAAAACTCAATAAACTCCATTTTTCAACATGATTTCAAATCAAGCTGTTCCTCAAACCAAATCATAACATTAAATTAAGATCAAAGGTTAAAAAATTAGAAACATTCTCATTCAACCATTTACAAAAACATGGGGTATTAAAGAGTTGACTTTATTGGCCTTTCTATTTATAGAGTCCTACAATGGTAAGTACAAATCACCATATAGGTGGAAAAATCATAAAGGTGTAACAATATCGAGAGAAGGGGAGTGAGATTCTAACCTAGGACTTCTGGTACTTAGGAGTTGGTTTTTACCACCAGACCAAACCTCATTCGATTCAATTTATTGGCCTTCCATTGAGGAATTACACGCCCTCATTAACAATATGTAGAGCTAGCCACTTTAACTAACTTAGGTCCATATTAGCTCTTAGATAGACTTACAAGAGTTAAATGGGTAAGAAGGTTCAAACAAAACCTTTTAAAAATATAATTAGAGTTTTTGATATTTTAAAGGATGTAGAAAAATATATATAATCAGATAAATTTATTTCTTGATAATAAGGATGAAGCCAGAATTTATATTTAATGGGCCACCACATAATATAACATTTAAGTATAGAATATGAAAAATATATAAGATATTATTCTAAGTAAGATACTATGTAAAATATGAGAAAATGCTATTAAAATATATTAGTCATGGTTTACCAATTAATTTATTATAATTATTTTGTTTGCGTTTTATAAAATTGGTGTGTTATATATTATAATTAGTTATTAAATCCAAATACCAAATCAATCAAAAGTCAGAGTTTGATTAGTTAAAAAATAAAACAATGGACTTTGAATTATTATTAATCTAACTTTTACTGTCCATCAATTAACCAATCAAAATTTTCAAATTTAATTCAATACAAAAATTAAAAGGAGAAGTTCGTTTTGAAGATAGACCAAAGTAATAAAAAGTTGGTGTGATACTGTATCTTTTAAAATCTTATATTTTATTCTTTTGGTGATCATTATTTTTAAATTAGATTTGGAGGGTGGAATACCTCATAATTTTAATTTATAATAATTATAATAGTAATAATAATATGCAAATGATAAAGGGATATGTATATATATAATTAATTTAGTTCTCTGTTACAAAATAATAATAATAATAATAATAATAATAATAATAATAATAATAATAATAATAATAATAATAATAATAATAATAATAATAATAATAAGAACAACAACAACAATAGAAAAAGGAAGAAGAGGAGTATAAGAAATAATTATAAATAATTTACCTAGTGAAGGAGCTAGCTAGTAAATTTTTTTTATGACCTATGGGACATATTTTTAGTATATTTTAGTATTTATATTTTACTTTACCTTATTATTCAATAACCTCAGTAGCACCTCCCCACTATCTTTATCTTTTCTTTATTATTATCCCACCTACTTAAAAGTGTCATTTTTAGGTAACAAGAAAAGTGAAAATTAAAAATAGAGAGAATATTCCATCGGCAATTACAGCTAGCAGCTACAGCCTACAACAACATATGATATTCCTAAAAGGATTGACCCTTCCTAGAATTTCAGCCTTTATTGCCTCAAATAGCACCAATTATAGCACTTACAATCATAATCAACATTAATTAATCAAATTGTATCTATAACTAAGTCAATAAGCCCGTTAAGAAAAAATGAACAACCTTTTGACCAAATCGATTGTGTTTAGCATCAAATAAATGGAAACATATGTTTCACTATAACCATAAACCACAGAACATTGAGATTTTAACAGAATCCATATGTGTCTAGTAGTTTTTTTAGGATCCTCTAATTGGATCACGATTAACTAATTAGTTTAGAGAGGCATATATGAAATCAATTTAGAAGAAACAATAGGTTCTTTTGTTGTCAGCAAATGGGAGTATAATAGAATAATGAATTATGTCAAAGCTACAATAATCCATTATTAATTTCAACTGGGCTATTTAATGGATATTGATGATTAATTACTTTTGACTAAGTTGTATTCATTAGTCCATGTAGTGTAGGATGTGATGCATAAGAGAAACAGTTAGGTCAAACTAAGGAAAATAGGGGATTTATTTGATCTATGAGCTGAGGTTTAATCTATTGGAATAAAGGATGTATGATTTTTTAGGGATAAGCAAAAAAAATCTTCACTTGAGTTTCCGTAAGGTTCTCGATTTTCCAAAGAGAAAATGGCAATTATATATGCCTTCCCATTCCAACATAAGCATGACATTGATAGGAGTTTTTCAAGCCTTAGTTTAGTTACAAAAATTATGAAAAAATTAATTTAGTTGAAATAAAACTAAAGAGTTATCTACTGGAGAGAAAACTAGCTATTTGATTCTAACTTAAAAAGGAAATCAACTCATATGACCCCTAAGTTGACTTACCTGGAAAAAAATGATGGCCTAGGGCACTCCCCATACTCTTACATGTGATTGGTAATGTCTTACAAGAAAGTCTAAACTTTAAAGCTCAAAAGCATTATTAAAAGTAAACAACACAAAGAGATTTTTCAATGTGCATGCTGCATTTTACTATGTAGTCCTAATAGTAAATTTATAGCCTATTTTGCCTAAACATTCTGCCAAACTCACTTGCAAATGAGGTAGTTACTTTTTTTCCCTTTGGTCCTCCATTTTTTTGCCGAAAGAAAATACCCACAACTCACACGAATTATTGTTGTTGCTGGCACCATTTTCTAGCTCACCATGGTTGATAGGAAGCCAAGTTTTAAACAACCTAAAAATTCAAAAGGTGGTAGATTGAATATGGTTGTTGCATGGATAAAATGGATCTTGCATTAACTTATCATTTTTTGTCCAAGTTAGAAGAGTTTTAGGGGATTCTTTCTTGGAAAAATTAACAAGTAAATTAGGCTTAGTTGTAAGGAATGCTCCTATATCATCCTCTCTTATGAAAAGTTTTTTCCATATTTTTGTGTGGCTCATTATGCAAATAAGGAAGTATATATCTCACGTTAAATGTGTATGACATACTTATCGTTTCTTGTGGCAATTCAAGCTTATACACATTATCTCATATCCTTTCAAGGATCTTGAAGGGGCCATCACTCCTTGCCATACATTTATCTTTCTCCTAGTAGGAAACCCTTCCTTCCTAAAATAAATCCAAATTAGGTCCCTAGATCAAATAAGTGTTGTTTTTTGTTTTAATTTTCCCTTCTTTAGTTCATTTTGCTCACCTTCTCAATCTAATCCCTAACTTGCTCATGTAGCTTCATCATTGCTTTAGTCCTATCCTTTTCTTCAAAACTTATTTGAGATTCTCTAGGGAGAAGTAGGAGATCTATGGGGGCAGTGATGTTCACATTGTATGATACTTCAAAATGGGATTAACATCTTGCATATGTAGAAGACCTATTATATGCAAACTCTACACAATAAAGTTTGGTGTCACAACCTCTTAATGACTTGTCCACCAGGCTTCTTATACCATTGTGATGGTTTGGTTGTTGATTTCTATTTGACCATCTATTTGTGAATGATAGATTGTACTAGAAAGAAGGTTAGCACCAATAAACATCTATACATATTTTCCAAATTAACTAAATCCCTATCTAAGATAACTATTTTAGGGATTCCATGTAATCTTACTATATCCTTGAAGTATAGATTAACTATATAAGATGCATAGTGTATCTTATGATAGGGAATAAAATAAACCATCTTAGAAAACCTATCTATAACTACCATTATGGAATTATTTTTCCTTTTAATCCTAGGTAATGTCATAATGAAATCCATGATAACTAGGTCCTATAGTTGGTGGGGGATCGCTAGAAGAGTATTAAGCCCCTAATGAAAATTACTCTTAGATTTTTGGTAAGTGGCATATATTGTCACTACACCTTATACATATCCTACAATCTTAGGCTAAATAATGCTCCTCAAGTACATCCATTGTTTTTTCGACCCCAAAGTGCCCTACCAATCCTCCCCTTATATACTTTTGTAAAAAGTAACTCTCAAATGGAACACTTGGAGATGCATATCTTGTTATTCTTGAAGAGGATCCCATCATGAATCACAAAGGAGCCTGAAAGCTTGTCTTGCTTTTGAAAATGGCTTCCAAAATACTCATATTCTTTGTAGAGTTTTTAATGTAACCAAACCTTAGGACTCTAGTAACAATACTTTGAGCTAATAAATTAATTTTAACCTTAGATAAATTATTATTTAGGTAATAAAAATTCAAAATCATCAAATATTATTGCCTTTAAATAATTTATTATTAAATATGTGGAATAATTTATATATAGTTGTAATAATGAAGTAAGTATTTTGAAAGTAAATAATTTGTCTAAAAAAATTAAAATAAGATAAATTATTAGATTATAATACTTGAAATTAAGATAATATTGTTGTCATCAAATAAAATATTATTAAAAAGATCTAATAATTATAATAAAAAAATTATGATTAGCTTTAGATAAAATATTATTAACCAGTATGTAGAGTAATAACATAACAATACTTCAAGCTAATAAATAAATTTTAACCTTAAATAAAGTATAATTTAGGTAATAAAAATTTAAAATCATCAAATATTATTTCCCTTAAATAATTGATTATTAAATATGTGGATTAATCTATATATAGTTGAAATAATGACATAAGTCTTTTAAAGCAACTAATTTATGTAGAAGAAGAAAAAGATATAACATCTTACTTTGACCAATAAGTAGAGTAATAATATAACGATACTCTGAGCTAATAATTAAATTTTAACTTTAGATTAAGTACTATTTAGTAACTAATTTTTTCTTTTGTACCACTAGAATGTATCAATTACAAGTACCTTCTCTAATACTATAGTATGTCTCTAGATGGGCATATTAGAAAACATGTCAATTGGGTAAGTGATGTGCTACATCTCATTGTGGTGAGAGGTTTATATTTGGGATCATTTAAGTTTTAGTCATATTATCTTTTGCTGACCTTGCCACAAATTCATCCATGGGTAGCTGCAAGATAAAGATATATGGATTTATTTGTCACTGATGTTTCACACCCTTAGGTTGTTAATGTTGGATGATTTATGAAACACTATGACTAGGTAGCAAAGGAGTTGAAAGTCACTGATGATGAGTGAAGGTCTTGGCATAGGATACAAGGCATATCCTGATGATCTTAGTAACTCTTATGAGGTGGATGCACCTTCTTCTAAAGAAGAGAGAGAATAGAGGATTCTACAAAATAAGTTGATTGAATAGGTAATCAATGGAATTCGAAAATGAACCCTATTTTGAATCATAGTATATATATATTGTGTGTATAATAATTATTCTTTAATAGTTAATTAAGGTTAATAGTGTTTGTACTTTGTAACATCGTTGTGCGATATACATAAATAATTTCTTTTAAGGTAAGCAATATTGTATAAGTAATTATTCTTAAATTATATTTTATATAGATAAAATGAATATTGATAAAAGTTGGATATTGTAGAATGAGACGGTGATGCTATACAATGAGGCTCGAGCACCTCTACTAGAAGATGGAACTAGGATGACCAAGGGCCCTCCACTAGCTCTATAGACCCATCGATAATTGATGAGACCGGAATAATAATATAATTAAAGGGATAATGACATAATTAAAATAATAATTTATTTAATGCAAGATATAATTTAAGAACCCTCATCATAAATAAGGCGATAAAGCAGCAAACCTCTACGGGTGAAGGGATGTTTGTTGAATTCAGCAATACGCATCCGTCTTGGGTCTCTTGTTAGCTACCAATAGGAAAGTTGGTTTAAGATTTGAAACATACCAATTTACAATTTATGATGAAGAAAAAGAAATAAATGATTCGGTTATACTTGTAAAAATAAAATTTAGTTTCTAAATTATAAATCGTTTATATATAATATCATTTAAGTAATTTTTTGTCCGTAAAATAGATATTAAAATACATGTTAAATATTAGGGTGTATGAATTGTAAATTAAATCGTAATATAAATTTTTTTCCCGGCCAAAAAAGTATATTTTAATATATATAATTTGAATTGATTAAAAAAAAAAATGGGAACCACACGAAAGTGTGTAATCCCTGCCACCATCCGGATCGACACCACCACCTTAAGGCTGTCCCGTTTCAGGGCTTTAGTCGCCGGCCTCTGTATCAATATAGATAAGTAGGGTCCAAACTTCCCTTGATCGCCTATATCAAACCATGACCTGCAAGCTAGCTAGCTAGCTGTTAAAAGCATAAAAATAAAAAGGTTTTTGGAGTATCAATCTATCTAGAAGGTGGTCAGGCCAGGCCAGCAGCGAAGAATTGCTCTGGTGATGCCAAATGGAACATAGATTCCTAGCTAGAAGATAGTGGATATATATGTACAAAAATAAATATCTCTTTTCCAACTTATCCGACCTTCAAAAGGATTTTTCCTTTTTAGAGGATACGCATCAATAACTTTAGGCGGTATTTGGTTTGAAAAAAATAAGAAGAAAAGGGGAAAAAAATAATAAGAGAATTTTTTTTTTTGTTTGGTTGTTAGAAATTTTTTTTATAAAAAATATAATTCTTCAAAAGTATTTTTGATATTTGATTTATAGAAAGAAAATTCTAAGAAAAGTTGAATGTTATTATTTGAATACTTGTATATATTTAATTACAATAAAAATATTATATTAACATATGGAAAAATTCCATAAATTTTCTATAAAAATTATAAAAACTCTATAAAATCAATACTAATTCCTTTTTTTTGAAATATTCTAAAATATTACATAATTTACAATAATTTTTCAAAAATTTAAAAATATATAAAATATTCAATATTTCTTTCCATTTCAAATATAGCACAACAAGCATAAAAGAAAAAAATTCATAACTTTTTATTAATGCACTCGTTAGTTCCATAAAATATCAATAACCTACTATTTCATCCTCCGTGAACTTATTTGGTACAGACCTTCGAACACCTTATTAATAAGAGATAGACCAAATAAAAATATTTATCAAAATTCATCTATGAGATAAAATAAATAAAATTATTAACATTAGCTTAAAAAATGCAAAAAAAGAAAGAAAAAAAGAAAAAACAACAACTTATATTACTCTACGACTTTGGGCACCAAAAATTCAAAAACCAATGGGTCATGCCAACCAATAAAGTCTCCAAATATCAATATATCAGGATTCCAAGAAGAAAAAAAAAAAGAACAAAGAAAATGGATAGTTCATACTAGGATTATGTCTCTTTTCCTAGAGATACATTAAAAATAAAATTGAACAGGCATTATACAGCCTTCCATCCCATTTTTCCAAGTCTGAGTGTCCCAAAAAAAAAGCCTCCTCCTATAACCTTCCATCCCCTAAACTCTGCCACTACCTACTAGCTGCAGTGCAACTCATACTCTCTAGTCTTTCAGTTAAGCGATTACCCACGGTCGACTTCTCATTTCTTTCCGACACTGATAATGAATCAACAGTGGATGAAATTCTAGTGGAAGCAATGGATCACTGTGTTCTCAAACAAGTAGCCGCCATTAATCTCTCTATGTCTCTGACTCTGTTCTTCCTACTGACCTTGAGAATTGATTTTGTCGGCTTCAAACAATCCCTGCTTCAAGGGCCTGCGAAACACCTCCTTCTAGTTCTAGCCTAAAACCCAAATCAAACTAACAGAAAAATCATTACTACCAATTGTATTTACACCATTACAAGAGCTCAAAAAACACAGCAAAGATAGCAACCACAATCAACAGTGTGAAACTTGCCATAAGCAATGGTAAGAGCAAACAATCGTGACTTCTCAAAACCAAACATAAACATCCAAAGGGTCACAACCAGGAAAGAGAAAAGGGAGCAACCAATTAAAAAGAAACAATTAAAGAGCGAACTGTATGACAACGCTAGCAGACAACTGAAGTATGAAACAATCTTAGAGAAGATGTTGTAGAAGATTCAGTGTTTGTGCTTCAGTTGATCATTGAAAAGAAACAGTAACAAAAGGCATGATTATTCATCAACCCAAGACATAAAAATTAAGCAGTTTGTTATCCTCTCATGCAAAATCACTTCCATACTACTTAGACATTATACGAAAACCATGAAAAATCCATATGACAGCCCGAGCACCAAGAACATTATGATGCAGACATGTTATAGAGGTGTTTCATGAGAGAGGGGTGCCTTTTCTATCAAATTGGAGGCATATATAGCCTTCTATATCAATAAGCTTTTAATTATTAAATATCTATAGACAATCAAGCATGCATAGATTCTGGTAAATTTTGTTTAGCAATCCAGAAAGTTAATTAGTTTAAAGTAAAGTATATATCTGAAATACACCCAAGATTTGTATGTAAGGAAATTTTCTTTCTTTTCTTCGATCGGCTGAAGCCTGGAAAAATGATATAGTTTAACTCTCTTTATGTTTTTCCTTTATATTTTCTTTATGTTTAACTTTTCAAACAACCAAACAATCGAAAAATATTTTCCTCTTAATTTTTTTTCTTTTTTTTTTATTTATTTTCTGTAAATCAAACGGAGCCTTAATGTTGAAATAAGAAGACAAAAATGTCTAAAAGGAAGGGATGAATGGTGACCATGGAAGAAACAATGTACCACACTCCAACTACTGCTGCTAACTATTCGAGTAGTAGTATATATCGCATGTGGTTCCAGCAACCGACGAACAATTTTTTTACTTTGGGTGGTAAGGGACAAAAGCCTGGATGGCAATAATGGGGACTGAACTGAACCCTGGGATGCCCCGAGAGGCATAATGGCCAGTTGTGCTACTCACGCTCGGTTTGTAGCAATTCCATTCGTTGACCAAGGACGATGCACGTGCCAGACGGACGTTACCCATAATTTGAGACGATTGTTCCATGCAACTACACACACACTCCTATTTTGTTTTCTTCCTCTTGGGTTTTTTCATGTGGGCATTTTTGTTCGCATGTTCCCAATTTGTGGGCACGTACAAGCGAATAGTTCTTTTTTAGTTGTGTTCCTTTTTTTTTTTAAAAAAAAAACTGTATGAATCTAGAGAGAAAAAAAAATAATAATCTAAAAATCATTCATAGAATCGTGAATAATTTTCGTACTAAAAAATTAGCCGTTTGGACAAGTTTTTAAACTTGAAGGAAATACAAACAGTTACAAAATTATACTAGTATTATACTTACTTATTCGAACTCACATTCATGGAAAACAAACGGCATAGTATTTTGAATGGAATAAGTAAATATTTTATTCCGTTATTAAAGACGCAAAGGAATTATCGGAGATATATATCAAAAGAGATGAAAGATGAACGTCCGTTTATGCGGCATCATTAGGTTGAAGAATCTGAATTTGGATCGAGTACGATATTTTTTGCATTAAATGGTAGTGAGTTTAAGAATATATACTCCTGGCAAGGGACAACCAAGTGAAGTTTTGGACTTCTAAATGTGCGTGTGTGTGTGTAGGATATAATATTGACTGGGAAATTTTTGTCTTACGAATAATTTAGCACCAGTAATAATGCAATTTTGTCTCAGCTTCCATTTTATATTTCTGAAAAAAAATTACACATATCCGTCGTGTATCTTTCTTCTTTCCCTCGCCTCCACGATCTACATACAAAGCTCAGAAGTCGTAGCAACGAAAAATGCTATATATACAAACTAAAAATCAATTTTTTTTTTAAAATATGTATATATATTAATGTACTAATTTTATGTTTTATTAATAATTAAGTAATACAGACTAATAATAATAATTCTACAAAATAAAATAAATTGTGGCACAAATAACTGTAATACTTTATTATTATAATAAACTTAGTAATGACGATGATGATAGAAATAATGCTAATAGTAAGCTTATTGTATTTTTTGTGCCATGATATTCTTTTATTTTATATTATTATGAGTTTATATTATTTAATTATTAATAAAATATAAAATTAGTATATATATATATAGCTGGCAATCGGGTGGATTGGGTCACTATCGGATCGGGTTATATAATAATTGGGTCATATTGATTTCGGATAATCTCGGGTCATTCTAAACTCTCAGATCGGGTCTGGTTGAGATCGGATGAACTCAAATTCTGATAAATTTGGATTGTTCTAATTTTAATTCAGGTTTGGATCGGGCTCAGGTGAGTTTCAATTATTATATTTTTGGGTCGAATTTGGATTGGATTTAGGGCATTTCATATTTGAGGCATGCTTATGCCATTTTCTTTCTTTTTTTATTCCAAGATGTTATTAAAAGCTAATTATTTTGAGATCATTTATTTTAATTTATCTTATTCAATTAGAAGCGAATTATTATATTACTTGTTTTGGGGCTTTATAACTTTTTCGTCATTATTTCATCTTTGGAGATGTATTTGACATTTCAAATTTAAAAACTTTCAAATCGTATCACTTTTCTTTTTACGTTAACGTATAACTTATAATTAAATTCCATTATTAGCTTGATCATATTGAGTTCGAGTATTATTTTAAGTTTATATTATATTTATATCATGTATGCTCCTTACATAATATTAATTTACAATAATCATTGATAATTGATAACAAATGAAGGCTTCTAAGGTTGTACTTCTCATAGTATTTTTATAAGAGATTGATCACATCATATCAACATAATTTTAATAAATATACTAATAATAATAATAATAATACAAAAATAATGATAACAATAATAATAGTAATTAATGAATATCAATTATGGCAAAAATAATAATAACAACGCATTAGTTTTTTTATTATATATTTTGATTAGATCATATCAAGCTAAATAAGATAAAAATTAGATAAAGTAAGTAATAATCACTATTATTGATAAAAGACCATTTAATATCGACTTCTTGCTATTTAACATTGTTGATGTAATAAAAAATATTAATCTTAAATTTTTATAATGAATAACTAACATTCTCACTCTAGATATTTCCTACACTTCTATGATGTTGTAGGTGCTATATTACAAGGTATGACCTTATAGATACTAACATATAATACTTAAGGCTGCATTGTTATTATCTTATGGTATTAGATGGAATCATGGAAGTGAACTAATATTTAGATGGTATAGTAGAGTTTTTCCTTGTTTCTCTACTTTTATTTCTATACTTTAATCTTGGTGTCAATGGATATTGCATTTGTATATACATAAGTGATATAAATTTTAAGAAAGTATATTGTTTATAAATTTTGATATAAGTGTTAGTATGGATTAGTTGCACATCTATATTATTTCATATTTTATGAAGTTTTGGAAAATTAGAGTTATGAGTTAATGTTAATTTTTGGGTACTACTGGGTTGAATCTTTATAGATTTATAATTTTTCGGATAATATCGGATTTCGGATAAATAATGGATCAAGTCGGGTCATTTCGAATTTATAGCTTTTCGGGTGAGTAGCGGTTCTAGTCGGGTTTATTTCGGACTTACAATTTTTTCAGGTTATATCGGATATCATATATGTATCAGATCGGGTATGATAGGTTTCAGACTTTTAATTCTTCGGATAAAATTAGATCAAATTTTAGACGAATCGAGTCGGTATTCATCGAATTTTTTAGATCGGATCAACTTTTGTCAACTATATATATATATTAAAATAATTTTTAATTTGAATTTAAAGTTTAGATATACAGGGACCTATACTTCTGGTTCTGGCAACGAGACCTCACGACCTCCTTTATGTCAGTAGTCCTTTCCCTGGATGATGGCTTTTCGTTGTCGTGCCTACTAAATTCATTGTCCTCTAATGAACATCACCCTTCTGTTTCGTCGTCCTTGACTCTCCTTTAATACTGATGAATGATGCCCAAATTCAACGTACACCACCGCAAATGTCAGCGTCCTGCTCTCCACCATAACCGTCGTTTTAAGTCGCTCTTGTCATTATTGATCATGAAAACCCGGGCCAGCCCTGAGATTGTGCTGGCGGTGCCACCACACAGGTCTCAAACCATTAATAATTGAAAGAGAACATTTGGTAAGAAGTTGGCACACCCGGGTTCGATCTCTTGCAGGACCCTTATTATCAAACAAATTGTGTACCTTAATTGGCGACGAAACCTTGGTTTGTGGGAGATGTCCTGCGTTTGAATTGCTAGGGTGTCAAATGTGCCGATTCTTTCTTTACTTTTTTCTTATTGGTTTCTTAATTAATGAGTCTAAAAATGCAAAGTCTTATCAGCTTACATTTTAAAAAACATGCAACATCAAACTCAAAATAACGGCCGACGGACATCAAAACACAACTCACACAATAACCCCCCTTTCTCCTCAGTTACTTAATTTGAAATTATCATTCAAAAATTCATAAGCTTGTTTTTTTTCCCTGAATGGTTCATCGTCCTTCTAGGCCATCATCTTGAACAACAACTCAAATATTTTCTTAAATTAGGTTTTAATCTTACTCTGTTTCTCTTATTTCTTAGACTAGATTTTTAAGGAAAACATAATATCAAATTTCTTTTACTATTTATGTTTGTTGCAGGCTAGAATATGTTGTGGCTTTGATTGTTTCTCAAATTCTCTAGCTTAATTTTCTAGTATCACCTTGAAATTGAGAGTTGAAGATAAACATTGTAAGTAATTTCTTTTTTTATTTTTCTAGTTTTATTACTTCGTGGATCTTTAATTTTAATCCAATTTGTTGTGATGTTAAGTACTTAAATACTAGGTTTGTGTTGGTTTGATAACATAGATTTAAAAATATAAAAAAAAAAACTAATAAGTAGAGACTACACATGTACTAATAACTTTTTTTTAATCAGAAAATAGAGACTACACATGTATATGTACTAATAAGTAGAGTAGATATATACACTAGTTACTAAATTAATAATTATTATTATTGAAGTAAAAAATTTTTATTTGATAGTTTTCTTTTGTGATGAATTTCATAAATTTACAATGCCTCCAACAAGAAACTTTGAATCTGGCTATGCAAAACTCTAAAGAAAAAGAAAAGAGGAGTAATTTGTTACTAGTCAAAGAGGAGCTCTTGGTAAATTTGTTTCGAAGCAACCACATTGTCAAATCAATAACGCATCACTTCACATTGATGAAGATGTATTCAAAAACATGATATGAAATTTGATAATGTTGAAAAGGATGGAGAAAAACATATAGATATTCATGAATATATGGAGGAACCCATGGAAGATGGTGATGTACTAGAAGAAAATATAAATTATATGGTGGAAGAAAATGAGGAGGAACCTAGTACAAATGGTGATGGTAATGATGATGGAGAGATTCCCTTAAACATATTTGATCCTAGAAATTGGGATAATCTTGAGACTAATCGGAGGAATTTATTGGTGAGAAAAGGTCTTGTAAGGGATTTATTAACAGGAAAAGGTCCCAAGGATAGAATGAAAAGATGATTTTCTTCCGAATTTTACAACAAATACTTACCTAATGGTGAGAAGCATCATCAAGATTGGCTTGTGTATTCTAAGGATCTTAACTAGGTATTTTATTATTATTTTTTTAAATGTTCAAGATCAAACCAAAACCAAGTCAATTAGCACATGATGGATTTAGGGATTGGAGACACCTTGCTAGCAGATTGAAAATACATGGAAGGAGTCCAGAGCATATCAATCATATGTCTAATTGGGTTGAGTTGTCTATGCGACAAGAAAAGAGTCAAGTCATTGATAAAGTTGTGTAAGAGCAAATCAAAAAAGAGACAAAGCATTGGAGGAAGAATTTGCGAAGATTGTTTGCATTGGTGAAGTTTTTGGCTAAACAAAGCTTGGCATTCTGTGGAAGTAATGAGAAGATTTATGAAGGTAATAATGGAAATTTTATGGCTTTAGTTGAGTTGGTTGCCAAGTGGGATTCAACCTTAAAGGAACATCTTCATAGGAAGCAAAATCATGAGATTTATTACCATTATATGGGTCACAAGATCCAAAATGAGTTGATATCTTGAAGATTAAAAAAGCCAAGTATTTTAAAATAATACTTGATCGTACTCTTGATATTAGCAAGCAAGTACATATGACAATGATTTTGAGGTGTGTTGATACCTTTACAGTTCCAATAAAGGTTCAAGAATACTTTTTAGAGTTTTTGGTTGTGAGCAATACAACAGGTCAAGGATTATTTTAAGACTTACAAAATGTTCTACGCCATCTTGGTCTTGATGTTTATAATGTCAGAGGTCAAGGTTATGATAATGGATCAAACATGAAGGGGAAACACAAAGGTGTGCTAAGAAAGCTCATAGACCTTAATTCTAGAGAATTTTATACACCTTGTGGTTCTCGCTCTCTCAACTTGACACTTTCATTATGGTAAAGCAATACAATTTTTTGGAGTTGTGAAATGTATTTACACACTATTTGCGGATTATATAAAAAGGTGGAAGATTTTGAAAGATAATATTTTAGAAAAAGGTTTCACTTTGAAGTCATTGTTGACTACTAGATGGAAAAGTAGAATAGATAGTGTGAAAGCAATTGTAACCTAAGCTCTTGAAATACGAGAAGCTCTACTTCACCTTGTTGAATGTGAGACAAGGGCAAAGATCAAAAGTGAAGCTACTTGTTTGGCAGAATATGAACTTGGAAATTTTGAATTTATTGTAGGCATGGTTATTTGGTATCAACTCTTAGCTAAAGTTAATATAGTTAGAAAAGAGTTACAATATGAGGATATGCATATTAACGTGGCAATGGATAGTGTGAAGGCATTGATTGTTTTTTTCAAAGAGCATCGGGAAGTTGGGTTTGAGAAGGCTTTGGACAGTACTAAAGAAATTGCTTATGGATTGGATATTGATTTGATACTTCCTAACAAAAAGAAAATAAGAATAGTTAGAAGGAATTTTTTTTTTATGAGGTTACCAATGGATCCCCAGAACCAGTCAATATTGAATCAACTAAAAAATGTTTTAGAATTCAATACTTTGTATACATAGTTGATCAAGCATTTGGTTCTTTGGAAAATATATTTGAGCAATAGAAGAAATATGAAGACATCTTTGGCTTTTGGTTCACAAAAAAAAATTAAAATCTTTGGGTACCAATGAATTGAATACAAGTTGCAATAATCTTGAGAAGAAGTTAGAGAATGGTATTTCAGATATTAATGGTGATGATTTATTCAATCAATTGCAGCTATTATAAAAAAATTTACCAAAAGAATATGATACAGCTAGTGCAATACTATTTTTTTTAAAATAATTGTTATCCAACTAGTTGTCTTGCATATAGAATTTTGTTGACCATTCCTATTACAATTGCATCAACAAAAAGGAGTTTTTCAAAACTAAAAATTTTGAAATCTTACTTGCGATCAACTATGTCACAAAAAAGATTAAATGATTTGGATTTAATTTCAATTGAAAATGATTTTTTGGAAAATCTTGATTATGAAAAATTAATAGATGATTTTGCTTATAGGAATGCAAGAAGTTTGATGATTAAAAAGTAGCAATGCATTAGTTGTTATCTTCTCTTTTTGTTAAATTTTTTGGGATGGTATCAATTTAGTATTGAAGATTCGAAAAAGGTTTGTAGTGCATATTCACATATATGTTTTTGTTTGTATGATTGTTTCTGAATGAGTATATATTGATCACCATATTATTTGCTCTTATCAACAGGTATATTTTTTATCTAAGATTTTGACAATTACGCAATTTAACGGTTAGTATGTGAATCTTCTATCATATATATATATATATATATATATATATATATATATATATATATATATATATATATATATATATATATATATATATATATATATATATATATATATTAAAAACATTATGTTTGATATCAATGAATGCATAATAATAAAACAAAATAGGGCCACATCATAATGTTAGCACAGGGTCTCATCTAACTCAGAATCAGCCCTAGTGAAAACCCTAGCCAATGAAAGTTCTTACTACAATCCATCTAATTGTGTTATTTTTCATTTTAGTTTTTCTAGGTTGTGCAAAAAATTTTGCTGGTTTTGCACTAAACCGAGTTGTGTTTAGTCATTGTTCATAATTTCCCATTCTTTGGTTGTTGCTTCACTCTATTTCACTTATACATTTCTTATTGGTGTTTATTTAGGTAACTTTATTATGTCAATTTTATCTTATTTGTTGTGTTTATCTTCTACCTTTTTTTAATTACTTTATGTTGTTTTTGCTTTAAATTGAGTTCCTTCATTTTCCATCTTTTATTGAACTTATGGTAATATATTTAAACATATATCTTATATATCTGGACTATAGTACATAATGCACACGATATTCATACAAAATTATGCTTGTATTAATATACCCATACAAAATAATATATACCTTATTATTATAAGGTTATAAAGTATTATTTTATAAGGGTATAATATATATTATATACAAATTTTCCACCCATAAAATAAATGGTTAATTATACTACTATGGATATATTATCGTGTGGCCATGCTTGATTAGATATTATATGTACATTAATTTCATTGTTGTTATTACCTTGTTAGGTATGCATATCATTTTTAGAGTTCGATAAAGTTCTTGTATTTTAAATTTGGGCTTCTATTTGGAAACCAAATTGATTACTATATGGGAAAATATCACCTGAACTATCCACCTTACCCTCTCATTTAGTTACAAAAATCTAACCTGATTACTTAACTCGCATTGCCCACTTTACACACAGCACACACATTTGCATACCTCCTTCCTTCTTCCTCCTTCCTCCTTCCTCCTCATGCAACACACATCTCACCCTTTTTGAACTCCTCTTTCTTTCTCCTTCCTCATGACATGACTCAAGAAATCTCTTTCTCATGTGTTCGAGCTTCTCATGCTTCTCCATTAACAGAGCCAACATCTTATAACAAGATCTAAGCTGTATCTATAATTATAAGTGATTCATTTTAGTTTGAGTTTTTTCTTACTCAGCTTGTGCAGTAACTTCCAGATAATAGCATATTTGGTAAATTTGTGCGTGTAGGTGCGGAGGAATGGCATGAGTAGCTCACACTGGGAATAGAGGAGTTTCATGACTATTTCATGTTGGGGATAGGGTGTTTGTGACTATTTCACGTAGGAGGGTGGGTGATGCATGATGTACTCATGTTGGGGTTGGGGTTGGGGTGACGTGTGGTCTGCTAATGTTGGGGATCTCAATGGGTTCTACCATCAAAGTGGTTGGGCATGTGTGTATTTAGATGTTAGAAATTAGCTTTTGATAATGTAAGAAGAAAATATCAATTTCATATATTTATTTTTATGTTTGCTAGTGATATTTACATAATGTTTGATGCTCCATGTTTTCATGCAGCTATGCTCAATTATTACTGTTTTACTTTTCAATTCACTTAAAACATATGCATGTGAGTTGAACTGAAGTATTGTCTTGTTGGGGATAGGACATATATCTTAGTATTTTCATTAAGGCTAGTTTACCAAAAAGTGAGCATTTATACTAAGTGCTATCTCTTGAGTTGTTGAATTATGATGGCATTCCTAAATTTGTATTTATAGTTATGTGTAGTAAGATATTGCTAATTTAGATATTAACATCGCATATTTACTATGTTCTAGATGAACTGTGGATAAGGAAAAGTATAAGATAAGGCTAAGGGGGTGTGGAGTTGCTAATTTTATGAGAAGAAGAATTGAAGAAGAATAAGCATCGAAATAGGCTCTGATCCAACATTTAGTGAATGTTACAAAAGGATTAATTATAGGGCTACAACATAACAAAAAATGTATCCATCAAGCACCTAAAAAAGCTCATGTACAAGCTCTGCAAAAGAAGTAGCTTCGCTACAATTCCAAGAAGAAGAAGCTCTACAACAAGCTAATCTTGAGTATTATGAGATGCCTAGGATTCCCACATTCGTAGACTACAAAGTTTGGTCATTCTTTACAACTGATGCACTATTTCCATCTTCACCAACTCAAAGGAAACAATCATCATCAGCAACTCCTTCGGCTGGAGAGGGTAGTTGTAGGCCATGTTATAGGAAAAATGTTGCAATTGGACGGTCATCTATTAGCAATCCATCATTCCCAACCCACATGGCTCAACCATCCTTGTAGACCCATTTACATTTTCCATTACTTGTGGTGGTGATGGTTTAAGTGAATAAGAACAATGCATATGCTTGAAGCATAAATGGTACTTTCTTGGACCATATGCTTATAACACCCTAAATTTGAAGGGAGCGTTATAAAGATTGATATGGCTACTTATATCAACAAAGTATACCTTAATTTTGGTGATTCCGTCCTAATAACTCTATAATTAAGCATGCTTGTCGTGGAGAAATTTTTAGGATGGGTGACTCTCTTGGAAAATTTCTGAACTTTTCTGAAAATTTCTCAGGAAGTGCATGGGTGAGAACAAAGCTCGCTGAAAGGACATGTGTTGATCTGTGGGTTTAGTCGATCAATCTAAAAGCACTCCAGGGTATCCCCCGAATGGTCATATCGACTTTCTATGTTAAAAATGGTATCAAAGCAAAACCATGATCATGATTTGAGTTTGGATGAGCTAGCCATTCACCTAGCTAGACGATTCTTTGGATAAACTATATTGAGATAATTAGTGGTTGAGGTGCTACGGGGAAGTTTTGTTCTTTGAGTGGGGGTGAATGTAATACCGTAAATTTGAGGGGAGTGTTATAAGGATTAATATAGCTACTTGTATCGACAAGGTATACCATTCTTTTGGCGATTCCATCGTAAGAACTCCACAATTAAGCGTGCTTGTCGTGGAATAATGTTTAAGATGGGTGACTCTCCTGGGAAGTTTTGAAAATTTCTAAAAATATCTCAAAAATTGTGTGAGTGAGAATAAAGTGCACTGAAAAAACTCGTGTTGATCTATGAAGCCAGTTGATCAATCCAAAAGTACTCCATGGTAGCCTCACATGGTCGTATCAACTCGAGGTGTTACAATCCTAGAGGTCCAAGCATCCCTAGTTTGATCCCAAGCTTGGGTGGACATAATGCGTTGAAGATAGTTCAAAAGGAAAATTTTGGAAGTTTGTAAGTTCATTTCTTATGTTCTTTGTTAAGTATAATGTATTTATTAGTTTTGTTTATTTTGTTATTTAGAATCATGAGGTATTGAAGTTTCACGCTCAATATGACAGTATACATAAATGTATTAGTACTATGGATGATCAATGTTTTCACTCTCATTTGTGGTACCAAACTGGAACATATCCCTTTCAAAATAATTACATACATGGAATGACCACTAACATCCACCCTCGTCAAGAGATGACAGCCAGACAGTAACAACTTCTACTTTTCATGGATTAAGATTACAATCACCCTCTTAGATGTCCAACATATACTAGGGTTTAATATTGGTGTTAATTTATTGCATATGGACTTTATACACGACTCTCACTTGCAAGTGATATATGTATTGTCCGATCTATTTGGTATGGACTAGGAGGATGCAATAAATACAATTAGAGGAGGTAGACTAGCATTCAAGTTTCTTCATGATCTGTGTATATCGGATAAGGTAACTGTAACACCCCAAAATTCACTAATGAAAATTTTCTTTTTTAAAATTATAAGCAGAAGCAAAAATAGTAAATTTTGGAGATGCTACTGCCACACTTAGTACCAGACCGATTTCCCTCCATTGTTTCAGTACCAAATGCTAAAGTTGAAAACATACTTTACACAATCAAGGTTACAATCATAAAATAAAGTAGTGTGATAGTTAAATTATCAGAAATAAAATCCACTAATAGTGGTTGTAGAATAAAATTATGGAAAAAGGGAGAATAAGAGTTTTAAGGAAAAACACTAAAATTTTTCCAGATAGTCCAACGCTCTTAACTCAAGAGTGAATCTTGACTAACGCTTGCGAACTAACCAGCAAAGGCCATTGCACATTGAATAAGCATGCATGAAAGAAACCTTTTAGTACTATAGTACTGAGTAACCCTTTATACAGGACTAATATGTAGGATCCGCATACAACACATTAGTTACCACACATCAAACACATGAACATGAAATTCCACATACATAATCTAAAAAATAATAATCGAATGACTACATGCATCAAGATTATATGTCAAAAGGCTCATTTATTTAGAAATAATAGAACTTACCAAGGGAGCATCCAAGCGATACTCTTTCTAGTATAATTTGATAGCCAACTACATACTCAACCATACACTATACACTTAATTCAAATGCAAGCCATTAGGCCCAACACTACAACACCATACACTAACCCCTCTAGGTAGGCACAAAGGCCGCTACCATATCACATTAGTAGGTCATAATAATTCTTTCATTATTATCTAGACTTAAGCTATTAGTTTAGATATTAATCATCTCTCAAATTATATCCACATAGGTTTGGGGACTTCACTATTATAATCGGTGGACCGGTACATATGATATCATCTAGGGCAGAATGCTTCTGACCACCATTATAACCGGTGGACTGGTACATATGATATCACCTAGGGTAGAACACTCCTGACCACTATTATAACCGGTGGACTAGTACATATGATATACTCTAGAGTAGAACACTACTAACCACTATTATAACCAGTGGACCAGTACATGTGATATATAATCTAGAACAGAATGCTTCTTACCACAATTATAACTAGTGGACCGGTACATGTGATATAATTTAGGGTAGAACACTCTTGACCATGATTATAACTAGTGGATCGGTACATATAGTACACATGGTCCCAACCTACATAGTGCTCCACTGTAAGTGATTAGTGTCTTTCCATTTAATTATCACACCTATTTCATTTTATTTACTCGAGGGGGAGATCACAAACCTGGAGACACAAAGGTACACCGGTCATACCAGTGTATAAAAGTAGCACAATATCCTGCTGACTATCAACTCAGGGACGCAAAGGTACCTTGGTGCACGAAGACACATAGTACCCTACCGATAAGGACACCTAATCCATAAATATGCATACCCCCTAATTAGGTCCATAGAGATAAATAAAGTAAGATATAGGGCTTGGTTGGGGCACTAAGGCACACCAAAAAAATCAAGAATAATTGTGGGCTAAACCACGTCTTTAGGGTAGTGACCCCTAAAGAGCCACCATTCTCGATCTCGAAGTCTTTCACTTTAAGCATTAGTATCTTAATTAAGGTGACCACAAAAAACACATTAATCATATACTTAACCATTTTTATTTGTTTCCATTGTTATGAAGTAACCAGAATCAGGATTATTGTTAAAGTTAACTTAAGTAATCCCCTAAGGCCATCCTAGGTTCCAACACTCACACTTAAGCACCTTAGGTCAGAATGAACTAAATGCCCCCAAGGCTAAGGCTACCTCTTTACCATCCACTTCCATCACATGATTCATTTTTATTTATCAACATGCTATAAAAGAGTATCATACCATAATTATACTATTGATTACAAAGTTAAGTTACCCAACACGCAAAACGATCATTTTACACATACAACCCTAACATGCACCTATAGGGCAACCAACACATATTCTCATGATTAATCAACGATTAATGCACTTCTCACATGCTTATGAAAACAACATCATAACATACCCCAATTTACCAATTTACCCCTAGACCATGCATACTCATTATGATACACTCCAAATTACCGAAATATCCCTAGGCTTTATAATGTTCATGATCATGCTTGAACAAGTGATACTAAGGCCATAACTCCTATTATTATATCTAACATCAATTTATACTTACCATGCATGTTTATTTAACTAATCACCATTTTACATGTAAAATTACCAAAATGCCCCCTTCTTATTTGCAAAATTACTAAAATGTCCCTTCTTACTTGTAAAATTACCAAAATACCCCACATGCATCACTAACACCATAAACCCTTATTATCACACTTAGCACCAATTATCACTTATCATGCATTTTTATTAAGTTAACTCCCATTACACTTGCCAAATTAGCAATAATCATACTCAACATGCATTATTAACTCCACAAAACCTTTATTATTATTCTTAGCACCAATTATCACCTATCATGTATGTTTATTTAAACAACCTCCATTTTGCATGCAAAATTACTAAAATGCCCCAAGGTCATAAAATATTAATATTTATACCCAACATGCAATATTTAACACCACAAAAACCTTATTAGCATACTTAGCACCATTTGTTACTTAATATGCTCATTTATTAAGTTAACCTCCATTTCACATGCAAAATTATTAAAATACCCCTAGCACATAAAATATTGATAATCATACCCATCATGCACTTCTAACACCATAAAACGATTTTTAGCGTACTTAGTACCACTTGTTACTTATTATGCATATTTATTTAAGCACTCTCTATTTTACATACAAATTTACTAAAATGCCCCTAGCACATAAAATAGTGATATTTATGCCCAACATGTATTATTAAACCCTTATTGTTATTCTTAGCACCAATTATCACCTACCATGCATATTTATTTAGGTCACTCCCATTGAACATGTAAAATTATTAAAAATGATCCTAGAACATAAAATATCAGTTATCATTATGGAACATGTATTTTTAGTGCCACAAACCCCTATCATCATCTTCAACACCACATAACACTTAGCATGCATTTTTATTAAGATAATCAACGCCATACATTAAAATTACCAAATTATCCATAGGCCATGAATATTGATATTTTTACTACGCTTATTTTTATACTCCACCAAACTGCCATATCCATTCTTAACACATTAGGCTTCTATTTTTGGTTTAAACATCATGATGTGTCTAAATGACCAAATTGCCCCTAGAGCTCATATTGGTATTATTTATACTATAAGTATCCATACTTACTTAGCATAGCATGTATATACACATAACATCCATTATCAACATCAACCCATTTCTTAACCACACTTTCACACATATTATACCATATACAAGATAACATGTGTTTCTTTCTACTTTCCATGATAATATTAATAATCATGAGATTGTTAGTAACACATCATATATACATAAACCACATACCAAAATCCCTAATGTGATAACATACGATAATTCATACATTTTAGTGGGGTGTAATGGTTACCTTATTTTTAGTAAAAAAACCAAACTTAACCAATATCCCGGTTTAAAATGATTAAGCTCCAATTAGTAAAATTTTATACCTAAAATAATGTCACAAATAACATATCATTATTAGATAAGTAAAAGAATGATTTTTATTAAAAATACTTATTACATATATAATATTACCAAACTACATTTTAACTTAAGATTAGCTAAAATACACTCAAAATTTAGGTAGAATAACTCACGCTGCTCATGCAACATGAGAATGTAATGCACATAAAGGGTGAAAGGGAAGTGAAAATGGAAGAAGGGGAAAAGGCTCATCTCATGGCTTGTAGAGAGGAGTTGGGATTGGTCGTTGGGTGTAGGGGTGAGGCAGGTTGTAGGTGGTGGCTGGAGGTTGAAGTGTGGCAGCTTAGGGGTGGCGAAGGTGGCGATGGTTGTTGCAAGAAGGAGGTGTAGAGAAGGGAAGAAAAAGAGGAAGGATGGAAAAAAAAAGGAGAAGAAAAAGAGGAGTTGCAGAGGGAGGTCGGGTAAGGTGAGGTAGGGGTGTTAGGGTAGTGTCAAGTGGCTGAGAGGAGGTGGTGGCAACGATGAAAGTGGGGAGAAGGGTGGCGAAGGGTGGCAATGCAGGGGGAGTCAAGAGGATAAGGAGAGAAAAGGGAGGGAGTAGGCTGTAGGGTGGCATGTGGTGGTTGCTTGGGGCAGTGTAAGGAGGAGGTATGGTGTAGGAGTGGGCGATTGGGTGGCTACTTGGGCGGTGGAGATGGGTAGTGCATGAAAAATAAGGGAGAAAGAGGGAGGGAAAGGAAAGGGAGAATCGGGCAGGAAGAAGGGAGCTTAGGGGAGAGAAGTGAGGTAGAGGAGAAGAAAAGGAAGATAAGAAGAGAGAGGTGTGCGGTGTAGGGTTAGGTGGGTACAGGGGGAATACAGGCGATATGAGAAGTAGGCAGGGGGTAGGTGCAAGGATGAATGGGGAAGAGGGAAGGCATGTGGGGAAAAGGGATATCGAGGGAGATACAGGGCTTAAAATGGAAAAGAAAGGGATGGGTGGAGGGGTTGTAGGCTGGCAGTGTAAGGGCGTAGGGGAAAGAGGTAGGAGAGGGGTATGCGATGGTGGAGGGAACGTGTTTGGCTCGGCATGCAGGTGAGGAATAAGAAGAAAGAAGGGAAAGGGAGAATGCCGAGTGGGTGAGGAGAAAAGAAAATAAAATGGGGTAGGCAAGCTGACCCGCGCTGGAGAAGATGAAAAAAAAAGAAGAGAGGGAGGTAGGCTGACCTAAAGGAAGAAGGAAGGGGAAGGAAATAAAGAAAAGGAAAGAAGGTGACGCGGGCTGGCCCAAGTGGGTGAAGAAGAAAGGAAAAGGAGAGAGGGTTGGGTTGGTCCAAAGAAGAAGGAAGAAAGGAAAGAAAAAAAAATAAGGGAAAAGAAGGGAAAAGAAGGAAAAAGAAAAAGAAAATTATTTTTAGAGTTAGGATTAGAAATTAGGCTAATGGAAAAAATATTAAATTAATCATCCAAAATTCAAAGTATTGATCTAAGAAAATAATTTTGGTAAAATTATGGGTTTGGGAATTTATTTAAATAAAAAGTTTATGATAACATGATAAAATATTTATATTAATTTATTAAATAGTTATATCTATTTTTATAAATAAAAGGTCCACAAAATAATTAAATTAATAATTTAAGATTAAGTTATTCCAAATAAAGGTTAAATATTAAATTTTAGATTTAAAAAATTTTGGGGTATTACAGTAACCCACGATATGAAAGCTACTATGTACCAATTATGGTCGTAGAGCTTATTTTTATTTGTCGTTAAGTCATCTGATTGTGTTAACCTATATATGATTCTATTTCTCCAAGATCCCATGGTTGTAAAAAAAACATGCATGGGGAGTAGTTGCACTTGCACTTTTATATAGGCAACTCGATATTACATCTAGAGTTGGAGCTCATCAGATATTTGGATGTGCAACTCTATTATAGGTAATTATCTAGTTATTCATGTTCTAACAGACATGGATATACTAACACTTTTTGAGTTTAGTCTTGTTCAGATTAATTGGATCCCCACACCCCATTATCAAATATGGTGGTGTGAGAGAGCTTTTGATAAGAGTGTTCATATGCTCTAATACTATCAGAGGGTGATTGATGATATGTCCATGATTAAAGTATAATCAAATATATTAAATTGTTATTATTCATTTACTCTAGTGATACTATTTCCTGGGTGTTTACATTCCATGAATGTAGTAGAATTGTATATGCCACAACAAGTCATTCGTCCATTTGAGTTTGCACAAGAGATCCCCAACAAGCCTGTCAGATCAATGGGGAAGGAACATAGAGGATTGTAACACAAGGAAATATAAAGGTCATTATTCACACATGATTTTCAAGTGGTGTAAAAATAAAAGGAAGGGTGGTACCACTTCTCTTAACATGAGTCGAGTATCTGTTTCTTTCTCATGCTAAGGGAATGAAAAAATAATTCAAAAATTAGTAACAAAAAAAAGAATAGTGGAAGCAATAATAATATAATGAGATAAATTGTGGAGATTAAATCCTAGAAGATATAACCAAATAGGAAATGGGATACAAGAGTCTAAAATATACGAAATACAAACTATCTCAAAGGCACAATCGAATAGATCCTTTTAACAACCCCAAAAATCACAGTTGAAAAATTTTTGTTTAATGAAAAACCATACACAAGGATAGGAGGTTCTACCGTCTTGATTAGCACAAGCCTAGCCCCCGACCAGTCTCGCGCCGATCACAAGGCTATAAAATAATTTCACAATACATTCAACCAATTAAGACATAGGATCGTGGAAATCCAAAAGATTCATAAATAAAGAGAAAATCAGAGTGCGTGAACTAAAGAGTCATTATAGAATTAAAAATAGTTACATAGTCAAAGCCCCCAAGGGAAAAGAACAATACAAACAGTAAGATGGGATAAAAACCAGAAAAGAAGAGTTCGGGCTACACTCAATCTTGGGCCCCATGCCAAGTCTAATAGATCAACACTCAGCCCCGTCCAATGCCTCGAATGTGTTATAGGCATCAAACACAACATCTCATACCTACACCTACTTAGAAAGGACCTCTACTCGTGGGAATGAGCAGCACCCATGAAACGAGTGATCAGTACGCTATATATTGAGTAAGGTAACCATGCAACTAAGGTCGTACATGAAAGATAGGTAATACAAGTAGGTACCCATGGAGAAAAGCCATACATGAAAGACAGGTAGTACACATAGTGATTCGAACCGATTTAACCAATTCATTAGATCTCTGGATATTATTCTCATTTCACACCATTCTCATTTTAAGTCCATGCGAGTATGGAAACCCCACTATTATAGCCGATGGACCTGAAAAGACCTAGGGCAGAATGTACTTGGCCACTATTATTCATCGGTGGAACGATCTCTAAGGCACAAGGCATCTGACCACATTATTCGTCGGTGGACCAATCTAGCCCCGACTCTCACGGTGTTTCACTGTAAGTAAATCGTATCTTTTCTATGGCTTATCCTCATTAGGTTTGGTATGTTGAGCTCGGGATCCCCCATTATTATAGCTGGTGGATTGAAAAATACCCAGGGTATAATGCACCTGGCCACTATTATTCGCTGGTGGAATGGTCTCCGAGGCACAAGGCACCTGGCCACTATTATTTGCTGGTAGACTCGTCTGGGCTTGGCTCAACAATCTTTCTCTTTAAATGGTTAGTATCTTATTCGTTTCTTATTTGATGAATATTTCCACCCTAGACATGCATGCCCCCTGGGACTTCCTACTCACACATCCTGTCTACTCCAATTCTCCTGATAAGCCTATCCCATATCTTGGGACTTCTACGCCTCTTAGTGCATTCAGACATCCTTTCCCCATTTTCTTTACTTACCATAATTATCCAACTCCTATGTACATGGGTCGAAGCCCACTCTCCCATATCTCTAGGTTAACTCACCATTAACCTCTAGGGTTTTCCCCTTGGAAACCCTAATTTGGCCTATATAGGACCTCCCTCTATCTACTATAGCCCATACTTTCCTTGCCCCTAACTCACCACCTCACTTGATCCACCCCAAACATCCCACTTTACTCTTCATTTCTACATATGGCCCCGAAACCTTAGTTGGCCACCCTAAACCCTAGCACCTCTCTTTTCTTATGTGTTGCCCCTCCATCGCCCTCACTTCCCATTTTCCCTTGTCCATATGACACACATTCACCCTCTATATGAAATCCTTCCACTCTCACCTCATACTCCAATCCTTCCCATTATTTCTCCTTTCCACAATTTCCTCCACTTAAGGGTTTTCCTCCCAAACCCTAGCCAAATCCCCCATGCACTCTTATACTAACCCACATACTATTTTTCACCTATGGACTCTAATCACCCCAACAACTCTTCCCTCACCTTACTTAACCCTCAAGTAAACTTTTCCCATATAAAAATCATCCCCGTGCAAAGACTATCCATCCCATGCAAGCCCTATATATACTCCCCATGCAAGATTTATTTCACCCTCTTATTTTACTCATACTATCCTTTTATTTGTCCACCCATAAGTCATGAGATACTTAGGTCATTCTTACTTCCCTTTAGTCAACTCACTTCCTTTACCTCTTTCCTCTTCTCACCACCACATCATATCATTTAAAGCCTCCTATCATGCATGTCAATAAGGATCATATTACATAAGCACCGTAAAGTACAAGACACATTCTCATATTACACGTGCCATAAAGAAAACACATGCAACTTACCTTAACTTCACGCTTAGCAAGCTGCACTACAAGTACATAGTTCATAACCACATAAGGTACATATATCCATCACACATAACATGTAATACACATAATGCACATATTAGGCCTTAACCACATTTTTACGTAAAACGATAATAGGCTTGGAGCACGATCCTATGCCTCCTTAGGGGTCGGACTTGGCTCACCTATAAGAGGGAAACACTAGGGTTAACTTCCCTTTTATTATCATTTTCATTATTCCCCTACTTTACCTTTATTATGAACTAGTATTAGTGATAATAATAATAATAATAATAATAATAATAATAATAATAACTTTTGTAGTAAAAATAAGGATATTATCCTTAAAGTGGTTAACCATAGTATTATTAGCCAAAATAGGGTTAGTTGGTCATAATAGTCATGGCAGAATATTAGTAACAATATTAATAATATTGATAATGATAATAACTTTAATAATAATAATAATAATAATAATAATAATAATAATAATAATAATAATAATAATAGTAAAGTTAGAATAATAATTATACCAAATAAATTATACTTAAGGGCTAAGAAGGGTTACGACACAACCTAAGTGAAGGTGGCAGCAGCGGCGACTGTGGTGGTGGGAGTGGTGGTTTTGGGGAAGATGGGTCTTTTAGGGCTAGAAGAGAGAGAGAGAGATGGTGGTTGTGGGGTGGTAGACTCTTTATGTAATACCCGAAAATTTTTCTGAACCTAATCCCGTATCTTTAGCCCTAATTTGACACAAATCTCAAGAAATCTTATTGTTAGCCTTAACCAAATTTCTTAATCCTGAAACTTTAACCAAAACTGAAAAACCAAAAACCGAAACATTGATTTGATTAAACCGAAATTTATAAACCGAAAACCAAAACCGCTAAAATTTTAGCTAATCTAAATTATTTGGTTAATTACAAAATTCCTAATCTAATCCTAATTCCTTAAACCCTTCTCTCTTTTCCTTTTCTTTCTCCTTTTCTCTTCTTCCTTTCTTCCCTTCTCTTCCTTTTTCTTTTCTTTTCTCTTCTCTTCTTCTCATCACTGAAAAAAAAAATTGACGTGAGAAGCTTTGCTTCTTCAGCACCACCACCATCCACTTACCTCCCACATGCTCCTCTCACCATCACCTACTAGCCCTGTCATCCCTCATTCCTTCCTTCCTTCTTCTTCCCCTCCCCTGCGCACACCACCATCACCCTGTTGCTGTCCTATTTTTCGCAGCTTGTCACCTTTCTTCTTTCTTCTTCTTTCTTCTTATCCCTACCTTATCCTTCCTTGATTGTTCCTTCTCCATCATCACCCCCTCGTGCCTTTGCCTGACTCCCATCCATATCAACCATCACCATCCCCTATCTTCTTCTTTCTTCTTTCTTCTTCTCAACAGATTTTCCTTCATCATTGTCGTCGTCACTACTCTACCTTGTTTCTCCTCCTTATCATGCCATCTTCTAGTATAAATAATCCCCAACTCTCCATATTATTTCCATCCATCAACTCCCGGACCTTCTCCTCTTCTTCCTTCTTCCTCCATCATCCCTATTTTCAGCACCCGCGACACCAAATCCACCATCGAGCACCACCCAAGCCACCATTAGCCATCCTTTGGCCGTTGGACCAACCACCAAGGTTACCCCAACCTTCCCCCTCACCGTCGTCAGCCATCGTCGCCGATCGCCACCTCTTTTCCCTTCTCTTCCCCTCAATTGTTGCAGAGTTTCAGAGTGCACGGCCTGCTGCACGACCGTGCAAACATTCGAATACCTTGTTGCACAACCATGCAAACCCTACACCGTCTAACCTTACATAATTTTTCCTCTTGGCCTAATTCTACATAGTCATGCAACTTTTGCTCTGCCTAGCCATGCATCTTTTCTTTCTTCAAACTGTTGTGCACTATTACTGCACGACCATACAACCTTTGCACCGCTTGGCCATGTGTTTTCTTTTCTCTAGACCTATTGTGCTCTAGTGCTGCACAACCATGCAACTTTTGCACCGCCTGCCAGTGCAACCTCTTTCTTGGTCATGCACCCCTATTTTTACCCCAAATATTCTCCAAACACCACTAAAATTTAACCATAGCTCCACCAAACATATTTCTACACTTCCATACAATTCAAGTTTCCATTCGACTTCGGTAAATTCCATTTTTACCCTTCTCTATCATAATCTCCCTCTTAATTTTTAACCCCAATCCTAATCGCATTTTATCTTTTTTCATAGGTGATTTTTCCAGTGATCTTAGAGGAAGTATAGGATTTACATGCATAGATTCTGGTGTCATTGTCGGTAAGGATACATGTCATAGCTAGGATTTTATGTGCTCCATGTATTTTTTATGTATATTTTGGTGTTGAATATATTATATTGAGTAATTTAATTATGGAAAATGCTATGAAATGATATCCTCATAAGTAATGAAATTATATAAGTACATGTTTGGGTATAATATTGGATACAAGATATCTATGAAAAACTAAGGATATACACTTCGGATAATAAATGGAAATGTATATGCTTTGGGTTTTATAAAGCTTTGGGAGAATACGATTGTCTTGATTACCCTGAGGGTATTATGGTCTTTTAAGGATAATTACGTGGTCATACTTATATATTTAATTGTATATCTTGAGTTTGGCATGATAATATATAATCAACTCTGAATAAGATATTAATCATGTAAAGTGAAAGATCACTTGGGTCGGGCTGAGGTGTTTTTAGGGCTCCGTTCCACTGGATAATAATAGTAGCTCAGGTGTGTTGTCCCTAAGAGGTGTTCCAGTCTATTCTATTGGATTAAGAATAGTGGGGGCCCATACTCAATGTAAATGAAAATACAGTTAAGAGTTAAAGTATAAATGGAAATATACTAATCATTTAAAGTGAAATACTACGTGAGTCAGGACCAAAGTGTTGAGTTTGTTCCACCGGATAATAATAGTGGCTTGGGTGTGTTGTCCCCGAGAGGTGCTTCAGACAGTTTCACCGGTTTAATAAATAGTGGATCGGGAGTATTTTTACTTTGAGAGGTGTTGGATCTATTCCACCGGATAATAATAGTGGCTTGGGTGTCTTATCCCCGAGAGGTGTTTTAAACCGTTCAACCGGTTTTAGAATAGTGGGGTCACTGAACTCAACATAAATAAAGGATTGGAATATGGAATATCTAATGAAAGACTTGGAATCAGTAGTTATCTGGATTTCTTCTATTTGTGCATGTATGATTTGCTTATGAGAACTCTTGTATTATGTGTAATCCTGCTTAACTGTACCATTACCTTACTTAGTACGTAGCGTACTGATCATCCGTTTCATGAGTGTTGCTCAATCCAACGAGTAGATGACCCAGATGTTTATGGGAAGGTTGATGAGGACCAGGTTGATGATTTCGAAGCTTGTGATGTGATATATGTGGAGGAGTGATTCATTTATATCAGGGTTTGCGTAGAATCATGTTATTCGGATAATAGTTTTTACCCGGATACCATTTCGGATTGTTAGTTCCATGGGATCCCTTTTTGTTATATTTTGATATTGTAATCAGAATTAATCTCCAAAAATTTATTTAATGTATAAAAATATTGTCTCATATTTTTAATCATGTTTTAAATTTTCAAATCATTTTTGCCTTGTGATTGACATAAGGATAGTGGGGTAAGTCAGACTTATGTCAATTACAGTAGTAACACCTAAATATTTGATTTTATGCTTCCGCTTAAAATAAAATTTTCAATAGTAAATTTGGGGGTGTTACGCTTTGGGCCGAAAGGCTTGCAGTGGTGGTAGTGGCATAGTAGGGTGGTGGCACAAGTGGTGGTGGTTGTGGTGGCCGAGGGTGGTGGAGAATTAGGGAGGAGGAAGGAGAGGGAGAAAGGAAGAAGTAAAGGTAGATGAGGGTCTGCTAGGTCGAGTGGGTGGTAGGGGAGGTGGTGATTGTGGCGGAAGGGACGGCGCACAGCGGTGAGAAGGGCGGCGATGAGGTGCAAAGGGCAACTCGAGCTGCCAACTTTGCATAATCAGGGTGGTTTGTGTAGGGGGATTCAGGGGCGGCGAGTGGCTTAATTTGGTGGAGGGTGATGCAGGGAAGGGATTGGGTGGTGTTCGGGGGATGGTGTTGCACGATGGTGGTTAGGGCGGTGTCTGAAGTGGTGGCGGTAAAATGAGTGGAGTTTTTTTAGCAGAGAAAAGGAGGGGAAAATGGGGGTTGCTATGGGGTATTTATAGGCCGAGGGAGGGAGAAGAAGACAAAGGGGGAAGAGGACAAGGGGCAGGTATGGTAGGGGCTTGTTGACCGGCGATGGCAATCTAGTACGAGCCTACAAAGTTGAAGGGTGCAGGTGGTAGGTGGGGGTAAAAGGAAGGGAAGAGAAGCACACGAGGGAGGCAGGTGAGGGGGGTTTGGCTCGAATTGGAAAGGAAAGGGATGGGGGAGAGAGCGGGGGAGCTGGTCAGGACAGTACGGCGGCAGTGTAAAACCCCAATTTTTACTACTGAAAAATTTCGTTTGTAGGGGAATAACTAAGTAAAAATAGTGGGGGTTACTGTCGTGGTCGGTGTAATTCTGGATTATGCAACTGTTTTTACATCAATCACAAGGCTAAAAGTTTTAAAGTGATACGACGAAATTAAAATCAAAAGTGCATTTATAATTCAAACACTCGGTTTGGAGTATTACTTTGAGTTTACAATACTAAAATACAAAAAGGGGATACTGTAGATTGAGAGTCCAAAATGGGTATCTAGTTTAATACATAACCCGGATAACAAGTACTCTTCACCCAACCCCAACATAAATAGAGTCACTCATCCCCACATAAGGCATCATAAGCCGCAAAGTCATCTGCTTAATCCTCTAAAACCTGCACAAAAGATTTAGGGCCTTCTACTCATGGGAATGAGAAACACCCATAAAATGGATGGTCAGTACGCTACATACTTAGTAAGGGAACAATACTATCAAAAATAGGAATACAAGTAGCACATGATTACACATCAAATGATAAAGGAAAAACAACAAAGTAAATGATCATCTTATAAGGCATAATACGATCAAGATCCTTTTATTAAGTATAGTCCATTTTCATTCTTTTATGTGCAATGAGTACAGGACCCCACTATTCTTAAACCGGTGGAACGGTCTAAAACTTCTTGGGGATAACACACCCGAGCCACTATTCTTTCCGGTGGAACAGAGGTGATAACACTCCTAGGGGCATCATGCACCCGAGCCACAATTCTACCCTATGGAACGGGAATAAATCATCTTCTCAAGGCAGAATGATCCCAAGCCACTATTATACCCGGTGGAGCAAGAACAAATCACCATGGTCATGACTCATGCATTCTTCCACATTAAATCATTAGTATATTTTTCCATTGGTTGTAAACGTATGTTTTATTTCACGATGAATAGGCGCCCTACTATTCTCAACCGGTGGAATGGTTTAAAACTACTCGGGGACAACACACCCGAACCACTATTCTTTTCGGTGGAATGGAGATTAAAAACATCATCTCGGGGTAGAATGCTTCCGAGCCACTATTCTACCCAGTGGAATGGGAATACATATATATAGATTTAAGAAAAATAATCCCATGGCCCTACTCAATTGCGCTTTCACTTTAAGTGATTAGTATCTTATTTAAGATTGATTCTCAGGCATAGGACACAGTCAAAACATATATACATATAGCATAGATCCAAAACCTCGAGTCTTATCAAACCCTAATTACACTTTCTTTTAGTGTTCATTATCCCATGTTGGTTGTTCCATGTACATTATATTATGATATCTTCCAAATCCCATCATTAGTATCATGCCCAAAAATCACAACCTAATTTCCATGAGTTTGATTTAGTAGTATCATTCTGATATATATATTAAATACTGAAGCATCCAAGTCTAAATTCCATAAAATTATCATAACACTTCCTATAAAATATTCGTCATTTCTATTTCCTAATAGTTATTCTCTAATCCAAGAAGATGGAATAATAATATTAACATCTCAAGATGACTTATTCCAAATTTACTATTAAGTAATTATGAACTCCAAATTAATAATAATATCCCCAAGTATTACTCAAGTTATTATTATCATAATTTTAAGCCTCCTAACACGTAAGTTACCAAAATCTCATTAATATCCCATAATGACCAAGTTACCCTTTTAGCACAAATAGCACCTTTATTTCATAAAATATTATACCTTCCATACATATTATTTTTTTCCAAGTCCTCATTCATCTTCATACCTCATGAGAGACCTTAAGCCCATTTACCACAACTCATTCAACCCATATTTTATATCATAAGACACAATTTCACAGTTATGACATTCTCATCATTCAGCCCATATTTTATACATCAATATAAAATTTCACAATTATGAAATTATCATCATTCAACCCAGATTTCATACCATGAACATATTTCCACAAGGGTGATATTATCATCATTCAACCATAGGTATGTTTCCACAAGTATGATATTAACATCACTCAACCTATATTTCATGCTATAAGATGCATTCTCACAAATAAGATGTTATTGTCGCAATCATAACATAATGGTATCTCTTACAACCTTTATATCCTTTCAACATAACATGAATAACATCACAAATTATCGATATCAACATACATCATATATTATAGCAGCAATATCATGGAAAACACATTTATTCGAACAAGCAAATATCATCAAAAGTCCTAAGCATCGAATAGTATCCTTACCAACTAGGACATCGGGCTCCAAGCACACAAAATCCTAAACTTCCTCCTCCGAAGCTACTATAAAACCACCTACGAAAAATAGTAAAATTACGGTTAGTCTTGAAGAGTTAAACCGAAGGGAAAACTCAAGGTAAAGAGGGTAGAAGTAGGTGTAACCATAGTCAAATAAGAGCTTGAGATGTGTGGATGTGTAGAGGAATGTGTGGTGGAGCTATGGTAGAATTTTGGAGGTGTTTGGTTGAGATTTGGAGGTGAAAATAGGGGTGTACGGCCAAGAAAGAAGTTGCACTAGCAGGTGGTGCAAAAGTATCACGGCCGTGCAGCACCAGAGCACAATAGGTTGAGAGAAAAGAAAATGCATGGCCAGGTGTTGCACAGCCGTGCAGAATCAAGCCGAGAGGAAAATTTTTGCATGGTCAGACCATCCAGGGATTGCATAGCTGTACGACAAGTATTTTAACCGTTTCACAGCCGTGCATAGGCTGTGCACACTGCGACGCTGCAACAAACGCGAAGGAGAAGGAGGGAAAAGAGGTGGCGATCGGTGACGATGGCCGGCAACGGTGAAGGGGAAGGTTGGGGCGACCTTGGTGGTTAGTCCACTGGCCAAATGGTGGTAAGTAGTGTCCTACGTGGTTCAGGGTGATGGGAGATGGTGGTGCGGAAGCTAAAATAAGGATAGGAAGAGGAAGAAGAAAAAGAACAGGGAGAAGAAGGGAAGGAGAAGGGTAAAGGAGCTTTCGTAATGGCTCTTGGGCACAAAATATTGCCAGAGTGAGGCAAAACCAAAGAGAAATAGGGAGGGTGTGAGGTCTATATATATATATGTGTGCATGTATGTTGTGCGTGTGGTGTTTTAGGGGAAAGAAAAGAAGAAGGGGTGGTGTGCGATGGGGGATTGGTGATGGTGCAGATGCAAGTGGATGATGGTGGTGATGGTTGCATAGGATGGCTAGGGTAGGGTGATAGCTGCAGGGTGAGGGTGGTGATGGTTGATGGAATTGTTAGGTAAGTGTGGAAAGGATGAGGAGGTTGTAGGGGGATGGGGTGTGTGAAGGGAGAAGATGCAGGGATGAGGGTGTACCACCCCCAAAATTCACTACTAAAAAATTTCATTTGATTAAAATAGTTAGCGGAAGCAAAATAACAAAATTGTGAATTCTTGGGATATTATCGCCACACTTAGTACCAGATCAGTTCACTCCTACCGTTCCAGTACCAACTGCTAAGGCTAAAAGAAAAAATATAACTTATGAGAAACTCAACCAATAATTAAATCACAGTAGCATACATATCCCTTTACAAAAATAAAATCCACCAGTGGTAGTTATAAATCCACAAATACATTGAAACCATAAATTTTAAAGGCGAAAGAGTACAACCCTAGGATTTACCGGATAGTACCTTATGCTCTTTCCTGAGAGCCCACTTGAATAGCACCTGAAAACAACCTGCAAGGGACACTGCCCATTGAATAGGCAAGGGCCCCACAAAAGGAACCCTTCAGTACTATGGTACTGAGTAACCCTTTAAAATACACTTAACAACAGGCCCGCAATGCAACACATGATACTACATACATACATAATGAAAGGTAAATACTTAATGTCCACATTTATACATCCACATACTTAACAAATCAATTAGATATTAATAGGCCATAGAGAACATTTGATACTTCTGGGCCTTACGCCCTTAGTTCATTATCAATCATATTGGATTATAATAATCCGTGTGAGTGCGGGAACTCCACTATTATAGCTGGAGGACCGGAATACATACAGGGCAGAACACTCCTGACCACTATTATCGCCAGTGGATCGGTCTCCAAGGCAGAACACTCCTGGCCACTATTATTTGCCGGTGGACCGGTCTAGCCCTGACTCACATGGTGCTCCACTATAAGTGATTAATATTTTTTTCATAATTTATTCACAACCAAATCAAATTTATTGAGCTCGGGACCCCCACTATTGTAGCCAGTGGATCGAAATATAAATATACATCATCCAAGGCAACATGCACCTAGGCTACTATTATATCCGTTGGATCTGTACTGATAAACATCATCCAGGGCAAAACATCCTGGGCCACTATTATATTTGGTGGATCGGTACTCATAAACATCATCCAGGGCAAAACATCCAGGGCCACTATTATATCTGGTGGATCGGTACTCATAATATAATTCAACTAGACCCGGCTCATTAATCTTTCTCTTTAATGATTAGTGTCTTTCTTTTTTAATCAACACAATAATTCCATTTATTTGCCTCGATAGGGAGATTAAGATCCCGGGACACAAAAGGTACACCGGTCGCACTGGTGCATAAAAGCAACTCAGTACCCTTCAACTATCAACCTAGGGATGCAAAGGTACCCTTGTCGTACTGGTGCATAACGCTAACTTAGTACCCTACCGACAAGGACACCTAATCCATAAGTATGCATACCCCCTAACTAGGTCCGTAGAGCTAGATAGAGTAAGATATAGGGCCTGGCTAGGGCACACAGGCACACCAGCAAATACTAGAATAACCATGGGCTAAACCACGTCTTTAGGGCAACGACCCCTAAAGAGCCACAATTCCTGATCTCAAGGTCTTTCACTTTAAGTATTAGTATCTTAATAAAGGTAATCACAAAAGCACACTAATCAGATAATTATTCATTTTCAATCGTTCAGATATCGTTAGATATTTCTTATTCAAACGGTTGTCCAAGGTAACACAGAGGAATTATTAAGGCCATCCTAATCTCATCTAATTTCAAATTAGAATTCGTTCTCGTGATACTTACTAATTATCAAATACGATTGTCTTGCTATTCGGCGTTATTTGAGTCATATTACGAAATTCCACAATCACAATGACATGTTAGGTACAAATTATTCATTTACCCCTTACTCGTATAATTGCTAAGTCATCCCTTCTTTACTTGACAAATTACCATATTACCCTCCTTATTACATAATTACCAATTTACCCCTTACTCGATTTAGGTTACCAAGTTATCTCCCATACTTATTAGGTTACTAATCCCCCTTCATAATTGTTACACTTAATATATTTTACATTTGGTTGGTTAGAGTACCAATTTGCCCTTTTTCCTTTACTATAATTAACAAATTTCCCTTTAATTGGTCAAATTACTAAATTACTCTTTTTCATTATCCTTATTACCAAATTACCCCCTTTAGTTGGTTAAATTACCAAATTGCCATTCTTTATTATCATAATTAACAAACTACCCTTCTCCATCATCAAATTAGCAAATTACCCTCTAGTCGATTAAATTACCAAATTACCCTTTTCTATTATCATAATTACTAAGTTACTCCTTTCCAATTTCCACTTTTACCCCTTTTATCCACAAAATTACTATTTTTCCCTTTTACTCTTAAATTAACCATTTTACCCCTTAACTTCCAAAATTTACCATAACACCCTTTCCATTCAAAAAATTACCATTTTGCTCCTTTAATTACGAAATTATCATTTTTTTTCTTTAATTACAAAATTACCATTTTTGCCCTTTAATTATGATATTACCGTTTTACTCTTTAATTATAAAATTACTATTTTACCCTCTAATTACGAAATTACCATTTTATCCTCTAATTCCAAAACTTCCCTTTTACCCTTTAATTAAAAATTACCATTTTACCCCTTTACACTTACAAATTTCCATTTTTACCCTTTGCACCCAAAATTACCAATTTATCTTTTCATTTACAAATTACCACCTTACCCTTTTCATTTATAAATTACCATTTTGCCCTTTTCACTTATAAATTACCATTTTACCCTTTGTTCACAAAATTACCATAATACCCCTTTTAATTACAAATTACCATTTTTCCCCTTATTACACCCCTTATATTAAATTATCATCAATACATAAAATATTAATACTAAAACCTCATCCACAACTATTATATTTAATATAATACTTATTAGCACCCACACATATTAGGTCATATTCTTGTATAAGATATATTACTAAAATACCCTTAAGGCTCACAAAAATATTAACCATGCATTAAAGATCACAATAGCATAATACAACATAGATAATACTTAGCATTTTCATTAATAACCAACTCTTACCTTAAACAATATTTCCATACATAGCATATAATCTATCATGCTTCCTTTTTATCAATCAACCCAAGACACCACATATATCATATTAAACAACATATATCAAGCATAATAATATATTAAAAATCCTAATGTGCTAACATACGTTAATTCATGCGTTTAAGTGGGGTTTAACGGTTACCTTAATTTTCATAAAAATGAACTTTACGGGTATTTCGGTTAAAAGTTCAAGCTTTGATTATCAAAACCAATACCTAAAAATAATATCAAGATTTATTGTATTAGAAATAATAAAAATCAAAGTATAAGACTTTATAACACTTAATTAATCAAATACTTGAATTAAAATATTGTTATTACCCAACTAAATCAAGAAATGCAACAGTTCATCCTGCTCATGCAGCATGAGGTGCATGCAAAGAAATGAGGAGGAGGGGCTCGAAGGTGAGTTAAAGGAGGTAAAAATGGTTATTTTCGGGTTAGTGGTTTGGGGTTAGGAAAGAAGATGGATGGTGGAGGATTTAGGGCAAGGGAAGGGTGGAGAGGTGGAGAGGGGGTGTAGGTGGTGGTCCGGGATAGGTTGACGGCGACTAAGGGTGATAGCGGCGGCGGTGGCAGCGAGGCTACAAAGTGGGGTTGCCTAGGTGAGTCGAGATGGAAGGGTGAGAAGGAAGGAAAAGGGTTGGAGAAAATGGAGGCCTACGGGTGGTGGTTTTGGCCAAAGGAGGTTTGGGGTGGTAGAGGGGGTTGTAGGGGTTGGTTTGGTGGCTCAGGTGGAGGTAGAGGCAGCGGAACGATGGCAGATCTAGGTAGTACAGGGTGGCTGCCAAGAAGGGAGAAAAAGAAGAGAAAAAGAAGAAGGGAAGAAGAAGGAGGTTGCGGGGTGGCTCGAGGGGTACTATGATGGTTTGGGGGTGAGGTAGAGGGTGGCAGGGGGTGGTGTAGGTGGCTAGTGCGGTGGTGGTAGTGGCAGAGCAGGGCAGCGAAGCAAAAACAGGGTGAGAGATGGGAGGAAAAGAAAGGAACAAAAAGAGGGTCAGGGAGGCATGGGGAGCTTGAAAAATGGTCTAATGGGGCAAGAAGGGAAGAACAAAAAGAAGAATGAGAGAGAGGAGGGGATAGGGTGGCTTGGTAGGGCGGTGGCAGTGTAGGTGGGGGATGGCAATGCTAGGGAGAGGGAGGAGAAGAGAAGGGTATGGGCAGGAGAGGGAGAGGTGGTAGAGCCGGGATGGGGCAGAGAAATGGTGGGAGAGAGAGAGAGAGGGAGATCAATAGGGGAGAGGGTTGCAGGTTGGGTGGTCGGAGATGGCGAGGTGGTCGGATTTTTCACTGGGGAAAAAGGAAGAAGAAGAATGAAAGAAGAAAGAAGGGGGAGGGGTTGCATGCGTGCAAGCAGGCCGAAGGGGAGAAGAACGCGGGCTGGCCCGATCGGGGAAGAAAGGAAGGAAAGAAAGGAGGGAGGTGGTCGGGCTCGCATGGAGGAGGAAAGAAAATGGGCCAGCGGCCCAAGCGCGAGGGTGGGGGGAAGAGCCAGGCTAGCCAGCAGCCCAAGGAAAGAAAAAGGAAGAAGAAAGAAAGGAGAAAAAGGAGAAGAAAGGGAAAAGGGAAAAAGAAAAAGGAAAATGGGATTAAATAAAATATTTTAATTTATAAAATAATAAAATACAATATTTTTGGGTAATAAATTTATTTAATAATTTAATTTAATATAATTAAAATATAAGGGTTTAGAAAGGATAATTTTAGTAAAATAATGGTTTAAAAAATTATTTCAATAAAAAGAGTACGATAAAGTAACAAAATATTTATTTTAATTTATTAAATATTTATATCCAATTTTATATACTCAAAAACCATAAAATAATTAAATTAAATAGATTTAAAGGCTAATGTATCCCAAATAAAAGTTATTTATTAAATTATAGGCTTTTAAAAATTCAGGGGATTACAAAGGGTGCAGAAGGAGAAGAAGGAAAAGAAGAAAAGGGGAGGTGAGGTGAGGTGAGGTTGATGGATGATGGAAGTTTGTAGGGGATAATATGGGAGATAGTGCAACTTGTAGAAATGTAGCAAAGGGCTAGTAGCAGAAAGGGAAGAAGGAAAGAATAGAAAAGGAAAAAAAAGGAAAAGATAAAAGGTTGAGGGGATTAATTTAGGATGATTTAGATTAGTTACAGGTAATTAGGATCAGTGGAAATTTTAGCGGATTTGATTTCATTTTACGAATTTCGGTTTATCTAAGTTAAAGTTTTCAAAATTGATTAATGTTTCGGGATTAAGGATAAGTTAAGGTTAATATAGGATTTATTAAGATTAGCATTAGGTTACGACGCTAATGATGCGAGATTAACTTAAGCAAAGTTTTAGGGTACTACAGGCAAGGTAGGTCGACCGGTAGCAGATTTGTAGGCCCGATCTGCAACATGAGGGAGGGAGAAGAGAGGAAGAAGAAGAAGAAGAAGAAGAAGAAGAAGAAGAAGAAGGGGCTAGGTCGACCTGTTAGGGGAAAAGAAAAGAAAGAAAAGAAGAAGACCGGGCAGGCAAGGGGTAGAAAGGAAAAGAAGAGAGGCAGGCTGAGCTACATGGGTGAGAGAATAGAGGAGGGGGAAATTGGGCCGCACGGGCGAGGCCCAACTAGGGAAAGAAGAGGAGAAAAAGAAAAGGAGAAAGGAGAAAAAGAAAGAAGAAAAGGGGAAAAGGGGAAAAAGGAAAAGGAAAAATAGGGTAGTTAGGGTGTTTAGGACATTTTGGTATTTTTGAATATTTCAAAATAATAAAAATTATTAAAATAATAATTCAATTCCTTTTTATAGTAATTTAGAAAATTTTGGGTAAATTTTCCTAAATTCTATTTTAATTAGCAAATTACCCTAATCTTCTCTAATTAAATTCTTTATTATTTTCATCCTTTTTTGTCTTAATTACTCCCATTAATAATTAAAATATTATATTTAATTGATCTCACAAATAAATTCCTATTTTATCACAATTTCCTAATTTATGATTTTTAGGGTATTATAATCCTACTCTAAGTCCCAACCCAAATAGGATCACTCATGCCTAGGCACATCATCATATTAATTAATGTCATCTTCATCAAATACCTACAAGAAGTCACCTACAAGTACAATATCAATACATGAATGTACTGAGTAAATAAGGCACCCCCTACAAAGGCAACATGCATCACATAGGTCATGGCATAAAAGTGGTAAAGCATGCATACAACACATACTATCACCACTATTCAAGCACATCATAATCTTATGTTTGACTCATATACACTACTACAACTATATTCATGCTCAGATAAGGGGATGACCTACCACAAATTAATCCAATATAGATAATTAATGCAACTCAAAGGTAAGGTGAACTAAAACTACCACCTAACCCAATATAGATAGCCAATGCAACTTAAGAAAATGTGGACAAAAACCAATAGCTAACACAATATAAATAGCTAGAACAACTCAAGATATGGTGGATTACAACCACCAACTAGCCTAGTATAGATGGCTAAAACAACTTACAAAATAGAGTAAACTAAAACCACCAGTTGACTCAAAATAGACAGCCAGTAATACTCGTAAAAAAGGTGGAATAAAACCACTAGATGATCCAAAATATATAATCAACACAACTCATAAAATATGGTGGACTAAATCCACCAGATGATCCAATATAGATAGTCACCACAACTTTTCCATTATCTTCTCCTATAATCAAGAATATCTTATTCAATGCCAACACTTAACTTCATATCATATGTACACACCTAAGTCAATTATTTCCATTTTAATTATGATTCAATAAGGTCAAAGGCTAATTAAGGAATTTAACCTTCAAGGTCACTCTAAGCAAATATAATAAAAATTCCTGACAAACTAGTTAAATAGTCCTATAAACTAATAGATTGGTCTAAAAAATAGACCAAGAGAAAATAATGTAAAACAGGCAAATCAGTTAACTGATATGGGAAAATAGAGTCACCAGTAGCCTAATTAAATAATTAACCAACCGACTAGTGCCACAGTAAACACTTATCAACTTTCCATGAGCCAATTAACTAATAGTCAAAGCCAAATGATTGGTTCTTTTGTATAAAATAGAATTTAAAGATATACACATTTTCAATCAAATCTAAACACGTCTGTAACTCATAAAAGTTTTCAAAAATCACACAAAACATTAATAATTCATAAATACATAATCAAAACACCAAATTATGAAATAATCATGCCATATTCAACTTTTAAGTTTCTCATTCAAAATAACCAAACCTATCATGCTTTTAAATCCATTTTAATTCTTTTAACCACTTAAAAATACTTGTAACATAATTTAAATTATGGAAATAATTTTGGAAAACAATTAACACATTGTAAATAATACATAATTCTACATTTATAAGGTCTAGCCAAATTTGCCTATGCAGCAAGTCTTCAAGCAAATAATACCACTCCTAAATGCTACTCCAACACTAGGATTCTTGCTCACCTAATCAAGAATCAAATAAAATTGAGTTATAAAAATGCATTTAGAGCTTTATAACATAATAAAACAAAGAGGATAAGTGAGGGAGAAAATAATTATCTAAGGAAGAAAGGAAGGGAAGAACACTTGGAGATTTTTCTTACAAGGGAATATTAAAGGCTTCAAGTTGGGCTTGCTAGGATTTAACTTAGCATAAATGAGAGGGAGAAGCTCTAATTTAGGTTAAAGAAGGTAATGCAACAAGGATAGCTAGCTACTTGAGTGAGGATAGGAAAAAGGGGGTTACAACGTTGGCCATGGTGAGTAGGACAATAACTAGTGGGGTATAGAGAGCTCACATTAGCTAGAAAAGGAAGCTAAAAGGGGGATATTGGGCTTCCATAGATATGTGGATTAGACAAGGAGGTAGAGAGACAAGGTGGGAAAAAAAAGGGAAAAGTGGAAAAGGGAGAGAAATGAGAAGTGTTCTTAGATTTTAGCTAAATTCAAAAAAATTATTTTGTAATGAGCATTTAAAACCCTCTAAAAATCATTTATAATCAACATAAAAAAAATCCCAAAGATATATAAAAGATTAGAAGAGCATAAAAGTTGAAACCATAACAACGATCATGAGTTCTAGTAGAACCAGTTGACTAATTTTGGCATATTAATCAACTGGTTCAACAGAACCAGCAAAACAAAGCCACAATTTACAAGTTGACTAATTTTGTTGTACCAATCAATTATTTTAAAAATTATTTTCATAATTCATTTTAAAATTGATTTTCCTTTAAAAATTATGTAATATACATACATAAATACATACATACATACATATATACATACATACATACATACATACATACATACGTATATATATAGGGGATATTACAAGTGGAGTATGAAGCATGAGCATGTACTAAACCCACATATTTTCAAAAAAAATGATAATGGACCCATGAGATATAGATTATGAGTACATAGATTGGTATGTGCTAGTGTCTCATAAGTACTTGCAACTGAGTAACTATTGGTTGCACAATGTAATGAGGAAGAAGAAATAACACCTAAAAAAATGCCTTGATGATGCATCAAAAGCTCTCTATCATATATATTAGAGGGGTGAACTAGCTCCATATTATGGGCAACACCACAGGGTGCTTAAGGCATACATTCAAAATTTAGGAGTTACTATATGTGAGTGGAGGCATGAGGTGGGCATGGTTATATTGTCTGATTCGTGAGGTATATTTTTTTAGTGTAATTTCAAATGTGTATGATACTCATTGTTTCTCACATTTTAAACATTAAGGCAATAACATGATTACAAAATGTGGTCAAGAGAAGGGATCATAATGAGTGAATCATAAAATGATAAAAAATCATGATTAATCTGATGGACTAATTGATATGGTTGATAAATCACCTGCAAATACCTAACACTCTAGGAGTGTAACATGTGTAACAATCATTGATGGAGTTAAAGGAGTGTTATTACATAAAACGGAGTTAATGCTCAAACTAATTCTAGATAACATGTGATATTAACTTCTATATATCAAGTGATAACACTCCAACTAACTTAACATAGCCTGAACTTAACACTACCTTCCCTTTTATTAAGTATAAAACAATAAGATTGAAAAAGAATGTTAAATTTTTTTTTGCTAAGTATGAATTAACATATGGCCATACAAAAGAATGATAATTTCACCATATGTGATAACAATAAAAACACATGAGGGATCACACAAAGAAAATACAAAGGAAGATATAGGATCTCATTCTGTTTAAATCAAATTTACATATTTCAAAATTTAAATACAATTAATCTAAAAAAAAGTTACAACAATTCAAGCCCTGTTAATGTCCATCTAAAGATAATATGATGGAAGTGGTTCCGTTGGAGTTTTCCATCATTATTTAACCTTCACCATAGTTGAAACCTTGATTAATATGATGTGTCCATTCCAAGATGCTACTATCATGGAATACCCGCGATACCGCATGTAAGGGTGGTAGTGGAAAATGTTCTAAAATTTGTACTTGTAGAACACATTATTATATATAAAAAATTGGTAACTTTGATTTTAATATAAGAATAATATATAACTAAGTATAGAGCAATACATAGTGTGTGTGTTACATTAAGAAACATATGCTTACTTCAGTTTCAGGATCATGTGTACCATGTTGTACCACAAATGGCATAAATGAAGTGATAGCTCAAAATAAGCATACAAGTAGTACATTGTATCAAATGATAATTACATGACCAATATCTAGCATTTCCACCCAATGTGCCTTTGGAGCATGGCCTTCCTAGTGAGAGATATTATGAAAGAGCTTATACACTATTATATATTGCAATATGCACTCATATAGCTGACAACTTTCCTAAATCTCATCGTATATCTCTATATGGATTCAAACCCACTCGTTGTCATCTCCAAGCATATAATATGGTAATGATCTAAATCTACAATTCACATCTCCCTACTCATTATACTAGCTATAAATATATGGTATTACATGTTAACATAACTCTCTCATATATGGGAACTTTTTTTTAGCCTAATGACATATTATACATAAAAGATGAATGTTGTCCTTGACCTTGGTCTCTCCCACGACCTCAACCAAAATAATGACTCAAAGATGACCTAACTTGACATTTAGTTGATCCCGAATGACTTAAATAATTTTAATTTATATACTCCCAACTAAAGGGATCCATTGTAAAATAATTATACTTGGGTAACCCCTTCATTATCATTCTTCAAGTGTTTGTAATGGTATTCTATAAGGAATGGAAATATTAAATATTTATTGTGCCATCTGATTTTGTATTGCAAGGGTCTAGCTCAAAAGAATTTCCATAGAAATATAGAGTAAATGAAGTGCATCCTCGATAATTCTAGTGGTGTTGGTGGACTAATTTGGCCATCTATATCAAGCTTCTTAAAAAAATGATGGAGACATGATAGGGGATATGAGTGAAATCCTACATATGAGTATTAATTACATAAGATAGAATTGATGAGTACATGGTATCCCATGTGTATGATTCTTGTAACACCTGCATAACAATTCATTAGTGCCCACATCATTACTTCTTCTACACTCTTTATTAATCAATTTCTATATAAAAAAAACTGTGTACCCTCTAAAATTGGCATAAAGCATGCTAGTAACATGATGAGGAACATTAAACCACTACCTCTCAAGAAATCCTCTAATGTCACAATGTTACAAGTCTAATAATGAGTAAATCTATAGTAAAATGGCATTGAAGTTTCCTATTATTGTCTCTAAGAAAATCTTCAACAATCCATGATCATCTTTCACCATATTAAGAGAAATTAACATATGTAAAGATTTCATAAGTAAAAAAGTTTCATGAGTAGCAAGTTCATGAAACAATAAGTTCATGAAACAATAAACTAGTTTTCTTACCTATATTTGTAACCTAACAAAAATGTAAGAATTGATCTACCCAAGTAAATATAATATTTTCTTTTTATGGATGTAGCTGAACCATCTTTAGATAAGAAAGCAAGGGGGCATGTTTGTAATTAGTCTCCAATGATAATAGTCATTCTTTATATGTTTTCCCATCTTTGACATTTATCATGTATTTTCATTGGGGCATAAAACTATATGTGAATTCTTTATCCCTAGCTTTCTTACACTTCTCCTCTACATTCTTATTTTATATGAAACCTACATAGTAATTGCTTTTGTAACACCTTGAGTCAATACGACCACAAGAGAGCTACTCTAGAGTACTTTTGGATTGATTTATTATCCCCATACATCAACACAAGTCCTTTCAGCATGGTTTTCTCCCACTCATGTACTTCTTGAGAAATTTTTAGAAAATGTTTGAAAATTTCCAATAGGATCACCCATCCTAAAAATTGCTCTAAGGCAAGCATACATACTTGTGGAGTTCTTAGGACAAAATCACCAAAATTATGGTTACCATGTTGATATAAATAGACATATCAATCTTTATAACACTCTGCTCTATTTGGTGGTATTACAGCTCTGAGGTTAGAAATACACATTCCATAGATGAAATTAACCCAGGTTCCTAATCGATGAGAATGGAGATCGTAAGTATTAAAACACCATTAATGTCTTAAACTTCTCAAGTACCTAAATATAATTTCATTCATTATTTGATGACATATAAGCAAACACAATATTGAAATTTAATTATGTTGTTGTTAATGCAATAATCTCAAGTAAAGGCATCCCATATCTATTTGTGTTATACACACAATCCATTACTAGGATAAAAGAAAATTCACTTAAAATATTAACAAATATATGGTATGCAAATATAAGTTCACTTAGAATATCTAACTTTGGCCCACTTTGATGATGCTAAAAGTAATGATTCTCAACCAATATACTCCTAACATGTTGTAAGGTTGTTTTTCCATCCATTGTAATTAAATTAATCTTCTATCGGGAATTATAAATATCTTTATAAAGAAGCAACAAATATGTTGTGGCTTGATACAACTTTTGGTAAGATCATCAAAAAACTTTACTTAATCTTCTTCTTTCAACTTCCCTATAAAATCATGCCTTTCAAGAGCATTTTCCAAATCATGTTTGTGTGCTCCATTGTGAACAATTACCTCCCATCCTCCATTAGTATTTTCAGCACTAGGTGTAATAACCCAAGTTAGTGGTGGATAATGAAGACTTATAATGATTGATAAAGCTACCTATATCAATAAGATATGTCTTATTTTTGAGAAATTTATTATTGAAGAACTTCATAGTTAAGCATGCTTGACTTGGAATAATTTAAGGAGGGATGACCTACTAAAATGGTTCCCGAGATACGTTTAAGTGAATAATAAATATGTTAAAAATACTTGTGTAGATATGCGAGGTTAGCCATCAACCCGAAAAGTGCTCCAAGTAGCTACTAGCGGTCGGTGTGTCGGGGTGTTACACTAGTAACCTTAAAAGGGATATCCATTTTTTAAAGATGTATTTCATATATTATCACCATTCATAGACTTGGTATGTACACATGTACCCCCTCTTTTGCATCTAATTGATGCCCTATTGGCTCTCTTACCATTTCCTTTTCTCAAACTTTTTTACGATTAAAACCATCATATAGCTTCTACCAATAGCATGCACACACACAACAAAGTCGTCATGACTAGAAAATACGTGATCTATCATGAAAATATCTGATAATTGTCGCCCCTAAAATACCAATCCATACATTCTTTATCTTGTAAATATGAAAAGAATTAACCAATTATCACTAGATCAAATTAATGCCAATAGATAGATAGGGAATTAGGAATGGAAATGATGATTGTATTGAATAAGAAATGTCTAATGTAATGAAGTGAGGGAAAACATATTAATATTTATGAAAAATAAGATGAAGGGTGATTGTAGGAGTAAGGTGTGTGAGCTATGTGAGATTGTGAGCTAGGGTAGGAGGATCTATGGAAGGTCATGATGCTAGGTTTGGAGGATCTGTGTGAGGTTGTGATGTTGGATGTGGAGGTCTCCATGGGTTTCTTATGTTGGGGAGGCTGGTTTTCATGAACTAATCACGATGAGGAGGAGGTTATGTGGGTAGTTTTCACATTCAAATAGGACATGTGCATGAGGTGAGGTGGATGATTGATGGTAAAAGAAGAGACACAAGGCAAGGTGAGGAGTGCCAAGTTATTGTGTTGGCATGTAAAAAGTGTATGAGACACCAATGTTGGATATCACTAGATGTGGGAGATAGTCATGTTGTATGACATGCAATGCTTGAGGGCATCACGTTGATTGTGCTTGCTTGCATGAGACCCTCACATTGCCATATAGAGAACTATGTAACCACTCAACACTCCCCCTAGGCAATTGTAAAGAATAGAATGATAAATGTGTACCTCTTGGTCAAGATTAAAGTTCATATATGATAAAAGTGATGTATCAGCTTTATATTCATAGCTACCAACCTCTTCTTCTTTTTCTTCTTCATAACTATTAGGCTCAATTCTCTTTCACACAAATTAGGGTTGGTGTTGGATGTTGGTGCTAAAAGAAAGGAATGAGAAAGGGAGGGTTATGCAAAAGAAAATGAACAAGCAAGGGAGATTCGGAGATCGGAAATGATGGAGTAAGGTAGTGAGGTGGGTAAGGATAAATTAGTTAAGGCATGGGCCTTTGTTTTTCATATAGTAACTCTTTGTTTTCTAAATAACAAGGCCCTTTGAATTTCTTTTATTCTTACTATTAGAAATTTAAGACAAATGTGATCAAGGAATTCAGATGCTCTCTATCCTTCAATTTTGTTTGTTGTTATGCAACTTTGGTACCATATGCATTTGTAGATAATTCTATTAACAAAATAGCATATTAATAGCAAGTTAAAACTTTTGTTGAAGAAAAATGATGTATTTTAGGATCACTAATTCAATTAGATAAGTTAACTTCAATTAGATTTGGGTTTGGTCGTACATATAATCAAGGTGTGGGTAGTGTTTGGTTCACATTATTTTTAGTACCTATTATATTAGTGGATCGGTTTGAACATGGATAATTATCAAGTTTCACTAACTTTATGTCAGTTTTGGATCAAAATAATATAGTTTGTTATTTACGGACTAAAATCGAATATAATTTTGAATTATTCGATTGGAACAATAAATTTTTAATTACTTTTGGTAGCTTTAACCATAACTTATTCCATCTGATCCCATTTAGTAAATTGAATGTGTTAATATTATTTTACTTTTGTTATTATCACAATTAAAATGTTATTTTCTATATATGATTATAATTGTTCTTGTGACTATTATCATTATAATTATAATCATTAATTTTGCATAATTTTCATTATTATCAAAAAATTACTGATATTTGATCTAGTCTCAAAATAAGGAGAGGAAAAAAGAATTTTACGACTCTTGTATTCATATACAAATAATAGGGGAGGCTTTGAAGATAGGTAGAATCGGCTTGAGCTTAAAGTCCATAAAAATGGAAATCCAATATTATATATAAAGTCTGGCTAGGAGCATAAAGGGCCCAACAAAAAAAAATGTGTATAAAGTAAACCATAACCATAAGCATAATATAGAACCACTAGACGTGTTTTATTATCATTTAAAACTATATACCCATACTGGCGGTTACAAACGTTGTTCCAATATTCTATTTTATACTTATGATTAACTTTTTGCGGCTGCTAAAATATCCAATTTTTTACCCGTCTGGAAACTACTACTGCTGCTACTGCTACTAAAGGGTTCCCCCGGGAGGAAAATGGGGATGCAACACACCAAAACTCTATCGGCAACCAATTTGTCCTATTAGCGGCAATGAGGTTAGCTTACGCACAAGGCTGCTCTTTGCATGTGCGCCGCCGTTTCAATCTGCCTATATATACGCTCGTCCGGGTACATACGGTGTACACCAACCAAAAACAACACTAAAAATCAAGACTAGAAGTCAGAAGCCATTAGAACAATGTTTATGGGATTGGGTTAGATGACTTGAGTTAGTATTTTATAAAACTTTATATCAGTTAACAAACAATGGATTACAAATTAAGATGGATTAGTATGGGTTAATCTATGCGTTGTCGTGGGTCAGTAAATATTACCTCTATTATACCAAAATTATCACCACCATAATCCATTTTAATCTAATCTCGAACGGATCATTTTTATTTAGACCTTTTAAAACTCAACTGACTTTGTCCGACCCTATCATATCTTAAAGTAACTTTGTTTAGTCCCACTCTGGCTAAGTCTAATCCAAATCTGACCTAACATGACCCGACTTTACCAGAGTATGTCCCACTAAGATCCAACATTGCCTATGATCACCTTGAACCAACCTGACTCTGTCTAATTCTAAAATCACTAAGCGTGAGCTAGCTTAACCTAAACATAACCTAACTCGTTAAGTTAACTCAAAACAATCCGAACTCGACCCAACCTAATATGATCCGGATCTGAAATGACTTAATACCAACTTGACCAATAAAATAACTTGAAATGATCCAAACTCAAAATAATATAGTACAACCGGATCCACAACCTACCTCGCAAAGAAAAAATGATATGTAAATAACCTGACCTGCTACAACTCGACTTGAACCGTCTGACTCGATTGCTACCTCTAGATAGGGTGGTGATAAGTTTATTTGTTTATTAACCCACGATAGTCCATGGTCAACCTTAATTCATGGGTTACAATGAGTTGAATTAAAAATTATTAATCATTTACTCCAATTCGTTATGGATTAAACCATAGATCGCATAAATTACATGAATTACATATAGGGATGGCAATGGGTCTCAGACCCAACCCAGACCCGTTAGACCCGCCTCATTTTTCGTGGGTCTGGGTCCATGATTTTTAGACTCGATAGGTCTAGGTCCACATATATCTTAATGGGTCTAGGTTTAGGTCTGGATCCGGTAGTTCTAAATCCAAACCCAATCCGCCAGACCCATTTAGTATATATGTGTGTGTGTGTGTTATATACATACTAATATTATATTTTTCATTATTATCGTAATCTTATTTGAGTTCCTTATTCATTTTTTTAATTTTATTTTTATATATTTACTTTACAAGCAATATATATAATATTGTATTCTAAAAACATTAAAATATCATTTGAAAAGTTAACGTACCTATTTTAATATATTTATTTTTTCAATTGGAGGATTTTTTTAAACCAAAAATACATATTAAGTTATATAAAACATAAATATATTTATATTTATATAGATTATTAATAAGTTTTTTTTAAAAATAGTCGGATCCATTTAGGACTCGTTTAGGACCCGTTTACCGACTATACTCGATGGATCTGAGTTTGGATCTGAACATTTAAGTCCCAACGGGTATGGGTTGAATTTGAGTCTAAATAATATAAACATGTCCGAATCTAGGTCTGGTTGGACCCGACCCAATCCATTGTCATCCCTAATTACATAGGTTAAAATACTATAAATCGAGTTAATTGGTGATAACCTGTTTGAGCACACTCCTAATAGCAGTATACATCAACAACCAGGAAACCACATCCTCCTCATCACCAAGATCATCTCCATCGCACTAAAAACTAAGTGTCGTTCAAGCATATCTAAATTCATAAATTCTCCGCCCTCATTAGTTTGGTCACTTCTCCGTCGTTTCAACCAGCCACAACACTACAAGATGCTAATCAAATTCCGTACACTAGCGGGCAGTGGTAATAACGTCGGCAACCTACGCAAGGTGACGGTTAGTTTGGGGTTACGGGCTACGATGAGCATCGAGAGGCTAGGTGTCCTCGACGACGATTATATAGATTATGTATTGACGGTATATTTTTTTATATTAGATACGATTAGAATTGTCAAAAATTAATCCGATCTGTCTGATTTGATCCGATCCGTATAAAATTTAATCTGATATGACTTGATAAATTTATCAATTTGATCGAACCCAAACACGACACAACTCTAATCTATAACCCAACTTATTATTAACCCCACCCGCCACCACCTCATCCGCTATCAATCCGACCCGACCTGACTTGACAAAACCAAATTCAATATTAATCAGTTATGATAATAATAAAAAATACACATGTCTTATTATTTATTTAAAGCTTTTAAAAATATATTATTATTTAAATTTTATTTATTTTTCTTATTTTTATTGTGAACTTACTTATTCACCAATGATATTATAATTTTACTGATTTTTTCGTGTAAAAACACAACATTATAAAGCTATAATAATAAACAAATAGCAATTAATAATATAAAATTAATCACATGTTTACATGAAGTTAAACTTAATGCTTGTTTACGAGGTTAATAATTTAGATTAATTTTGGTGGTCAATGTTCGATTCGACACAAATATAAAGTGATTCGATTTAGAAATAGCTCGACCTGAATCCAACTTGATCAGTTAAAACTTAAAAGATCTGATTCATTAAGTCAACCAAAACCAAACCCGTCAAATTAACTCAAATACGAAATCACCAAAATAAGAGATTTCTCAGCCTAATCTTGACCAGATAAGGACATAAACGAGGCAGGTTCAGAGCAGGTACACCCATGCCCATACCTGTACTCAAATTCGTACACATGCCCGAATGGATATCCACCTACACATTTATATCCATATCTGTTGGATATCTATTACCCGACAAATAATCCGTTTACCCATTAACAGATATTATCTAGATGATGAATCCATTTAGAGTTAAGCCAAATGGCAATTTTAACTATAATTTATACTATATTTATTTTAAAATTAAGGGTAAAAATGTAATTATATATCGGGTAAATGAGTATCGATATGGATATGGATATGAGTATGGGTACGGATATGGATAATCCATACTTGTATCCGATGGGTATTTTTTTTCCATCATCTATATTCATTTATCCGCATCTATTTAAGTATCTGATGGATAAAATTCATTGCGTTTTGGATAAAATCTATCCCGTTTACATCCATAGATTCGATCTGATCTGACAAGCTAATCCGAAATAATTTGAACCTGGACCCAAATGTCCTGAACTCAAACCCAACTCGACCCAGTAAATTAATCTGATACAACCTGGACCTGAACCCGAAACAAAATTACTCGAATCCAAAATGACCCGGCCCGATGCGACACGCAAAAGAGAATGACCGGCAAATAATCCGATCCGAGAATGACCCAACCCGCTATAACTCAACCCTAACCCGACCCACTCGACCCAATTGTCACCTATAGATACAATGGTAATATCCTATATTTTTAATTCTGCATTTGCGATTTATTTTCTATAACAATTTTTTTGTTATAAAAATAGAAATTTTATATTAAGATTTTTCCTACAAAATTATTATTATCATAAATAAAGAAAAAAATTAATAAAAAAATTGAAGAAGCCAGAGCCTTGAATCCAATCCTCATAATATACTCTCAACGGCATACAATGGGGACAATAATAGGAAAAATGGTAGACCACGACAAGTTCAATTGTCGTATGGTAAAAATGTATTGTAAACTTATTTTTTTATATTTATGTTAATGTACAATAATCATTTTGTTCATCATTCTATACCTTAATAAAAAAAATGTCTCGGAAATGAATAATATATTGGTTATTCATGGTTAGAATGGCAATTGGCAAAGGTAACATGAGCACCACCATTATATAGTTACAGAATAATGTTATCCTCCCAACCTCCATCATAAATTTTTTAATAAAAAAACTATGCATATTCGTCATGTACATGTCATTCTTCTTTCCTACCAAATCCACACTCGAACGTCTACATACAAAGCTCCCAGTGAACTATACTTCTTGCAGCGAAACCTATCTTTTACGCCATTATTTAATCCCTTTCTCAACTTTTTTTATTCTTTTTCTTCTTTTTTTTTTTTTTTTGTCGTCGCCATCACCGCCCAATAAATCCATCGTCATTCATTGTTCGCCACCCTTCTCTTTCGTTGACCTTAGCTCTCCTTTGTTCATGACACCCATTTTCTGCGCGCACAGCCACAAACATTATCGTCCTTCTTCACTCACATTACTTGGGTTCTCCTCCCCACCATAATCGTCATTTTCTAAGTTGTTACTGTCACAATCGAGCATGAAAGCCTAGCCAATGCTAGCTGTGAGTGCAACCTCTCTATTTTGTTTTATTTATTTTATTTTCTTTGGTTGTTTTAGGTTGTAAGTTTTGCATTGAACTAAGTTATAGTTATTATTCTTGAATAGACTGGTGATCTTAGCGTTTTGTCCGTTGTTGGTTCACTATATTTCACTTATGCATTCCTCATTGGTGTTTATTTGGGTAACTTGATTGTGTTTATTTTATCTTATTCGTTGAGTTCATATTTTACCTTTTTCGGTTAAGTTATGCTGTTCTTGCTTTAAATTGAGTTTCTTCATTTTTCATCTTATGACAAACTTATACTACTATAAATAACCATATATCGTATGTATGGGCAATAATCATGTATAAATTTTACTTGATATGCAATAATAATAATAATAATAATAATAATAATTAAATTAATTAAATTAATAAATCAGACCATATGATATATGATTTGACTTGTCGTGTCACTATCTATTTCGTTGCACTATCATCCAATACAACACATTAGTATACCATATAAAATCAAAGGGCGGCCCCGAGTGATGCCTGTCATGTGGCAGCATAGGGCTTCCCACCGGAGTTGGAGCCGCCTCAATCTTTTTCCTTCACAATATTGGGCATACATAAAAGTGTGTGTGTGTATGGTAGTTATTAAATTTTAATATTATAAATGCTAGATTCTGGGATCGAATCCGCCTACCGTTTCATTAAACCAAATATCAAAATAGTCTTTTGTATTTATCAAATATTAAAATAGTCTTTTTAATTAAAAACTAATCAGAATAGTCCTTATTAATCCTGAAGTAACAACAATTTTTTTGTTCAGAGTAAACACATTTCATCTTCAAACATGTTTCATTAAAGTCCAAGGTGGAAAATAAAATTATGTAGAAAAATGGAAAGCTTGATTATCAGATGTCTTTAAGAAGGCCAGCTCTCTGATTTTATTTTTTTTATAGAAAATTAAGACGCTTGATTATCTAGCATGTTATACAAAATAATGAGGTATGATGTATACAAAAGGGATATGGTATACAAATAATCTTGTATGATATACAAATGGTCAGATATGATGTATAAATGATGGTGTATCGTGTACAAATGATGGGGCATAATATAAAAATAATGAAGTATAGTGTTTAAATGATGGAAAATAGTGTACAAATGATCAGGTGTGGCATTCAAATGAACGAGTATGGTGTTTAAATGATAGGATATGATAAAACTAACATGTCTAGTCATTTGGCCTTTTTTTTGTTTTGCATATAATTGCATACTCCTAGTAAAATGAGTGTGATGATTAGGTGTGTTATCTTTGAACATTAAAAAAATAAAGTGTTGTTTGTTTGGATTAACAACATAGATTATTTTAGTTAGTTTTTAATTGGACAGACTATTTTGGTATTTAATAAACCATAAAAAAAATATCTCGGTATTTATCCTCTTCATAAGGCAATCTTTCTTTTCTTACTTGTGTGGTTCGTGCCCGATTAGTTTTCACTATATGTGGCAATTGGATCGGGCGGGTCGGGTTACAATAGGTCAAGTTTTCCTTAGATCGAGTTGTTTGCTAGTCGGTTGTGGGTAAGGTCGGGTCATATCATTTTAGGTTACCCTATTACTTGGATTTGATTCAAGTCATTGCAAATTTGGTTTGTATTGGGTTAATCTACAAGGTTGGGTTGGTTTGGTGATCGTAGATTAGCATGTTGAGTTGGGTCAAGTCAGGTTGGGTTTAGGCTGAGTAAACTCATATTCGGGTGATTTTGCGTTCGAATTAACTTGACACGTCAAGTTTAGATTGACTTAACAAATCGGGTCTTTTTAGACTTTGATGGCTCAAGTTTGGTTCAGGCCAAGCTAATCCTTGATCAAATCACTTTAGATTTGGGTTCAATTGGACACTAACTGCCAAAATTAATCTAGCTCATTAACCTCATAAGCAGGCATTAAGTTTGACTTCATATAAGTATGTAATTAATAATATATTATTAATTATTATTTATTGATTATTATGATTTTTTAATTTTGTGTTTTTACGTGAAAATTTTGGTAAAATTAGAATATTATTAGTAAATATATATGTCCATAATAAAAGTAAAAAATTATGTAAAATTTATAAAATAACATATTTTTAAAAGCTTTAAGTAAATATTAAGACATGTATAATTTTTTATTATTATCATAACTAGTTAATATTTAATTTGGTTTTGTCATCGGATTGATAACAAATTGGGTTGATGGGAGGTTAGGATGATAGCAAGTCGGGTTAATATTGGGTTACGGGTTAGGTCCGGATTGAGTTGGATTACTTATATTCTGGTAAGCATCAGATCAAGTTGATGAATTTCTTGAATTATATCGGATTTTGTGCGGATCGAGTCGGATCGGGTCAACTTATGGTAGCAGTAATTTTCACTTTGTAGTTTGTTTGTTTTTCCTTTTATTTTTGATAATTGTTTCATCATCTTTCTCTCAGTTCCTCTCTTATGCGGAAAGTTTTTTAAAAAAAATATTCTTGTTGCTTTATTTTTATCTAGTATTGTACGTGTAAGTCTTTTGCTTTGTTTTTCCTTTTTCTTATTTTCATTTGATCATTTTTCTTGCTAAAGTCCTTTGCTTTATTCTTTCCTTGTGTGTGCTTTACTTATTGGAACACTAAATTCATAAATCTTAGATTTAATTATTAAAAAAATATGTAAAAAGCAGTCTTAAATTTCTCAAGCAACGTATAGATTGGTTAATTTGTGATAAATAGTTTGAAATATTATGTATACAATATGGGTGCTAAACTTTTCTTTCTTTTTTATAATGAAAATTGGTGTGAATGTTAACTTCTACTATCTAAAGTACGTTTACTATACCATGCAATTAATGCGCACACGACCTAAGTTTTGGATATTTTGTTTAGTAATTATATATTGACTGAGTCATAATAAAAGATAAGAAAAAGAACGATAAGTTAGATTTTACACTATACGTAACAATGAATATGTAAAATAATAGGGGCACCTCTGTTTTTTCGCACGGGCCACCAATTAGGGATGGCAATTTTTCCTACGGGTTCGGGGCCCTGTCGGGGATTCTCCTTTCGGGTTCGGGTTCAGGGAGAGAATTCGGGGATCGGGTTCGGGTTCGGGGATTCTTAACGGGGATTTTTTCGGGGACGGGGCGAGGACGGGTTTGGGGTCCCTATCCCCGAACCTGCCCCGAAATTATATATATATATATAATTTTTTTATAGAATATAAGTTAAAAATATAATATAAAAAAATAGTTTGAGAATCGGGGATCGGGTATAAAGTCGGGTTTCGGGGATCGGGTTGGGTTTTAAGAACGGGGAATAAATCGAGGATGAAAAATAGATCGGGGATCAGGTCGGGGAATCCCCGATAAAAAAAATATCGGGGATCGGGTCGGGTTCAGGGATTATTTTTCTTATCAGGTTCGGGGATGGGGATGGGGTCCCCGTTCCCGACCTGCCCCGTTGCCATCCCTACCTCCAATTATCTAGAACCGTCCCTGTATAAAATAATCTTTTATTATTGTACTTTACAAAGTATTATTTTATATGGGTATAACATATATTATTTACAAATTCTCCACGTATATGATATATGGTTAATCATATTACTATGAGTATTTTATGAATACACAAGATATATTCCGAGTAACGAACAAGATAAAATTTAAAAGACATTATCTCATAGTCATCATGCTTGATCATATATTATTTGTACATTGATTTAATTGTTAGTTCATAGTAGTAATTATCACATATTACTTATGTGATAATCTAATAGGTAGATCTGAATATCATTCACATGGTTAACTGAGCCTATAGTTTTACTTTATATAGTGTTTGATAAATTTCTTATATTTTGGAATTTTTTTTTCTTATTCTCATTATAGAGAAGCTAGAATGTGATTGAGGAACCTAGATAGTCTCGCTAGTTTAGCATTATTTGTTGTTGTATATCTTAACTATCATATGTGAAATTCCATTAGCAAAATAGTATGTTAATGTACAAAGCAAAACTTGTTTTGAAGTGAAACCTATCGCCCCCTTCTTATTCGTCTTAGCGGTGGAGGCGTTCAATCAGCTTATCAGGAGAGGTGTTGACAAGGGCTTGATTCATGGGTTAAGAGTGGGGAGGCATAGGTGCGAAGTCACGCACCTGCAGTTTGATGATAATACGATGATCTTCTGTGAGCCATCTCTGGAGAATATAAGGAATTGGAGGAAACTAATTGACTGTTTTTACTTACTCTCGGGGCTCAAGGTTAATTTTGATAAAACAGAGCTCATTGGTCTTAGGGTGGATGAGCAGTTTTAGAGGGAGGCAGTATCCATCTTGAGTTGTGTCATTGGTTTGCTACCTACCATTTATCTTGGCCTCCCGTTAGGTGCAAAGGCCGGCAACAGACAGACGTGGAAACCAGTGATTGATAAGGTAAATAAGTGGTTAGCAGGGTGTAAATTGAAGGTTCTCTCTAGAGTTGGAATGTTGGTTCTGATCAAGAGCATTCTTAATAGCCTTCCGACGTATTATATGAGTCTCTTCAAGATTCCTAAGGGGGTTGCTAAAGAGATCATTAGTATTCAGCATAATTTCTTCTGGGGTAGTAGGGGAGACAGGAGAAATCTTCCTTTGGTGAAGTGGAGTGTGATTCAGAAGCCCAAGTCCTTGGGAGGACTTGGTGTGGGGGACCTTGTTATGAAGAATAATGCTTTACTGTTCAAATGGTGGTGGCGGTATTTCACTGTGGATGGTGCAGCTTAGAAGGATGTTGTCTCCTCAATCCATTATGAGGACCAATCGGGAGGCATTCACTACTTGGGCTCTCAGAGCAGATGGACGCTGTGGGTGGATATCATTCAGATAGGCAGTTTAAACCCTGTCCTGAAGCAGGGCTTAACTATAGCTGTAGGTGATGGGAGAAGCGTTAGCTTTTGGCACATGACTGGACAGGATCAGGAGCACTAAAGTTGGTATTTCCAAGACTTTTTTTAGTTTCGGGGCAATAGGACAAGAAGATTGCTGGTATGGGAAGATGGGATGGGTTACATTGGACTTAGAGTCTGTGGTGGTAGAGGTACCTTTTTGATTGGGAGGTAGTGCTAGTGGATTAGTTGGAAGGGCTTATCAATCAATTCCCTTTATCCAAGACAAGGAGGACTCGTTCAAATGGGCTTTTTGAGGATAGTGGTATTTTCTCGGTTAAGTCTTTTTGTCAGGCGTCTTATCAGCATCTTGATGGGGACAGGTCTCCAAGTTTTGCTCCTAGTTTGATGTGGAGTGGATTAGCCCCCCCCCCCCTTAGGGTTGAGCTTATGGCCTGGTTCGTAATCCAGCAAAGGCTCAACACTAGAGATAGACTGGCCAGGTTCCAAATCGTTGATGCAAGGGAGGTAGGGTGCCCTTTTTGCAAAAAGGAGTAAGAATTAGTGAATCATGTATTTCTGCATTGCTTTGTGACTAAGCGGATTTGATACGAGATTAGTGGTTGGCTGGACTCTACTTGGGTGATGTCAAGCTCTATCGAGGAGTATGCTGCTGCATGGATGGGAGTTAGAAGATTTGGTTTAAAGAGAGACATTTGGCGTACAGCCTTTTTTGCTATTATAAGTGTTATCTGGGAGTTTAGGAACAAATCAGTCTTTGATAAGTTCCAAGTGTGTGTTAGATGGCTTATTTTACTCATTAAGGTAATAGGCTCGTGAATTAAGTTCAATAAGAGGGTCTTCCCCTATAGAATCGAGGAATTGGTCCATAATGTTCAAGCTTTTTTGTAAGATTAGCTTGGTTCTTCAGAATTTGGTTGATTTATAATTATAAAAAAAAAGTGAAATATTGTCAGAATCACTATTTGAATTAGATCATTTTAGCTATGGTTCTATTTGAGCTTGGATGCATGTGTGGTGTATGGGCAATTTTTTGGGTAATGTTATTTTCTGTTCTTATCATTTTGGTGGATCAGCTTTAATATGGGTCGTTGTTAGATTTAACTGCCTTCAAGCTAGTTTTAAATAGTTTTGGGATTTCAAAATAACATAGATTGCTATTTTTTGGATTTATATCAAGTATAATGTCAAATTATTTAAATGTTAGAAAAAAAATTGTGGTATTTATGTAAATATTTTGTATTAATATTTCGGATTTGAAAACTATCACATTAGATGTTAGAAACTTTAATAAGTGAAAGAAACTAAGTCTCTTAGGAAATTATAGTTTTTGAACGGTGAGAAAAAAAATGGTGGTATTTTTATTAATATTAGATATTTATATTTCATGTTAAAAACATTACCAACAGTAGGTGGTAAAAACTATATCCGATGGATAGAAAAAACTACTACAAATCTCTTAGATAATTATAGTATTTTCGTATTAGAAAAAAGATGGTACATTTTTATAAATATTAAATATTTATATTTTAAGTTATGAAAGTACTATAAATATTTCAGAAAATTATGGTAGTTCTTACATATATATAAATATATATTATGTATTGATCATATGATGAATAGAAACAAAATCAAATAGGCACCAAATTAACACAAGAACTATAAAGCCGGCATTCAAGACGCTTCTACACCTAAAGATTAGTATGTCCGTCATTGATTCTAATAGATCGGGCAATCCTAACTTTTCAAAGCTTTCAAAAGAATCGTAACCTTGCTGCCAACGACATGCAATCGCCTATTTGCATATGGGGAGGAGGTTTATTCCATTTAAACCTACGTATTAAATCTAATAAAGAATAAATTTCTCACATACAATTAAAAATAATAAGGATTAAATGATTTATATATATATATATATATATATCCTAAAAAAAACTGAAAATTACAATTGGAATCGTATTATGTTTATCTTGTACTAGCGAAGATGGACAACTTGAGCCTATAGTCCAAAAAAATAGGAAATTCCTTCTTCTTCTTTTTTTTTTTTGTATTATACACTGTATAAATAAAAGTCAAGTAAATAAATGCTCAATAATAATAGCTCAGTCGGAATAGCATTTGTAACCGACGGTATGGGTTTACAGCTTTTAAGTTTATGTTCTACTTTTTTCTGCTGCTATATATATATATGTATGTATATCCGTATTATTATTATATATATATTTTTTTTTACCCATCTAATTCCTTCCAAGACTCCAACCAGCCTTGGAAGATAGTTTATAAATTAATGATACAAAAACAATGCTTCCTTCAGAAGGAAAAAGCAGACGCAACGTTCCAAAACCTTATCGGCAACCAAGTTGTCCTATTAGAAGAAGAAACGGAGGTTAGCTTACGCAGTAGGTTGCATGTGCGCCACCGTTTCACCCCTGTCTATATACACACCCTCGATCATTCGGCTATATACAGTGTACACCAACCAAACACAACAACAACAGAAATCAGGCCCCAAAGTCGGCAGCAGCATACATCAACAAGACAACAACCATGAAGAAACAACATCTTCCTCCTCATCACCAACATAATAATCACCATCGTAATCAGAAAAAATGCAGTTCAAGCATTTCTCAAGTCATAAACGCTCCAACCTCGATAGTTTGGTCACTCCTCCGTCGTTTCGACCAGCCACAGCGCTACAAGATGCTAATCAAATCCTGCACACTTGTCTCAGGCAGTGGTAACAGCGTTGGCAGCCTACGTGAGGTGACGGTTAATTCAGGCTTACCGGCTACGACGAGCATCGAGAGGCTAGATGTCCTCGACGACGATAATCATGTCATGGTGGTCAGTATAGTTGGCGGTGATCATAAGCTTAACAACTATACATCCACAATCAAGGTTTGTGAACACGATGAAAGTAATAAGAAGACGGTAGTCATAGAGTCGTACGTAGCGGATGTGCCTACTGATAGTAATGATGAAGATACTTGTGTTTTTGTGGACACTATTATTGGGTATAATCTTAAGTCTTTGGCTAGGTTGGCTGAGAGAACCGCTGGTGCATAAGAGTAGGAGGAAGGGAATTATCCAATTGATGTACTTAGGTTATGCTTTAGGTTTGGGACTAACCTTCTTGTCGTAGCAAGCTCCGCCTAAGAAGTGGATTAGTATCGACTGGTAACCTGTATTATTAGGTTTGAGTTACAAATTATGTTTGTTTTAAGCTGTCGCTCCACAATAAACTGTGGTCGAATATTGCACTCAAATAGGCGTTTTAACGGAATAAAACAAACGAAAATATAGGACCTTCCACACCGAACTGTTAGGATTAAACCCTGAATATCCAAATCTTCAAATCTCACTTATGAACTAGTACGTAATATATACTATAATAACAACTTATGTCCTGAACTGAAAAACCTATCATATCGATCTTTGAAACCCCTAATAAAATAATAAGATATAGGACCTAGTATTGGATTCCTCTCCTAGAGTGCATCTGATATTAGGTCCAAATTCTTCTCTCACCATCGTATTGGCTTTTGTATGTCAATTATTGGCACAGCTAAGTGAATGCAACACATCTACGTGGCACAACAAGGCGTGGGCGGGAGGCATTTCCACAAACAAGTGTCAATGATGCAACACATCTACGTGGCACAGCAAAGTGAATGCAAAACCAATATCTACAAATCTCAATACCGGCCGGGTACGGAGTCAACTCCACATCGCAAGCACTACCAGCTGCTGCCTCATGCTAAAAACACACTCCCCACTCACATGAAGTCTCAAGTTGAATATCAAATTATCAATACATCCGTGACTCTTTAAGATCAACCCAAGACAAGCGCTATATACCTTACGAAGAACGGCACACCAAGTCAGAGGCACGCATTCATCCATTCATAACATATATGAGAAGCCAACCTGCAATCACTGATATGGCAACAGATGGAAGAAGTTTGTGACATCTGTTGCTAATAAAGAAAATCAATCTTATTGTATTAAACCAGTAATAGTTGCGACCGGCACTGAAACCCCGAACATTATGACAACTATAGCCGTCCAATAGCGAATGACTAATCGAGATCTTCCATCAGCAAATAGCGGAGTATCTACTCCTACTGCATCAAGCATGTGCACAAGTACAGTACGATGTGAAAGGGAGTAATGCAAGTCCTCAAACAAAATATGAATCCATACAGAAAAGAATGATCAGAACAAAACATTAGCAGTCATAGCGCTCCCCTGACAAGCCCCTCTCTATAAAGCCCTACTAATCAAGCTTAAAAGCAATTACACACTGCCCACGTGCATCCCTTTTTTTAAAAGGCAAGTTCCAGCCGGGGGCCCAAGGGAATGCACCCCATAACAAGAGAAAATATCAGGCAATGAATTGCCACGAGATTGAACTTAAGTCCAGGGTAAGGTTATAGCAATTGGGATTCTACCTAGAATCAAAAAGTATTATCAAAATCAGATTGTAGGATCGTAAAATCTTACACATACTAAAAAATATGACTAATATATTTGTATGCTACAAAAAAAAATACTAAAAATCTCATTGTTTTGGTCATTAATTAAGTTAGCAATTATTGAATTATATGCATACAGAAAATATTGGTAAATGAAATCTCTTTTCCAAAAAAAGAAGCTAACAACATCAGGAGGGGGAGGAAGATAACTATGAACTAGATAGAAATTAATAAACAAATAACAGCCCTAAATTTAATACATTTATTTCTTTCTATATATAGAATTTGGACTCTTACATAAGTATTTTTTTAACAATAATCAACCTCGTTATATTAATATCTTGTTCGTGTTTCTGTTGCACTGGTTGATGCTTAATATACAATATGCACAATATAATAGGATTTGAGGTTTGAGTTCAAAACGAATGGGAAAATCAAATAGATAAAAAATTATAGTCAGTATATTAAATTGTAAAATTCTACCTAAGATCATAAGATTCCACTAATCCTACCTATGTATAAAAAAAGATCTTACCACAATTCCATTAATTTAATGGGTTCTACCTTGAGTTTTCCTTTGTAAAAGAAGATTATCAGTTTGGTTAGCAATCAGGTTTGCTCCAACACATCAATTGATAATCAACAAAATACGTGCTTTGTAATTTACAAGGAATTCACAAGGCAGATTAAAATAAGAAATCATCTCTAATATTCTCAAATCACAAGAATTTCATGGTTATTCCCCCATCTGAAAGATTCTAACCATACCAACCATATGGTGTTCACCAACAAAACCTTCAAGACGCATGGTGGAGACAAAAAGGATTTGATGCTGGGTAAATGGTGGATAAATTGGCTCTCACGAGAATGCAAGAAATGAAAGGATAGAAGTGATCTTAGACACCTCCTACGGATTCACTTCCCCTTGATACTAATCTTAAAGTATATAACTTCAAAGGAGAGAACAACACCATTCAACCTCAATTGTTTGAAGGTGGCAACCAGCGAACAAGAACAAATTATGAATCCAAGGATTTAACTTATCTCATTCATAACAGGACTAGACGCGTGATAGAAGAGGGCTGTCATCTTGGTTAAGTTTCATCCTAAATAGAAGACTCTTAGTTTGGATATAAATGAAACATCTAAGTCACATAAAAAGACAAAACAAAACTAAACTAAACTAAAAGAAAAGAAACTAAACACTAGTCCTTCATGGGAAGATAAACTTTGACTATGTCCCAGTGTAAGAAGAAAATTATCTTCCCTATGACCCTTACCTGATCAATTGTGTAAGGGGAGAAAAAAGCTTAAACAAGCTAAACACAAACTTAGAGAATATGTTTTAAAGTCTGCTATATTAAGAAATGAAAGGGAAACAACGCTAGTTATTTGCCAACTTTGTACATAAAGTCAAAAGGTAAAATGTGTTCCCATGCCTCCTAGCTGTCTTTTCTACCCATGGGGATATGGAAGATTAGAGTATGATTGTCTCAAGTTGCCTTGAAACCCCCAATGTACCTTAACATTCCATAATAGCCAGCCATGTGGTTTTAACACTCCTCCCATGTGAACTTCTTAAGGCAAGGGTTATTGGAGTAATTGTTGCCTATAGCCATATAATTAAATATCGGTTCCGATACGTAATATCAACTGATATTTATGGGATTTTGGGTCAGCTGATACACGATATTGGCAATACGTAACGGTTTTAGAATATCACATATTTATCGGTAATATATCAGTTATCAGTCGATATTTTACCGATATTTGTAAATATTTGTTGTGAAATAAATTTTACAAAAATTACGTCATAACTGCGAAGTATAAAATATCATTTGCAATATCCTAACACCGTGATACCACAATCATAATCGCAACCGCAACCGCAATCTTATTGTTTGCCAATGGCCTTATCATTTGGCAAGTGCCATGCGAGTTATTTTAACCATATTCCCATAGTAGATAAGGTATACAAGAAGTTAAGGGCCAGTGTTGCATCTCTTGGCAAAAGAAGGAAGAATTTGAGAAGGGTTGCTTCACCTTGGTGCTTGGTTGGCCTAATGTGTATTAGGCTGATTGAATCTTATTCCCTTCACTTAAACATCTTTCCAAGGTCCTTTGGCAGCTATAATGAGATGATAAAGTGTGTGACAATATGATTAAACTAGTGGCAACAATAGAATATTGATGAATAGTCATTGATTCTCTTTAGCATCACCTGATTATTCATGGAGCCATGGACTTGGATTAAGTTACCTTTCCACATCTTTACCCATGCCTACCTTGGTTCCTAAGTGAACCGAACTATTATAACTGAAGTTTCTAGGAACTTGATAAAACATTGAAACAAGGGTGGATGTTCTTGCATCACCTCCCCATCCTATTTGGTTCGAATAATGTCCTCAAAGATCATTTGCAAGTTCTAAGAGACCATTTCACTTCACATTTGACTACACTAAATTCAATAAACCTAATACCTATTGTCAATATATCCATAGATGTAGCACCCCAAGATATCATCAACCCAGCCAATCCATTAATCAAACATTTGGTACACACTACTCTCCAACTACATTATCCTATATTCTGAATCCTTCATAAGGAGATATTAAAACCAATTATTGCAACCTTCATACAGGTCATCCTACCACTAGTTCACTTTAATGCTCAGAGCGAGATTTTCACAAATAAACTCAAAGGGAAATTTCAGAAAATAGTAACACATAATTGAGCAAAAATATTAGGCCATTTTGACTAAAATGAGGCAGCATAGTTGCATGGAAACAGAGACGTGAGACCATGAATGGGAAACGAGTACAAAAAGGGACACTGATACACCAATTCCTAGATATGTAGGAGATGAAACGTACATATACATATTGCTATGATTATATCAAGGCAAAATAAATCAGTCTCAGAAATGAAAACTGAATGTGTATTACCCCTCAAAAATATCAAGTTCATCAAATAACTATATTAAGTAGCAAGATAATTGTTAAGGCTTGATTCTAAGAGCCTTATAGCTTCACTTGAGCCTGCATTAGGCCACCATCTAAATTTTTATTTTTAGCCTAATATCACTAGCTGGAAAATAGTTGTTTTTAAGAGATACAAGGCATAGATATTATAATGTATAGGATCTAAATAGATCTTTAGGGACATACGATTTTCAATCAAGAGGTTAGCCCATAGCTCACATCAAGGAAAAATGGAGGCTAAGACCTCATTAAAATGACAAGTTGGGAGAATTAGCAAATACCTAATTCCCCGGCTCTCTCATCTCTCCATTGCCTCTATCTCTCTCTCTACTTTCTAGAACTCATAAACCCTAATTCTAATTCCCTCATATACCTAATTAATTAAAATCAATTAAGCTTATACTCCCTGAAATTCATCTTATTCCGTGTGAATTACTAGTGTGGCTACATCCCAAATTCAGGACCCTAGTAGATTGGTATCAGAGCTGGATGCCACATTAATACAGCTAAGCAGATTAACGTCACATTGTAAGACATGTTAGCATGACTCACATAGGTTATCGAGGAAAACAGTGTTGTGGAAAAAAGAGGAATCAAGAAGCAAAAAGGCTGACATCCACCCAACAGTAGCTGATCAGCAACCACCAAAGGCTTTAGCTAATTTACCGACCCCTGTAGCCCACCCCACCCCAGATGCTTGACAGCCTTCCACAACCACTCTACTCTTTCCAACCACCTCAAATCTCCAAAACCCTTACCCTAAAGCCCCAACTGCCAGCCTTAACACCCCAAAAAAAAATTTCATTGCGTCCTTACCCCTGATATTCAACCAACCATCAACACCCCTCATCACCACTGTTGCACCTCCAACATCACTTGCTCACCCCCCCCCCCCAGATCAACAACACAACCATCACCAGAACCCCTTGTCAGCACTTACAAACTCTAGCACCACCTCAAAATCCTCACCTATTATCATCGGCTGTCACAATCGAGGTCTATACCAGACCCCTATTGCAACTATGTAAGAAAATTACAGTGGCAATATTAGAGTCCTGGATGATAAATAATATGATGCAGTCGTGGCTGCATGAATTTTTATATATATATATTGCAACATATACCCTTATATTTTGGTGAAATTACACCATATACCTTTTTCCCCTTTTTGTTAGGGCACCAAATGCTAACGTTTGTAAATACAAGGCATATGATTGTAACCGGAAAAAAAAAAAAAAAAAAAAAAAAAAAAAAAAAAAAAAACCTAAAAGCAAGGGTAGTAATTTCATCAAAATATGGAGGTGTATGGTAAAATATCCCATTCTTTTTTACACAATATATCTCTAATTCTTATTTATGGATCATTTACTTCAATAAACTATATTCTATAATATTAATTAAAGTTATTGATAATAGATTATAACTATGTTACATTTATACAAATTTAAATTAAATTAAATTAAATTTATCAAAAAACATCGACAGAATATCAGCTCTGCTAAATATCAACCGATACGCAATATCAGGACTTGTATTTCATTGTATGGCTGCAGCCCTGCTCTCCATGGATGTCCTTTACCACTTCCCTGCCTCCCTTGCTTAGGGTAGGTAAGCCTCCCTGGCCAAGTCAATTGTTGCAAGCTCTAAAAGTTTCACAATTAGGAAATTGCCACCCCATGACAAATTTCATCATATTCAACTAAACCTTGAGACCACCTGCCGCAAGCTGCCACTACTCCATCCATCCATCTGGGCAGCACCAATATTGGGTCCAAGAAGGAAGTTTTGGATCCTGTCTAAGGCTAGACCAATGAAGTTGTCAATCTAGGGCATGCAAATAGAAGCCAGCCGAGAAAGACACACACTAGCCCCCCCAAGTAGGCCTCTGACAACCCTACTTATTAGGCTTATGAGAACGAAACCTGTTGAGCATACTTCAAGTATGCTCTTGGATTTCTCATGGTAGACCTATGGGCCAAAACACTCATCTCCACACACTAGTCTACCAACTAGGACTCTGACAACCCTACTTACTAGGCTTCTGAGTGTGAGGTCACAGCTTGACACTTCATGATACCTTGCTTACGTTTCCTATGTTACAACAGCGCCAACGAACATCAGCTTTATATTGGACAATTCCTAAACTCTTAAGGTCGAACCCTTAGACGAAGCCATGCTCAACACAATTAAAGGTATGATAAGGATGCTAGGTCGAGCAAACTAGAGTTACCTTGGCTCAATTGCTCATACAGGGCTTGTATTTGATCATGAGTTTAACAATTTTAGTTGTCCTTTTGGGTCAACTTTTGGCAAAGTTAGTCGCTCATCACTTGAAGTTGTTGGTCAAACAGAACGGATTACCTCCAAATCAAACTACAAGCCTACAACAAAGGCCATTGCGGAATATGGTTGCTCCTTTCTTATTACAAGCTTGATGACAAGCTCATTTTTCAAGAGGAAAGTAATGTTAAGGCTCGAAAATAAAAGCCTTTGGACTCAACTTGAGCTTTCCTTGGGCCACAAGCTAAATGCTTGTTTTTAGCCTAATATACAAGCTGGAAAATATTTAGCATATAATTGTTTTCTTATTTTTAAGAGATATGAGGTATACATATTATTTAGTATAGGATTTGATTAGATCTTTGGGAATGAATGATTTTAATAAAAGGTTAGCCTAAATATTGTATGGCTAAGACCTAATTGATAAGACAAGTTGGGTGAATTAGCAAATAGCTGATTCCCCAGCTCTCTCCCCTCTCAATTGCCCCTCTCTCATAAATGCTAATTCTAACACACTCACATGTCCAATTAATTAAATTCAATTACGCATATACTTCCTGGAATTCATTTAATTTGATGGGAACTACCAGCAGAATAGATCCCAAATTCAAGACCCCAACAGTAATTCATGACTATGCTGGATGCCAGTGAAAGGAAGTCAGGTTATCAAAATTTAGGAATACAACATAGTATTGAGCATATAATAAGAGACCTTAATTAAGATTGGAAAAGATAAAATTAAGAAGGACCATTCCTAATTAGTTATGGACAATAGATGACTGGTTTGAGTTTCTTAGAGTTCGTGAAGGTTTCATCCCTGAAACATTTTCAACACGGGAATATTATGCTGATGAAGTTGCCATCCAACTGAATATAGCAAACAACAATGTACTTCAGTCAAAATGTAATTAATGAACCAACTGCTTCGTATGTACCACAAGCTGGTTGCATCAAAATAAGAGAAGAGCTCAAGATTCTTGTCAAAACACAATTTGTGGGTACATATTGTTCAAATGAGCATACTGTAAGTACTCTAATCTCAAGTTCTTCCAGAACTAGATAGAAGGAGATAATAGCCTGGATCCGTCAACACAAGAATGCCTAAAACAATTCACTCGATAAAAAGGGAACTGCTATGATTGCAATTCCACAAATGGTATCAAGGAGAGATGATCTATAAGCGGCACAAATAAACCATCAAAAATCCATATAGTCGACGAAACCGTAATATCACTTTCATTTTATTAAAACTTGTATACAACGGATCAAAGGCATCATTAAATGTATTATTCTACACGAGTAATTTTAACAGATGCCAAAACTGTTATTTGCTTAACTAGCAAATATTTTTTCAACATACCTTAATGTGGTAGTGGTACATTTTAAGTAATCAAGCTTTGAGGCCATGCTCCACATTACCATTTCCTGTCATCAATCCAAAATCAACCAACTCAATAAACCACGTTTTCCATTGATCAAGGAGCTCTAGGATCGGTTCCATTTGGCCATACATATACGAACTCATCCCAACCAGTACTTGCCAGCAATCCTTCAACAAGCACACTCATATCAATACCAACCGCAAACTCCGTATGATGATCATACCTCCCGATCAATGAATCCTCCAACATAGAATCCCACATACACACAGTCATATCATACGAACAGGACATAATCAAATTCCTTCTATGTGGCGAGCACTTCACTTTCCTCACAGCATATCTATGTCCACTAAGAACAGTCATTGGAACCCTGTAATTTCTAACATCCCAAACCCTAATCGTCTTATCAACACCAGCAGTAACAATAGCACAATCATCATACTTATTCCAATCACAGCTAAGAATTTCACCCTCGTGTGCCGGAATAATCATCGTTGAACCCGGCTCCCTTACGTCCCAAATCCTAGTCGTACAATCACCGGAAGCAGATGCAAAAACATCAGCATGTCGAGGGTTCCACGCGACGGAGTAAACGCAATAAGCATGTTCCTTAAAAGTACGAACTGAGGCGGGTCGATCTGTGGTCCAGAGCTTAACAGTGTCATCCCAAGAAGCGGAGAGGAAAGAATCACGGCGAGTGGGGTTCCAATCAGTGGAATGAGCCTCGCGAGTGTGTTCTTGGAGGGAACGAATGGGGTTTGCTTGAGGTGGGAGTGAAAGATCGTATAGTTTGAGGGATCCGTCAGCGACGGCGGCAACAAGGAGGCTGTCGTGAGATTCAGACCAGGAAAGGTCGTAGACGCCGTCGGCGGTGTCGAAGAAGGATAATTCGGTAATTGGCGATGGGGATGGAGTTGGGGAGAGGTCAAGAATGTGAAGGCGGCCGTTGCCAAGGATGCCAAAGTTCTGAGCAGTGGCAACCGCGATGCGGTGTTCGTAGAACGGACTGAATTTGACGGAGTAGCCGTTGAATGGAGTCTTGTAGACTGGCATCGTCGGAGTTGGTAGAAGGGAAGGCCGAAAGAACCACCTTGGTAGAACTGATGACTGAGTATTTCGGCGGAGTAGAGAGAACAGCCGTCCGATTGATTGATTTTATTTTATTTTCTGATAAAAACTGATATTATATCCACATTCGATCAATTTTAGTGGCCGCCGCAAAAACAAGGGACGATTTCAACAACGAAATAGGCGATTTTCGTTTATCCTCACTTCCGCTCTTTCCTCTTCCTGCTGTAACTTTTCCTATCACGCGACAATAATCTTCTTACATAACACTCTTTTTGGACCAAGATTAAATGTGGTTAATAGAGATAAAATTTTAAATTAATTTTATTAGATAACTTTTATGAAGAGGTAATTTAAATTAAAAATTAATATTTATTTACCTTAAAAATATTAACATCTGAATCGATAGTTAAACAAATTTAATGTTATTTTGTTAATAAAACTTGATTATTTATAAGGCATTACTAAAAAGATTTAGTCTCAAAAAAGAGCCTGCTACATGCATGCCTTAATTGTCGATCTTGGCACACAACAGTGTGACGATTATGGCAAAAAAAAAGGGTCATCGATTAGTAGCCTCTAAACCCACCACTAGAAAGCACTCATCAACTCTAGTGTATTCTCTTCAACAAGGTGATAAATCGATGATCGAAACTTATGTTCCAGTGCAACACCGAGCTTGATATTGAAGTAGAGCTTGAGATTGAAGTAGAAATTGAGCAGGATGTTGAGCAAGCAAATGGCAAAGTACACTCTCTTGTAGAATTTGGAGATCAATGGACAATGTGTGTGATACCAAAAGAGGAATGTAAGGCTTTAACTAAGATTAAACCAGGTTGGCGAGATCTACTAACTAACAATCGTCAAGCATAACATGGGTGAGTCTTACCTAAGTTTCTCCTATCATTGATAATGATTCATCTAAAGCTTTGGCTCAATAAGCAAAAATCCAACAAGAAGCAAAATGATATAAGTGTTCGCTCGTAGTGTAACACTCTAAAATTTTGTAACATTTATTTTCGTATATTTAGCCTTTTATTCAAAATATAACCTTAAAACTTTGGCTTATTTATTTTTACTAACCCTTGATCTACAATCCAAACAAATTCTTTAAACAATTATCATAATTTTTTCTACCATTTTTCTTCTTTTTAACCCTCACCCCTAACCAGTTAATTTTTCTAATTTACTTTTTCAACTAGGTTCCCTAACCTAACCAACCTAAACATAAAACAAAATAATCCTAGTCTAGCCTACCTCCTTCCATCACTCTAACTCACACTAAACCCCCATGTAGCCCCTTTTTTCCTTGTGCACAACCCTCCCCGTGTCTCCCTCACCTTTCACACAACAACCACTCATCTATGTTCGAACCATTACCCCACCAGCTACATATTACCCAGCCTTTTCTCTAATTTTTGTTTGACCCAACTCATTCCTTTCTCCTTCTTCTTCCTTTCATCAACCCTTACTGTTGGAGTTTTAGTTCAAACCATCACCACCATTGAATCCCCCATTCTAACTATTATCATTTTCATCTAGCCCAAGTACCCTTTGTTTTTGGTTTCATTAACTCACAACCCTTCACTCAAAACATCACCACCCTCCCAGCCATGCCACTCTCATGCAACCTCCACCAAGTCATCGTCATTTCTCTAGCGACCGAACTCTCAGCACCAACCCCCTTCACACCAACAACCCAACATCCTCACACTAATCGACTCCCTTAGAGTGGGCTCCCCATGTAGCTCCTAACCCTCCAGTGTTGAAGCCCTTACCCATGCTACGTCGAGCTTCCACATAGCTCCATCTCTACCACTCCAGCCCCTACCTTATCGTTTGACCTTCACTCATAGCCATACACGCCTTCTTCCTTAGTTTCCTACCTTCGCATTGCCACTCTTCCCAGACAACACCACCCAACCCTCCATTTTTCATTGTTCGACATAGCTTTTACCACCTTTGCCCTTGCATGTGTTGTGTCACCCCCTACACTACTCATGCCCAACTACATGGCCAACTCATGTATCCTAGCCTTTGTTGTGTGAGTGGCTCATGTTAGCACCCCTCATGCTGAGTTTGCCTATGTTTGGTTCTAGCCAAACTTTGGGGTAGTAGTGCACTTCTCTTTTTATTTATTTTGATATTATTTTGTTATTTTATGAATTATTTTATAATATATAAATTTTTCATTTTAAAGGTAAAGAGGAGAATTGGTGGAGCCTAATAATTAATATTGGTTTGCTATTATTTTTCCATTTTTTTGGAAATAGGTAACCCATATGCCTTACCAAAATGTTAAATATCACATGATAGTATATTGGGGTTCCAATGTGTGGATTGTATTAAGCATGTTATATTTATTTTCCTAATAATGTTAGCATAAAATTGTATATAACAAAGCATGTTATGTAAAATACTATATGTATGAAAGTATGCTAGAATAGGTTTAAGGACACAGATATATTATGTATAATGTATGCATATAATATGATATGTTGAGCATATTTAGGTGTATTTTTAGCATTATTATTATCATTGTATGCCCTAGAGATAATTTGGTATTTTAAGGCATAACATGTTATTTCTTTCAATATGTATTCCTAATGTGTATTATATAATGTTAAATATTGAAGTATGTGATTTAATGATTTAAAAATGCATGTTAGAGTTGTATATGTCAAATCATGTGTGAGGGCATAATGGTATTTTGTCATGTCTAGTAATTCACTTGCATGCTAATTTGTAGTAATTGTAGTATTTTAGCATTTTCATGAAAAATTATTAAATACAATAAAATTAGTATTCAAAATGGATAATAATGTGGTGATTATGGTATCAAGGGTATTTTGGTCATTTTCAATCTAATGTGCCTAAATATGATAAATTCAAAGTATGATGGACTTAGTACATTATTAGCCTAACCTTAGTGTAGACTTTGATTTATGGTTGTTTTGAATAATTGAAAACATGTAAAAATGGTTAAGTAAGGAAATTGAAATTATTTATGTATTATGTGATCTTATGGTTGCCTTAATAAAATACTAATATTTAAAGTGAAATACATCAAGATTGGAAATGGAGGCTCTTTAGGAATAGCTACCCTAAAGACATGGTTTAACCCACAATTTATTTTGGATTTTTTTTTTGTGCCTTAGTGCTCCAATCAAGCTCTATATATTACTCTGTTTAGCTATGCAAACTTCTTAGAAGGTATGCATACTTATGGATTAGGTGTTCTTATTGGTAGGGTAATGTATTTCCTTATATTCCAATGTGATTAAGGTATTTTAGTATCATTGAGTTGATACCCAATACGATACTAGGTTATCTTTATATGTTGGTATGACCGGAGTACCTTAGTATCTCCTAGTTGATATAATCTCCCCTTGATTAATTAAAAATGAAAATAAATATTATTGGGTTGGAATAATTTTGGATTGGAGAGGCAATAGTTGCCTCTGTGAACTACCCTTGATTTTATTTGATATGGATTTTGCTAATATAATGTTTACTAAAACATTAATATTTAAAGCGAAAACCCACATGAGTTAGGATCGATATGTAAAATCCATTCCATCAGTTTAATAATTGTGGACAAGCGTATTTTTCCCTAGAAGGTATTTTAGATCGTTTTACCAATTTAATAATAGTGGTCAGGAGCGTATTGCATAGGAAGGTGTAAAGTTTATTCCATCAACTTAATAATAGTGGGATAAGTGTATTTTTCCCTGAGATATGTTTCAGTCTGTTCCACTAGATTAAGAATAGTGGGGTATTTAAACTCAATATGACTAATTAATTGGAATGATCATAATCACTTATTCAATTTATTTTTAATTAAGAATAATGGTATGATGAAAATTTAGACTTAGGGATGGTTATGTTATGGTAGGTATTATCATTCTCGATCATATGTGTTAATGGTGTCTGATAGGAAAATCTACAAGCACACAGATTTAGTGTAGCTACTAAGGTCAAACCCATAAGGATTAGGGATTAATTACCAAAATTTATATTTTTGACTAATTAAACCAATGAGTGAGTAAAAGGTAATAAAATTGCAAGATTAAATAATAAAAATAAAATAAATAGCTAATCGGGTGGAATTTAACATAATGAAAGGCCAGAATTAGATTTTCACCACAACTTCGATACTCAATGATAAATTATTTTAGCTATTGGTGTTAGTTTAAACTAAAAAGGGTGGATTAACCTAAATTAATCTAAAGACTCTTTTGAGGTCTAAATATCATGCCTAATTAAGCTTAGTTATCTACTTTCGTAGAATTAAGATTAAATTAAACCCAATAAGCTTTTTGCTAGTCCAATATAACCCCTAAAGAATCTAGCTTACTTTTGTGGTTTGAATTCCCTACTTAATTTCCATAGGTCCATTATTAATGTTCACCTTTTGGTCCTTCAATTAATTACCTATGATTGCTAATTTGGTAATCAAGCAAGTCAAAAAAGTTCAATCACAAGAAATTAAGTTTAAAGATTTAAACTTTCACCAAGGACATATACTAATTTATCATCAATTACCAAAATTTTGGGTTCTTTTCTAATCCCAGACAAAGAATCTACTCACACATGATTGAGAATAAAAAAAATACATCAAATAATTATGCAATTCAATCATATGAAGAAATTAATTATATAAAAGAAATAAAGAACCAATATTTTGATTAAAATCTTCAAGGTAGAGAGTTGTAATCCAATATTGCATAAGAAATCCTTCGTTTTCCTTCAATACTTGAGTTATAGATCGAAATACTAATTTGCGGCTAAGAGAAAGCTCCAATCAATCTCTCCCAAAACCTAAGATAGCATACATGCATACATACATACATACAAATATTGGTCTTAAAATATAGAATGAAATAAAGAAGTTTCGTAAATGTCATAACCGAACCACATGTGTGTCACATGTTGTCTTACTTAATTTGTGTTCCTTTGAAAATTCTTTGGTATTCCAGTTGTAACTTTTTTTGTCCGATCCCATATTGATGTGATTCAAGTTGAATTATAAAAATATTGAAGAGAACAACAAATATGGTCTTCTGAGTTTGTTCAAATTCACATTTTATCATGGTTGAAATATTAGTTCTTTATGCATATGCATCCATTTTCTTCTCTAACCATGCATTCTAAATCCTGTTGTTGCTCCAAAATCTTGTTTAACTTCCAAATATCATCAACTCTTTGAATCTTGAGACAATACCTACACATAAGAACATAAACCAAAGTAGTATCCTTGACCTAAACACGAAATATGTATCAAACATCTATAAATTATGCTTGAAACACACTAAAATAATGTATATTTTACATGTTTATCAACTCCACCAAGCTTGTACCTTTTTTTTCTCCTCAAGCAAATAATCAATAAAAACCATAGTAGGAGGTAAATCTAGTGGAGTAGAGATCACCCCCTTATTAATCCTATAACCAATATCAAACATGTCACAAGATAAACATGTTTCATCAGGATTTAACAAAGTAATTTTCACGGCTTTCATTAAAATCATATTTAAAAATTTATTTGCGATCACAAGTATCACAAGTTAGAGATAAAATTTCCTTCCGGTCCTCAAGCCAAAGTAAGACAAAGCAATCTATGTAGCTAGCTTCAATTCGAAAGTAGTCAAATTGAGGCAATTAGGAAGTTAAATTGGTAGACCTCGCTTTAGGGCATGTGGAATCTCAATCTCTCATGTGTTTAAGGGTAGAATTATGTTGCTAGAAATTCTTCTGAATGGATGTATTCAATCCATAGGCTTTCATCTCATCTCAATTCTCCAACACTTTGAAAACTAATGCATGCAAAAAATTGTAAGGTCTTTTATTTGGTTGTAATGGGCCTAAGGTCAAAAGGGTAGGATAGATATTTGGGAATATAGATAAAAGCATATAACTAGTGGAGTGATAAATGCAAAACACAATATATCAAAGTAAGATCATTAATATCTACATAAGATCCATCTTCTATTAAAGAACATCTTCCAACTACTCCCTCTGATACGTCATAATAAATTATTTTGATTACCCACAATTACAAGCACCATAAAGATAATACTTGATTTGTAATATTTCATCTTATTCTCTCTATTTCTTCTCCCTTTTTTATTTTTATTTTTTAAAATTATAGAGTAGAAAGAATGAATGAGGAAACCAAACATCACCTCTTACACCCCAAGCTTACACCTCATTACTAGTTTAGGTATGGGTAATGATTACATTCTGAATTAGAGGTTACATATGTGGGGCGAATTAACAAGAATTGAGCTCATAAGCTTAAAAAGGCTAACTAAAAGGAAAAATAGCATATGGTATGTTATTTGGCTAATGTGGACTACGAGAAAAAATACGTGTGCCTCAATTACTTTTTATGCATGCAAAAGTTATATGTGGCCTCAAAGAGATTTAGTGCAAGTTCTAGTCTCCTACACCATTGGAGAATATCACACAAGGAAAGAAAAATCATGATTGGATATGTAATGCATCCAATTTTAGGCTCAAGCTCTCACCAGTTTTAAACGTCTTCCAAATTTAATTCCTTTTTTTTCTCAATATGATAAAGGTTATGATGTTAGCCACATAAATGTTCACTCCTATAAGACAAAAAAAACATTCAAGTCAAGTTCTTCCCTATTGTTAACTTACAATCAAAAGCCTTTTATAATTAGTTGAAACGTGGGTTAAAAAGTTTTTGTAGTCCCAATTAAATAGTATTCATATAGTTCAATGATCGATAAATGCTAAGGATTTATATCATCATCAGGAAATCATTTCCCTATATTTGTTTTTCATTTTTTTTAAAGATAAGAAGCAAAAACAAAAACAATACAAGTAATCATAGACAATCATCAATGCATAATGAACCCACACCCCAGAACTTAAGATCTACATTGTCCCCAATGTGGTATGATATAAACAAGTGCATGGAACATAGTGACTCACTAATTAGAAGGAGGTGGAGCGGGGGCATCCTAGCAGAGCTATCACTCATGAAAAGACTGCATAAATGAAGGTATTATAACTTGAATTCATACCAATATGATTGCCTATAAAAATAATAAATGAAATCAAAATAAAATAAAATAAGGAAGAAGAAAAGAAAAAAAGGAAGAAAACTTGGTTTACCTCCCAAGAAGCGCTCATTTATGGTCATGAGCTCAAACCCTATTATGCTTAATTCTCTAAAAAAGGGGAATCAGAAGGGTATATATAACCCTTTTCTCTCTTTGGTCCCCTACAATATATAGCTTTAATCGTTGCCCATTCACCTTGAAAGATCTCGTTGTTTCATTCTACACTTTAGCAACTCCACTAGGAAAGACCTCAAGAGCTTTAAAAGGTCCAGACCATCTAGACTTGAGCTTTCCCAAAAAAAAAGCACTTCAAACGAGACTTGAAAACCACACCATATGTAATATCCCAAAACTTTATTTTATGATTTAAAAATAAAATAAGAAATTATTGGATAAGGTTTAATTATATATGTCATTTCTAATAATAATAATAATAATATAATAATAATAATTATAGCCATAAAAGAAGAAAAATGAATTAGGGACCTAATTAGTTGAGGTTAAATTTATTTGCTAACCTAAAATAAATTATAAGTAAATAATAATAATAATTTCTAAATTAATAAAAATTATTTTATTATTATTACTAATTTTTACTATTCCTAAAGCTATAAAAATCCCAAACCACCCTACCACCACACTTTTTTTCTCATTTCCCTTTTTCCTTCTTTTCTTTCCACTATTTTTTTGTTTCATCTTTTCTCGTACCTTTGCCCGACTAGGATACGCCTAGCGACAACCCACTTTTTCCCCTTCCCCTCATTTCTTTCTTTCCCCCCTAGCCCATTTTTTCTTTTTTTCCTTTCTTCCCCCGCGCAACCTAGCACAGGGGCACCCCTACCCCCCCTCTTTTCCCTTTTTCTCTCCTTTTCTCCTATTTTCCCCTTCTACCCCTATCTCCTTTCTTCTTCCCCCCGATTAAAGCTGCTATGCATGGTTGCTTCGCAGCTCCGCATCTCTCTCTCCCCTCCTCTTTTCCTCATTTGGACCTTCAGAGCATGCAGTAGGCTCTACCTTACATGGTCCCCCTCCTTCCTGCAACCCCTACAACCCCCACCTACTCCCCTACACCCCTATAAAACCCTGCCCCTATCTCCCCTATTGCACAGCTATGCCGGCCAACACGCCGACCAGCAGCTAACCACCCCTCCCCTTATCTTCTTCCCCCTCTTTTCCACCTTCCTCAGCCATTTTACCTATAAATACTCATCCCCAATCCCTCATTTGCTCTCTTTTCTCTACCATTCACCCTCCCCTAGCCTTACTCGCACAACCTAATCAGTCACCGCTACCGCTTCTGCCGCACCTCGTCGTCATCGCCACACCTTTCCTTTCTCTTCCCTGCATCACCCTCCACCCAACGAACCACTCCCCTGCCCCTAACTACTCTTCCTCTTCTCTCCCCACATATGCAAAGTGGCCAGCTCAAGCTGCCCTTTTACACCTCCCACCGCCACCTGCGCTGCCACCACCCTCCCTACCTCCCTTCCTACCCAGAAAACCTTCCCCTACTTTACCACACCACCGCTTCCCTTTTCTTCCCCCTTCTCCCTCCTTTTTTCTCTTCTTTCCCTCTCAGCCACTGCCATTGCCACTACCATGCACCGCCGCCGTGAGGCCACCACCACCACCACAACCCACTCTAACTCAGGAAACCCTAAATCCCTTCCTCTTTTCCAACCCCCAAACCCTCCTTTTACATCACCCCCACCACCATTGTGCGCAGCTGCTGCCGCCCTATTGCCGGTTGTCCCTTCTAGTTGTACCCTTGTCCATCCTACCTACTTAGTATATTTTATTTTAATATTTTTATTATTAACATTATTAGTATTATTACAATTATTATTATTATCATTATTATTATTGCCACTAATATTTTATTAAGGAAATAAAGAAAAAGTAAAAAGGAGTAGGAAGAAGGTGAAATGACTAGTTATACTATTTTCATAGGTTGTGAGCAAATCCTTTTCTATGAGGACACGTAGGAGTGTGCTTGAAGCCCGGAGTCCCATTAGGTAAGGATATAGTTAAGGCTTTGGGTTATGTTATGGATTATGTATTTATGGGTGTTACGGTATGTGATGTGTACACATATATCAATGTGAACTAAGTATTTGCATGGTGCAGCTTGGCTTACAAGAAGCTAAGGTATGTTGAGTATGATTTATATTATGTGTAAAATGTGTGATATGACTTGTTATGGATGACATGCTCTTATATATGGTTGAGATGGTGTGACATGCATGCTTAGAGGCCTTAGGTAGGTTTGAGTGGTTGTGAGGAACTAAAGGAAATAAAGAGGTGGAGTGAGTAAGGAGAAGTGGGAAAAAAATCGCTAAGTATATTGTGAAATATGGATGAGAAAATAAAGGAAGAAAATAATAAAATGAAGGGTTAAAGAAAAATCTTGCATGGGGAGTGTGAGTCTTATATGGGGTGTATGGCCTTTGCATAAGGGAAAAGCTTATATGGGGAAAGTTAGTTTGAGGATTAACCATAGGGAGGAACATGTATTTTGGGTGATTGGTGTACCTGGGGAAGAGTTAGTACATGGGTTGATGGAAGTATGCATGGAAGTATAACAAAGGTTTTTGGGGGAAAACCCTAAGTGTAAGGATATTGTGGGAGAGGTTAAGGAGATTTGTTGGACTTTGGGTTGTTATTAGGAGTATGTCACATAAAGGGTATAAGTCAAGTTAAATGGAGGGTAGAGTTGTGTAGGAGAATAGAGTGTGGAAGAAAAGGGGTGCATTAAGGTTTTTGGGGGTGACTAACTAGGGTTCATTATCACATGTGGAAGTTGGAGAAACAGGTTGTGATGTTTGGAGTGGGTTGAGTAGAGTAATGGTGTTGGAATCAAGGAGGGTGTGGGTTATGAAAGATAAGGAGATGCTAGGGCCACATAGGCTAGATTACAGTTTCAAAGGGAAACCCTAGTGGGTGATGGTGAGCCTAGGTGGAGAAATGGAAAAGTGGGTCTTGACCCACATGTGTAGGGGTTTTTGAATTCATGGTGAGTATGGTGGAAGGTGAAAAGGGGTCCGGAAGTCTTAGGGAGTGTAGAGGCCCTAGGTTATGGGATAGGGTTATTCAGAAAGTCTGGGGTGGAAGAGTGATAATGAGACGGGGAAGTCCATTGGGCGTGCATATCTAGTTAGGGGGTTACTTGTTAAATAAGACACGAATAAAATACTAATCATTTAAAGGGAAATATTATTGAGTCGGGCCTAGACTTAGGATGATTTTCGTTCCACCGACAATAATAGTGGCTAGGAGCATTTTTTTCCTTGAAAACCGTTCCACCAGTAAATAATAGCGATTAGGTGCGTTCTATCCTAAAGTAGTATTTCATTCCACTGGATATAATATTGGAGACTTCAAGCTCAATAAGCAAAACCTTGAATAAGAATAAATCATAGAAAAGACACTAATCACTTATAGTGGAACACCACGTGGGTCAAGGCCAAACTTAGGATGATTTTCGTTCTGTTGGCTATAATAGTGGTTAGGTTCATTCTACCTTGGATATCGTTACACCAACTATAATAGTGGCCAAGTGTGTTATGCCCTAGAGTATTTATTTCCATTTCACTAGCCATAATAGTGGGATTCGTTTACTGACATAGATATAATTTAAGAGATGTATAAAGATGGAACTAATGGTTTAAATTCTGATAGTGGTGATTAATCTGCTTAACTTACTGCCTATATAATCTGTATTTTATGTAATATGCCCTGTCTTAGCTATATGGTTACCTTACTCAGTATGTAGCATATTGATCACTCCTATCATAGGTGCTATTCATTCCCACAAGTAGTGGCCCCTTCTGAGTCTATATAGGTAGGAGATGATGCACTTGCTAACTTTGATGCTTATGATGAATTGGTTGGGATAAAATGATGATCCAATGTCCTAGGGACGAGGCCAGAGAGGGTATTCTCCAGAATTGTTATCTCCTTATGCTTCCACTACTTTTATTCCCCTATAGCAGGGCGTTGCTTTGTATTTTATTTCAATTATATATTAACCTTAACATTTGTGTACTCTGGTTTCATTAATTAACGTTGAACCATTATGGTTTTTAATCATCCTTGTTAATGATATTTATACCTTTAGCCTAGTGGTTATTATAAGACTGGCAAGGCGTTAATCTTGTACTAATCATGGCAGTAGCACCCCCCATTTTAGTGCATTATTTTCTTTAAACAAACAAAAATTTTCAACTATAAATTTTGGGGATCTTACACCATTTCCCCTTAATTAAACTCTCTTCAAAGGATATTCTTATCATGCCATCGTTTGGTCCTTTCTTTCTAAATCTAAGCATTCTCATAGGAGTCTAATTGAGTTCATCTAACTTATGAAGTTGAAGCTTTCTTATCTCATCCACAGTCTTCATATCAAAGTTGAGTAGCTCAATTGTCCAATACACCTTGTGCCTTAGCTCGATAGGGAGATGGCACGATTTTCCATATACCAACTTGAATGGTGCCATATCAATTGGTGTCTTATTGGCAATTCGATATGCCTATAAGGTATTTGGGAGTTTTATAGACCGGTGCTTTCTTAAATGATAAATTTTCTCCCCAAGATACTTTTAATTTCATAATTTGAAACCTCCACTTGGCCACTAATGTGAGGATGATATGGTGTGGCAAACTTATGAGTTACCCCATACTTTTTCAAGAGAAATTCAAATTTTCTTTCTATGAAGTGTGAACCAATATCATTGATTACCAACCTTTCCACCTCAAACCTTGGAAAGATGATGGTTTTGAATTGTTTCACAACCATGTTAGAATCATTGGTGGGGGATGCTATTGCTTTTACCCACATGGAGACGTAATCCACCACCACTTAGATGAACTTGTTGTTACATGATGGTGGAAATAGTCCATGAAATATATTCCCCACACATCAAAACTTCAATTTCCAATAGGGATTGTAAAGGCATCTCATGTTGTTTTGAAATGTTCTCGGTCCTCTAACAACTATCACAAGATATCACAAACTATATTGCATCTTAGAAAAGGCTCGCCCAATAGAAACTTAATTATAGAACTTTTGCAGCCACCTTTGAAGTGCTTGCATTTCCCCCATTAGAAGATGAATGACAATGATGGAGAATACTTATAGCCTCATCTTTGGAAACACACCTTCTAAACATCCCATCAACACAGCATTTGTATATAAATGGTTCATCCCAAAACAATACCTTAAGTCCGCAAAGAATTTCTTCTTCTTTTGATAGCTCAATTATGGGGTCAAGACTCTACACACTTTGTAATTGACAAAGTCTGCATACTATGGTGCACCCAATCTTTTTATGGCTAACAAATGGTCATATAGGATGGATTCATCTATTGGTAGTTCATCCTACTCCCCATCATATGAGTCTTATTTCATCCTTAAAAAATGATCTACTACTAGATTTTCGATCCCATTCTTATCCTTTGTCTCTAGGTCAAACTCTTTTAGTAGTAGTATCCATTAAATCAACCTAGGATTGGCATTGTGATTTCTCAAAAGATATTAGATGGTGGAGTGGTTTATATAAACGATGACTTTAGACCCCACTAAGTAGGACCAAAACTTATAAAAAGGCAAAAACAACTGCTAATAGCTCCTTTTCTATGGTAGAATAGTCAACCAGGCCTCATCAAGAGTATGACTAGAATAATAAATTGCATGAACTATCTTGTTTTTCCTTTATCCCAACACAACACCAACTACATAATCACTTGCATCAATCATAACTTCAAATGGAAGATTTAGGTCTAGCGGTTGCATAATAGGAGTTGTTATCATTGCTTCCTTCAAACTAAGAAAATCATTGAGGCATTCATCAATGAAATCAAAGGTAATATATTAAGAAGGAGGTTAGTTAAGGGTTTTACAATTTTTGAAAAGTCTTTAATGAAATACTGATAGAAACCAACATGTCACAAGAAACTTCTTACTCCCCTATTTAACAATGGTGGAGGCAATTTTTCAATGAATTCCACTTTTTCGCAATCAACCTCAATGCCATGGTCAGACACCTTGTGTCTTAAAACTATTCCATCGCTTACCATAATGTGGCATTTCTTCCAATTTAGGACTAAATTAACCTGTTCACAATGATGCAAAACTTGAGACAAGCTATCTAAACAACCATCAAAAGTAGTGCCATAGAGAGAGAAGTCATCCATAATGTCCTCTATAAAATTATAAAAGATAGCCATCATACATTATTGAAAAGTGGTAGGGGCATTACAAAGACCAAAAGGCATGCGCCTATAAACAAAGGTCCCATAGGGACATGTAAAAATGGTATTTTCCTGGTCACTAGGATGAACAGGGATTTGGAAAAATCCTGAATAACCATCCAAATAACAAATATAAGAGTACCTAGCCAACCTTTCCAACATTTGGTCTATAAAAGGAAGGGAAAAATGATATTTTTGGGTTACCTTATTCAACTTTCTATAGTTAATGCATATCTTCCAACCCGTAACTGTCTTAGTAGGAATAAGTTCATTATTCTCATTCTTAACTATGGTTACATCCCCTTTTTTGGGAACTACGTGCACCAGGCTAATTCATTCACTATCTAAAATAGGATAAATTACCCCAACATCTAGTAGCTTAAGCACCTCTTTTTTAACCACTTCCTTAATCTTAGGATTTAATCTACTTTGGTGCTCTATAGAGGGTTTATGATTATCTTCCATGAGAATTATGTGCATATAAATGGATGGGTTGATTCCTTTAATGGAATCCATGGTGTATCCTATGACCTTGTGATGCTTCCTAATTGTTCTAAGAAACTTATCAGTTTCATTTTCATTCATACATGCATTCACAATCATAGGATAATTAGAGTTAGGGCCAAGAAACTCATACCTTAAAGAGGATGGGAGGGATTTTAGTTCTACCTTTGGTACTTTATCCGCTTATAACTTTTTGGCTCTAACTTTAGACTTTCAATCTTTGCATTTCGAAGTGGAGTAGTTGAGGTTGATTCCAAGGACTGAGCACATGCAACTACCTTAAGGTTTCATCATTTATTGAGTGTTAACTTACCAAATACTTCTCAAGTGGATCAACTTAGTAATGGTTTGTAAGTTGCATGAGTGTACACTTTTCAATCACATCAACCTTGTAACAAACTTTATCAGCTAGAGGGAGTTTTATAACTAAGCTTAAGTCAAATTCTACCTTTTTCCCTTCAATATTTAAAGAGACCCTTCCATTTTTAACATCAATTATAGCACCTATAGTAGTAAGGAAAGGTCATCCTTATATAATTGGAATGTTAAAGTCCCCCTCTATTTATAAAATAATAAAATCAACTAGGATAAAAAACTTACCATCTTGGATAAGTACATCTTCAAGTATATATACTGGATATTTTACCGATCAATCTACCAATTAGAGTGATATCATGGTGGCTTCGAATCACCTATACCACACTTCTTGAACATAGAAATTGGCGTCATGCTTACACTTTCACCCAAATAACACAAAGCACAGTTAATAGAAACATTACCAATAATACAAGGAATAGAAAATGAACCAGAATCCTTAAGTTTAGGAGGTAACATATTTTGAATTATAGCACTACACTCCTCATTCATTAAGGCCCATAGTCTCATATCCTTCCAAGTTCCTTTCATTAGAGGTGATCTCTTTCAATAACTTGGAATAAGAAGGCATTTGAGAAATAGCCCCAGTGAATGGGATATTAATGTGTAATTTTTAAAAAATCTCTAAAAATTTCCCAGATTTCTTTTATAACTTAGCCTTGGCTAGCCTTTGGGGAAAGGGTACAAAAGGCTTGTAAAGAGTGGGAGGGACATATTTCTCAACTTTTTCTTCTTCCTGAATTTGGGTCTCATTATCCTCATCTACCATTTTTCACTTTTTCCTTCATGACGACTATATACCCCACCATTTTTCTTCATCTTAGGTCCTTCGTATTGCTTTCCGCTCCTAAGGGATATAGTATAGACATGAACTTTGGGATTTGTCTCAGGTTTTCCAAGTATGATACCCGAAGGCCTAAAGAAAGATCTAGCATTTGGGGCCAATTGAGTGATTTATTTCTCTAACATCTTGTTATGCGTGAATAGGGAATCCATCATAGATGCACTTTTTATACTACCTCATTCATAGTTTGTTTTTATTACTTAAACTCTTCATTCAATTTTAATTGAGTCATCACAAATGTTTCCATTATATTTTTCAAATTAGACCTTTGAGGAGGGGGATTTGATTAAGGGGCCCGAAAAATAAGATGGGAAAAATTAGATGCGAGAATGGGATTCAGAGGTGGGTTTCTATAAGGCAAATTTTGATGATTCCTCCACCCCAGATTATAGGTGCTGGAGAATGGATCTCCCTTCTAATTAAAATTATTAACATAGTTGACATGTTTATTACTAGAAGTATTATGGGATGAGGGGTTTCCTAATTGATATTCTAGTGTAGAGTGACCCATATAACTACTAATTTCACATGCAATTGTTGAATTAGAGACATGGAATTAATACTTAAGCTTTCAACTTTTTTAAACAAAGCTTAAAATTTAGAGGATATATGATATAAGGCATAAATGTCATACCTTCCACATTTTGATGCCTGAACATTCTCACTTTCCCATTGATAGTGATTCTGATCCATGTCTTCAATGAGAATGTACGCTTCATTTACTATTTTTTTAATCAAATCTCTTGTAGTAGCATCAACATTCATTCGAGTGTTGTAAGTAAGCTCGTTGTAGAAGGTATGAATAATAAGTCACTTCTCTAATCCATGGTGAGGGAATATCCTTAATAATTCTTTGTATCAATCCCAAGCTTCATAGAGTGATTATCCTTCCTTTTGTGCAAAGATTGTGATTTGGTTCCTCATTTGTGTTGTTTTACTTAGGGGAAAGTACTTTGCTAGGAACGCCCTAGACAACTGATCCCAAGCAAGGCTAGACCTAGATGCCAATGAATACAACCAAGCCCTAGCCTTGTCTTTTAAATAGAAGGGAAATATTCTATGTTGAATAGCGTCATTTTTCACTCCATTAAGTTTCAAGGTGCCACAATACTCCAAGAAAATAGACAAGGGAAGGTTCGAGTCTTTAGTAAGACCTCCTCTAAATTGATTCTACCAAACCATCAAGAGTAGTGATGTAATATCTCATTTTCAAAAGCTCTAATTATTTTGGAGATATTTAGTAGTATATTCTTAAAATGTGTATTATTATTATGAAATATTAGATATAAATTTTAACTAGGTTGAAATTCATTAGAGGGTGCATTATTAAATTTAAGCTCTTAATTTAGACCTTAATCGATATCTAACTCATCGAGTAACCCTTCTCCCGGTAAGGCGGTAACTGAATGTTTTTACCCCTTTTAATCTCTACATAGTATTACCCAACCCTATCCTATATTTTTTTCCATACCCTACTACCTCTCCTCCATATTTCCTTTCCCTTGTTTTGCTCGATGAGACCCTTCACACCATACCTCCTACCCCGTACTTCTCACTCCTCCATGTTTCTGTCCCTTTGTTTTGCTCCCCCTTCTCCCTCACACCAACTTCTATTTAAACCCCTCCTCCTCTCATTTTCATGTCACATACTAACCCCCAAGCATGCTTACATTTTCCTACTCCTTCACCCAAGATCCCTCTTGCACACTAAACTCCCCCTCCATTCTTCCCATCATTTTTCCTTCCACCACCATTTTTATTTGCTACAACACTAACCCCTGCTAGCCTTCTTAACAAGCCACAGACCACCACCACCATAGCTCCATACCATGTACTGGCCACCATCATCGTAGTCTCCCCAACACTCATGCACACAACCCTTGAACCATCCTCTCCCTCGTGCACTTTCCCCTTCTTCCTTACCTTCGACATCCCCTACTGATATAACCACACCACCACCGGCCACTTCTACCATTCTCCACCTTTGTCATTTCCTACCATTCCTAGCCTATCACTATCGGCCATTTTTGTCAGAGCCACCCTCCATCCTACAAAATTATCCCTCAAAGCTAATATCCCACCTCTGACCATTTTGGTCGAAGCTCCGCCAAACCCTTGAACCCATTATCACCGTAACCCTCCTCCTCTTCTTTGACCTTGTGTTACACCTTTCCTTCTCCTTCCTCCTGCACTTTTTATGTCATTCCCTTCCCCTTCCATCCATCCATAACCACCAAATCCTAGTGCCTCCACCTTCAGCCAAGTTCACCGAAGCCTTCCTCCTTACTGCACCATTATTCCCCGAGTTTCCCTCTCTTGTTTGCTCCATTTTCGTTAGCTTTCCTCTGGCTTGATCCACTAATTAGTAGCCTTAATTATTTTAGTAAATTGGGATTATTTTTTTGTAGTATTATATTCTAATATATGTATGTGTTTAAACGTTAAATTCCTAGGTAATCCTTGACAGCTTTGGAGACGACCTATTTTGTATAAGCTTGGATTTAGGTAAATCCAATCATTCATAAAATGACAAAAATTATGTGTGAACATGCTAGGAACTTTTAGACCTAGAATCATGCTAGGGTTTACACATTTTGAGTATTTTATCATGTATGATGTAATGATAATATATTAAAGGGATGATGTGCATGATTATTGATGATTAAGTTGTGTGCATGAAATATATCAAATGTTTTACGTCCGCATGTCTCAAATTTTGTTACAATCTCCATTATTATCATGTTATGATTCAAATCCAATGGTTTATGTGTAATACACGATTTTCTAAAATCCTAATTACTATATATTATTGGTCTAGTGACATGTCTAAAAGACATATATATTCTGTTATCAAGTCTCATTCCATTCGTGTTAATTTTTAAATATTGCGTCGATCATTTCTCATGTTTGCAGAAAACACATTTATTATAATTTTCTGATTCCTATATTTTCACTCTATTTAACCCATTCAAATTTTATGAAAAAATACAAAAATATTTTTGAGCTCATTCATCCTTTCTATTCATTCATATTTCATTATTTCCTTCCAAATTGTTAAATTATGGAAATATTCATTTACACGATTATATGATTTTAGTCTTTTTGCTATTTTTAATCTGTTGGTTATCAAATGAGTTCTGAAACTAAATATTTTTATATATTTGGTTTTCTAAAAATATTCTATATCAATCCATGGCTATTTGAACCCTAATTATTTATTTTGTACATTTTGTGGAAAATGTGCTTCCGCATCTTATTCATTTTTGCTATTTTTGCTCTTTTCCATTTTTCAAGCTTCAAAATAACTCTGATACTCAATATTTTTATATATTTGAGTTTATAAGATTATTCTAAATATTTTAGTAATTTTTTATGATTTGTAGAATTCAATTAATACTTTTATCAATAAGTGCCCATTATTGGACTTCTTGTAATTTCATTAATCAAAATAAATTGTAACCACTCCTTTAACTAATATTTCAATCCTAACTAGTCTACTAACCAAACTAAATCAGATTTGTAACTTATTTACCTTTTTCCCAACCAAAAAGTGCAACTACTACCATAATCATAATTTTATGACATTTTTCTTGCACACTCAACCATAATCTAACATCTCTCTTACACCTCGAATCCTAGTACTCAATATAGGATAAAGTTAAACCAAAAACTCAAACCACACTCTCCATGTCATATCTCACTCTATTTTGTTTTTCCAAATCATGCATTCTAATTTCAAAGAACACATAAAATCATGAATTTTAGCATAGTACAAAGCTTATTTATTTCCAACTTGCAGCAGCTCGTTCTCCGTCTCTCATTGTTATTTTTATTTTTTTTCTTCTGAAATACTGCATTGCATACTAAAACTCTATACCATTTTCATTCCTTAAGTCAATTCAAGATTACTTTGAATCAAACTTTTACTTTCCGACCAACATTACAACAGTAGCAATGCTAATTTTTTTATGAGTTGCATAAGCTACCAGTCATCGACCTTGTTTTTTTTACCTTTAACTCTTGTTTGGGTTTGTTCCTTGCATGATATAATTCATCAAGGAACCATTTTTATCCAAGAAACCATGCCCCTACCCTATTCTTTTTCCTCTTCTATGTGCCTTACCGAACAATCTTGGAATTTTTGTTGCGGTTGTTTTGTGTGTTGTAGGCAGAGATTTTGTGCCTTTCCTCTCTTCTTTTTTACTTCCCATGAATCCTCCAAAACCTTGATCTATCATTACTTGGGGGTGGTTATTGTTTTTGTGGTCATATTCAAGGGTAATCCTTTTCCATTTCAATTCCTTTCTTTCCCATTTTTCTTATTAATAATATTGGTTTATCTAACTCTGTTATTTTTTACTCTTGAAGGTGACCAAGTGGGTTTAGAGAAGGAATTTATAGATTCCTTATTTTAGATTTGCTAAGGAGCTTAGGAATTTTGGTAACTAAACTAACCTTTAGAAATAGGATTTTGTGCTAGGTGTTTTATATATTATCTTATACATGATTAGCTTTATTTTAATTATAAGATTGAAATATTATCTTGGAAAATATTTTTTGACATGTGTATGTCTCTATCTTATGTTCTTAAGCATAATAATTTAATGAGAGGATGAATTGTGTGATTTTTACATGTTCATATATCTGGTACAAAGGTGATGAATTTTTAGTATATTAGTGCTTAATGTACAGTATAATAGTGATGAATATTTAATATATTTGTGGTGAATATACTTGGATTCAAAATTTTTAGCTCTTTTCCTTGTTATTTTATTGATTTTTGGTTGTTTTAAATTTTATCTAATTACTCCATTGTATTTATAATAGTGTTTAGAGGCTAGGTTATGAATTTTGGATCATTTAAAGTTTAAATGAATTCATTTAAGGTTTGGTCATATTTGACCATGGTTATATTGGGCATCATAGATTGTTTTTAAAAGTTTTAAATGTACCATTGTATTAATTGGGTCTCTTACATGAAATTTGTTATATGATATGTTAAGGTTTGGCAATATTTAGAGTAAGTTATAAATTTTAAAAGTTTACAATCATTGTTAAGTGAATAAGGATAATTATGGCCATTGCATGCCATTTAAAAAAAATTAGACCTAAGGGAATATTATATGAATAAATAATTTAAAATGTATATATTGACACTTGAGTGACATTTGATGAGTAGAATTATATACCTTACTTAAAATAGTTAATTAAGTAAGAAAAAGAAAAGGAGAAAGAGAAACTTTGGGTGCATTGAGTAATCTTAATATTGTACTTTGGTGTCCCTTTTATATTTCATCCTAAGAAGCCAATTGGTTAAGTATCATCATTTTAGCATGAAATACATCTTTCTTAATATTAAGGTAGTTAAAGATATTTTAGTCATTTTATGTATCTTTAGACTAGTTATTTAATTCGGTCTTATAAGTGAACCCTTGGTTGACTTAAATATTGTATACTGATGCTTATCTCAAATAATTGAAGTTAATATACATTAAGATCTAATTTTATTGTGTCTTTCATGGCATGGAACTTAGGATTTAATGCCTTAATAATTTTCCTTGGGCTTTAATGCCTCTTGAGTGATATTGACACTTGAGTGACATTTGATGAGTAGAACTAGGCTTTAATAGCATGTTAATGGGCCTATGTGCTCTAAATAGTTGAGCCTTGATTCCTCTTTATATCAAGTGCGTGTATGATATTAGAATGTAATAAAATAATTGGTCTATGTTTATGGAAGTGATTAAGTGATATTCTATGGCACTTATTCTTGTTTGACCTAAATCTTTGATAAAATGTTAATCACTTAAAGTAAAAGATCTTGAGTTGGGACTTGTACCACTCAAAGTAGCTATACAAGTTACATTTGATATTCATTTGATATCATTCTGGTGTTTTCTATTCTGCAACCTCAAGTTCCTAACGAGGTCCAAAGAGGCCATCTTTTATTCTGTAGGTGTCTCGATATATTTCAGCCCTATAAGAGGTATACATACTTAAGTGATTAAGTGTCCTATTATTTTGTGGTCAAGTTAAGTTTTTGGGCTGGCCAGTTAAGGCTAGTACTGTTCGAGTACTAGATTAGTTATTATTATTTCTTCGAGTCTCCATCCTCAAGTTAATATAATATATTAGTCATGATCACGATAATAAAATATAATAATCAATTAATCTAATCTATTTGTAAATTTGTATTACATTATTTTATACTTGATGGTTGAATTTTATCCTGCTCAATTGACATCTATATGTAAGCATGTTATTATCTTGTTATTATATGTTATATTGCTTTCTTCGTATATGCCTCGTACATAATGTTATCTCCTTAAGATAGTTTGTTGCTCAGTACAAGATGCATACTAATACTACGCATTTATAGACATTGTGTCACAAGAATATGATGCTGAGCTTGCTGAATTTGAGGAGGTTCCTCAGGCGAAGTGATGCGGGTTTATAACCCCAGGTTGGGGTGTAGAGTTAGATCTGTTCGAGATTCGCACATGTTATTTGCCGAAGATTCTGGACATCTCTTTTGGACTCATCATCGCTTTAATCCCCTTATCTCTTTTATGTATTGTATTATTTGTAGTATGTACTCCATACTCTATTATTACGTTTAAATTATTAAACTCTTTTACTATTTATATCTTATTCTATAAGTTTTGATTTATTTGTCGTAAGGTTTTAGCCTTGTATTTAGTACGAGAAAGGTATGTGCTAGACTCATGCTAAGTGTGGAGGTAACACCCTCTATATTATGTTAATGCTTTTGCTTAAAAATAAAAAATTATAGTAACAATTTTTGGGGTATTACAATATACCTCATGAATGCTCATGCGTGGAAATAAGGTTATGATAATGCACATGGATACGTTTGCACATGATTAGGGTTAGCTTATTATAATTCTATTTTGCATGGCCTAGGATTAGAGATATGCTCCAACATATACCTATTTAAATAATGTCTTATGCTTTAAATGTGCATGTGTATGCTGCATGAAAGATGTGGTACATGGTACTTGCATGATTAGGGTTTTGGTGGGCACAACCCACTAAATGCATGAAAAGTGGAAATAATAGTTAATCACAGATATGCAAAGATTATCTGCATGCTAAAATAATGTGAAATATTACCTTGTTGCCTGCTCATCACAAATCTCACATAATAATAAGGTTTGATACGAAAAATGAGTAAAATGTGGAAACTAGGGTTTCAAAGGGTATTTCAATAATTTTGACCTAATGTATCATTTTATAAATAAATGAATGCTAGGACGGCTTTAGCCTATTTATAGGTTTACCTTAGCTTTGACATGGCTTGACATAGACCTATGACCTTAGGGTTTACCTAAATAATTGAAAATAAAAGGATAAAACTGATAAGCATGGGAAATGGGAACTGATGTGAATTATGTGACCTATGTGATCACCTCATAAGATATTAATACTTAAAGTGAAAGGCCTTGAGTTGAGAATGGTTTCTCTCTAGGGGTTGCTCCCTTAGATGTGAAATGTTATCCCCCATATTTGGTTCATTGGCGTGCTATTGTGGCCTAGTTTTAAGGCCCTACTCTACTTTATAGGTGACCTACGAGCCCTATAGGGGGTATTGATACTTAAGGACTAGGTGATTGAGGTTGGGAGGATATTGTGTTGCTTTTGGGCGTCGGTATGACCAGTTGTACCAGTGTGTCCTTAGGTTCGAGGTAAATCTATCGTGTCGCTTTTGAGCGCTAATATGACCAAGTGTACCACTGTGTCCCTGGGTTGATTTATATCCCTCTCGAGTAAGGAAGTAAAATGAAAATGTTTGTTGTGAAATAAAAGAAATGGATTATTGGTTCGGTATTTGCCTTAGTGCCCTACTTTTGTTTATGTTGGACTTTTTGGTTTGGTAGTTGCCTTAGTTCCCTACCCTAGTATTGTTTGGATTGTTTTTTCGGTAGTTGCCTTAGTACCCTACCTTTGATTGGAATGTACATGACCAATCAAATATGACTTTACACTTTGATATGATAAGAAATGGTTTGGTATGCTTTACTATTGAGTTGAGACTTGGACCATGATATATGTTTCTCTATGAGTATTGTTGCATGATTTATGCCTTGTGCTTATGTATTCTATTAGGTTTCTATGTGGCTATGTGGGTATGGTGCCTCCCAAGAAATATTACGATTTACTCAGCACGAAGAAGTCGTACTAATACTATTTTTGCAAACGACTATGTGAGGATCATAGAATAGAATGAAGGTTATAAGCGTAGGCAAGACAAGTGATGTCCTTGGGAAGAGGTTCCATTTTCATAATGGGCATTTGGATCTAAGAGTTAGGGAAAACTGAAGTAGTACCTTTGAGTGCTGGTTTTTGTTACTATCGGTTTTCCTTTGGACTCTTCGGCCCCTTACTATACTTTTGTTATACTATGGTACCATGACATTTATTTGTAACTCTATTATGTATTATTTCTATTTCTGTTGAATTACATTAGTTGAGTTTTGTTTTAACCTTAGAAATTAACATATGAAATGAGAGGATACAGACTTATGCTAAGTGTGGCGATGACAAACTATAATTTATTAACGCATCCACAAAAATGAGAATTTTCAGCTTGTAAAATGGGGGTGTTATAAGTGATGGTTTTGGCTCAAAGTTATTAGCTTCAATATTGGGCCTTGTAATTCTCGAGTGCATTCGTTTACCATTTGGGGAAGAAAAATCCTTAAGAAGCTAATTATGATCACCCATCATAGCTTGTTTTGTGTTCCTTTGGTCCCTTATATACCTTTTTATGTTTGTAGCAGTTACTAATAGTTTAGGATCGTTCTCATCGTATAATTCCAATTGCCCTTGCATAAAATAAAGTAAGTAGCAAAGAAAATAAATAGAAATAGAAATAAAAGGTTAAGTTTAGCCTAATCATGTAAACAATCAATATTAACACTGTAGTCCTCGGTAATGACAACAAAACTTGATAGGAAAATCCGCAAGCACGCGAATTTGGTGTAGCTATCAAGGTCAATCCCACAGAGACTAGGGTTCATTGCCAAAAATCATATTTTCCACTAGCTAAACTAATGATTAAGTAAAAGAGAATAAAATTGTAAGATTAAATATTAAAAATAAAATAAATAGATAATTGGGTGGAATTCAATATAATGAAAGGTCATGATTGGGTTTTTACCATAACTTCGGCACTTAATGATAAATTATTTTAGCTCTCGGTGTTGGTTTAAAGTAAAATGGGTGAATTAGCCTAAATTGATCTAAAGCCTCTTTTGAGATATAAAGATCGTGTCTAATTAATCTCAATTACTTACTTTCATAGAATTAAAATTAAATTAAACCCATTAAGCTTCTTGCTAATCAAATAAAATCTTTAAAGAATCTAATATACTATTGTGGTTCGAATTTCCTACTTAATTTCTATAGGTCTGGTATTGGTTTTCAACTTTTGTCCTTAAATTAATAACCTATGATTGCTAATTTGGTGATCAAGAAAGTCAGCAAAGTTGAATCATAAAAATTAAAGTTTGAAGATACAAACTTTCACCAAGAACGTATATTAATTCTTCATCAATTATAGTTGGGTTCTTTCCTAATCCTGGACAAAAAATCTACTCACATATGATTAGGAATAAAGAACACATCAAATAAATATGAAATTTAATCACAGGAAGAAATTAATCAAAGATAATAAAGAAAGAACCAATATTTTGATTAAAATCTTCAAGATAGAGAGTTGTAATCCAATCTTGCATAAGAAATCATTTGTTTTCCTTTAATACTTGAGTTTCAAATGTAGATACTAATTGCCAGCTAGGAAAAAGATCCAATAAATCTCTCTCAAACCATAAGTTAAAATACATACATACATATGGGTCTTAAAATTTTGGAATGGTACTCGAACCACATGTGTGGCACGTGCTATCTTGCTTAATTCGTACTCATTTGAACAGTCTTTGGTATTCTGGTTATAAATTTTTCATCAGAACTTGGATTGATGTGATTCAAGTTGTTTTGGAAGAATGTTGAAGATACCTAGAACTCTAGGCTTTAGAGTTTATTCAGATTCACATCATATCATGGTTAAAATTTTAATTCATTATACACATACATCCATTTTCTTTTTAAGCCGTGCATTCTAAATCTCGTCGTAGCTCCAAAATCTTGTTTGACTTCCAAAGATCATCAAATATTTCAATCTTGAGCCAATAACTAAACATAATAATATAAATGAAAGTAGTATCCTTGATCTAAACACAAAATATTCATCAAACACCCATAAATTATACACTAAGATAACGCATATTTTACTTGTATATCAATGTCTTATGCCATGTTCCTCTTGTGATATCTTCTATGTGATCCGTGTGACATTTTCATGTTTTTTTTATAAGTAAAAAACAAAATATATAAATAAACAGCCCGAAGGCTTAAGAAAATACAACCAACTCAGTTCATGACCAGCTTGTCAATACATTGCCGCCATCTAACATATGCATTTCTACTATCCAAGGTCAAAAACCTACTAGCTATAATGAAACTAATATCTTTAAGCAAGCTGCTACTAGTATGTGCTAGATTACAAAAGATTCTTGAATTACAGTCATACTATACTAAAGCAATAAAAGTGACAAATGAGGCACGTAATGTAGATTTCTTCTCCTTATGTTGTCTCGTGGTTCTTGCCAAAACTGTTATCTCTTCATCCCAATAACGTATAACATCTCGACGATTAAACGTCGTTCTTATCTTGCTCCATATCCCTAGACTAAAGAGCATTCCATGAACAGATGTTGTATAGATTCATCTTTATCTTTAGTACAAAGCACACATTTAGTATCATCCAAGAGGCCCAACTTCTGCAATCTCACCTTGGTAAGCAATCTCTCATAAATAGCCAACCACATGATAAACTTATGCTTAGGAGCAGCAAGAGAGCACTAGACCAATGGGTACCACCAAACCCGCTCCCTCCGACGACGCATCAAATCATAAGCCTTGCAAATGCTATAGGCTTCCTCACTAACCAAAACCTGATTAAACCCATGAAGAAAATAGGGGGGAAAGTATATTGAAGTTTAATAACCTGTTGCATTGGCCAGGAACATAAGTGTAAGGCTGAGAAACTCCACACGGTATAATTTCTAAGATAGATGGCATGTACCCATCTTACCCACAAAGAGTCTTTTTTATTACAGATATTCCATAGGATCTTCCCCAAAGCCGCTCTATTCCATGTCTGTAAATAAATAAGACCCAAACCTCCTTCTTTTATGGGAGTGCAAACAACATGCCACACAATTAAAGCTTTTATGGAGGTATCAATGTTACCAGTCCATAAAAAATTCCTACACATACTTTCCAACTGCTGAATCAACTTAAGGGGAAGTATGAAAACCTGACACCAATACAACTACATACTAAAGATCATAGACTGAAGAAGCTGGGCCCTACCTGCATAGGAGAGAAGATGAGAATGCCAAGAAGAAAGCCTTCGCGCAATATTATGGACCAAACCATTCATCTGAGCCCCAGTTAAACAGGCAGAGGAAGAGGAACCCCAAGGTAAGCGAAAGGAAAAATGTCCCTCAGAAAAATGAAGTGTCTCCAGTATCTAGGATTTAATCCTCTCATCCACACCCCTAAAATAAATACAACATTTTTGTGGATGGATGACAAGACCAAACCTAGACAAAAAATTGTCCATCACCTCAATGAGCTTTACAACAGACTTAAAATCCCCTCGACAAAAAAGAAGCATATCATCAGCAAATGCTAGGTTGATAATATGAAGCCTTTTGCACTTAGTATTCCCTCGAATTCTTCATCCCTCCATAAACGCTTAAACATTCTAGATAAATAATCAACCACAAGGATAAATAAATAGGGAGATAGTGGATCACCTTACCTGAGGCCTCGCCGACCAATAAAAGGATAAGTAAGATCCATATTTAAAGACAGGGAGAACAAAGTTGTAGTAACACAGGCAAGAAGCAACTTAACCACATGGAGGGGAAACCCATAAGCATGGAGAACACTTTGCAAGAAAATGCAATTGACAGAATCATAGGCCTTTCAAATATCAAGCTTCATCATACAACGCGAGGACACATGCTTTTGAGAATATTTCCTAACCAGCTCAGCAACAAGAAGAATGTTGTCACCCATATGTCTCCCTTTGACAAAACCAGACTATGCTTGATCAATAAGCAATGACATAATGGGTTGGAGTTTGGCTATGAGGATCTTAGATACAATCTTGTAAAGCACCCCACAAAAAGCTATTAGAGGATGCTCACTAAAATTGGTCGCATTCACTTTCTTAGGGATAAGCGTGAGAGCAGTGACATTTATTTGATGGGGACAACACCAGTAGAAAAGGAGTCAGCAACATCTGCTACAATATCATCCCCTATCACACCCCATGCTTTCTTGAAAAACAAAGCCGAGAAACCATCCACCCCGGGAGCCTTGTTATCCCCTATAGAAAAAATAACATCTTTAACTTGAGCAAAGGAGATCGGAGCTAGAAGATGACATTTATGCGATTCTAAGAGGGAACCCCCTAAAGCCACCACCTCCTGCTAAATAGCTCCTAACGTAGGAAATCCTCATCCTCAGCCCAGAAATTATTGAACCTAAATGTAATCCCCCAAAAATTTTGAAAACCTATATTTTAATAAATAACTTTTATTTGAAATAAAGTTTGCTTTTAAAATTATTTATTTTAATCATTTTATGGATTTTAGAGTATGTAAATTTGGATAAGAGTATTTAATAAATTAAAAATAAATATTTTTCTATTTATCATATTATTTTATTTAAATAATTTTCCAAACTAATATTTTGCCAACTTAATCCTTTTTTAAACTAATATATTAGATTATAATGAATTAAATTATTAAATTAAATAATTTATCAAGAATATTACATTTTATGATTTTATAAATTAATTTACCTTATTTTCCCTATTTTTCCATTTCCCTTTTTACCCTTATTCCTTTTCTTCCCTTTTTTCCCTGTTTTCCCCCTCCCTTGGGCCGCCCGGCCTGACCTTCCCCTCTCCCATGCGCGCCTGGGCCAAAGGCCCGTTTTTTTCCCACCTCGCTTCTCCCGTGCGGCACACCCAGCCCAAACACCCCTCTTTTTTCCCCTAGACCGGCCGACTCCCTTCTTTCCTACGCCGGTCCAGCCGCCCACCAGCCCTTCTTCTCCTCTCTTCTTCTCCCACGCCCGACCAGCACCCCCTCTGCCATGGTCGAGCACGCCTACAACTACCGATGCAACTGCCGCCACCTACATCCCTCTCCCTCTCTCTCTTCCCCCGTCATTTTCCTTCCTTTTTCGAGCCAAACCGGCCCCTGGACCACAGCTCACATGCCTCTCCCTTTCCTTCTTCTTCCCTCCCTTTCCCCTGCCAACCGACCACCACCTGCCACCCTTCGTCCTCTCGCCGATCGGCCACTGCCCCCTCTCTTCTCCCTCTTATTTTTCTTCATCTCCCTAGCCCTTCATTCCCCATATTTTCGAGCCCTTCTCCTTCCCCGAGCTCCCTCTTCTCTCCTTCCTTCTCCCTCCATTCTTTTCCCCGGTTTTTTATCACCACCGCCCACCGCCGCTCGCACCACCGCACCCAGCCCCTACACCACCTTCTGCCACCACCTACTACCACCCTGCGCCACCACGAGACCCCCCAAGCCACCTTCGAGCCCCTGCACTTCCTCCCTTCTCCACCTCTTCCTTTTTCTTCCCATTTTTCCCCTTATCGCCAAGTCACATGCAACCACCCCGTTCGCCGCCGTCCTGCCACCTATACCGCCACCTATCCCACCGTTCGACACCCTGCAACCCCCTCTACCACCCCCATACCTTACTTTCCCGAAAACAGCCCTTGAACCCCTTCATTTTTCCTTCCCCTTTTCCTTCCTTCTCAGCTCCTCCACCTCGACCCATCTCGGTAGCCAACTTCGCCGCCTTGAAGCTGCCATCTCCGCCGCCCTATACCGCCGGGAAACCATCCTTAGCCTCCACCTACACCCCCTCTTCACTCCTACACCATTCCCTTACCTTGAAACCTCCCCCATCTATCTCTTTTCTATCCTAAAGTCACTAAACCGAGCCACCCCTCCTCCCTTCTATCTCACCCTCTTCGAGCCCTTTTTCTCCCCTCATTTTGCATGAGACTCACGCTGTTCATGCAGTGTGAGCTCCCCCTTTATTTTGGAACTTATTTGGCTAATTTTTTAGGTATATTAATAGTTAATTAAATTGTTTTATTATTAAATAATTTTTTATAAAGTCTTATCCTTTTAATTTCTTATTTCTAACATAATAATGATTGATATTATTTTTAGGTGTTGAATTACTAATTAAGCTTGAATCTTTAACCGAGATACCGGTAAGATTTGATATTTTGTGAGATTAAGGTAATCTTTAATCCTCCCTTAAATACATGGAAAAACGTATGCTAGCACATTAGGGATTTTAGTATGATTTTATGCATGTTTTGTGTGCCTAGCATGATATATAAATGGTTGTTTATATTGATTGAAAGCAAAAGGAAAAGCATGATAGCCTTTGTGCCATGTGTAGGTATGATAATTAAGGAAGAGGTTGATTATTGATGGAAATGTTAAATGCTTGTTTATAATGTATTATGTTGCTAATGCATGAATAATATTATTGTCTAAGGGTATTTTAATGATATGCTTGTGAAGTATGTGATCTAATATATGTGGTTGCTAATGAGTATTATGTTGAATAATGATAAGTTGGTGGACTTAGATGATAAGAATGAAGTACTAATATCATTATTTTATGTAGTGATGGTAATTTCATAAAAATGGTGAGTAAAGGGGTTGAGTGGAAATTTTATAAGTGAAAAAGGGTATTTTGGTAATTTTATAAACAAAAGGGTATTTTAGTAATTTCAAAAGAAAGGGGTGGAATGATAATTTTATAAGTAAATGGATAAAATTGTAAGTTGTGAGAAAGAAGGGTATTATGGTAATTTTTGAGGTAAAAGAATAATATGGTAATTTTTGGAGAAAAGGGTAAAGCGGTAATTTTGGAGTCAAAGGGCAATATAGTAATTTTATAAGTGGTAAGAATGGTAATTTTGGAAGTAGGGGTAAAACAGTAATTTTGGATGAAGGAGGGCATTATGGTAATTTTTCAAGTAAATGGGCACTATGGTAATTTTGGAACTAAAGGGGCAAATTAGTAATTTCATAACTATATGGTAATATGGTAATTTTATAAGTGAATGGCGAAAAGGGGTATTATGGTAATGTTGGGGGTAAAGGGGTAATATGGTAATTCTGTAAGGAAAGATAAAAATGGCAATTTCGGATGTAAAGGGGTAAATTAGTAATTTGTAAAGTAAAAGGAGTGTCATGGTAATTTTATGAGAAAAAGGGTATTGTGGCAATTTTGTAAATAAAGGATATTATGGTAATTTGGAAGTAAGGGGTAGAAGGGTAATTTTGTAAATTAAAAGGGTATTTATGACACACTTGGGAGTAAGGGGTAACTTGGTAATAATGATAACGACGAAGGATAAATTGGTAATTAAATTATGATTATAAAAGGGTAGTTGGATAATTATGATAACAGAGAAGGGTAATTTGGTAAATTAACCAATTAAAGGGCATTATGGTAATTTTAATAATGGAGAAGGGCAATATAATAATTATAAATATGGAGAAGAGTAAATTAATAATTATAAATATGGAGAAGGGTAGAATGGTAATTATGACAATGGAAAGGGTAATTTGGCCATTTAATCAACTAAGAGGCAATTTGGTAATTTATCCAACTAAAGGGGTAAATCAGTAATTTAAGCGACTAAAGGGTAAATTGGTAATTATTTAACCAACTAAAGGGGTAAAATAGTAATCATGTTAATGAAGGAGGGTCATTTGGTAATTTATCCAACTCAAGAGCAATTTAGTAATTATAACAAAGGAGAAGGGCAATTTGGTAATCTAATCAACCAAATGGGACATATGTTAGGTGTAGCAATTATGAGGGGTGAATGATGATCTAAAAAGCGTAGGAGATAACTTAGTAACATAAACCGAGGAAGGGGTAATTTGGTATTTATGCAACCTTAAGGGTAATATGGTAATTTATCAAGTAAGGAAGGGATGACTTAGCAATTATATAAGTAAGGGGTAAATGAGTAATTTGTACCTAACATGTCATTGTGATTGTGGACCATTATAATATGATTTAAATAATGCTGATTAGCCAAGTAAGAATATTTGACAATTAGTATGGCCTTAATGGTTTTCTCTATGATATCCTGGATAATCATCTGAATAAGAAACTATTAATGATATCAGAACGATTGAAAGTGAATAAGTATCTGATTATTGTGCTTTTCGTGATCACTTTAATTAAGACACTATTATTTAAAGTGAAAGACCTCGAGATCGGGAATGGTGACTCTTAGGGGTCGCTACCCTAAGGACGTGGTTTAGTCTACGATTATTCTAGTATTTGCTGATGTGCCTTTGTGCCCCAGCCAGGCCCTATATCTTACTCTTTCTAGCTGTACGAACCTAGTTAGGGGGTATGCATACTTATGGATTAGGTGTCCTTGTCGGTAGGGTATTGAGTTAGCTTTATGCACTAGTACGACCAGGGTACCTTTGCATCCTTGGGTTCGTGGTTGAAGGGTACTGAGTAGCTTGTATGCGCCAGTAAGACCGGTGTACCTTTGTGTCCTAGGTTTTTGATCTCCCGTCCGAGGCAAATTAATATGATTGTTGTGCTGATTAAGGAAAGGAAAGATACTAATTACGAAAGTGAAATATTAATGAGCCGGGCCCAGATGACTTATGATTATGAGTACAGATCCACCGGTTATAATAGTGGCCTAGGAGCGGGTTACCCTGGTAAGTGATATTGAGTACCGGTCCACCGGATATAATAGTGGCCCGAGAGCGTTGTGCCATGGATGATGATTTTATATATATATTTCGGTCCACAGGCTAAAATAGTGGGGGGTCCCGAGCTCAATAAAACCAGTTATGTATGTGAATAAAGTTATGGAAAAATACTAATCACTTATAGTGGAACACCATGTGAGTCGGGACCAGACCGGTCCACCGGCAAATAATAGTGGCCAGGAGTGTCTTGCCCTGGAGACCGGTCCACCGGCAAATAATAGTGGTCAGGAGCGTTTTGCCCTGAGTGTATACTTTTCGGTCCACCGGCTATAATAGTAGGGTTCTCGCACTCATATGGAAATAAAATATGAGACTGATTGAATGATGACGTAATAATGCCTTAAGGCCCGAATGTATTGGTTTTACACTATGACATGGCTTAAGGCCCAAAAGTATCGATCATGAATTATGACTTGTTATACGTGTGATTGTTATGTATGTGCCTTTTATTACTTATGTATATAGCTTGCATTATGTGTTGCATTGCGAGCCTGTGTTTAAGTGTGGTATTAAAGGGTTACTCAGTACCGTAGTATTGAAGGAATTCCCTTTGTGGGGCCCCTGACTATTCAATGGGCAGTACCCTTGCAGGTCTTTTCAGGTGCTACTCAAGTGGACTACGCGAAAGAGAGTAAGGAGTTATCCGGTATCATTAGGGTTGTCTCTTTCTCTTTTAAACTCATGGTTTTAATGCTAATGCTGTTTAAGTAACCATCATTGGTAGATGTTATTCTAGTAAACGATTTGATGCACTACACTGATTTATGTATGTTGAATTTCTTTCAAATTGTATTTCATTTTTCTTAGCCTTAGCACTTGGTACTGGAACGGTATGAGTGAACCTGTCTGGTACTAAGTGTGGAGGTAATACTCCCAAAGTTCACGTTTTATTAATTTGCTTCTGCTAATTTCCTTTTAATTAACGAAATTTTTCAGTAGTGAATTTTGGGGCTGTTACACTAAAAGGTTTTATAAAAGAACAAGGAGACCCCAAGTGAACAATGATAGGGCTATGATCAGAGATGCCTGGAGCATGAAACAAATCATAGGAGTGATTGAAAGAGCTCACCCAGGGAGTGTTAATTAAAACACGATCAAGCTTGCACACCACCGCATCCTCCCCATTCCTCTTGTTAAACCAAGTAAGAAAATTACCATACCCCTTGATGTCCACAAGCCCCAAATCATGAACACACTTCGTGAAATCTAGGGAATCTTGCATACAATATGGGTCACACCCCACTTTTTCATTCGGGTTTAAGACCACGTTAAAATCCCCCATCAGCACCCATGGAATGAGCGGCCTTGGATGACTACACAACCAACTCCAAAGGGTTTTCCTTGCAAGACCAGAGTTAAAAGCATAAACAAACCCAGCCACAAAATGCATATCCCCACTAGTAGCAACTACATCACACATAATACATTGATCGGTAGCTCCCAACTGAGAAACCGTCCACACTTTTGGATCCGAAAGTACCCAGATCCTTCCATTATAATGGGATTGATAATTATTTAAACAACACCAATTCCTCACAATATGAGAAGACACAGCCTCCAACTTTCCCACCTTAACACGAGTCTCCACTAAACCTACAAGAGAATAACCACTCTTCTCGATCCATTCTCACACTTCCTTCTGCTTAAATGGATCATTAACACCTTCGACATTACAACAAGCTAGCATGAGGGACCAGGATCAAGCATCGTAATCCTTCCCAAACACAATTCATTCCCCTAGATCTCCTCAAAACCCCCTTATGTAGAAGCTAAAACAGATTCCCTTGATTGATTTTATTATTAGCTAACGCAGACCTCAAAGCATACGGGGACCTGGGCTGGTCCATCAACTCTGGAGCCAGAGAACCACTACGATACACCGCACTTGGGGCCTGATTAGTGATAGGATTAGGAGTCCCTATTTGAGCCTCCCCAACCACCTATCTTCTATCCCGCATAACCTTCTACTCCTAATTCGGCAAAGTAACCACTCCCTGGGTTTTGTGTTTAAGCTTAGGACAGGATTTGGAATTATGAGAAGGCACTACACAAACATGACAGTAAGAGGGCTTCCACTCATACACAACAGGCTGACAAAACATGGAACCATCAAGATATCTGATATTAATTGTCTCACACAAAGGTTTCTTTATGTCCACCTCAACTAACACACAGGGAAAGGCAGTTCTATTCTTCCTGAGAGTAATGGCATCCATATAGATAGGAGTGCCTACCGAACTCACAATCATGCTCAATGACTTTGGTGACCAATATTCCAATGGAAGATGTGGACGTTTAACCCATAACGGCACAAACTACAATTCTTCCTTAGAAAGATGCATTCTACGATGCCACCTCTTAAGGATCAATGGTCGACCAAGAAAGGTCAAGTATTGCTTGATTATATAATCACAATCATCTACAGAAGCAAATTTAAAACCAAAAACATTCTCATCGTGACAAATCAAATGAGGTTGCTGGATACTCACCCATTGCGATTTAACAAAACCAAGCATCTGAGAGAAATAGGGAGAATACCCATAGACATAGCCAATTAGAGTGTGCTTCCATTCTGCAGATTCACGATCCACTTCCTCCTTCTCCAAGTTAATGATCACCTTACCCTCTTCAATGCATGGGGGGATGTACCTAAGCGCCATGCATTGGTTAGGGTTCTTGTTCATGGCCACTCAGCCCGTCCAAGATAAACCCTCCTCTTTCACTACCCCCACATCAATACCAGAGTCCCCAAACCTAGGGTCTTGATTCGCACAAGGATTTTGATCATCCTGCAGAAGAGACTCCTTAATCGGCAATGAAGGGGAAGAGTGCACATCGCTGGCAATAATTGCCTCCTTCACAATAGCCGTACAATCCTCTACAAACCCTACACCATTAGCCGTAGAATCTGTGCCGCCTGAAACTGTTGAATCTAGAACCAAAACCTTCTTCAAGGAAAGTGACGGGCTAGAGGCTGACATTTTCTTCTTGTTGCGAGCCATGGGAACAGGCATGAAACCCTATCGACACGTTCTAGGTGCATTCCCAGAATCAACTACGACATTTTCATTATTAGTACTATATAATGTATTATTCACTTCTATTATATTAATGGGTTCCATTTCATAATCTTCTACCTATTCAATGGGTAGTTGTGACTCTTAAAGAATATTTGATGGTACTTTTTGATTCAATAATTTTGTTGTATTGCTTGCGGTAAGTGTGATCAAGTTTAATCTATAGTTTGTTCTCTCTATATGTGTGTGTGTGTGTGTCCTCTATTTTCATTATACATATTCTTTTCTCTCTATTTTGTATCTTGTATCATTGTGGAATCAAATGCACTTTGCTAAGAAGAATAAAATAGGCCTTTTTAGAGTATTGGAAAATAGAGTAAAGTAGAAAAACATGTAAAAAGTGATAAAGGGACTAAAGTCACAATGGCGGGTTCGATATAACTATGAATACCAAATTAATGGGAGGGTTTGGATCCTATAGGGACCCTCGGTGTATGAGGTTAGCATGATAGATAACTATGATCAAGGCATTCATCCCTTAGTTGTGATGCTAAATACAAATCAATCTTATTCTGTTTTTTCTTAATATGGTTTATGCTTATAATACTAGTGTGCACATAAGACTTTTCCTAGAATGATTGGAGGGCTTTGGAAGTACAAATACACCATGGGTGGTGATGGGGTTTAATGTGATATTAAATACTCGAGAGAAGGTCAGAGGTAGCCACACAAGATATGGATGAGTTTGATAGGTGCCTCATGAATAGTGGTGTAACACTCTAAAATTTTACTACTAAAAAAAATTATAAATTGAAAGAAGCCAAAACACAAAATATAACAGTATTATGCCCCATCTAACATGAAAAAGATACTCCTCAGACCTAATCTATGTTGGATGTAAATATGAAAATAACTCATACCAAAATTAAGTAAAGAAAGCACTTAACTTGGCAATACAAGATTACATAAAGAAATTGAGAGGAGATTAAAATAGAATACGCTAAAAAGAGATTTAGGATATGAAACATCCAAAATATATCAACAAGAAATAACAAATAACACTCTAAAATAATACCCAATAACCACTCACCGCAGGCAAAATAGCAGGCAAATAAAATTAACAACATGCAAACATCATAATTTGCTTCCCCCAAAATTAGCTAAATCAACACAGTGACAGAAGTCATTTCAACATTATAATGACCTTACTATCCTATGATCGATTTAAACACCCCTAAGGGATAGCAACAAGTGAAAATACCAAAATAACCTTTAGATTTACTTAAACTTTTTAAAACTTATTTTGGTCATAACTTAAGTTATATGACACTAGATTAAGAATTATAATATATGAAACTGTGTGTAAAAGAGCTAATGGGCAAAATTTTGACCTTTGATATTAATAAAAACCCATTTTTATGACCATTTTATCCATGACAAAGCACAAATTTAAAATTACCAAACATACCCTTAACTCCATTTTAACTTAAACACATGCCAACACCACTAAATACCAATACATATATATTAGGCATGCCATGTAAAATTTAAAAAACATAATACCATGCATGAATATGCATATGACATTTTAACATGCTCTCTAATTACAATTTTCACAAAAAAATAATAAAAACACATGAACCACGAATATAGGCATAGAAGATAAAATCGTGCTAGAATGTAAAGTAGCATGCAAAACATGGTAATAAAATATATCATAAATTACTACATGCTCATATATAATAAAATTTTAAATAAATAACAATGCCACAATTTCTATATCTTAAGAGTACACAAAGCTTACCACAATGCTAATATTTTAGCAAGTAAATTAATGACCTTAACCACTTCTATTTTTACTACCTTTCATTCACCTTCAAAGGCATAATAATAAGTTATAATACTAATGGAACTTAGCGAGGAAAAGTGAGGGGAAAATAGGGAACAAATTAAGGAGCAATAACCAAGGTTTAAGGAAAAGGAAGGAGGTGTGGAGGGTTAATGAACAACACACAAACTTGGTAGCAACCACCACAAAAACAACTATATCAACCACCACTCAAAATTAAACAAAAAAAGTGGGAAAACCAAGAGGAGAATTTTGGCAGAGGTTAAGGCCAAAGAAATGAGGAAGGAAGATAAGGAAATTTTTTTTAAAAAATGGTGAAATAGAAGCTTGATGAATCAGTAGTAGAAAAATAGAATAAGATTAGCACTAGCAGAACATAGTTCTGGTTGTTCGGTAGATGTGAAAGTGAGGAAAAAAGAAGGTGGTAAGAGTTCTGAAATGGAGGGGGAAATGGTTGGAGAATGATGCAGAAGATGAAGGGAATAAATCCCAACAAAAAAACCTAAGAGAAATAAGCCCAAATTGTGGCGTAAAATCATGAAAAAATTAGTTTGGCAGCAACAACATCCCCATACACTACAACAAATCGTCACATAGGCCACTACAGCATTCGTGGGTAATAAGTAAAAAATCCGTTGCTAAAATATTTTACCAAGGAAATTTTAGGTGTCACCTTTCGTGTCCTATACCCGCGTGAAAAAAATGTTAGATATAGAAAAAGTGATTTGGTGACTTTAATTGATGTAATTAACTAGAAGTATTTGGTGACACATATCTCAATAGTTACAAGTAGTCTCATGGCACAAGTGTTGACAACCACGAATAGCCTTGTGGTGCATATTATGATAGTCATGAGTAGTCTCATGACACATGTATTGATTGCTACAAGTAGTCTTGTGGCACACATGTCACTGGTCACAAGTAGTCACATAATGCATGTGGCTATATCGACGAGTAGTTCTATGGAACATGTGTTGAAGTCACGAGTAGTCACATGGCTCACATATAGATAATATTAATATATCAATAATAAGAACAACAACAACAAGAAGTAGTCCTATGGTGCACGTATCGATATTAATTATTATTATTATTATTGTTATTAATCACCCTATCCTGGTACTATGGGTAAATCTCATCTCAACACCGATCGTGAGTAGTTATAACATGCTTTCGAAATATTTTTTTCATGAAATCACCCATTCTTAAATTACTCTAACCTAAACACACTTAAATTTGAAGTTCTTAATTAATTGAATTTTATTAATGAATATGCATTTTATTTGTATAAATAGTTGTATCAAACCTTTTGATCCATCTCAATTTTACATTAATTATATTAGGTATTACATATATATCTACATTATTCAAATGAGCTCTTATTTATTTATATGATTACACATTTAACTCATAGTTAAAATAACATTTTCCTTATAAATATAGTATTTTTTTAGATTAGTATAGCCATAATATGTTGATATAAATGTTTGTGTCTCAGTGAGTGTATTATTGACTATTGCATGATTCATATACACATTTAACTTAGGACACAAACTAATAATTATTTCATTTTCTTTTTTATTCAAATTAGTAAAAAATGAAAGATAAAAAAGGTACTATATTTTTTTAAATGACCTAGTTAATTCTTAATATGGTTCTTACTTTGGCATATTAACATTTAAATAATATATATATATATATATATATATATATATATATATATTAGTCAATAACTTTTATTTACAATTAAACTATGATCGAAATTAATAATTAGTTAAATTTACTTTTTTTTCAAAATAATCAAAATGCTAGGATGAAAATGTAATGTATTATACATTTAAAACAAACTTAATCAAATTAATTCATACTATGGTCATAGTTTTTTTTAAAGTTATAGCTAAAGAGGTATCAACTTTCACTACATAATTTTTTTTTCATACTACATCTAAAATGAGTCAGGTATAAAAATATTTTTTTATTGTAAATTTGAGCGAGTAAGCTACAAAAATGTTATTTTGTGACAAGTTAGCCACAAAAATATCTCTTTGTAACAAATGAGTCACGTGTTATCCACAAAAATATCTCTATGTAACAAATTCTTAGCATGTTAGTTCTAAAAAGTACTTTTTTTTATAGCAAATTCATGATAAGTTGGCCATAAAAATACCTTTCCATGGCAAATTAGCCACAGAAATATCTTTCTGTTGCAAATTTGTGGTCATTTAATCACAAAAATAATATTCCATGCCTAATTTGTGGCAAGTAAGCCACAAAAAAAATATTTTCGTAGACAAATCATTCTGAGTTAGTGACAAAAATATATTTCTATGAAAAATCATTGGTTAGTCATGAAAGTTTTTTTTTCCATGCAAAATTGTAACGAGTTGGTCACTGATAGTTTATGATAAGTTAGCCACATTTTTTTCCTTGTGACAAATTCGTGATGAGTTTGTCATGAAAATACTTTTCTATGTCAAATTCATGGTCACTTCATCACCATAAAAAATTATAGTAAATTAGTCATGTATATATTTTTCTACTGCAAAAAAGTGAACATAGCCACTAAATGTTTATTTTTTTTGGTCATTTTTATGAAATCCACAATCTTATACTTTGTATACAAATTTTGGCCACCAACTTTTGCCTCTTTTATCCATTTTTATGGCGTATGACACCTTTTGTTGTAGTGATAAGATAACAACATGAAAAAAAAGTTGGAGATAACAAGAGGGGGCAAGGCTTGTGAGTGTAATGAATATACTAGTTTCATAGAGCATACAATGCAAAGATTCCATACCAACAAGAATGAGGGAAAAAAAAGGTGGAACAAAACTACTACAAATGTTGAAAGCTTGTAAAATTATTCGTAATGAGCTCAACCTATCAACCACAATATGTGGTTAATAGTCGAAAGGTTGGTGTTCAAACAACACCTCAAAGCCATGAAAATTCAAAGAAAAAGTTTGGAGATGGAGATAAACATACAAAGTACAAAACCAATTCAAGGGAGAAAGAAAAACTAGAGGGAAAAGTGTTAGGTATGGCTTGAAATAGGCTCAAATGGTCAGTGGGGAAGGGAGTCAGAAAAACCATAATTTCTTTGCAAAAATCGTGCACAATAAAAAGGTGAGATATGACAGACTTGGGAGTCATATTGGGAGGGTCAGATTTCCAAAAGGGGACAAGGACAAGAGAAGATAGGGTGTGACCGTGTGAGGTGAGGTCTTGAATGTTAGGGTTGAGTGTAGTGCAAGAGTGTGAGGCTTATATGACAAAATTTCATAATTATTGTACTTTTAACCAAGAATGGTGTTGAATAAATTTAACTAGTATATAAATCTGATTGGAATACAATTAGGGGTTTGTCAGGATCAAATGACGTAGTTATAATTTTAGTTACAATTAATTTAATGAAATAAATTACAAAAGATCCAAAATAGGTATTTTTAGAGAAAAATGCCAAAAGGACTCCAAAATGTATGAAAATTTGTGGGAAGGTGTGCAATATATTTAGGAATAAAAATATGTAAAATATAGGGAATTTGAGTTTATTTGAATTTCAACTAATAAAAAACAAGCGCGAATGACAAAAAATGGATAATCTAGGAACATACATTTTTCTACAAACAAGTGAAATAATTAACGAATGGTCTAAAAGGCTATAGATGGTTTTAGAATAATTTTATAAATTCAAATATATAAAAATATTTGGCTTTATAATTCATTCAAAGCTCAAATGAATTAAAACATAGAAATCAACAATAACTGTTCATCATGTAAAATATAAATTTATACATCTTTGTGGAACAAACTTAAAAATGTATGCGACTCTCGTCCAAGATTAAAATATTTTTAGAAGTAAAAATAATTTTTGGACGAGCCAAAATGAGGAATAAAAAGCTTAAAATAGAAAATCACATAAATTATGATTTTTGCAAACAACTAAAATCTATCAACAAGTGAATAAATAATTAGTGAAAATATCAAAAATAATGTTGAAACTATCAAAATGAAAGAATAAGCTTCAACTATTTTTTATGAATAAGTTACAAGTTTAGAATAACTCAAAAATAGTGAAAATTACACGATTGAAAAATTCACATAAAAGTGTGAATTTTCACAAATGAATAAGTAAGTATTGGAAAGTTCAAATTTAATATATATATAGCTTAGGAAACCATGGTAGAAAATTTTAAATTAGATTATTAGCTTAGTTACATAGTAATTAGGGTTAGAAAAGGTTGGATTATTACATGCGGCCTTGGTGATATAAGATATACTCGAGGTTTATTCAGCTAGACAAACAATTAGGATGCTAGTAGTAGAATTTGGTGTCAACTATATTGCGCTCTTAAAAATTGTGAATGACTTAGCAGTTTTCCTCACAACCATGTCACCTTTTATGCCCGAGTGTATTTCTAATCATTCAACCTTTGTATGACACTTAACATAGGAGGTTAGTAGTGGACCTTAACCATTTAGGATGAATGTTTGTTGTTTAATTTAAAGTGTAGACTATACTTATGATTTTGACTTATGAGCTTTGTGCTTTGTTGTGATGAATTTCTACTTGTTTTATGTAGATTTGTTATGCATTTAATTTTGATATGTAGCTTCGTGCTTTGTTGTTATGTTTTTATCATTGTTTAGTGTTGAACTCAAGTATCCAAAAACAATTCTAGCTTTGCATGTGTTTTCATTTTGAACTCAATTTTAAACTATTCGAGCACTTAACTAATTTTTTTTAATGTTATTTAACTTTAAATATTAAAAATTTACATCATATAGGTCTTACGAGATAAAAATAATTGCTATTTTTGTTGGATATTATGATCCTACAATCCTATTTTATAAGAACCCATTTATCCTATTCATAATTATAATTCCGACAGTATTGTATCTTGCTCATATTAATATGCACAAAAATGAATCAATAAATTAAAATAATGGCAATCCAATCATAAGATATTGACCCAATAATAATTTCAAGTATTTTGACAGTAATATCAAGGATTATTAATATCAAGCTTATTCTTGCTCGTATATTATTGTTGCATTCATCAAATACTAACAATAAAATATGTCCAATAATAAGCTTATTTTTTCGTTGACTTATTATTTACATAGTAACCGAATGACTTTACATACTTATTATCGTAGGCGCATATAAAATTTTGTCAGATATCAATCATCCTATAAACTACGTAAATATCATGAGTAAGCATAAATACAAACATCTAATATATTTAATAAACTATCTTCACAAGAGATGCTACTTTGGTCATATATTATGTCAATTAGTCCATATACAAATATTGAATAACCATTTATTTGAATGAATTAATTCCGTAATTTGGATCTAAATATTTTTTGAATATTAAGATAAACCGTATTTAGATTTATTATCTGCAATGATTACAAATTTATTCTATCATTAATAACCTTACTGCATTCAACTGAATCCAAATTCCACTAAAAAGAAAATAATTAGGCTTAAACAGAGATTATCTGAAATTATGGCATAGCATGAGGCCGAATAATCCATACGACATGTCTAATTCAACATCAGTTAATCCAAAATTAAACCTCACTAGAAAAGACAATTTGAAACAAACTATCAATTAATTAATTAGTGAGTCAAACCAAATGAGCCCAGATTTGTCTCCAAACAATAATAATAGTCCATGATCATCCTGATAGACATAAACCAAAATTATGAATCCAAAACAGAATTTTAAAACTGACCGATAACAATAATGGCCCGAACGTAAAATATCCACGAAAACAGCTCACGTGATCTACCAAAGCACCCACCAAATTCAGGTCCATCTGTGGGCCCACAGGAAATAATTTAATCCCCAAATTAAACACTAACGACACCAATATAAACGAGAAGCCCTGTCTCCCGAATCTCAATTAGCGCCGCATGTCCATTAGAGCAGTCCAAAACGAAACAAAATAAAAGCAAACAAGATTAAACCAGAGAAGACCCGTGCGACCCAACCACGAAGCAACCCTGACAATTAGGCGGTCAATAAAGTAGTATAATATTATTATCGTTTAGATACTTTTTATATTAATAAAGTTAAATTTAGTATAATTAAAATAATTTTTGATGATAAATATAAAAACTATTTAAAGTCGCACAAACCAATTTGCCACTTTTAAACAACATGATGATTTTATATATGTAGAAAATTAGCCTTTACTAATTAACCTAATCTACAATTCTAATCTAACAATGTATTTGTATTAAGATGGACTTAAATTAAATTATATAAGATAGGTAAATTTAGATCAGATGAATTAAGGTGAATCTTTTAATATATTTTTTAATAGTTATTCAGTTAGTTTTGATGAATAAATCATAATATTATTTGTTTTGAAAGTGAATTATTAAATTTTATTAATGAATGAATATTAACTTCTCTTAACCACTGATTCAAAAGTTAATAATTTAGAGATAAATAGAGAATAAATAAAATTAATTTTTAACATAATCTAATCTAACATAGGATAAGTTCCAACAAAAATTAACTTAAAAATTCACTACTTTTAACTTCATTAACCTTTGTTCAAACATTGTCCAGATATCAACAAAACGAAGAGAAGCAACCTACCATCATCTGCCAACCTAACAACCAGCAAGCTCTATTGCCTCTTTGTCTATTGCACTGATCGTCGCTCTCTATCAAACCAAACACAACGCATGGCTCAACCGAAAACAGCTAGCAGCCAACAACCTCTTTCTTCTTCTTCTTCTTCTTCTTCTTCTTCTTCTTCTTCTTCTTCTTCTTCTTCTTCTATTTTTCATTTTCAATTGGTTTAAACTATATTGTACTATTTTTTTTTAATATTCTTGATATTCCAAGTATAATTAAGATTTTTTGGTGTGGCCATGAAGTTAGGAGTACTTAGAGTTGCTAGAAGACTTACTTGAATGTAAGTTAATCTTACCATTAATGCCATTAAGTAGTAGGTTGTAATATGTTTATTTATATGATTTTATGTGTGTCTGTGTGTTCGTGATGAGCATGAGGTATATTGTCATATGGATTTGAGCATGATTTTACTTTAATTGGAAATGTGAGCATGTTTTAGCCATTTCTGACCTTAAAATGTTTGTGATGAGTTAAGAATGAGAAATATGGTGTAATTTGACTTATGAGCACGAATCCATGTTTTGAGAGTGTAATCATGATTTTATATGTATTTCAATAGTATAAGAGTATGCTAGGACTATTTGGTTAAGAAATTATTTTAGTGCAAACACATGCTTAATGTGTGCTTTGCCCAAATAAACCTATAAATTGATATGGACAAAGCCATTGGCCTACTAGTCAACTTGTTAAGTTGGACTTAATTTTTTCTTGATTTAACCCTTTACTAGTCAATTAGTTAAAGGGCTTAGCCATTCAACTAGTTGATCATTTGGTCGGTTACCCTTAAACCAGATAGTTGGTTTGCCTAAACTGATTATGTTATGTTTTGTTATAGGTCCCATACTATTCTAATATTTGTGGAACCAACTAATTTGTCCCCCTAGGGCATGTGTGGTATTCTTGGGGGTTGATCCTTAGGGTTGACCTAAGTTGACTTAGTTTTTGACTTTATCTTATGGATTTAACATTGAATAATTGAATCTAAGGAAAAACTAAAAATGGCTTAATTATGTGGTTAGTGGCTTTGAGGACCTTTGATTGTCACGATTTTGGTGTTAACTCTTAAACAACCAATATGGATGATGCAGATGTCTTAACTTGTGTTTGGGGTCAACACTTAAAAACACCCATTAGGATTAATAATTTGTAATTGAAATATGATTTGTGATATTAATAATATGATGCTAATAATGGAATTAATACTTTATTCGAACATTTTTCTCTAACTCTTGAGATAGCTAGTCAGAAGTAGTGGGTGGGTCACCTTTATAGTGTTATATTTTCACCTTGTACATCTCTTGCTCTACCGAGTTGGGGTTGGAAGGGACACACACATTTTTAAGGGTTAGGATTAACATTGTGGCAAGTCGTGATGACATCAATGTTTATGTTAGGTGGGTGGGGTATCTCTATACAAGCCACCTAGCTCTTTATATGTCCATTTCTTAGGTGAATATGGTATTCTAATGTATTCACAACAGTTGTATATTCAAGGTGCGATATCCTTTTAGAAAGCACCTTTGATATATGTTGATCATGTATGGTGGGTGTGGTATCCCAAATATGTATGTTATGTTATCATGACTTTTGTTCATGGTAGAGAAATAATTTTGGTCAATCAAAAATCTAAATAAGTGGAATAATATGGTCACACCTTGGAAAATAATAATATAGTTTACTTTATATGAGTTGTATGGGATACTGAATTATTGTTAATGTGCCATGATATGTTTTATAAACATGTTTCTAAACCTTATTAATTGTATGACCTCTATGTGCACCATGAGTCTTACCGTGTTATAAAATAGATTGTTTTACTCAATACTTCATGATAATGATACTATTGTTTCATGGTTACTACCTATTCTTATGGGCATATAACGAATTGCATGGGTATGACACTTAATTACAGCATATAAAGGAAGATGATGTGGGGCTAAAGCACACTAGTGAAACCAAACTAAATCAAGGACTCATACTTTATCTCTAGGGTATCTAACCCCAAAAGGTAAACAACATGAAAGCATGGGGACATGGTGGAGCTCACGCTTCCCGTCCCCTAAATGTTTGGGGATGGACACATTGAGACAACTCCAAAAAAAATCTTGGTAGAAGAGGTAAGGAGAAAATGTATTTTAAATATAGTGTGTTTTAGGTAATGATTTTTAAGGGTTTTTTAGGACCGTATATAATAAAATATAGATAATATGTACCTATATATATGTGTGTGTGTGTGTGTGTGTGTGTGTATGTATATATAATTTTTGTTTCCTTTTGTCCTTGCTTCCTAAAGTTTTAAGAAATAATTTGTTCACGTTTTTCCCCATCCCCATTTTTGTGTTCTCATCCTAGTCCCTGTGCAACACTGGTAAACAATTCTTAATATTGATCTTTTACTTTAAATATTAATATCTGAATAAGGTGATCATAAAATATCACATACATACGATATCAATTTTTATACTTAACCATTTTTTTTCCATTACTTCCAATTGTTGAAGCCAATCATAAGATCAAAAATTCGATCCAAAGTCAAATTCAATGCTAAGGTCAACCTAAAATTCCACTAAGGTCATCCTATGTCAGATTATTCACACTTAGGCACATCTAAATGCTCTTAAAACCCTAATTATCTCAAAATTAACCATTTGAATACTAAACTTGATAATAAGTCCTCAATTATCATGAAAAGGCCAAAGGCATTACAATAAATAATTTAACATAAATTTACAAATATGGAAAATTTTAGAAGCAAAAGAAAAAGATACATATTTCATGTAAAACACACTTAAGTCCATTTAACACACAAAACCTTAATCATACATGTCTAGTATACTATATTTCACATATTTCTCATGTTCAAAATAATACAACACCTGCTAGTTATAAATGTTGGAAATTTTTATATTTCATGGGAAATGATAAAAATACCCCTGGAGCATACAAAACTTAAAATCACATATAATTGTACCTAAGTATGCCCAACTTTCAACATGTCATATATTAAAGTTTAAGTTAAACATAGAAAATTACCCCTTGGCCAATCTACCCCTACAACACAAGCATAATTTTTATTCAACATACAAACCTTATCTAGGATGCTATTATACATATATTAAAAATACATAATTTTATCATGTTCTTACACATTATACCATTGTTAGCATATTTGAAGAAAAATACGTCCTAACATGGCACATGCATTTATTATATTAAATCACAAGCAAACATAAAATCACACTTAACATAAGTGAAACCCTATATGTGTTATCACATAATTTTTACATATGTAGTAGAAGCATATGGATTACCTTTTTCAAGAAGAAAATTATAAAAATAAGAATAAAAGAACCACAAAACCTAGCTCCCAACTATTATTCCTTATCCTTTAAAATACATCCCAACAAAATAATTGGAATTTATTACAATTAAATAAAAAGAAAATAATAATCAAAAGCAAAGAGAGTCATACCTAATAAAGGAGGGTGGAGTGCCAAGAAGAGAAAGAAGGATGAAGAACTCTTCAACATTTTTTTTAAAAATTTAACACCCTTATACTTGAGGAAAAATATAATGGGGCTAGACAAAGTATTAGAGGAAGAAAGCCAAACAAGAATAATGGAGATTAGAGAGAGGAGAGGTGTTATTTTAGCAAGAACAATAGAAGTGTTCTTCAACACTTAAGCAAAACTCAAGAAAAAGGGAGAAGAGAGGTTTAGCACAAATTGGTTGAATAATGAAAATGCAAGGTGAAGGAGGCATATGGGTTGGTTTTGGTCAAAAATTAAAAAAAGAGGAGAGATGGAAAAGCTGATACAAGGTTGCTTCACCAATAATTGAATGAAAAAGGTGATGGAAGATGGTATGGTGCATACGATAGTGCATGATAGGTAAAGTGAGGTGACACAAGGTAAGATTCTTAGGTAAAGGTAAGAGTGCAAGCAACAATCTAATCAAAGATGAGGGGAGGACAAGAGAAGATTAATAAAGATGGAAGGATGGGCCCACAAAACCAAAACATAATTAAAAAAGTTTTGAAAAATAAATCCATTCAATGGCTAGATGACCCTCAGTAATCCACCCAACCCCCTAGTGCTACCCATCTCACCCTTGATGTTTGGTAGTTTGGATTGTAATCTCCAATTGACTTCCCTGCACACAAAAAACTCTGATCTTCTATTTTTTTTTACCTAGTTAACCTAATATGCCTTTTACCCCAACCTAAACAAGCATAATTAACACATCTAACATATATTATCCACATATTATTTATATGATTAGGTTCACATAATATATCAAGTTCCAATTATGTTCTTAATTAGGGTTTACGAGAAGTTTGGAAATTTAGGGTATTATACTCTTATAAGATTTTCATGATACTATTATTGTAGTTTCATGACACTATTTTTGTATTTTCATGACAATATTGCTATAGTTTTATAATATTATTACAATAGTTTCATGACGCTAATAATATAGTTTCATTTCATTATTATTGTAGCTTTACAACACTATGCTTGTAATTTCATGACACTATTACGATCATTGATCTTCACCCGATAATTAAAGACTTAGTTCTTATTTCTCACCATAACCATTAGTCCTCATTAGGTATTTCTCATATGTGTGTGTGTGTGTGTGTGTGTGACAAACCTATCATTTATTAGTTCATTCTAGTTCAAGCCATTAACAAATAATAATACCTTATGTTTTTACACATAAGGACCCACATTTAACTATATACAATAAGCTTAAATCACATAACTTAAATTGATCACTTTTAAATGGACTCAATCAACATGGTATCCCATAATCTATATCCTTCACATATAAGCCCAACATGAGATAAATAATACAAAGGCTTTATCTATAGTGAATCATTATCCAGCTCTAAGGTGATAAAATAATAATCAATAGCCAATCTGATAGCACATCTTGATGATAGAGCTTATACTAGTAATGATTTGTGTTGCTTGGGAACGAGGATAAGAATACAATGAAATGTATATTCTTTTCACGCACACTCAAAAAGAAAATAAGCTAATATATAAAATTTCTTAAACTAATTATACAAACATGACTACATAACATGACCCAAACTAACAAAGAGCCCAACCCGTTACAAATCTTTCCCTCATTCCCTAGCTCATTGGAGTTTATTCCGTTTCTCTCTACTTCTCTTTATGTCCTTTGTCTACAACCTCCTACCAAGTAACTTTCTATTTCTTTCTCCTCTTCGTTGTTCTTTTTGTCTCTACATCCAACCAAATAATTCATATTGACGGAGTGGAAAACAAAGATGAATGACAACATCATCAACAAGGTTGGAGTCACTTTGATGGTGCCCGCAAGCTCTAGCTAAGGAAATTTATTTGTGCAAGTTGAGTAGTTTGGGTTAAGTGGTAGTACTAGCAAGAAGTACGAGTCAAGAATGAGTGAAGCATTTTTTATATTTTCTTGAAGAACATTGATGGTAGACTTCCTTTAAAAAATATAGAATGAAGCATTTTCAATATTATTTATAGTTCCGGTGGGGATTCCATCCCCGTAACATATCAATGACGCAAGACACCATGAAATTGCCATATCTATGCAATGATGGTCGTGGTTCGACTAGTATGATTTCTAACATTATCATTGCAGCTATTAAATTGCTAGTGTAGTCCTTTAGAATAGTCTTGTACCCTATCTCCCGATCCTTATCAAAGCCAATCGGTACAGCATGGTATAATCGGTTTCCACGTACACATATTTTATTTACTTTTCCGATAAGTTTCTCTGTAATTAGATATTAATATTAGTATACTTTTTACTAAAAAAATTATTATATTAAATATAATTATATATTTTACCATGATTATAGTTATATTTTACCATTATCATGATATCTTATAATAATTTTAATTTTACCATTGCTATACTTATAATTAACAATTGTTATACTTGTATTTTATTATTGTTGTTTTCATATTTTATTACTATTACTTGCATATTTTACTATATTTGTTATATTTCACGGATGTTAGTTTTAATTTTTTTTTAAAAATTAGTCATGTTTTACCATAATTATTTTTATAGTTTACCAATATTCTCTTATATTTCATTGTTTGTTATGGGTGTATTAATATTTTATCATAGTTGTTTTCATATTTTATCGTAGTTGTGATATTTTTTTTAAAAAATTAACTTGTCATATTTTATTATAATTATCTTCTTATTTTACCATTATTACTTTCATTGATGTGCTTATGTTTTATTGTATTTTTTTACCAAAAAATATATTAATATAAATCTCTATTTGTAGAATAAATTTTCTAAATTATTATGATGTTTTTTTACTTATCCTACTAAAAGATATATCAATATAAAATAAATGGATGATGTCACACATTAGGTGTAGTGCTACAGTTATATAGTAAAATTACTGTCGAAGCAAGCCACACCAGCATTTAACGTGTTTATTTATTTATTTTATTTATTTATTATTCATTTACTCTGACCAAAAGTTTACCTTTTCATATAATTATTAAAAATATTACTATTTAAGATATAATAACATTTTTCTAATTTAATTTGAAAACTCTGTGGGAGAATAAATCATACTTATTGATGGAATCTCATTATATATCATACTCATTGATGTAATCTCGTACAAGACATTGCAACCCTGCCTCTCTATCAAACGAAAGAATGCATAGGGTAAATATAATATAGTTGAGACCATAAATCAAAACCAAACCAAACCAAACCGTAATTTTAGAGTTAGGTTTGGTTAACCATCGAGTTTAGAATTTTTTTTAAATGGCTTGATTGCAGTTTGAAATTTTTATTTATGGTTTGTAATCTTCAAACTGTACATGTACACACAAATGGTAACCTCACCATAAAGTGAGATATCATTTGGCGTAATATCTATAAAAGAGACTTTTCCGCTAACAAAATATTAACTAACTTTTTCACCCATAACCCACATATATTTTTTTTGACAAAATTTAATATGATTAATTTCGATAATATTTATATGTTACTACCCTACTAACTAATTAAATTTAAAATGAAAAATTCAAATCTATCAAATGTCAATTGATGAAAACTATCATAACTCACCTAAATTTTAGTATCAAATTACTTATCTTTTAAATTCAACCCTAATAAATTTAAAATATTTCTAACAAAAAAATACAAGAAAAAAAAAAGTTCACATCTTTGTCCAATTGCTACTTTGGTAATGAAAGGCTAAATTAATCATCCACAACTGCCAATTTGAAACTTACATTCCATAATCTATAACACATAGTCTAGTTTAGTATTCAGATCTTCTAAAAGGATTAAAAAAATTATAATTGATCAATACAACATGGGTAAAAATTAAACACAAAAGAATGCTAACAAATTTCTCTCTTTACCTATCTAATTACCTACTTTCTACCACACGTTTTAGTATCAAATTACTTCTATTTTAAATTTAAACCAATAAATTTAAAATATTTCAAAAAAAATTATATAAGAAAATAATCTTTCTTCAATAACCACATTGGTAATGAGAGATTAACATACTCATTACTCATTCACAACCCCTTTTATCCTTTTTTTAGTTACAATATAAATGTGAAATTCAAAATCCATAATTTATACTATATAATCAAGACCATCATTCAAATCTTCTAAAATATGTAGTTACATTATCCTATCCAACGTTCCTCTTCATTTCACATTAAAATGTCACTCACATAATATTTATGCAACCTCGAACCCATAAGTGTAGGAAATAGTACACTATATTGTTTTCACATGAGGTACATATTTATTTTTCATTTTACTTTGATAAGTTTTGATTCATTTAAATATTCAATTTGTAGAGAAAACTAAATTGTAGATTTTTAAATTTTCATGCAAGAATATAGTATATTTCACCAATTTTGTGTTGTAGGATAAAAAAAGTTTACATTCTACAAAGTACCACATCAATACATATGAGCTACAAATACTTCCTATAGGTGCTTCTTTCATCATGTTTTCTTTTTCTTTTTCTTTTTTTATTCTTATTGATTTTCATTTAGTATTAGAACAAAATCATTATTTGAAATCATGATTGTAGACCTGAGATGTTTCATTAGGAAGTTGCAAAGTTTCTTTAAAAAATGATCCTTTTAGATCAAAATTTATTGCCTCCAATTAGTAATGATTATGTTGTACTAATTCACGAAAGTAATTCAACTTAAAAAAAAAAAAAAAATCATTTTGAGTTGTGGGATAGATGGTATTTTTGAGGAATAGTTTTTTTGTAATTTATTGATTTTAAGTTGCACATTCACGAGTTATTGATTGAGTGTTCTTATCCATATGCAACTATCCTACTAATTAATTGAATCCAAATATTAATCGATAATCCTCATAAAACTAAATTTACCTCTACTCTCTCTATGGTATTAAAAATAAATCTATTTTAACCAAAAAATAGTTTCACCTTTTTTCTTCAAAGTTTCATTGAACATTGTTATTTTTTAATGTTTGTAGTAAATTATCCCCTTCTTAAGTCTCCATTGTACTTAGTTAATATATAGGGAAAAAAATCAAAATCATGGTTTTTTTTGTATGTTTTTAATAAAATTGAGTTTGGAGAGAGTTTTTGAATATGTATGCTTGAAGGGAAGCGACACTTTACCCACTTTTTATCTATATATTTTGTTAGGAGAAAATATAGGAATGTAAAAGGAAGGTATGATGACCGATACATCACACGAGTGGTAATGCTACTTCAATTGGTTATGAGTGGGATGACTGATACATTATACCAATGGTAGTGATAGATTAATCGGTTACCCTTTTTTTTTTAAATGTTTAATAGTTCAATAACATTGTTACATTATTGGATAATTGACAAAGTGAGCCAATTGTTGTTTTTTCAAAAACTCAATAGCAAAAGTTACTTAAAAACCATTAGTTTAATAGAATAGCATAGATAACAATTTAGATATAGATAAATATTTTACACATTTAGTTTATATATATAGTTCTACTAAAGTACCTCCACAATTCAATTTGGTTTCACTTGGGTACCCAAATGGGAAGAATAAATCATATTTTTGGTTATATTTGGGTACTCGTTTGGGAACCTCAATGAAATTAAATTAAAATATGAAGGTAACTAAATAAAATTATTGAAAACATAATATATCCAAAAAATATTAAGTAAAATGTCCAAGTATCTAAATAGAATTTATCCACCTTCATCTATCTAATTACTCACTTTCTCCCCTATATTTTAATATAAATAAAATAGGCTAAAAATAACAATCCAAAATTTTAGTATAAAATAATGAGCTGAAAATGACATGCCTCCTTTTAAGAATAATTTCTCGGAGGTCGATAATGATTAAATTTATAGAATATTTTTTCCAATACAATTGCTCGTACAGAAAACTTAAAATGTGAAAGTTAGGGACCTAAAAAACTAAAATAGCATAAACGTATTTATTTGTAAAGCCTAATAAAGCATTGAAGAAATAAGTTAGTGGTCCCCCCCCCCCAATTATTATAATAAATGATGAAAAAAAAAAGGAGTAATTAGTTTTAAATTAAAGAGATAATTTTCTATAAAAGACCGCTTCCTATTCACAAATTATATAGTAGATAGATTTACCAAAAAGCTTACATGATGTACATAAAGATAACTTTATTGGGTTAATTTACTACGATAATGTTCAAAATAAACCAAATAAAGTAAGCCTTACTAACTTTTTAAGGCATATACTACTAATATATTTATTCGTATGATAAAACTTCATTACATGCTGGGTTAAAAGTAAAGGCAACGTCAAAATTGGTGACACAAGCAATGAATCCATCATTTAAGATGAAGTAAGAAATTAAAAATGATCTAGTTAGTAAACTCAACCCAGGTATAATTTGTTAGGTGTAATGTCGCTTCCTGATGAAGTTGAACTACTTAGGAACTAAGGATCGATTTTCTTCATATGAGCTAAGATGATTTGGTTTAAAAAATTTAGAGTTTTTATGTTACTATTATGACTATAATTAATATATTTAATTATTACTACACTTGTTATTATGATTGCTATTATTATTATTATTATAATGATTATAATTAGTTTTATATTATCATTTATAATTATTAAAACTAGAACTTATCTACAAGTCATGTAAATTTATACTAAAGGTCCATCTTTAACTAACTTCTTATTTATAATTACTTATAAAAAGTAGTTATCTAAAATTTTTATATAAATTTATAAAAATTTACTTAATTTTTTTTTTTAAAAAAATGAGTAATTATCCGAAATAAGTACTTTTAACAAACAGATCCAAATATAGACTAAGTTAATGAATAGTTGTTCAAAAGGATGCTCAGATTTCTTTTGATTTTTCAACCTATTTCGTGTCAAACAAAAAAAAAGGGTTTCCCACTCTCTATGTACGTAGCACAATTTATCGGCACTGCCGACTCCATACTAAACAATACCTTAGTCTTCTTGCTTTGAATCCTGGAAGGGGAGAAAAAAGTCCGATACGACCTTTGAAAAGCTAAACAACAAAAACATAACCACAAGTTCATAACCTAACAAAGAATATAAATATGGCCGGTGTCAGAAGACATTTGGGTCGTTTGCATAACTATGATTCTTTGTTTAACGTTAGTATATGGGTGGAATCAAGTTCTTTCATATTTTTCAATATATATCATTCCTAATATATATATATATTTTGTTTATGATTAGTTTCGCTATCATTTTCGATGTATGCAAGTAAAAAAAGGGTACATTCATTCCAGAAAAATGGAGGTACATTTCTTGAAAAAAGAAAAAAGTAAGCTAATATTATAACAACTTGATGCTTGCATATTGTTTTAATATATGGTGCGGTTTGGATTTTCTTCTTCTTATTATTATTTATTTTTCCCCTGATGAATTTGCCTCTAAAAGGACAAAGGCAACATGTATATTATTAAAACTTGTTGCTTGCTTATAGTATTTTAATATAAGGTGTGATTGGAATTTTTCCCCCCCTTTTTCCCCTGACGAATTTGACCGTCCGAGGACAAAGCCACTCCAACCACAATACTCAAATATGTCGGGCACAATGTCGACCATTGGTGATGCAGAGGTCCGTGGGAGAAAGAGAACTTAATTGGATGAGATCGACATGGCATATGATCTCTTCTTTTTTTATATAAATATATGTCTTAACTACATTATCTTCAGAGGGAGGCGGGGGGTGGAAGAAAGGGGGTGTAATTTTTGATGCTAGGCGGTACGTATAGGGGTCCGTGTGTGGGTAAGTGGTGGTGGTGGGGGGGACCAATTCTCGGAAGGGCTGATAGCCAAAATTTATGCCTCGACTCGTGCATGGATCCTCTTCTACATTTAAATAGTAAAGTAGGGTGAGGAGAAGACGGGGGAAGAAAGAAGCAGGAAGTTGCAGACATTGATGCTAATGACGTTAATAAAAGAACAAAAGTGTGTTGTTTAAAGCGGTGTTACAGCAAGGAAAATGGACGAGGAGGCGTCTTTAATTATTCATGCATCTTTACTCGTGAATTCACTGTTCCCGCTGTGAGTGGGAGGAGGGAGGGAGGGGGAAAGAAACATTGATCATTAGCTCCTTTTCAATGACATTTTGAGTGCAGTTACCATGAAAGGTCCGACCTTGAATGAGACTGTGTTATTGTTCTCAGTGATTGAGTCCTTACTTTACCGAGCACGATAATTAAAAAGCAATTCCATCACACATGTACCGCCCAGTGTGCGGGTTGAAGTAGCCTGAATTGTTAATCACAAGGAAACATTTGATCATTGCCACCTTTGACATTATCTTCATAATATTGGCCTCTCTGTCCCTGTCTCTGTCTCTCTTTACTTTTTCTTCCTTATCAACATATAAAAATATACTACCGACGAATGAATCTTACAGAAGCTGGTGCATCGAATCCGGATCAAATAAATCGCAAGTGAAAGTATCGTCATACACAATGTTTTCATAATATATACTTCTAGAATGTGCAGGGATTCTGTATAGAAATAATTGTCGATCAAGGAAGAAACCTTTAAATAAAAACAAAATCATAATATTACATTATCACAAAGCCTAGACGTATATTGCTTTTATTTTTCTCCACATCTATCGAAACCCCTTTCTTACTTATCACAAAGCCAATATATATTACATTATCCGAACAAAATTGACTCTAATGTATCTAAAACATCATGCAAAGATACCATGTGCTCACTATAAGATCTACCGTAAATCATAATATTATCCGAATAAACAACAAACTTTCCTATAAATTCATGCAACACATGGTTCATTAAGCGCATAAAAATGCCGGGTGCATTAGTCCAGCCAAAAGGCATAACAAGCCATTTATATGGTCCAAAAGTTGTTTTAAAAATAATTTTCCGTTTATCTCCAGATTTCATCTAGATTTTATGCTAAGCACTTGTAAGATCTATCTTAGAGAAGATAACATAACTATGTAATTAATCTAACATCTCCTTTGATCTCATAATTGGATATACCTACTTTATAGCTATCTTGTTAACATCTCAACTATATATACACATTCTCTAAGTTCTATCATTTTTGGGAGGGAACTCCAACTTTTTAGGTTGACATTCATAATAATCCTTATGAATTATCAAATAAATGAGCACATTATATCATAAAGCATGGCCAACATCACTCCATTTAGCATAAAAACTAGAAGAATTCCTAGATTACTTAACATTAATTCCATAATTCAAAATCTTCTTATTCACTTCCTTATAGTTGGATTTCATTTTTACCATATCTTTATAAACTTCCTTAGAGGAGAGGGGTGCTAAGGTAACTTTCCTATCATCCTTATAGATGGTGTTCGTTTTTTAATAATCAAAATGTATAGCCTTACAATCATATTCTCATGGTCCATCTAAAAGGATATAAGCAACATGCATAGCTACTACATCACACACAACGGAATCCTCAAACTTCCCAAGCCTCAAATATACTAGCACCTGCCTACTAATATTAACATCTCCCAACTCATTTAGCCACTATAACCTATATGGCTTAGGATACCTGGTATTAAGTAAAACCAACTTAGAGATCAAAAGGGTACTAGATACATTAATACAACTATCACTATAAATAGCCATATTAAAACACTTATCATTAATAAAACATCTCATATGGAAAATGTTTCCCTATGAACAACGTTGGGATTTAGATTCTTATAACTAGTTAGAGCCCTACATACTACATAAAGCTCAAGCTTAAGAGGAAGCTCTAGATCCCCATCATACTCATTATAATCACCTTTATATTCACCATACACAATCACCTCCTCAACTTATAATCCGGGTTCAACCTCTCTTATATCGCAACTATAAGTTGCACACCTATTAGGACATTAGGAAGCAATATGCTCTAATCCTCCACACTTATAACACTTTACATCTCTAGACCTAACTAAGTCAATAGTACAACCAGTTGTCACTATCTTTCCCTTCTCAAACTTATTCCCAGATTTAGGCTCAAATTTTTTATCCTTATATTCTACCTTTAAGTTGTTCCTCCTATTTCCAAAAGTACCACCACTAGAATTCTTGTCAAAGTTACCCTTAAATTTTAGATTTGGTAGATTATATTTCCTAGATCTTATGAGTTATCCTTTAAACTTAATAGCAATATTAACCATTTTCTTAAGAGTACCATAAGGATATAGCCCAACCTTATATGATATTTCTCTATTCATCCTACTAAGGAACCTAACCATGGTTACATCTTCCTCCTCAGTAATATTTTCCTTAATTAGAGCTATCTCTAATTCCTTATAATATTTATCTCTAATTCCTTGAGTACGCATTTGTAACTTCTTAGATAACTCCCGGTAGTTGTAATTAGGAATGAAGCATTTTCTCATTAAATATTTAAACTCAGCCCAAGTTTGAATAGATGGCTCGCTAATGCATATGAGATATAATTTGGGTCTTGCTAGGTGTTGGTATTATAAAACTATAGAGCAACCAAAATAAGAGAAGGAAACGGGGGAGATTTAGATATGATAAAAAATAATTCTGGGTAACCCCTTGAATCAATACCTACAAAAACCACTTAAGGTATAAATTCTCAGGATAAATTTTGTAAGATTTTGTAAAAAACTCCAAACTTTTACCTCTAGAGCATGAAGAAGAACTCTCGGTTCTAGAGAGATAAATGTGCAGCCAAAAGGTGAGTTGTTTTCTCATTTCATGCTATCCTTATCGCTTATAAAAGAAGTGTAAAATTTAAGGTTACAACTTAACCAACTAATAAATATGATTAGAGCCTAAATAAGGAAGAAACTCTAGCTAAGTTCCATCCCATGTGTTTTGGTCATGGGGGTGGATACTTCGGTAGATTTTCAAACCTTCACCCCTAATATCACATGTTCCAATCTTACGACAAACATAATACACAAAAGAAAAGAGATAAATCTCCTTTTAACCTTGTAAGTAATAAAAAGAATTAAGGAATGTATTCTAGACTTCCTTATTCTTCCCTAATCTACATTATTCTTTCCAAGTACTGAAAGTGATTTGTCATCTAAATGAGAGGGAATTGTGGCTAATAAGGAGTGCTGATAGGGTTGCATTTTTAGGGGTTGTTTAGGGTTAAAATATTAAGGAAATATGGGTAAAAAATGGGGGGAAAAGCTTGCAAAAACGTGGCCTTATATGTCTTCCTTTTGGTTGGCTTGTGGATAAAAAACAAGGAGAAGGATTTTTGCATGGCTAGGTTTTAATTAAATTTTCCAAGTGAGGAGAGTTTTGTGGCTCTCAAACTTGGGAAAACTAGTGGCTAGATTATGATCATCATTTGAGGATGTTCTTGCATCACTCACTAACCCTTTACCTAGAAATTACAAGGTCATAATACCATGATGATGCATATTCAGTAAATTCCACAATAATAAGTTTAATTCTCATCAGAGTAATTATGATATTCAATACTAATTCTATCTTCCTTTATTATTCAAAGTGTTGAGTGAGGTCATTTTTATTACTAAAGGAAGGTATATAGAATTTAATTCTTCCCAAATTTCTATCAATGTGATATTGGTCCTCTATTATTCCTCACCTATCTAAATTCATTCCTTTATTATTCAAAGTATTATAAAAGGATTAACAGGTGTACTACATATGAAATATGACGATCTTTGAGAAAAGAGTAATGAAGCACATCCTATGCGTTGGTAAATTAATATGATGGTCATGAATAATATTGGACTAGGATAAATGAAAATCCACATGATTAGAAAATGGAAAGGATTAATATGGAAGAAATATGTTAATGCCTTGCTTGCTCTTTGTATGGGTCTTGTGTGATCACTTAACCTCATGAATAATATACTAATCACATAAAGCGAAAGATAATCGTGTTATGTATGGGTCTAGGTTACCCAATTCTCGATTAGCTACAAGGAGTTATTATGTCTTCAGAAGTTTATTAGTGATTTCAGGCTTTGCCTTCGGGCAAGATCCTTAGAGGTCTCGGTGCCTTACCTACTCTAGACACTGATGATATACAAGGGGATATCAATACTAAAGGGTCTCGTTACCTAGGTAGCTGTATTTAGCCTAGAATTATATTCATATTGGTTGGCTTTGGCCTGGACTTATGTTCATTCTGGTGATTGGCTTTGGCCTGGACTTATGGCCGCTTTGGTGATTGGCTTTGGCTTGGACTTTATGTCCCTTAGTTTGGATAGACTTCCGTGGTATGTGAGACCATGGAATGGTACACAGTCCATCACTCAATAATAAAAATTTGTATGATAAGTAATTGGATAATACATTTTGGACAAGGAATAAGCGGATAATGATGAAAATAATGGTTTGAAGGACTAGAAAGGAGAAAAACTTATTTTTACACTTAGATGATAGCTTAAATAACCGACTGGTTAATTATTAGAAAGGATGACTAGATGTTGACCTACACTGACAAATGAATAAGGAAATGGTATAATCTAATTGATTGAGTAAGTTGGAAACTAACCCTAATAGTTGTCTGAATTAATCGGCTTGGTACATGTGTGATTACCTATATGATTATAATATGAAGATAAGCATGATATATTATGTGTTTCATGAGTTATGCATGATGGTATATTCTGATGCATTATTACGTTTACGTACATGACATTAGCATGATGCATGTTAAATACGGTATCCATGTTATGATATATTTTGCATACCTGTTTTTCCATTAAGGAAGAAACTTGGCTTACTCAGTATGTAGCGTATTGATATGCCCATTTTTTTAGTTATCTGCTCATTCCCACAAGTAGATGATCATGTGCAGGTTATTTGGGATGGTCAGTAGTAGGCCTACCTCATCTTGGGTTCGAGGCATGAGAGCGTGGACATCTGGAGGTTTTTTATGTGGTCCGTAATGGACCATGGTTTTGGGGGTCATGCCCTAGTTTCATTTTAATATAGCCCTATCATCTTAATTCATTTGTCTTCCTGTATTGATTTGGTTAGGGCCTATTGAGGTCCTTAATGTAAACAAACTTTTAAAGGTTTATGTAATTAATTTTTGTGCAATCTATTTTAAATTGTTTGGTTGGTTTTAGCCTTATTTCTGATATGGGGTAGGTGACAAATGTCTATCTTGTGTTAGGTACGGTAGTAGTACCCCATTTTTTATAAGTGTATTTTCAGCTTCCGCATTATTTTAAACAAAAAATTTTTGTAGTAAAAAATGGAGGTGTTACAAGTGAAAACAAATGTGCATCCTTTTATTAAATGCCCATTGGCTAGAGATTTATGGCGTTGGTGCTTGGTCCTTGTAAACATCATATCCCATTACAATTTGCTATTATATTGGCAATAACAAATTTGTGATCTTGATGATATGAGTACTTCTTTGATTCCCACGTATGCATGGTTTTTTTGGTGGAGGCAAAATGACCTCTTTTTTTCAAACAAATGGACTGAGCTGAAATAAATCTATGACTACATAAAACAATTATTGATGCCCTATTAGGAAGATAAAGGAAATCATGTAAGCTCTAACCCCGCCTTAGGATGGATTCCGCCCCCAACTGGTATGTTTAAAATCGACACCAACGCTGAGAAGTCTTCCGATGGAGATTGGGGGTTGGTTGTAGTATGTAGAAATAGTGAAGGCATAGTTCGTTGGGTTGGTAGACAAAGACTAAAGGGACCTTGGACAATGGAGGAAGCGGAAGGCATGGTTGTAAATTTTTCTCTTTGTACGACTAAGGAGAATAATATGGAAAAGGTTATTATAGAATCATATAATTTGGAGCTAATCACAAAGCTACGTACATCAAAGAATGTTAGAGCTCATGTTAGCTTCATTTTTTATAATATTTTGGATAGTGCAAAGCAGATCACCAAGATTCAATGGGAGTATACAAGCAGTGACAACAATTTGGCTCATGCCATCAGTAAGACCCTTAGTTGCCTCTAGTTAGAGGACTTATCTGTGGTGGTTCCTCCTGTACTTATTAATAATTATAGTTAATAAAATAATACTCACCTTCTCTAGACATGTTTCTTCTCAAAAAATAAAATAATATTGGGTCATCTTACCTTAAGTCTCTTCAACTATGAAATGGTTGAGTGTAGGTCCCATTGATGTTAATAAAGAGTTAAAAATTACTCATACATTGTACAAGAAGCTCGACTAATTGCTAAGGAAAGTCAAAAGCTAGAAGAATTTGATACAAATTGTTTTGATCTTATCTTTATATTATCTTCTATGTGATATATTACCTTTTTTATATTTTTTAAGCAATCATTACTTCTTATCACAACTTACTCTAAATTATTTGAAAACAAATAAACTAATAATAAGATATATACTAAAAGTGTCCATATCGGTTATTAATTTAGCATCCAAAACTTTAATATGACACTTATAATAATAAAGCGAGTAATGTTATAGACCCAAATTTTAAACTAAAAGTGTCCATATCGGTTATTAATTTAGCATCCAAAACTTTAATATGACACTTATAATAATAAAGCGAGTAATGTTATAGACCCAAATTTTAAACCCAAACCAAAAACCAAACTTTTCCAAAAATATACATATTAGTGCACTAATTTTATTGATAATTAAATTAAAAAAACTAATAATAATCCACAATAAAAGAAAATTATGGCATAACAAGTACAATAAATTTATTATTAATATTATTTCTATTATAATCATCATTATTATTGATATTATTATAATAATAAGTTTACACTTTTTGTGCCATAATTTTCTTTTATTTTGTATTATTATTAGTTTATATTACTTAATTATTTATAAAATATAAAATTATTGCATTATAATACATATTTTTAGAAAAAATAATTTTTATTTGAGTTTAAAGCTTGTGTGCATAACATTTTTCTAATAAATCTCTCAGTAATTAATCCACGTGAGGAAATGAGATTTTGTTTTGTCTATGGAATTAAAACTGTTTTTTCCTCTTTTTCATTTTTTTTCTTTTTCTGGCTAGACACCAAAATTAGAATAAAGGAAAGGACCCAATTAGTCCACACATAGGTATCGAGATTAGGGACATGCATGATATCATCAATCCTCCCATGGAACCCCCTCAATCCGTACCTCACATGCCACCCACTACCGTATTCATTTGAACCATTTAATTGGTGGGTCCTTGTAATTGATGGGACATTTTTCAAAAAAGACCAAAAAATGATTTACCGAATAAAAAGTCCCCTACGAGCTATTTAGCACTAAAAACAGGTGTTGCAGGGCACATTCTTTTTCATGGGTTTCGGAAAAAGTCCTCCTTTTATTTGAAATCTTACATGGAAGTTTTTTGTATATCTTTTTCAGAATAAAATTTGAATAAAAAATCTATTTTAAACTCATAAAATAAAATATGAGGGTGTAAAAATTTGCTTCAACCTCCTAAATTTTCATAAGCTGATTAGAAGTTATTGATATATTTTTTTAAACCAAAAGCTTCATCTAGTCACACTTTTGATTTTATAATAAAATAACACTTCTTTTGTATAATTATTTTATATGTACTAAAAATTAATGATAATATCTCTTCATCATCTTTCAAATATTTAAGTTGATATTTGATAATAATTAGGATTAGTGTTTAATTAATGAGTTATAGTTATATTTAGTCTCACTTTTTTTATTAATCTTATAAAATATCATCTTTTAATTGCTCAATTTAAATTGATAAAAATTCATGAACTAAAATAAGTAACAACATATATATATATATATATATATTTCTTGTTCTAATATTTTTATTTAGTCAATAATTTGAAAATTATTATTAAATAACTCTAATTTTATTTCTTATTCTTTATAAAAATAAATAGAGAATTCATATCTTTCATTTAAAAAAAAAAAAGAATATATGCAGTGATATAAATAATCGGCAATTTGCACCATAGTGCTAGTAGCAACATACTTGCTGTTACTAGCTAAATTTTGTTTAGCTAAAATTATCTTTAACTTAGGTCAATAAAAAAATATTATTATTAGTCGTAGGTATAAATAAATAATTCAAATGAATAATATGGATAATAGTTATTTCTAAATACTTAATAAGAGTAACATCAACCATAATTATAAAGAAATAAATAATAATAATAATAATGATTATACTTATAATTATATATTAATTTTTAATCAATAAAAATTGATATTAATCAAAATTATAAATTAGTAATAAATGCGACCCTCAAAACTTTATATTTAGATTTTATTTGTTTATGATTTTCTCTTTGAAACGATATACAACTAGTATTTAAGAATCTCATCAAGATTTAGATAATAGAATTTTAAAAAGAGTCATTGTATTAATATAATATAGAATCAACAATAAGATGTTTTAAATTAATATTTCTAAAATCAATCTCCTTTCTATTCACCTTTTGAAAGTTTACGACATACTTTTATTTTGAAAATTTTATTGAATTATTTACAAACACTCAAATTTGATAAAAAAAATATCACTCTAATGTATTTTAAATATTATTTTGACGTTTTATTATTTTTATTAGAATTTTAATCCCTTTTTAAAATTAAAACTGATTTATTTTATATCAGCATAATTTTAAACATAATTTAAAGGATTTTAGCACATAGTATTACAACATTATTCCATTAAAGGAGACTTCATCTTGAAGTCTATAAGAAAAACATCGTTGTAAACTTAAACATGTCAAAATCCTAAGCCATTACTTAAAATAAAATAACACACATGAGTTAGTATACGAGAGATGGGTACTAAACCCTTAGTTATGGGTTGGTATGCATGGAGATCATAAATTCTTCAAGGTATACTATAAGAAAATCTTGAGGAGGGCATAAATATGGATTTCAAGATAACGTAGGCATGGAGCATAATGACAAAATTAGCTATGCAAGCCCCACCCCTTAACAAATACAACAATCAAAAAAGAAATGACAAAAAAATGAACATATGCAAGCTTTTCTAAGTAACGGATATACTCATGTTATAATATATAAAAATCATTTGCTAGTATAAGACATACCAAGGTATAAACATCTCCATGGGCATGCCACCTAAATGAATAATAGTTACTGCTATTACATTAGACAGTTGTAGCTAGTTTCTTAGTAGAGTAATACAACAATGATCTCTTAAACCGGTTTGTTGGAGCCCCCATGCACGAATATACAATGTCAAACAAACCACTCACACTTGCCTATAGAGTGGAATATACTTGTACTTTACCTGCCCATATTGAAAATGAAGAACCTGGAACAATTTCATATTCTCTTAGAAATTCTACAAAGTTCATCTCTTCCATCTAACATTATTTTTTAGAATACAAAAATAAGGGATACATATATATATATATATATATGAAATATACCAAGAGGAAGGAATATTTACTGACCAAGGGGTAAAGAGCTTTACAACTTGGATGCATATACACACCATGGTTTCATGCTTTACTTGGACTAGGAAAGAAATGTGGTCTGAACATTGTGCTTTGACCATGGAGCTTCGAATTACATCTCTGCAAGGAGTATTGAAATATTTTCAACATTGAAACCTAAAAAATTGTAAGTTAATCATCAAAGAAAGTAGAGAAAAAAGAGTAAGAAATTTTAACCTAAACTTCAATTGCATCAAATACTACAACCGAAACCTAACATTTAATATTCAAAAATTATCAACGGAGATTAGGAGTGTTAGCCGTGTAGCACTTTTGCATCAAAGGAGACTAAATAAACTAAATATTAACTTTTTCTTTTTTTAACTCAACTAAAATATATCAAATTCACCAATTCATCATTCATTTTTTCTAACAAAAACAATTTTGTAGGGTCGAATAATAACAATCAGTAACACAAATTCGCTACAAAAGTGAATAAAAAACTTCAAAATTCAAATATGTTCATAAAATACATGCGACATAGTGTAATACCCCAACATTTTGAAATCCAAAAATTTAATTATGAGCAAATTAATTTAACCTAATTCCAAGATTTTTTATTTTATTTAATGAGCCTAAAATAATTTAAGATAATTTATATGAATTATTTTATTTTATTTTATTTATTGGTACTAAGCTAAAATTTTACTCTTAAAACTTAACCTAAATATCATATATTTTCCTTTTTCCTTTTTTTCCTTCTTCTTTTTCCTTCTTTTTCTTCTTTTCTTTTCTTTTTTTTCCTTCCTTCCTTTTTTTTCTCTTCTTCTTCTCCCTTGGGTTTTGCCATTTCCCCCTATCTAGTACTTAGAACTAATTGATGGAAATTCACATACGCATGCATGTGCATGCACACACACACACATACATATAACTTGTCATGAACAACACATTAGAAACATACAAACTTAGAAAAAATAGAAGCTGATATGTAAAATATCCAAAATGCCCCTAAACATGCTTAAACTTTAAATTAGTCAAACAAAGCCTAAGGGTGGTTAAAATCTGACATATTATATATCAAATTTTATCAAAACACATAATGAATCTAGTAGTAGCATAAAAATTTATCAAAATAGAAAAAAGAACAAAAGATCTAAAAGGCTAAAAGGCAACATTTAAGGCATAAACAATCATTTTCTATACAAATCACACAAAGCTCATGCTAGCACATAATTTTTACCTCCTATTATTTTTATTGTATCTATCTACATTCCAAGATCATAGATAACAAAAGAATTTCCCACTTTTAATCCCTTTTCCTTCTCATGAGCAACTTTGACAAAAAATCAACAAAAAGTGTTAAAACACTTCAAAATACATAAAAATCAACAACAAAAAAGAACAAAAGGAAAGGAAAGGCATATTATTCTCAAGGAGTGGATGATCTTGAATTATAGAAGAGGAAACAAGATTTTTTTCAAGCTACTTAAAGCTTTAACCCACCTTTTCTTAATTAAAACAAAAATGAGCTAAAACCTAAAGATTAGAAGTTAAGATATCAAAGAAAATTAAAGAAGAATAGAAGGATGGCTACAATTTTCAAAGGCTTCCAAGAGCTATCCAAGACTTATCTTGAAATGAAATGAAAGTCTTAAAAATAAAGAAGAACAAAAGGTTAAGTTAAAGTCTTTTTCATGCAAATAATTAACAAAACATAAAGGGAAAAGGGGGTGTAACACTTCCAAATTTACAATTTAAAATTATCATTTAGCGAAAGAAATTGTCTAAAGTATTGGGTGTTAACTACAACCAACATAGAGTTAGGTATGACCAATACCTAACACGTGCCGATTTCAAGGCCAAAACAACTCAGCCACAAAGATTAAGTGTGGTCAATACTTAATCCAAGGCCGAGACAAAAACCAACAAGAACTGAACATAAGCAAAAGAGAGAATTTTAATGCATTAAGTTAAAGTTTTAAACACTTGATGTCCTAAAAGGGAACACAAGAACAATAAAATACAACCAAAGTAGAGACACCAAATAGCCGTAAATAGATGCTCTACACCAACCCAAATAGTTTCCACTATCAATAGAACCTATAAGGTTAATATTACCTATTGAATATGTAGAAAACCATAAAATAGAGTTCATTAGTACAACAATACTTAGTAAACTAACTACACAACACTAACGATGTAAAGCTCATATGGAGTACATAGAAGGTATCACAAGAGAATCACGACATGGATACATCGAGAATACATGCGTTAACAAGATATAGTAAAACACATCATGACATAAACATCTCCAAAACCATATGTTCACAATACCGCTTAATCAATTTACATGCACTAAATAATCTTATCATAACTATATCTAAAATAAGCTTAACATAATTCATAACCATTAGGGTATTGTACTAAGGCAACTTCCAACCAACACAACAACTAAGTATAATTAAACCAAATGGAAGATGAGATAACCCGAAGATGTATAAAGTACTTTGGTTATATCGACGAACAAAATGACACTACACCCTCCAACCAAACCACCAAATTGAATCTAAATAAATTCAAAATAGAACTGATAATCTAGAGACATATAAAGTACTTCGCTCATACTAGCACACTAATGGTATTCCTCTAACCATTCCATCATAATCAATCCATATAACCCACATGTAAGTACAAAGGCAACTGCCTAACCAATAATCAAATATAGTTGTAGTAACCAAACATTAGTTAAATCTATTTTTATTACTCAAAGGGATATAAGAGATAATTATAAAAAATATAAAATACTTCAATAATATTAGCAACAGAGGCAAGGCAATACCCTCCTAACCATATGATCCAAAAAATTATAAAGTACATTAGTTATACTGGTGCATTAATGGAAGCACAATACCCTCCAACCTAGGTCAACTAATTCTTAAGCATCGATTACCCTCGTAGGATACATAGGTCATCTATAAAGAAGACTAGGACCTTGTTAGGGTACTAAGATACAGTAGTGAAACCAAACCATATCAAGGACTCCTATTTTATCTCTAGGGTAGCTAACACTAAAAAGTAAAGTATTCCCAATATTAAGGCCTTCTACTTTAAATATTAGTATTTTATTTGGTGATCACAAATATCACATAATACACAACAAATTCTAAATTTCTTGCTTAGCTATTTTTTTCTTTATTTTTAATTATTCAAGTCAATCCTGAGGTGAATGGTCCAAGATAAATTCAAAGTAAACATTAAGGTTAAACTAAGGATCTATTAAGGTCATCCTAGTCCAGTTATTCACACTTAGATACATCTTAGTCAAAATGACCAAAGTACTCTTAGAAACCGAGTTATCTCAAAGTCAATCATTTTAATACTAAAATTGATTATAACCCTTGAATTATCATGAAAAGGCCTAAGATATTAAAATAAACACTTTAACATAAATTATAATTCTATAAAAAAATTTAAATGAAAAAATTACCATTTTGCCCCTAAAACACACTTAAGCCCATTTAGCACATAAAACAATTATCGTGCATATCTAGCATACCATTTTTTACATACTTCTCATGCTCAAAATAATACAACACATAGTAGGTATACAGGTTGGAAAATTACAATTTTCAAGTGAAAAGGATAAAATAATCCTAGATTATGCAACACTTTAATCACTTATAACTATATCTAAACATACTCAAGTTTCAACATATCATATATCAAACTTTATGTAAAACATGTGAGGAATCTAATGGTCACCTGAAAAATATTAGAGAATATCTTGGCCAGGGCAATAATGCTTTTGGTTGAGCCACACTAACAAAATATGCATAATTATTTTACCACAAACTTAGTGAAAATAATAACAATACATGGCATGCATATTTTTCATAGAATTTTAACGAAGCATAAATTACACCTAAGCATAACATTAAAACTCTAAACATACTGTCATCCAATTTGTACACATTTAGTAGGAGTATATGGATTACTCCTTTCCTACAAAAATTAGAAAAATAAGAATAAAGGGTACCACAAATCCTGGCTCCCAACTATCTTCTTTCTCCATAAAAAAACAATAAGACAATTAGAAACTACAAAAGTTTCAAGAGAATGTTGATCAAATATTTGCTTAAGAAACACATTGAAGTATGAATTTTAATCCTTAGGCTGCAAGTTGGATAATTTCCTTTGAAAAATTCTCGCAAATCACAAAATTTCAATATGTGAACAATGCACCCCCCTAAAGAATAGAACTTTGGTAATCTTTCATATTTTATGTTCACATTAACTAATTTGGCCCATTCAATGTTGATTGTGATGAACTTTTGCAAAGGTTTTTTTTTATGTTCCTTATAATTTTAACATAAGCATAAATAATAAATCCATAAGTTTTCATTTTGTTTTTTTATTAATTAGCCTGAAGAGGCCTAAAAAGTTTACCATGTCCTCAATAACTTGAGTAGTGAGCCAATAGTGGGGTACCCTGTGGAATAGAAGCCATAAGTGAATATAGTTAAACTCATACTCATCTGATGCTATGTTTGGAACACATCCCTCTAAAGTGATGGAGCCATCATTGATGCATCGTGGGGAGTTAAGGATAACATTCTTAAGGTCATATGGGGATTCAAAGGATATATGGTATCTTGGATAAGCTGATGGTGATTTTAAATTTGTCGGTGATCCTTCACAGACTTTTCTGTAGAGGATGCTGGTGAGAGGAGGGAGGTTCAGGTCAAAAACATTTTAATCATAAGGAAATTCCTTCAAGGTAAAGATTGTTTCCCATTGCATGAGAAGACATTGACTTGGTGACCCATGCTTAGCTTGTTCATCAAAGAACTCAAGAGATTGTCAAACAAGTCATCCATAGGAAAGAGAAATAGGCGTCTTAAGGCATATAAAAGAGGAGAGGCAAAGGGAGTAAATGCCAAGGGATAATTTGGGGGATGCACTAATGCAAAAAAATTGTTTTACAACAGTGGAAAATGTGTTTGATGATGATTTTCATCCACCGTCATAACGAGCACCATAAAAACCTTCCATAATGAGCACTAATGTAATAAGAAATTTGTCTTCATATCTCAAAATTTTGGTTGGGGGAATAAATATTTAACAACCATTTTTTCCCATTAAAAAGTTTAAAATATTACCTTGTTAAAGAATAAAATATTTTAATACTATAGACTCACAAAGGCTAATAGCCATTGTTGTACAACTATTACAACAAGTTATTTTAAACAACCATCATTGTTTTTCACTTTTTTAAAATGATTTTGAATGTTCATTATTCATAGCAATGTTACAGATAAAATTTATAATCTTAGCATAGATTGATGAGGATGGAACCAATTAAGAGCAAAAAAATTAAACAAATGAAATTCAATTCATGGTTTCCCATTAAAAAAACCAAGCTTCATTAGGGGAAAAGGTCTTCGTAACAAATAATTAGGGGTACAAGGCCTTTAATTTAACCTAAAAATGGATCAATATTGCAAAAATGCATTTTCACATCCCTTCTTCATTAAGAAGTTTCCTCTAGTAGAACCAGTATAAACAGGAACCTAGGTTGCATAATTTGCCTAGGTAGAAGATATATTACTAATCTCCCATTTGTGGCAAATTGGTGAGCAAATTATATTTACATTCTTTGATAGATGGCATCAAAAGAAAGATCACTAAACATAACTTCTTTTTTTGAATAATAATAAAACAATACAAAAGATTAAAATATGTTACTAAGAAGGAAGGGATGGATATGGCAGTATATTTATATTAAAAAAAAGGCCTTATCTAATAAATCCTTTAGCATTCCAATTACCCCACACTTATTAAAAGAAAAAACTATAACAAGAAAATACAGGGGACTTATATAGCATTAATATAGCATGATGGTTTCATGAATAAAAATTCTATTGAAAATGAAATATAATAAATAATTGCAACTATTCATCATGGTATCTCTAACACCCCCCAATGTCGCGCATGCACACACGAATACATATTTAACATAAATGTTACAAAGTTAAGTATTCACCTTAGTATCTCTACATATTTTTAACATTATAAAGATTTATATAAATATTAAAAAAAATTAATAAGCTATCAAAGGCTAATATCCACCATGTTATTACTTTTTTTTATAGTTTTTTTGTTATATTATATATATATATATATATATATCATTTTAAACAAATTGGCAATGACTGTACTATAAGAATATATATGTGTTTGTTTGGTGGATCTGCAAGTTTACTGATAGTTTGTGGCACTTCACCAAAACTACAAATTTCAACTTTTGGGACTCTTGATCATAATTGCAATCTATCATAAACTCACCCATGAGTTAAACTAGCAAATTCCAACCTTTAACATATGATGTTACATGCTACATCACCTTTGGTTTGGATTGTTATTACTATCAACCTCCCTACAAATTGTGTGGCCAAATGAACATATGTGAGAGATGCCAAAATTTTGTCTAAATAGGTGCTTTACAGTAATGGCACCTTTGTGGGAAAAATTGGAGAGTACATTTGTATATTTAGAGAATATTGGCTTCATGGGTTCAATATACAAGGATTTTCTCTTCCTCTTCTCTGTCCATGCAAAGACCTAGAATTAAACAAAACACAACGAACTATAGAAAACACTGTTAAGATGGCAATAGAGGAGGGATTTGTGAGTGATAGTAGTATTTATAATATAAATAAGCGATTTCTCTTAAGATTCCTACTTTTGTCCATAATAAATTTATGAAAAATGTGTTAAAAGGATACTAGTATTTAAAACCACCGTGGTATTTCATGTATCACGTCTAAGATTTCTTAAAGCATTGTGGATAACCCATGTACAACTATTATATTTGTTGTTCCAATTACTTGGTCGTTGGCTATTTTTGAAATATGACTCGATAAATAAATAATAATTTATAAATGTAAAAAATAAAATATGGGAATTAATAAAAAAATTATGAACGTGAATTAAAAAATACACCAGAACATAAATCTAATATTAGCTACAATATATCTTCGCCGATTACAAATAAAATTTAAATTTGGGACAAATTGGGGAAAACAATCTGTACGGCAAGTATTAGAGTCTTCGAGAAGCACACGTCCACGAGAAAAAACTAATACTTCCTTTCTCGGTTGGCTTTACGTAAGCTGAAGCTTGTATGTTATCGGCTGTTGTAGTAACATCTCAAAATTTGACTATTAAAAATTTTTATTTTGTGGAAGCTTATGCATAAAATAACTGGCCATTACCATTATACTTAATACAAGCCTAATCAATATACCTTTTTCACACCAAATACAAGGCTAAATTATTAAAACTTAAACAACGATGAAAGGTGAATACTAGAAGATTTATATAAATCATAAACTAAAGAATTTAGAAGATATACAAATGGGTTTCTAATTGCAAAACCTTCCAAGTAGTACTGATTAATAATGACTCTATGCTTAAACCCATTATACATCACTCGTCTGTAGACACCACACCAAATTTATTATAAAACTATGAATCAATAACAGTGTCGTATGCTTATTAAATGAGAAATGGCCATAACAAAGTAGGCAGTACAATAACCTATTGAGTAATATAATCACTTCTAAAGACAAAGTATGCTTCACAAGAGAACACAATATATAGTATATCACATAAGATCATACGTATGATAGAAAACAATATGTAATCATGTGATATATAAGAAGCACTATGCATGTGATTGTTATTTATGATATAAGGACACACTTAAGGAAAAGTCATATTAAAATATTTACTTAGTGATTACATAATATTAATCTAATAGGGACCCCAATACTATTTTGAAAATCAAAAACAATGTAATCCAACATAGAATGCACCTAAAGACCACAAATAGATGCTAATTTTTTAGTATGTGTATCCTCTATAGGTTAATCGATTGGACTTACATAGAGTAGGTATAGGTCACTTTGGTTTCCACAACAACCAAGATATAATAGAACAAAAATAAAATTTTGGTCCTTGCTCATGTGATTTTCTACTATAATTCTTAATATATTATTCAAAGGTTATTAACCAAAATGCTTAATACCAAAGGCACACACATGACACATATCAAATTTGTTTACAATATTCCACACTAGACCACTTCACTTATAAAATAAATTCATACCAACAATTGTATTATAATAATTCAATTAGAATTTTACTAAGGTTGATTAAATGAAACAAACCACACTTAATATAAGAAACAAAGGCCATAAAAAAAACTAATCCAAATATTGAAAAAGACTCAACCAAAACAACTAGTGAAACCATTTAACTTGAGGTTACACCAAATAAAACATTTAAGGTTTTATCAAATCCAAACAAGGACTAAAGAAGGTTAAAACACTTGTGAAAATACTAGAATGTCCTTAAGAAACCCTAATTCTCACTTATGTCATTAAACCATTAATCAAGCTTGTTAATTAGCCAAACTAAAAAAAAAGACTCCAAAACTTAATGCTAAACTAGATAACACAAAAATAAAAATGAAACTCATTATTAAACACATGAAATGACCATCATACCCCTTGAGTTGTCTGTGTTTACTCTATGTCATTATTACACCTAAAACCCTAGTGTGTAATAATTATAGTTATCCTAATTAATCCATTTATTAGATATAACTCATTTTCACCTTGAAATACACTTGAGACCCTGGGAAAATGCATAATTAATGTAAAAAGACATTTAAATAGCCTAAAATACCTCAAAACTTTTAAAAAATCTTAACTAGCTATAAACAACTTCAAATCCTAACATATTGTATATCAAATTTTAAGTAAATTACCTAATGAACACCATGAAAAACCCATATTTTATGCACAAAAAAAATCACTAAGGGATGATATTACCTTTGAGGCGAAGAGAGAGGCAAAAATGCTTAATTCAAAACTTTACTCAAATCACAACAAATTCCCACACAAGATTCTACAACATATTATACACCTAATAACATATTTAGATAAATTTTAGACAACAAAATCACCTTGAAATAATCCTTACCAAAGAGCTCTCAAAACACCCACATATGCATTTTCTTCCATTTTTCATGCTATCCATATTACACTCATAACACAGAAATAAATAAAACAACATACTTAACAAAAATAAAAGAATGTATGATGAGAAATATATATACATACATGAAGGAAAAAACTAGCGTGGTCTAACTTGACATACAATACATGGATTTTACATATAATATATAAATATAAAATATTAAAAATAAAATCATGCATTAGTGAGAATAAATATACAATCATGACAAATATAAATAAAGCATAAAATATAGTGCATAATACCCTATGTCTAGTGAAATAATTATATTACCTAGCTAGCACATATTCTAGCAAAAATTATTCCTAGAAAACTGATAGGTGCATATTTTATGGTATTATTTGTCATTTGTTGACCTATCTTTCACTATTTGTTATGACTATTTCACCATTTTTTCCTTGAGTTTTCTTTACTAGCCTAGTTTAATAGGAAAAATTGAATTCAAGGTAATTTTGGCATATAACTAAGGAAAATGAGGACAATATGAAGAGCAAAGCTTGGAGTCATAGAAATTTGGATGTACCATTATGAAAGAAATGAAGAAACAAGAAATACCAATGCCCTGTATTTATGTGCAAGAAATGTCGGGGGCCCATACATTGAGAATAAGTTAGGTGAAAAATCACATCTCTCCTATGTTTAATGTGACGGTAATGAACCTTGGCCTTTGTTTACCACTTTTACATTGTCTTAAAACAAAAAAAGTTGGTCGAGAAAATTGGAGGGTTACACAAATAATGGGCAAATGAAGTACAAATTTGAATCTTTCAAATTATACTATGTCAGATTTATAAATAAAACTGTCGTCATCAACATAACACAACAAATGTAATAAGAAATTTGTCTTTATATCTCCAAATTTTGGTTGGGGGAATAAATATTTAACAATATTTTTTTGCTGTTAAAAAATTAATAATGTTACCTTGTTAAAGCATATAATATTTTAATATTATAGACTCACGAAGGCTAATAACCATTGTTGTACACCTAGTACAACAAGTTATTTTAAACAATCATCATTGTTTCTCACCCTTTTTTAAATGATTTTGAATGTTCATTATTCATAGCAATGTTGCATATAAAATTTATAATCTTGGCATAAACCGACGAGGATAGAACCAATTAAGAGGAAAAAAAATAAACTTTTTTTTGATAGATGTTATCACCCCCCCCCCCCGGCGATGTCGTGCGTGCACACGTATACATATTTAACATAAATGTTACAAAGTTAAGTATTCACCTTAGTATCTCTACATATTTTTAACATTATAAAGATTTATATAAATATTAAAAAAATTAATAAGCTATCAAAGGAAAAAATCCACCATGTTATTGCTTTTTTTTATAATTTTTTTATATTATATTATATTATATATATATATATATCATTTTAAACAAATTGACAATGATTGTACTATAAGAATATGTATGTGTTTGTTTGGTGGATTTGTATGTTTACTGATAATTTATGCACTTCACCGGAACTACAAATTTCAACTTTTGGGACTATTGATCATAATTGCAATCCATCATAAACTCATCCATGAGTTAAACTAGCGAATCCCAACCTTTAACATATGATGTTACATGCTACATTACCTTTGGTTTGGATTGTTAGTACTATCAACCTCCCTACAAATTGTGTGGCCGAATGAACATACGTGAGAGATGCTAAAATTTTGTCCAAATATGTGCTTTATAGTAATCACGCCTTTGTGGGAAAAATTGGAGAGTACATTTGTATATTTAGAGCAAATTGTCTTCGTGGTCTTCAATATACAAGGATTTTCTCTACCTATTCTCCATCCATGTAGAGACCTAGAATTGAACAAAATACAGCGAACTATAGAAAATGATGGTAAGATGTTAATAGAGGAGGAATTTATGAGTGATACTAGTATTTATAATAAAAAAATAAACAATTTCTCTTAAGATTCCAACTTTCGTCCGTAATAAATTTATGGAAAAAAAAATGTATTGAAAGGATACTAGTATTTAAAACGACCATGGTATTTCGTCTATCGCATCTAAGATTTCTTAAAGCGTTGTGGATAAGCCATGTACAATTATTATATTTGTTGTTCCAATTATTTGGTCGTTGGCTATTTTTGAAACATGAGTCGATAAATAAATAATAATTTATAAATGTAAAAAAAAAATTGGGAATTAATAGAAGAAAAAAAGTATGAAAGTGAATTCAAAAATACACTGAAACATAAATCTAATCATAGCTACAATATATATTCGTCGATTACAAATAAAATTTAAATTTGGGACAAACTGGGGGAAAACAATCCGTATGACAATTATTAGAGTCTCCGAGAAGCACACGTCCACGAGCAAAAACTAGTGCTTCATTTCTCGGCTGGCTTTACGTAAACTGAAGCTCGTATGTCGAAAGAAAGGAGAATATAAAAAAAAGGGAGGGGGGGGGGGGGGGGAAGCACTGTATATATACCGCCTAAACAAATAGATATACAATGCCGATTCCCTACAAACATACCATGGTTAGGTAGAGGAACTGTGGATGACAGTGGTGAGGGAGGAGGGAGATGGAAGTTCACGAGGAAAGATGCAGACCAAAGGGCTACGTGAGAAGGCGTCGATAGAGAGAGGTGGAGAAATTTTACCCTGAAAGCTTTATCGCCTCCTTATACCATCCATGTCTATGGAGCTGTACGTACAATTGTTGTTTATATATTGATTTAAAAGGAACAATAGAATAAACACATACATTCAAATTACCTAAACACAACACAATTAAACAGGTAGCCGAAATCCTGTATCCATCATCGTCACAACTCACATATCGGAGTCGGTACATGTAATACCCCGTAAGCACAGCTCCAAAATTCCTAATGTCCCTCACCTTTATATCCGAAGGCACACCCTTTCTTCCGCTTTCACTTTTTCTTATCTGGCTGGCTGGCCCTCTCCCACCGTCTCACGAACAAAATAATTGATTTATGCGAGGGTGGGCACGTATTGAGATTAGGCCCCCCTCTCCCCCGTCTCCCCTCCTATCGAATGATGGATCCCAAAAGGCCAAGTACTACATCACTCATCTCTCTCTCTCTTTCCCCATGAGTCTTATCAGTATTTACCATAGAACGCCCCCAAATACGTGCTTAGCTAATATAAAAACAAAAATCTATAAATTATTAATAAAAATGACGACAGAGGGGGAAGAGAGAGGATGAAAAAAGAAGAAAGGAAGGAGCGGTGCAATTATTCATGTCATGAATTTCATCTCCAAAGCAATTGTTACATCAGGATTCCTAGCTACCTCCCCTTCCCGTCCTCTTTTCTAATTACTAAAATAAAATAATAATAATAATAATAATAAACTACCTTATATATATATATATATATATACACACACACACGAATTATTATTAAAACTAACACATCTTTTAAGCAAGCTAGCTCCCCGGCCCTTTCTCCTCTTGATTTGAGTCTCCCCTTGATATTCCCATAAGCGCCATCCTCTCGATCACTCTCCCTCTCTCCCTCTCTCCCTCTCTCCCTCTCTCCTACCCTCCTGAGGGGCAAGGGAGAAATCAACCGCCGTACCAATTAATTTACCACTCCATCCATCCCCAGCCAGCTCCAAAACCCATGCCATAATACGGCCGACTAAAAGGATCGGAGATACGCATATATGTTGCGAATTACTGTCAAATAATTACGCCCCGCGCGCGCCGCCGCCGATCGAGATATCTGTTCTATCGATTAATACTTGCAAGCTAGCTAGCTAGCCAGGACCAGGGAGCGCACTACTGGCGGCGCCCTATATATATGAAGAAGACGATTAGGTGCTGCATCTCATGCATACTCCCATGCGGGGCGCTGGACGTCATCCGGATCGTACACTCCAACGGGAGGGTCGAAGAAATAAGCGGAAGCATACGAGCGTCCGAGGTAATGAAGGCTCATCCGAAGCACGTCCTGAAGAAACCGCTCTCCCACTCCAGCTTCGATCAAGTCTCCGGCATGGTCTCGAGGATCGTCGTCGTACCGCCCGACGCTCAGCTCCAGCGCGGTAAGATCTATTTCTTAATGCCGCTCAGCAATCCCCCTCCGCCGCCGCCGTCCGATCGTCAGAAGAGCGCCGCCCGCAGATCTTCGTCGTCGTCCTCGTCCTCGTCCTCCGGACGGAAGAAGAAGAGGGATCGCGGAGGCGGGGAGGGCGGCGGCGGGAATTCGATTTCCGTGACGGCGGCGACGGGGGATCGGAACCTGTTGATATCGGATCGGTATTTGAGTGAGATACTGAGGGAAAAGGTGTCGAGTCAGAAGGATAGAAGGCGGGGGAGGGTTGGCGTTTGGAGACCGCATTTGGAAAGCATCAGCGAGACGCTCAGTGAAGCTGCTTCTTCGAATTAATTGATTAATGAATTAATATTGAAATGAAGCGAGGTATATGTTATTAATTAGTGATTAATCGATTTAGTTTGTCACTAAATAATCACATATATGTATTCCAGACTTCCAGTCCCCCGCTAGCTTGCTTTAATTTCTGTATGTGTAAGTGTTTAATTTGTTTCTTCTTCTTTAAATATAATTTTACTACTAGTAATAGTATTAACAGATATATATATCTGTTATATATATTTATATATATATATATAGAGAGAGAGAGAGAGAGATAATCATTTGTTTTCGGTACGTTAATTAGTTTGTGATTAAGAAATAAAGAATGTTAAGTTTTGTGTGTATATAGAAACATATATTTATATATATATACGCACGAAGGAGGTAGAATAAGAAGGAGAAGAAGAACAATGGTACGTTGACGGCGTTCAAACAGTGTAAGTGGAGGAGTGGTTGCCTCATCTGGTGGTCCTTGGCCACCCGCCGGGAAACAAACGAGGATGTAATTAAGGGATGCCGATCGGCTGGCCGGAGTTTTTCATGCTTTTTTTTGTTTTTAATTCAGTTTCTTTCTTCAAAGCAAAAGAAGCCGTTCCTCATGTTGTTGGGTAGTAGACTGGTAGTAGTAGTCGTAGTGTAATTCTGTGAGTGGAGGAGGGAAGCAAGGAGGGAATTAAGGTAGAGAGACTGGAATGGATGGACGGATGGGTGATCTTATTATTATTATTATTATCTTTATTGTCCCATCCCGTCCCGCTTTTACTGTTCATTGTTTGGTATTCAATTTTTAATAAAGATTAAAGAATAACTCTTTAAGAATTTGGATGGAGTACGCACGCACATATATTAATATATATACACACACACCCTTTTCCTTTTTCTTTTTTTGGTGTGTAAACTGTAAAGTGGCGCTGGTGTTTCAGTTATTAATTAGGTAGCTTAAAAATAGTTACACTGATAGATTAACACATGCCCAACCTTATTGTCCTTATCAACTGAATGGCTTCATGTGGGACTTCATAGATGTCACGATATGCAGCCATCAAATTTGTTTACATAATAACAGTATTAGGTGTACGTTTGGTGGACTATTTTAGGCTCAAATTTTTTTTTTTCCAACTGTAATTTTTTTTTAAATAAAGTAAAATAACATATAACAATGGACAACGACCGAACGATATTGTTCTTCCAAATCTATACTTAATCGATAAAACTAAGTGACTGCTTGGTAACGTTATTTTTAATAAAGTTACACTGATATGCACAAGCACAGTATGTGATCAATTAACACATGCCCGACCTTATGTTCCTTATCAATTGAATGGCTTCATGTGGGACTTCATAGATTTCTCGACTAGCATATTTATGCAGCCATCAAATTTGTTTACATGATAACAGTATTAGATGTACGTTTGGTGGACTATTTTAGGCTCAAACATATTTTTTTCCAACTGTAATTAAAAAGAATTATACTATTTTTTAAATTTATTTTATTAAATAAAGTAAAATAGCAGATAACAATGGTTCTTCCAAATCTATACTTAATCGATAAAACTAAGTGACCGCTTGGTAACCTTATTTTTAATATGGTATGATTTGGACTAATAATTTGGCTAAACTACTAATAATGATATTTGATATATACATATTATATATCAACGTTGCTAAAGCAATATACATGGCTATCTACTTATATCATCTAAAATAAATTAATGTATATCGATAATCTTGGATATTTTTTTATTTAATATATGATATTAGTAATTAATATTATTTGAATCAGCTATTTAATTATAGTAAATCATTTTTGTATTGATTAATTAATTACAATATTAATTATTATTATTATTATATGTTTATTAGTAATTATTTAATTTTAGGATTAATAATTAATATTATTAATACAAATAGTTAATAATAATAATAATTTATATTGATAATTGGTAACCATTAATATCACTTTTAATTATAATTAATATTTTTCATGAAAATACATAAATAATTATTAATTAATATTAATAATTTTATTATTTTATTTCTAATGAATAGTAATAAATAATAATTGATATTGATAATGAAAAATAAATAATGAATAATAATTAATACTATTAATTATTAGATTAATTGTTAGTTATTAACAATGAATATTAATAATATTAATAGTTATGAATAATAATTAAGATTAATAACTATTTTTTGTTGTTAATTAGTAATTATTATGTGGTGGGTATAATTAATAAGGGTACATAGGTAAAAGTATAAGATAGTTTAAATATTTAATAACAAATAGTGGGATATACTAATAAAGTAATAACATGTATTAGAAAATATAGATAATAAGATTATAAAAATAATATGTAAAATGAATAATATTAAGTAATAATAAACAATTAATATAAAAATAAAGAGGTTAGTGAATATCCCTTAATAAATTAGTGCACGTAGGTGGTAATAATATCAATGCAAAATATCATTTTTCTAAAAATTGGAGTATTTAATGTGACAATAAAATGTATGCTCTTTGACAAGTACATATATAATAAAGTAACAATATGATAAATAATATATATATATATATATATATATAATAAAGTTTTAAAAATAATATATAAAATAAGCGATTTGATACCCATCTAAATTAATAATATGGTAAATATTGAATTACTTGCAAAACACACACATAGTATTTTGTTAGTTCTCTTTTCTTATATCTGTTTTAGGTAGCCCTAGAGATATTACATTTTATTAACTTATTAGATCGATCAATGTCTATAGTTGTTTATGTGAACATCTTCAAAAGTAGTAGAGTTGGCAAAATATGATTCTTCTCAAAAAAAAATCCAACCTATTTCATCTAAAATTTATCCTGATAAAATCATAACAATTCACCCCAACCAAGAATCAATCCAATACTAACGTAACACAAACCAGACCTAATAGCATTTGACCCAATTCGAGCCTAACTCGCAATCCATCAACAAAAACCCAAGACCAACCTAACTTGGCATCAACGCCACCCAATGACAATAACCTAACCCAACAATAATCAATTTGAACTCAATCCTAGTTGATATATTGATTTGAGATAAAATAAATCCGAAACAATTGAACTAGACTTAAGTGAACCGAAGATCTAAACAAAACTAAACATAAAGTCACCCAACCCAATGTGATAAACTAATCCAACTCTGAAATGACCCAAACTTAAAGTAACCTAAGACAATTGATACTGATAAATTGACTTAATATTGAAATGAATACATCCAAACTCGGGCCAAGCCCATAATTTAACTCTAACATGGAATGACTTGAAGTCAAAGTAACCTAACTCATATTCAACCGGTAATGATAGAACTACCCAAGCTCGAATAATTCCAATTAGAAATCGTAATTTGACCTGACACGACGCGAGTATAAAACAACCCAAACTCGAACCTAAGTACCAAAACAACCTAAAATAATCACACCCCAAATAACCCATCTAATCAAGACCTAACCCTTAGTGAAAAATGACTTGGATATAACATGAATCTGAAATGTTTTAAATTCTTAAACCCGAATACCAAAATTACCTAAAATGACCCAACTCCTATAATAAAAACGACATGCTCATGATCAGACCCAAAATTAATTTGAGTTGGTAGACCCAGCGCGATTGCCCTAAGTAAAAGTTTCTCCTCCTCAAACAACTAATTCGGAAAACTATTTAATGAACACTACTTGGTCAAACCTTTGACAGACCTCTTAAACCTTGTTTACAAAAAACCGACCTGTGGTCTTGGCTCTCCTTAAGTAGATATTTCGTGGGTCTGTTTGGAATAATACGTCAGAACATCAATATTTTATGGACGTAACGTTGCGTACATCAGACCTCCTCTTCCTTTAGATCCCTGTCAACGATCTTTCCGAAACACTAAGTTCTAGTCGGCAAGTTAAAGGTGAAAATAAGTATATTAACTAGTGTTTTGGCAAACTGTATCGAAAAAGAGATTCATACTTATCACTACTTTACTGTAAGAAAAGGTTTTTTTTTTCATTTTTGGCAAAAAACAATAAAAAGAGGGCAATGGAAAAGGATATTGGAATCTGTTTTTTAGTTGGTTCTTTATTACTATTTTACCAATTAAAGTTTAATAAATATTTACTTTGTTTTAGCTTCTCACATTTATGTATTGGAAATTTTTTAGATTAGACTATTTTAACAAGTTAAATAGCATATAAGGTTTGGAATTATATATTTTCTTGTTATACTTGTATAATAAATATTAAAATTCATTATATTTACATCTAGTATTGTCATCTTCTTAGTGTATGTTAGGCAAATCAAATTTGATGTGATGTAATAATATATCTGAAGTAATATTGATATTTGGTAGGCACGTCTCATTTATATCTAAAATAATAATGGCAATTGATAACTTATTTGTTCTAAAATGAATTGATGTATATTAATAATTTTAAACACGCTTTATTTAATAAATGTGAGTGATGTGTATATTTAATAAGAATATAAGGGTAATAGTTCAGGATAGTTTAAAATTTTAATAAAAAGTAGTGGAATTTATTGATGAAGGAATAATATGATAAATAATATAAATAATAAAGTCCTAAAAATAATTAGCAAAACAAACAATCTGAATTTTTTATGAACTACTAATATAGCTCATGATTTGCCTACTAAATAAATAAGCTATTATATATGCCGACATGATAAGTAAGACACACTTTTATGGGTTTTTTTTCCTAATGGAGGTATAAAGTTATATATATATATATATATATATATATATAATTTTCAATTAATGCATATTTAGTGGATTTTACCAATTCTAGTGATATATAGAAATAGTTTTCTTTAGAATTTTGACAAATTAATTATTTTATTAAAATAATGACATAAAAATTATTTAAAATACTAAAAAGAATTATTTACACCTTATCAACTATTACTTCCATATCCAGACTTATGCATCACCTTATCAAAATGCTAAAATTTACGTAAAAATAAAAATATTTATTTACAAGATCAAACAAAGAATAAATATAAGATAAATACTTGAAATTTTAAAATTCCCTTATCTATAAAATTTCTATAATTTTAAAAAAAATTGGAATCAAGAAAAATTGAATTTAAAAAAAAAAGTTGTCAAAATGTTTGGAATTTTATGCAAAATCAAGATTTAAAAAAAAATAGATTTTATGAAAATTTTGAATATTTTAGAGTATCAGAAATCAAATAATAAAACTAGAATTTCATGAAAACTAAAATGCTCACAAAAATTGAAATTAAATATTTATAATTTTTAGAATATTTTCAAGAATGAAATTTAAATTTTTGTTCATATGTTGAAAAAAAAACTTATATTATTCAATGTAATTTATCTCTTTAATACTCAACAAAGTTGAAATAATATTAATGCAACATTTAAATATAATTTCTATATTATTATTTTAATAAAATAATTAATTCAAAACATTTAGGTGAAAAATTACTCCGTGTGTCACCAAATTAGTAAAATTCAACCACTATGTCTTGATTAAATAATTTACTTATATTTGTTTCTCAAATCAAAAATTAAATAATTTTACATCTCAATTAGAAAAAGAAAACTACAAAATTGTATGCCTTACTTATTATTTCCCCCCTATTATATACCATACATTAAATAAGGTGACATTTAGTAATGAAATAAAACACAAAATATTCAATAAATATGTATACTATATTTGTAAATATACAAAATAAATTTTGGTTGGATAGTATGATTCATTGACTACTAAGTAGGAAACAAAATACAGGATATTCCATGTATAATTATAGTAAAATAAAAGTACTAATATATGCCGAAAAGGAAACTACTATATGCAAATAAAGATACTGCTACATATAAGTATACTACCATCAACATCTGAAAGACTAATTGTAATACCTTAAAATTTTATCTAATACTAATATTGATTGATTAATATTTTAATATAATTTAAATTCTAATTTTTGGGTCATCTATATTTTTAGCCTAACACTAACTCTAGATAATTTATAGATTAATTTATTAAATTTTAAACCTAAACCTAAACTTAATCCTAATCCTAAATTTTTTTTTAAAATCTTTTTCTTTCCCTTTTTCTCCTTTTCTTTCCCCTTTTTTTTCTTTTCTTTCTTGCCCTACGTTGTAATACTCCAAATTGAGCAGAGTGTTATAAGGATTGAGCTAGTTACTTTTATCGACATGATATACCATCTTTTTGGTGATTCAATCCTAAGAAGTCTATAATTAAGCATGTTTCTCGTAAAGTAATTTTTAGGATGGGTGGCCCTTCTAGAAAGATTCGAAAATTTTCTAAAATTTTTTTAGGAAGTGCTTGAGTGGGGCAAAGCATGTTGAAAAGACTCATATTGATTTGTAAGGCTAGATGATCAATCTAAAAGTGCTCTAGGGTAGCCTTACATGGTCGTATCGATTTGGGGTATTACAAATGGTATTAGAGCAAAACCGCAACCTTAAAATGAACTTAGATGAGCCAGTCAGCCACCTGGCTAGACGATTATTGGGATAAAAACTATGTTGAGACAGTTAGTGGTTGAGGCGCAACGAGGATATTGAGTTCTTTGAGTATGTGTGAATATAATTGTAACACTCCAAAATTTACACATTTTTTTTATAAAAAAAAAAAAGCAATACTCATAAATTAAAACCGTAAATTCTGGAGATGTTACCGCCACACTTAGTACTCAACCGGTTCTCTTTGACCATTTCAGTACCAAGTGCTAAGGCTGAAAAAGAGATTACTATTAAACTCAAATGAAGCGTTCACAAAATGAATTAAAAGGTCACAACAAGGAAATCAGAGTACGCGTGAAAATTTATAATTCATTTTGAAAGAGAAATAAACTTACAATCAATAAAATAATCATTTGAAATACTCAATACAAGGTAATAGATCCAAATGGATAAATCCGATACAAGGAACTAACAAAGGAAATACATAGCATAAAAATTATGGCCACAACTCTCGAACCTTGAGCCAAAAACAAACTCAACTCATAGCCCCAACCGAAATTGATCTTCTGATAACTCCCCCAACTCGAACCTAACCTCCAACATTATAAATACCCCTCTTATGGCCTGGGTTCGGGATTTTTCTTTCCCCGAAACCCTAAGCACCGTTCGTGTGCCACTTGTCACGTGCTCAGAGGTTTCGGCCCCAGCGCCCCTGGCGAGGCCAGCATCCCACATTACGAACCGCCGAGCACCATGCCGAATATGCGCAACATCCCGCAATAATAACACAATAGAGATGCATGAGAGGGACGCCGAGTCATACCTGAGACAGAACATCGACATTAGCAACCATCAGGCAACTAGGGAGCACCCATATCCGCATGGCTCATTGGCTAGATGCTTGGGGCAAGTCACGAACCGTGACATTCTCCCCCACCCAAAATCGCAAACGCCCTCGTTTGCACCACAGAGGGGTCCCAACATTGCTTCCCTGCATCTCAAGTGTTGTCCTCGCGATAGTCCTTCAACGCTCGCCCCATGTTAGGAAAACATCGTGCAACTACCATACGTTGCCCCGCAAAGCTCGTAGTCCAACCAACATCTCGTACTCAACATATCTGTTGCGGCATATTCGAACCCCTCGCAGCGACAAACCTGCGCGCCCAAGATCGCCTCATCGCGCTGCCCTCAGCAACCCCTTTCAATGGCCTGGATCCCGCACCAAACCACGTCCACAACACCCCTTGTCAATGGGCCCGTGTGGCACTCACGACCTCTTGGCTTCACTCCTTCGAAGCTGGTCGTCACCCAATGTGCCTAACACCAACGGCCTACCCACACTCCTTCGGGGTACAGCCAACAACACGGCAAAATGCTTGCTGACTGACACGGGCAATGAGCTGCTCTGATACCACTTGTCACGTACTCAGAGTTTTCGGCCCCAGCGCCCCTGGCGAGGCCAGCATCCCACATTACGAACCGCCGAGCACCATGCCGAATATGAGTAACATCCCGCAATAATAACACAATAGAGATGCATGAGAGGGACGCCGAGTCGTACCTGAGACAGAACATCGACATTAGCAACCATCAGGCAACCAGGGAGCACCCATATTCGCATGGCTCATTGGCTAGATGCTTGGGGCAAGTCACGGACCGTGACACACTGCCCCTTTAGACGCCCCGTTCTCCACCTTTAACTAACCTCGCCGCCTCTTCTCCCTCCCAATCTCTTCCCTACAACACCCTCTAATTAACTAAACCATCTAAACCTTTTGATTCTCCTTGCACAGGCCTCCATAACCGTGCAAAGTTTGCTAGTTCTCTCGCCAGAAATTTCTACCCCGAAACCTTAAACCACCGTCCACCACCACATCCGTCACTTCTGCCACCCTCTAAACCACCCAATATCTCCTTCTAAGTCTCCTCCACCAACCCATAAACTTATTTTATTTTTCTCCTTCCCCCTTACCTCTTTTTCTTCATTTTCACCCCTCTTAGATCACTTTTTCGGCCACCTCCGAGAACCACCGCCGGTTCCACCCATCCCCTCTGACTCAAGGTGAAACCCTAGACCTTTTAAACACTTCCTTTCGATTTATTGAAAATTATTCTGCTTTTATCCTAATTTTTAATGTTAATTCGATTTTAATTATTATTATTATTATTATTATTACCATTATTGTTACCAACTGAATACTAATTGCTAAATTTTTTTGACAGGTTTAGGAGTATTCTTGAGTTAGAAAATTTATTATTCTCGAAATTTGGTTATTTAATGGAATTATTACATGTTTACTATTAATAATAATAATAATATTATTATTATTATTATTAGTGTAATTATTTATTTAATATTATAATTATTCCAGGAGGGGTAGAAACCTAAAAATTTAATTAAGTCTCGCACCTTTGCTTTTTATTACTATTATTAACATTTTTAACATTATTACTAATTATATTATTATTATTATTATCTTTATTAACTTTTATAAGTATATATATAATATTAATATCATTATTACATTTTTGAATAGTATTATTATTAAATGGAGTGGTTTCGAAAGCCACCTTGTAATTTTAAGATTTATGGTATTATTAATATTAATATTCTACTAATAAGAGTATTATTAATAATGTTTTACTTTGATTATTATTATTATTATTATTATTATTATTATTATTATTATTATTATTATTATTATTATTATTATTACTACTACTACTACTACTACTACTATTTTGGTGAAGGGTAGAAACCCTTGTATCACCACCCTTTCGAATGAAAATAATAATTTATTTGTATTTTTAAGTAATATTTTGTATAGTTAATTATTGTGTAGTATTGTTTTAATTAAAAACCAAATCTTAGAATAAGTTAGAGAATAATAAAAAAAAATTTAAGGGAGCCTAATTCTAGTATACTTTTATATAATAGGTGAACCCAATCAAATCCCTCAAGTGGAATAGGAGCGTGCACCAAGACCGGTTTCGTTTTAGGTAAGGGTTTACTAAGGCCATTTGTGTGTTTATATGCATTATGTGTTTCATATGTCATGTATTCTATGTTTATTATTATTAATTATTTCATACGTGGCATGATTATAGAGTTGAATTACGTTGGTGTGAATAAAGTGTGGCATGAGACTTATGTGTATATTTATGTTATTATTGTATGAAATGGACTTAAGACATGCATGTTAAGGTTGTAAAAATCATGATGGGAAGTGTAACAATATGACATTAGGGTTTTTGCATGGGATAGTATGGTGTTAGGGGTTTGCATGGAAATATGTCTACATGGAGCTAGGGTTTGCACATGAATTGGGGTTGCATGGAACTGTGGTACGTGGAGTTAGGGTTTGCATGTGGATTAGGGTTGCATGGAAGTGTTGTCTATGTGAAGCTAGGGTTTGCATGTGGATAGGGTTTACATGGAGGTATGGTTTACGTGGAGTTAGGGCTTACATGGAGCTAGGGTTTGTATAGGAGCTAGGGTATGCATGAGAAGATGGTTTACGTAGAGTTAGGGTTTCATGGTAGCTAAAGTTGTAGTGGTATTGGGATATGTTGTGGTTAAGTATGGTGGGATGATTAACTAGGGTTAAGGTGGTTAACCTGAGTTAAGGAGTAAGCATGGTAGAAACTAGATTTGCATGTCTTGAAATGAACATCTGAATAAGATACATAAATTATTAAATACGTAAAGTGGAAGATGTTGAGCCGGGCCCAGACCGATCCACCGGCTATAATAGTGGCAGGGAATACTTCCCTCATGACCGATCCACCGGCTATAATAGTGGGGGATCCCGAGCGCAACAAACCAAACTATATATATGTTGTTAAGATGTGGGAAGATATTAATTACTTACAGTGGAACACCGTACAAGAAAGGGGGCAGATCGATCCACCGGCATATAATAGTGGCAGGGTATATTACCCTCGCGACCGATCTACCGGCTAAAATAGTGGCAGGGCATGTGCCCTCGCGACCGATCCACCAGCTAAAATAGTGGGGTTCTCGTACTCGTATGGACCTGATAAAAGATATGGTGTGTATCAACTCCTGATAAAAGAAAGAATAAATCATTAATCCAGATCTTTTGGGCTTGATATGTGGACTTGCTGATATTAAGCTATAGATTTCATTATTTGCTTTGATGTATCAAATGTATAGTTTGAAATTCTATGCTGATCATTATCCTGCATGATTTGATGTGTGTATGTATCAGCCTTAGTATTCGGTTACCTTACTCAGTACGTAGCGTACTAATCACCCGTTTCATGGGTGCTGCTCATTCCCACGAGTAGAAGGCCCGTCTGATCTTTTGCAGATAGGAGACACCTACTTTGATGCTATCGATGTCTACGGGACATCAGGAGGGGCAGAGTGATAGCTGGGCTGGATCAATCTCTAGAGTGACGTGGCCATTGTCCTTTTTCAATTTATGATTCATGTTATCTTTTTTTTTTTTATGTTTGAATTGTCGAAGCAACTTTACTAATATTGTCTAGTTATTATTTGAAAAAATAATAGCTGGTATTTCGAACTATGTAAGACTTGCGCGTACTCTGATTTTTGTTTTTATAAATTTGGATTTTATGTTATTATTAATAGTATTGTTTTTAGCCTTAGCACTTTGTACCGGAATTGTAGGAATGAACCGGTCTGGTACTGAGTGTGGCGGTAACATCCCCAGAATTTACGGTTTTAATTTATGAGTATTGTTTTAAAAAAAAAATGTGTAAATTTTGGGGTGTTACAATAATACCCCAAATTCTACGATATGATGTTATGATTTGATTGTGGTAATCTCTATTCATTCGTAGTTGAATCCCGATTCTTACAACCTTTAGGTTGTTTGTTTTACAAATGTTTTTTTAGATTCTTATAATCTTATTATATATAACTTATTATTACTTCATAATAAATATGTGCTACAAAATTCAACCGAATACTAACAATAACTTATATTATTTATTTTTATTATAAAAGTACCCTTTATTAATTAAATTCGATTAATATCACCCACACGCCTAAAATTGTCATTCTATAGCAATTTATTTTTGTTCATATAAATTATCAAATACTACTATTATTTAAGTTGTAATCATATATAAGCAATTAATTTGTATTTACAAATTACTCTATAACATTATTACTTTATATATTATTATTATTATATATTATATTTAGATCATTTATTAATTTTTCTAATTAACGAAAAAAGCGTGTCCTTATTGATATCGCGACTTATAATAAACTAATACGAAAATGAATCGAGCAAATATTACTAATATATGTGCTCAAAATATCAATACATATTTGGTTTTATGTCATCCGATTGATAAACCAAACGCGGCTTAGTGCGATCCGCTGCCAGCCTCCTACATACGCAATTCTTAGATCGGGATGACGATCGATAGCTCAAATCTTCACTCTCTCGCATTATTCCTACCCGTGAATCATACAATTGCTCGGCGAAAAAAGGCGGATAAAAAAGTGAGAAGGAAAAGATTGTTTTTGATAGATGGTGACAGATTTCAATCCTTTCAATTTTTGGCCACTTCCATTGTTTTCTGCAGCATAATCCATTAAAACTAGTGAATGAGATATGGAGTTGTTTCATTTTCTCATCCCCCACCGCCCAATTCCCTTTTCTTTTTCTTTTTTTTCTTTTTTTTTTTCTTTTCCCTTCTCCCACGGAAGTTCAACAGGCACAAACAAAAGGCAGAATCTATCATTTTTGCTGATTTAGATGTTTCTTTTAAAAGCTGATAATATTGCTAATATAGATTAATGGATCAGCATAGCTAGGCTCTTAGCCCTCAGGTATGATTTTACAAAAGGGTTGGTATTAATTGTTGGTTATTATGTTTGATAGATTTTTTTAACACTTATAGAAAAATAATTATATTAAATTTGATATAAATTTTATTGACCATAATTTAAAATAGTTGTTAACTCAGGATCTCTATATCTATATATCATATAATGACACATTCATGAAGGATCTGTTTGATTTGTAAAAAATAAGAAGGAAAAGAAAATGAAAAGGAAATAAAATGAGAGAAATCAAATTTCTTTTACTTGTTTGATTGTTAAAATTTTTTTGTGAAAAATATAATTCTGAAAAAGTATTTTTGATGTTTGGTTTTACGGAAAGAAAATTTTGAGGAAAGTTGATTATTATTGTTTAAATACTTTTATATATTTGATTAAAATTAAAATATTATATTAATACATAAAAAAATTTATAAATTTTTTAATGTCCGATCAGCTAGAAAGCGTCTTATCATAATCCTGATATAAAATATAAATAGCTCTAAGTTTGTAAATAAATAAATGTACCCTATCAGCTCAATAGAACACTCTTCAAAATAAGTTCACGATAAGATATAATGTTACGGTATATTTGGATCAATGTAACTTTCGGTTGTATAGAATTTAGTATGTGGTTGTAAAATAAGGGACAATAGATAAATATTTTTAGTAATTTATTTCAATAAAAAATTGAGGGACTATATATCTATCTATATATATAAAGAAAATATTACTAGCAGTAATTTTTACTACTTACTTTCGGTAACCAAACAACACACAGTTAACTTTCAATAAGAAATTATGGAGAATAGGCGATCACATTCATCGATATCCATATATCGGTTCGTGGCGGCTACAATCATACAATGAAATATCGGTATCACAATTGCGTATCAGCCGCAATTTCGCAGTTTTTGAGTCAGTCGCGACGCGAAATTCCGAAAATGCAGCCGTTTCAGAAAATCACATATTTATCGCAGCTATATTGGCAAAATTTCAGATATCGGCCGATGTTTTACCCATATTATCCGATATTTATCGATATTTGTTGTGTAAAAAAATTAAAAAATTACGCTAAAATAACCGTGATATATAAAATATCATTTGTGACACCCCGACTGTAACCGCGGTTTTATTGTATGGTTACAATTAAATAGTAGCAGTTTTTTTACATCTGCTCATAATTCAGTTATTATTATTAGTAATATTATTATGTTTTTTTTTTTAATTTGGGCTAACATCAATTCTCCGAAATGAGTATCGAGTATAGCTAGCTAAAATTTTCCTCACTAGTTTTATATTTTCCTTGGGTTTGATGGAGGAAAATCTACTAGTATAACTTTCCTTTACTTTTTATTTTTTATTTTCTTTCTTTATTACTTTCTGCATAACCAAACAACTGATTTATAATTTCTATCTGATTTTCTTTCCTTTTCTCGTGATTTTCTAAGAACCAAACAAAGGATAACTCACTAAATTTTTGTCTAAATCAAATATCCACACCTGCATGTAATGTAATTGATTAAATTAGCTTTTGTAATTATATTGGTGACATTAGAAGTAGAAATAGAGGAGAGAGAGAGAGTAAAGATAACATCTTTTTCCATAAACTTCAAGCGAGTTAATATTGTTAGCCCCGTTCAATATTAAATTATCATAAAATTAGCCGTTGTGAAAGAAGAAAAAAACCAATATTAAAAGAAAGACATTTAGTAAAACCACGTTTAACAAAAAAGATACCAAGAGTAAGAGAAAGTCGATGTCCATCCGAATAGGAATATTGGCAATTTGACATATAGTTAAATATATTCAGTAAAAGAAAAAATATGCTTCGTGAAACCAACAATTATATATCGGGTAAATAAAGAATTTATAATATGTAGTTAGTAATTAAAGCACAAAAGAAAAGACACATAAAGAGGAGGAGATAACTCTTCAATCTCTTTCTATAATAACACAATGCCTTTTTAATTAGTTTTTATTCTAATCTTATGCAAAGAATGAAGAAATACTTCACATGAGAGCTTTTGAAGCACTTTAGAATTGCATCGACAAATTAAATCAATGAAGCTTGACGACAATTCACCACCAATCAACAGTATATGGCAAGAAGATCGGTAGATGATGCAAAAAAGAATATCAACAACGATGGAGAAAGTATATTTCTAAATATTTTAATAGAAATAAGATTGAATTTTCTTTTTTAATCTCGTAGACTAATTTTACTAATCAACATCCTTCATAATATCGTCCCTAATACATATAAAGAAAATATTAGTCCAATAAAATCAATGATGAAATATTATGTCAAGCTAATATATATCCAACTCGATTAACATCTTGTCTAAAATAAAAAATCAAGTAAAGACACCATATTATTATATATACATATATATATTAGAAATATATTTAGCTCATCAATAGTCAAAATTGACAATGAATTTTCTAATCATGACAGTGATAATATAAAAAGAACAAAAAAAATGATTTAGATACATTGGTTTGAGTTATAGCTTACTTTTCATTCATTATTCTGTCTACATTCCACCCGAAATTAATCAATTGCATATGCTTGCTTATATTCTCTATTCAGTCTATTTAAAGAATTAAGAGTTCCATCAACGTCAATAAGCAAAAAGGCAAAGAGAAATAAATCCATAAAGTACTCTTTTCATGATTTGAAACCATTAGCTTTTCGTTTTCCCTTTTTCATATATTATCTTTCTGAACATGTTCAAAACTTCATAGTATCGAAAATGTGAAAGATTCTATCGCTCACAGTTTTATTTATTTATTTATTTATTTTTCTTGGTAGCAATCAGCATTGTCAAACTAGCATAAGCTTTTCGAAAGAAGATTAAAAAATAATAATAATAATCTTTCACTCACAAGTGGAGCATCATCACCTTTACTTAGGGCATATATGGGAGAATATTTTAAGCTTTAATGGATATTTTTTTAGTCATAATTTTTAGAAATTTTGATTAAATAAATTAAATATGTTTTCTAAATAAATTAAAAGCATCCAATCATACTATTTGTTGGCCAACGGTTACATTTCATCCAAACATACCAGTAAACAATAATAATATGAATGGCAATGAAGCAAAAAAAAATATAGATTGATATTTTGTTGCTATGATATTCTACTTATTTTATTTATTTAAAAATATTCACAGTAAATTATAATAATAGATATAGAGATTTTTTTTTATCATTTTCGAAATATAATTAATAATGTTGGATGATTACTTTATTTGATCTTTGTGGATTATTTTACAAAGAAAAAATAATAAGAGTAAAAAAAAGAATTTCTGCACTCCCTTCCACCCTTGATAATTTTTTGTATTATTATCATAAATATATAGTGGGATTGGTAGGGTTTAATATTTTTTCTAGTGCTTGTTTCGTAGGAAATAACAGTAGTAGAAAATTTATCCTCATATTTTATATATTTTATTTAAAATTTATTTTTTAATGTCTATTTTATATTTTAATTTAATCTAAAATAAATATTTTATTAAAATTATTTGAATTATATTTAAATATTTTATATAAATAATACAAAATAAATAAAAAAATCACCGCCATTATCCCGTCCCAAACATCCCTTCTGATGGAGACATACCCTTAAGTTGTGGCTAGGACTCTCGATAGAGGCTGGCTTTTAGCCCCACCATGTGTTTTGGCCACCTGCAGAGCGAAGTGGGGTCGGTCCCTTTGGTTAAGTATTAGTAAGAATTGTATTTAATATAGACCATGCTTAGCATTAATAATCTAGCTAATCATGTTGCAGGAAGCTAGCTGATAGGTTGATGTTTGGATTTCGTTTACATGAATTTATAGTACATTTGATAAAATTAGTTAAAAAAATTAATTGAAAGCTGAAAATTTATAAGCTGTAAATTATTCAAAATAGTTTTGTTTTTAAAAGCTTATAAAATAATAATAATAATAAATATTTAGAAAACAATTTTTTTAGAAATAAATTAATTTTAATAAGCACAAAATTAATTTTAATAAATATTACTTTTTATCTTACCAAAAATAGACTTATTATTCATAGATATGACTTCTATTTATTTGGAGCCAGCTAGCCTGGCTTTTAGATGGATTATTTTAGTGGGATTATAGTTGTGAGACTTGTGACTTCTCTAGTCGTGAGAAGTTCTAGTATATTCTTAGGGAATGACCAACGCACTCAGAAATAGAGGATTTATTATACTGTCTGGTTTAGAAGTTTACCTTCTTCTTCCTTGAGAATCTATTTCGGATTGGGCCTATGGCCTTGCAAGATAGAAGCCCATTACCATGCCCTGGCATCCCAACCTCCCACCAATTCCGGGATCCTTTTTTTGGTAGATTCAACTCCAATATCCATTTACCAAAATTTGCCCCCTCCCAAGTATCCTTGCCCTCTATAATGGCATCAATTGCGTATGAATCGTATTTGGTAAATAGTTTCTCGACAACTAACAGAAATCTTCTTCTTTTTTTTAGTCGATTCAAGTGTAAAAATGGCTACATGGTAGAAAATTCCTCAAACCAACTAAGAATTTGGTCAAACTTTAAATCCAAGTCTTAGGTAAAAGTTCTTTCCTATTTTCAGAGTTAACTATTATTTTGACCCTTGAATAAATAAAAATTCATTTTAGTCCTTCTAAATTTAATTTTTATTCAAAATGATTCATCTAAAATATTACTTTCTCTATCTTTGACATCTAATTGAAGAACTAATATAAATGAAAAATAAAATCTAGAGGAACTAAATTTAATATTTTTTATTCAAAAACTAAAATAGAAAAAAAACATGTTGAAGGGACAAAAATAGTATATAACTCTAATATAAAAAATTATTTAAAGCAATAAAAAAAGATAAATTTAGATTAGCTTATAAATTATTATTATTATTACATTCAGACCTTCATCAACTATCCTTATCAATTGATATTACTAGGTATCAACATACAAATGACTAATGTTGTCGGTCGATGTCATCAACTAATATAATCCTCTGCTAGCTTACTACCAAAACAACATATTACCCACTAACATCCATCGCCCATTCAATATTGCAAACAAAGACTATCCTTACACTGAGAGTCATGGGCTAACAATATTTGGCAGCTAGTGGATTGATGGCTAATAGTAGATAGTAAATTATATTAATAGTTAATTCATAACATATTGTATCAACTAACTTACATAATTTTTTTATTGGTATGAGAATATCTAATGCGATGGATTTGTCAATACTAATAATGGTTGGATATGCAAAATAATATGTGAAAGCTCTATAAGGAGCAATAGTAAATAATTTGATTTTTTTCTTTCTTTAAGATAATATAGTCGCCCAAAATAAGTAATAATAATAAGCTTGTTAGTAAACATTTTCACAATATGTTTGACCAAGAGTACCTACAAAAATGTTAAAATTTCCTCAAATTGTGTGTAGAGTACAAGCCTTATGTGTATATGTGTGTGTGTATATATATATATATATAAAGACCTTATAATGGATAAGGATGCTTTTTGCATGAAACATAACTAATGGATAACTTGGGATACTACTTGTAATATTCCGAATTTTAGCTAACCCTAATCCCAAGTAATTAATATCATAACCTAAATTTAATCCCAAAAAATTAATATTTCTATCTTACCCTGTCTCTCTAATCCTAAATTTTGGCCTAACCATAATTTTTATTCCGGTTTATTAATATTTTTCCTAACCTAAACCTAATCCCAAATGATTATTTAATTTAATTATCCAAATACCGTAAGCTAACTTATGCTAAACTAAACCTAAATCTAAATCCACACTTTTTCTCTTTTTCTCCTTTTCCATTGTCTTCTATTTCCATACATTTCCCTCCCAACTGGATTTTCTTTTCCCTCTTCCATGAATTGCACACACTACCTTCACCATCACCCATCAACTCCCTCTTTTTCTATGTGATGGGTTGCGTTAACAAAGATCACCCTCCCCCTCATGCATGCATGTTTGTATATATTTAATGTACCAAACCACCCTTCTTCTCCCTTTGTTTCTATCAAAAACTTTCATCCCAACACAACATTCCTCCATCCTTCTTTCCCTCTCCTTTCCGTTGCAAAAATAACACCAAAAAACCACCACTAGCCAAACTTCCCCCAACCTACCCCCGAGCACCGATAAAACTCACCGAAACCCACCCCACCTTTGATCAAACCCACCCTCCAACTTTAGTAAAAATCACCACAACACCCCTTACCCTTCTGCCATTTCTACCGAAGCCTACACCCATCCTTAAAAATCCATCATCAAATCCCACACCTCCCTTCATCAGCCATCACTGAAGCCCATCCCCGCCCTTCGGCATCCACCACCATACCTCCCTTTTTGTTGCAAAGTTTTGCCTACACTTCCTTCGAACTTCGGTTTAGATTTTTCCCATTCTTTCACCCTTCCATTATCTTAAACCTAATTAATTATATCATTTAATTCTAATTAAGTTTTATTAATTTTTCTTATGTGATATTTCAGAGGTTATGGAAGAGGCGAGATAGGATAAGCGTGCTTAGAGATCGGATGCTTTTTCATAAGGATACTAGTTGATGTTTAGGGTTTTGTGTTAAATCCTTGAATGGCCATGTGTATTATCATGTTATTTATATTCTAATGTTAAATGCATGTGGTTAATGATACTTTATGATAATATAAATTGTATGATAGAAAGGGAGTATGAATAATGAAAGGTGTGTTGATATGATGTTGCTACACTAGGTTGTATTTTTGTGGATGAGTATAACTTGTAGAAAAATAGTATGGGCCTAATAAAATATAATAAGTTGGAAATAATTGTATTTAAGATTAATTATTTTAAATGAAATATTTGGAAATAATGACATTGAAGATATAAGACTTTCATAAAATAAGGGCTTTCGGCTATTTATAAGGGTATTTTCGTCAATATGGGTTAATATGGGAATGTTAATATTTTAATATGTTAGGTGGATGAATATATGATAATAACATTATGTGGAGTGATAGGAGTGATTATGAATGTCATAAGTTCCTCAAAATGAGAAAATGACTTAAATTGGGATTAATAACCTTAAAGTGGTAATGTTATTATCACATGTTTAAAATGTTAGAGTTAGAATATAAATTTTAGATATATTGTTAATTTTGGTATTTTGGGGATGTATATTAAATTTGGTAATTATATGATCCTTATGGGAAGAGTTATGTCTTACTCGTGAAATTAGGGTTTTGGGAGCTTTGAGGATAGTAACTTTTGAGATAAGGTTATTATCGCATGTGTAAGACATTGATATTAGACCTTAAATTTTAGATATTTTAATAATAATAATAATATTTGAGGAATATATAATAAATTTTGGTGGGTAAATGATCAATATGGGAGAAGTTATGCTTAAAGTGTGAATTTAGGGTTTTGGGGAAAAAAATAAGCACCTTCACCTTTAGGAATAGTCTTGTTATCTGTATGATGATGCCTTAATTGCCTTAATTATGTTTTTTTACTTATAAAACCATTGATGAGTAAGATACTAACCATTTAAAGTGAAAGATCATGTAAGTAGGGATGAAGTGTTGGGTCTATTCCACCAGATGATAATAGTAGCTCAGGTGTGTTGTCTCAGAGAGGTGCTTCAGTCTATTCCACTAAATTAAGAATAGTGGAGACATATACTCAATGTGAATAAGAATATGATTTGAGATAAGAACTAAAGGATAAGACATTAATTATTTAAAGTGGAAGATTATGTGAGTTAAGACCAAGTGTTGGGTCTGATCCATCAGACGATAATAGTGGCTCAGGTATATTATCCCTAAGAGGTACTTTAGATCGTTCCACTGGTTTAAGAATAGTGGCTCATGAGCATTTTATCCTAAGAGGTATTAGGTCCATTTCACCGGATGATAATAGTAGCTTAGGTGTGTTGTCCCTGAGATGTGCTTCAAACCGTTCCACCAGTTTAAGAATAGTAGATTCTTTGAACTCAATATAAATAAAAGAATGGATCATGTTATATTCTAATAATGTAAATTTGGACTATTATTTTCCTTGTAATAATTTTTTGTATATAGCATGTATACTACTTTTCACTGTGAATACATGAAATTATGTATTTTTCTATTTCAAATGTATCGTTACCTCACTTAGTACATAACGTACTAATCATCCTTTTTATGGGTGTTGCTCATTCCCACAAGCAGACGACCCTAAATGTTTATATGTAGGTCTATGAGGACCCAATTAATGATTTTTCAACTTTTGATGCTTTGTATGGGGTAGAGTAACTTTGTGTATTAGGGCTTTTAGGCGTAGAGTCATGTTATTCAAATGATGGTTTTACTTTACTAGTTAGGTGAATCTTGCATATTTCTTTTTCTTTGATAAGAGGTCTTCGTACCCTTCCACTAAAATGTGAAATCATGTGGTGACACATAAAGGTTATTATGTTGCTTATGCCTTATGGTATGATTTATACATGAGGTTTTGAAGGTTATATGTATGTGTTATATGCTGAAATTTTTACATTAGGTATGAAAGTGTTATAAAAAGGTGTGAACTTGACTTTATAATAACAAATAATTAGCATGTGTTTAACTTATTATTTAATATAACATATACGCATGTGATATATATAAAAGGTTAACGTATACCTGCTTAGGGTTTTGTTAGGGTATGTGACCTTGTTAAATTATATATTGATACCATGTCAAGTGTTCTATGATTATCATTGCATATTGTGACTAGGGTGAAATATATCATGTTTATATGAAAGTTTTATTTGGGTTAATCTATTATGATTATTACTTTAAACTTGGAATCATACTATATATATATATATGTATGTATGCATTGTATGCAATATATGACATGTTAGAAATGCATGATTAGGGTTTGTATACATAAGTTGTTAAATGCCTACATAATGGAAAATATAGTCAATTGATAGATATTAAGAATTACCTACGTACTAAAATATGGTAAATTATTATCTTTTAGCCTTTTTATGACAAATTCTCACAAGAATAATGTTGGGTACAAAATTGGATAATAATGGTGAAATTTGGGATTTGAGGGTATTATGTTCATTTTCAACCTAATGTGAATAATTGAACATTTGATGGCCTTAGACTATTCATAAGTTAGCCTTAGTGTTAAATTTAACATTGATATAAACTGTGAACCTTAGGGTTAACTTGGATAATTAAAAATAAAGGCAAAATAGTTAAATATGGAAATAAAAATTATTGTGCAATATGTGATATATGTGATTACCTTATAAAATATTAATAGTAAAGTGGAAGACCTAAAGTTTGAAAATGGTTGCTCTCCGAGGTTAGCTACCCTAAGGATGAGGTAGGATCCCTTAGTTTGTTTTAGTTTCTCAGTATGTTGTTGTGCCCCATGAAGACCCTAGTATACTTTATAGGTGAATTACAAGTATTATAGGGTGTATCGTTACTCAAGGATTAGGTGTCCTAGGTTTGGTGGATACTTTGTTACCTTGTGCACCAGTATAACTAAAGTGTTGTTATATCTCAAATGGTTGGGAGGATACCATGATGCCTTGTGCACTGGTAAGATTAGTGTACTTTATATCTTTGGGTTCTTATTGTATCCCCTTTGAGTAATTAAAAATGGAATTAACTATTGTGTAAGAATATAAATGTATTGTTCTGGGTTATTAACTTGGTAGTTGTTGTTATGCACTACTTGGTTTGGTATGTGGTTTGATAGTTACCTCAGTGCCCAACTTTTGAAATTTGGAATTGATTTGATTTGTTCGGTTTTAGCCATTTCATTATCACATGATTTCCTTGATGTATTTATGATGTGTTACTACTTATGTGCCTCATGTGACCTTACATGTTAGTGTTGTGTAATAGTTCACTCAATATCATAGTGCTGACAAGTTTCGTTTCATGGTCCCCATACCTATTCAATGGGTATTATTTAACTTGCAACAAAATTTTAAGGGTTCAGCTTCATGGCTTCTAGTAGAGGTTGAGAGTTAGGAGTATCCAGTGTTTGTCCAACCATCTTTTGATCCGAATATTCCTTAGATTTTTATATTCTTTACTATTTCTCCTTTTGTCATACTGTAACTCATTTATAATGTTAATATGTAATGAAATTGTTATTTTGTTCTTACATTATAAATTTTATTTTAAGCAAAGTAATGTTGGCACTTAGTATAAGAATGGTAGAGGATGAAAGATGTATACTAAATGTGGCGGTAACACCCATTATTTTTGTAATTAATGCTTTTGTAAAAATAAATTTTTAAATAGTAAAATTTTGGGTGTTACAAGTTGTTATCAAAAATTTTGGTTTTAAATTCTTTCTTCTATTTTTGAAAACACTTATTCCTAAATGTTTTGAACCTTAATTAGTCGTATGAGGAAGTATGGATTAGGTTTGGGTTTGGCCTTAGAATTAGTTGTGGTTACATGTTATCCTTGATGTGATTACTTGTTTAGTACTTCTCTAAGTGGCCTTATTATGTTGTATTTGCTATGTGGTTGTCTTAAAGTGTGTGTTGAATCCTTCCTTGCCCCCATATTAGAGTATCATGACTCATAATGTGAGACTTACACATATGGAGGAGATTCTTATCACCATAGGCAAGAGGGACTTACATCAACCACTGCCTCCACCACCATTTCAATTACCTATCCACACTCACACACTGGCTCCATAGGAGGATTGTACCCTTCTAATAAAATGTGAACAATAGTTGGGTGAATCTTGCTATTTTTTTCTTGGATAAGAGATAATTATACCCTTCTAATAAAATGTGAAATCATGTGGTGGCACATAAATGTTGTTATATTACTTAGGATATGATCTATGCATGGGTTTTTGAAGGGATGTATGTATCAGTTATACACCAAATTTTTTACAATAAGTAAAGTGTTATGAAAAAGTGTGAATGTGAAAGTATGATAGTAAATAATTAGCACGTGTTTGACTTATTTTTTAATATGATATATACTAATGTAATATATATAGAAGGTTAATGTCTGTCTGCCTAGGGTTTCGTACACAAAAGTTGCTAAATGCTTACATAATGGAAAATATAGTAAATTGCTAAATCTTTGAAATTACCTACTTACTAAAATATGGTAAAATATTATATTTTAGCCTTTTGTGACAATTTCTCATAATAATAATGTTGGGTACAAAATTTGGGTTTTAAGGGAATTATGGTCATTTTTAACTTAATGCACTTAATGTGAATAATTAGACATAGGATGGCCTTAGACTATTGATAGGTTAACCTTAGTGTTAACTTTGACCTTAACCTCGACCATTGATCATAGAGTTAACTTAGATATTTGGAAATAAAAGAAAAAATGGTTGAGTATGTAAATGGGAATTATTATGTAATATGTGATATATGTAATCACGTTATAAAATATTAATATGTAAAGTGGAAGACCTTGAGTTAAGGCATGGTTGCTCTTTAGGTTAGATACCCTAGGGATGAGATAGGAGCCCTAGGTTTGATTTAGTTCACTAATATGTTGTTGTGTTCTAATAAGGCCCTAGTCTACTCTATAGGTAACCTACAAGCCCTATAGGGGTATCTATACTTAAGGATTAGGTGCCCTATGCTATGAGGGTACTGTGTTGCCTTGTACACCAATATGACTTGAGTGTCATTACGCCTCTAGGTTGGATTATTAGGAGAGTACCATGATGCCTTGTATGCTGGTATGACTAGTGTAATTTTATATCTTCGAGTTCTTATTATACACTCCTCGAGTAATTAAAAATAGAAGTAACTATTGTATAAGGATATAAATGGATTGTTTCGAGTTATTGATTCAGTAGTTGTCATTGTGCACTTAATGGTTCGGTATTTATCTTAGTGTCCTACCTTTCGTATTTAGATTTAATTTGATTATGTTGGTTTTGAGCATTTCATTATCACATGATTTCCTTGATGTATATATGCTATGTTACTACCTATGTGCTTTATGTAGCCTTGTATGTTAGTGTTGTATAATGGCTCACTCAGTATTATGGTACTGACGGATTTTGTTTTATAGTCAAAGAAAATACTTTTCTAATGCAGGTATGAGTGGGTATAGCTTAACATATGATTTTCAAAAACATTTCTATCGCCAAAGAAGAAAAAAATCAGACCACCACCCTCTAATGAATGTCAAACATTTCCTAGCAACACTAACATTTCCTTTTCAATCATAGTATAGTTACATTGAGCAGTATAGCTTAACATATGAGTTTCTAATCAGTTGTCTAATTGCCCAAAAAATTAAGTTTAAAAAAAATACCAACTCTCCTTTGGTATAACTTAACATATGAGTGATCTAGTAAATTTTCTTTTCAATGACTCTAGATGTAAGGTGCTAAGGAAAGACTATTTATTTTTAATCCACCTAATTAGTACTTAGACTTGGGTACCTTCACTATCATTGGTTACTGGAGAAATATTTGTTAAAAAAAAATTGAGGTACCAATGTGGAAAGCAAGAGGTGGAGTGAATATCCACAAAGTCCTTGTATCAAATAGGATCGAGCGTAAAAGGCACCTATTTGATCGAAGCATGGCTCAAGAAAAAAAGAAAAAAAAAGGTATCAAATACTCCTTTGAGATAAAATTAAAGAGAGGGATGAACCATGCACTAATTAGTGTGTGGGAAGTTTAAGGAATCAAGTCGAAGATCAAATTCAGTCCAATCGAGGTGCCTTACATTTAGATGTCGATAAATTTACTTCAATTGCTAGATCACTTGTATTTTAAGTTGCAAAAAAGTGAGGTGTGAACATTTTTGCATTCAATGTTATACTTAATCTAATTTTCTTTTTGCGATAGTATTATGTTGGTAAAGTTTGTTGGTTTTCTAGAGTTAAAAAATTACTTGTATGCATAGTCACTAGCGTAAGAAAATGGTTTTCATGACTTAACTACTTTAATCGATAAACTTATTTTCAGTTTGTTGTTGTCTTTGCCTAATCAACTTGGTATTTCCATTAAGGGTGTTCAAGTGGTGATATAAGTGTTCTATAGAATATCTATTCTATGCATCATCATACTCTTGATTATTGTTCACTTTGATTGAGGATGACCAAATGCTAAGTGTGGGGGAATTTGATGAGCGCATGATATGTCATATTTTAGTTTCCTAGATTAGTCTTTTTAGCTGGTTTATCTTGGTAAATATGGGTTTTTCTTAACACTTTATTATTTTAGGCCTAAATTTATCAATTTAAAATTTTATCATTTAAAGAGCCTAATTTGCATTATTATTCTTTTACAGGTTCATGGGATTGCAAATAGAAAAAAAAATAGCAAGAAGAAACAAAAAGATGGAGCATCTACTGGTCACGTGAGAAGGCCAAAAAAATGTTGATGAAGTCTTCACCCATGACCTAATGTATCCTATAAAGCAAAGGAAAAAAAAGAAGCTCATGTGAGCAACTGAAAGCAAATGAAGACTATATCAAAGATAAGAAAGAAGCTTGGTGGATCAAGCTCATCAAAGTGACTTAAAAAAAAAGTTAGAAGAGTCTCCGAAAGAAACTCATGAAAGCATCTTAATAGACCAAAAGATTGATTAAATTTACTTCGTAGAAATCCAAGATAGAAACTTATTTCAGTTTTAGCCACCTCACTATATGGCTGGAGAGAGAATGAATTTGAGTAAAAATGGAAGATATACTTCAATCTCATCAACCTAAAAAAACAAAGGGCAAAATCTATTAAGCCCATTAATTGCAACAAAAGCACGAATGTCGCAACAATTAAACCGTATCAGATCTCTTTGTTGGCTATATAAATCAAAGAAGCACAATGTAAATAAGGAAGTAAGAAATAATCCATCAGAAGAAGCCGATTTCATTTCAAAATTGAGAGCAATTGAATGAAGGGGGCTAGGTAAGGAGGTGTACGAGTTCGAAGAGGGATACAGGCCATTAGATTCGAGCTAGATTGTGACCATTGGAGGAGGATTTGAAGCTTGAAGGATAGGGTCATAGAGGTGCCCAAGTTTGCAGATTCGAATGAAAATTGAATGAGTCTCTCTCACTCCTATACCTCTTTGTATCTAGTTTCCTAAGTTTAATTGAATTTCAATTATTCATATTTTCGTTTAGTTTTTCTTTATTCAGATGATTTGAGATTATTATTTCAGTTATATATTTAATCCACGAGTTAATTTTAGTATTTATGCCTTAGTTGAGATGAATGATTTATGATCTGTATATATGTATAAAGATGGAGATGTCTTACGCTGTTCAATTATGAATCTAGTGTTGTCCTTGATTCTTTAGTCCATAATTGCTATTGAGCTGGCGAATTTGGCAATGACTAATTCAGATTTAGTCGATCATACAACTAGGTCTAAATTAGAGCATTGCATAATCTAGGAAAGTTCTATTCTTGATGTCTTGAATAGATTTTCATAGGGTTAATGATGTTTTCCTTGGAATTATCCTGTGATGAGTTAGAATCGAGCTGAATTGGTTCTAACTAGTAAAAGAAAATAGGGAGAAGGCTGCTGGTATATTCTCCACAATTAACTTGCCAAATTAACTAAGTGGCAAGATAACTAAACTAATATTTGAATTTGTATGTTCAATTTTAATTGCTTGCTCAGCTGTAAATATTTAAATTAGTTTATTATGTGGTTAGTTTAGCATAGTTTGATTTAGATTTAATTTTTTTCTCATATTTCCTTCCAAACCAAGTCTAGATTAAAAGCATAAACAAAGTTTTGATATAAATTCGTCCTAAAATGGTGTATGAGATTTGTTGCTTGTGTTCTAGTGAATGTTAATACTTGTAGCTATTTAAATAGCATGTGTTAATGAATGGAAACTTGTTCTGATGTGAATTCAATGAATCAAAATATAGAAATCAATTTTAATTGTTGGAATTCAGCAAGTACTGAGAAGAAAAAATTTGAAGTTTGTTTATGCCTTGAACTATGTTTCATTTACTGTAGTTGTTATCCATCCTTTTTATCTCTACGTTTGGTTTGAATTTCATCAATCTGTATTTACTACTGTAAATTGAGTTATGACTAAAGAAATTTAAGATGACAATCTAACATTAAAAAAAAACATGTTAAATCATTCTTGAGTTAGGATATGGATTTGAAAGTTGAATCCTTTTATGATTGATCATACAACTGCCGACTGTGCATCTAATCTGATTTCTTTTATGCTGCTGTTCTGAGCTAAATTTTTTTTTAGAATCAGACTCATATTTCTTGTCAATAATTTTCCTAAATAGTAATGAAATAAATCTAGGAAGATGTAGGTCAAATTGAGTTGTTGAATATGTTCTTATGAATTGTATATGATTCATGAATATGTGGTAAAATGTTATTTTTTTTATATGATTTCAGATCTAGATTTTTTATAATTTCCCTAGCTAACGATATTTTTTTGAGACCATAAATGACTTTGAAAGTTAATTAGACATTTGCACATTCAAGTATGCTTACCTAAGAGTATTCAATGTGGTGTTTAAATGCAATAAAATTGATGTTCCAATCTATTTCTTTAGCAATCAGATTCCATATATGATTTCATTCATTTAGCTAGAGAAGGATAATTTCAAATACTTGAAAAATAACACCAACTAGAGAATTAATTTAGCTTGGTTTTTATGAGTTCATTATGCATCATATAAGGGTTTTCTTCATCCTTTATTCTAAAATTATAGATCTAATTTTAAAATTGTATTTCAGTGACTTTTCACCTTATAAACATGTTTGAAGACTTGAGATACCCTAGGAAAATTATTTACTAAGTGGAGGATTAAGTGACATAAATTTTGATAGGTTTTTATGCACCATAAAACCTTTTATCTTCATGTTTTGCACCGATTTTGCAACCAATCTACAAGTCTGATTTTACGTATTTGAAATGGCTTATTTTTTTGCTAATGAAAATGACTAAAGACATGTAGTACACTAAGGGATGCAGTCTACAAAGTGGTGAATCAAGTTAGACAATTTTAGATGCATTTTTATGCACTTTTGGAGGTAATTTTTCCATGTAAGATGAATTCTATAGTTAAATTCCATATCTAATTTTATGATATTTTTACCATTATTTTGAACATGGTTTGAAGGTTAAAACTTAGCATAAGTTAGTGCAAAATCTGAGGGGCATATAGGGCCAAGTTAGAATTGAGTTTGAGGTCATTTGGGTATCAAAATTGAGGTTTTTACAAGTGGTTTGAGCAATCTATTTTTTTTTAATGAATCTAATTAATGAATCTGGACTTTTAAATTTTATTTAGAATAGGATAATTGTATATAAATAATAAGCAAAAAAAATTATAGTTTTATTTAGTGGGAGATTAATGCAGAGTAATTTACAATGAGCATGAAGCCTTACTTTAGAATTTAGAAATTACATTCTTCTCATGGGATCGACTCTTATTCACTATATGCTAATGCATTACGTTTAAATATAAGGATTTAATTTGTAGTGCTTAATGACATGTTACTAAATTTTAAATTTGATAAGTGCATGATATGTCATATTTTAGTTTCCTAAATTAGTCTTTTTAGTTGGTTTATCTTGGTAAATGTAGGTTGTTCTTAACACTTTATTATTTTATGCCTAAATTTATCAATTTAAAACTTTATCATTAAAAGAGCCTGATTTGCATTATTATTCTTTTATAGATTCATGGGATTGCAAATAGATTTCACTTTTGTGTTTGATGATAATTGAAAAAATGCTTTTGATGAATTGAAAAAAAGGCTAACTAGTGCACCTGTTATTAGGTCCCCTAATTGGAGTTTACGTTTTGAAGTCATGTGTGATGCTAGTGATAAAGCAATTGGGGATGTGCTAGGTCAAAGAAAATATAAAGAGCCTTATGTCATATATTATGCATCTAAATCTTTGGATCCTACCCAATATAACTATACTGTGACCGAAAACAAAATGTTTACTATTGCTTTTGCATTAGAAAAATTCCACTCATACCTGCTAGGGACTCTAGATTTTGAAACTCTAGGTCAAAGAAAACTAATTTTTTGAAATATAATAGGAAACAAACCAACACCCTCTAATGAATGACAAACATTTCCTAGCAACACTAACATTTCCTTTTCGGTCATAGTACAGTTACATTGGGCAAGATCCAAAGATTTAGATGCATAATATATGACATAAGGCTCTTTATCTTCTTTTTTTTGACCTAGCACAGCCCTAATTGCTTTATCAATAACATCACAAATGACATCAAAAAAGTAAACCCCAATAAGGGGATCTAATAACAGGTGCACTAGTTAGCCCTTTTTTCAATTCATCAAACACCTTTTTGCAATTATCGTCAAACACAAAAGTGGAATGTTTAGCTAACAATGCATATAAAGGAGATGTAATTTTCAAAAAAACTTTGATAAAACATCAATAAAAACTTGCATGCCCAACAAACGATCTAATTTCTCTAACACAAGTGGGATAAGAAAAAGAACTAATGACTTCTTTCTATACCTTGTCAACTTCTAACCCTTTTAAACTTACCACCCTAAGACTACCCTTTTTTCTACCATGAAGTGGCACTTTTCATAATTTAGAACGCGGTTACTGTCAATGCATTGTTGAAAAACAAGAGAGAGATTATAGAGACATAAATCAAATGAACCACCATATACATTAAAATCATCCACAAACACTTCCATCTCATGTTTAAAAAAATTAGAAAAACACTCATCATGCACCTTTGGAAGGTGTATGGTGCATTACAAAGTCCAAATAGCATGCCTCTAAATGTAAACGTACCAAAGGGGCATATAAAAGTGGTTTTCTCTTAATCTTCAGGATCTATATCAATCTAACCATCTAAGAAACAAAAGTATGATTGTCTTGCTAACTTCTCCAGCATCTGATCAACAAAGGTAATGGGAAGTGGTATTTCCTAGTTGTTTGATTTAATTTCCTATAATCTATACACAATTTCCACCCATTTGACACCCTAGTTGGAACAAGCTCACCTTTCTAATTTTCTATTACAATTATTCCTATTTTCTTTGGTACTATATGAATAAGGCTAAACCAATTAGAATTAGAAATAGGGTATATGATTCCAGCATCTAACCATTTCAAAATTTCTTTCTTCATAACTTCCATTATTAGAGGGTTCAAACTACTTTGGTCCTCTCTAATGGATTTTACATTTTCTTCTAGAATAGTTCTATGCATACACAAGGTAGGGATAATTCCTTTTATGTTGGCTATAGTCCACCCTATGGCCTCCTTGTGGTCCCTAAGTATCGATAGCAGTCTTTCTTCTTGAGATAGGGTTAAAGCACTTGAAATAATAATAGGTAAAGTATTTCCATCACCAAGATAAGTATACTTAAGATTATAGGGGATGGGTTTTAATTCCAATTCAAGTGGTTACACAACAAATGGTACTAATTTAGAAAGAGTAAAAGCTAAAGAATAAAATTTATATTGATCCATAACTAAGGAACCATATTCTAACATGAAATTTTCAGCATTATTCACCCTTTTAATAAGTTTGGTATCTGCACTATTAATCACATCAGCATCAAAGACTTCTTATGTAACTTCATCAATCATGTCAATAGAATAAATAGAGCATATATAACTAATGTCACTAAGGTACCTCATAGCATCAAAAATATTAAACTTTATAACCTCTCCATCAAATTCCATGGTTAAGTTACCCTCATGGACATCAATTTTAGCTCTAGAAGTTTTCATGAATGGCCTTCCTAGCAATAAAGGTACATCTTTAGTTTAATTAGAAGAATTACCCATATCCAAAATATAAAAACCAACAGGAAAGACTATGTCATTAACTTACACTAAAACATCTTCAAGCACACCATCAAGATACACATTAAACCTATCAGTAAGTTGAATTAACAAACCATTCTTTTTCAAAGGACCAAGATTAAGAGAATCATAAATGTTCCTAGTCATGACATTTATCGAAGCACCTAGATCAAGCATGCACCTGTCAAAACAAGTGTTTCCTATCTTATAAGGGATGGTGAACATACTTGGATCCTTAAATTTTTGGGGTATCTTTTTCTTAATAATGGTAGATATGTATCCCCCCCCCACACTCACCTTTTCATTCTGCTTAAAAAACCTCTTATTTGTGTAAAGTTCCTTCAAAAACTTAGCATATCGTGGAATTTGTTTAATGGCATCCAATGAAGGTCTCCAAAATTTCATGATCACCTTCCTACTTCCTTGATTTAGCTAACCTAGAAGGAAAAGGAGGAATATCTTTAAACTTGATAGCAATAAAATCATTAGTAGAGGCATATTTTTCTTTGTTCTCGATCTCTTTTTCTTTCCTATGGCTCACTTCCAGCTCTTCCTCTACCCCACGCATATTTTTTCTAGGTTCTTCCAACACCTTTCCACTCCTAAGCATAATGGCATTAGCATTTTCTTTCGATTTAGGAATGGGTTGAGAGGGTAGCTTTCGTGACAATTGAGATTCTATGTTACTTATACTAGTGCAAATTTGTCTTATTTGAGTATCTAATTGTTGAAGATGTGCATCTATTTTCTTCTGATACTCATAACTGTGAGTGTGAACCTACCCAATTTGATTAGCCAATTGTTTAACCATATCCTCAAGTGTAGGACTAGCATTTTGGTGTTGAGGTGGATTAGGTATGAAAGGAGGTCTAACATTATTCTGATTGGGATTAAAATTAGATGGATTTGTCCTAGACCCATATATAATATTTGGGTGATCCTTCTAACCCTCATTATAAGTATTTGAAAAGGGGTCATATTTCTTAAGGGGTTTACCATTAAAGGCACCAATAGTATTTACTTCTTGAACTTGTAGCGAAGGACATGCATCAGTATTATGAGTCAATTCAGTACAAATACCTCAAGCACAAGCTTGGGGAGCACCACCTGCAATAAGCTTAGATATAAGAGTAGTTAAATGAGCCACTTGTTGAGCATTCTCCTTAAGTTAATCTTGGATGAGATGCATATTAGCTTCACTAACTCTATTAGTGTGGCATACCACATCCCTAGTTCCAAATTATCGTGAGTTCTCAACCATATTAGAGATTAGTTCTTTAGCTTGATTCGAAGTTTTATATACTAGTGCACCTCCACTTGCTGCATCTATCATGCTCCTATCATGAGGTATTAGGCCTTTGTAAAAATATTGAATTAGTAGTTGGTCACTAATCTTATGTCGAGGACAACTAACACATAATCTTTTAAATCTTTCCTAGTACTCATATAATGACTCATAAGAATTATTCCTAATTCCATATATATCCTTCCTAATTGAACCTATTCTACTTGTAGGAAAAAACTTTTCAAGAAAAACTTGAATTGAACTCACACAACTTTGCATTCAATTTAATATTGATCATCTCCTCTACATAATCGTGGCTTTCAATGGCTTGTATAGCCAACCTACCATTTAGCTAAAAAGCATAATTCAAAAAGATACCAAGCTAAAAGATATTATGCTACTTTATGTTAACCTTATACTACTTTATGCTCTAGCTAATATCCAACCCTACTACTTTGTTAATTAATTAGTTAAATTAATTATTTCACATGACCAAGTTGCATATTTCCTCCCCATGCACGTGACCATGCACACCATGCACATGCACGTAGACGTCTAATAGCTTGTTTGGTACGTTTTTAGCAATGTAACCATCCGTTTGTCTTTAAATTTGTAGAAGATACTTTCCAAATGAAGAATAATTGGTTCCATAATTATGAAAGCCAATTCTTTGAGTGTTTGCTCTTGCATTAGGGGTGTTACGCTTGGTAATAGCATGTGTTAGTTTGATTTACATGCTATTATCTTCACATATGATGTTTAATTATAATCATATGTTTCATTATATTATCATATTTAGGGGTACTATCATGCTAGTTTGTGATTTCATGTTTTAGTATGTTTCCCTTAAGATCTATCCTTTTATCCCCATGAAAATGTGAAATATTTGAGCATAATATCACTTTTAGTTGGTTTTGTTTTCTTAATACAATTATTGTACTAATACTATACTCATTCTAGATGTTTGTAAATAGGTATTAATGTGGATGTCTATGCTTATGAAAGCACTTTTTGAGTGTTGAATTTGGGTAGGGCATAGAATAAGATTATTTGATTTACACCATGTAGATGTATATGTTGTATCTGGATATGGATATTATTTGTTTCTTCTTGTATGTCCAACTTAGTTTATATATATATATATATATATATATATATATATATATATATAATTAAGAACTGCCCTAAATTATTAAGATGCTTACAGTAGTTTCCACCACATATTGCAGGCAGTTTCCACTACCTATTGTGAGTAGTTTCCTAACTTAAAACATAAATATCTAATATTTATACAAATACCACATATTTTTTTAAGGCACTAAAATATTATAGTTTTCTGAGAGAATTGTGGTAGTTTCCTCCACCTAGTGGAAGTAAGTTCCACCCCCTATTGTAGTTAGTTTCCTAATTCAAAATATAAATACCTAATATTTACAAAAATTCTACAATTTCTCTTTCTATCAATCACATACTATAGTTTCTTAAAAGAACTATAATAGTTTATCCGCATACTAAGAATAGTTTATACCACCTACTATTACTATAGGTATTTTCCAAAACTAAAACATAAATAAATATACATTACTTACAAAATTTTCACCATCTTTTTTTTTTCTTGTCACTCAAATACTTTAGCCTCTTAAGCTACTTACAATAGTTTCCTCAATATACTAAGAGTATTTTCCACTACCTATTGTGGTTAGTTTCTTCGATAAGAGTGCTAGTTTTTAGTTCCCACTGAGTGTGACATCCCTATTTTTAGGACTTAAAAATTTTATTTTAAAGAGTTAGTTGCAGAAGCCAAAATAAAAACATGGGGGTGTCGTGCTACATCCAATATACAAGAGGTTGTTCCTATGCCTAGTATATGTTGGATGAAAGGTAAAAGAACCTCGTACCAAAGAATCAGATGTGGAAAGTACTTGATTCTACCACAAGATAGAATATGAAATACAGATAAGGAAATATGTATAAAAAACATAGGACTAAGATTTCATATAGAGAGAGATATCCAGATAACCATTCCCTATATCATATCGATTTTGCCCTCATCAAAGGCAAGAAAATTAAGAATAGAATCAGTAATCACCTATAAAACAAGGTTGATCTACTCATAGGAATGAGAAGCACTCACGAGAAAGATGATCAGTACACTACGTATTGAGTAAGGTAACAATACAGTCACAATAAAGTCACACAAGTCATAAGGTCATAGCAAGGGATAAACATACATACGAATTAATATATGGTGGATCTAACTTCTTCATTAATTTCAATTCTCACAATGATGATGGTATAATCAAGTCCTATAATCTTATTTACGTTGAGTTTAGGGACCCCACTATTTTCAAGCGGTGGAACGATATTAACAATATACAACCCTAGGGCATAAGGCCCCTAACCACTATTCTTTACCAATGGAATGATATCAATAATATACAACTCTAGGGCATAAAGCTCCTAGCCACTATTCTCATCCAGTAGAATGGATAGTTATAACTGGTTCTGACTCACGTAGTCTTTCATTTTAAGTGATCAATATCTTATTTATGATTATGATCATTCTAATGATTTATTTCAAATTAAGTTCAAGAACCCCTAATATTCTCAATTTGTGAACTGATATCAATAATATATAACCATAAGGCATAAAGGTGATGGACACTATTCTCTATTGGTGGAATGATATCAATAATATACAACCCCAACGCATAAAGCTCCTAGACGCTATTCTTGTCTCACAGAATGGGTGGCACAACTAGTACTAACTCATATGATATTTTGCTTTAAACAATAAATATATTATTCATAGTTATTTATCTCAATGTCATCATACAAAGAAAAATATATGCATGTAAGGCACATGAATCATCTTAACATAAAACATTAGAAGTACATAAAACACAACGGTGAGAATACTAGTATTTTTCCCAAAGGACATCGCCATATTTTTCCTAAGAAACCCTAATTCCTCAATTTGAGCATGGCTTCTTCCCTATTGCTCATTTTACCACCAAATTTGATACCCATTATTAAAATATTTTTATTGACAACATGTCCAAAAATCATGTTCGAACCCAATACACATGTGATAATATCCTAGCTTTAGGATTATTATTCATAATTCCTCGCAAAACCCTAATTTCACAATTTAATCATAAATTTTCCCATAAAAATCATACAATCACCAAAATCAATGAACATTAATAGAATAAAAATATTATAAATATATCTAAAAATAGGATTGATATATCGTGTTTTACACATGCCATAACGACCTCGACTTTACCAAATCCTAGTTTTAGAAGGCAGGCATAAATTTTCCTATAAGAATCATACAATCACCAAATTTAATGTAAATTACTAAAATTCCAATTTTAACAACATATTCAAAAATTAAATTCTAAATCCAACATCTTACACATGTAATAATGACATGCATCTAGGGTTATTATTCCTAATTTAAGCCATTTTCTCATTTTATGGTACTTAGGTCATTTAGAAATAGTCCAAATATTAGAAATAATATATTTAACCTATTTTTAACCAATTAACACATTAAAATACCAAACATTATATATTTAATCCATATAAACCAAAAAATCCTTAAGGATGCCAAACCACCCATCTTTTCCACAAAACTATATAAGTTCGATATCATTCTCATCCAATCATTAGTGTAATACATCACCATACCTCTTAAACATAATCATTTTCTACTTAACATAATTTATCAAACCCACATTACAATACTATACATCATACTAGTTCACATAGGGTTTATAACATAAGAATTATCGCTACAATATCGTATAAGCGCATACTTTCTCATCTTACTCAGTTTCCATCATATGATACAACATTATCACATAACACCATTAAAACATGATATTATCAATATAATACAACCAAAAATGTGATTTCACACAAGGTACATATAACATGACAAAAGTTCCTAACTACAACATGTATCTTTACCTAAAAGAACATCGGTTTCTAATCACTTATAAACCAAACCTACCTCCTTTGAGACCCCAATAAAATCACCTAGAAATCAAGAATAAAATCCTATTATAAATTAATAATAGAACTAAGGAAGGGATAAGTCAAATAGGGTGAAAAATGGAGCAAAACCGAGTGCGCAAGGCTTGAATGTGCAATGATATAAGTTGGTGTAACCTAAGGGAGCAATAGTAGCACATATCACAGCAAAGGGTGCAATTATGGTACCTTCCACAACTAATTAGGGTGAAATGGTAGCACCTTCTTTAGTTAAGGAGGTGTAAAAACACTCCCTACCATTTCTAATGAGTGAGTAACGATGGAAGGTGATGGTGGTGGGTTGGAGTGGCGTGACGGCTTGGCATTTGGAGATTGTGTAGCATGAGGTTATGGGGTGTTTGGTGTGGGTTTGTTCTGCAGATGAGGAGGGGTTTATGGGGTAGTTATGGTGCTTGATTTCTAAGGAAAATGGTGGTTCCTAGTGGTTGGTGGTAGCAAGTGGTGTATGATGGATGTTGTCAACAAATAGAGAAGGAAGGAAGGATAAGAAGAGGGTGTTCAAGGGTCTTGGTGCTCAATAGAAATAGAGGGAGGAAGGGATTTATATGAGGAAATTAAATGAAGTGAGGACAGAGAGTTGAGAGGTACACATAGATAGGTTGTGTAAATGGGAGGAGTTGCAGAAGTGAAGCATAGATGTCAGTGTTGAGGCACGATTGGGGGAGATGTTTGGCCAAATGTCTGAGGGACACATCCTATGAGTTGAGGGAGTTGATAGTGGTGAAAATAATTGTAGCATAGGTAAATTTAGGGGTGGAAGATAAGTAGGGGCATTTGGTCGTGAAAGAGAGAATCTTTGTAATATCCCAAAATTTATCTAATCTTAATTTCGTGTAATTAATATCTTAATATAATTTTAACATTAAAACCCTAATTTCTTAATCCTAAATCTTAATCCAATCCAAAAATTAAGTTCGGGTAATTGATATTTTTAACCTAACCTTGATTTTGAATATTTAATATTTTAATCTTACTCAATTTAGCTAATCACAAATATTAACCTAACCATAACCATAAGCTCACTTTTATCCTTTTCCTTTTCTTTTTCCTCCTGCCTGATATGTCTTCTTTTTCTTCTTCTTCATTCTTTCCTTTCATGCATCTCTCCTAACGATACCCCCTCTACCATGTTGCTATACATACCTTTCATACCCTCATCATCAACCATTATCTCCTGCAAATCAATGGGTTGTGTCTCATTGAATTTTTACCCAAAAACCATTCCCTAATCATGTTATATTCCCCCTCATGCACATCATCCTCTCCTCTGTCATTCACCTGCACACACATGTGTGTGTAGACTCACGCATCACCCCGAGTTTACCTCATTTATTGCTTAACCAACTCCACTCCCTCCATTTTCTATCAAGTAGCCATAACCCCAATCACCTTCCCTCTTCCCCTTATTCCTCCTCCTCTATTTTATGTTTCCCAAAACCATCAACACCACACACCACCACCAACCACCAAGAACCTCCATGTCCTTAGAAAACTGACCACTAATACTACCCCATCATTCCGCCTCATCGTTGCCGACCATCGCCAAACCATGCCATCTTTTTTTCATTCTTCCTCATCCTGCTTTGTTCATTTTTATTGAGGTGTACGACTGTGCAGCCTCACACACCTTAGTCGTGCCCTATCATACAATCCTCCCTCACTATTTTGTGCATAACCATGAACTTCTTTTGTTCTTGTGTGTGCACTTCACGCACAACCATGTGAACCTCACACAACCCACTAGTGTATGTTCCTCATTCTTTATCTGTGCATGTGCTTTATGCCACGCCCGTGTAGCTCCTTTGGCACAGTCATGCTATCCCTCTAGAATACCCATGCTCCACTCTAATACTATCATAGCACCACCATACATTCTACTATACTTCTTTGCAACCCAAGCTTCCCATTAGTTTCGATTATTCCTATTTCCACCATCCTTTATCTTAACTTTTACATCTATTCATATTCTCAAGTTCTAATTATGGATTATTATTATGTTCATAGTTAATGTTTTGATGATCTCATAGGATTACATGCTTAGAGTTTGGTGTCCTTGTTGGTAAGGATACATGTCGTTGTTAGGACTTGTATGTGTAACGTGTATTTGTATATGATATCTTATTTAGTAATGTTCTATGGATATTATGGATGTTGATAATTCTATGGCATGATATCTTGGAAGTAAAGAAAATGTAAAAGTATGCATTTGGGTATAATTTTGGGGATGTGGTATCTATGTACACAGTTGGGGTTATGCATTTCACATAAATATCTCAAATTGAAATGTATTAATATTGGGATTCGTTAGGACTTTGGGAAAATATGATTATTTCAACTATCGTAAGGGAATTTTGCTCATTTGATGGTAATATGTGAAAAAATATTGCCTTGATGAGATTTTAGGGTGTTATCTAATATTCCATAAGTAATAAGAATTAAATAATTGCTAAGTAAGATACACGCCACCTAATATGATATTCCAAGTTTTTCTATAAGAAAATTGCATTTCGGTTAATCAAGGCCAAAAAATATAATTTTGGTGATTTTAAAAGGGAAGTATAATTTAAATGTGTTAAGTATGATATTCAATATATTTTAGGAATTAGGGACATATTCTTTGAGAATAACCTCGATAGCTATATGGTTGTACCTTTCTTGTTTTTAATTATATGTTATTCATATCTATATGAGTCCTATATAATGATCTTGAAAATAACCAACTCTAAATGAGACATTAATCATTTAAAGTGAAATATCATGTGAGTTGGGCAGAATTATTTTCATAGGTTCGTTCTACTAGACGATAATAGTGGCTCGTGTGCATCTTATTAGATTAAGAATAGTGAGGCACTATACACAACTTAAATGAGAGTATGATTCAGAGATAAGTGCTAATGGATAAGACATTATGAGCTTGGGACTCGTATGTAGTGTATAATAGCTTGGATTGGCATGTAAAATATTTCGGAGGAATTTGGAGTAGAATTATAAGCTATGCTGGAAAGATATGAATATTTGACCTTGATGCAACTGGAATTTGAAAAACATTTTAACATGAAAGTTGTATATTTTTTTTTACCTTTCAAAACACATTATGAATCAGCTCGATTGGAGGTCAATCAAAGAAGTTGTGGTTGAAATACTAAAGACTATCAAAGCTTGAAAGAATCATTGGGGGGCCCGTGTTTAGTATAAATACCATGTGATTAGAACCCTAATTAGCATAGCGCCATCTTCTTCTATCCTCTTGAGTTCTCTTGTAATTCCTTAGTGAATTGAGTGATTTAAGTGAGGATTTCTTTGATTCTCTTTGTAATCACAATTACTTCACATCAATAAGATCATCTGTTTTCCCAATCTGTGTTCTTAAGTGTTCTTCTCTTCTCAATTCTTATGTGTTCTAATTAATTCTAATTAGATCTTATTTTTTGAATTAGTATTGATCCCCAACAAATTAGTATCGAAGCGCAAGATTCGTGTTCGGGATGTCCATAAGATTTGATATAGAGAAGTTTGATCGGTCCGTGAACTTTGGCTTATGGAAGTTGAAGATGAAGGCAATCCTAATTCATAATGGATTGGAGAAGGCATTGTCCAGGAATTAAAAGAAACCCGATTCGATGATAGATGAGACATTTGAGGAGATATATCAAAAGGCCATTTCCACCATATAGTTGTGTTTGTCTAATGAGGTCTTGCGCGAGGTGGCTAAAGAAACAATGACGTCATCCCTGTGGCTCAAGCTAGAGTCTCTATACATGACGAAGTTGGTAACGAATCATTTGTTGTTGAAGAGCAAGTTGCACAAGTTGAAATTGGGTGAGGGATAATTTCTAAAATCTCATCTTGATGAATTTGACTATATGATTATGGATTTGAGGAATATAGATGTCAAATTGGATGATGAAGATCTTACTATTATATTATTGTGTTCTTTGTCTGTTGATTACAAATATTTTTGCAAGACTATACTGTATGGAAAAGATGATAAGTTAGTTCTTGATGATGTCTAGACTACCCTGCTACAATGGGAAATGATTAAGAATTAGTTGACCGAAGGTAGTTCTAGTGACTCACATAGTGAGGGACTTGTAGCTAGGGGCAGAACTCGGGAACGGGGTTCTAGTGAGAAGAAGAAGAATTCTTGATCAAAGTCGAGGAACAATAAATTTAAGAATATCATGTGCTATGGATGTCACAAGAATGGCCATATTAAGAATTTTTGTCCTAATAGAAAATTTGGAGATAAATCTAGTGAATCATCTACCACAAAGGATGATGGTGCTATAGCCCAATATGATAGTGATGGTGATGTATTGATTAACACTGATAGTGAGACCAAGATTATGGGCAGGTGAATCTTGGACTCTGGATGCTCTTACCATATTTGTCCCAACATGAACTAGTTCCAAACTTATGAGACTACTTGAGGTGGAGTAGTTCTGATGGATAATGATGCTTCATGTAAAGTTGTTGGAATAGGGTCAATAAAGGTGAAGATGCATGACGGTGTGGTAAGAACATTGTCTACTATTTAACATGTCCCTAAAATAACTAAGAACTTAATTTCATTGCGTTCCTTAGATTGTAATGGATATCGTTGTGTGATCGAGGATGGCACCATGAGGATTACTAGAATGGCTCTTGTTTTAATGAAAGGCAAGAGGGTTGGTACATTGTATGAGTTTATTGGTTCCACTATTGAGGGAGCATCTATGGTAACATCATCAAGTATGTATGGCTCGAATGTTACTAGAATTTACCATATGCGATTTGGACACATGAGTGTCAAAGGCTTGACTGAACTCTCCAAGAGAGGGTTACTGGATGGGCAGAGTACAGGTATTATAGATTACTGTGAGCATTGTGTATTTAGTAAGCAGAAGTGGGTTAGCTTTTCAAAGGCTACACACAGTACGAAGGGGCCTCTAGATTATGTTCACTTCGATTTGTGAGGTCCTACAAGAGTGGTTTCCAAGGGTGGTTCATGATACCTACTGAAATTTATTGATGACTTCTCTAGAAAGGTGTGGTTCTATCTCATTAAAAATAAGAATAATGTCTATGGTGTTTTTAAGCATTGGAAGACTTTACTAGAGAAGCAAACTAGGAGATAGGTGAGGTGTCTCAGGACAGATAATGGCCTCGAGTTTATGGAGCATAGTTCAATGATTATTGTGAGGACCATGGTATTACTAGGTATCGCACTTGTATTGGAAGACCACAATAGAATGTGATTGATGAGAGGATAAATAGGACCCTATTAGAGAAGGCTCAATATATGTTGTCACAAGCTAGAGTAGGCAAGGATTTTTGGACTGAGTCAATTCACATGGTGATGTTCTTGGTGAATAGGTCACCCAATCATTCCATTGATTTGAAGACACCTGAAAAGGTATGATCTGGCAAACCAGCTAATTATTCTGATTTGCATGTGTTTTGGATGTCTCTCCTATGATTATATTTTTGGATGCCTCACCTATGCTTATGTGAATTATGGGAAGCTCGAGCCTAGATCCAAGAAGTGTATTTTTCTTGGTTATACATCCAGTGTGAAGGGGTACAGGTTATGAGATGCAGTTACATCCAAGTTTTTTACTAGTAGGGATGCTACCTTCAATGAGTTTGTATTCCTCCCAAAGACTGAGTCTTCTTTTGATAGATTGTCTAAAGAGATGGAATAGGAGAACTTGTGTGGTGTTATGGATAAGATGGAGTTAGAGGTTGTTTTGGATTAGTCAAACTCTTCTAGTATGAAACCCACTATTCCTGAAGTGGGTGGATCTGGGTAGCAGGTGGAGTAAAGAGGCATTGCTCTAGGTAGATCACGAAGGGTTGTGAAGCCTCCTTTGAAATATGGCTTTGAGGAGTTAGCAGGTTATACTTTAGCTAGTGTTGAGAATGTGGTTGATGTATAAGAGCCAGGGTCATACACAGTCACAGATTCCATTGTTAGTGCTAATGCAATCTCTATAGAAGAATCAGACATAAGAACTTGTGAAGACACCCAAAAAGAAGAAAATTGTTGATTATAATTGGGCGTACAAGTTCAAATAGAGAACTCTAGGTGTTGAAGGACCAAGATACAAGGCTCATTTAGTTGTATGCTGGTTCAGTCAGATACGTGGTGTAGACTATAATGAGGTATTTTTCCCTATTGTTAGGTATACTTCTATTCGTACTTTGATTGCACTTGTTTCCATGTAGGATATGGAGTTAGAGCAATTGAAAGTTAAAAAAAAAACTTTTCTACATGGTGAGCTCGAGGAGGAGATTTATATGTGCTAACCAAATGTTTTTGTTATTAAAGGCAAGTTGGATTGTGTGTGCCTATTAAAAGATTTAATGTATGGTCTAAAGTAGTCGCTTAGACAATGGTGTAAGAGGTTTGATCAGTTTATGATTGAGCATGGGTTCCCTAGGAGTGATTACGATGGATGTGTATACTTGAAGTAGGTTGGTGATGGTTCTCTAGTGTATCTTTTGTTGTATGTCGATGACATACTTATTGTAGCAAAAGATTTGTCTGAAGTTAACAAGGTAAAAATAATCATGAAGATTGAGTTCGAGATGGAGGATCTGGGAGCTACAAAGAAGATTCTTGGCATGGAGATCATTCAAGACTGTAGACAGAAGCATCTTTATTTGTCAAAAGAGCAGTATGTGATAAGGTATTTGAGAGATTTCATATGATTGATGCTAAGTTGATTAATACTCCATTGGCGACTCACTTCAGATTGTATGCTTTGGATTTCCCCAAATCTAAAGATGAGGAGGAGTTTATGGCCACAGTTCCCTACTCTAATATTGTGGGATGCATGATGTAAGCTATGGTTTGTACCAGGTCAGATATTGCTCAAGCTGTGAGTGTTGTGAGTAGATATATGACGAATCCTGGGAAGGCTTACTAGAAAGCGGTGAAGTAAATTATGAGGTATTTGAAGGGTACTGTGTTAGCTTATTTGGAGTATGGGAGGTTAATTGATGTGTTGACTGGGTTCATTGACTCTGATTATGGTGGACATCTTGATGATAGGAGATCCACTAGAGGTTATATGTTTTGTCTTGGAGGTTAGGCAATTAGCCGGAGGTCATCTTTGCAAGATGTGACTGCGTTGTCCACTATTGAGGCTGAGTATATGGCTATGATTGAGGCTTTTTAGGAAGCTTCGTGGCTTGGTGGTTTCGTTCATGATCTTGGATTTGGTCACGGTGCTCCTGTTGTTCATAGTGATAGTCAGAGTGATATTTGTTTGGCGAAGAATTAGAATTCTTTCCATCATTGGACAAAGAACATTGATATCAGGTACCACTTCATCTAAGGTATTATTGTTGTAGGCAATATTGTGTTAGAGAAGGTGGCTACTATTGATAATCTAGCGGATATGCTAACAAAGCCATTGACGATGAGAAAGTTCGTGCATTGCTTGGACTTAGTTAGTGTTTGTGTACCATGAGGGATTTTGGGGCCTAGGGGTTTTCACAGATGATCTTTTATGTTCTTGGTGCTAGATACTTCAAATACATCGTCAAGGTAGAGAATTGTGAGCTTGTGACTTATATTTGGTGTGTATAATAGCTTGGATTGTTCTATGAAGTGTTTTGAAGGAATTTAGAGTAGAAATGTGAGTTTTGCTATAAAGATATGAATATTTGACCTTGATGAAAAAAGAATTTAGAATAGTGTTGAACATAAAAGTTATATATTTTTTTTGTTATCTTTCCAACACATTAATAATCAGCTTGATTGGAGGTCAAACAAATAATTTGTGGTCAAAATATTGAAGATTGTCAAAGTTGGAAAGAAACACGGGGGGTCCGTGTTTAGTATAAATATCACGTGATTAGAACCCTAATTAGCATAGCACCATCCTCTTCTCTCCACTTAAGTTCTCTTGTAATTCCTTAGTAAATTGAGTGATTTAGTTGAGGATTTCTTTGATTTTCTATGTAATCACAATTACTTCACATCAATAAGATCATATGTTTCCCCAGTCTGTGTTCTTGAGTGTTCTTCTCTTCTCAATTCTTGTGTATTCTTCTCTTCTCAATTCTTGTGTGTTCTAACTGATTCCAATTAGATCTTGTTTTTCCCAATTGTTATCAATCCCCAACAAACATTAATCATTTAAAGTTAAAGGTTATATAAGTTAGGACTACAGTGTTCAGTCCATTCCACCAAGTGATAATAATGGCTCAAGTATGTTTTGTCCTGAAGGATGCTTCCGACTGTTCCATCAATTTAATAATAGTGGTCAGGAGAGTATTCCCCTAGTATATGTTGGGTCCATGTGTTTTCCCCTAAGATTTGCTTTAGTTCGTTTTACCGAATTAAGAATAGTGGGATCCATAAACTCAACATAAATAAAAGAATGGATCTTGTTTGTATTCAATAATGAGTATGGAATCAGTATTTACCTTTTAATGTTTTATGTGGACATGCATATATGTCTATTTCTCTTTATACCCTTACTTGGTTGTATTGTTATCTTACTCAGTACTTAGTGTATTAATCATCCTTTTTATAGGTGTTGTTAATTCCTACAAGTAGATCCACCTTATTTCGCAAGTGATTGTTGATTTCTATTTTTAATGCGATTGCCTTTGGTGAGCGCTAATCGAATTGGTATAAGGGTATGGTTATCGAGATATTTCTATCCTTCTATAGACCCTTAGTCATCTATTTTTACTTTACATATTTCTTTCTCTCTATTTCATATTAAGTGTTTCCCACACCTTATTCCTAAATATGATGTTACGTTTGTCTTGCACCCGACATAGACTAAGCACCGGGAGTGCTTATTTTATGGTGGATGCGGTGTGCCACCTCTACATTTTGTGTTTTAGATTTTTCCATTAACTTTTTTAAACAAAATTTTAATTTCCTAAATTTGAGGGTGTTACAATCACATAGGGAAAGGAGGAAGAAAAAGAAGGAAGCCAAGAAGGAGAAAAAAAAAAGAAAAGGAGAAGGAGAAAAAGGAAAAAAGAGGGAAAAAAAGGGTTTTAGGGTTATCATTAGAATTATATTAAAACTTTATATTAGAGAATTTAGGTACGATTAATATAGAAATCATCAAGGGTTAGATTTAGGTTAAAATATTAATGACCCGGAATAAAGAGTTGTTTATATTTAGATATTAGGATTAAAGAATTAGAGTAAGGTAAAAATATTATTTTCCTGTAATTAGGATTAGGTTAAGATTTTAATTACTTAAAATTACGATTAGATAAAATTTGGGGTATTACACTGAAATGACTAGTTCTTATTGAATATTCCCCTTGTATAGATAATTTTTTTCTTCGTATATGCTCTGGTTGATTATCATGTTAGTTATCTTATAATTATTTTGTATCTCATTGGATTTAAGTGTCTTTCACACTTGATTAGTAGGTATATGTTAGTTTTAGAATTGTATCCAACATACGTAAGGTATTATAAATATCTTTTTTATATTAAATATGACAGTAATTTTAACACGCCCAAATTTACTTTCTTAAAAATTTCATTTGTAGAAGCATTAATTACCAAATTAGTGGATGCTGTTGTCACACTTAGCCTAAGTCCAACTCTCTTACCTTTCTTATGACAAGTGCTAATGCTAAAATAAACCATAACCAAAATAAATTAGCGGAATATAGAATATCGTATATAGGTAGAAGTTACAAATAAATATTATCAGTACAACAAGATAACCAAAATATACCAAGGGACATAAGAGTTCAAAGAAAAACTAATCATAATAATAATAATAATAAAACTAGCACCAAAAGTACGATACTGATTTGCTCTAACACTTAGACCCAAAGACCCACTCTGAAAATACGACTTCTTCCTAAGGACTCTACTTATTATTCCCACTATTATATGATTCATGCCACTCCATGGCCCTCACATAGCCATCTGTAAAAGTAGTATCAGTATGACTTCCTCATACTCAGTAAATCATAATATCTCACAAGAGATAGCATACCCACATTTCACATAGTCACATAGAGTCCGAAAATAATAATTAAGCACAAGGATGTACCATAACCACATAAAATAATATATAATCATCTAATCACAAGCTCAATAGTAAAACATGTTAGTTCACATCTCATCATTTCAAGATACAATAGACATATCTGATTAAAACTGAGGCAACTACTGAACTAACACATCCAAACTAATTCCAATAACCAAGGTAATTACCGAACCAACAAGTCTCAAAATAATACCAAATACCATGGTAGGGCACCGATGTATCTACCAAACCAACACATCCAAAACAATTACAATTACCAAGGTAGGGCCCTATAACGACTACCGAACCAACAAATCATTTCTTTTTATTTTCTTACACAATAGATAAATCCATTTTTACTTACTCAGGGGGGATACAATCAACCTAGGGACAATAAGGTATACTTGGTCATATTGCTACCCAAAGGTTATATAATACCCTTACTCTCAAACACATCCAAAACAATTACAATTACCAAGGTAGGGCCCTATAACGACTACCGAACCAACAAATCATTTCTTTTTATTTTCTTACACAACAAATAAATCCATTTTTACTTACTCAGGGGGGATACAATCAACCTAGGGACAACAAAGTATACCCTGATCATATCGGTGTACAAAGGGTACATAGTATTCTCCAACCTCGGTCACCTAGTCCTTAAGTATTGATACCCCCTATAGGGCTCGTAGATCACCTATATAGTAGAATATGGCCTTGTTGGGACACAGTGGCACACTAATGAACTAAAACAAATGAGGTCTAACACTTCATCTCTAGGATAGATACTCTTAGAGAGCAAACATTCCCAACTCATGGTATTTCACTTTAAGTATTAATATTTTATGAGGTGATCAGAGATGTCACATACTACACAACAATTTCCATTTCCATACTTAACCATTTTCTCTTTTATTTTCAATTATTATGGTAAACCTTAAGGTCATCAGTCTATAACAAGCCAATTCAATACTAAGTTCAACCTATTAAAATTTTAAGGCCATCCTAATATTTAATTATTCACAAAAGGTATATTAGGTTAAAATTACCAAAATGCCCTTCAAAACCCTAGTTTCGCCATTTTATTTCCTTTTCATACCAAACATTGTTACAAAGAGAAATGTGTTATGAAAAGGCTAAAAAAAAACTAATCACATTATTTTAGCACGTAGGAAACCTTTACATTTTAGAAATGAACTCTATTTTCCACTTTACATGTATTTAGTGGATTGCACCTACAAAACTCTAATGATGCAAATATCATGCATCACATATCCAATGCAGCATGTACATACATATTTAAAGCATAATGCATCATTTAAATTGGGTAGCTATCATCATAGTACATGTAAAAAAATATCTCTAACCCTAGGTCTTACAAATAGAAATCATCATAAGATAACCCTAATAATGTGGTATGCTTCCATATAAATCATCGTAACCCTAACTATCATGCATTAGCAAGCATGAGGCATTTATCATGGAATGTAAATCATAACTTGAGAAGAATGAAAATCCTAACAAAGCCCCAGGCATCTGGACGTAAATCATATAACATATTACCATGCATATAGCTTAACTCTCAATAATTATACGTACCATCCATTTAACATGTTATCATTTTATCATGCATGTTATAATACTTGATAAGTATAAAACCCTAGTATGATTCAAGGCAAAAAAAATCCTAGCATGCTCGCACATAAATTCTACCTTCTTATGAGTTATTGGATTTACCTAATCCAAGCTCTCACAAAAAGCTCAAAAATCATCTTTTTCAAAATCCTCAAAGATTACCTAAGAAATTAACATTAATACCTAATAACACATGTATTAGCATTTAATATAGGACCGCAATAACTCATTCAACCAACTTAAAGAACAACTAACCAACCAAACAAGGAAGCAAACCAACCCACGAAACAAAAGGAGGAATAACCAATGGAAGTTGTCGAAGGGAGGAGAGAAATGGTGAGGTTTTGCGTTTCTAGGGCATAGGAAGGCTAAACTGGCTGAAGCCAATGAAGGGGATCTAGAGGAGAACGGTGACATAAGGTGGGGTGGATCGGCACAAATGGTTGAAGCCAAAGGAAAGGGATTCAATACTTTTGGCCAAAATGGGGGGTGGAGGTTTTGGTGATTTTGTGTGTAGCTTGGGTAGGGGTTTTAGTGGATTTTGAAGTAGGTTGGGGGTGGTTTTAGCAAAAGGTGCCAAAGGTGAAAGGAGTGGAATTTCAAGGTTAGCCATTGGTGTGGTGGTGGTTTTGGTGTGAATGACAAAAGCTAAGGGGAGGAGAAGTTTGGACGAGGGAGATGGGTTCACTTCAGTGAGGTTGTGCATTTGTGTTGGGGTGAAGGACCGGTGGTATTAGTCTGAGCTAGAGGAAGGGAGCTAGATTTGGTATGCATTGCTAACTAAAATGGTGAAGAAATGCAGTGATGATAATAGCAAGCGATGGGTTTTTCTTGCTTTAGGGAGCTCAGGAGAAGTTGACGGAGAATGCAGGATTGCTCGGGGGTTAAAGCACGACACATGAAGGAGAGAAGAAGGCTTAAGAAGGGGATGGTGTGTAGAGAGATGTGGAGCAAAAGAAGGAGAGGAAAACATGAAGGAAAGGGTTGTAGCACCCTCCAAAATTAACTCCTTAAAAAATTTTATTTAAAGGAATAATGTGAAAGCTAAATAGAACATGGGGAATGTTACCGCCACACCTAACACAAGATAAATATCCACCATCTATCTCATGCCAGATGTAAAGCTAAAACTTGTCCAATAAAAATTCAAACATCTATGCCATGGGGATAAAGTCCCATAAGGAGATATCCATAGGCAGATGGCAAGTGAACAATTTCACTGAACAAAATCATCGCTGAATAAATTAGCAAAAACCTGTGAAATAACCCTGGATTTTAAAAGCTTATTAAAGTAATGGAAAATTAAAATTCAATTACAACACCCTTGAAATTTTAATACAACACTTAAAAACTTCCAAAAATAAATACAGATAAATAAAGACAAATCCTGATGGATATGAATCTGGGTTTCCTATTCTCTCAAAGCCAAGCCTTCAACCCAACAATAACATTCGATCTCAAGCTTGCATAAGAGGTATACTCCACACCATCAATAGATCGTCGCAGGACCCATTCAACTAAGGTAGTATCAGTACGGATCTAGTACTGAGTAAATCACAACTACCTAACTCATGGGAGGAAACATAATACACATGAGATATGGCAATCTCTAGCTTACAATACTAATGCTCAATTATACATATGGTACATACACCATTCCGCTCATACAACAATTCATGCTCAATTATATATGTGGTACATACACCATTCTACTCATATAATAACTCATGCTCAATTATACATGTGATACATATAATAGAACATATGTTCATGGATTCATGATTATGAATATATAACTAGACATGATAATACATAAAGGACAAGCGTACAAGAATTTATGATCACATGCTGAGTAACACACACTACCCTAGAAGATAATATTTTGTACGTAAGGCCCACATGCGATTTAAATAATAGATCATGTGATAACTGAGTATGAACATGCGTTATATGGTAGCACTATATTAAGGGAGACAACCAAGAGACATGCATAGGAAAATGAAATATAAAGTCCATGAGTGAACGAGAATAATTCATGATTATATTTTATTATTGCGATCACAACCATTTGATTATATTATCTTGATGATGGAGACTTAATAGATTGTAACAACTAATCTAGTACTCAAGCAGTACTAATCCTAGCTAGCCTGCCTAGAAATGTAACTAGACCACCAATAAATAGGACACCTAATTACTTAAGTATGCATACCCCCTATATGGCTAAAATATATCGAGAAACCTATAGAGTAGAAGAAGGCCTCTTCGAACCTCGTAAAGCACTTGAGATCACAGAAGAAAAAACACCGGAATGGTACTAACTGAATACCAAACCTAACTCGGATAGCTACTCCAAGTGGTACAAGTCTTGAATCAAGATCTTTTACTTTAAATCATTAATGTTTTATTTAAAGATTTAACCAATCATAGATCAGGCCCACATAACAACACTTGACTCACTTTCGTCAACATAATGAATTTCCATTATTATATTCATTCCAAGTGGCATTAAAGTAGATTAATTTCAAATGGCATTAAATTTGATCCAATCTAAGTGGAATTAAAGCTGAACCAGTCCAAGTGGCATTAAAGTCAATCGATTCTAGATAGCATTAAAGCCGATCCAATTTCAGGTGGCATTAAGGACAATCCAATTCATGTGGCACTAAGGCCGAATAATTTTAGGTGGCGTTAGGGCCGAATAATTTAAGTGGCATAAAAATACAACATAAGGTATCATACAATTTCATTCCATACTCCACCATGGATATAGTTTTCTAAACTGATTACAATTTAGATACATTAGAACATACTGTAAAATCACAAAATAATTCATAATTAGGTGGGCATGTTAACCACATAATCATATTCAACTATTTATATACTCAAACACTTACAATATTTAAGAGTCATACTAACATGCGTTCTCATTGAAGCTATAAACTCATACGTACATGCAATTACCACACAAGAACACAATACACGCTTGACATAATTAAATAATAAATAAGCATACTCATCACCTTGTACTCCAAATAGATATACATTCCAGATTCCGCCATAAGTAAAGGTAAATAATAACTTACCTAAATCCGATGCTAGCTAATTAAATTGAGAAAGAGAGAGAGCTATTAAGAGCTTGACAATCCACGAAAAAGTTTCCCGAAATCCTTGACAGAATTCAGAAAACTAGGCTAGAAATTACCTTATCAATCAATAATTCAAATATTATAATTTAATCAACACAAGGAGACATAAATAGTATTTCTTGGAAAATGTGTCCAAAACCTAAGACTTATGAGCATAGCTCTATTAAGAGTTAAGATTAAATATTAAAAAAATCAAATTCAACACATATCGCTTAGGGCATTTCAAATTGATTTGGAAAGGCAGGGAAAGGATAATAGATTGTAAGTTAATTTTATCGAAAATGACACACTAACTAGGTTTTACAACTGAAGAGACAACCCAACTATTTTTAGGGAACCAATCCAACCTAATAACATAAAAATACAATTCAAATAATTTTAAATCAAAACTAGTAATCTACTAGGTGCAAGAAGCATAAGCAAATAGTTTTTATAAAACCATACCCGAAATTAGGATTTTTAAGCCTGAACTACAACCCAACTAGTTAACTTTATTTTTCTCAAATTAATAGCTTAGAACTACAATTAAACTAATTTTAAATAAATCTAGATAATCAATTTCAACAAAATAATCTTATGAGTAACCAATTTAAGATAATTATTTTCGAAAATTAGGGTTTCAAGGCTCAAGACATAAACTCAAATGATTCAAATCAATTAATTCTAATTGAAGGTGTTAGAATGCAATTAGGGTCATTTCAACTATTTATATAAATTTAATTTTAGAAAACAGCTATATAAATGACCAATTTTATAATTTCATATAAAATCTAGGGTTTTAGGCCCAAAAATGCAAGTTGATTAAATTTTATTAATTTATTTAAATTAAATATTTAAAATACAATTAGACATATTTTATAACATATTATATAACCAATAAAAGAAATAGCTAATTTAGCAAAATTAAGGTTTTTTTAGTCTGAAAAATAAATTCGGACAATTCTTGCTAAAATATATAAACTAACGGTTCAGAATTATAATTAAATGTATTCTAATATAAATTATATAATTAAAATAACTCGATTACACAATTCAATTTAGACCTACAAGGGTTTTGACCTAAAAATTCAATTTCAATAGATTTCACATGATTTTTCCAAATTGACACTTCCGACATAAAATTAAATATATTTCAAAGCATAATGTAAAATTAATTGAGTGAAAAACTCAATTATGCAATCCAATTTCAGCACATACGGATTTTGACCTAGAAATCCAATTCTAATTAATTCCGCTTAAATTTTTCAAATTGATAATTCCGATATGAAATTGTATACACTTTACAGCATATTGTATAATCAATTTATCAAAAATTGCTTAATCGGATGAATCCGTAAAATCCAGACATAATCGGGTCAAAATTTTAATTTTCACAAATCAACCATATACACTACAATTAACCACTCTAAATCAATCATACAACATATATATATATATATATATATATAATTAAACAACTAATTTAACTTATTATAAGCTAATTCATACCAAATTAATTAAAACAAAAGTTAGGGTTTATGAAGATTTATACCAAAAAAAGAATTGTAAATCAGGGAGAGTGAATACTGAGAAGCTCCGTCGGAGGTTGACAGTCACTTGTCGGCAATCAACAAGGCTTGCCGTGGCCGGACGTGGCGGCGTGCTGCTACTTACAGCCTTGCTCCCGTCACTACAGTTGTCCCTCGCCAGTCATTATGCTTGTGAGGTGGTGAAATGGAGGATGGTGGCAACGAAAATAGAGGGAGTTGTAGTGGTGGCTGGTCGTGGCTGGTGGCTTAAGTCAACAGAGGAGCAAGGGAAGGCCAGGTGGCTAGGGTTTGGTTGCAGAAGGAATACGATGGGGAGAGAGAGAAGAGAAAGAAAAGAGGGAAAGAAGAAGAGAGAAAAGGAAGATGGGGGCCGACCGATTTTTTTTTTCTTTTTTGCAATTACAAATACCTAATGAACTATTAAATATATAAAAAATATTATTGGATGATTTTATCTAAAACTTATTTAACAAAAATCATTTTGTAAGGATCCGAAGGTATAAATTTGATATAAGAGCTATATAAATAATTTCAAAAATATTTTCGGAAGATAATACCAACGAACACAAATATTTATACTATTTATGAAAAACCATTACAAGACCTAAAAAAATATTCAAAACCATATAAGAACATATTTAAATCAAATTTTAAGAGACGGGGCAAATTTAAATAATTTTCAAAAATGATCTTTCACAAACCTAAAAGGGTAAAACGGAAGAAAATTAATTTTGAAAAAAATCCATAAATAAGCTCCAAAAATCTTTTTAATTTCAAACTCTTCAAATATCTTAACAACCTTAGAAAAATGAATAAATTCAAAGTCAGAAATAGTTTCTATGGATAAAATTATTAAAATAAATTTACTATTTTAAAGAAAATTTTATAATTTAAATTATTTATTTCATTAATAAAATATAACTCCAAAATAAAGTTGTAATTGCAAAATGAAGTTATAATTAAAAATGAATCTAAAATATTAAAATTTTAAAATACGAGAAAGATGGAAATATATATTTTTAAACGAAAATTATATGAATATAATAAATTCATGGTCATGAACAAAATTATCTAGAATAATTCGCAACAATAGCGATTAATAAAATTCAAATATGAAGTTGAAATCGTCGATAAATCCATAAAATGAATTAAAATTAAAATAATTAAATATTTTTATCAAATTATAATAATAAAATAATTAAGTTTAATAAAATTAAAATTTAAAGATATATGGTATTATAAGGGTAATGGCTCACATGAGTAGAGTGTGTTGGATAGAAGGTGTAGGATGAGGTAAGAAAAAATATAGCATTGGTTATGGGATAGGTTAGGGTAATTTATAGGTGAAGAACTAGGGAAAAATATCTTAGTAAAATTATTACAATCAATCCTAGGTTTAAAATATTAATACGCATTCTCTAACAAATTTTAACCTAATTAAGTTTTATATCTAATAAGTCATAATAATAATATACATATTAATAATATATTTATTACCAAATATCCTAAAATAATTATTACAACTAATATACATGATAATGATTTATAATTAGGATTTCTAGAAACTGAGTATTACAGTAATAACTCGTGCTTATTATTTAGCTTTTGGAAAACCTATCTTCATTATATCATAAAAATAATGTTGTCATATAACCTATTCTGAAAATACAAATAGTGAGAGAAATGCAATGAAAATTCATTTGTTCAATTAATTTAAGGCAACGTGCATTTAAAACTTTTTATATTTATGTGAATACCTTTTTGGAAGTTAACATATTTTATCTTCATTTATTTCCATCGATATTATATTCGAGGTTTTATCTATTTCATTTTCATCTTAAGTTTTATTTACCAAAATAAAAAATTTATTATTTTGAATAAAAAATATTTTAAAATTAAATAATAGTTGAATTACCAATATAGTATATCATGCATAGTTATCATCACTCTTAAATAAGATAAATATGCTACTAATATTATTATTTATTTGGCCTAATAATAAGATATTCCATCCATTTTACAATATAAGACATATTAGTTTTTTTATAATATAAGTCACTTTTTGAAAAATATTAAGAATTAAATTTTTTATTTTAAATTTTAATCTTATACTTTTTTAATTAAATGAGTAGGAGATATTAAATTTAATAAGAGAATATATTAATATAAATAAATAAACTTTTATTTAAAATTTAATATTTTTTAATATAGCCACACAAAGCTGATGTGCATTATATGTTTATGAGACGGACAGACACAGCAGGAAACTAGGAACATTGCAGCGGAATTAATTAGGTTGGTCACAGTTTTATTTGGTTGGAGGTATGGATTAAGGGGGTAAGAGAGAGAACAGAATAAAGGTCAGCCAAAATAATTCCGTCTCCGTTCGAAACAAACGTCGACCAGCATAGCCGGTAGCCTCACCGACTCTCTTTTCGTTCAATCTTCCGATTCTCTGTCAATAGGGAATCGGTCAGAAAATTCAAAATTATGCCGAAGCGGAACGACCGATCCGCATCGATTGAACCGACGGAGTTTGATCACACGCGCCCTCTCCTTCTCACACGGTCACACCCCCTTCCCGGCGACCACACGTCTTGTTTCTCATCAGTTATCATGCACCCGCCTGTACAAATCCCATCGCCGCTTATTTTCGTTCCATCCCCTCCGCTCTCCTTTTCTCTCTCCTCAAATTGCTCCTACGCTTCTCTATCTTTCCCTTTTCTCCGATTAGAAACACACAATTCTTCACCTTCCTAATCCAGATCTATGGGTGAAATTGCGGGATTTATGCTACCGTCGGCGGAGGCAGTAGCGATGGCGACGTCCGACCCTCGTTCGATGCCTGTGCGAGAGGATTGTTGGAGCCGGGACGCGACTTTTACTCTGATTGAAGCTTGGGGTCGGCATCACATAGAGTTGAACCGTGGAAATCTCCGTCAGAGGCACTGGCAGGAGGTGGCGGCTTCTGTGAACGCTCGGCATGGGCATATCAAAAAAGCTAGGAGAACGGATGTGCAGTGTAAGAATCGGATCGATACGTTGAAGAAGAAGTATAAGATTGAGAAGGCTAGGGTTTTAGGGACTAAGGGGAGTTATAAGAGTTCCTGGCCGTTTTTTGCTCCTCTTGATGAGCTGATTGGTTCAACGCCGGGCGTTGCTTCGTCTTTGAAGAAGTCATCACCGCTCTCGACTAATTACTTGGATTCAAAGGGGGGACCTCCAATGGCTGTGCCTTTACTGCCGCATCGGAGGACGCCACCTCTTGCTGCGGCGACAGCGCTTCCGATGAAGCGTTCATCGCCAATGACGACCACGCCTCAGATGGATGAATCATATTTTAGAAAGAACTATTCTGCTGTAGCTGCTGCTGCCGCAGCAGTTGGGGCGGAAACGGATGACGAGGTGGATCGGGATGTGGAATTGGATGATTCAAGGTCCAGCGGAGAGAACATTGACATAGAAGGAGTGAGGACATTGGCTAGGGCTATCGAGAGATTTGGGGAGGTGTACGTTAGGGTGGAAGGAGAGAGACAGAGGCAAATGATTGAATTGGAGAAGCAGAGGATGCAGTTTGGTAAGGAGTTAGAGACTCAGAGGATGCAAATGCTGGTCGAATTGCAGGTCCAGCTTGAGAAGTTGAAGCGGACAAAAAGGTCGGACTCGAATGGTGAGTTTATGCTTTAGTTTTCGTTTTGGGCATCTGACGTATTTTTTTTCTTACATAGTTTATTTGGGAGCATTATTATGCAATTGCACGTTGAAGGTATATTTGACGATTGATGAGTTCAATTTTAATATTATAATCGGCTTAGTATGGTCATATGTGGTTTTCCTTTTTCATTCATCTTTGGTAAACTTTTGTCCTGCTCCATCAACTCAGAGCATGTGGACTCCTTGAAAATAGGCTGTATGTGGATTATTTGAATTAGGCGTTGTATTACACAGTAACTAGTAGGCTTGGTGGTAAGTGCCAAGTGGTAACTACCATTCTTGTATACTGCATCTTGTGGCATGGTCCGTGTCGATTGAGCAAATCCCTTTGGCTTTGAGTTCTCATTCATTCTTCCTGCAGTTTAAGTACTCAGTGGGCTCGAATTTTTTACAAGAATGACTGTGAAGCAGATACTTTGGACGATGAGTCTTCTGGGTAGGAGTAAATTAGGAAGGTGCTTTTTCTGGATGCTGAAGTAGGAGAGGTTTAAGAATAGTCCTCGTGCGGGGCTGTTTGCATTATTGCAAACAGATTGAGATTTTTGATCGATTTCCTCCCCCCTTCCCCCCGGAACTCATGTCTTTAAATGTTTTGGCACTTGTGACTCATGTCTTCAAATGTTTTGGCACTTGTGAGACTTTATTTTGTTGTGCTATTCATGTAGTACATACAGGCAAAAAACCATGATTGCAGTTGCAATGTTGCTGTATTGGATTGTAATGGAGGATAAATTATGTATAGCGTCTGTCACGGCTTCGTGGGGTGACTTTTAATTTATTTTTACAATAAAAAATATTAAATATAGGGAAATATCCTTAAATATAAGGAAATCGGCCGAAAAGTATTGTGTTGACCGGTACACATGTGATTTCATTTTTGCTATGTGTATCAGACATTTTGTGTATTGCTTAGCTAGAAATTTGATATTCATTGAGGATATATTGGCAATATATTGGTGTAGCAGATGATATTTTATTTCCATGAGTGATATGAGTATTGCAGAGATGGCTAGAAGTAAGGCCTGGAGCTAATCTTCTTGCTTTGCTGGCTAAACTCAAGTATCCTCCACCAAGTTGCTCTGGACGCACATCATGGTTATTGGTGCTGCTGATGAAATTTTGTATTCCATAACAAAACATCGCATAAAAAATTAGAAAATTCGATGAACTTTTAGCTCAGACCTGGATTTTATGTGATTTTTGCATTGATGACAATAGAGATGCTGTATTAATTCAGGGGAACCTTTTTTACTGGTCTGTTTGCTTGATGAACTTGGAACTTCTTTATTATTGTATTGCCATCACTTGCTGTAATTTGGTGAGGAGTTCCTCTTGTCATCGAAGGATAACCTGCCATTATTTTTAGGGGATAGAGAAAACCTTTCTCGTGTCAAGGATGCTTGGTTTGCCTTTATCATGGACTATTTTCCTCACCTTTTCTTTTAATACCCAATGAAGACTATCATAAGAAAATTTCTCCGATATGCCAATTTTCTGTGTCTGCTGAAGTTGAACTTGAAGGTGGATCTTTTTTATTGTTAATTTTCATGATTTTATTGGCACTGATATGATTACCAATTTACCTTGGTGGATTGAACTTCTACTTGCTGAATCATTTTTCTGTACCTTGATAAGAATGAGTGTCAGTCATTCAATGTTGTTTATATATCCTCCATTTCACTTCCTTTTCTTTACATTTCATTTTGAAGCAACTATCTTCTGTTCAAAGTATTCCTTGCTTACCTTCAGCCGTGATTCTATGCTTCTAGTCTGATACTCATTTCAAAATTTCCCATGGCAACACACAGGTCTTCCTTTGTTTGGCAACTATATTATCTATGTGACGTTACTTTTTGTGAAATTTCAAAATTAACTAATTTTTTGTCACCACTTAGTATTACACATCCTTAAACAAATAAATTAATATTAAAGTACGTACCCTAAAACTTCAATATATATCATTTCATACCATCTTTGTTGTTGACATTACTTTACCAAACAGAGCTTAATTCCTTAATTGATTTTCGTGGCCAACTGTAGACGGCTTCCCAGTTCTCATTGAAAGTTGGCAGCGATACATATTGATACATTTGCGTGGCCTATGGATTTTTATGACTCCAGATTTAAAGATGGTTTTATCTGGAGTGGCATTGGGGTTGAACTTTGTGCAAGAGTAAGTGAAGAGTTGAATTTATGATTGTCTTATGTGTGAGGAAAAGCTTGGTCTTGTTATGCATATGGTTTGATGCAGTGGATTGGTTCTGCATGTTATCAGACTAAAAAGGCTTCCCTCTGTTTTAGTGCCTATGAAATCTGTAGGTGATGTTGTCTTGTATGAATCAACTGCATGTAATGTGGAGTTATTCATACATAGTTGGCAAAAATAGTTATTCACTTGGTTTAAATCTGTGGGAGTTAATGGAGTTAATTTTTCCCTTTCCAATGCTTTGTTTGGTAAGCAGATTATTTACTAATCATTACTTCAACTGAAGGGACCTGACTGGTGGCCCTTTGGTTGAGTGGCAATTATGATGTGGTGGTGAGGGTTAGGGTTTAGGCATAGGCATTGATTATGGCCCTTTTTTTTTCTTTATAAGTGATAATGGAAAATACCAAACTAGCGGGAAGGAATCAATTTAGGCTCTGATATCAACCCAATGTGTGGGTAACTTGTTAAATAATGATTTCAACATATTTAACCATGATTTTAAAATTTAGAAATTGTATCACAACACATTTTAATAATGATGATGACGATGATAAAATGTAATATTCTAGCTCACTCTTAAATTTGACAGACCTGTGGAGCCTACAGAAAGTGGTATATGTGCGTTGACTTTATAGTTGATTGGGTTAAGGCTACGATCCCTACGGTGAGCCAGCACATAGATAGATTGCATCAAGGTATAATACATTGGTCCATCCAGCTAATAATGGTTTTTATTGCATTGCTAGTGGGATAATTATGCCTGCTTCCTCCTGCCTGCATGCATGGGCAGCCATAATCTGCAGTTGAGACTTGAAACTAGGATAATTATGTGCTTTATAGTCCAGTTAATTGACTTGGATGAGATGCATTTGATAAATTCCTCCCGATAATATTCTTGTCTCACGTATCTCTTGATTCTTTCACGTTGCTATGATGTTGATTGACTTGGATGAAAAAACATTGTGATATTCATCTTAGTTTCATGGAAAATATGATTGGTGACGACAGCTTTTTGAAGCATATTTAATATAGAATATTGATGAAGATTGTGAAACTACATATTTTTTTCAACTGGCAGTTTCCCGTTTGTATTTCCTTTCCCGCTAGGCAAAAGAGGCCTCCAGCAACCAGAAAGGAATATGCTACTGGAAATAGACTAAGATGATCTAGCTTGCTTTATTTAACTGGGATTTTCATTATTATTCTTCACTGGATTGTAAGGCCCTTGTGTTTCTGGTTGGATCTTTTGTAGTATCAATTTCAAAATTTGACCACTGCCGGGATGCTTGACAAAGCATTTTGTTCTTGCGGGATGTATACAGCTAGTAGCTCGGGCCTATCTTTTGGTCCTGTTGCTGAGCAGATACTGTTGTGAAGTTCATACTTTTATGGTCATTTTCCACGGGAGGAAGCTGGCATTTGATCGAGCAAATGGTAGGTGTGGCACACTGGGAAGCAAGTGCATGAAGTGAATAATAATCGAAAGAGAAGTATCATGGTTTCCTGGAGAGTTCAAAATTGTAGGATGACGAGTAAATACACTACTGAAATTGACTTGAACTTCTTTAGGATTATGTATCTAGCTGTATTGTTTATTGAGGCCCATCTTCCTAATGTTCCTTATGATTATCTGGACGTGTTCTCTTGGAAATGTCTCTGGCTATTAGTTGTTGGATAGTGATCTTTTGTTTGTAGCTACAATATTTTGTGTTTGCTGAAGAAGGGCATATATATGTCATCTATGAGATTGTATAGTATTGTTTAATTTTTTCGCAATTCAGCAATCCCGGTGATATCATGGTTCAGGATTTATGTGAGAAATGGATGCATGATTATCCGATCCGCATCCACCATCTTCAGTGACTGGAGTAATGCATTCATGGGAAATGGGTTTGCGGTCTGCAGTCTCGTTTTCATTTTGACGCATGTATATGGAAATTAGCATCTTGGAGGCAGCCTGTCTTATTGTTTTAGGCCCCATTTGGTTTGAAGAAAATTAAGTGGAAAGAAAAATGTAGAGGAGAGAAAATTAAAGGAAAGAAAATTAAAGAATATAATTTTATTTCCTTTATTTGGTTGTATTTTGAAATTTAAAAAAACAAATTTAGTGTTTGGTATATAGAAAGAAAATTTTAAGAAAAGTTAAATGTTATTATTTAAATATTTTTATATATTTAATTAAAATTATAATATTATATCGATACATAAAATTTTTAAAAAATTTATAAAAATTCCATAAAATCAATACTAATTTCATTTTTTTTATAGAATTATTCTAAAATATTACATGAATAACTTATAATAATTTTTAAAAAAATATAAAAAAATATAAAATATAAAATATTCCTTTCCATTTAAAACATGCTACAACAAACATAAAAAGGAAGAAAACATATTTTCTTACTAGTACACTTGTTTGTTTTGTAAAATATTAATTAAGGATACCAACGTATCAGATACCTCTTATTTGTTACTCAAACCTAACAAGAAAATCGATACCAATATCCGTATCCAAGTTTCGTGAATATTTTTTTTCCCTCTATATCTATAATTATGTCCATTTATCCATATCCGTTTATATATCTATTGGATAAAACCTATTGGATTTTAATTAAAACCCATCAAATTTAAAATGAAATTTATTTATTGTTAGAATTATATGGTTAGATTATTAAAATTTAATTATGTATTCACTTTTAGCCTTAGAAAATATATGTCAAATTATATAAATAAGAATAAAAATATAATTTTATATCGGATAAATGAATCCAAGTACTAATACGGATATAAAAGTGGATAAAAATTTAGGTCATCCTACTTTACTTACCAATATATACATCACGATCTCAAAAAAAAAAAAAAAAAACAATGTGCATGGTCAATTCATAGTTACTAGTTATTAATCAAACAAGTCATAAAAGTACATTAGGATCATCAAAAATATCAGAGTCGAACTCCACACACAACCATATAGCTCTATCCTTGGGTGGAAGACCAAGAAATGTACGAGCGACACTAATATTTGCTGCAAGCTTGCTATGGATTTCTATGGCTGGAACTTTCTTCAACCCTTCCACCTTTCTAAGCTCAGAATACAACTCATATTCAGTAAAATTACGTAGATTTCCTCTATCAAGAGCTGCTGCAACTGCATCCATCCTTTATTTTAGAGTCTTTATCTCTTATGACACGTAATCTCTTAGCTTTCTTTTCTTTGTGGCTCTTGATATAGATGCATCGGCTAAAGGAGAAGTTACTTCATTGTGTTGTTCTTGCACGGTGCTTCGATCATCAGCTGTTTTTTCTTCATGTTCTTGCCTCTCTGAGCGCAAACGTCTTTCTTTCGGACCAATGGATAAATTTCTAGTTGCTCGGTCCTGACCAAATAAAATATCTAGCCTATGATAATTTTGAATAGGCTTATAGTGAAGCGGTTTGGCATCAGGATGAGCTTGTAAAAAAAATATTAATTACATAAATTTAGAAACAATAATAATTATCAATGACAATAAGAATAAGAAGGTTTAAGACTTACCAATATATACATTTCCCAAACTATTGCATCAGCTTCCACCATTTGGGTAGACTGATTAAAACCAAACCCACTCACTTGCAAGACTATAGATGCCAACGCATAATTCTTTTTTAGGGTCTTGATTTGGTTCTTTATATGGCTAACCGAACAACCAAGCCCAAACTGAGCACTAACTCCTTTAGCAACATTAGTATATGCTGTTCTTGAAAATGAACTACCTATTTTCTGACCTAAGTGTATCTGATCAATCAAAAAATCTATATGTATCCATGTATTCATCCCAAGTTAAATTTTTCTTCTCATTTGATGGTGTGTCACCACCAATGGGTTCCTGCACAAAAAATTGTAAACTATCCTAAAATCATAACTTATTGTACAATCAATAACATAAATAATATAAAAACTTATATAAGAATTTTAATGTCAAATATATTTTCACTTAGAATACTCGTTGAATAAAATTTTTTCTATATGAATTTAACAATAATAACATCTCTACCATTAACTATTTAAACCATCTCTCCACATTGAACTTGCAATTACCTCTCTTAATTGCTCAGCTTCTTGACACTCTGCTACTAAACTTAATGGTGCAACATCTGCTTGGTTGTTAAGAATTCTGATCTCACTATCAACCTCTAAAATTAATCTTTCATTTGGATCTACTCCCATGAGATAGTTATGTAAAATGCATCCTGCTAAAACCATATCTACTTGAGTTTGAACAGGATAGAATGGTTCAGTTCCACTTCCTAATATTGGAAAGCGTTTTTTTAGAACACCAAATACCCTCTCAATAACATTTCTTAAGGAAGCATGCCTTAGATTGAAAAGCTCCCTTGCATTCCGAGGACGTTGGATGCTATATTCCTTCAGATGGTATCGAGTACCTCGATATGGTGTAATTAATCCAGTCTTCAACTGGAAACCCGCATCGCCTAAGTAAAATTTACCTGATGGCACTACTAATCTGTCCATATCTCTTAATAAAGCATTGTTTAGTATCCTTGAATCAGATGCCGACCCTTCCCATCCCGACAACACATATAAAAACTTCAAGTCAAAAGAGCAAGCAGCTAACACATTTTGGGTCGGAAAATCCTTTCTGCCACGATATCTTTGTACCACATTATTTGGTACTTTCACACGAAAGTGTGATCCATCAATTGCACCAACACAATCCTGTGTAAAAATGTTAAAAAAAAATTTATTAAAAAAATTCAAGTTCTAATGTATACTTCTTCATTTATTTGATAAAATTATGACAATTACCTTAAAATATGGCCAAAATTTTGAGCTATTTGATATTTCAGGAGGGCGGTGAGATCTATCGGGTTGTTGCAAAAAGACATCCTCTAAAGAAATGATAGCATCCAACACTTGGTGAAAATGTCAACTTACGGTTTCACCGGACCACCAGAAGTCTAATTTCAACGACCAACTTCTCCTAGTATGACCTATAATATTGAGAAGCATAGCTACTCTCTCCTCTAGGCAGCTAGAATGAGTATCACTTAGTCTCCCAGAATCCCTTAATATTGATACAAGTCTAGCAAAAGCCTCTTTTCCCATCCTCAACTGATTATGGCAATCCTCGTCCTTTTCCAATGTAAGTCGATCTAAAAAAGCTCGTCTCTTATAATCTCCCAATTGAAAAATATCTCTATCAATATAATTATTAGGACAAACCAAAGATAATAAACTAGCAGCATATGCTCCATATGTGACCACACATACTGCTGCCCATCTTCTTAATTTGTCCAACTCTTCAATTGAGTTAGTCTAATATAAAATGATCAAGAAAAAAAAAGTATAAGAAAATTAAGCATACATACCTATTATAACAATTATGTAGCCAAATAGTGCAAGAAATCTTAAAAAAAAAAGTATAGTTACTTCATTATTTTCTTCGGATTCCATAGTATCATTTGTATCAACATGATGAGTTGTTGGCAAATTTCTCCAATGTTGGAACCCTGATCTTGACCTAAGATTTGATTCCTCACTAGTAGCCTTCATACATTGAAAATAAAGCAAACTCAACAAAAGATAGTATAGCATTTTATTTGAGATAAATAATATGCAAAATAAATGATATGAAGTTTATATGAAATAATAATATAAATAATATGAATTTACTGGACACTAAATCCCAACCTTAACTAATTTACTACGACTTGTGAGAAATTGAAGAAATGTTCTATTCAGTTTCAGGACCTAAAGTTCGATGTTGCTGATAGCTTTTTTCATCTACTAGGAAAGTAGACTTACCAAAATAACTATGAAAATTCTGACATTTTATAAATAGGGATTGGGGTTGCCCTGTTTTCAGCCTAATCTATATATTTGTAAACAGGGATCCTCGATTTTTCTCCATATAATTAGTTGTCTTTGTCTTTGGTGGAATAAGATTAGATATTTTCTATGGCTCTTGAAGTCCTAACTAGTGTCACATTAGGTGAGGGAGCTGAGTGGAAGACTCAATTGTCACTAACAAATTCCCCTTCCTATGAAGGCACATTCAATTTAAAATGTATACTGATTATATAAAATGTGTGCAACTAATGCAGTAGAGGCCAGGATATGCTCAAACCCTTGTATGGTTTAGTTTATGTTGTCTGTAGAAATTATGTTTTGCATTATCCACATGATTGCCTAGATTGTCTATTGAATTTTGATTTTTTGCTTCGTTATCCTAATTATCAATGGTTTAAAATTTTTAATGCCTTGATTGTTCATCTGATGGAAAGGGTCAAATGATAGTGTGAAGAGGACTAGATTATATTTTTGATGATCTATGTGCAGTTTGTTTCATTATTTCTAGTATAGTAATTTTTTATTATCATCTCACATGCTGTGGTTACATTATAGTGATGTCATCAAATTTATAATGGGAGATATTCTTTTGTTTCCTAATCTTTTGAGATGGTTGACATGTAGACAATAAGATGAGGGGAACAACATATTTTCTTGTCATTATTTTTCTCCTGAACAGTTGTATTCTTTGAGGTTTCTCATTCTTACATCATTTTCCTGTGTTTTGGTTTTAAAAATTGCATTTTGTACACTTTCTATCATTCACCAGCTTTGTTACCAGAAATATCAATCTAGGAAGGTTGAGGTGTGCATCCACTGTGATTAATTTTGGTGATGACATGGTTTCTCTGTTACAACAGAATGTTTTGGAAACAAATATTATGTTCAAAGCTAGATGGTGGTATCAAAGATATCCATAATATCCAGGCCTCTGCTGCATTAGTTGCACACATTTTATATAGTCAAGCCCTTGCCCAGGATATGCACCCTGCTATTTGGGGTTTTCAGGTAAAAAAAAGTTGGAGAACCACAAATGACAGTGCTGATAACTGGGATAGTACGCATTGCTTATGATCTATCCACTAAATTAATTTGGTACATGCTTCATATATATCCCAGAGATCAGACTTTTCTTTTTTCAATTAGGTTAACTATATATTTTATATTAATTAGGCCAGATTTTAAATTTAATTTTCCAATTATACTCAAATCTTTACATGATTTTACCCAAAATTAGAATTAGTAACTTTCTTCAAAATTATGTTGTAGACTAAACTAGTTATGGTAAAAAAGTGTATAAGAAATTAAATTTAAAAAGTAACCTAAATGGCGAGGGAAAAAATATGATAAACCTGATTGGAAAAATAAAAGTATAAATGAACCTAATGAATAATTGACTCAACCCATCTCATATGGTGAATTTATTCTGCTTAGGATGCACTTTGGACCTTTGATGTCACTTGTTAATTATCCAGACTATTGCCAAATTCTCAGCTGCTTGTGTTGTCAAATGTCAATGGCAGATCATGCTGTCTAAGAAATGTATTCACGATATGAATTGAAATATTTACTGACATGGTTGCACCCCTATCTAGCGTCCAAAAAATGAAAAGGAAAGTAGAAAAACACCAAGTGATCCAAACCCTGTTTGGTTCAGTTGTGTCTTCTTTCTATTCCTCCTTTTTACATTTTTTTGAGTATGCAGTCCCCCCTTTCCTTCCTCCTTAAGTGAATTATCTGGTGTATGGTGTTGGTACAAGTTATTAGATTTCCTGTCATCTTGTTGGGATCCATCAAAGTTGTGCATAAGCCAGGATGATGGATGCTGCAAGTATTTAACTTTACACGGGATAAGGCTTGGTTTAGTTTGTGTTTGGTTTGATTTGTATTTTAAATGGTATACAAATGTGTTTAGTAAGTTTAACGAAATGTTTTTTTGTTACAGGACCTGGCTCCTAACCAACTTCAACAAGGTGAGCTCGAGGACTCCTTTGAATATGGGTTTGCCTTATTCCATCGGGCCTTATTTTATTTGTTTCCTCAGCTCTTAGCAAAGCCTTTTTTGTAAAGAAGAGGGAGGGAAAGCTTCAGAAAGCACTAGATGGAAGCAAAGTGATATATAATGTAGCATCATGGAGTGCAACTGCCATAGGGTATATCTTACTTTTGACTTAAATTTGCTTTACCAAGATTTGAGGTGGTGCATTATTATTATTTTGTAATTAATAGAATTTTATTAATAAAGGAGGATAGGTTCAAGCATCACTCACGACATCATTCCCCCACCTTCTAAGAAGGGAAAGGATAGGTCATGCCATCATTTGCTAACCACACCTCATGCACCATTGCAAAAACAGTCCAGTTTATAAACATAACCCCAGAAATTAGAACCAGAAGGCAGGACCATAGCCACCCTCAACCCCCATTACAAGGGTAATTCAAAGCACCACATCACCATGAACTAAGACCACACATCACAGACCATGAGATAAAATCCAGCTGTAGAAACATACTCCCAATAACTCAAGAGTAAAAATTAGAAACATACCCATGAGCCAGCTACAACTACCCGTCCAAAACCAATTCCAGAGATCAAATATAGTATCAGATGTGCACCCCCCAGAGATCAAAAATGACCACCTTCTGCTGTATCCTCAATACTAGTCCAAAATTAGCTCTTATGTATGCAAAGAGCACCCTAGAAAATGAAAATGAAAAAGAGCAACACCATACTAATAGCCCAATAACTTAAAAGGAAAATGAAAGTACCAAGATAGAATAACAATCATCCATTTTGAATCATAACACACACATGTAATAAAAGGGTCTATGTAATGCAAAAAAGCTTCTACTAGCATTAGTAAAGACAACAGAAAATTCTCATAGCAAAGTTTCTCATCACAGAAAAGTAAGATCAAACACTTTGCTTACAGAATCCCAGTTGAACAATCAATTGATGCAAAATTTAGCAAGATCATGAAATTTTATAGAAATCTAACACCTATAGGCTATGCAATAGGCAACTACCTGTAACAAGAAGTGACTTACTTGTTCAAATCGATCCGGTAGGCTACGACTTGGTTGAGACAGAGGCCTCCTAACAGGGAGCTTGGAGCTGGAACTGGACTGCCACCCGCTTTGAATGTTGCGCCCTGGAGGAGTCATGGTAGGAGGAAGTTGGAGGAGAAGGAAACATGCAAACTAATTAATATACTTAAATATACACTTTGATAGAGGTATGCCACTATCATACAAGCTAGAGGACACCCAATTTAGTTTCAAGCAAGTACTTCTCACCTCTACATGTATGCTAAAGGGAATACATAAATATATTGAAACTAATAATATGCTTCTCACCCTTACATTGGAAACATACAAAATTAATTTTGGTTAATTTCTACCAATCAACTACATCAAACATTATACATACCTTGTATTTTGTAGTCAATAAATTAAGTGTATTATAGAAAAAAAAATATCAATGTAGAAATGTGCCTGTATTTATTCTGCCAATCTAATCTAATATAGAATTAAGGTGAGAGCAAGCAATCCCTCCTATTAGACCTCCACCAATTTTCCAAAATGGCAGAACTAATCTAATCTATTCCGCAGAAAGGTAAAAGAATGACAACAGCAAGAAGACACACTTCTGAAACTCTGAAAGCTTTCTTCAGTAACATTGAGAATCGTCAGAAAAGAAGCATTGCCATGAAAGGTCAGTTTATGCATGCTGTAAATGGCGCTTTGAATCGAAACACAATATGTTTTCTCTCGTCATATATAAACACACGTAGAAGATTTCATATTTGCCCAAAACCAATGATTGGATTATTATGTTTAAATCTAAACCAATCGTAATCAACCCCAAACAGGACAATAATATTAGGGTTCCAAAATCAAATCCATTATTAACTTCCAACCAAAAGAGAACTGACCTGTTCAGATCAAATAGACAAATCGGCCAACACTCTGTGAAGTATACATAAACGAACGAAGAAAAATCAGAAAAGATAGATGTGTAGATGATGAATATGGAAGAACAAGATGTTGAAGAAGAAATAAAAATTGAAGGTGATGTCATACCAGAAAATTGCGTAGGAAGATTGATCGAGAAGAAGACTTTCTCCCTATTCCGTATTTTTCCTCTTTGGGCGAGGAAAACATCGGTATATGATTTTCCTGCTAACTTTATCTAGTATTTTCTTTCCTTTTAATTTTACTACCAACCAAAAACGTGAAAAGTATTTTCCTCTCAATTTTCTTTCCTTTCCTCCTAACTTTCTTAAAACCAAACGGACCCTTAATCTCATTACTGATAAAATTTACTATCTTAAAAGGCCTCACGGTTTTGCATTCATCAGACCTTGTCATGAATTAAGCACCACCATCCCCACCATGCTTTACCCTGTTTATAGACCACCTGCCAATGGGAATCAACAACTCAATACTGAAAATATTGTTCCAAGCACATGGTGAAGTCATAGATGTTTTTCTACCACAAAAAATTTGTAAAAACTTCTACCGATTAGCACTCATAAGGTTTGGAAGGGAGGCAGATGTAGAAAGGGTAATTAGGAAGGAAAATGGGCGTAAGCCAGGGGAATGGAAGATATTGATACAAAAGGCATGATTCAATAGGCCGTAATTCAACAAAGAGAGTAGGAGGACACATGCAAAGACCAGAAAGAAGAGACTAGAATACAGATCGGCTAGAAGAGATGGGAGATCATACAAAGAGGTTTTAAAAATGAAGGTAGAAAAGGAAGCAGGGCAACAGGAGGAGGTGAAGTTGGATGTAGGGTTGGAAGAAAGGGAAGTGGAGAAACAGGAAAAGATATTTGGAACGGTTAGTGTAGAGAATTAGAAATGGCTAAACTGAAGTCTGATCTCTACCGCTATGACTTGTACTCATCCAAGAATGATAGAGGAACATATTTATGCTCAAGGTATATTGGGAATCAAGATATGTTCCATGGGAGGCCCTAGACATCTAATAACATTCTCAGAAATATAGGATAAGATGGCGATGCTAAACCAGGGTTGTGAATGGTTGCATCAATGGTGCTCTGAGATTTAGGAATGGACGAATTCCCCACTAGAGAATTGAAGGGAAACCCGGGTCACTGTGACTAGAGTACCCCTCCTAGCATGGACATCAGGCACTTTCTATAGCATTGGAGGTACGGTTGGGCAAGTGGTGTCCAAGGAAAACTCTACTATGCATTCAGATGCACTAGATTGTTGTAAGATCCAGATCATAACAAGGTGCATGAGACTTATCGAGAAGAAAGTCACTCTCCAAATGGAGATGGTGAACATGATGTGTTCATTAGGGAAGATGGGAACTCAGTTGCAATACAAGTGGCCGCCAATGGTCAAGGTGTGAACTTCACGGTGGAAGACATATAGTCTAGTAAGGATGGAAATGAAAAGCCTATAGACTCGAAGGGTGCAGAAGCTGAGTCAGCGGACAACCATAATGGTGCCCCATCGGGAATACACAATATAGGTGTATTGGAATGGGACAAGGCATTAATGGCTAAGAGGTGTGCATAATCCAATGACATATCAATTGTCCTAGAGTCCATAATGGATAATGGGGAAAGGGAAAAGGAGATTGACGCAAATAAAGCTGTGCATGGTCCAGAAGAGATGACACATGTGGGCAATGGTATAGAAATTGGTAAAAAAGGAACAGAAGATGAAGATTGGCAAGTAGGAAACAAAGGGAATTATGGGGGCCAGAGAGATGGATGGAAGAATAGGAAGGGCCAAGAGCCTCACGTGGTTGGAGGGGAGATAGACATCCCCGATAGTAACTCAAACACCATAGGGGATATTTCAACGACAGTATCTAGAGCATCAATACCACCTGGGTTTGAGGATCAAGCTCCACTGCAAGTTGTTAGAGAAACAGAAAACGATCAGACTCAAATTGAAGAAGAAGAAGAAAGTGGAGGAAAACGGAAAGGGGGAATTGTTAGAGAAGCCTAGTGAAAGTCGACATGACCAGAAAAAATGGTGGACAGAGTGCTCGATGTAGCTGGGAAGTTGGGACTGACTTTAAATGGCTCAAAAATAGAAGTGTGTGAATGGATAAGGAACCAATTGGATGATGAGAAGCATAATGGTTGGACGTTAGGCACATCTAAGCGCAAAGAGGAATGGGAGTCTGTATCAAAAAAATTAAATAATGAAAGCTACTATCATGGAACGTGTGTGGTCTATGTTCAAGACATAAACAAGGCATAGTAAGGAGGAAAATTAGGAAATTGGACCTGAATTTCCTATGTATACAAGAGACTAAACTAGCGGAAGCAGGTAGGTGTCTAAAGAATTTATGGAGCAAGGACGAGATAAAATGGGTGGTTAGCAATGTGGAGGGGCGGTCCAGTAGGATGGGACGAGAAGATGTTTACAGTGACTAAATTAGTTATAATGTAGAATTGGGTTGCAATCCAGGGGTACTTCCAGCATAATGCATTTGGGTGTGCCATATTCAACATATATGGTCCGGTCTATGTAGAGAGAAGATCTAAGGTATGGAAAGAAATTCTTGCTTTTTGGTCGGAGGCAGAGTTCCAGCTCTTTTTGTAGGCGATTACAATGAAGTATTGGAAGATAAAGATCGGAGTAGCGAGCGTATTGATAATAAAGGGGTAGCAGAATTCAGAGAATTTGTTAGCAATATTGGGGCAGTGGAGATAAAATCGATTGATGGCAGCTTTACGTGGTTCAGAGGGAACTCCATGAGCATCCTTGATAGAGTGTTTGTAAACCCATAATAGCTTTGTCAGTACCCTCAAATCAGAGTTTCTATAGGGAAACATGGAGTCTCAGATCACGACCCCCTATGGGTTACCTCCAACAGGATTAATTTTGGACCAAAACCCTTTCGATTCCTAAATTGTTATATGTCCCATCCAAAGTATGTGAAGATCATTAGAAGCACATGCCAATCAAGTAATGGAAGTGCACCTGCAATGGTAAAATTACAGAGTATTAAGAAAAGCTGCAAGTGTGGAATAAGGAGTAGTTTGGCAACATCCAGCAACGGGTTATTACAACCGAGGAAGAAATTCACCGGCTTGATGAAAAAGGAATAGAACATACTTTGAACGATGTGGAATTACAAGAGCGGAGACGAGCACGGTAGGAGGTATGGACGTGGAATAGAATCTATGTGGGCACAGAAGTCACGATGCGGATAGCTCCGGGAGGGTGATAAAATAAAAATTTCTTCCACACATATGCAACCAGTAGGAATAAGAGAACAGATATCGAGAAGGTGGAAGTAGGGAAAGCTATAATGGACACACCATAACCAATAAAGAAGGGAGTATATGAGTTCTTCCAATAGGCATATAAAGAAGAAATAAAGGATAGACCAATTTTTGAGGGGCTGGAGTTTGAGAAGATTTTGAAGGAGGATAAAGAGGCACTGGTTATCCTATTCTCAAGGAAAGAAATTAGAAATGCAGTGTTTGAATGTGACAGTTCGAAGGCTCCTCGACCTGATGGTTTCAATTTTGCTTTCATAAAAAATGCTTGGGACATTATAGAATAAGATATCTATATAATGGTGCATGAGTTTTGGGCCTCTCGAATGCTTTCACTTCAACTTAACTCAAAATTCATTACTCTTGTCCTGAAACTAGAGCTACCAAGAAAGATCACAGATTATAGACTGATAAGCATGGTTGGGTGTTTATATAAGATTGTTTCTAAGCTGCTTGCTGGAAGACTTAAGAAGGTACTATTAGGAATCATTAGTCAATCTCAATAGACTTTTATAAAGGACAAGAACATAACTGATAAAATATTTATAGTCTCAGAGACGATAGACTCATGCAAAAGATCATCATCTCCATCAGTGATTTTTAAGATATACTTCCAAAAGGCATACGACACTATAAATTGGTGCTTTTTAGACTAGGCGATGAGTATAATGAACTTCTCAGACAAGTGGCGCAGATGGTTAAGGTTTGGTTATGGAAAGGTGCTAGCTTCAATTCTTGTAAATGGATCCCCAACAAAGCTTTTCAACCTTCAGAGAGGTCTATGCCAAGGTGACCCCTATCACCGTTCTTATTTATAATAGGAGCAAAGGTTCTTAACCTGGTTATGCATAAGGCTATTGGTTTAGGTCTGTGGAAGGGGGTTTGTGTTGGAAGGAATGGACGTAGGCTATCCCATGTACAATATGCATATGATAGTATTCTATTCTGTGATGCAAGAGAGGAAAGCCTCCTGAATATCAAATGTGCACTTATTTCTTTTTCTTTAGCCTCGGGACTAAAAGTAAACTTCCAAAAAAGTGCCTTAATAAGGGTACATATAGCCGGACCATGGCTTGATGAGATGGCTGGGCAGCTGAGATGTAAAGTAGACTACTTTCCATTCATGTACCTGGGCATTCCAATAGGTGATCCATCAACCAGATTATCATTTTGGAAACCGATAATCGAAAGAATTGACAGGCGATTTGCAGGATGAAAGGGGAAAACCCTGTCTATAGGAGGAAGGCTACCTTTGATCAAGTAAGTAATTAATAACCTTCCTACCTATTTTTTCTCCTTCTTTAAGATGCCAGAGGGATAACTGATAAAATTGAGAAGCTTTTTTAAGATTTCTATGGAATGACTGGAAGGAAAATAGAAAGAGACTACATTGGACTAAATGGGAGGACGTAGTGATGCCAAAAGTTATGGGAGGGTTGGGTGTCGGAAACATATGGCATAACACCACTACTATGTTATTGAAATGGTGCTGGCAGAAAATTCAAAAAATCGATGCTTTATGGAAAGAGGTGATTAAAGAGAAATATGGGAAGCAGCGATCCTTATGTATGCACTCGTGGAAGATTCCAAGCAAAGGAGGTATATGGAGGGAGATTTGTAAGGCAATTTTAGGAAATGATAAGTGGAGGAGTCTGTTTGGGAGAAGTTTAAGGAAACGGGTGGGGCATGGGAATTCTACCTTATTTTGGGAAGATATATGGGTTGACCAACAACCATTAAAATCAGCTTTCCTAAGATTATTTTCCTTAACAGTAAACAAAGGGCAACTGTAGGCGAGATGGGAAAATGGATGCAAGGGAAGTGGCATTGGGGCTTTACATGGCGAAGAAGCACTTTTTATTGGGAGAATGATCTCGTCAATGAATTGTTAATGGTCTTGGATCAGGTGCAATTCAACCCAGAGACTGAAGACACAACATGTTGGAGTCATAGCAAAATGGGAGCCTTTTCAGTAAAATTAGCCACCAGCTGTAACACTCCCAAAATTCACTACTGAAAAATTTTATTTATTTAAAAATTCTGCGGAAGCAAAAAACCATAAATTTTGGGGATATTACCGCCACACTTAATACCAGACCGGTTTCCTCCTACTGTTCCAGTACCAAGTGCTAAGGCTAAAAGAATGAAATATAATTTACTCAAACTCAAACTTTATTTAAATTAGAGTAGCGCAATAAATTTGTTACAAGAATAAAATCTACCAATAATGGTTACAAGAATAAAGATCATTTACCAAGTAATTAAAAAGGTGGAAGAGAAACCCTAAAAGTTTCCTAGATAATCCTTACGCTCGTACCCGATACCCGCTTGAATAGCACCTGCAATAGTCCTGCAAGGGACACTGCCCATTGAATAGGTAGGGGTTCACAAATGGAATCCTTCAGTACTATGGTACTGAGTAACCCTTTATACCAAACCAAAAGGCAAGGCCTACATGCAACACATGATACATAAACGATATAAAATAATAACATACGCAGGCTTAGGAAAATCACGACGGACATCAAAACTAATACACAAGGCAACACTACATACAATAAGAAATGCATAAAAAAAAATCCATATACTTAGCAATTCCATCACATACCCAAGCAGGGATAGGCATCAAATCCAAACGTATAATATATCAATGGATCATAAAGGTGAAATCAATAATTTTGGTCTTAAGCCATTAATTAATCATTATTCAATCTTCATCTCTTGAATTATATCCATGTGAATGCGGGAACCCCACTATTAAAGCTGATGGACCAAAAATACACTTTAGAGCAGAACGCACCTGACTACTATTATTTGCCAGTGGATCGATCTCCAGGGCACCCTGCACCAGGCCACTATTATTCACCGGTGGAGCGGTCTGGCCCCGACTCACATGGTGTTCTAGTGTAAGTGATTAGTGTCGTCCCATGATTTATTAATATCCAATGTTTGGTTTATTGAGCTCAAGATCCCCCACTATTAAAGCCGGTGGACCGGAAAACACTTCAGGATAGAACGCGTCTGACCACTATTATTTGCCAGTGAACCGGTCTGGGCCTAACTCAATACTCTTTCACTTTACGTAATTAGTACTTTATTCATGTCTTATTCAACAAGTCCATTAAATTATTTCGGGGGAAGAAAAAAAGTCACAAATCTAGAGACACAAATATATACTAGCCATAGAATCAAGTATTCTATATCAATGATAATGGTATACATAAGACCTTGACACGTACTTCAAACATATCTAATACACATTTCCATGCATACTTACAAACCAAACATATCTTGCATGATTATGAAATAAACACCATATTACACCCTTAATTATCTATCCAACCTTAGGTTATGCCCTATTCTTATGATACTCACTTGTGATACCCACTGACTTATCAAATACCCTTATCTTATTATTCAATATTAATTATGTCCTATTAAGGAGACTTATTTAATCTATCGACATGTTATATGCAAGTTAACAATTTACCTCCATCATCCTTATAAAATTACTGAAATACCCCTTGTTTGTAAAATTACCAAGTCACCTTTTTTTATTTGCCAAATTTCCATATTACCCTTCATGTTTGCATAATTACCAAAGTATCCCTTGTATTTGTTAGATTACCAAATTTTTCTCAATACTTATTAAATTACCAATTTTACCCCTCATACTTGTTAAGTTACCAATTTACCCTTTTAGTTGGTCAAATTACCGTACCACCCTTCATACTTGTTTAAATTACCAAATTGTCCCCTTAGGCTTATTAAGTTACCAAATCAACTTTCATACTTGTTAAATTTACTAGATTACCCATTTGGTTAGTTAAATTACTAAATTACCCTTCATACTTATTAAATTTACCAAGTTGCCCTTTTGATTGGTCAAATTACCAAATTGTCCTTCTTATTTATTAAAATTACCAAATTGCCCTTTTGGTTGGTTAAATTACCAATTTGCCCTTCTTACTTATTAAAATCACAATTTTGCCCTTTTGATAGGTTAGATAAACAATTTGCCCTTCTTAGTTATTAGAATTACCAAATTTCCCTTTTGGTTGATTAAGTTACCCAAATTATCCTTCTTACTTATCAAAATTACCAATTTGCCCTTTTTGGTGAGTTAAATTACCAAATTGCCCTTCTTAATTATTACAATTACCATTTTCCCCTTTTACTTACAAAATTGCCAAAATACCATTTCCTTTATACCAAATTACCACAATACCCTTCTCCTTTATTAAATTACCATTTTATCCCTTTACAAAATTACCATAATACCCTTTTCTTTTTGCCAAATTACCAAAATACCCTTCTCCTTTATGTCAAATTACCAAAATAACCCTCTTCATTATTAAATCTCCATTTTACCCCTTTACTTTACAAAATTACCAAAATGCCCTTCCTTTTTTATTAATTTACCAAAATACCTTCTTACTCCCAAAAAATACCAAGTTATCCCCTTTTCCATGTAAAAGTACTAAAATACCCTCTTTACTTATCCATTTATCATTTTACCCCCTTTACTCTTGTAAACTACTATTTCGCCCTTATTATACCAATTTTACCAAAATACCCTCACCACATAAATATTAATATACATCATCCAACACAACAAACTATTATTATTTATCATTAACACTCATTAGTACCCACCACAAACACTTATTTAGGCCACACCTCTTGCACAAGTAAAATTACTAAAGTGCCCCTAAAGCTCATATTAACATTATCTATGCAACAAATAGCCACATTAGTATATCATATCATACATATGTATTTAACATTATTATTAACAACAAAGCACTTTCCTTAAGCATTATTTCTACACATGACACATAAATTAACATGCTTTTCATTTCATCAACCAACATATGCCACTAAATACATTATATTTAACAACATATATCATGAATATAAACATATTAAAAATCCTAATGTGCTAGCATACGTATATCCACACATTTTAGTAGGGTATAATGGTTACCTCATTTCTAGCCATAATCAAACCTTACCGATACCCTAGTTAAAGGTTTGAGCTTTGATTAGTAAAGTCAATACCTAAAAATAATATCAATATTTATCATATTAGAAGTAGAAAAATTAAAAGAATAAACCTTTATCAAAAACTTAAATAATATATACTAGTATTAATTATGGTTATACCTCAAGATTAACTCAAGGATGGCTCAAATGAATGCAGAACTCACGTTGCTCATGCAACGTGAGTTGTATGCAGGGATGGAAGGGATTAAAGGTCGAAGGATGATGGGAGAAAAAGGGAGGGGGTTGTTTCGGTTAAGGGTTTTGGGGTTGGGTGGAGGGCTTGTGGAGGGGATTTAGGGTGGTGGTTGGGTGGAGGGAGGGATCAAGGGTGTAGGTGGTGGCCAGGGATTGATGATCGGCGGCTCAGGGAGGCGGAGACGGTGGCAAAAGAGAAGAAGGAAGGGGAAAGAAGAGGGGAAGGGAAGATCTACAGGGCTGGGTTTTGGCCAAGGGAGGTAAGGTGGTGGTATGGGAGGTTCCAATGAGTGGATTGGTGGTTGTGGAGGCAGTGAAAGATGAAGGAGTGCGGTAGATGATGGTGTTGCAGGGTGGAGGCCGAGAAGGGGAGGAAAGGAAATAGCGGGAGGGAAGGAGGCTACAGTGGCGAGTGGGGGTGATGGGGTGGTGCAATGAGGTTAATGGGGTGTTAGGGAGGTGGTTGCGATGGTTGGATGGGTAGTAGAGGCGGTGGTTGAGGGTGGCGGAGAAAAAATAGGGGAGGAGAAGTTAAGGAAAGAAAGAAAAGGGAGAGGGCTCTACAGGAGGTGAGGGAGCTCGAGGCAGGAGAAAATGAGCAAGAGAGAAGAAGAAAAAGAAGAGGGAGAGGAGAGGAGGTAGGGGCACCGGTTAAGTGGTGGCAGGGGTTGTAGGTCGACAGGTGTAGGGTGGCAGGGAGAAGGAAGGGAAGAAAAGGAAAGAGAAGGCCATGTAAGGGAGGGTTGTGTTTGGCTCGAAAATGGAAGGGAAAGGGATGGGGGAAGAGAGCAGGGAAACAAGAGGAGACATGTGGTGGAAGGTGGCAGTAGCAGGTTGGCCATGGCGTGCGATGGTTGAAGGAGAAGGAAGGAGAGAAGAAGAAGAAAAAACGGAAAGGAGAGGCAGGTTGGCCAGGTGGGGAAGAAAGAAAGGGAAGCGGGCCGACCCTGCACACGAGGGTGAGGGAAAGAAAGAAGGGGGAGTCGGGCTGGCCCAACCAGGGGGAAAGAAAGGAAAGAAAAGAAAGAAGGGGGGAGGGCCGGGATATACGATGATGAGGGAGAGGGAGGAGAAGATAGGTCAGCAACCCAATGCGAGGGAGAAGGAGGTCGCAGGCCTAGCGGCCCAAAGGGGAAGAAAAGGACAAAAGGAAAAAGAAGGAAAAGAAGAAAAAGGAAAAAGGGGGGCAAAATAAAATAAAAATAATTTTTAGAATAATGGTATTTAATGTTTTGATAGATTAATTAATTTAGTATAATTTAATATATTATTTCAAAAAGGGTAATTTTAGTAAAATATTGGTTTGAAAAATTACTTAAAAAAAATGAGCATGATAAAATAAAAAAATATTTATTTTAATTTATTAAATATTAATATCCATTTTTATATACTTAAAAATCCACAAAATAATTAAATTAGATAAATTTTAAAGTTAAATTATCCCAAATGAGGGTTATTTATTAAATTATAGGTTTTAGATTTTTGGGGTATTACACCTGCATTATGGCCACTTCAAACTACCATCCAGTGTCGAAACCTACGACAAAGCTTTGGTTGGGTATTATACCACAAAGAGTTGAAATGTTTATATGGATGGCGATTCGGAATAAGATACCAACCAGGTCCTTTTTGGTAAGTATAAGGATATTGCCAGTCTCAGACAGTAGGTGTACAATCTGTGACGGAAGTATTGAGGATACTAATCACTTGTTTGTTCACTACTCATTGGTATGCAGAATATGGGTGTGGTGGTAGAACTTAGTGGGGGCTATTTTAGGTTCTCCCTGAAACTATGCTTTATGTTTATGACCAATGGCTTTACCCAGATAAAAATAACTTCCAATGTAAGGTATGGAAAACTTCTTTCAATGTTATTTTATGGTCTATTTGGAAGAAACGAAATTTTAGGGTCTTTAAAGGACGAGACACACAGATCAACCAGTTCTAAGATCTAAACCTCCTCAGATTAGGGTGATGGATTAAGGCATGGATGCCTTCATTTCCCTAATCTGGTAAAGAGGTTGTTATGACACCAAGTTTCTTATTGGAGTATAGACCTAGACCGACAACCAGAAACACAGAAAATCAGACTTGTTTGTGGGAACCTCCCGACAGTAGAAAACTCAAGTGGATCATAGACGCTTCAATATGTGCAGAGACGAAGACAGCTAGGATTGAGGGTGTGTTGCGTGACTAGCATAGATATTTTATATGTATGTTCTCTATGCACATAAACTATATAGAGATCAACTGTGCTAAGATGGAAGCAATTCAAATGGCATGCAGGTTATCAATACAGAAAGACTAGCTCGAGTATTTTGGACTAGTAATTGAATCAGACTCCAAAAATGTGATAAAATGGTGTAACAATCCGTAAGGAGGACCATGGGAGCTAGGTTTTCAGCTAAACTTTATAAGCTGAGTTAATACGACATGGAAGGAATGCCTGATTAGCTATAAAGGAAGGGAGACCAATACCATTGCAGATTATTTGGTAAATTCCGGAAAAGGAAGGGCTCAACCACTAATATCTTGGCTATAAGGATGGATTTCCACAATAAGAGGCATGCATTGAGACCCCAAGTTTCTCCCACTAAGAATATAGGATGTTGTGAAGAGAAGTAGATATGCCTTGATGCCTCTAAAGCTGAGTAAATGCCTATTTTTTAATTTGATTTAAGGTGTATCGAGATGAATTTGTGTTTTAAGTTTCTGTTGTAAAAAGTAGCAGTGTTGCCCTTAGCAGGTTGTTCTCTTTAACTCTTAGATGGACATATAATTAGCTCCCCTTCCAAACCCTTCCTAGAAGGTGGGGGAAGTGGGTGGCTATGATACTTATGCAACGACAAGGTTATGGTTTAATGAAAACAATATTTTCTTATCAAAAAAAGATGCGTCTTACTTACTCATGGGGGATCCCCTTAATTTGTATTCCCTTACGCGTCCCCCTTCTTCTCCTCCTACTCTTGGGAACATGATAGAACTTGGGTAATCAGTGACGCCTTGCAAGACAATACTACCAAATCTAAGTGCTCTCTATGGATATCCTTTGATAAGCAACAAATACTCAAATGCACAAATGCACCTTCCAACCCAAAAGCTAGAGGTTTAATGAAATCTCATTATCATTATTAGTGTTTAATACAAACACATTCTAATTCTAAATATTATTTTAAAGTGGGTGTTTATAGTAATAACACCAAACATAAGTTAATACATACAAGTCATCCACAATTGGTGGTTTATATCAATGGGTTTTATAACGTTTACTTGTAATATTTATATTGACAGGTTTTGTAACATTTACCTATAATGTTTATATCAATGGGTTTTGCAACATTTACTTGTAAATTTGTATAATAATTATAGATAATACCAAATATAGCATGATTGTTTATAGATAACACTAAACATAACAAATAATTCAATGATTCATGAATCAAACATTCCAAATCACCACTTTTAATCCAAAAGACCACATAAGGATCAACGAGAAAAAAATTCAACTATATTAAGTCAAACACCTTAAAATAAGGTTGCATGTCATTTTTTAAAAAAGACTATTTGCATGAAATATGATTTATATTTGACAAAAAATTTGTCATATACATGGATGTAAATGGGGCAGATTTTATTTTAAATCCGATAAGTTTTATCCGACGGATACTTAAACGGATATAGATATATATATGGATGATGAAAAAAAAATACCCATCAGGTTCGGGTACGAATATAGATACTGATATTAGATATTTATATCTGTACCCATATCCATATCCGTATCCGTTTGTCCGATATATAATTATCTTTTTACCCTTGATTTTAAAATAAATATAGTATCAACTAAGGTTAAAATTATCTTTTAGATTAACTTTAAATGGATTTATCCGCTAAATAATGGATTTATTTGCTGGATTATATCCGTTAACTGATAAACGAATAATCCATTGGATAATGGATATCCAACGGTTACAGATATGGATAAGTTAATGGATACCCGTTTGAGTACGCATACACATTTTTTTATCTATTATAGATACGGGTATGGGTATGCTAATAAATTTAAATCCAAAAACCATCAATTATTTACTAAGAGAAATTACTATCCATAATTGAGTTACTATATATGCTTGGTTACTACTCCGAGGGTCAAAATCAATAGATATCCAATGACTCCTAAAATATTGCTTAAGGCCTTTAATGATATTTTTACACTTTTATTCCTTAATTAACATTTAAACATGATTAATCTCATCTTAACCCTGCATATGGTAATTAATGGATGATTAGTCAAGAACACTTTGAAGTTCATATGAAAAATAAAGAACACTTTGAATAAATAAAGAGCTTAAGCATGCTAAATTTCAATTAAAACTAAAACATGTTACAAATTTCCAAATCATCATATGTTATCTATCAAAATTTCTTTAAAAACACCAAAGATTAACAAGACAAACATAGATTTGAATAAAAATCCCAAGGATCACATGTTATGCCCAAGAGGCCAAATAAACTAAACATCACACAAAAACATGCTTAAGGAGAAATATGGAAGATATTATATAAAATCCTAAGCTCCTAATCTAAGAAATAGAAAGAGAAAAAGAAAGATCAAGACAAGATCTTTCTTGGAACCTACAGGAATAAGAGAAAATATTAGAGATATCTACTCTTAAAAGCCAAATCCAATGAGAACCAATTGAAGAGGAAAGAAAGACAAACCTAAAATTAAAGTGTAGAATAATTTTAAGCTTCAACAATGGAGTAATGAGGTTGATGATGATTCAAAAATAGAGTGAAGAAGGAGGAGGAGAGTTTCAACTAAATGGGGGAATATTAAAAAGAAATGACCAAAATAAATTATAAATATGGTGGCGACTAAAGTGCTAAGTTAAAAATGAAATTAATGCTTAAGTTTTAGTGTAGATTTTTTTGTAAAATATCTAAGGACGTGAAGAAGGTGGCGTTAGCCAAGGGGTAGAGAAATGGGCAGATCCCATTTTTATTCTCATCTAATATGGGTGGCTAAGATTGAACCTCATCAATGTTAGATAAGAACTAGAGGAAGAAGTTTTTATATTGATGACTTATATGTCCAAAAATATTTAAATAAATTCCAAAATTTAAAAATAAATACTCTATATTTTGAAGGATCATTTCGGTGCTTAAAAACATAGTTAAAGCATATCAGTACCCTGAATAATATCTTTTTACTAACAAATCAGTTTGACATTTTGAAAAAATCCTAAAAGCCTTTAAAATATACGAGGAACTCAAATATCCATAGAAAAAAGAGTCTCAAAAGAGTTTGAAATCCAAAAGTAGTTCAGACATCTCACACGAGTCAAACTTATAAAGAGGGCAAGAAAGTGATAACGAAACATTTCAAAAACTTAACAAGGATTTCTAATTTTTCAAATGATGTAATAAAATATATAAAAATAATATACTTTTATTTTTGGGATAATGATGGTCATGAAAAAGTAAGTGTTTTTAAGAAATGGTGTTCTACATTCATTTTTACCTCCCATCCCTTTTTTACCTTCATAATCTTGCCCCTTAATATGATAATAAAATATGTAATCCTATCAATCTATATCCTACCTAAATTATCTAAATATTATTATCTATAATTATAAAATACCAATCTTTGTGGGACCCCTTTACCTTTTCTCCTTCTTACCTTTCTTTTTCCCTTTGCTTGACATTATGGATCCTTTCCTCTCTCTCTCTCTCTCTCTCTCTCTCTCTCTCTCTCTCTCTTCTTCATTTATTTTTCCTTTCTTTTCCATTTTTTCTTTCATTTTTCAAGAGGCTCCATATATTTTTTAGGCAAATTAGGTGACTTTTTGTTTCTTCTACCATAAAGGATGTGTGATGATATGAAGAGCAAAATAAAAATAAAAATTACTCTTCAATTTTTTTTAGCAATGTAAGTAGTCTTAGTTAACACATTTTAGAGTCATCAATCCCCAAGTTAAACCAATCATTCTCCAAATAGAGAAATATGTGGGAGTTAAGATTCAACAAATATATATTACAACAAAGATTAGTTAGAAACATAAACTCCTATGCAAGCAAATTTATTAGGATTAGGATTTGTACAAGATGAGGAAATACCATGGCATATTGTAACACCTCCAAAATTTGGAATGGAAAATTTTCATTTAAATAATTAGTTATGGAAGCTAAAATAGTAAAACATAGGATGTTAAGTCCGGTTTCCTCTACCATTTTTATACCAAGTACAAAGGCTAAAAATAATATACCACTTAAATTAATAACAAGGTTATAATAGTCAAAGTAGAGAGAATCAAAGCATAAATTAATACCATTATAAATAAAACCAATTGTCCGTGGTTACAAAATTCAGTGAAAAGAAAATTACAAAATGACATGAGAGTACAATAGCATCTAGATCAAAATGTACCGGGTAAACACCAAATATCCCTAACTCTTAATGTAATACCCCAAAATTTTCATAAAAATAAATAATAAATTAATAAAATAAATAAATGAAATAAAATATAGGTACATAAAATAATAATAATAATAATAATATGAGATTTAAAATTTATTATTTAGAAGCCTTATTTTAATTATTTAGCTTAAAATAAATTATAGGTAAATATAATAATTTTTAATTATTTTATTAACTACCCAAAAATCCCACCATCTCCTTTTTCTTTCTTTCTTTTACTTTTTTCTTCTTCTTTTCTTTTTCTTTCTTTCTTCTTCTTCTCTCTTCTTTTCCCCTACCTAGACTGCACTATAGTGGCCCAACACTCTCTTCTCTTCTTTTATCCTCCCTGACCGACCCAAACACCCCTCCCTTTTCTTTTCCCACGGGCAACGACCTAACTGCCCCTTCTTTTTCCTCTTTTCCTTTTCTCTCTATCCCTTCTTTCTCTTGTTCCCTTTCTCCCCTCATTCCACACCTCCCGTTTGCAATCCTACACGCACCCCTTGGTTGCCATTTTCGCACCCACCCCCGACTACACCCAACTAACCTCCCCTCCCCCTTTCCCTTTCCAACCATACAGGGCATACATGCTGGCATGTCCTTGCACGGTCCCCCTACACCCCCTGCAACCCCTTGCACACAAACCTCCATCATCCTATCACCCTCCCTCTACCACCGCAGCTCGCCCACTAACCGACCATCCTTGTCCTTATCCTCACCCATAGCCTATAAATACCCCCAGCTCTGCCTCTCCTCTCTTTCTCCCTTGTCAATCCTTACCTGCACTCTCGCCTACCCTACCTTCAGTCGTTGCTGCCACCGCAGCCATGCCACACCGCCGCCCCAGCTCCACTCCTCTCCCTTCCTTGCATCCCATACATTTACCAAGCCCCTCACCTCCTTCTTTCTCCCCTACCTCTCCTCTCCCTGAGCGTGCGAAGTGGGTAGGTCATGCCATCCCACACCACACACCACCTCACGCCACCACCACTGGCCCATTTCCCTCTCTCTACATGCCCCCACACCTCCACCTCCTACATAGGTGCCCACATTATGCAGCCAGTCCTCTCCATCACCTTTTTCCCTCCAATTTCCCTATCTTCTCCTCCCTCCCTCTCGGTTGTGCGACCACGACCATTGCCACCAACGTGATCTACCTCCACTCCCACTAGCCTACCTAGTGCTAATACCACTCAAAACCCCAAAGAACTAAGCCCCACTCTTTTCCTAACCAAAAAACCACCTCAGCCTTACACCGCCGCCACCATCCACTCCTCTTGCTTATTCTAGTCACACCACTCTCCTTTTCATCCATTTTGAGCTTTTTTTAATTAAATTCATTATCATTATTATTATTATTATCATTATTATTTTGATTAAGGAAAGAAAAAGGGGGAAAAAGGATAAATTAGCCTAAGTTAGGTATTCCCATTTTTAGGTACTGTTCTAGTGTCCATGGGAGAGGAGGCATAGGGTTATTGCTTCAAGACTAGAGCCATTTTGGGAAGGATATAGTTATAGTTAGGGTTTTTGTGCTTATGTGATTCTGTTTTGTGATAATTGAATGCTTACATGAAATGTATATATTCTAAGGTTGTTTGTGCAACTTGACTTGCAAGAACCTAAGGTAAGAGTATGTGTAGTCTTGATTGCTTGACTTACATATTGTTGTGAAATTTTATTATGTGGTACTCTATGTTCAGAGGATTATTAAGAAATTCGTTTATTTTAAACTATGAGGCTTAGGTAGGGTTTTGGAGGCTTAAGGGTATTTCATGTCAATATTGTGGGATATGGCATGTGGGAAACCCTAAGAAAAAAGTCATCCAAATATTCCTTGGGAAAATGTGAAGAATAAGTATAATAATTATAAAGGGGGATTAGGGTAAATATTGCACGGAGAGAGTTGACCATGCATGGAGTGAGTCAAGCTTAATGTGGCTATATCTGTGGAGATTAAGGGAGAGATGGCTATGAAGGAAGGTTATGGGGGAATATGATGGTATTGTTGGGTAGTTTGGAAAAACATGAGGGAGTCTTTGGATGCTGGGATATGGGAAAGTACTAAGAGGTGAAATTAGTGTTTTAGGGTACAAAACCCTAATGGTGGGTCATTATCACATGTAGGAGATGGGGGATTTGGGTTGTGCCTCTGAACTATGATGTGGGATATGCCTTGTGGGGAATGTGTTTTAATTCTAATGGTTAGGTGGGATATGTAGGAGTGGATACAAGTACAAAAGGGATATTAGGGTTTTGAGATGAGTCCTTTGGGGATGTTGTTATCCCATGTGCGAAATGAAGGAGTTAGGCTACAAAAATGTGGGGGATGGACAATCATGGTATCGTATGCATGGTTGTGGGAGTTTAGGGATAAATAAGTATTAGAGGAAAGGTTGGCCCTGTTTGGCCAAACTAGGGTTTTGAGGGGTAACACTAGGGGCCAATTACTATCACATGTTAGAAACGGGGGGAAAAGGGATATGACTCATGAGTAAAAGGGTTCTAATGGCATGTTTGGGTTGTTTGATAATTTAGGGACTCTAAAGATCATTAGGGGTGAGGATACCTCAGACTTAGGAAGTTAGGGTTTCCATGGAGCCAGGGTTGGCCTACGGAGATAGTAGGTCAGGAGTCATATATGGGTTGTGCATGGTTGTGTGATATCTGAACCAATAAGAAATAAAACAGACACTAATCACTTAAAGTGGAAGATCACTTGATTCAGGCCTATTTGTACCTTTTATTTGTATACCGGTCCACCAGTGTGAATAGTAGTCAAGAGCATGTTACTTTGGGTTGTATCATATATATATATACCGGTACATCGGTGAGAATAGTGGCAAGGAGAGTGCTATCCTGGGTTTGTATCATATATACAAGTCCATCGGTGAGAATAGTGGGGGTCCCAAGCTCAAGTAATGAATCTCTTAGATAATAATAATCTATGAAAAGTCACTAATTACTTACAGTGGAACACCACTTGGGCCGGGACCAGTCGTACCTTATACTTATATATATATAGGTCCACCAATGAGAATAGTGGCCAAGAGCGTGCTATCATGGGATGTATTGTATTTATCGGTCCACCGGTGAGAATAGTGGGGTCCCTGAACCCACATGGATATAATTTGAGAGATGAATAATTACTATAATAATGGCTTGAGTTCAGACAGTGATGAATGAACTACTAAAACCTATTTATGTGCCTTCATGTCTTCCTGTAATACCATGAACTGCTATATTCCTACTTAAATGTATTGTTACCTTACTTAGTATGTAGCATATTGATTGCCCCTTTCATGGGTGCTGCTAATTCCCACGAGCAATGTCTACTCCTGAGTCTGTGCATGTGACTAATGATGCCCTAGATGACTTTGTTGCATATGATAACATGATTGGGGCAGAGTGATGTTATAGTATCCCATGGGCCCAAAGAGAGTGTCAACCGGATATATTCCCTTTTCAGTTTCTAGATTAATGTTTTATTTTAGTTGAATAATGTCTTGTATTTTAGCATTTTCTTGATATCAACATTTAACCCTTATTATGTTATGAAACGCTTTTCTTGCTGTGTTTATTATGGTTACATCTATTTCTAATAAGCCTTATAGTTAGTAAAAGGATGGCCTAGGGTCAGACTTATACGAATTACAGTGGTAACACCTCATTTTATGGTGTATGATTTTATGTTTTAAAACAAAAAATTTCTATGGTGATTTTTAGGGGTATTACACTTAACATAAGTACTAGCCTTCAGCTAATCTCACAAGCTAACATGTAAAGACCATTGCCCATTGCATAAGTAGGGGTCTATGAAAAGGAACCCTTCAGTATGACAATATTGAGTAACCTATTAAACAAAACTAATATGAAAAGCCTGCATGAAACACATAAAAGGCTTCACAACTATATATAGTATATAACATTAAAGTATGCATATGATGATCAAATACAATAATCATATTTGATAAAAAAAAATATCATCAAAGCCACATATTGCTCATACTCTTTCATTTAGGTTATAATAAAACTTATCCACTGAGCATACAATAAATGCTCTTTGAAGTAATGATTAGAACCAATCTCAACATGATTACCATATCTTTCACCGTATATATTATAGCTCAAAATCAACACCAATAATTTCATACATCATAGGTAGGGCTCAAAGACACAATATTAATAAAATCTACTATATCACAAATAGGGTTAAAAGGTACAATACCAAACGCAGGTAGGCACAAAGACTACTATCGAACCATAGGTAGGCCCAAAGGCTGCTACAAAACCCTAGGTAAGTATAAAGACCACTACTAATCCAATCCAATAATTATTTCAATCTAATAATAATCATTTTCATTTTTATTTTATCGAGGGGAGATCATACCAAATCTAGAGACACTAAGGTACTCCGATCATACGAGTGCACCAAAGCAACCACTGAAGAGTCACCATTTTCAATCTCAAAGTCTTTCACCTTAAATATTAGTATTTTATTTAGGTGACCATAAAACCGCATATCAATCACATAATCCAATTTATGTACTTAACCATTTTTACTCATATCCAATTATTTGAGATAACCATAAATCAAAGAAAAGCACGTAGTTCAACATTAGAAATCTACTATGTCAATCACAAGGCAAAACGATTAAAAATTTTAAAACATGATTAGAAAGAGATGAGATAACTTTTTATACATCAAATAAGTTTTTTGGAGATTAACTCTGATTACAATATCAAAATATAACCAAAAGGGATCCCATGGAACTAAGAGTCCAAAAAGGTATTCGGGTAAAACTATCAATCGGATAACATGACTCTACACCCAACCCTGATATAAATGGATCACTCCTCCACATATATAGCATCAAAAGCTGTGAAGTCATCGACCTTGTCCTCATCGACCTACACATAAACATCTGGGTCACTACTCGTTAGATTGAGCAGCACCCATGAAACAGATGATCAGTACGCTACGTACTGAGTAAGGTAACGGTACAATCAAGCAGGATTACACATAATACAAGAATTCTCATAAGAAAATCATACATGCAGAAATAGAAGAAATATAGATAACTATTGATTCCAAGTATTTCATTAGATACACCATATTTCAAATATTTTATTTACGTTGAGTTCAGTGACCCCACTATTCTTAAACTGGTGAAACGGTTTGAAACACCTCTCAAAGACAAGACATCTGAGCCACTATTATTATCCAGCGGAATGGAGCCAACACCTCTCAAAGTAAAAATAATCCTGAGCCACTATTTATTAAACCAGTGAAACGGTCTGAAGCACCACTCGGGGACAAGACACCCGAACCACTATTATTATCCGGTGGAACGGACTCAACACCTCGGTCCTAACTCACGTAGTCTTTCACTTTAAATGATTAGCATCTTTCCATTTATACTTTAACTCTTAATTGTATTTTCATTCACATTGAGTATGGGGACCCACTATTCTTAATCTAGTGGAACAGACTGGAGCACCTCTCGGGGACAACACACCCGAGCCACTATTATTATCTAGTGAAATGGAGCCATATAAACACCTCGACCCGACTCAAGTGATCTTTCACTTTACATGATTAATATCTTATTCATAGTTGATTATTATCATGCCAAACTCAATACATATAATTAAACACATAAGTATAACCACAAATTTATCCTCAAAAGACCATAATACCCTCAGAGTAATCAAGATAATCATATTATCCCAAAACTTTATAAAACCCAAAACATATACATTTCTACTTATTATCTGAAATACATATCTTTAGTCTCCCGTAGATATTTTGTAACCAATATTATACCCAAACATGTACTTGCATAATTCCATTACTCCCAAGAACATCATCTCATAGCATTTCCATAATTAAATTATTCAATACAACATATTCCATACAAAAGTATACATCAATAATAAAAGGAAATTACATGGAGCACATAAAACCCTAGCTATGATATGTATCCTTACCGACAAGGACATCGGGATCTATGCACGTAAATCCTATACCTCATTCAAGATCATGGGAAAAAATCACCTATGAAACAAGATAAAATAAGATTAGGATCAAAGGTTAAAAATCAAGAGGGAGATTATGGTAGATAGGGGTAAAAATGGAATTTACCAAAGTCGAATGAGAACTTGAATTGTACAGAAGTGTAGAAATATGTGTGGTGGAGCTATGGTTAAATTTTGGTGGTGTTTGGAGAAGATTTGGGATGAAAATAGGGTTGCACGACTAAGATAGGGAGTTGCACTAGTAGGCGATGCAAAAGTTGCACGACCGTGTAGCACCAAAGCATAAAAGGTTGAGAGAAAAGAAAACGCAGGGCCAGGCGGTGCAAAAGTTTTACGGTCATGCAGAATCAAGCCAAGAGTAAAAATGTTGCATGGTCAGATGGTGCAAGGGTTGCACATTTGTGCAGCAGAGTATCAGAGTGTTTGCTCGGCCATGAAGTAGGTCGCACATGTACTGTGCACTCTGAAACTCTGCAATGATCGAGGGGAAAGAGAAGAAAAAAGAGGCGCCGGTCGGCGGCAATGGTCGGCGACAACGAGGGGAAGGTTGGGAAACCTTGGTGGTTAGTCCACCGGTCAAAGGGCGGCTAGTGGTGGCTTCAGTAGTGCTCGGTGGTGTATTAGGTGTTTGCAGTTGCTGAAAACAGGGAAGATGGAGGAAGAAGAAGGAGAAATGAGAAGGAATAAGAGGAGAAGGTCAGGGAGCTAATGGATGGTAATAAAATGGAGGGTTGGGGGTATTTATACTAGTAGGTGGTGTGCTAAGGAGGAGAAAAAAATGCAAGGTTGACGATGGTGGTGATGATTTTGCCGAGAAGAAGAAGAAAGAAGAAAGAAAAGGATGAGGAGAGATGGTGATGGTTGATATGGATGGGAGTTAGGCAGAGGCACGAGAGGGGGTAATGATGGAGAAGAAAACGTGCAAGGGAGGAGAAGGTAGGGAGAAGAAGAAAGAAGAAGGAAGAAGAAAGGTGGCAGGCTACGAAAAATAGGATTGCAGCAGGGTGATGGTGGTGTGCGCAGAGGAAGAGAAGAAGAAGAAGAAGAAGAAGAAGAAGAAGAAGAAGAAGAAGAAGAAGAAGAAGAAGAAGAAGAAGAAGAAGAAGAAGAAGAAGAAGAAGAAGAAGAAGAAAGAAGGCATGAGGGATGGCAGGGCTGGCAGGTGATGGTGAAAGGAGCATGTGGGAGGCAAGTGGATGGTGGTGGTGTAGAAGTAGCAAAGCTTCTCATGCCAATCTTTCGGCGCAGAGAAGAAGAGAAAAAAAAAAGGAAGAGAAGAGAAGAAAGGAAGAAAATAAAAGGAGAAAGAAAAAGAAAAGAGATAAAGGTTAGGGAATTAAGATTAGATTAGGAATTTTGGGATTAGCCAAATAATTTAGATTAGTGAAAATTTTAGCAGTTTTGGTTTTTGGTTTACGAATTTTGGTTTAACCGAATCAAGGTTTCAGATTTTGGTTAAAGTTTCAGGATTAAGAAATTTGGTTAAGGCTAACAATAAGATTTCTTGAGATTAGAGTCAAATTAGGGATAATGATGCGAGATTAGGTTAAGCAAATTTTTTGGGTATTACATGGTGATGGTTAGATGATGGGCTGCAACGGGGAATGGCAACATAGAGGGGAGGTCGATGCAAGTGGTGTTGGGCTATTGAAGAAGCTAACAGATGAATAGGGTGGCGGTGGTGGCGGCGGTGATGGATACAACGAGGAGTAGTGGCACAGTTGGAAGGAGGTTGTTGGTGGTGAGGGAGAGAGAGACACGGGCTAGATGGTGATGGCGATGGCTATGGCGTGATTCAATGGTGGTGTTGGTGTGCGGGCTAGAGGGAGACATGTGAGGATGGTGGAGGTGTTAGGCTACTAGAGGATGGAGTTGCAACAATGGATGTTGTAAGGAGGTTGAACCAACAAAAAAATGTTAGTGCTAGGCAGGGGGTTGTGGCAATAGAGTGCATAGTAGGGGAGGAGGGGAATGCCACTATGTGTCGTAGCTAAGGGTGGCATGGAGAGGTGGTTTGGTGAGGCAGGGAGGTGTGAGAGAGGGGACATAGGTGATTAGGTGGTGTTAGTGATGGTTGGCAAGGCCAAACATGGTTAAGGATAAAAGAAGGGGAAATAGGAAGAGAAGGAAAGAAGGCTTAGGTAGTCGATGGATGCAGAGAAAAGGGCATGGCTTAGGAGAAATGGTTTAAGGTTGATGGAGTGGGTCAATGGATGGGATAGTGGTAGGGTGATGTAGACTGGCTATAAAGACTGTAAGGGAAATGAATAGTGTATCTAGGGGCGCATGATGCATGAGATTTGGTGGTTGCAGGGCTCGGTGTAGGATGGCAATGATGTGGGAAGGGAAAAGAATGGGCACATGAGAGGGAGGAGTGAAGGGGAATGTTTGACTTAGAAGAGGAAAGGAAGCACAATCATGCATGGGCGCAAGCAGTGGCGTGTTAAGGGCATGTTTGGGATGGTGTAGAGGTTGGTTCAAGGATAAAAAAGAAGAAAAGAAAAAAAGAAGAAGAAAAAAGTGAGATGGGCTAGACAAGCTAAGGGAGCGAGAGAAAAAGAAAGAAGTGCGTTGGGCATAGGGAGGAGAAAAAGAAGGAAAGAAAAAAAGGGAAAAAAGGGAAAGGAAAAGAAATAAATAGGGAAAAAAGGAAAAAAATAGTGTTAGATTTAGGATTATGATAAAACTAATTTATCCATATTTAGGGTATCTAATTAGAAAAATAAACTAAGTAAAATTATTGGTTTAGGGTAGCTTTAAATAAAAAGATAAAATAATTAGGATAAATTTTATTTAAAAATTTATCTATGTTTGTAGGTCAATGGTTAAAAAAATAATTAAGCTTATATTTAAGGGTTAGGTTTTTGAATAAAAGGCTAAACAGTTAAAATTAAGGTTATAAAATTTAGGGGTGTTACACACATGTTCCTCAACTATTTATTTTGATGAACGTTGACAACCAATATCTTTGATTATTGCTAGAACTTTTTTATTTCGTTTATAGCACAATTTTTATCACTAGTTATCTAGAGAGCTACGTTGTCCATTGCAATGTGATTTAGCTTGCTATATTAATATAACAAATAGATATATCTAAATCCTTCTACATATGTTGTTTCCACAATAATAACCTTGGAGACGATTGTGTGAATCTATTGCAAAATACTGACCTACTATTATAACCTAGATATCTTATATGTACATAGTATAAGCCTAGATTCAAATTATGCTAGACAATGAAAGTTGTTTGAATAGCATGTAAGGGCATTAGGCATTTAAAGCAAAGATTAATTTAATAATTCTTAGCTATGTCTTGATTTCCCTTTTATTTCATTGATTTTTAGATTTAAAACATTTTCTCAATTCACCCTTAAAGCAAAAATAACATATACATGACAATTTTAGATAGTAAATGAATTGTGAAGTTTGTAGAAAATTACCAAGTATAGTTTCTTACATACTGAAAAGAATGATGAATCTATGAATACACTTTATAATTAATAATATGATACATTATGCAATACAATGGCCTTACATGTTTCCTAAAAACCTAGTTATGTGATACTCATGGTGAAGAAGGAATAGATTGAATAGATGATCACTCTTGATTTATCTCTAGTGAATGTTTAGATTCCTAGAGTTTAATATTGCACTTTGGGTTTAGAGATTCACTCTAGAGCTAATTAGCTTCAATTGGGAAATTTGGACGTGGTTACAATGTAGAGCAATGAACTTCCATAGGCTTTTGGAAATTGGCTACTAAGATCAGTACACTCAGTTGATATGCCAAAACTTACCTCTTTGAATCATGTGGTGACGGTTGAATATGAGCAAACTAAAGTGGGGGAATATGGTAGTACATGGATGGACCTATTATTGCATAACTAATGAGTTGAATAAGGGTTGAACCTCAAGTACATTTCACCATTAGTGGGAAATACGAAGGATTAAATTAAAGAGACTGAGATTAGCAAGGAGATGTGACATTAGGAGTTTGTTGTGGTTGTCTTGGTTTTTGACATCCAACCTAGCCATTCTCAAAATGACTCTCTTTATGAAGGATAAATGGAATTTCCTGTGCATGTAACCTAAGGTATTTACACATGACTAAGGATACTTTGTGTTTTCGATATGCACATAAAGATGATGTAATCCTTGGTCTAAATAGGCAATATTAGAGTTTTGGACTTCAACCAACGCTCTTGAGGCATTGGCCACCTGATTTTTCTTTGTCAAAGGCAAACTTTCGAGTTGTGACTCTTTAAAAAACCTTACATGGCCTACCATTGCATCTATCATTAGAGGATAGTTTAAGTCGTATAGGGAAATCAATGGGGAAGCCAATATGCATGGATTCATTTACTACACAGAGAGGAGTTTCTTTACCTCATTTGCTGATTGAGATAGATGTTAGAATTCCCTTAATTAAGCAAGTTGTTGTCTTGTTTCCTGAAGGAAGTGAGATTCAACAATGATTTTGGTATAAGTGTAAGCCCAAGTTATACATACATTTTGATTTCATGTGGCATGATATTTTCCAATGCTAGGGGATATTGGGCCAGAACCCACCTCACGAGGCTAAGGTCTGGAGGGAAGCAATTGTTCTTGTTGCAACATGACTTACCCTACACAATGGGTATGTAGAAACAACAAAGATTATCCAATGAAGAAAAATCATAGACGAGGGAAGGAGATTGTTAACCAAGGGAACAAACTTTAGAGGATGTGCACACCTACTGCTGGACCTTCAACTTTGTTAAAGGTAGCGGTTGTGGATAAGGGTGGTGGAATTTGAATCTACTAGCTCACATGATAATTGCTTCGTGGAATATGAGAGAGTTTAGTAGGACCCTTACAAACAAAGTTGTAAGGAACCTTATGTTAAACAATAAAGTATGTATTATAAGATTGCTAGAGAGTAGGGTGACATTACAAAAGGCTGATTGGGTTATGAATAAACTAGGATTAGGGTGGAAATGGGATCATAAAAGCATTACAATGGTAGAGTGTGGGTGTTGTGGGATGAAAAGTTTTGTGTTGTTTGTATAGTTGTCACAGAGGTCCATGGGTTTCATTGGGAAGTTGTGATGCATAAAATGCCAAACAAATTAGGTCTTGCTAAGAGTTGATGATGGAACTTGGGTTTAGCTCCAAAAAAAGAGAAAATAGAAGAGAGGATGAGATAGGAAAGTGGATTTTATTTTCAATTAACCCTTGAAATAAAATACTTACAATCACCACTTAAGGTATCAACTCTTAAGCTAAAGATTGTAAGATTTTTTATTTGCAACAAACCATGCATTATGTTTGTTGGGGAACAAAAGGCACACAGCCTTCTCTACAAAATACTTAATAAAGGGATACCTTTTTTATTCATCTCATTAACCTTATTAATTCTAGACGTCACTTGCTCATGTAATTTATTGAATTTGTTGTCCCTGTCGGTTGCTTCAAATATGACTTGTGATTCAATGGGGAGAAGAATAAGATTAATGAGGATGGTGGGATTCACTCTATACACCACTTCAAAAGGGGAGAAACCAGTGGCAGAAGTGGGGGACCGGTTGTAGGCGAACTCTGTGTGACTAAGTTTGATGTCACAATCCCTCAAGGATTTGTGAACCAAACTCCTCAAAATTATAGTGATGATACAATTAGTGACTTCTATTTGAGAATCTATTTGGGGGTGATAGGCAGTGCTAAAAATAAGTTTAGTACCGACCAACCTCCACAATATCTTCTAAAAGTAGCTAAGAAACTTGATATCTCGATTAGAGACAATTGATTTAGGAACACCATGTAACCTAACTATCTCCTTGAAGTATAGATTGGCTATGTAAGAGGCATCATCTGTCTTATGACAAGGGACATAATGTGCCATCTTGGAAAACCAATCTACCACCACCATAATGGCATCATTTTTCCTTTGTGTCTTAGGCAATGCCACTATGAATTTTATTCTCACATGATCCCAAGGATAATAAGGATAGGTAAAAGATTATAGAGCCCTTGGTGGAAGTGACTCTTGGACTTTTTCCGAGTAGAGCACCTTACTACAATTGATTGTACATCCCATACCATTCTAGGTTAATAAAAATGTTCCTGTAATACATCATAAGTGTTGTTAATGCCAAAATGTCCAGCTAATCCTCCTCCATGCACCTCTCAGATTAGCAACTCTCTGATAGAACTCTTGGGAATGGAAACTTATTACCCTTGAAAAGGAAGCCATATTGAATCAGGTAGGGACTTTGAATCTTGCCTTGATCTTCAAAGTAGCTTACAAAGCCTTCATCTTCTTTGTATAGATCCTTCAAGCACATAAATCCTAGGACTCTTACTTTAAGTAATGAAAACATCAACATAAAATATTTCTTAGAGAAGGAATCTGCTATAACATTAGTTTTTCTACTCTTATGCTTTGCTACAAATGAGAAGGATTGTAAAAACTCTATCCACCTAGAATGCCTAGGGTTGAGCTTATGTTGCCCATTTATGTATTTTAGGGACTCATGATCAGTATGCAATACAAATTGTGATGGCCTAAGGTAATGGGACCAATGATCTAAAGCCCTAACAATAACATAAAATTCCTTGTCATAGGTGTTGTAATTAGTTATTGATCCATTGAGATTTTCACTGAAGAAAGCTATCGGCTTTCCTTCTTGTAGTAGAACCACTCCAATGCCTACTGCGCTTTCATCACACACAAATTTGAGCACTTTGTTTAAGTTAGGAAATCGTAGTATTAGGGCTTCACTCAACTTACCCTTGACGACTTCAAAGGCTACTTATGCTTGTTTGGTCCATTTGAATTTACCCATTTTGAGATACGATGTGATAGGTGCTAGAAGTGTACTAAATCCTTAGATGAACCGCCTATAGAAAGAGGCAAGTCCGTGAAAGGATCTAACTTTAGTGATGGATGTGGGTGTAGGCCACGTTCTTATTACCTCCACCTTTTATTCATCCATGAAAATACCATCTTTGGATACAACAAATCCTAGAAAGGTGAATTTTGGCACAACAAAGTCACACTTTTCTAGTTTACTGTACAACTTGCTTCTCCTAAGAGCTAAAAATACAAGCTTTAAGTGCCTTACATGATCATCACTACTAGAGGAGAATAAAAGAATGATATCAAAGTACATAACTACAAATTTAGAAATGAAGGGTCTTAGGACTTCATCCATGATCCACATGAAGGTGCTTGGTGTGTTGGACAACCCAAATGGAATGGCCATCCACTTATATAGGCCGCCTTTGGTCTTGAAAGTGGTCTTCCATTCTTCTCCTACCTTCATCCTTATTGGATAGTAACCACTCCTCAAGTCAATTTTGGAGAAAACACTTGCCCCATGTAAACAATCCAACATGTCATCAAGCCTAGGTATGAGGTACCTATACTTGATAGTAATGTTGTTGATGGCTCTGTTATCAATAAAAGTCCTCATCGAGCCACCCTTCTTTGGTACCAAAAGGGGTGGTACCACACATGGGCTAAGTGATTTCCTAATGTAACCTTTTTGCAATAATTCTTCAACTTGTCATTGCAACTCTATGGCCTCTTTAGGGTTACACCTATAAGCCTGTTTGTTAGGGAGAGTACCATTGGGAAGAAAGTCAATTTGGTATTTTGTGCCTCTTATGGGAGGCAACTCACTAGGTAATTCATTTGGGAAGACATTCCCAAACTCACCTAGTAAGGTTTTGACCCTTGGTTCAAGTGGACTACCATCCTCATTATTTTCAAGCATCAACAAAAATACATGATTTTCCCTTTCCCTATGGCCTCATTTAACCCCTTCCCATCTATGAACATAGCCTTTTTACACTTTGGATCCTCCTTAACAAGTGAGGACCAAATGCTAAGGGGTGTGAGTACAATACCTTTGTTGGCATACTTTAAGCTATAAGTTTTCTTCCTACCATCATGCTTGACATGCCTATCATATTGCCGAGGGATACCTAACAACAAATGACATACATCAATAGGAACTACATCACAAACAACTTTATCTTGATAAGTATTCCCTATGGAAAATGAAACAAAAACTTGTTTAGAAACCTCAACCATTGATCCATAATTAAGCCATTGAAGCTTATATGGCTTAACATGTGTAGTAGTGGAAAAATTAAGCTTCTCTACAAGAGTGCAAGAAGCCACATTTGCAAAACTACCCCCATCAACAATAAGGGAACATATTTTACCAAGTATTTATGCACTTATTATGAAATATGTTTTCCCTTTTGAACTCCTCATCTAAGACTTCTTTTGCATGCAGCACCCTCCTCACCATCAAGGCCTCTCCAACATCCGGCGGGGCTTCCTCAAACTCGGCCTCCTCTTCCATAGTCGAGTGCTCCACTTCTTCTTTCCCTTCCAATGGCACATCCTCTAGGTCTAGTAAATTTATCACCTTTTGTTTGGAAATTAATTTTGATAATGACTAATCCCTTGACACTTAAAGCACCTCACTCCCTTGATTCTACTTGCCTCACCTATTTTGATCCTTCCTTTACCCTTAACATCAAATTTTTTAGGTGTAGGAGATAGCTTAGGTGCCTCCCTTTGAGAGTTTTGGTTTGGCTTCACCATGCCAAACTTTGAACCCCTTTTTTATTTTTTAATCCTCTCCACTTTAATGGCTAGATGAAACAATTCATCTAGGGTGTAATATTTGTAAAGCTCCACCTTCCTAGCAATGTTACTTCTTAAACCTCCTAATAATTGTGACATTGTGTGCTCCTCCACCTCTTCCAAAAAAAGCCTCATAATGAGCTTTTCAAAATCCCTAATATACTCTTCTACACTCATAGACTCTTATATCAAAGAAGACATTTTATTGTAAAGGTTTTGTGTGTATGAAGGTGGTAAAAACCTCTCCTTCATCAATTTTTTCATTTTTGTCCATCTCCTCACCTTAGACTTTCCTTTTTTCTCCCTCTTGTGTATAAAAGTTTCCTATCACAAGGAAGCATGCCCTTTTATCTTAAGGACCACTACCTTGAAATAAGTCTCATCATCGTAAGATTTGGCTTCAAACATCCTATTACACCTCAACTCCCAATCCAAAAAGTCTTCCAGATTATGTAACCCATCAGACTCTATAATCTCTATTTTGATATCATGAGAAGACTCCCTTATAACATGTATCATCCTCCCTTGTAACCTAGGAGACTCACTATAAGAAGAGCTAAAATTACTAGCTTCTTCCTCTAGGTTCAGTTCCTCCCTTTCCATATGAAATGATGGGACTCTTCTTGAGTGAGGAATGCTAGCATTCGGTGCAAGTGATTCCAAAATTCCTATCACTCTCCTCATATATTTTTGAAAGGACTCTATAGCCCCATATCTTCTCAAGTTGTGTGTTTTTTCAAGACTCAAACCTCTAGGAGCTTGCTGGTTCTCCATGGTGGTTTGGAAAGGATAAAGTAAAAATAAGTGTGCAAAAGTGGGGTGAGGGTTGAATGGTGGGAATTTTTTTGTGGTGTTTGACTCTAATAGGGTGTGGGAGGGTAATAAAGGTTCGAATGGGGTAAGATGGGGAGGGTGGTTTGAATGGTGGTAAGGTTAGATGAAAAGATGGTCGGAAAAAAAAAGGGAAGAAAAATGGTGGTGCTCGATGCTAGGGTGGTTGTAGTTGATTTTTTTGTGAAAAATATGGAGGGTTTTGGTGGTGGTTTAAGTGGTGGTAAGGCAACTGAAAGATGGACATGGAATAGGGTCAAAAATGGGTCTGGAAAATGGTGGTAATGGTTTGAAAATGGGGCTGGGAAATGGTGGTACAATATGCTAAAAAATGAGAGAAAACAAAAGACCCAACTTTATCAACCTTGAGCTTTGATGCCAATTTAATGCATAAAATGTCAAGAAAATTAGGTCTTGCTAAGGGTTGATGATGGAAGTTGGGTTTATCTCTAACAAAAGAGAAAATAGAAGAGAGGATGAGATGGGAAAGTTTATTTTATATTCAATTAACCCTTGAAATCAAATACTTACAATAACCACTTAAGGTATCAACTTTGAGCTAAAGATTGTAAGATTTTTGATTTGCAACAAACTATGCACTATGTTTGTTGGGGGAAAAAAAGGCACAAAACCTTCTCTACAGAATACTCAATTAACTACTACCTTTTTCATTCATTTTACACCCATATAAGAGTGTAAGAAGTTGAGAGAAATTACAACCAACCCTTAGGTATACATAAGGGTTCAACTTAATCAAACTCTACTCTAATGCATGCTAACTATGGTAGGACTCAAACAATCAACATAGGGGGATGATTTTTGAGCCTCACACAATCCTTCCTCACGCATTAACTACTAAATTAAGTTTAAGAAATTAATAAGACTTAGGAAACATAAATTATAAGAAAAAGGAAACTAATACATTACTCATGCCCATGCTTAATTAAATAGAGAAAAGTAACTCTTCTCCCTCTCCTTATGGATAATGATCAAGGCCTCTTTTCTAGGCCATTAAACCCCTTAATTAATTCTAATTAAGGTCTTGGAAAACACTAAACTCAACTCTAAAAATCTACTGTGAGAAGTGAGGTGGATGCATGCTTGGTTTGAAAATTGAACACTTCACAGGGTTGTTATGCTGGCTGGTTTTGGACGAAATGTGTGTAGCTTGTTAAGCCATATTTTTTTATCCATATTCAAGCCACAATGAATCCAAGAAAAGGTGGTGAGTTGGTGTCTTAAAATTTTTGTTGTATGGCTCCTTATAATCTAGCTCATATTTTAGTCCAAGTAAGGAGAGTTTTTTATTCTCCTATCTTAGAAAAAATTATGAATAGATTATTATTATCACATGAAGGGGATGATCCTACATCAAATTGTGTGTCATGAAACTAAAAAATGTTTCATGCTCACTGTGATCTATGCTTATAATACATGTAGTATGCAAGTAGAACTATTAAACTGGCTACAAAAATTAGCTAGTCAAATAACCATCTCATGGATGGTCATGGGAGACTTTAACATTATTGCTGGTGCCTAAGAGAAAATAGGAAGACCTATTAACATTGTTGATTTCCTTGCTTTTAATTAACATCTTTAGTTGTGTGGTGTTGTTGATATTCTAGTCATAGGTCTCTATTATACTTGGACCAATATGAAACATTAGAGGAATCAACTATATTACAAATTAATTAAAATTGTAGGGAGGACTGAATGGGTGAATGCTTTTCTTGTTACTATGGTTCAAACAGTAACATGCCATGTCTTTAGTCATAAAACACTAGTAGGATCGGGAGGGTTAAGTGTGTCAACTCTTAAAGCATTTAAGTTTTTTAATCTTGAGGTTAAAAATGAGGGTTTCATGGATATAGTTCAAAGTATTTGGGTTATCCCACAATGGAATACCAAGGCTTATCAGTGTGTGTGTAAGCTCAAACTCTTAAAGAAGCTAAGAGATTCAATATGGAATATTATGGGCACATCACCCAACAAGCTGCAATAGCAAAAAAAGTATGGAAAACCACAATTGATGAGATACATCAACACCCTCTTGACCAACATTATATACAAGTTAAGAGGGAAGGTAGGGTGACATAGGAAAATAAATCTAGGGATGAAGAAGTGTTTTGTAGCAAAAAAACACACATCTCATATATGAAACTTGGAGATCATAATAATAAGTTTTTTTTTATGTGAATCTACATGGTAGAAGGGCTATTAATAGAACCATATAGTTAATTGATGACTAGAATTGAGCCATTACAAGGGATCACGAAAAATAAGTAGAGATTGTAAGATTTTATCAGCACCTTCTGTGCACATCAAGTGATGAACTTACTCATATTGAATCAGAAGTTTGTAGACTAGGGCTTAGTGTAACTCACACATATAGGAGAACTTTGACGGCTACTCCAACCGATGATAAAATAATATTGGATACATTTTCAATGGGTATCCTAAAATCCCTTAGGCTAGATGGGTTTAACCATTTTTTGTTCTATAAGAGCACTTGGAATGTGATTGGTTGTGGATGTTGTAATGGAATTTTGGCATACTATTAAGACTTTAATACAGCTAAATAATACCATATAATACCCCATTTCCCAAACCCTAATTACTGTACATAATTAGTATTGTTATTGGCTTCTAAAAATTCTAGTATCAAATTTCATGCAGCTCGTATTAAATTTGAACTTTCCGTTGTTCATTTTATTATTTTGCAAAAAATAATAATTCCCTAATTCTTCCCATTGTGTCATTTTTTCCCATTAATTTTTTTTAATTTTCCAAAAATAATTTTGAGCTTATTCATTTTATTCCTTTGCTTGAGATTATTTTATTTTGCTCGAATCACTAAATCGTAGAAAAATTCGTTTACGTGATTATCTATTTTTCCTCCTTTTTCATTTGTTGGATATCAAACCAAATTTGATACTAAATATATTCATATATTTAGTTTTGTAAAATTATTTTGCACCCATTCATATAAATTTGAACCCTTGGTTATTTGTTTCGTGCATTTGCGGAAATACTTGTTTCCGTGACTTATCCCTTTTTGTTGTTTCCATCATTTTCTATCCTTCAAGAATTAGATAGACACCAATACCAAAATTTATATATATATATATATATTTGGTTTCTAAAATCATTTTTATGTGTCCTATAAATTTTCATAATGTTTGGGATCTATATGCTATTTTTTTTCAATAAATTCCCATTATTAGAATTTCATGCAATTTAATTTCCTACAATTAAATATAATAAATCACTAATTATCCATTGAATCTCAAATATCCTCCTAAATAAACCAAATCTTATTTTTGAGAATTTTTGATTTCATTCAACCAAACAGTTGCTTAAAAATACAGCAATCAAGTGCTTATGACATAATCACTTGCACATTCAACATCAGTCAATATCTCTCATGCACACCTATCATCTTAGCTTTCATTCAAGTGGTAGAATGGTTAATACACCCTATACACTCCTCCCCATATGATTCACATAGCACACAACCCCATTTCATTGTTGCCAAAATCCTGCATTGGATTCAAAATCCACATAAAATTTTGATGATTACTTTGCATTTTTCAGCCCTTTGCTCTCTCTCTTTACTCAATCATTTGCTCTATATTTTGTTTCATTTTAACCCTTGAGTTTCACACTTTAAATTCCAACCTTTTTTATTCCAAAAATCTCACCATAATCTCCTTATATTTCACTCTCTTCACTCCTTCACGCCTATCCTTAATGGTGTTACAATTTTTGTTAAGTTGATTTCTCTATGACTTTCAAAACTTCGTTCTATCTCCTTAATCAACCTATTACACTAATTTTTGTTTCATTTTAATCATTTATTTGAATACTAAATTTCTAAACCATTTCCCCCTTTGTTTTATATCTTTTCCTTCTTTATTTTGTCTCCAACTTTTGGCTTCCAATCAACCTATACACTTTGTTAGGGTTGTTTTTTTGTGTGTGTGTGAATTTGCCAAGCTCACACGACCAGGGCTTTGTAGGAATCACTTTGTTTTATTTTGAGATTTTTCCCTTGCAACTTCCTTTACATTTTCCACCCTATTCCCTTTATTTTTCTCTTAGCTTTAGGCCTTGTTTAGCAACTTTTCTATTCTTTCAATTCAAGGTTAATCATTCTTTCTCTTTATTCTTTCATTCCCCCACATTATTGATTATAATTCTAAGCTTTTTGTTGTCATTACATGTTTTTTATTTTTTATATTTTGAAGGGAATCCAAAGACGATTTTTATTTAGCCTTGGATAAGGCAATTTTAATTATAATTTCTTGAGCTTGGATATAGATAATTCCAACCAACTCCTTGGACAATAGAATATATGGGTGTGACCATGCTAGTTTTTTTTTTCTTAGTATCATGCTAAGTTGTATTCATTGTAAGTTTTGAGACTTTCATGTTAAATAAATGAAAAGTGTGAAATATGATATTTTTATGTGCAATTTATGAGCTCTATTATATTGTATGTTAGTAGGTTGATATTTAATTATCATGTATTTATTTATTGTATTTAAATAATCAATTTTTATACATGAGATACTAGGTAGAAATGTGATTTTACGTGATTAATTTTTTTAAGGTGATTCAACTAGGGCATCATTGTCCTTCCAAGGCATCTTCATGTTATGTCATGTATTCCATTGCATCCATTTTTTATTTTACTTAAATTTTTATTTATTGTATGATAGTATTTGAGCATTCTTAGGTTTAGTTTTGCATGATTTAATATTTGTATGCTCTATAGGTAAAATTATCATTTTACATATACCATGCTTCATATTCATCTTGATGGTCAAATACATGCCATGTTTTTTATATATCTTAAGCATGAACTTTATGATATGCTAGATATAAATCTTTAGGTTTTTATGTACTTATTGTGTTATTTCATGCAAAAGGGCAAACTAATCTTTTTTACCTTTTTTTAAAGGAAATTCAAAATTTATGTATTTCATGTAAATTGTTATTTTAAATGTCTTTGAGCTTTTTGTTGAGAAATGTGGAATCATATGTAAGTTTAATAGTAAAATGGATAAGAAAAAAATAATTAGTGTTTAAGTGCATTTTGGTCATTTATGACCTTATGAGCCTAAATATGAATAATTGGACATAAGATGGCCTTAAAAGATTGGTAGTTTGACCTTCATGTTGACTCTTGACTTTTTTTTACTATTGACCATATGGTTGACATGAATAATTGGGATTAAAACAAAAGGGGGTTTAGTATGGAAATTGATATCGTATGTGTATTATGTAATATTTGTGATCACCAAATAAAATACTAATAATTAAAGTGAGAGACCTCAAAATCAGGAATGATTTACTCTTTAGGGTTAGGTACCCTAGAAATGAAGTAGGAATCCTCAGCTTGGTTTGATGGTTTTGTTGGATTTCTTTATATTCTAACTAAAGCCCTAGTCTACTTTATAGGTGACCTACAACAGGAAGTATCAGTACTTAAGGATTAAGTGACCTAGGAAGGAGGGTATTATGTTGTTTAGGTGCTTTAGTATAACTATTGTACTTGGGAAGGTGATGTATTACCTATGTGTGGTGGTAAAACTAGAGTACTTTATACGTCTTTAGATTGTCTCTTGTATCTCCTAGAGTAATTAAAAGAGAATTAGCTCTTATTTTAGTTTTTGATTTAGATTAGTCTTGATAGGCTGGTTTGATAGCTACCTTCGTATACCACCTTTGATATTTGGTCTTGGTTGGGAGAATATTGTGTGGTCTATGTGCACTAGTATGATTGGAGTATTTTTTACGTCTCCGAATTATCTTATCTAACTTCAGTAGTTGGAATTGGTGGATTATTTATTAGGAGTTTCCTTTATGCACTACCCTAATGGTTGTGAAATATGATGTGACTGTTTCGTAAATGGTTGAGTATGGTTTGGTGTTTCCCTTTTGGGACACCTTTGGCATGAATTAGTTTAATGAAATGGTTGTACCTTGGTTATAAATGTCGACTTGATGAGCATGTGGCCTATGGAAATGAATGTATTTATGGTATCATTATTGTACTTGATTATTAGATGTGATCATATGTTTGACTCATGATTAATTACTTTGCATGATTGATTGTAATGTTAGCATGCTACCTCTTTAGAAATGTTGTGATTTACTCAATACTAGAAATTTGTATTGATACTATTACTTTTAGGTTGTTGCGGGGTTTTGGTGCAACTTTGGTTTAGGTAGAGTTTTGTAGGGCAATCCGCTGCATCTTCTTTTAGTGGTATCTTTTTTGTTCTTGTTGTCCCCTTTCAAAAATCAAGTATTGTAAAACCCTTGCTTCTTATATTTGAAACCCCTCTCTATCACTTGTGCTTAGTTATTGTTGGGTTTTCCCTCGACCTTGGATTAAGTGCTAACCACACTTTTTTGTGTCTGAATTATTTTTGGCCTTGTAAGAGGCACAAGTTAGGTATTGGTCATATATCTCATTGTGGCTTAACACCCAATATTTTAAATAATTGCTTCTGCTTAACAATATTTTTAAGCACTAAATTTAGGGGTGTTACACCAATGACCTTAATACTAAAAGTACTCAATGCAAGTAGAATTATGGAGTGCCGACCAATTAAATGTAGCAATGTTTTGTACAAAATCTATTATGAGGTACTAACAAATCAAGTGCAAAATGTCTTACATTTGATTGTGGGGCATTCTCATGATGCTTTTGTTAAGGAAGAAATCTTGGAAACATTGGAAAGATGATCGTTAAGTTGGTGAAACATTATCAACTAAAAAATATCAGCCAAAAGGCCTACAACTTATTGCAGTGGCCATTCTTGTAACACTTTTTTACTAGAATTTGTATTACATTATCAGTTCATGCAACCAATCATGGGATGTGTCACAAAAATACGTATACCTTTCATGGTGAATAGGCCATTGATTATACCTTTTTATTATGATTGAGGCAGGGTGAGCCATGATCTATCTATCTCTTTGAGATTGGCATAATATATTTATACATAGCTTTATGTTGGTTATGGTTGAACATAGGTTTTGTGGGTCATTATGACTAATAACCACTTAAGATTATTAATTTGTGCTTTGTTGATGACCTTATTCTATTTAACATAGGTGATGTGGTGTTTGCCAAACTTCTCAAACAGAATGTGGATGAATTTGGTAAATGCTTAGGTTTAAAAGCAAACCCATCAAAGAGCTCTATATACTTTGGTGGCATTTCACTTGACCAAAGATGATAGATATTGGAGGTGCTTGGGTGCGAAGAGGGGACTTTACCTTTTAAATATCTTGGTATGCCCCTGGAAATAGCTAGAATGGGTATTGTTTACTTTTAGGGTTTGATAGAGAAGATGATAGCTAGACTACAATAGTGGACGAATAAACACCTAAGCTATGCAACTAGAGTTCATGTAATAGCTTCGGTTTTATTTGGTATTCAAAATTTGTGGATCTAAATCTTCATACTTCCCAAAGTAGTCATCAAACATGTAAGCACAATGTGATGAAATTTCCTCTGGATGAGATTAAGTACAATATTAAGTAAGGTATTGGTGTTTTGGCAACAAGTATGTCTACCACTTAAAGAAGGTGGGTTAGGGATGAAAAATCTACATTACTGGAACTGTAATACCCCATCTTAAAAAACTTCAAAATGTTTTTAAAAGTATGTAGATATAAAATAATTTAGTTTTGGTTTTGGAAAGGGCTTGAAATTCTAATATAAATATGAATTTCAGGCATACCGATTTACTATTAAGCTAAAAATTTAACAATTTTGTTCTTGACAAACCAGTTGACTGGTTTGCCCAAACCAATTGACTGGTTATCCTATGATTTCAAATCCATTTATGATTTTGATTTGAATCTTTTTATAATGTTTATGAAAATTTCTAATTAGAAACCATTTGTGCTAATAAACATATTTTTGTGCCTTGGGATTATTTTCATATTATTTTGATCATTATATAATTTTATTTAGTTAATTTTTTAAAAAAACACTTTTGAGTTATGCCTCACTTTCTCTCTTCTCCCTCACCTATCCCTCTCTCTTTTGGAAGCTAGGGTGCGTGGTTAACTTTATGCACCATTCCCTAACTCCCCAACCCATTGTCATGCTCCTTTTCTCACTGCACTCAACCTCTTATCACTCCATCAAGTCAGCTCTCACCTCTTGGTTACCCACACTCAACCTTACCAGTCTCATCTCCCTCTCTTTTGTGAATGTCGACCAAGCCTCACCTCTATACCCTTCATTCCTGATCTACTTTCATTCCTCACCTGTTGTTCTTACTCTCTTCTCCCTTTTCTTGTTAGAAAAATCTCCTAAGTATTGAGCATCCCTTCATTCTTTCCTTTTCTCCTCTCTATTGAGAAAAATAGAGACTTGCTATGGTTTTCTCCCGTCTTTGGTCGAGCATTGTCTCCTTTTTCTTCTTTTAATCTTGGCTTTAGTTCTCCATTGTTTTCCCAAGTAAGGAAGAATTAAGGTTTGAGAAAGGTTGAAGATTTTAGTTTTTTTCCTTTAGCATCCTATTTTTGAGAAAACGTTATGTTTTGGTGTTCTTTTTCCTCTAACTTTCTTTGATTTTAATGAAGTTTTAAAAGGTTATTTTAATGGTTTTGACTTTGATTCTCTTAGGAATCAAGGTCTTGCTAGATAGCCATCAAGTAGGAGTTGTTGTGCTAGAAGAATTGGTTCAAGGTAAGACATCCTTATCTTTAACATGAATGGGGTTCTATTACTTATTGAGGTTCCATATGTTTGGTGTGTTTTTTGTGAACATGGAATCATTTATGTTCTAGAATTTGAGCATGAGGTATAATTCTTCCCAAATTTAGCATTGTTAGGTTTCTCTAATTTTATGCATGAGTTAGCCATTTGAGCATGATTAGTCTAAATCTTTACACTATTATATATCCATGCGATTCTATGTGTGAAGCATGCATTTTTATGTGTTTTATGATATAGAAGCATGCTAGGATTAATATAGTAAAGTTTGGTAAATTTTGGGTGTGTGTAACCCAAGCCTGGATAATGTTTTACCCATACCAGTCGATCAATTCATTGAACCCATCGATTAGTTGTGCGAGTAGTGGCATGGTTTGGAAATTTGGATTGATTGGTCATGAGATCAATTGATTGGTTTAACAAACCAATTGACTAGTTTTAATGAACAGTTGATTGGTTTGTCATACCCATCGACTGGTGACCCTACAGATCAAAGTGGTTTAATCTCTACTTAGACCTTTCGACCGGTTAGACCAAACCTATCGAATGGTTCCTATGAACAGTTAATCAGTTTGTTAAACCCATCGATTAGTGACCCTACAAACCAAAGTGGTTTGGTCTCTGCTTAGACCCATCAATTGGTTGGACCAAACCCATCGACTAGTTCCTATGAACAATTAATTAGTGAGACCAACCAGTTGAAAAATCCTCTAGTGTTGTTTTGGTTCAGGTCTGGTACAACCAGACCTGTCGACTGGTCCAGGGACAGATTGACTGGTTCGATTGTTAATTGTTGTTATTCCCTTGGGCCTGTGATGTTAATACCTCCATGTAATTATGACATTTAAATTGTGATTTCAACTATGATTGATCTAAATTTAATAAGAATCATAATGGTGATATTTGGAAATTGAATTGCTTAAGTTTGGCATCATCTCTAAACACCTAATTGGTGGATTTTATGCCTTGTGATATGTTTGGTGTTATCACTTGAAAACACCCCAATTTGGTTAATAATGGAATTTAATTGTGCTTAGTGTTATCACTTAAAAACATCCAATTGGTTATTTGTGGATTTAATCTATGAATTGTGATATCACTTGAAAATGCATAATAATGGAATAAGATGCCATTTTAGCCTTTTTCTCCGAATCTTGGGGTAGCTGACAAGAATTTAGTAGGCGAGTCGCCCTGTGGTTTATATCTTTCACTCAACACTTGTTTCCTTCTCTACTGGGTTGCGGTTGGTAGGGGGTATGCATATATCTTTGAGGTATAGGATTATATTGTGGCAGGCCGACATGGCATCTATATCCAGTATGGGTGGGTGAGGTATCCCATGTACAAGTCCTCTGTCACTTTGTATTGTCCATTTCTTAGACGGGTGTGGTATCTCAACTTTTTAGCCCTCGCAACGAAGGAATTCAAAGTGTGGTGGGTTAGGTATCCCAATACAAGCCCCCTTGGTGTACTTCGACCATGTGTGATGGGTGTGGTATCTCAATTTGTGTTAGCCCTCGTGGTAGGTGTATTAAATGTGTGGTGGGTGTGGTATCCCCGAAGAAAAGCCCCTTCGATGTACCCTGACCCCATCTGATGGGTGTGGTATCCTATTGTGATTATTTTTGCTATCGTAACTTTTGTTCATAGTGGAGAATTAGGTGTGGTCGAACAAACTATCTTATTAACTGGAAACTATGTGATCACTAAAGAAATAATTCTAATATGGTTCCTATTGTATGGATTGTGATGCATTTACCGTATTGTTATCCTTCCGTGATTTCCATATAAGCATGTTTTGTTGTATTGCTACCATGAGATTAAGTATCAATACAATGACTTCAATGTGCTGCATGAACCTTACCATATTTTAGGTAGTATATTTTACCAATGTTTCACCGTATTGATACTGCACTTGTGTGGTCACTATGATGATCCTACTTTTGATTTAGGGAGCCTATACGACTCTTGGTTAGAGTATGTTGAGGGTGATGATGTGGACTTTTAGCGGGCCATTGCTTGGAGTCGGAGATTTATGTTTATGCTTAAGAGTTAGGCTAACCGATTAGAGGTGTTTTGTCCACTATGTTGGAAATGTTTTGTTCTTCCAGTTGTTTAAACTCTTAGCTCGATTTCCTGTATTTGGATTTGTAAACTATCATGCTCTTCCATCTATATTATTGTTCTCGCTTTTATTATCTTGCACTATTGTATTAATATTATAAGGATGCATTTTTTTGTTCGTTGTTCTATTTTGCCTTATATCAGGCATGGGCTAGGTGATGATTACACCTCTCACATGGTTGATGTGGCGATAACATTTCCTAGATTTTCTTTTCAAACGCTTTTGCTTTGTCTTAAAAATAAAATTTTCTGATTAAAAAATTGAGAGTGTTACAGGAACATGGTTGCCATAAGAAATCGATTATGGCAATTAATTAATTGTAAAGAAGTATTGTGGATTCATTGGGTATATGGCTAATACATCAGGATAGTAGATGTTACTGAGTTTCAATGTTGACATGAAAAATCTTGGATTTTTGGTGAATTATACATGCGAGAAATTGTATGCTAGTTGTGATAAGTGATGATAATTGTAAGATTACAAGATTAGCAAGGTATATGAGAGGATCTGACCTCAAGGAGAAATTCAACCTTGGCATCAAGTGGTATGGTGTCATGCATATCTTCCAAGACACAAGTTCATCATGTGGTTCATATGTAGACAAACTCTAGTTACAATTTCTTATATTGTATTATTTACTCCTTTTACCTACTTTTATTCACCTAAATGATAGTCAACGTATAAAATTAAGAAAGCGGCAGTCAAATTCGTTTATTATAATTTTATATTAATCGGGAAGAAGCTATAAGGTTGTAAAAATTCAAGATACATATTAGGATTACACCATATAGCACCAATAATTTTGTAAGAGCAACATCAAATGTTTGAGACTAAAAATTAACCTCTTTTTGTTTATATAGCTCCTCTCCTTTCTTCACACTTGATGAGATTTTTTTGCACGGGTATAATTTTTTTCTCTTAATTTTGAGGTTAGCATCTTCACCTATGTCCAAAATTTGATCGACATTCATGATTGATCATAGATCCATTTCAACAAGAGATCTTGACACCCTCTGTCATTCAGGTCTTTATCCATTCTTATGCTTAGGGATGGCAACAAGACGGGTCGGAAATGGGTTCCCCATCCATATTTTCGAACCCGATAAAAAAAATAATCTCCAAACCCAATCCGATCCTCGAATTTTTTTTATCGGAGATTCCCCGACCTGATCCCTGCGGGGATCAAATTCCTATTCCCAACCCGATTATTGATCTGTTTTTCATCTTCGATTTATTTTTCCACTTGGAAATCCAATCCGATCCCCGAAACCCGACTTTATACCAGATCCTCGATCCCATCTCCAATTCTCAAGCATTTTTTTATATTATACTTTTAATTTATATTCTATAAAAAATTATATATATTACACATATAATTATATAAAAAATATATAAATAAATTATTCGGGGAGGGTTCGGGGATGGGGACCCTAAATCCGTCTCCGAAAAAATACCTGTTAAAAATTCTCATACCCGAATCTGATCTCCAAATTCTTTTTCTGAACCCGAACCCAAACAAAAAATTTCCGACGGAACTCCGAACCCACGGAAAAAATTGTCAATCCCTAGTTACGCTTAACTACCCCTTCCAAAAAAAAAGTTTTTATTTTTAATAGTCACTCTTCGTATATATATATATTGCCTAAGCCCAGGTCATTTATGGAGATTACGTCAGCATGTGCAATGGTGCCCACTCCACAATTGCGAAGCCTGTATTTGAAAAGAGGCGTTGGTGCCGTTCTTGTTGGGTTATAAATTTTGGTGATTCCAGACAAGTATGAGTGTAATTTGTACGATCTATGACTTATTATTATTTTGTTTATCCTTGAGTATGTTTAGCCAAGGGAATAAGTCACCGTAACAATCATGGAGACAAAAATTTGAGACAATCATGCCATGAAGTTTTTTAGTATCAACAGACGAGTGATTTGTCAAGAGGAAGTCTATGCAAGTGCTTGAACAACGACTAAATGGAAACTAGACAACGTATAGAACAAGATTCGGTATCAGGTTCGGAATTAATTAATTTTAATATTATTCTATTATTATTATTATTATCAAGAGAGTACTCATAACAACAATAATAATTTTAAATGAATGAATCAATAATAATAATAATATATGAGAATTATTATTTCTAATGATTATTAATAATTATATATAATAATAATAATAAAAATAAAAGTAATTATTATTAAAAACAAGTAATGAATAACAGTATCATTTTATTACTATTAATTATTATCACATTTTTTTTTATTACTATTAAGCTGATAGTGATACAAATTATAATATAATTAATAATGATATAGTTTATATTTTTGAGAAGAATATTAATCATACTTGTAGATAAATAAATAATAATAATTATTAATATTAATTGGTTCTATAATTATTACTTTTGACAATACTACAACGAGCAGAGTTAAAATACTACTTCGATCCCTATAGTTTACAACTTTATCTATTTTTGTCCCTTTAAATATAAAATATTTGTTTTAGTCAACTTAGAAACATTTTATATTCAAATTAGTCCTTAAATATTATATTAACCTACATACTAATCTTTATATTCTGTTTCTCCTAATAAGAAAATTACATCTAGTCACTTATTTACTTGGCATTATAATTATTGATCTACTACTAAATTTAAATCTAATTAAAAAAAATTCTATACCATTAATCAAGAAAATTAAAACTCTCATTCTCTAACCCGATTATAATGTAATTAGATTTAAAATTTGTAATAGATTTCTAAATAATTAGAGGATTAAGATGTAATCTACTTATTAGGAGAGAGAATATGAAGATTAATCTATAATAGTAGGTTGAGATAATGCTTAGAAACTAATTTGAATATAAAAAAATTTTATAAGATTAAAATGAATATTTTATTTTTAAAAGAATTAAAATAAATAAAATTATAAGTCATAGAAATCAAAATAATATTTAACTCAAAATGAGTATTATTAAACTAATATTAATATTATTTATTATTGATTGAAATTATTAATTATAAAGTCAGAAATCAGAATAATCTGTCGAGAACGGCCCCTAATTTTGTGCTCTAAATGGCTGCGCGCAACGACAAATGCCTCCTTCCAATTGTTGCAACTTTCAAACTTCCAATTCCCTCGCCGCCTAGATCACGTAATCCTGAACTGTAGCTCAAAATAACAGTCAACAGCTTAGCAGTTAGCTCCACCTATTCCATCTCTTTGTCTCTAATGGTGGCCTCGGTTTCGGCAGTTAACCTGTTCCTATCTATCCACCTAATATTTCTCTTTCACGTAGAAACAACCCATCATCATTTGGACATTTACTCCAGAAGGAAGAGAAAAAAACACCCAGAAATTTTCTCATTCAATGTCCGTCATTAAATCCTTCTCTCTGAGTTATTGAGCGTTTTATAAACAGCTGGTGGGTAGGGTAGAGTGAAAACAGCAGTGATTTTGTGCAGGAAATATGCCGTTGGTGAGATTCGAGGTGAAGAATGAGTATAAATTAGGGGTGCCGGAACTTTACAAGAATGCAGCCGAAAAAGAGGATTCGAAGGGTATTCTGGATGGTGTTGCTGCTGCTGGACTTGCTGGCGTTTTGCGTCAGTTAGGTGATCTTACCGAGTAAGTTTATTTCTTCACTTTTTTTTGGTTATTTCCACTTCGACTGCTCCATTCCATTTATTTATTTGAGGGTTCTCACAGTTGTTGAAATCATGAGGTTCGGAATGAATATAATTTCAAGATTCTTTTGACAGAGCTTCGTTCCCCATGAGTTCATTCTGATAGCATATTTGGGCTGCCTAGTTGAATAGCCCGAAAAGTGTTCTCTAATGGGAAAAAGTATATAAAAGAGGGAGAGAAAGGAAAAACCCTGAAGATTGGTCGATAATTTTCTGATTAGGGTTTAATAGAAGGGTTAGTTTGAAAATGTTGTGTCAAGTGCTGTGTGTTGTAAATTGTTCTTTTAGTTATGGGCGACGGGGAAATAGTAAACTGGTCCAAATCAAGAATTTTGGGATCAATGAAGTGGTGGGACACCATCTTCCCGTCACAAAGAAATACCCCTTCTTCCCTGTTACTTTGAAAGTTTTTGATGTGAATGAACTATGTCAACCAAAGTTGGATGGGATTGGTGATTTATGCCCCGTCAATTCGTATATGATAGTACGCCTTAAGCTGCAGAAGGGCAAGGTGGTAAAAAGGATTGTAGCATTTACTAATTTTTGGGTTAAGCGGACTGTCACTAAAGTAATGATGATATATTCATCTTTGGATGTGTGGAATTGTGTTTTAATGTATCAAGAACGTCCTGAAATGATGAGTTAGCTGTGTAGTTGACAAGATACCTGGTGCCTGCATTTACTTCGAGGTCTATGTAGTGTTGTCTTTCTTAGGAGGAAGGACTGAGGAGTGAGTTTTTGAATTCTTTTTCATTGGTGCTAGTCTATCATACTTATAGTTTTATTTTTGGGTATTATACAACTGGTTTAATGTTTAAACTGATCATTGGTCTTCTGCTGATAGTTTCCCATTATGGATGTTAAAGAAATCGCTATGCAGTTGATGAGGACTTTTGGTGATGTAGTAGGCTTTGATATATGTAGGCTAAATTTGCTATTCCAGTTAGATAGACTGCTTAGTAACGTGGCTTGTGATCTTGGCAAATGGATTACGTGTTTTCAGCTCAGTTAATTGATTTGATGGCTTCCATGATGCTCCACCCACTGTGCTTTCTATTTCTTTTAATTAATTTCTATGTTGCTTTTAGTCAGAGGTGCAGTAAACCGCATGGAATTATTTCTCCTGAAGCAGTCAACTAGGCGATGCTTGGCAACCTTATAAGCTCCTGAATTTCTCCGGTTTATCATGCCTTTCTCCTTGAAAACAACATTTACTAGTTGTGCCTGCATACATGTGTGCTTAATCAGGGTTGGTTTGTGGGGGAGACCATTCAACTTCTGAATATGTGAGAACTAGTGGTTAACTACTGGTACACCAAAACTATGTTTGACTAAGCATCCTTGTTCCAGAAATAATTCCCCCCTTTTTTTTCCGTGCTCCCATATGTCCGTAATGCATGCAAATGTGCTTTATATTATAAAAGATTCTTGTTTTTCGTTTCCCTTCATCCTCGTTACCCGTTCATATATTTGTACCTGTACAATATTGGTTGTAACCCTAGTGTAACAATGAATTGTTCATTTAATTTAAAGTACTATCTTCGTCCAACAAATATAGTTCACTCTTCTTTTCACACAGATTAAGAAATATCGATTAATGTTGTAGGAACACGAAGTCTTATGATTACTTTTTCTACCGTACCCTTATTTGGTAAGTGTTTAGATTTGTTTGTCATTGGTCCTACCGTAAAGAAAGCACATTAAATAAGGGTATATTAGTAAACAAATATATTAACTCCACTTTTAGTAAGGACAGTGAATTTGGGAGAGATGAAAAAAATAAAAATAAATACTGGATCATCTCTGTGAGACGAATGGAGTAATTTCTAATCTTGTTGGTTTACTAATTATGCCTTGTAACTAGGGTTGATTCGTGTGAAGATCTTTTTGCTACATAATATGTTAGAACTTATAACCCAGGGGCACCGATCAAAAGTTCATTTAATTTTAACTAATTTCTAATCCTGTTGGCTTACTATTTATCCCTTTATACCTGGCTCTTCATACCGCTTGGTTGACATGTCCCAAATTATTGGCCTATGAATTTAGAAATTAACTTATAAATTAGTTTACTTGTATCTTCAATGTGCAGATTTGGAGGGGAGGTGTTTCATGGCTTGCAGGAGCAACTTATATCTACCGCTTCCAGAAGTCATAGATTGATGATCCGTCTACAACATGTTGAGGCAGCCTTGCCTCCCGTGGAAAAGGCTTCACTGTCCCACACTAGTCACATCCACTTTGCCTATACTCCTGGTAACGTTTATTTATGCTATTAAGATGATGGGTCTTGTCTTGTGGGACCGTGGACGGGTAGGTGGGGGTTTGAGACTAGATTAAGGGAAAAATTCATGGCCAAGTTTTGTTTGCCTTTTCTGTTATAATGAACTGATCATGCTAGGTGGCTCCACCCCTTCCCTCTCTGTACACTGTCTCCCGTGGAAAAGGCTGCACTGTCCCACAGTAGCCACATCCACTTTGCCTATACTCCTGGTAACGCTTACCTATGCTAGTAAGATGATGGGTCTTTTTGGGACCTTGGGTGGGTGGGGGGTTCAGACTACGTTAAGCGAAGAATTCTTGGCCAACTTTAGGTTGCCTTTTCTGTTATAATGTACTTATCATGCTACTGTTTTTTTAGACTAGCGTTTAAGGCTACTAGTCCTGGAGAAAAAAATATTTTATCCCAGGAAGCCATATGTTACCACATGCCGGAAATAATTTGATATCTTAATCTGTGAATGTACTCAAAACAGACGAGAGTATATCATGAATGTGGAATCCTTCCTATATTTTGAATTCCTTTTACACATGCTCCATTCTTGTATTGAACATGTGAGCTTAAAAGTTCCTTTTTACAACCTTACTCTGGCCTCTGCCTCTCCTGCGAACTTTGGGTGCTTCTTTGCTTATCTGTTAGAAATCTCCAATCATGAAAGGGGTAAAAGTGAATTAAATTTGAGTACTAGTCCAGGTGATAGACTCTGTATGTAGCTGAATTTGGATAACCACATTATGATGATAGACATAAACATTTTATTGAATGGATTGAGAGTTATGATATGTCTTCTTTTTATTTTTTTTATTTTTTATTTTTTATTACAGTTGAATGCCTAGCTTTGGCAAACTTGTATTCCTAGTTCATCATCATATCGTTCTTTTTGCTTATTAGCATGTCATCAATCATTGTAGAAGATTTTTTATCTAAGATTACATTGTGGAGAATTTTGTTACATTCTCTAAACAAAATAGCTAAACCTTAGACTGAAGTGGTACAGCTTATGAGTTGGGACAAACCTCCAACTATGATCTAAGATCATATAACAACACCAATGATTCTCCTGACATCAAGAACTAATATTTTTAGCCGGCTAGATCCAAATGATATTTAAGATCAGTCATGTGGTCAACGTTTTTTCTTGTTGGGTGTCTTATTGCATTGTTTGATGATTCAATTAGTGGAAGTATGTTATGAATCTTGGCCCATAATAGCCTTGTGGGGCAAGTTAAGCCAGTAGCCTTGTTGGATAAGGCATATCTTGTCTACATATATTATATTGTTATACAAATTATATTATTAGGACAATCTTAGGCTAAAGCCCTTGGTAAGTATTATCAAATAATAATATCATGTAACTCCCTATATAAAGAGGCCCCTTACAAACTATAAGACTCAAGCTGGGGAAGCTACAAGCATACTATCAACACATCATCATCCCTTGCTCACAAATCCGACACTCATCCCATTACGAGATTTGGGCCCATAACATTTGGTATAAGAGGTGATGTCTTGGAATTCCGCAAAGGTTGAATCAAATAATTGATAGGTTTTTGGAGATTATTCAGTCACAACCATCATGCCTCATCCACTCAACTTATACTTGACCTAATCATCATCATCCCTTGCTCACAAATCCCACACTCATCCCATTACGAGATTTGGGCCCATAACATTTGGTATAAGAGGTGATGTAATGGAATTCCGCGAAGGTTGAATCAAATAATTGATAGGTTTTTGGAGGTTATTCAGCTGCAACCATCATGCCTCATCCACTCACCACTCACCACCGACCACCGACCACCCACCAACACCACCAACCCTAACATCACCACACCACCTCTAAATATCATTGCCACCCTCCCAATCATCTCCCTAGTGTTGTTGCGACCAAAATAGCTTTAACCTCAACCACTGAAATCCTTATTTCCAACCTTAGCCTCATCGCCAAGCCTACGTCACTCGTTGCCACCTTTATAACCCCATGGATCCTTAATTGAGTCACTACATCACTACTCCCATTCACATCGAATCTCTAGACACCACCCATATCATTATCCACCACTACCCCACCTATGATAGCATTCCAAAACTAGCCTTTCTCAACACCATCAACCACTGCTAACTATAGTACTCCTCAAAAGACCTCACCAAAACCATCACCGCCATAGCCCCAAACGCTGCCTCTTTACCCTTTGCCTAACCCATCGCTGATCTCCACCCACCTCTGGCTACTGATGAGCATAGCGAGCCATGTTGTGCACCTAGAGAGGCCTCACCATGGGCTCCTTATACATTTAGCTTGCCTACATAGTAGTTGTTGGTACTCTAGGAGCCCCACGAACACTTGCCATCGCACACCGATTGAATTTAATAGGGGTTAGAGTGATTTTGATGACCTTATTGCTCATCACAACACTCTAGTGGATTCGATGATGGACGCAATCCCCAAATCCCTAGCTGTTAGCCTCCATTGCAGTCCCTAAGGGAAATAGCAAAAACAATAGTCCTCTAACCATTGTTGAATTAGTTGCACCTTCCATAGCGGTTGCCAAACCTACAGTGAATCAAACCTAGTTTCAGTGCTCCCTAATTTGCCAAAAGGCTATAGCAACTTGGGATACGTAAGCCACCAAAGTACCTTGCTGATATCTGTGTGACAACACCTTCTTCGGCAAGGACCCAAGAGCATTAATGATGAAGTTAGGCCCAATTTGAGCATTTGGACAACTAGTGATCACCCAAGTTGCATCTACCGACATTGCCATATTTGGCAGCAAGCCAACAACCCCTTTACCACATATAGTAGTTCAATGAGTCACATGTACTCTATATCTAACGCATTTGATTTGCCAATGTGGATTCTCTAGTCACTTAGGCCATGGGCACTCTTCACCAAGGGGTCATACACTCAACTCTGCATAGCAGAAGTGGAAAACATTAGAACATACCTATTTTGCTCATAGGGAACCTCACACCAAACTCCAAAGAATATCTTAACAATCCATAATTAAGAAGGCTAGTACACAATCTAATTTAGGAAGGAGAGCACATGTTTTATGTATGCGATGGGACACTAGCTGCACTACTTGAATTCCTTCTTTCTTTGTTTAGATGGCGTGAAGCCACTCAATATATATTTTCTCTATAGATTTTGGAGTGCTTGGTCATTTGTTGGTTAGGGTTGGTTGATAGAATCAAGATTCTGTATAAGATCGACGAGGGTTCTTAGAATCAGATTAGAGAATTGAATTGCAGGCTTGTAATCTTACAAAAACTAAAAAAAAAAATGATCTTAATATATTGTTATAAAATACAATACTTGAAGTTAAAAGGATATTAAATATCCATTCTTAAGTTTTCATATAGTCATAATTGAGGTACATTAACTTATGATCAACACAAATTATTGAATCAATTTTACAAATTAAGAGCTACATTAAGTTAATAACATAAAAAATAAAATGGAAAATGAAAAATGCGGGAAAAATAGGAAGGATGAAGAAGATGAATTGTTACAGAAACAACCTCAAGACAAGTTTATAGTATATTTCATTACTTGAAAAAATCAAAACTGAAAAAGGTATTAGGTTGGCTTTAAACATTCAAGTGAATTGGGACAAAAAAAAGTATGGTATGCATGTAAGTTGGTAGATGAGCCATGCATACACATAAAGTTTATCTATATAAAGAAGCCAACATTATGAGAAAAAAATAATAATATCATGAGCTAACTAAAAAGTAGAAATTTTAATAAAACCATAAAATTTGACACACACACACTCATTTTATTATTTGGATAGAGTTTGGACTCATTAATTGGTATTTGGCTTCAACAATTGACTTTTTTGTCATAATAGTATCTCATTTGTAATTCCGTCGTAGTTGGTTGTGCTCAAGATATAGTGTGTTAATAATAAAAAGCTAAGGATTAGAGGTTTATAAAAGAAATATAGTGGAAATAAGAGATAAAATCTGAGACAGAATTGATAAAAGTTATAGTTGTATCTTAAAATTGTAAAATTTTACACGGGATCATAAGATTTCACTAACCTTGCGCATAATTATAACATCCTACCATGTTTATTGAACTTTATGATTCTACCTAAGGTAAGAAATTGTTTAGTGAATTTTAGATCATAGGTTTGTATAACTGTAATATACATATCGGAATTTTAACAAATATATCTCCTCCAAATCCAGCTACCAGGCAATTTATTACTGTTTTTGTTGCTTATTTTAATTTCAAGTCGGAGTCTAGACTTAGGTAGGGAATAATGGTATTGGTAGGGACTCAAAAGCCTTGCCATGTAGCTTTCTTCTATCTATATTATATTATTGTATTGCTAGTTTTTTGGATCCCGAGCAATGCAAAAAAAAAAGGAGGATAGAATTACTACACTATCGTGGTCAACTATAACTCTACCAAATCTTTTGTCATATTAATGCCTTCACTTTGAGTGGATAGCGGGAATTGAACCCGCGTCTTCTCTTTGGCAAAGAGAAATTTTACCATTCAACTATATCCGCCTTTTTCCTTCTTGAGAAGGAATATGAGTGTGTTTAAGTTTATTAGCTTGAATTGTAATTTTGTTGGCTTTGAAATTTTTGTGTTGTATTATGTTATTATATGCATGGAATTTAACCAAGTTCTAAAATAAAACTTGTTTAAATGCTTTGAAAGCTTTATTTTTTCTAATTAAAGATTGTCAATAGATGGTGTAATAATCAAGTTTTAACCTTGGATAATAATGTTTGTGTGAAATATATACCCAAGGTAAGCAACAAAATTGCGGCGGCGGTCGTGTTTATGATGTTGTAATATTGGGGTGTCGCAAATGATATTTTATATATTATAGTTTTCGCGGCATGATTTTTATTTTTTTCACAATAAATATTAACAAATATTGGTAACATATCAACAAATATTGGCTGATAACCGATATATCGCCGATAAATACATGAAATTCTAAAACCATTATGTATCGGCTGAGCCAAAATCCGATAAATATTGGCCAATATTTTGTATTGGGACCAATATTTACTTATTTGACCCAATGCTTTCAATGATCTTCTTATACATTTCTATTCTTGTGTGTTGAGTTGACTTTTCCATGAATTATAGCTATCAATGATACTATACCCAAGAATGAACAAGTTGTAGAAATGTTCCCAAGATATGACTTGCATTTTTTACATTGGCCCATTTAGTGAAATAAATTATAATTATAATTATATCCATAATACATAATAAATGATGATTAATTAAAAATAATAAAGTTTTTTTAGTGAAAACTGCCATAGAATTGTAGTTGGTTACCATTCAAAGATGCATGTTTTTGTAGTAAAGATCATTTTACACTTGTTTAGGGCAGTGTTGAGCTTCATACAGTTCTCAGCAACAATGAAGTTTTTAACCACAATCATATGACCCTCCTTAAGCACTGATTTTTAGGTAGATATTAGAGGGTGTTTAATGGCTGCATGCATCATTACTCCCCACAATTCAAAGTATTGTGTTCTAAAATATTCAACCATCCAAGCCTTAGAGCAATTTCTGCCAAGAAAAATAGTTTCACACCACAAAATTTATCACTGCAGAAAAAATTTCAATGCATACTACCCCAAAACTAATTAAATCAAAACTATTTGCACAAAGGACATTACCGACCAAATTAATTGATAAATGAATACAGATTGAGATCAGTAGAAAAAAGAAAGATGAAGCAAATTCTTTTATTATATGAAAGGAAGTCTGATAAACCTAGCTGTTGAGTAAAAAAAGATAAACAAAATAGAAAGCAAGAAATACAAATATAGGAAATAATTGCTGACTAGGCCAGTTGATAAATGAACATGGATGAGCATCCTCTGTTGTCCCAAAGAAGGAAGGCCGTAAGAATTAAGAAAAAGCATGGAGATGAACGACGGTGTAGTTTTGCAATTATTTTTTGCTTTTTACAATAAAATGTGATATTTTGTTGGCCATTAGTCCACGGGTTTAGAAGCTAGCTCCACTGGTCATGGTGAAAGAGATTAATAAAAGTTAAACAAAAGGTAAACTTCGGAAAATTCGAAACTCTCACTTATTACTATAAATTAGAGATGTTTAATATGGAAAAAAAGAGAAATACTTAGGCTATGTTTTCTTTGTCTGATTTTTGTTGATCGATTTGATTTAAAAAATTTAATGTGTTATTATTATTATTATTATTTTTACTATTGTTAGCTTCACAGTTAGTATTTTTCTACTAGTACAATTGCTAATGTTATTATTATTATTATTATTATTATTATTATTATTATTATTAATATAATTATAATTGTTACCAAAATTATTATCATTAATTTTATATTATTTTTATTATTATTAAAATTGTACTAATTTGATCTTATTAGATACGTCGTAAAATAACCTGAGTAGAACATAGATTTAATAGGGTAGCCAAAGGAAATGGTAGAAAACTTAAGAAGAAAGGGATAAAACAAAGGCATATATATGGGTAATGGAGGAATTATTTTTGAAACTTTAATGGAGGAATATTTAATACAGGTAGGTCTCAAATAAGACTGATTTGAAAACTTAAGAAGAAAGAGAGAGAGAGACACACACATTTAATATGAGTATTATTTCCATAAGGAAAGGTAAATTACTGATAATTAGAAAATAGTTTAGGTGAAGTTGAGAAGAGGATTTTCATCTCTTTTTATTAAGTAAGATTATTATATTAAACTAGTTTATGAGCTTGTGCGATGTGCGGTTAAGTTTAAATGAATAACAATATATCTTATACTTATAAATGTTGCTATATAATTCTATTATTGAATTCTTAATACATTCCCACCAATTTCAAAAGGAAAATGAAGTATTACCCAAAAAATAAATAATCAAAGGTAATGAAGCTATTGGCCTTTCTAATGCTAGGTTGGGCTTGTGCGGTTTTGAATATAAAAATCAAAATATTTATCTCTTTAATTGCTATTAAGACAAAATAATGAAATAGTGCTAACCTCAATCTAGTAATTCTTGATGAATTCTATTATTATTTATGCATATTCATGACTTTCTTACAAACCAAACTCATCTCATTCACTAATTTTGCATCAACGACTGATGATGATAATCTAAACAACTACTCTACTTGTAGTCCTTTAGGCCCTTACGACATCTTGAAAGTAAATGTAAGAAAGGATGTAATCTTCATGCATCCCAACCAAATTCTGGAACCATGATCACCTAAAGCTATCTAATTTATTGCATACTAGGCATAGTCTTTTTATGAGAAAATTTCAAATGAAAAACATTAAAATTATATTATACTACAATGATAAAGAACAAAGAAAAGTTTTAAATAATAAATAATAATTATACATATAAAATAGCCAAACCCTTGATAAGAAATCCAACTTGTGAATTCCTACGTATTTCATCACCTTCTACCTAACATTCTAGAAAAAGAAAAAAAGAAAAAGAAAAACTGAGAACGACAAACATTAAGTCTCATTCTGAACCACAATCATATGCATCATTGGTTTTGTGGCAGACTCATCCAATACCTTAAATAACATAAGAAAATTTGTATGGCTTCCTGAAATATGAACCAAGTTCAAAGCTTATCAAAGTGGTTGCACCTTCCTTGCCAGCCACTAGTCCTTGGCAAATCAAGCCTCTTTTCAGTAATCCCTGATTAGTGGGCAGGCGACAATAGTTTTTGAATATACAAGCCACCAATGCACCTTGCTGTCATCTGTTTGGTGGCATATTCTTCGACAAGGGTTCCTAAAAGCAAGCTACGATGCTATGCTTAATTTGAGCATATTATATGAAGACAACCGGTGATCACCCAGGCAGCAAGTGCTGACACTACCATCTCTGGCAGCAGCCCCCTTACCACATGTAGTAGTCCAATGAACCACTGGTGTCTCGCTTGCATCTGATCCACCAACGTGGATTCATTAATCACCAAGGCTGTGGTCACCCTTCTACCAGGAGTCATACGCTGCAGCTCCCTCGGTGAAAACTGACCACACTGTAACAAAGGCCATTTCTCTTATAACAGGCCTCACTGCTAGCTCCAAAGAACCTCCAGAAAGCCAGGCGGCAATTAAGAATCCTATACACAATTTGATTGGGAAAGACGTGGCCAATGTCTCTATTCGAGAATTTAGATGTCCAAGATGGAGTACGAGCCAAGTTCCTTCTTACTATGTTTAGATGGTGTGAAGCCTCTCATTATATGCTTTCTCTGCCAATTTTGGAGTGTTTGGTCATTTGTTGGTTAGAGTTGCTGGTCCCACAAGTCTCCTCCAAATCCTGCTACTTTGCAGGTTGCTGCTTGCTGAATTTCGTGAATCTTGAGCTTAAGGAGAAGCGAGTCTTTTCAGGCTTAAGTAATGTTGTAAATCATGACTCATAATAGCCTTACTGGCCAGGCAAGGCATATCTACCGAATATTATTATACTAAATATATTATTCTATTATTAGGAAATACATGGGCTTGATGCTCTTAATCTAAGGAAGTAATTATCAACTAATCATACTATGAAATGGATAAAAAATTAGCATTTCATATAAGTCTAACCTCTTATGGTAGCTCCAAGCTTGTATCTCCCTATATAAAGGGACCCCTTTACAGTAATAAGACTTAAGTTGGAGATTAGTTCATTTCCTCTTATAAGCTTCTGTCAACTCTTTCTTAGGTATCATTCAGTATACAGTAGGTTACTTGAGGAAGCAAAGCTTTCTATGAAGTGCTAAATTTTAACTTGTTTGGTTTGAAATAAGTAGGAAAGTCAAAAGTAAGTGCAGATTTCTTTTGACCCATCTCTTTCTTAGTTAATGGATAAACTACTTCCGATCCTTTTTTTTTATTATTTAATTTTGTCTCACATATAATGATTAAAAATAAAAGTAAAATAATTTCATCACTCACTTCCTCAATGTGAATCAAACACAAATTGATGCAGTTATCTCCCTGAATGCGAGTACCTGAGAAGTGTGACTTCCTCAGGAAGTTATAATTAATATACCAAACGATACATTAGCATACTCGGCACCCACCCTTCATACTCTACATCATCATCCATCAGTCACAAAATCCCACACCTATCCATGGCAAGATCCAGGCCTATAACAAAGTATGGCCGCCACACCTAAATGTTCAGCATGTGCCAATCATTTAAGATCTAAATGGAAAGTCAAATTTATGCTTGAAAATAAATTAGAAATGGAGTATAAAAAACATGGTTAATGCTTAGCTGTGCCTAGTGTATTCAATTAATCAAGTAAAGTTAGTTACTCCATTTTTGCTCATGACTGTCAGATATATCTCATAACAGATAAAATTTAGCAACTTCTGACACAATTTTTTGATTGAACAACTTCCAGTATAGTGAATGCTTAGTTGAAGCAGGATTTAGTATTCCTTTATCATATATTATAACTATTTATGTTATTGCTAACCTTCACTGTCAGTAGCTTTTTGTAATGCATACTTTAACTTGTGCATGTTAATTGGGGACCTGAATTTATGAAAATATCCCCCTTTTTCCCCCCTAATGGGGGAAAAGTTGTGGGATAGTTTTTTTTTTAATTTTTTTTTTAATCTTTACTAGGTTTATGGTGGTATAATCATTTAGTATCTGAATCTTTGGATCTGATAACCAAAGTTGTGATTGTAATTCTTAATTCTTTGTATGCAATAGATATTTTGGATTATCTTGCTCGAACCTTGGTTGGTTTGTTGCTTTCTTTCATGAAAATACAGTCCTGCATTTACTTCCTTAACGTAGCATGGTCATCTTGATTTAAATTCTTAAGAATTGCTGTTTTTCTGCAGGCTCTGAGTGGCATCGTCGTATCAGAGATGATTCAAATCATTTCATCTACACTGACTTGCCACATTGTATTATGGACTCCTATGAAAAATGTAGGGAGCCTCCTCGACTGCAGCTACTTGACAGGTATGTTTGACTGACGGACTTAAAAAAAGCCTAATTCTGATAAATCACTTGTTTCTTAATCTGTGATTTCTCTTTCAGATTTGATAGTGGTGGCCCTGGATCCTGCTTAAAGAAGTACTCAGATCCCACTTTCTTCTGGAAGGATTCGGGCGGCATTGCTTCAAAGAATGCTGAGAAATTGCGTAAAGATAGGAGGGCTACGAGACTGGAGGTACGTTCTTTATATCTGATTCCGGTCAGCCCAAGGATTCTGAAATTATTTGTTCTTTGAGCCCATTAGTTCGAGTGGTTGTTTGTGTAATCTTTATAAATTACTAAATGGATTGGCTCTATTTGACTGATGGATTTTCATAGGCTACAACAACTGTGTTGATTTGCTACTGCCGGAAAAATCATCGGACTATGTTGAAGGAAACTCTAATATTTTCAAAGGGCTCCCTGTGGATCTTGTAGAATATCTTTACTCTGATGCAACAATTTAATAGCGGTGCCCCTATAGCGTATCGGCCACTATTTAGCAGCTTTTTAGTCAGGCACGAAGCAAAATTACTGATACACAATAGTTTTAAAATTTGACATTTTATCGGTTGATAAATTGCCAGTAAATCGTCGATAAATCAGAAAATATCGGCGATAATTCGGGATTTAAGAAAAAAAACATGTATGATAATTTCTTCTTATTCATTTACTATATATATATATATATATCTTGGAACAAGTTAGTATTGAATTATAATAAAGTATTGCTATTTATTACCTTCACATATGCTACTAGATAACATATATTTTTTCATTCTAAGGTAAATTCATGGTTATTAAGATAATTTAACATTTCACCTAAATACTTCTAATATATTATAAAATATTAGTTTATTGAACATTTAAATGATCAATAAATAATAATTAGAGTATATAGTGAACTAAAAATAAAAGTTTATATTGCGACGACACATAATTTATCATTGCGACACTCTAATACCGCAACGCCGCTATCGCGACCGAACTTTGATTGCCTGCTCTGATGTTGAACTAACTTATGGCTTCTGACATAAATTGTTTCTGATATATTTTCCAGAGGAGAAGATCATGTCAACACAGTGGCCTTTTCTCTCATAGTTCTTCAATATACAATAAAAGTGGCAGGTATTCCAGCTGTCCCACTTAGTGACCATGGAGCTGTTTCTATGTTAGGAATAGCATTTTATATCATGATCACGAGGAAAATTTAAGACACTGTACATTCACCTTGCAGAATTCAAGTTTCTCCTTTGATCGATCAGGGGCAAGCATCTTCTGCTCAGACTGCATCGAGTCTATCAACTTCTGATCTGACGTTCAAGTCTGAGATCAGGAATCAAACGGATTCCTTTGAATCAAGAGACGGAACAGGTTGTAATGAATGTATGTTTCGTCCGTTGACACCAATTCAGGCTGATGAAGCAAAGCCTACCAAGTCATCTTCTAGATTGGATGAAGAAATGACAAATACACTTAGGTCAGATTATCATGACGAGCAGACTGCATTCCCTGGCAGTGGTAGTCCTTGCTGTTCAGGGGTAGGTAGTATTGCCCCCTGCTCATCTTATGTTTCTTGGGATGAGAAGATGAAAATTGTGGAGCCTATGGTGCTAAACTTGGGGATAGATGAAGCTCCAGACATGTGTGAACCTGTGGGGCTGACATATCTAATTTCTGCCACTGTTGAACCTCCATGTGAGCTTAGTGGCAATTCTGATCTTCATGTGCAGCTGGATTCAGATGATATCAATACTAATGAACAATTGCCTATTGGATTTAAAGGTGAATACAATCTGAAGCCACCTACTGAAAGGAATCAGCTTGGTGAAGTTGACAGTGAAACTGACTATTATGTAGATGCTCTTAACATCATAGAATCAGAGTTGGAAACGGATTGTGATTACCATTGCCAGAATAGAAGAGTAGAGTATTACTCAAGTTCTGAAATTCAATTTGTAGGCAACAAGGAGCAACCTGTGGGAGCTATTGAAAATTCTCCATCAAAGCCCTCAGATTGCAACAGTTCAAACAATCTGAATGGGAGCTCTATCAGTATTGACTACATCGACAGATTTCAAAATCCCATACACAAGGCTGATGAGCCTAGTGGAAAATTAGATTCTTCTCTCAAGCTACTCCAATGTGATGATGTTGATATATCAGAGTCTGATAGAGGTCATAATCAAAATGTTTGCTTGGTTGTGGGATCATCTTTTCAGTCTTTGCATTCTGGGTTGCATTCAAAACTTGGTGAATCAAAAGATTCACTTTGTAAGAAAGCAGACTGCTTGGAGGGTCATGTTCGAAATGGTGATAGCCAAACACATTCTGAAACTAAACTTCCCGTCACTGCTGGTGAAGTCAACACCACATCATCTGAATTTGATAACTGTAATGCTTCAAAATCAACATTGGTATCTGGTCTGAGTCGTAGTCAATTAATGGTTGGTTTTCAGAAATTCCACTCAAGCCATGATGGAAAGCCTGAAAGTGACAGCCCCGTTAAGATTTGTGAATATGGAAATGGTCAATACGATGTGAGCTATCATTCTTTCCCTGGAGAAGACTTGAGCAAGCAATTAAATACTCCAGAGATGTCTCTGCCTTCTTCACCACCTCTTGAGCACACAAACACATCTTTTCAACCTCTGCATAGTTATCAATCTTCTAGACTTAAACTTGCATATCCGGACGGAGCCGTCTACCATAATGGTGCTCTAGATGTCTTTCCATCATTTCAACTGGTGCCAGAGCCTGCTAGTTTGTGGCATGATATCGAGTCCAACTCCGATGATGATGCCTTTTGTAGATCACATCCATGCCTTTCAGATGATTGCCTCAAACACCTCTCTAACTCAAGCTCTGAGTTATGGGAGTCCGGAGATAGTTTGCAAGCTAAGGACCATGCTCTTTATGATGGGTTGTGTGAAGCCTCATCAGAATCATTCTCTAGCTCTCCTAAGTATAGGGAAGCTACATGTTTGATGTCGCACATTGAGTGTAAATCTGATGACAGGCAGACTGAAATTGGCATAATACAATCTCATTCTGGCACTGCACTTGATCCTCCGGTTTTGGGCTCCATAAACCCATTCTTGTATCGAGAAACTAAAACATCTGCAAACCTTGAGCTGTCTGAATCGTTTAAAACCCTGACACCAACTCCGAAGCCACCACCTCTCCCGCCACTTCAATGGTGGTTACCAAAGCCCCAGTTGAATTCTGTGCAAGACCAGCAAAACTCTGTCCCTGCTAGTCTCAAACAGTTTACTAACTCTGAGCTTTTGAGTTCTGCCATTTCGCAGCCAGCTAAGGCAGTCACAGAAAAGCTAATAAATGCAACGAAGTTGGCAAATTCTGTTGCAGCGGGAGAGGTGATACACTCTAATATCTTGGTTGACTACTAGACTTATGTATTTCTATTGTCATCCGCTGTGGCTATCTTTCGGAATTATGTATGTTTTGATGACATCTTTTATTTACTTTTTATGTTTCAACACCAGCAACAGTTGGATAAGCCCATGCTTAATGGGAACAAGGATATCACTAAAACTGGAAAAGGAGGCAAAGTGGATGAAAAAGAAGACTTCTTACAACAAATCAGAGAAAAAGTAAGTCACCTCCCCCCACCCCGTCCTGCTGATGTTTAATGGCACACTATAGTATTATAAGATGAAATATTTTTTATCATAAATTTTTGCAGTATATGTGCCACCTTAGGATTGATAGACTTATCCCAATCCATCAACAAAGGGCCTAGGTATTGCAAGCCTTGGAGACTTAGGATATTCGGCTAGAATTGTAGTGATATTATTATATTATTAACATAATTATTATCAGGTTTTGGTAGTACTTTGGCTTATATATATGGCTCTATGGTTGTACTTTGAATTCAGAGTTCTAGAATAAGATTGTGTGGTTTTGTGATAAAACCCTGGGTTAAAGAGATTAGTCTTGTTAGACTTGACAAAGCTGATTCAACTCCACTGACCTGATCTGAATAACTCAATTTGGACCCAAAAAATAAAATCCGATCTTAAGCCAGAAACCTGAAACAACCCAAATCAATCAGAACTTGACCCGAATTTAGCTAATTCAATAGTGATAAGTATCCGAAATGACCCAAACCGTAAAAACCCAAACTAAAATGAGCCCTCTCCTAACCAGGCCCATGTCTGGATAGAAATCCGATAATAACTTGGCTTGAATTTACCCGACCCGAAATAATCCAACACGAACCCGACCCATATCCGGATATAATTTCAAACTTGATCCAGACCAAAGTCAAATTTGATCCATAAAGGTAACATTTTATCTCGTATAACTTGATATATAAACACCAATAAACTATTTTATTAATAAAATTTTATGTAAATAAAATTATGCAACCCATATTCATAAACTATCTTCCACTTTAAATTTTAGTATTTTATTCAACGTGACCATATAACACATCCAAAACACAACCACATCCATTCCTTAATTATTCACCTTTCTAAATTTGGATGCCTTCTATATTAGGTACTTTTCAAAAATAGCAGCTTCTATAAATAACATTTTTTATAATTAACACATTCTATAAATAACACTTTCATAAATTACATTTTTATTAAATAAAGCTTTTCACAATACTACTTTCCAATTTGAACAATTTCCATAAAGAGTTGGTTACATGGATCAGAATCCAATCAATCATATTGTGATTCGATGCCAATTAGGAGATAAAAGAATATATATTCATAATACTATCATATGACTACATGTACCATAAAGTTTATTCAATCACCAACAATATATAAAATCATATAAGCAGCCTATATATATGTTCCGTATAAATTAGCAAAAGAAATTTATAAAAACACGCATGAATAAACTTATTTATAAAACTTATATTACTAGATAAAATTAGTTACCAAGTTGATGAAATACAAAAAGTTTGTAAAATAAGGGTTACCTCATATATAAAATTTAAAACACCTTAAATTGTATATTATAAAAATAATATCACATATATCAAAATATAGTTGGTAATTTACTTATGAGTAGTTAGAAAAGTAATCAAGTTGCCTAAAATGCTATCCGATCACCGAAGGCCCACTATTCAACTAATCCTAAAGTTAACAATAATATATTATTTATGCTAGATGAATTATACTAAATAAGTGTATTATAATTATTTTATGCTCAACTTATCAAAATCTTAAGTTTAATAATTTTTGAGTCTATCACATAATATGTATATATAAGCCCTTAATTCTAGAATAATGAAGGGGGCATGGAGTTACTCTAATAATTAAAGTGTTAAGTGATCGTTTACCCAATCATTTACCTCCAAATAAAACTTGTAAATTTAAACTCGGTAAAAAAAAAACTAATCTAATACTAATACTTGTGTTATGGTCAAATGAAGGAATCGAGATTAGAACTTAGAGAATATGGTTTTGTATTGATGAGCAGAGAATACAAATAATTTTCAGACTTGGAGGATCTGGTACCTCCACCTATATTCTCTCCCAAACTCCCTGATCTTCCTCTCCCTGATAGTACCTCTCTATATATCCATCCCTCCCCCCAGTACCACACTTCTATCAAACTTCTGACTCCCTTAGGACTCCCTAACTAGGATAACTTACTCGGTAAAACAGTAAAATTGACTTTAACCACCCTCTCATAAAATTTATTTTTCAACCTAGCCTAGCTGATTTATTGTTACCCCTCCTCACGTTAGTATGCTTAGTTATAAGCTTATCAACTTGCTACTTAGTTGTAACTACTGTTCGGAAACTAAAATTGATATATAGCATTGTTGGATGCTATTATTATGGAAATCAATCAAATAGAAATTTTCAAAACTAAGTCCAAAAGTCGATACTTCATCTTCATAATTGCCTAGTACTATGTGACATCATTAGTACAATTGTTACTCCTTTTTTTTTTTTTCCTTTTATGTATATATGTATGTATGTATGTATGTATATTTATAAAGTCATTCATTTGTCTTTATTTAGGACTTCTACTATTTGCTACTCTAAATGGCATGCGTCATAGTTGGATGAGTAGAAATTATGACTTATTGACTTAAGACTTTGAATTAAAGATGCAGACACTGCTTAAGAAATACAAAAAGAAGTGTGGTGCATAACACCATCTGATTTTCCACCTTTTTATTTTTTTATTCTTGTAAATATTATAAAACTATTGTTAATTCATCTACGGAAGGTTGCTGGCTAAGTATAAACCTAGTTCACTGAAAAGGGGATAACATCACATTCTTCTATAAAGTAATTCCATATTAAAATAATAAAAAATAATAGTATGATATAAACAGATAGGCGTTGAAGGATCGGTTAAATATCTATGAATATCTTATGATATATTATAGTTTTCGCATAGTACGCCCTTCTCTTTGATCCAAGTACGGCGGTGTTGTCTCTTATATTTTATTTTTCTTGCGATATGTGACCGCTATGCTCTAATTATGGAGATTTAATATGCTATTTGTAATAGTTAAGGGTGGTAAGGTTATGGTAGAACGAGCTTAGTAAAGAATAATTTCTAAAACTTACTTATTTACCAGAAGGTAATTGGTTACTGAATATAATTTAAAATGGTTAAGGTTCTATTTATTGTTAAATTCCATTGACAACATAAATTATTTGATAACTTCTTATTTGAAAGATTTTTTTTATGTTTTTTACATGCAACGAATTACTTGAATAATTAAATAAATAGACAAGTGTGTAGACTCTTATCCTCATATTATTATTATAATTGTTATTTACTTGTATTAACTATTATAAACATAAAAATTATAATTATAAATATAATAATTATAACATATATTATTGTAATATCAATAGTAAAATTGATATTTATATTTCTACTAATAATGATGATTATTATATTTCTAAAGATAGTGATAATAATAATAATTAATTAATTAATTATAATAATAACAATAATTATTATAATTACTATAACAATCATTATTATATAATAATATTTATAATTGTATTTATAACAATAATTATAATAATAATACTAATAATAATAACAATTTTTTATGTCATTACATATATTATGATAAAAATTGCTATGATAATCATAACAATAATAATAAATCAAAATATTTAATTTATTAATTATATTAAATTGATAACAATCAATGGTAATACAAATTATAAATCGAATTAACTTGGCCCAAACCCGATACAATTTAGACTTTAAAGACTTGAATCCACCTGATTCAAACCCGATTCGACCTAGAGTCTGTTGATTTGAATCGAATCTGAACCTAAAAAAATCTGATGGATTAAACTTGAACCCAACCTGATATTTTTTTGATACGAAATGACTTGACCCAATGCAGACCCGACACGAATTGCATTTTCCCGAATTAGATCAAAATTCGAAAGATACCCGAACTTGAATATGACCTAATTGCATAACAATCCAATTTTAACCTGACCCTAACCCGATCCTTATGACCCATTCTCCATCTCAAAGTCTTACGTCACTTTGGTATCATTGCCAAATTGATCGTGTCTTCAAACATTTTTCCTGTCTAAAATAAAAATCAGCTCAAAATAATCAACCCAAAGTCTTAACTCTAATCTGCCAGCTGCTAGTCATCAACCATCATCGAACCCATCATTGAAGAATCTCTAAATACCCTACTAGCCCTGAGTATAGCAAAAGTAGGCATGGGCCTAGGGCTCCAAAACATAGGCCCTCAAAATTTTCATAAATGCACATATAGTATATAAATAAAAAAGGTCAAGTAAATAAGCAACTAATGAGAATGACTTGGTAGATTATTGATAATAATGTGGAGGTTATGAGTTCAGTTCCTAATCATTGATATTTCTTAGGTAATGCTATATTAAATTTCATTTTTATATTTCCAGCTATATAGAGTTCCCAAATTTCTTTCCCCCTAAGCTTCCCTTATGATTCAGAGTTAGCCTTACACCCTACTTGAGTTCCCTAGCCACCATGTACCAGCCACTGGCCACCAACAAGAGTTGTCACATCACCCACTGTCACTGTTTAGTTTGTGGGCATAAGCCGCCTTTTATCGTCTTCCTTCTCTGTTCCTATGCTTCAAGTCTGTCCACTGCTGTTGTGAAAGCCACTCTCACGAGGCACCAGCAAAACCATTGAAGTTGAGTTATCTTCCCTCTTGTGTTACCTCTGAAAACCATTTTAGTTGCCATGTGCAATTGCAACCAATCATCCCATGTGGTAGTTCATAGTTGTAGTCTCAGTTTACCACATCAGAGTTCTCTGATGTTAGTTGTTCAACAATGTTGTGCCCTCGCCTTTATGCCTGCACTGCATTGATGAAGAATTTTGAAGTCAGATGTCAAAGTTTGCTTCAATACTCTTATTCACTTCAAGTTTTACTCATCTCTTTTTGTGCCTTCTAAGTTCAAGGGGTTAAAAAAAAAGGAGAAAGAAAAAACTCAGCGACTAAAAATCTAATTTTTTTTTATTGTTTATTGTTCTTTATGTTTTTTCTCTATATGGTCAACAACGGCAATTTTTAGACACTTTTATAGACAGTTGGTAATATTGACCAATAAATGTAAGAAATGAAAAATAAATTAAGAAGCTTACTGATATTATTAGCAAATTCGTTTAGCCAAATGATCTAGAAGAATTTAGTCTCATTACTTCTTGTTTCTTAAGCTACACCTATAGTTGTCTGTATTCTGAGTGCTCTAATTCATCCATTTAGGTATGTGCAAATTTCATACTGGCTATGGTGTGAAGATTATCCTTCCTCATTTTGACTGAGAAGATGACCTGGATAAATTGTTAAAATCATTCAACATGGTCACAATTATCTTCGCTTATAGAAGGGTTTGGGATTGGGAAAAAGTTCCGATGGCTGCTACTTCACTGGCTATGCTATTATGTTGTGAAATAACCTTAATTACCAATGCTATTTTCATCAACTTGATCTAATGTTTTAGAGAAGCTAGTTATGTCCGTTTATGGTAGAAAAATTTATTCATGTCAACTATGAACATGACTTATACTCCCAAATTCTGGAAGCTATCAGTGGACAATTGCCATGTTGATGCTTACGCTCAGGAGTTTCAAAAGCTGGCTGTTGAGTGCACCTTTTAAGAAAACTCAACCTAGCAGTTCATTTAATACATTGATGGTCTCCATGAGGACACACATCATGAGCTAAAGGGTTGGAGTTTTTGCTCTACTGACCATGCTACTTCTTTTGATTGAGATGCAGAGCAAAAAACTCGCTTTTGACAAAAGGTTTATAGTATACCTTGTAGCCCGCCTAACTATTTTTTTAAGACCGGCACTTGTGTGATTTGGTGCTGCACACGTGACCATACTGGTCATTTACGTAGGAATTGACATGAACTCATGGCTCTTGCACATGTCGTTTTCGTTCAACAGCTTGATAGATCCCCAAAATAAGAGGAGTTTTAGTAGAGTCCAATGTGTGCATTTTGATAGATCATAAGAATATATTTGTGAATCTTCTTGAGTACTTAAGGGATGAAGATGTTGGACATTGTTGTTCTCTGTTAGTTTGATATTTGAGGTCGAATATTTTTCTAGTGGAGGAGAATGATGCAGTATATGTGCCACTTTACCATAGGACTTGTTGGCTCATAGCAGGCAATAAATCGCGGTAATGATATCGGAGCGTCATGAATAATAAATTATGTTATAGTTATCGCGGTATGATTTTTTTATTTTATTTCACTATATACTCTAATTATTATTTATTGATTAATTGAAAATAAATATTCAATTAACTAGCGTTTTATATCATATTAGAAGTATTTAAGCAATTTATTATAAGCTACATTGTCCTAATAATCCTAAATTTGCATTAGAATGAAAAAAGACATGTTATTTAGTAGTGCATGTGAAGGTAATAAATAATAATATTTTATTATGATTCATTAATAACTTGGTCCAATATAAATATGATAAATGAATAAGAATAAATTATCATGCATGTTTTTATCAATAGATGTAAGAATTTTTAACAAATCACCAATTTATCGGCCAATAAAGTGTGAAATTTAAAAACCTTAGAGTATCAGTAATTTTGCATTACGGTTGATTCAAAAATTACTAAATAGAGGCCGCTACACTATAGTGGCACTATTATTTAATTTTATGTCTCATAGTCTTAGGCTAATCCATTGAAAAGAAGGTCTAGGAGAGGCCCGTATGTAGGGCTGTAAATAAGCTGAGCCAATTCGGTATTTGGCTCGGTTCGTTAAAAGCTCAGTTTGATTCGTTCGTTTAGTTAAATGAACCAAGCTCGAGCCTCACTTTTGGGCAAATAAACGAGTCGATCACGAGCTCGGAGAAGTGAAGCTCGGTTCATTTTATGGCTTTGGCTCGTGAGCTTGGTTTGACTTGGCTTGGCTTGTTTGTTTAGTTAAATGAGTCGGGCCCAAGCCTTATTTTAGGCTCGTTTAATTAAACAAGCCGAGCTTGAGTCTAGGGGTATTTGGCTCGGCTCGGCTCATTTATAGCTTTATCCGTATGGATATATATCTTTCTGTAGAGTCTTCTAGCCTAGGATATTTATGAATATTGGCCAGAAGCTTAATGTTATTATATCCTGACGTTATTATATTTTATTACATAAGATTTTATCACGATTTGACATCAATATAGTCTTTGGTAATACTTTGACCTATATAAATGAATCTAGGTTTGTACTTTGAATTCAGAGTTGTATAGATTAAAATTTTGTGGTTTTGTGGGATAATTCTAGGCTAAGTAGTGTATACCTACATCATCTACAAACAAATTTCTTTTTCTTTGGGTAAAGATATTTCTATTTAAATTCTGCAAATATGAATGAACCAAAGCTTAGACATGTAGACCATATACATTATTTTTATATCATAAGATATGCTTTCCCTTACCGTAGTTGCATCCTGAGCCATAAAAGTCTGATCCACTGAATTAGGTTTTTTTTGGTGGGAAACTCTAAAATGCTCGTTAAAATTTTGAAAGTGATTGCTCCAAGCCATTTGAAAAACCCGTGTTATGCAATCAGGTTAATAGCAAATGGCTCTCTATTGTATAATTAAGTACTCTATGATCGCTTAGAGATTACATGCCCAAAAATAGTCCATGTGTGCTATTTTCACAAATAGAAGCTACCTGCAACTATTTAAGAATCCTGCATCCAATCATTTGTGTATGCTACAAGTTGTACAATGTTGGTTTATCTAAGTTACTTGAGTAACATGATGCCTTTTCTTGTTGACATCCTTTGGTTTGGGCCATTGTCCATTGGAATTGTTCCATTGAAAATTTCTCTCTCGTTGTCTCATTTCTTGCTATTCAGTTCCAACAGAACTGTCAGATGCTGACCAGTCACCATGTGACCATTAGGCAATGCACCACTGACTTTCAGGTGATATACAGATCATCAGTGTTAATATGATGATGACTTTCTTACTGACCCAAATTGTTGTCCCCTTCTGCTCTTTCTTACATTTAAATTGCAATTGAGATGTGATTCAAACATAGTTATATAGTTTTTTGCCTCCATAGTATTAGTTACTAGGGTCTGGGTGACTGCTGCTGTCAATGAAGGATTTAGAAAATGTATTTCCTGGACTTTTTCATACCTTTTTTTTTTCAGAGAATTCTACTGCCTTGAAACCTTGAAACTAATGCCTCAAAACACGTTACTGCATTCTGAAGTTCTCCAACATTGTTTTGTGTTCCATGTTCATGCAGCTGATCTTCCTTAAAAAACATGGTTGTCTTCTCTAGTAAACCTTGTAACTAAAAGAGCTTAGTTTTGAACATTATCAGAGCATACTTGAAGACACCAATAAATGATAAAATGAGCTCCATAGGCACCATACTTGAAAAATTAATTTCTTTATGTATTAGTTTACTCCATATGAGTATGGGACATGGAGTTCATGTATTGTGAGTCCCCAATCATATAGGTAAGCTTATCTTCAATGGTGTGTTTTCTCTTGGAAGCAATTCTTAATGTTTTGTGCTGCAATATTTTACAGGGATGAGTTCATGCTTTCAGTACATTCTTCATTAAATCCTGCTGTATGATGAACCATCTTCCTTAAGTGAGGCCACTTATTGTTGCTTTTCTCTTCATCCATATACGAGGCCTCCAAAATGCAACAACTAGGCAATTTTAGGCTCGAAGGCGGTCTTATGTTGTCCATATTTATCACGAGTGCTTCAAGATTTTAGAGTTCTAAGCACTGGACAGTTAGTCATTTAATCCTGGAGTGATAACAGTAAGATGATTGACTTAGCAAATGAATAAGAGAAACTGATGAATCGGAGAAAGTGATCCAGTTGAATGGTTGCCGGACTAACCCAAACCCAAAAGCAGACTAGTGTATATGCCTCCCCTATTAGAATCCCAAATTATAATGTTGCATGGTACATGCAGCTTATTAACGAAAAACTCCTTACCCCTCCCCCCGCCGGGGCAACAGGTTTCCCAATCAAAATCCCAAATTATAATATTGCATGACACGCAGCTTATTATCTTTTAATGAAAACCTACTTTTTGTTATCCTTTCAAATAACTTTGACGTGTACTTGCATGAAATATCACTAGTTTTGCTTGTAAACTTGGGCAAGCATTGACGTCATTTGTGTCGATGTACATGTTCATGCTTACTTACAATGCGTTAATCATATTGAGTAGCCATGAGGTTTATTTAGTCTAGGTCTGCGGTACACGGTATATGTCCGTCTGAAACTTCTGATGGGTTTCTTGTTAGGGCTGATGCAGGTTGGTCGGCCGCGGCCCTCCTTTTAGTTAGGGACCGTTTGGGTAGCCATAATATTTGCTTGTTATCTAATAATATATACTTCAGGCTGTTAGTTTTACCTCATCATAATCTTATTCTCTATAATTTATTTACAATTTATTCTTACTTCATAAGCTAGTTCCACTACTTTTAACTAAATCTATAAAAAACCTTAATACTATTTAATTTAATTACAAATATACCCTTATTAATTAAACCCCACCCACCTATATAATATGGAAAATAATAATAAGAATAATAATTAATATTATTAATCATATTTCATATTAGTAATATTAATTATATTAATATTAGTAATTGATATTAATATTATTACTTATTAATAATCTAAAAATATTATTAATCATTATTAATAATAAATAATAATATATTTTTAATTATCATTATTAATATTAATTACTATTATAAATGATTAATATCAATTAATAATGATAATTATTACTATAATTTATATATTTATAAATAATAAAAATTATTCATTTTTTCTATATTGTTATTAATAAAAATTCATATTAATATTAGTTATTAATGAAAATCATAAATATGAAATTATTAATGTTATTAATAATTATTAATGAATTATAATTTTTCATTATTAGTTATTATATCATAATTATTATAAATCAATTAAAAATATAATATTAATTACTAATTATTATTAATTAATATATTAATAATAAAATAATTAATATAAATTGTTATTAATATTTTTTTTATAGTAATAATCAAGCAATAAAATCGCGGTCGCGGTCGCGATTGCGGTTGCGGTCGCGGTATCTCGGTATCGGAGCGTCGCGAACGATATTTTATATGTCGCGGTTGTCGCGGCGTGATTTTTTATTTTTTTTTCACAATAAATATTAGCAAATACCAGTAAATATCGGCAAATATCGGTAAAATATCGGCAAATATCAGTCGATAACTGATATATCGCCGATAAATACGTGAAATTCTAAATCCATCGCGTATCGCCAATTTCGCGTATCGGCCGACCCAAAATCCGATAAATATCGGCCGATATTGCGTATCGGAACCGATATTTAATTGTATGGTAATAATTGTTATTATATTATTATTGTTAAAATAAATTATATTATGAATTATTATTGATTAATGTTTTTGTATTTAAAGTTATGTGGGATTGTGGTTAAAATGTTAATTCCATCAAGCAAACTTATTGGGAAAATACATGTCTAAAATTGTCATTTTATATAAACTAATTATCATTTCAGATAAGCTAGCACATGCTAATATTACTTTATACATATTTATATACAAATAATGTATTTACCAAACACTACCTCATTATTACTTCAGATCAGATTTAATTCATGACTTAAGTTTCCGTAACGATACCTTGGTTTAGGCTTGCAGTATAAGACTATAAGGTCTATGTCTGATACTGCTGTTGGGTTTCTAGTTAGGGCCGATACAGCTTGGTTGGCTGAGAATAGTATTAATTTAGGTTATGAAAGATAAAGGAAACTAGAAGAAGAGAAAGAAGGAAAGTGTTGAGAGGAGAGAAAAAAAATTGAACAAACAAGAGGGATGACTGTTGATAGGACCAAGGACTAGAAAATTATTAACCTTAGGAAATCCCAGTCAATACCAAGAGCATCCTCCCTTCATTCCACTTGGACAGCAGATCTACCACCTTGTTATCACAACCCTACTTTTACTATGTTCAAATTGTAACACCGTACTTGACAGTCCACCTTTAACGCTCTTCATACACCACCCTCTGATCTAGGAGGAAATTTTAAGCTTTTTTGATTGGTTTTGACCACCAAGTTACGCTCCAACAAATTATGGTGCCAACGTTGGATCACAAGTATCACCGCCATCAACTTCTGTGGTGTGCCTGCTGCCCCAGAGTCTCACTGAAATTATGCTATTGGGCACTGGTTTTGCAGCATCACCAAGCCAATTCTTGTTCCAGAAGCATCAGTTTCTAAGGGCTGGTTAAAATTCAGAAGGACTAGAGCAGGCAGGGATGCCATGATCTGTTTCAATTCCTCAAACACCACTTATGATGCCTTAATTTGAGCAGTAAGAAATGCTTCTAAGTGTCCATACCCTCGCACCAACTTCTGTTGGTACCAAGTGAGTCCCAAAATCCCTTTAACTCTGTTAGGTTCCTCGGCATTGGCCAATTGGCCTACAAAGTTGGAGGGTCAACAGTTGCAACTTCCATTGCTGATACTATGTGCCCTAGCTTGTCCAAATACTTTTCACATCAATAAAATAAATAAAGAAGCATGCTTAGAATATTGAGCATAATGTTTAAGTGCTGTTCATGAGTCTCCAAGGTATGATGAAGACTAGGATGTTAAAAAACCCAACTCAAACTTTCAGAAGAATCGCTTAAACATATCATTCATCAAGGCTTGGAATGTTGCGGGTGTTTCGGCATGATTGGAAGCTCGTAATACCCCCTAGTGCATATGAAAAGTAGTTTTTGGCACATCTTGTGGACTTTCAAGAATCATATGATACCCCCGATTTCAGGTCTAAATTACTAAACTTGTTGCATTGTGTAAGTCGTCTAACAATGCTTCAGTCATAGTAGTAGGGAACTTATTCGGAACAATTACTTGGTTGAGAGCCTTATAATAGACACAAAATCTCTACCTTCCATCCTTCTTGATTAACCACCAAAAATTTCTCCGATAAGGGGCATTTGTTGATTGAAAGCTAGATAGGAAGGCTTGCTTGAAGTTCTCCTCGGTAGTGAATTTCTTGGTATCTTTTGTATATTGGAACCACACTAGATCCTTTCCCTCCATCTACTGCTCTCAATTTCTCCGATTCATCCATTGGGTTCGGTTAACGTGGAAGTACCATTCAACTTGAAGTACTTGTCTATCAAGGTTAGCACCATTAAATGTTGTAAACTCCAATTGGCAAAGGGGATAATGTTTCATTCGCTGTTGCGCGACCTCATCCTCAGTCACCACTGGCATTTCTGTGCCACCTTCGGTAATGGTGTGGATTTTCCCAATGTCTCGCTGACCTTTCATTTGCTGGTTTCCCTTGCAGATGATTCCCCAGTTTCTTGGCCAACGATGTACTCCAACCATGATGCCTCATATCACCCTTTCCATCATCCCAAGCCTATTCTCCAGCCTAGGTAGATCTGCTATCATTGCCTCACACGATCGCCCTCTCCTTCCATTCCACTTGCACCAACCCGAGCTTCTCCTTCAGGGCATCAACCTTGTTTGGCCATCGTATAGTTTCACTCTCAGAACAGAGAACTGCTATGATACCAGAAAGGCAGAAATGATGAGTGTAAGAAAAATGTGTCAATGATAAAGAGTCAAAATGAGGGTGATAATGATATTGTAATGGAAGATTAGAATATGGATGGAATTTTCAAGGTTTTAAAGATCCGAAAGCCTGCCAATCATTGAAGATCTTCTGAATGCCCTCCTCTATTTCCTTCTACTGTTTATTACAGAATAACAAACTGACCTGTGACTCATCATACCTTCTAAGTATCCTTCCCATCCTAATGGCGTACATCGGATCCTAAAATAGAATATCTACCCAACGTCCAATTACCTGCTCAACTATGGCATCTCAGCAGCCCTTCCAGTAGTCTTCCCTGCCCTCTTTCTCCTGACATTTGTGTATTTGATCTAGGGCTTATCCTGTCAGCGGAAAACAAATTTGAAGTGTGTATTTTCATTTCATGTAGTATTGCCTTGACTCAAATTTGAATCTTGCTAGTGGTAATCAATTGCAGTTATTGCATCCTTTGACATGTAATAATGATTGTATTACGTTAATGCAAAACATATTGCAACACGTTATTAAACTGTGTTTCCTGACTTCTGTGTGCTCTTTGCTAGTCATCCAACCTCAGGCGCACAAATACTATACGACCAGCTTGTAAGACAGCTCCCACAGCTAGCTTTATAAGCACCGCAATTCTAGAGAAGGCAAATGCAATTCGGAAGGTATTTTTAAGTTCCTTTTATCTGTTTTCAGTGTTGATTTCTCTTTTCTGCTGATTTTTTAGCTAGGTGTAGGAAACTGTTTAGAAATCGAGGAGCCTCAAGTATTTTATCGTGAGAGTGCCCATTAAGTATAATTTGTAGTTCCCTTGGTGGCATGGATTGCCAATTAACTTGACCCTTGTTCTCTGGTCGGACATTTGGGGCAACCTTTACATTTGTTTGGATAATCTCGTTCTCCACCAAAACCAGGGGAAAAAAGGTTCTTGAATTCTACTTTTGTACCATAATCACTCTTCTTGGATTAGCCGGATGGTTCTTCTGGCCAGAAAGCTAGTGTACTAATGTGTAGACATTCAGGATTTTTTGTGGTATCTTATGCATCCTGACTGTGCATCTTAATATCAGGCTGTGGCGAGTGATGATGGTGAAGACACGGATACCTGGAGCGACACCTGATATTTCCTCATTTCTTTCGTGCAAGATTAACTGTTGGGAGAAAAATCATTGATCTTTTGGTGGAAGAGCTTGCTTCAGTCAAATACACATGTAAATATAGGATAAAGTAGTTCTTTCTTTTAAGTAATTTGTAGAGTTGATAATGTCCCTCGATAACCTTAGTTTTTTTGTAGTTTGATTAGTAGTGCACTTGCATCAGAAACCTCACGGACTGCAAATATATGCACTAGTTTATTAAGTGAAATGAGCTAGCCGACGTCTTTACTGAATGGGTCTAATATCGATGTTTAAATTTGATTCATTTATTGAAGGAACAGATTTGATAAATTATAATAATTTCAGCCATTTCAATTTGTTTGTTTATGCTCGATTCATTGATAAATAAAGTTTTTGGTCGGACCTATGATTATAATAAAAAAAAATCATTGTCATGGATTGATTATACTCAACTTGTTTACCTATAGCATGATAGATAGATGAGATGAATGAAATTAATGGTCGTAAATCATTACTTACACATAGCTTAATATATATACATGAGTCCTTACTAGTGCTGGTTATGTTATTCAATATCTGCTTATCTGATATGATATCTGAAGTGATTTGATCCAAAAAAGTAAATAATCGATTTGATTTTTTTTTAAAATCGAATATTCTATTTGGTCAACAAAAATTTAAATAAATTAGGCATCTAATTCGATAAATATAAATAATATTTAATTTGAATATATATATATATATATATATATATATTTATTTTATATATAATTATATATAAATAAATTTAGGGGTGTGTGCGTGATTTTTACTTGATTTATTATTTGGACTAAATTTTAAATTAGTTGAAATTATATTTTTAATATAATCACTTTTCAAATATTTATAGAAAAAAAAAACTCTGCGTGTCAATATTCCATCTACCTGGACACTCACCCCTTAGATCTTTCCCCTCGTCTCTCTCTTCCTTTTTTTTTATTTATTTTTTTCTTTATAGTGCATACTAATTTCAAAACCCTCGAGTCCCACCCTAACCTCTTGCTTTGTTGTTTCTTGCTCCCTGTGTGCTCCTTTCTCTTTTCTTTGTTTTCGATCTACCCAGGCCACTGCCATACCACTTTATCCCGCCACTTGACCACACCACAACAAACCGCCACTGCCTTTGAGCTCCAACACACCAGTAGACGAAAACGAATGATAGCAGCAAACAACGGTGGACACTATACCACCTCACCTTGCTACCACAGGCCACCTTAGCAGCATCCGCGACTAGCGAAAGTTTCCCAACCTCTGGTGAAGCTTAGCCACCATTTACCTGCTTTGTTTTGAATTATTTCAATTTGTATATTTTTCCCAAATCCTCATTCTTATTTTGATTAAATTTCTATGATTAACTTATGATAAGTTAAATTAATTTCTGAATTGGTGATGTAATGTAGTTTAAATAATTGGATATGATAGAATCCAATTAAATCTTGTGATTTGTAGTAGCTTTAGTTTTAGTTTTAACATCAGATATTTGATGAGTAGGCCAGATATTTATTATTTGCTGAGCGGATCGGATATTTGCTCAACAGATTGGATAATATTAAATATGTTTGTGATTTGATAGTTTTTTTATATTTTAAATTTTGTTTGGATAATATCTATTATATATGATATATGATCCAAAAATTTAGATATCCGAAGTGTTAAATCAAATATCAAATATTATTTTTAGTTATCCAACAATCAGATATCTGAATTATCGGATATTTGAACCGTGAATAGCCCTAGTCCTTAGTGAGCATCCAGATAAACTTTTACATGAGTTTAGATATGAGTACGCCCATAAATATATAGGTTAGTTATCGTTTGAACTTGACTAATTAAATAAGAAAACTTAAAAAATAAAAGAGTCAAGTTGAGGTTTTATTGAGTTAAGTTGAAGTAACTTGTTAGCCTTATTTATAGCCTTAATTAGCCCAACATGCAAAGTAAATTTATTAGCATATTTTCTATTTTGTATAATCAATGTTGTTATGTTATGAAAAAAGTATTTTATATAGTATAAATATACTAATCCAAAAGTATGCTTAATATAAAATTAGATATAAAATTTGACCATAAACTTTTATTTAACATAGTCCAAAGTTAATAGATTAGCCTAATTATCTCTTGTTTGATGATAGAAATTGGTATATATATAAAAGGTCAAGTGCTTAGCATGTGTACATAAAGAGATGGAGGAAATATTTGAATTTGAAAACATCTGAACATGGTTTTAAGAAGTTAAAAAGTTGAAGCCCTTTGTTTAGTTAATGCTTCTTCTTCTTCCCTTATGTGCTCCATACATGTGAAAGTAAAGAGACCAATAGAACTAATTTTCCTCATTCAAACACATGAATTTGAGTGAGGAAAACTAAAAGGTCCTTATTCTCATATTTTCATCCATAACACACATTATCAAGTGTGATAAGAAAGGGAGTAGAATTGATTATGCTTTTTCATTCATTAATAACACAAATTATATCTTTTGGTGTCAAACTTTCTATTAATGGATGAATGCTAGTGGTTATATATATATATCAAGTTTAACTCTACAATAGATATATAATCATGTGATTAGGGCTTTCACATGTGTGTCTATTATATATAAAGTTTAACTCCACAATGGATGTAAAATCATGTGATTAGGGCTTTTGCATGATAATTCATTGTGTTGTGCATGAATTTATGATATTAGATGTCATTAAATCATGATTCATGCCATTATATTATCTTACATTTGGTATTAGAGCATGATTTTACTCTATTTTTATTAAATTGAGTTTTTTAATTTTCTATTTAATGGTCGAGAATTTAAGAAATATCGAGGAATTTTTTCACTACATGTGAACAAAGTCAGACTGCATTTGCCTTTGTGCTCTCGATTTGATATTTCCGACAAAAGATATTCCATGTTTATAAACAAGGGTGTGTACTTTTCTTTGGTTTCTCGAGTAATCTTATTTTTTGCAAGAAAAACACGATTTGTGTTCAGAAACATGAGTGGACTGTGTTTTGGGTAATAATAATGTTTTAAAAATAGGTCTAAAAATTTACTTGGTGTAGGGGCATTAGGCGGTCCAACCAGGGTTTGATTGGAAGTCACCTTACCTTGATAGTTTTTTTTCCTTGTAGGTTTTAGCCTAATACAATCTTTGGTCCATCTAGGTGTGATTTTTATGCTAAGAGCTAAACACTGGTGTTTTAGTTTCTATTGAGGTAAAATGGATCCAACTGTTTTGACTAAATTTTCCTAATCGGTATGCAAATTCAAGGATTGGATATTTTTGTTCTAGGGGACCTTTAGGTACCCAATCAAACTGGTTGAACCAGTTGGTTTGGTCTTGCTTTTTTATTTTAAGGGTAACAAGACCATGTTTCTATACATGACCATGTCCTGCTATGTGTCATTTCACCCAACTCTTATATCTTGTGCATATTAAGGTCTTAATTAAAATATTTTTTGGATCATATCAGATATTCAATAAGCATCAAATCAAATCGGATAAGTTTTATGTTGTAATTTTTCAGATGAAAATGCGAACAAACTTTAGGTGGGTAGTGTCAATTTTCATTAGATATTTCAGATCAAGTAAGATTTTATTAGCTCTAATAATAAGCATAGTTTTACTAAACTCCTCATTGTGTGTGTATATAACACAATGGATTAGAATATTGATTTAATATTCTCAATATGCATACAAGGATTGATGATAATGGAATAACTTAATAATTTAAACATATTAGAGTTAAATTCTTAGCCCATATACAAACTTAGTTTCTTCGATGCATGCTATTTTGATTGTTATCATGCAATACATTGGTAAGGTACACTTGTGTGTTTTGACTTCAACTTGATTATAAGCATGTCCTTGTGTGTTTAAATTGCACCAATTTTAATTCTAGGTTTAAATCTATGTCTTATTAGAATTTAATGATCCTTGAGCTAAGAGGGGATAGCTATGAGATATGGAAGGTGAGAATTCTCCTTAAATTGAGCTATTTTTATTTGGATGACCAGATTAGGAAAGATGGTCATATAGATGATAGCACTCCAAAGGAGATAGCAAGTCATGAGTGATGGGTGAAATCTAATTGCATAAGTTTCATGAACGTGAGTGATAAGATATCTCTGGCAATCATATGCTCTGTTGATCACATTAAAACAATAAATACTTACTCAGGTCTATTAAGATTAAACTTTATCAAGCACCTTGATCATGAATTTTCATCGATAAATCTCACCATTATCTTAGTTTTTCAAGAGCACAAAATGTAAATAAGGGACTTGACAACACAATTTATGACATTATAGTTTGACATATTGGTTGGAACCCCAATTCACTTTAGTTGAACTCTCTTTAAAGGTAGTATATCCCATTTTGAGTCTCTTACTGCATATAAAGGAAAATGGTCTATTGATGTGTTGTTTACCTTGTCCTTATAAGAGGAAGAGAGGATTATTATAGATATTGAAGAGAGTAGGATGACAAATAATAAGAGAAAATACTAAAGAAATAAGATAAAAGAGGTAAAAGATAATATTCCACCTCAAATTGATAGCAAGTAAAAGGAGGGATCATATGAATAATGATTACACTACAATGTCTAACTTAAAAAGAAAGGTAGTACAACCTCTCTAGTATTATATATATATATATATATATATATATATATATGTATATATATGTATATATCATATAGTCAAGATCAAACATAATATATGGTGGATTGATTCTAGTTCAACAATCTATGTTAGCAACTCTTTGCATATTATGCAAATGATGAGAGAACTAGCAGGTTACAAACTTTTGATCAAGCTGATGTTCATATAGTTGGTTTTAGTTGGTGGATATGTATTAGAGTTGGAAAGGCTTGTACCATTTGAATATCTTTTTATATTTAGTGATACATGCATTAGTTTATTTTATAAAACAAAATGTGTTTGCTATGACAGATGGTCATAAGGTTCTTATATTTATTACGTGATTCCATTGATACTACAATAAACATAGGTAATAGTTCTAAGCATTGTGTTACTCCTCTATGATATGTCATAAGAGATTATAAAGACATGTCTCCCTAGATAGATAAAGAAGATGGTAAATGAAATAGTATTTTTTCCTCTGGATATGTAACACCCCTAAAATTTATTACTTAAAATTTTTATTTAAGTGGAAGCAATTATATAAAATCTTGGGTGCTACTCTACAACTAAGATGTATGACCAATACCTAAAACATGTTAGTTGAAAGGTAAACAAACTCATTCATGAAGATTAATCGTGATCAACACCTAATCCAAGGTCAAGACTAAAACTAGAATAAACAAAAAAAAAAAGCAAAAAAAAGGAGATATTTTAATATAATATATTTATTTCACAATACTTAAGGTGTGTTTAGTTTGGGAAAATAATTTACTATATTTGTTACCGAAATTATTCATAATAATAATATTATTAATTTCATTAATAAAAGTATTTCTATTATTAATATTAAGAACAACAATAACAATACTTAAAATAATCATGATAAAAATAATATTAATATTCAAATTCATAATAATAATAATAATAACAAGATTAATTAAAATAATTTAAATAAAATCAATAATAATAATAATGATAATAATTTTATTATATTATTATTATTACAAAATATATTATAATAATATTATTATATATAGTACTAACAATATTACTATATATGTAAGTAAACTTTTTATTAATAATGTTGTTAATAATAATATTATTATTAATGTATTTTGTATAACATCAAAATTATTAGAAATATTAATAAATATAACATATCAACTTTAATTATATAGTTATTATTAATACTAACAATAATAATAACAATAAAAATAAAAATATTGTTATTATTATTACTAATAATAATATTATTAATATTCATAATGATAGTATTATTAACTTTATTAATCATATTTTTACAAATTACTAATTAATATTAATAATAAAGTTATTATTAATGTTAATATTAATAATTAGCATATAATTATTTTATGAATATTAATATTGATATAAATTAATAACAATATTAATATTAAAGTTAATAAAATTATTATTTTGAATACTAATGTTAATTAAAATATAAATAATATAAACAATATTACTAATTATGTTAACAACAACAACAATATTATTAGTATTATTTTATTCATATTAGTATTGATAAATATTAATAAAATTGAAAAAATACTAATATTATTATTGTGATTACACATAATAAGCCCATTATTATTATTATTATTATTATTATTATTATTATTATTATTATTATTATTATTATTATTATTATTATTATTATTATTATTATTAGTTTTTCAATTGGAAAACATATATAACACAATTACATACATTTATATGGAAAACTAAGAAAAATAGGTTGATATTTAGTTTTCTTTGTAAATGTGTACAATTATGTTTTTCGGTTTTCCAAATAGAAAAATAAAAAATAGAAGTTGTGAATGTGTTTTTTCTGAATATTTGGAAAAATTATTCCAGAAAACAAAATCGGAATGAGGGACACTGGATAACTATACAACACTTTGACCCACCTAGGTTAGACCAAAAACCTATGGTAACCTAAAAGTGGTAGTATTAGTATGATTTAATCATATTAAGTTCACAATACTTTCAACGAGGTAGCATGCCCATATTGCACTTAATATATAATAATAGAAATCATACCAAAAGCATATAACTGCTTGTGGTAACAACATCTAAGATAAGAGGATCCCACGATCAACCAAGGACATTAATCAAAACCCTAATAAGGGCCCAAGGAATTCATGCTCCAAATCATGCAATAATTACAAGATGTCAACAAATCTTTCTCCATACATAACATGATATTTATTAATTACATCAAACAATCTAACCTTTAACAAGTCGATCCTAATCCAATCATTTTAGGGGTACTATGGTGGACTCCTAATCCAATTCAATCAACCAATAATCAAATATTGAGAGGAATACAATTCTATGTCTAAGATAACGATCATCAAGGAAGTGTTGCCAAATATAATCACTCAATTCTAGGAAAAAAATCGACAAGGAAGCCACATGACATAATAGTTGCCCGTACTAAAGCTCAACACCGAAATTCTTAAGTATGCGTACCCTATATAACGTGTATGGAATACCTATAGAGCATCGTAAGTCCTTTCCCCCGAATATCCAACTATGCACTTGGAGGGCCTATTCCGAGGTGCGATATCTTTTTCAAACTCAAGTCTTTTTCTGTAAGTGAATTGTGTCTTATTCAATTCAATATTGTTAACCAAAGATATTAAAATCCACAACAATAATAATTTAGATGTCAATCCAATCTAAGGACCACAAGGGTCGTTACAATAAATCAATCACCAAATCCAAATCCAAATCCAAAAGGACTACATGGGTCACAATGTTTTCAAGCCATCACAACATATCCCAAACAAATATATAATTCCAAACAAACAAATCCATTCATCCATTTATTTCTAAAATTATTCCAAAGCTAACTCTTAAGTCACCTAGTCTAATTATCTGCACTAGGCACATGTCAGCCACAATGACTAAAATGCTCTCCAAACCTTAGTTACCACTTCATATCTAATTTACTAATGAATTTTATTATGAAGAAAATTATCATAAAAATGCTAAAATACAATAATTTAAAATAATTTGTCATGAAAGTAAATTATATAACATGTCAAAATAATATATTATCCTTAAGCATGAATCTAATATATTAAAACCTTGGCATACATATTCTCACATATTATAATTTCCACGTTAATCCCGCATAATAATTTAAGACATGAATTACGGTATATGTAAATTTACCTTTCTACCCTTAAAACATGCAAATAAAGAGTCATCTAAAACTAATCTTAATTATGCTAAAAAACCAACAAGCTATATATCAAAATCTATCTAAAATTTGCAAGAAATGTACTAAAACACTTAGCATGGCAAATAAGAATTGGAAAGGCAAATACTCCAAAATTGAACCCTAAGGAGTACTTGGACTTATTTTGGTATTAAAATACAAGCGAGGGCAATATCTAAGGAGTACTTGCATTTATCTTTTTGCCATATAGCAAAATAAATAATACCCAAACCTCCAAAAGTAAACCTCCACTAATATTCCTCTTTCTCTTCCTTGAACGAAATCCCCAAAGAAATATGAGGACCAACGCAAGGAAATACCAAGACAACAACTATTAGTCAACAACCAAACACAAAACAAAAACCATACCGACAACTGAAGAAGGTTGGCTGAGTTGCAAAAACAAGGGCGGTGCAAGGGGTAATCACGGAAATGCAAGACGCAACCACAGGGGAAATCAACGCGGCCAAGGATGATGGCAGGGTGTCAAAATCGTGCGGAGGTTACGCTAGAAGGCTGGAGGAAATGTTGATGTTTCATGCAACAAGAAAGGAGGGGTGTTGGTGGTGCAGCAAGGGTTGGAGGTGTTGCGGAAAAAGGACCGGTTGATAGCGGAAGACCTTTTCCTTCCTTGTGTGTGATTAAAATGAGCAAAACAAAGATAGTAGAAATAGAAAAATAAAGACACCAAATTTTACGTGGAAAACCTTTAAAGTTGAAGGGAAAAACCACGAACCTTCCACTATGATGATAATAGGATTACAAGTAATTCTTCTCTAGTATGAACTAGAGGCTCACTCAACTTCTTTATCTAAAAGAGGATGGATTACAAAGGATGGACTCTCTCACCGACTAAGTGGTGGAACACTCAAACTTCGCTTGAGAAAATATGAGAACTTTTCTCAAGCACCTCACTTTTGTAGTGGCTCTCACTTTCTCTCTTTTTGTAGAGGATTGCTTGCTTTGCTTGATGATCTAAGCCTTCCCAAAGACCCCTATTTATAGGAATAGAAGGGGGTAACTTAAAAGCCATAAGATGACTCTTGAATGCTCTCCCATAAATTTAAACCAATTAACCTTGGTAACTTACACATGAGAAAATGCACTTGCCTTCTCAAATTCGCAAGAGTTACAAATTATTAACCATCTTTGTAACTCATGCATAATCCCCACTATTATTATTATTATTGGGAAACCCCTTTAATTAAGGAGGGACCCCAACAGGAGGTGTTGCTGCGTTTGCTGAAAAAAAAATGCAGAGAAATATATGGAGGGAGCAATAAGGGTAACAAATAGGAGAAGAACGGGTCTGTTTGGGCTTGATTTAGGGGTTCAGAAAAAATAACAGAAAAAGAAGAGGAGGAGCGGGTTCGGGGCTGAAAGAAATTGAAAAGAAAAAGAAAAAAAAGGAGTAAGGCAAGTGCTTAAAAGGCTGGTCAGGTGGTGAGTAAAAACAATGCATGGGGAGATCGGTTGGAGAAGTACATGCAGACAGGATGGCTGGTGAGGCTAGCTAGAGGAGCTTGCGCATAGGTTAGGTGTGATTTTTGTGAACCTGCGCGCATCACGGGACTCCTCCAAGCATGAAACTCATGCAGAAGCGGGGAGGAGAATGTGCACCACTCACGCAGCAAGGATGGACGAAAAGCTGGAAGGGTGTTGCGTTGGGAAGGTGGCTGGGGACGTTGCTTGTGCCGGAGGCTGCTCGACAAGAAGGGTTTGGTCAGGTCTACACTGCCAGGGGTTGACCTTTGGTGCTGGTTTCGCTAGAGGATGGCACTGGAAGGTTGCACTGCATGCTAGATCTTGCACAAGGAAGCATAGTGGTGCTTGAATGTAAGCGAGACAATACGTAGGGGACGGAGGGGTAACGATGGCAGCTAGCAGGAGGAAAAATGGAGTTGGCTTGCTGGGGAGGTCGAAGGAAGAGGTAGGGATGACAATGAGTCTCGGACCCGATCCAGACTCGCTAGACCCGTCTTATTTTTAACGGGTCTAAGTCCATAATTTTTAAACCCGACGAATCTGGATTGAGTTTGAGTCTATATATATCTTAGAGGATTTGGGTCTGGGTCCAGTTCTAGACCCAGACTCGCTAGACCCGTTTAATATACATGTGTGTGTGTATATATAAATACATACTAATATTATATTTGTCATTATTGTCTTAATTTTATATAAGTGCCTTATTCATTTTTGTATACTTACTTTATAAACAATATGTATAACATTGTATTCTAAAAGTTAGGGATATAAATGGGGAGGATTTTACCTGAAATCCGATGGATTTTATCTGACAGATATTTAAACGGATATGGATGATGGAAAAAAAATACCCGTCGGGTTCGAGTACGGATACGGGTATAGGATATCCATACCTATACGGCTATACCCGTAACCATACCCGTATCCATATCCGTACCCGTTTACCTGATATATAATTACCTTTTTACCCTTAATTTTAAAATAAATATAGTATAAATTAAAGTCAAAATTGTCATTTGACTTAACTCTAAATAAGTTTATTTGTCGGGTGATAGATTTATTCGTCGAATAATATCCATTAATGAGTAAACGGATAATCCGTCGAATAACGAATATCCAACGGATACAGATATGGATATGTTAGCGGATATGAATTTGAGTAATAATTTTCTTATCGGATACAGATACGAATACGGGTATACCCACCCCGAATCCACCCCGTTTACATCCCTACTAAAAGCATTAAAACACCATTTGAAAAGTTAATATAACTATTTTAATTTATTTACTTTTTCACTTAGATGATTTTTTTTAACAAAAAAAAATGCATATTAAGTTACATAAAATATAAATGTATTTGTATTAGCATAGATTATTAATTATTTTTTTTAAAAATTAATCGGACTTACTTAGGACCCGTTTACCCGCTAGACTCGATGGATCTAGATCAGGGTCTGAACTTTTAATATCCGATGGATTTGGATATAACTGGATCTGACATAGACCCGATCCATTACCATTCCCAGGAAGAGACAAGCATAAAGGGGAAAAGGGAGAGTTATGGAGGTCGGGGTTGCTGAGAAAAGTTGCAGGACACCGAGCGGAGAAACCAATTTGGAGAAACCGATAAAGAGAACGGTGCTGGGGATTGATAGCGTGTGAAACAAAACAAACCAGGTAGGATGAGGGGCAGGTTGCATGCACGAGAAAAAGTAAACGAAGCCAAGCGGAGGGACAATTTGGGAGGGCTGCTGCAGGACCACAAACGATGGTACGTAGGCATGGTCCGGCGGACAAAAGCTGTATGTGCAGTATGGGCGGGGCTATATTTGGCAGGAAACGCATGGGCAATGTACGCCAAAATCAGTAAATGTAGGCTGTACACGGGCTTGTATCTAGGCCGAAATAGTTGGGATGAAACTTGGTTAGCTATGTTTGGGTTTGGGTTGTAAGCCAACAAACCGAAACAACACAAGAGAGGGGGAAGGTCACGGGGGAAAGAGTGTGGCGAGATTAGAGGGTTGGGTTTAATGGTTAAAAAAATAGAAGGAGATCAAGGACCAACAAACAAAATCAAGAGATTGATAAATACAAATATTCTACCTAATTAATACGTCTTAAAATTTATCTAATACTCTATATTATTAGCACACAATACACATAATAATAGAACATTCAACCCTATAATAATTTCTTTAATTAAATACACATAATGATTAATTTTATAATTACGGTTCTTATAAACGGAATATTACATTATATTACTAATTTAAGACTTCTATACTACAACAAAGAAAGTAGACCGACAAGTCAATGAATGGTGCCATCATAAATATACAATTATTAGATATCATAGATATTATTAGGTGGAGTTCCAATGTGGATCCACACGGTTAGATATACTTCATTTCTTTCATTAATGATAATTCACAACACATGTATGTTTGCTTATTTCATAACAAGTATGAAACATTAGGTACCATTAAAGTGTTTAAGGTTAAAGAGAGAAACAATGTAGTAAACAAATAAAGATTGTGAGGTCAAATAGAGGTGAAACGTACCATGATAGATATGCTAAGGATGGACAAATACCTAATCCTTTTGTAAGTTTCTTTAATTGCATGGGATTGTTGCCCAATAGTGTTGTAGAACGAAGAAACATGACATTATTAAACATGATAGGGAATATTCTTAACAACTCTAATCTTCATAGGTTCTTTTAGGAATAATCACTAGAGACATCTACATATATATATTGAACCAAAATTTAACTAAAGTTGCATCTAACACACCTTTGAGTAAGGGTTGCAAGTCGAATTTGAGATAGATGTGTGTTTAGGATTGTTCATTTGCAGTAATGGTTTATAATCCACAAGAAAAGAAGTTAGACATGAGGACCATATATGAGTATTTCGTTGGATATATGGAGAAATATAAGCATAATTGACTTTATTGTCCATCTAATTAGATTAGGTTTGTTATAGCATCCATAATTTTATTTACAATTTTTTTTATCTTTTTAATAAAATTTTTAAGAAAGAAAAAAAGAATACGACTTAAAATGCTTTATCTTCCGCCGCATGTGTGAATTGGAGTACAATCCTTGCTCTTTATTCACGAATACAAGAAATACATATAATAACTATATCACGACTAAATGTGGCCGACCCCTTATTAATGAAAGGAAATACGCAAAAGAATATTCAAACCTATTTAGACCAAGTCAAACCTACTCAACCTTGCTCAAACCTATTCAAACTTAATCAAACTTTCAAACTTATTCAAATAGAGTTTATTTAAATTATCATAATATCAATATTCCTAATAGGACTATCTACCTATATCTATATATACACTACTTGATTGAGCATATTTCCATAGGTGCCTATCTTCATTACCCATATCTTCCACCACATGCAAACAAATAAATACACTAAAATACTCCCAGTCACCATAGCTAACTCTTAAACCTCCATTCTATTGATCACTTCCACATGTGTATTGCATATGGTTCTAGAGTAATACCATTTCATTTGGGAATCTAAGGGTGTTGACAAATTGAGGACCAGGAAGTGAAGACTACTTCTTCATAGATCTAATCATTTTCCAAAACTCTATGGTAACCCATACTTTGAATATGCATATAGTATAATTTGATAGTTGATTATGGCATATTAGGAGAGTATAGGGTAAAATCTTGATTTGTATATAAATTGGTGTTTTACATGTATAATATTTTACTTATTAAAATATTTTGAGGATCTATTTTATATTGCTTTACCTTTTAAGTTTTATATATTAAGTAAAGTTCTAATAAATATTATATTCGGTTTGAATGAATTGGATTAATGAATATCTTTATTAAATCATGATATATAATATGTAAAATCATGTGTTGGCTACATAATGTGCAATTTCATACATGCTTGTTTTAATATTTTGGGATCAAATAATTTATAGATTATATTTATTTGGATGTCTTGTTAGTTGTTTAATCTAACATGACATATGATTTGAATACTTATATGATAAAGTTTGGGAATGGGTTATGTTATATTAATTTTATCTAATATATTGGGCATAATGTGATTCTTGTTTGGTTCATTTTAATAAATTGTTCTAAAAAAATACATTGTATCATATATATTTGAATTTGATCTGCAATATTCCCCCCCTAAATTTTAGTTTTAATAGAACTATTAATTCTAATATTTTTGATATAATTGAATACTATTATCATTTATTTTGGTAGCATTTGAATTTTAAGTATTGTTTTATTATTTTCCTTTTTGCTATATAAATGAAATTTTGAACATTGAAAAAGGACATGAATATATCTTTAAGATGAATTATGATCATGTGATTTTGATCATATACACTACGTGAACACATTAATTAAAATATATTAATCACTTATAGAGATAGATATAAAAATTGATGGTTAAAATAACCTTTGGGATGATACCCCTAGAGGTGAAGAACATGCAAGGTCGATTAGTGGGTTTCCTCAAGCCCACTTGCTCTTCATTTGATATTATATTTTTATCAATAGTTTTCATCATTCCTCACCTTTGTTACAATCGATTAGAAGGTTTTCCTAGGTTTCACTTATGGTTATGGATTAGGGGGTGTGTACACTAGTGAATTTTTTTTTCTATATATTGACCAAATTTTATATTTGTGATCAATAAGATGGTTTTCCTAGGTCACTTTTGGTAGAATAACTAGAGGGCTTCCTCGATTCTACAATAATATTTTCCCTTTTTATGATTTCTATAAATCAATATACTTTAGACGATGGTTTAATTAGGAAGAAACAATATTATATAGTGAGAACTCAATATTTATTATTCTCTTTTTTGGGTATATGTGGCACATTAAGATTAAGATTGAACATGAACTTTATGTTTGATATCTTTATTTTATTTGGCATTTGTTTAATAAATTAATTAGCTTGCTTGAAAGATGTAATTTATTTTTAGGTTATATTATATGTGCATTTGGATTATGAATTACTCCCCACTGATTGAGGATATGCTTTTTAGGTGATATTGATGAATGCTAATGTGCTTGCTTGAGATTTCGAGTAAGGAATTGTTGATAATACTAATTTGAAAATTTCTTTTAAGGTTCTATTATTATTATTATTTTTTTTGACATTGTTTGGATTTTAATTTATTAAAATTCATTATAATCATTTTCTTAATTTATTCGTACATTAGTTTAGCCTTATCATCTAACTTAGTTAGATATGACACGTATAACTTAGTTAGGTATGGCGATAGTATCCTCGGTTTAATTTTATTTGAGCTTCCACAAAGTATTTTTATGGTATTTTACATTTTAGAAAAATTAGAGGTGGAGTTGAGGAATTTTAAATATTTTGAATATGACTTAATTAGTGGAAATGATCAAATAAAAAACTCAGTTTCTAGAGTTGCCTATCTAGTAATGAAGTTTTCCACTTCATGTAGCATATTAACTTTTGATTACAATTTACCTTAATTACAAGTCATTATTGAAAAACATGTAAATGCGACTTCATAATTTACTATGATGTTCCAATAAATTATATGTTTAACATTCTCTATAGGAAAATATTGTACCAACATCGAGAATGTCTACTTGTGGTGATAAATGAATCATACAAATTATGTTTGAGTTGGATTATTTCAATCAAGTTGAAATGGGGTTTGATGTTTAACTAGGTTGGGTTTTGTTCGAGTCTTCTTGAGTTGAAGTTCATTTTAGGTTGTGATAATGCGAGTTGTGTCAAATATTGGGTAGATTGGGTCAAATTCTGACCCATTTGATTTTTTAGATTTAAGTTTCATTTGGGTCTATAAGCTCTAAGACAAATCAAATTTGGTTCATATTTTATTTTGATCTATGGACTCTAGGTCGAATGAGGTGAATTTGGTTTTGAATTCAAAGTAACATTGCTTATTTATTATAACAAATAAATGAAGTTTTATTATTATTATTATTATTGTGCTTCCTATAATAACTATTATCATAATATATATATATATATATATATATATATATATATATATATAATTATTGTTATTATTATAAATAAAATTACATTTATCATTATGTTTAAAAATATAATAATAATCATTGTTATTAGAAATATATATTTTATAATAATTATGATAATTACAATAATTATATTTATATTTATATATTTTTGTATGTTTGTTATAGCAGTAGTAGCAACAACAACTGATATGATCTTATTGTTGCTGATCTAATATGAAAATAAAGTAAGAAGAACATAGTATTTCTATTTTAGTTTTATTTGTAGCATTTTTTGTATTAGTTGAGTATCATTTAGTTTTACACACAATTTTATTAATTAGATAATTTATTGATATAAAGTAAAATTTTGTTTATGTGGATTGAATTTGATTTTAGTTTGTGTTAAGCTTCGGTTTATGTTTGGGTTTGGATTAGGCCATTTTAGGTTAGGTTAGTTTGGATGTCAGTCATTATCAAGTTTATGATTAGTTTTCGAGCTTATCTTTTTCAAATCAGATCACATTGAGTTGGGTTAGTTTGAATATGGGTCATTATTGGTTTACGTAACTTTATGTTAGTTTTATGGCTAGTTTGGGTTGTTTTAGTTTTTTATTCTTGTTTGGGATAAAATAAATTATTGATATAAAGTAAAATTTTATCTATGTGGATTGAATTTGATTTTAGTTTGTGTTAATTTTACGTTTATGTTTGTGTTTGGATTAGGTCATTTCAGACTAGGTCAGTTTGGGTGTGAGTCACTATCAAGTTTATGTTTAGTGTTCGGGCTAAGCTTTTTCAAATCGGATCATTTTGGGTTAGGTTAGTTCTAATATGGGACAATCCTAGTATGGGACATTATTGGTTTAGGTAACTTTAGGTTATTTATATGCTAGTTTGGGTTGTTTTAGTTTTTCAAGTTGAGATCGAGTTTAGGTTTCTACTTCAAAATGGGGTTTGGGTTCAGGTTATTTGAGTTAGACCATTCAGCTTAAGTCATATTTTCTAGGTCTAGCTTAGTGAATATTACATGTATTTGTAATAATGTGATTATAAAATTTGTACTGTCAATGACCCAAAAACATTTAAGTAAGTTATGAATAGTTAAAAGTCTTGAGTATGGTGTAATGATATAAAAAGATGAGGTTAACTCTATTAAGGTTTATGATATCTAAGACCTTGTATAGCTATCTAATGGAACTAGGCCTTTTGGCTGTAAGTGCGTCTTTGAGATCAAAGGAGACTCTTAAAGTAACATTCCTAGGTTTAAGGTTGGGCTAGTTGTAAAACCCTTATTTTAGCTAAACCTAATCCCTAGTAATTAATATTGTAACATAATTCTAATATTAAAAAATTCATATTTCTGCCTTACTCTAATTCTCTGATCCTAAATCTTAACTTAACCCTAGTCTCAATTTCGAGTTATTAAAGAAATGAGCTAATGAAAAGCTAAGGCAAAGGAGGGCGAAAAAGGAGAAAAATCGAAGCAACGAAACTTGGCACAAAGTGGTGCAACTAAGGGGAGTTGCGTGATCTACATGGAGGCCAACATAAGACTACTAGGTACTACCCCCTTAAAAGAGGGAGGACCTCAAAACCTAATGCACCTATGCTGAAGAGCTTGGGATGCATCTTATGCATGCCATTCTCCATCTCCCATATCACATGCTCTACTTTATGGTGACTTTAAAGAATCTTCACGTGTGGAACTAAGATCGTATGAGTTAGTCCTACCTTGGTGTTAAAATTTTCAAGGGCACCTCCTCACATAACAATAAATCATCCAACTCAATATCATCAGGTCTAATCACATGAGAATGATTATGACATACTTCCTTAGTTGCGAGGCGTGGAAGATGTTGTGGACTCGGGCTAACTTTGGTGGAAGTGCCAAACGGTATGTGACCTCACCAAATCTATCAAGAATTTGGTAAGGACCAACATACCTTGGGCTTAGCTTACCCTTTCTACTAAACCTTTACACCCCCTAGGTGAGTGAGACTCTAAAAAAACTCTATCCCTTAATTCGAAAGCATTACTATGATGGCTCTAATCTACATAGCTCTTCTATCGGTTGTGATTTACCTCCATCTTATGCTGACTCAGCCGAAATTGCTAAGTCATCTTCTCAATCATATCAAGCCTAAACACAATAGTCTTGCTAATATCGTTCCAACATAAAGATGCCCGACACTTGCTTCCATACAATGCCTCAAAGTGTAACATCCCTATACTAGCATGATAATTATTGTTGTAGGAGAACTCTACCAGATGTGCATGGTCCTCCAAACCATCTTAGAAATCCAAAACCTAATCCCATACCATATCCTTAAGTGTCTGAATCATCATCTTAGTTTGACCATTTGTAGCTAGGTGAAAGGCAGTACTTATCCTAAACTTTTTCCCCATAACCTTCTGTAACTTTCCCTAAAATGTGAAAGAAATCTTGAATTCCTATTAGAGATTATGTTAGTAGGTGTACTATGCCTTCTCACCACATACCTCATGTAAGAATTGTCTAACTGATCTATGCTCTAGGTTAACTTCATTGGTACAAAAATGGCTGATTTAGTAAATTGGTCTATGATAACCCAAATTGCATCACATCCATTGTAAGTCTTCGATGGTCCGCTCACAAAATCATAGATATGGAGTCCCACTTCTATCTCAAAATATCCAAAGGCTAGACCAACCCTATAGGTTTGTGGTGCTCAATCTTAACTTTTTGACATGTCAAACATCTAGACATGAATTTTGTTATCTCTCATTTCATGCGAGGTCACTAATAAATCCACTTAAGATCCTTTTAAAACTATCCCCTCCTAGGTGAACCAAATAAGGCATATAGTAACCTTCTTTTAAGATCCGATGCTTTAAATCAGCGCAACTTTGGGCTATACACCAATGACCCCTATAGCAAAGGCTACCATCCTTATAAATCTGAAATCCTTTAGCTCGACCATCCTATATCTTTTGATTAATTCTCTTGAGTTTAACATCCCAAGCTTACCCAATTAGGATTTTATCAAATATAGTCGATGTAATCATCAAAGCACTCATCTAAACCTCCAAATCACCCTATTAAATCAAATTTATCCCTATCTCACCTAAATCCTCAAGCAATCGATTAGATACCACACAAAAAACTCAAGGAGAATGATATTTTCCTACTCAAGGCATATGTGATGTTGGCCTTACCATTATGGTAGGCCAACTCAATATCGTAGTCTTTTACCAACTCTATCTATTTTCTCTACCTCATGTTCAACTCCTTTTGAGTGAATATATATTTGAGGCTCTTATTATCATAGAAGAATCTGCATTGTGTCTTGTACAGATAGTGCCTCCAAATCTTCAATGTAAAGACATATGTGGCTAACTACAAATCATGTGTTAGGTAGTTATGTTCAAGCTACTTCAACTAACAAGAAGGGTAAGTGACTACCTTAATATGTTGCATTAGCACACATCTGATTCTTTGCTTTGATGCATCACTATAGACCTCAAACTTATCTAACCTTGATGGTAGAGTCAAACCGGTGTTGTAGTCAGACACCACTTCAACTAATGAAATGCACTCTCTTATGCATCATCCCAAAACATTTAGTGGCTTTCTTCTAAAGGCTCGTAAAGGGATTAGCTACATTTGCAACCTAGGAAACTATAAACTTCAGGAATGTTAGTGGGTGCCTTCCACTTTGTAACTGCCACAATCTTCGTTGGATCTATGCCGACTCCTCTCGCTCACATTTCACATCTCAAAAAGGCAACCTCATGAAGCCAAAAATCACACTCATAGAGTTTGGCATATAACCTATTCTTTCTAAGGAGTAACAAAATAGTGTGAAGATGTTGCTTGTGCTCCTCTCTACTCTAGGATTATACTAGGTTGTCATTTATAAACACCACTATGCACTAGTCAAGGAACGACCTAAACATCATCATCATAAAATCCAAAATATGATAGGTGCATTGGTGATCCTCAAAGGAAACAATGTCAACTTATAGTAGCCATACTGTGCCTTAAAGGCCGTCTTCCTACTTTCCATCTCTATAAAGCGTGTGTAGCTGGTGACAACTCGATCTCAATTTGATCTTTAAGAATATCGCAACACCTAAGTTGGTCGAACATATTATCGATCCTAGGAAGTGAGTGTTGATTTTTCACTATCAAATAGTTTAGACCCTAATAATATATACACAAATGAAGGCCTTCCATACTCCTTTTTCAAAAAAAAAAAAGATCATATCTCCCCATGAAGACACATTCAGGCAGATGTACCTGTGAGCTAAAAAATTTTGTAACTACAACTTCAATTCTTGAACTTTACCTGTGCCATGTAATAAGGTGGCTTAGAAATTTTTTTTGATCTCGGTAATAGGCCAATGATGGAGTCTATCTCACATACTGGTGGCATACCTGATTTCTCCTCCACGAAAACATCTGGGAAGTTCCAAGCAACAAAAATATCATCCAATGCAGACACATCCTTGTTTATCTCCTGAACACTACACATATACATAATTTAATTTCTCCACACCATTAAATATAGCATATGAGAAGTTATGAACTTTTTCATAATTCTAGGATTTCATTTACTATAGAAAACCATAGTACCCTAAGGTTCTTGTAACACTACTCACTTCTGAGCACACTCTATCACTACCCGATATCTCCCCAACATACCGATCCTAAGGATCACATCAAAGTCCCGTAGGTCCATCTCAATCTAGTCCACCTAGAAGTTTATCCTATCTATCTCTATCACTACATCCGAGTGGAGCCTGGTGCAATCTATTCAATCCCCAAAGGGTAACCCACATATATATACATACGAGCAGATGGAGGCAAATAATATCTAACAACAAAAGTGGTAGATACAAAGGATAAAGATGCACCCTATTCAAATGACATATGCAATGTTAATGAAAAGACAGTGAACATACAAGTGACTACATCCAACTATTGATTAGCCTCTACTTGATTGATGATATTCAGATGCTCACTTAACTATCCTCCACAATATCTTCCAGTAACTTAGGTATGTCCTACTCCAACATGAGGAAATGGAAGAGGCCTCTATGATCTCCCCTTAGCCTCCTTAGGTTGTACACCGGATAGGGCACATGTCCTCTAATGTTGTTACGATGTCTAGAAAGTTTGCTACTGAGGTATAAGTGATCCCTTTTATTGAAACTAACCACCCTATGACTACATCTAGCCCTACTACTTTCGAAGCTCAAAATATTGGTGGCGTCACTGACCACAAGCTTGACACTAAACTAATACACCTTGGTAGTTTCATCCTGGATGATATCAACCGCAAAAGTGACAAACAAAACTTCTAGATGGTCCCATAGGTCTGTTGTGTCCACACAATTGACCTCTATGCTAATAACTTAGAGGTTCACCTCTCTTAAATTGGAAGTGACCTCCAGAACCTCGTGTCTATGAATTTCTTTTACCCAAAATGGAAGATTTCCCCTGAACCATTATAGCAGTGACACATGTTCACTCATACAATATAGCTAAGTTATGGAAATCCACCTCACCCATCATCCTACGGATGTTGAAATGGATCCCTTTCTCAAAATAGTATACCACTATAGAATCGATAGCCACTAAACCCTTAGTGAACATTAACAACTCTGTGAACCTATAGTGGTACTCCTACACTAACATTCGCCCATGGGTAAGCTCCCTAAACTTTTTAAGCTTATCCTTCTTAAGGCTCTCAGAATAAAGCTTCTTATGGATTACCATCTTGAAATCCTCTAAAGATATCGATGGTCCTCCTCATGCATGATGACCTACCCATCATGCATCTATGACCCTCTGAAAGAAGAATGTTGTTATGCTTACCTTCCTATCTATTAGAAAGTTGACTTCCTCAAATATACAATCCATGTCCCAGATCCATCCCTCTATAATGAATGGATCTTCCTTACTTGAGTAGATTGGTAGGTGATGACCATTGACCATTCAAAGCTAGTCGTCTCTGATACCCTCTTGTGGATAATGTAGAGGTAATGGTGGGGGATGAAGTTAAGGTATAAATAACTTGATGAAGGCCTTGAAATTATCCTCTAAACTCTCTACTCGTCCGTAGAGTGCCATGGTGAGCTAACTACAAGATAGAAAACATGTTAGGGTCAAATATTACTATCTTACTATAGATCATATTACACATAAGAACATTTGAAGGCTGTCTAGGGTACCCATGCTCGATTCATCACAAGTTGATCTGGGTTTTTAAATAATTGATTTTTTTAAATAAAAATTAAACTAATAAAATCATATGCGACATTGTTTGAGAGATAATATGTTTTTTTTATTAAAAAAAGCTCATAAAAACCAAACCTCAAATACCAACTTATAGCACCCCAAAATTTACTACTAAAAAGTTCCATTTTTAGTGAAAGTGTATTAACAATATAGTGGGTGTCATCACTAACATAAGTAAGGCTTACTATACTATCCTTATATTGAATACAAGGAAGCATAGAATTTCATTTTCAATGAAAGCTTCCTAACAATATAATTGGTGTCATCGTTGACATAAGTAAGGCTTACTATACTATCCTTATATTGAATATAAGGAAAAATAGTTAACATTTAAAACATGATAAAGAAGAGAATGAGAGAGATTCATAAGCATGGATAAGAGTTTGAAGGATTAATCCTATTTCAATATTCAAAATACTTGAAAAGGATATACTAGAACTAAGATTCCTAAAAGGTATCTAGGTCAAAGCTAATATCTAGATAACATGACTCTACGTCCCCAAACTTTAGGCATAAAAAGGTCACTCCTCCCTAATCAAGGCATCATAAGCACCAAAATCATTTAAGGGGTCATCATTGAATTACACAAAAACATTAGCCCATATGCTCATGGGAATGAGTAGAACCCATAAAAATGATGATTAGTGTGCTACGTACTAAGTAGTGTGACAATATAGTACATTGTTGTAGGGTTACATGAAGTACATAAGATCATAGGGAAGAATGAGCATGCATAATGATTAAACATGATATGATGAAGAAGTAGAACTAAATTAGAATTTTTTTATTAGGTATAACCACAATACATTTCTTATTTACATTGAGTTTAGGACCTCACTAATCTTAATTTAGTGGAATAGATTGAAACATCTTTTAGGGAAAAATATGTGTGTCCACTATTATTAAGTTGGTGGAAAAAACTCAAAACCTCCTAAGATAACATGATCTTGGCCACTATTCTTAAACCAATAGAATGGTCTGAAGCATCTCCTAGGGAAGAATGCACCCGTCCGTTATTATTAAGCTAGTGGAACGAATTTAACATGTCAAAGTTGACTCACATTGAAATGCCCCGAAATTTTCTAACTTTAAAGATTATATTTAAATAAGGTTTTATTTGAAAATTTAATTTAATAAATTATTTTAACTAAAATAAAAGAAAATTTTGTAGGGCAAATTAATAAGAGATTTTATAAAAATGTTAAGTAAAGGAAGTTTGGGTATATTATCTAATTAAAGATTTTAATTTGGGAATTTATTTAAATAAATTATTTTATTCAAATTAAGAAAGAGAAAATAGTTTCAATTTAATGTTAATTTTATAAATAATTTAATTAAATAAAATTAGAGTGATTTATTAATTTAAAATGGAAATTTTGGAAAATCTTTTAAAAATCCTAATTTAGCCTAAAAAGGGATTTAAATATTATTTTATTTAAATATTATTATTTTTAAATACCCCAAACATTTTAATTAATTTATTTAACCCAACCTTCCTATTTTTCTCTCCTCTTTTTTCCTTTTTCCTTTTCCTTCTTTCTTTTTATTTCTTTTGTTTCTTTTCCTTCTTCTTCTTTTCTTTTTTCTTTTTCTTCCCTGAATTGGGCCTTTCGCACCGGCCCAAACCATCCCTTCCTTCCTTCGGCGCATTTAACCCCGCGCAGCGTTTCATCCTCTTATCCATCAAACCTCTTCGTTTTTCCCCATGACTTAAATATCGTCGCCTGGTCCACCCTCCTCCCTTTTCTTTTCCTTATTTTATTTCCGCCGAACCGCTTGGTCCAACCTCCCCCATCTTCTTCTTCCTCTTCCAGCCCGACGCCATAACTACACCTTCCTCCTTCCCCCGAAAATGGAGCCGCAGGCCACACGTGTCGTGACCGGCATTTCTCCCGCCCATTCTCTTCCTCTCGACGCACTCTTCGATTTGAAATGCCCCACTCTCCATTTCATCCCCACGTTTGCCCCCATTTCCCTCTCGAAGGTCGGGAAAAATTTTGAATTTGTGCCGCCAGATCAACGGCATAACCAACCCAATTTTCCATCGAATTTGACCTTCTGGTAACCTCCAGCACTCGAGCCTAACCTCTAGCACTATAAATACCCCTCATATGGCCTGGTTTCGAGATTTCTTTCCCCAAAACCCTAAGCACCAGTCTGTGTGCCACCGCCCCATTAGACACGCTTTTCTCCGTCGTTAGCCAACCTCGCCGCCTCTTATTCATCCCAAACTCTTCCCTTCAATTCCCTCTAGTTAATTAAACCATTCGTATCCTTCGATTCTCCTTGCATAGGCCTCCATAACCGTGCAAAGTTTGCTAGTTATCTCACTAGAATTTTTACCCCGAAACCTTAAACCACCATCCACCACCACTTCCGCCACTTATGCCACCCTATAAACCACCCAATATCTCCTACTATGTCTCCTCCACCGACCCATAAACTTATTTTATTTTTCTCCTTCCCCTTTACCTCTTTTTCTTCATTTTCACCCCTCTTAGATCACTTTTCCGGCCACCTCCGACCACCACCACCGGTGCCACCCATCCCCTCCAACTCAAGGTGAAACCCTAGACCTTTTCAACACTTCCTTTCGATTTATTGATAGTTATTCTACTTTTATCCTAATTTTTAATGTTAATTTGATTTTAATTATTATTATTATTGTTATCAATTGTATCCTAATTGATAAATTTTGTTGACAGGTTTGAGAGTATTCTTGAGTTAAATAAATTATTATTCTTGAATTTTGGTTATTTAATGGAATTATTACATGTTTATTATTATTATTAATAAGATTATTAATAATAATATTATTAGTGTAATTATTTATTTAATATTGTAATTATTTCAGGAGGGTTAGAAACCTAAAATTTTAACTAAGTCTTGCACATTTGCTTTTTACAACTAATATTAACATTTTTAACATTATTACTAATTATATTATTATTATTACCTTTATTAACTTTTATATTATAAGTATATATATATATATATATATATATATATATATATATATATAATATTAATATCATTATTACATTTTTGAATAGTATTATTATTAAATGGAGTGGTTTTGAAAGCCACCTTGTAATTTTAAGAATTATGGTATTATTAATATTAATATTCTACTAATAAGAGTATTATTAATAATGTTTTACTTATATTATTATTATTATTATTGTTACTATTTTAGTGAAGGGTATAAACCCTTATATCACCACCCTTTCGAATGAAAATAATAATTTAATTGTATTTTTAAGTAATATTTTGTATAGTTAATTATTGTGTAGTATTGTTTTAATTAAAAACCAAATCTTAGAATAAGTTAGAGAATAATAAAATTTTATAAGGGAGCCTAATTCTAGTATACTTTTATATAATAGGTAAACCCAGTCAAACCCCTCAAGTGGAATAGGAGCGTGCACCAAGACCAGTGACAATTTAGGTAAGGGTTTACTAAGGCCATTTGTGTGTTTATATGCATTATGTGATTCATATGCCATGTATTCTATGTTTATTATTATTAATTATTTCGTATGTGGCATGATTATAGAGTTGAAATATGTTGGTACGAATAAATCATGGCATGAAGATTATATGTATGTTTATGTTATTATTATTGTATGATATGGCCTTAAGACATGCATATTAGGGTTGTAAAATAATGATGGAGAGTGTAACAATGTGGTATTAGGGTTTTGCATGAAATGGCATGGTGTTAGGGTTTGCATGAAATGACATAATTTTAGTGTTTGCATTGAAGCATGTCTATGTGGAGCTAGGGTTGATTATGAATTAGGGTATGCATGGAAGTGTGGTATACGTGGAGCTAGGGTTTACATATGAATTAGGGTTGCATGGAAGTGTGGTCTATGTGAAGCCAGGGTTTGCATATGAATTAGGGTTGCATGGAAGTATGGTCTACGTGAAGCTAGGGTTTGCATATGAATTGGGGTTGCATGGAGGTGTGGACTACGTGAAGCTAGGGTTTGCATGTGGATTAGGGTTTGCATGGAAGTATGTCTACGTGGAGTTAGGGTTTGCATGGGAGCTAGGGTTTGCATGGAAATGTGGTACGTGGAGTTAGGGTTTGCATGGGAGCTAGGGTTGTATGGATTTAGTCATGCATTTCTGGGAAAATGTTTGTGAATGACAAATGTTTTTGAATAAAATACTTAAGACACTAATATCTTAAATTGGAAGATTATTGAGCCAGGTCCAGACCGATCCACCGGTCAGGAATAGTGGTTAGGGTTTTACCCTATGTGCGACCGATCCACCGGTTATAATAGTGGTTAGGACATGAGGTCCTATGTGTGACCGGCCCACCGACAATAATAGTGGGGTGACTCGAGCTCAATAAACACAAACTAGAATCGTTAAGGCTCTTAAAAGATACTAATTACTTATAGTGGAACACCATGCGAGCAGGAACCAGATCAATCCACCGGTCAGGAATAATGGTTAGGGTTTTACCCTATGTGTGACCGATTCACCGGCAATAATAGTGGTTAGGACATGAGGTCCTATGTGTGATCAGCTCACCAACAATAATAGTGGGGTGACTCGAGCTCAATAAACATAAACCAGAATTATTAAAGCTTTTAAAAGACATTAATTACTTACAGTGAAACACCATGCGAGCAGGAACCAGACTGTAACACCCCAAAATTCACTATTTTTTTTAAAGCAGAAGAAATTAAAACACTTAATGTAAAACCCGTGAATTCTGGGGATGTTACCGCCACACTTAGTACCAGACTGGTTCACTCCTACCGTTCTGGTACCAAGTGCTAAGGCTAAGAAAACACCATTAATAATACCATACAAATTCAAATTTATAAAAATGAGAATCAGAGTACGCGTAAGTCTTACATAATTCGAAATGCCAACTATTGTTTTTAAATAATAATTAAACAACATTGATAAAGTTGTTTCTGCAACTTAAACATAATAAAAATAACATGAGTCATAAATTAAAAAGAGAACGGCCAAGTCTCTCTAAAAAATCGATCCAGCCCAGCTATCACTCTGCCCCTCTTGATGTCCCGTAGACATCGATAGCATCAAAGTAAATATCTCCTACCTGCAACATATCAGACGGACCTTCTGCTCGTGGGAATGAGCAGCACCCATGAAACTGGTGATCACTACGCTACGTACTGAGTAAGTTAACCGAGTACTAAGGTCGGCATATAATACATTAAATCATGCAGGATAATGATCACATACAATTACAACCCATACATATAATACACAGAAGCGTAAAGTGAAATCCATAACTTATAATCAACAAGTCCACACATAAGGCCCAAAAAGATCAAGATTAATCATTTAATCTTTCTTTCATCAAAAGTCGATACACACCATGCCTTTTATTAGATCCATGCAGAAATAGGAACACCCCACTATTATTGCCAGTGGGCCGGTCACATATAGGACCTCATGTCCTAACCACTATTATTGCCGATGGATCGATCACATATAGGGTAAAACCCTAACCACTATTCCTGATCGGTGGATCGGTTTGGTTCGCGCTCGCATGGTGTTTCACTATAAGTAATTAATATTTTTTAAGAGCTTTAACAATTCTGATTTGTATTTATTGAGCTTGAGTCACCCCACTATTATTGCTGGTGGGCTGGTCAAATATATGACCTCATGTCCTAACCACTATTATTACCGGTGGATCGGTCACATATAGGGTAAAACCCTAACCACTATTCCTGACCAGTGGATCGGTCTGGACCCGGCTCAATAATCTTCCACTTTAAAAGATTAATGTCTTAAGTATTTTAATTATAACATTAGCCACTCACAAACATTTACCCAGACATGCATAACTAACTCCATGCAAACCTTAACTCATCCTAACCCACACTTCCATGCAACCCTAGCTCCCATGCAAACCCTAACTCCACGTACCACAATCCCATGCAAACCCTAGCTCCACGTAGACATATTTCCATGCAAACCCTAATCCACATGTAAACCCTAGTTTCACGTAGACCACACTTCCATGCAAACCCTAATTCATATACAAACCCTGGCTCCACGTATACCACACTTCCATGCAACCCCAATTTATATGCAAACCCTAACTTCACATTTACCTCACTTCCATGCAAACCCTAGCTCCACGTATACCACACTTCCATGCAACCCCAATTCATGTGCAAACCCTAGCTTCACATATACCACTCTTCCATACAAACCCTAATTCATATGCAAACCCTAGCTCCACGTAGACATGCTTCCATGCAACCCTAACACCACATTTCATGCAAAACCCTGGCATTATGTCATTTCATGCAAACCCTAACACCACATTGTTACACTCCTAATCATTGTTTTACAATCCTAATATGCATGTCTTAGGGCCATATCATGCAATAATAATAACAACATAACATACACATAATCTTCATGCCATGATTTATTCATAACAACATATTCAACTCTATAATCATGCCACATACGAAATAATTAATAGTAACAAACATAGAATACATGGCATATGAAACACATAATGCATATAAACACACAAATGGCCTTAGTAAACCCTTACCTAAAACGACACCGGTCTTGGTGCACGTTCCTATTCCACTTGAGGGGTTTGACTGGGTTCACCTATTATATAAAAATATACTAGAATTAGGCTCCCTTATAAAATTTTATTATTCTCTAACTTATTCTAAGATTTGGTTTTTAATTAAAACACTACTACTTAATAAATAACTATAGAAACTATAACTTAAAAATACAAATAAACTATTATTTTCATTCGAAAGGGTGGTGATACAAGGTTTTCTACCCTTCACCAAAATACTACTACTACTACTACTAATAATAATAATAATAATAATAATAATAATAATAATAATAATAATAATAATAAAAGTAAAACATTATTAATAACACTCTTATTAGTAGAATATTAATATAAATAATACTTTAATTCTTAAAATTACAAGGTGGCTTTCAAAATCACTCCATTTCATAATAACACTATTCAAAAAATGTAATAATGATATTAATATTATATATACTTATAATATAAAGTTAATAAAGATAATAATAATAATAATATAATTAGAAATAATGTTAAAAATGTTAATGATATTAATAAAAAGTAAAAGTGCGAGGCATAATTAAAATTTTTGGTTTCTGTCCCTCCTGAAATAATTACAACATTAATTACATAATTACACTAATAATAGTAATATTATTAATATTATTAATAATAATAGTAAACATGTAATAATTCCATTAAATAAGCAAAATTCGAGAATAATAATTTATCTAACTCAAGAATACTCCCAAACCTGTCAAAAAAATTTAGCAATTAGGATTCAAATGAAAACAATAATAATAATAATAATAATTATAATAATAATAATTAAAATCGAATTGACATTAAAAATTAGGATAAAAGCAGAATAATTATCAATAAATTGAAAGGAAGTGTTTAAAAGGTCTAGGGTTTCACCTTGAGTCGGAGGGAATGGGTGGCACCGGCGGTGGTTCCCGGAGGTGGCCGGAAAATGGATCTAAGAGGGGTAAAAATGAAGAAAAAGATGTGAGAGGGAAGGAGAAAAATAAAATAAGATTATAGGTCGGTGGAGGGGACTTAGCAGGAGTTATTGGTTGGCTTGGAAGGTGGTAAAAGCGGCAGATATGGTGGTGGATGGTGGTTCAAGGTCTCGGGGTGGAATTTTTTGGCGAGGTAACTAGTCAACTTTGCACGATTATGGAGGCTTGTACAAGGTGAATCGAGAGGTGTAGATGGTTTAGTTAATTATAGGGTGTTGCAGGGAAGATTTTGGGAGGAATAAGAGGTGTCGAGGTTAGCCAACGGTGGATGAAGAGTCGTCTAAAGAGGCGGTGGCGCACAGACGGGTGTTTAGGGTTTCGGGGAAAGAAAGCTCGATATCGAGCCATACGAGGGGTATTTATAGTGTTGGAGGTTAGGTTCGAGTTGGGGTAGTTATCAGGGGGTCGAACCTGGTGAGAAACGTGGTGGTTATGGTGTCGATCGGGTGGAAAAAGTTTCAAATTTTGCCCGACCCTTTGCGAGAGAAATGGAGAAATTGTGGAGAAGAAAATGGAGAGTGGAGCGTTTAAAATCAAAGGTTGCGTCGAGAGGGAGAGAATGAGTGGGAGAAAGGCCGGTCACGCCACGTGTGGCTAGCGACGCCTTTTTTGGGGAGAAAGGGAGCTGGCGGTTATGGCGTCGGGCTGGAGGAGGAAGAAGAAGATGGGGGGAAGGTTGGACCGGGCGGTTTGGGGGAGAGAAAAGAAAGAAAAAGGAAGGGGAAACCAGGAGGTTTGACGCGAGGTAGGGGAGGGTTAAATAGAATGACGAGTTTTGTGTGTAAAAATGATAATGAACGGCGTTCTGAGGCTGTCGTGCAACGGTAAAAACGTGATGATCAAAACGCGGCATTTTAGTGGGAGAAGGAAGTAAAACGCGACACAGAGAAGGAGGAGGGGACGACGATGATGCGCGGGCCGGGCGGCGCTGAAGGAAAAGGAAGGAAAAAGGAATTGGGCCGGTGCAACAAGCCCAATTCGGGGAAGAAAAAGAAAAAGAAAAGAAGAAGAAGGAAAAGAAAGAAAAGGAAAGAAAAAGGAAATAAAAAGGAAAAAGGGAAAAAGGAAAGGAGAAAAAAATTAGGATAGGGCCAATTAAATAAATCTGAATATTTAGGATATTTAAAAATAATAATATTTAAGTAAAATAATATTTAAATCCCTTTTTAGGCTAAAATAGGCTTTTTGAAGGATTTTTCATAAATTCCATTTTAAATTGATAAATCACTCTAATTTTATTTGATTAAATTATTTATAAAATTAAAATTAATTTGAAACTATTTTCTCTTTCTTAATTTGAATAAAATAATTTATTTAAATAAATTCCCAAATTAAAATATTTAATTAGTTAAAATTCCCAAATTTCCTCTAATTGATATATTTATAAAATTTCTAATTAATTTTTCCTAATAAATTTCCTTTTATTTTAGGGTTAGGGTTTTACCCTATATGTGATAGATCCACTGGTAATAATAGTGGTTAGGACATGAGGTCCTATGTGTGACCGACCCACCGGTTAGTGGGGTGTTCCTGTTTCTGCATGGATCAGATAAAAGGCATGGTGTGTATTGACTTTTGATAAAAGAAAGATTAAATGATTAATCTGGATCTTTTTTGGACTCATGTGTGGATTTGTTGATTATAAATTATGGATTTCATTTTATGCTTCTATGTGTCATATGTGTTGGTTTGTAATGTATGTTGATCATTATCCTGCATAAATTAATGTGTTATATGATGGCTTAGTACTCGGTTACCTTACTCAGTACGTAGCGTACTGATCACCCGTTTCATGGGTGCTTCTCATTCCCACGAGCAGAAGGCCCGTCTAATCTGTTGCAGGTAGGAGATACCTACGTTGATGCTATCGATGTCTACGGGACATTAGGAGGGGCAGAGTGATAGCTGGGCTCGATCAATCTCTAGAGTGATGTGGCCGTTGTCCTTTTAAATTTATGATTCATGTTTTTTTTTTTTTTTTATGTTTGAATTGTTGAAACAACTTTACTAATATTGTTTAGTTATTATATGGAAAAACAATAGCTGGTATTTCGAACTATGTAAGACTTGCACGTACTCTGATTTTCATTTGTATAAATTTGGATTTTATGTTGTTATTAATAGTATTCTTCTTAGCCTTAGTACGTGGTACTGGAACGGTAGGAGTGAACCGGTCTGGTATTAAGTATGGCGGTAACATCCCTAGAATTTACGGTTTTAATTTATGAGTATTTTTTTAAAACAAATGTGTAAATTTTGGGGTGTTACACACATGATCTTTTATTTTAAGTAATTATTATCTTATTCATGGTTATTTATATCAAGATCATCATGCAAACATACATGTAGATATGTAAGGCACATATAATTATTCACAATATGTAAAACACAACTGCATGAATATCGATACATCTATAAGGAAAAATGTCATACCTCTATTAAGAAAAAAATCGTGGTTTCACAAGATGAGCATAACTTCTCCAATTATACTTACTTAACCATCAAATTTGGTACACCTCCCTAAAATATTATTATGGACAACATATACAAAAATCAAGGTAAAACTCTAATGAATTATACATGCAATAATAGCTTACCTCTATGGTTATTATTCACAAACCCCTACGAAACTCCAATTTCATAAATCATGCAACATTTTTCTCATTAGACTTATATAACCACTAAAATTAATAAAAATTCCTAAAGTTTTAGTATTAACAACATATCTAAAATTCAATTTATAACTCCAATATTTCACACATGTGATAATGGCCCCGCCTATATAGTTACTATTCCTAATTTTAGCCATTTTCTCATTTTATTAGACTAAGATCATTCATAATTATTCTAATTTTTCCATGCAATACATCTAGCATATTTTGAACCAGTTAAAATATTAAAATACAAAATATTTACTATTATCCCATATTGACTATATTGCCCTTAAGATAGCTAAAATATATATTTTACAAAAACCTTACGAGTCCTGATATGAATGATTTTCAACCTCAAACACATATCCTTATGATTTTGAAGAACCCCAAATATATGTGATTCAAAATTCATAGCCCATTTTAGAAAATAATTAATGCCAACCTTCTTGATTCGCAAACCAAACTCAATCAACAATATATACAATCACATCCTTTCACATTTTTCTCACTTTTTCATCATACAACATAATATGTCACGTGAAAAAATTATCATAATGACATTATCCATATAAAAATACCAAAAATGATATTTTATACAAATATACACACTGCACACAAAACCCTAGTTACGACGTATGTCATTATCAAAAATGTCACCGCTCTCTAAGCACATATAATTTAAGACACATCCTTTGATACCACCAAAGAATCATGTAATAATCAAGGATAATGCATCCTTAGAACTTAATAAAATAAAAAATGAAAATCTAAGGCAAATGAGGGTGGAAAAGGAGAAAATTTAAAGTAATAAAATTTAGTACAAAGTGGAGCAAACAAGGGGAGTTATTTAAGATGCTTACATAGATAGGGGATGTTGTGTGAGCTCCTAATTTTGAAAGGGGATAAATATAATTAGTTGGTGGGTTGGAGTGGCATGAGGTGGTGGTGTGTTTGGGGTAGTTGTAGCATGAGTTTACGGTGAAATCAGGGGTAGTTTGCATGAGTTGTTCACATAGCTGGGGGTGTTGAGAGAAATTTTGTCATGCAGCAAGGCTTGAGAAATGTGAGTAGCTCACACTGTGTTTACTTCATAGTATGAGGTGAAAAGGATTTCATAGAGCTTCACCGAAGAAAATGGTAGAAGGAAGATAGATAAAAGACAAATGTGCCGAGATAGGTCTGGGAAGAGTTGTGTGGGTTTTAAAAATGAAGTAATAATGGAGGTAGGGGTATTTATATGAGGAGAGGTGAGGTAAGGAGTTGGTAAAGAAATCAGGGAGGAAAGGAAGAGCAATAAATAAGAAGAGGACAAAGAAAAAGGGAAAGAGGAAGAAGGGTTTTAAGGTTAGGATTAGAGTTAGGTTTAAATTTAGGATTAAAAAGTTAGGGTAAGATTAAAAAATTAATTACTTGATATTAGGGTAAAATTAATTTATCGATCATCTAAGGTTAGGGTTAGGTTGGACTATTAATTACTCTAAATTAAGGTAGATAAAAATTTTAGGGTATTATACTTTGTTCTTTTGTTCTGCACTTTGACCTTTATGCTTACTCAAATGTAAATTGGGTCAATTTGATTATGGGATATTTACCCCGTTTAGCCACCTCCCTTGTCTCTTGAAGAAGAAACCTGTTGCCTCTCATTCTAGGGTAAAGTTTGCATAACGATTTTGACCTTACTCATGCCCGCACTAAAAGAAAATGGCTTTGTTCTCTTCTAAATGAACTTGGGATATACTGCCCTTTTTTCTTTGGTTATATTGTGATAGTCTCATTGTAACATATATGGAATAAAATATGATCCTTCATGCTCACACTCATTAATCACATTTTGTTAGAATGTTACTATGCTTGTAAGAAGTATGCACTTGGTAGTCATTGTGACTTTTTTTTATCCTCTTTATTACTGGCGTACTTACTAAATGTATGTTGGGAAATAAAAAAAATAATCCCCTTAGTTAGATGGATAATAACCTCCTCGACCAACTCCAAAATAATAAAGAATGTAAGAGTAAATTACAAGTACTGAGAAACAAAGGTTTGTAGGGGATATATAAGAGACCTTTTATTGCGAGCTTATTATCTCTCACTTTATATATTAGCATATATTTTATAATGGATAGAACCAAAAATTTTATACCCTCCCTCATCCTTGGCCAAAACATCTAATCATCATTGGTTGTCTAACTGATACAAATGTATAAGTTACAAATTAATGATTGACCCTATGAGTTGACATACATCAACTCAATGATTGTCACACTAATGAGTTTTAAATCCCTTATAATAAATTGCTTCCTAACCATTGATCACTAATGTCCATCACTCTTGGCATTTACTCTTTGCTTATGCCATTTGCTAATGGCCTTTGTTGATGCACTTGGTAGTTGCCCTTTAATGCACAACCTTCTGGTTGATTGCCATTTTTTATTTTCCTTGGTTGATGACCTCGACTACTACACTTGGTTGACGGCCCTCGGCTTGTGCCTCTAGTTGTTGCCCTTTGTTTTAATTCTATTTTTGAATGACTTAACTATATATGGCTTATGACCCTGATTGATGGCTAGAAATTTCTTCTCTATCTAGGAATCCCCAAAAAGTATCCCCTTATTTTGATATGAGGAGAATTCTTTCATTTCTTCTTTTGAGAAGAACTACACCCTTCTTAAGAAACATAGATTATGCTTACCTTTGGGAAAGTGTTTTGTAAACATACATAACTCATTCTCCTTAGTATGTATCTTCTCCAAATAGAGTTTTCTCTCCTTGAACACGTCCCTTATCTAGTGATACCAAACTTGGATATGTTTGTTACTTGAGTGGAATTTGAAATTCTTACTAGCATGTATGGCTCTTTTTGAATCAGTGAATACCACAAACTTGTCATGCCTTAAGTAAATTTCTTTAAATAATCTATGTATCCACAACATCTCCTTGCACATCTCAATAATGTCTAGGTACTTTGTCTCATTTGTGGATAGAGCTACACACTTTTGTATTTGGGAATGTCACATGACATCTCACCCATAGAAAGTAAACGGGAAATCTAGTGTTGATCACCGTGTATCTACATGTCCTTCCATATCCTAGTCAATATAACCCACCACAACTTTTTCAACCCATTAATATAAAGTCTTATTCTATGCATCCCTTATAGATATCCTAATATTCACTTCACTACCTCCCAATGATCTTTTCTAGGATTGGATATGGATTGGCTGATCACACTGATGAAAATTGCAATGTTTTGCCTCATGCATACCATTGCATACATCTGACTTCCAATGGTTGATGCATATATATCTATCAGACATAACACCTTTCTCAGCTTGAATTGAGAAGCAAGTAGGCAAGAGAGTGGCTTTTCTTGTTCCATGTTGAATATTTTGAGTACTTTACCTATGTACTCTTCTTGAGATAGCTATAACTTTATATATCCTTGATCATATATGATGCATATGCCTAGGATTTGCTTAGCATGACCAAAGTATTTTATTTCAAAATTCTTGGCCGAATCTTCTTTCAAATATGAAATCCACCACCAATCCTAGCCCACTATTAGAATATCATCCACATACAGAAGTAGAAGGATGAAATTTACAAGCCCAAACCTTTGCACAAATACACAATGGTCTACTGATGTCTTCTTGTACTCTACTTGAGCCATAAATGACTCAAAATTCATGTACTATTACTTTGTGCCTATTTCAATCTATACAATCTTTTTACTAGCTTACACACCATATCCTCATTTACCTTGACCTTAAACTCCTTTGGTTGTTCCATGTACACATACTCCTTGAGGTCATAGTGTAGGAAATTTGTCTTGACATCAAGTTGATCCACCTCTAAGTATATAATGGAAACCAATCCTAAAATCACATGGATGGATGCCATCTTTACCACTAGAGATAAGATTTCATACTAGTCAACCCCTTATCTCTAGTCAAATCCCTTGACCACCAACATTGCCTTATGTCTTATGTTGGTTTTTCCCTCCTTGTGCTTGATCTTAAGACCTACATATTTTTCAAGACCTTTATCCCCCTCGGCCTCTTCACAAGCCTATAAGTGTATTTCTCTTAATTCGAACTCATTTATTCCTTCATTATAACCATCAACTTCTCCTTTTGACCATTATTAAAGGCCTCATCATAACATAAAAGCTCTCCATTAATTTAGAGTGGCATATAATATGTTGTAAGGTACATGTTGGCCAGTCCCGTTATCCTAGTGGATCTTCACACTTTATGTGTAGCTTCAAGGTTGACACAAACTTGGGCTACATTTGTTCAGGCTCACAATCTTCACTCTCCACCGCCTTAGCCTGCCGATTTAACATCTCCTCTTTGAGTTAGAGTGTGTCTAGCTCATTCCTCTTGAATTTTCCTTCCCTGTCAAACCTTCTATTTTAAAATCATCACTGTATTCCACAAGATTATCAATCTAGGCCTTTTACCTTCAATTTTGAATGAAGATATTAATGCTTTGATCCTCAGAGAACATAACATCCCTAATCTGGATGACCTTCTTGGTTACTTGGTCATACAACTTGTATCTAAACTTCTCTTCACAATATCCGACAAACATGCATTGAAAAGTCTTCTCGTCCAATTTTTTCCTCTCATCCCTTGGTAGGTGGACAAACTCTCAACAACCAAACACCCTTAGGTCGTTATATCTTACATCCTTGTTAAGCCACACTCCTTCAACCACATCACAATTTAAAGGATTTTGATGGACATGAGTTTTAAGATGGCATAGAGTTTGTAGATCTTCTGCCCATAATGATCTTGGAAGCTTTTCCTATAAGATCAGACATCTTACCCTATCCATCAATGTGTGTTGTTCATTTGTTTACCACCCCCATTATACTGAGGGGTTTTTTAGGAATGGTTTACTCATGTCGAATTCCATGAGCTTTACAATATTCATCAAACAGACCAAGGTATTCACTTCAATTTTTCGTCTGAGTACACTTCAACTTCATCTCAGTCTCATTCTCCACCTTAACATGAAAGAATTTTATGTTAAACAAAACTTGATTCGTGATCTTCATGGGATATATCCAGAGTCTTCTTGAGAAGTCATCAATGAATGTAAAAGAATATGAAAATCCACTTAATGACTTCAACTTTATCAAAAAACATATGTGCGAGAATATGTGGTCAATTTTCCCTGTTGTTGGTATGGTGGCACTTTCAACAAAGTGGGCTCAATTTTTCTTGCCAAATACATAGTGAGTGCAATGTCCAACCTTACCCCTCAGACCTCCAGGGGGCACCTCGGTTGATGAGAAGCTTTATTCCCTTTTCACTCATATGAACAAACCTATACTTCCATACATTATAAGAGTACTCCCTAAGTTTGAGTTTACTTCAACTGACAAACACACCTTTGCCTAAGTCCAATACAGTGAGTAATAATTGCTCCCCTTGACTACTACTAAGGACCCCTTTATCAAATTCCATATACCTTCTCCAAAATAACTTATGTATCCTTCATCATCAAGATTCCCAATTGATATGAGGCCCATCCTCAAGTCTAGACATGTCTTACTTCTTTGAGTTACAAAGTACAACCCAAATTTGTATCTAGTCGTACACTCCTTGTATCGAATATTTCAAGACACCATCATTTTCCATTTACATCTCACTAAATTCCCAATATGTGTAGGAGGAGAAGAACTTCTTATGTAGGGTAACATGATAGGATGCACCAATATCCATTACTTAGTTGGCGTTGGCACCTGAGGTGCTTGTGCAAGTATTTAGACACAATGAGATAACCATTAGTTCATCATTAGTTACATTTGTCATCTCCTCATCCAACTTTCTCTTCCCCTTTGGAACCTTCTTCAACTCCCAAAAATCCTTCTTCTAGTGGCCAAGCTTCCTATAGTGGAATCAAGGTTTTTCCTTCTTTGAGATCATTGGTTTACTCTTAGACCTTCCCCTTTACATCCTGCCTTTACTTCTCCCTATGCCTACTGCAAGCACCTCAAACTTTGATGATGTAACCACATTTCTTCCTCGTATTGTCTCTTCTCCAATAAATGATGTTGCCACCAATACCATTGTGAGATTTTTGCTCAAGGAAAAATTGGTGAGAGATACAAAAAGAGTTTCCCAGCTACTTAGTAGAGAACCTTGGACCATAAAGACTTAAACTTCATCACCGAACATTATTTCCATGTTCTTCAAGTGGATGAATATAATCTAAAACTCATTAATGCATGGTGCAAAGGAATTCCCATATTCATATCTCAATTTGTACAACTTCCTCATGAGTTTTACCTTATTTTTAGTCGTCTTATTCACATAAAGGAAATATAGCTTGGACCATATTCCATAGGCTATGTTTTCTTCCTCAACACGATGAATGTCGCTGTCATATACCAATTGATGAATATAACCACAAGCTCTTCTATTAAGCTTCTTCCACTTTCCTTCTTTTATTTCATTCTATTATGTATGACTCCTTCATTTTCAATCAGATGTGCTAACTCTTTTACATAGATTAGAACTTCCATTTTACTCTTCCAAAACTTAGAATTCATTTTTTATAACATCACCTTGAGTGGTTTACTAGCTGGCATGATTTTATACAACATCACCAAATATAGGGAGATAAAACAAATAATCCCCTTAGTCAGGTGGATCATAAACCCCTCATTCAACTATACAATAATAAAGAATGTAAGAGTAAATTACAAGCATTGAGAAACGAGTGTTTAAGGGGGGAATAGGAGTTTTTATTGGGATCTTATTTCCTCTCACTTTGTATATTTATATATATATATTAAAATGGGTAGAAGATGACCTTTTATACCCTCCCTCATCTTTATCTAGAACACTTAATCCCTTATACAAAGGTACAAGTTACAACTTAATAATTGACCCTATGAGTTGACCCCTATCAACTTATAGGCTATCATACTGATGAGAGATAAACCCCTTATGCTAAGGAATTTCCTGACCATCAATCACTAATGGTCATCAAACATGTACTTGGCATTTTTTACTATTTTCACACCCTTTGTCTATGGCGTTGGTTGATGCTCCTAGCATTCACCCCTTAGTGCATAGCCCTTTGGCTGATGGCATTTTTTTGTTGCCCTTGGTCAATAGCCCTCAATTGATACCTTTAGTTGTTTCCCTTTGGTTGACTCCTTCTGGTTGATACCCTTTGCTATCAGTGACTGATGACCTCATGCTAATGCTTATGGTTGACAAACCTCGGTTAACGTCCCTAACCTACGACTTAAATTTTTTTCTTTGTCAAGCAATGCCCAACAAGTTCTCTATAAGCCTTAGTATGAAGCTCTTTGATCAAAGCTTCTCTGGTCTCACCCATCTAGTTTGTGGGCGAGTGTAAGTGAACTTGTCAACTTCACTTAGTTATATGCAACTTTTCATAGATGCATGCATTATCCCAAGAAATCTTATTATAACACCTTCAATTTTAGTACTAAAAAAATTATTTTAAAATAGTTATTTGCGGAAGCCAAAACATAAAAAAATATAAGGTGTTACCACCACACTTAACATAAGCCTAGTCTCCTCTATCTTTTTGATATTAAGTGCTTAGGTAAAAAAAAATTACTTACATTAACAAGAAAAATTCATAAGAAGAAGATAAGAGATATTATATTACAACATTACTATTATGATATTATACAAAATTAATAGACAAAAGATACAACAACCAAAAGAAAAGAGGTACCAAAGGAGATATAAGAGTTTAAAAAATATCCAAATTAAAAGATGCTAGAGTGAACACTAGATAGTCCTATCGCAAATTCAAGATTACCCATTAAATTGTCAAGGGATCATAAAATAAAACCCATCGGTATAATGATGCTAAATAAATTATTATGTAGTACTAAACATACAAAGGCCACATACAAAGCACAAAGAAAGTAAAAAATGAGTAAGAATGATATAAAATTGTCAATGAATTCATGTGGTAACCAAATATGAAGATCAATATAATACACCCAAAGTAGTGGTGGATAATGAAGGATTAAAATTATTAATATATGTATGTATGTATATATTTTTAATCTAAAATTAAAAAACTCAATAGTTAATCATGCTTGATTTTGGAGAAATTTAAGTATAAGTGACCTCCTCAAAATTTTATGAGAATGTTTGTGAGTTGATAAAAAAACATATTCAAAATGAATCATGTTCATATATGGGGCCAGTTATTAATTCTAACACTAATGCTAAGTAACTATTTGTAGCCCTAGTGTAGGATCGATGTGTTGCAAATGGTATCAGAGTAAAACTATGACCACGAGTTAAATTTGGATAAGACATTTGGGAGCATCCCTCTTATATGATAACAATAATCTATTCATAATTTTTTTTTAAGTTAGGAGAATCAAATACTCTCCTTGCTTGGACTAAAATATGAGGTAGATTAGAAGGAGTCATGAAATTCATGCAACAAAAATTATAAGCCATCAACTCACCACCTTTTTTTGGCTTAATTATGGCTCAAAAATATGGCTTGGAAAGCCATGCAAGATTCGGCCAACATCCAGCAAAAGTCAGCACATGGAGCACACATTATTTGAAAATCACAAGTAAGCAGCCACTTCATTTTTGTAGTAGATTTTGAAGTTAAGTTTTGGTTTTTTTTCCAATACATTAATTAGAATTAATGAAGGGCAGTTAATTTCCTAAAAAGTATCCAAATCTTTCGGCCAAAGGGGGTCTTGGGGAAGGTTTATTTTTCCATTTAGTTAATTATATGCATGAGTAATGTACTAGTTTTCCTTTTTCATGTTATTTATGTTTTCTAAGTCCTAATTATTAGCTTTTAAATCTAATTTAATAGCTATTGCATGGGAAATGGATGATGGCAATCTCTAAACATCAACTCCCATGTTGATTGTTTGATTCATACCATAGTTATCATGCATTAGAGTAGAGTTTGGTTAAGTTGAAACCTTATGGTTACCTAAGGGTTGGTTGTAATTTTCTCAAATTCTTACACTCTTATATGGGTGTAAAGATGAATGAAAGAATCAGCCATTGAGTATTTTGCAGATCCCTCGTCATGTGTTTTCATTTCAACCAACCCAGTGCATAGTTTGTTAAGTTTACAAAAATCTTACAATATTTATCTTAAGAGTTGTTACCTTAAGTGGTGATTGTAAGTATTTGATTTCAAAGTTTACTTGAATATCAAATCCTTTTCCCATCTCATGTGCTCTTCTATTTTCTCTTTTGTTGGAGCTAAACCTAAGTTCCACTATCAACTCTTAGCAAGATCCAATTTGTTTAGCTTTCTCTGCATTGGTTTGCCTTAGATTTTTATCTAAGTGAGATCTATTCATTATTGTATATGAAAATGTTTCCTTACATTTGTACGTTGTTATCTTTATCTGTGTTATCGTATGTTACCCATAATTTATTTTGCTATACTTTGATAATGTGATTATATGTGAGCACGTTATTACTGTAAGTTGGATATGTTTCTTTAGTACTTGTTACTACTAATACTACACTTGTGTAGATTTTTATGTATAGATAGAGGATGATGTCTATGTTGAAAATGTAAAGTTTGTAGAATGATGATCTTATAGGTATAGGTGGCAATGGGGTTAGGTTATAGTGGGTCAAGATGTTCTCGAGTCGGATTGTTTGTGGGTCATTTCCTTTACAGGTCGGTTGTGAGTTGGGCTGGGTCATTTTGGGTTCAAGTTATTTTGGGTCACCTTATTGTTGGGTTAGGCATGGTTTGGATTCGCTTCGTTGCAGATCCGGGTTGTATCAAGTTAAATTATTAGGTAGGTTGGGTTTGGGTTGAGATAGTTCGGGTTCGAGTCGGGTCGGGTCTATGGATATAAATGAGGTGGATTTTACCCAAAACACGATGGGTTTTATTCATCGGATGCTTAAACAGATATGGATAAATGGATATGGAGGATGAAAAAAATACCCATCGGATACGGGTATGGGATATCCATATCCGTACCCATACCTATACCCGAATTCATATCCTTACTTGTTTACTCGATATAGAATTACCCTTTTACCCTTAATTTTAAAATAAATATTGTATAAATTAAGGTTAAAACTACCATTTGGCTTAACCCTAAATGGATTCATCTGCTCGATAATATCCGTTAACGGATAAATAGATTATTCATCAGATAACAGATATCCAACAAATACGGATATAGATGTGTAAGTAGATAGCTGTTCGGGTATGGGTATGAATTTTGGTACTAGTATAGATACGGATATGGGCGTACCAGCACTGAATCCGCCCTGTTTATATCCCTGTCGGGTGTGGATTGGGTTGAGAAAGCTTGTATTTGGGTAATTTGGTATTCGAGTTAATTTGATGGGTCAGTTTTGAATTAACTTAATGAATAAGCTCTTTTTAGGTTTTGATGGGTCGGGTTGGGTTTGGGCATAACTAATCTCGGATCAAATGACTTTAGATTTAGGTAAAATCGGACATTGACCACCAAAATTAATCTAAATCATTAGCCTTATAAGCAAGCATTAAGATTAACTTCATATAAGTATGTGATTAACAATATATTATTAATTACTATTTGTTTATTATTATGGCTTTATCATGTTGTGTTTTTACGTGAAAAAATGGATAAAATTATAATATCATTGAGGAATAAGTAAGTTTACAATAAAAGTAAGAAAAATAAATAAAATTTAAATAATAATATATTTTTAAAAGCTTTAAATAAATAATAAGACACATATAGTTTTTTAATATCGAATTTGATTTTATCGAGTCGGATCGATAACGGGTTGAGTAGAAATCGGATTATAGGTTGGGGTCCAGTGTCGGGTTAGTGTCGTGTTACGTTTAGTTTGGATCGGGTTGATGAATTTATCAAGTTATATTGGGTCAAGTTTTGTGCAGATCGGGTTGGGTCGGGTTAGGTTGGCGGCCGGATCAATTTTTGCCGACTCTACCTATAGGGCAAGGTATAGAGTAGAGTTATTATGCTCAACACTATATTGGTGTATCTTTCGACTATTTTGAGTATTTAAGACTTAAGTCTCTTTTTGTATATTTGGTCATAGCATTTTCTTTTTCTGTTCGCAAGTGAATTCATGAGTTTTATCTCCCCTTTGATCGGTTTGATTATATATAGAGCATTGCATTTGGTATAAGGACGGTGAGGCACCAAACTAATACAAATTGTGATGGTAATCCTCTCGTATTTATATTTTTGCTTCTACAAATCATATTCTTCAAACTAAAATTTTAAATTATAAGTTTTGGGATGGTACACATAGGGAGATTGCTCTCCTAGGCCAGCCTTCCTCGGGGCTGAGCCAACTTTCCTAAGCGCATTTACGATCTGGTAGATGTTAGCCGTCGACAACCGACAAACACTTTGATCAAATGAAGCCACACCATTATGAACTAGAAAACCATATTGAATATATTGTTCCCAAGCCCTAATAGAGTATCAATCTAGTTAATTAAGGAAATAATTTACGAGGTGTTAGACTTACACCAGTATACAGGTGTAGAGCTTCAGGAATTAACTAAACTAAAGCTAATCAGTCTTTGATCAACAGCAACAGCTTTACCTGAAACTCCAGCTCTGCAACTCAGCATCAAAACAAATCAAACCAAATAAATTATTTCTCTAAAAGCAATTATTCAACATATAGTTTATGGTATGATTAAACTGTGGAGCAGTACGTGATCTACCTACGTTCCGTGACTTCTACTTCTATGCTTTGAGTTAATTTCTAGAATTGTTTATCTTTTTTATTTGCATTGTTAAAAAGATTAAAAGGTCTAGCTCCAGGTATTCAGCTAGCTTTTTGCCTTGTTTTACTGAACGTAATAGTGTAAAACATACGGTGTTAGCGTATAAAGGCACTGGTTTTTCTAATCAGTATTCATGGAAACTTGTTAATATTACTAAAAGCAGAAAGAAAATTAGTATTTAATGACAGCAAACTACTTAGGTTTTTTAATGAATATTGCACCAGTTATACTATTTTGAATAATAAATTTAAGTCTCAATAAATGCTTATGGACACTTATTAGAAAAACTAAGGGCATTATAAATTACATAAAATGGTCAGGAGTTACTCGACTATCCATATTTTTCTCTGCTCCCATTTCTACACTGAAAGAAATCGAAAAGCATCCTATGACGAGTCACTGAGTTTCCACCAACTAAGGCAGGGTCTTATGATCATCATAAGTTAAAGCTGTATGCATGTTAACCTTAAAAGTGGAAACGATTAAACAAATCTCTGACGACTTTTGTCTATATATATGCATATATATATCAATTAACTAATGTACTTTTTGTGAAATCTTCAACTTGCTTGGAACTGCATTATAGCTGGAAAAAAGTACCAATAGGACATTATTGAAGAAAGAAGACAAAAGACTTTGTTCCTTGATTAAGCTTTCTTCTTTCATTAATTTCTTGTCCCTGCTAATTAAATTAGTGCCTCTATATAATATTTATATGTTCCTGCACCCCGCCCCCTCATAAAAGTATTTCTATTGATACAAGCAAGTTGACAATCAAGCAGGGTGAACTTTCATATCCGACCCATGCTTCATATTGCCCTACATTTTAGATTTGAGATCTTATTGTTTAGGAAAAGTCGATAGATTATGGTAGTGATTAATACATTGGGATTCCAACCCTCCTATAATACTCGGTAGTAATTAATAACCAGCTAATAAAGTATAGTTGTCATTACGTGTAAGATCCTGCTTCGTTTGGCTATGATCTTGCTTGTCAAGAGTAAAAAATGACAATCAATAGGTCAGGCATATGTACCAACTGAGCATATTTTTGACGCTTACGAAGTTTTTAACTTCTGATCTAATTAGAGAAAAAAAAAATCTGTAATACGTAAATACTCTCTAAATATCTAAAAACAAGTTACCTTGTATTTCATGAACACATTTTGAATTTTTTTAAATACAACATATTACGATATAAAATAAATTATTGTATTCATACTAAAAACTGAATTTTATAATATTTTTTATTAATATATATTAAAAAATATTAGTTGTTAAAATTTTTACTCGCAATATGACGTGATTTACTTTTGTATTAAGAGATAATAGTTTCTTTTTTCTTTTGATATGGTAAAAAGGACAATATACTTTATTATAAATTAATTATCAACTCAATATATTATTTTTGTTTTCCTATTTTAAACACTAGAACAAATTTGTTCAATATTGAAGATAGCTTTAATGTCAGATTTGATTGTCCAACTCACCTTAAGGAAAATCATTAATAAGATAGCAACTAGTAACAAGTTTTTTTTGTTTATTTTTTTATTTTTATTTTTAGCTTTCTTCTATTTATGAATCTTTTATTTCTTCTTTGGGTACTTTTTCCATCTTCACTCCACTTTTCTACTCATTGGCTTGGGTAACTAGAGCTTCATTTCCATATCTCTTAATGGCACTCTCTTTCTCCCTTTTAATGGCCAATGTGCTCTACATAAAGGGGACCCTATATCTCCCTACTTATTTGTTATAGTGATAGACGACTGGATGTATCTTTGACATGTGGCATGATCTTGAATGGGTAATTGGAGATGATGATATGGGAGAGACACACAACATGATCAAGGTTTACCATGTAATTTAGCTCAAGAGGATATTCAACCTTGGTGGAGGGCTACATAGTTTAACCTAGCAACCCCTAAGCATCGTTTTTCATTTTAGATGGAGGCCCATGATTGTTTGGTCATTAAGGATATTTTATACAAACTCCATGTCATTTAGGAAGAAATTCATGTATTTTCTTCGCAACTCAAAACCCTAAATCATTTACTACTAAATCATCCTAGTGTTGAAAAACTAATCCTGAAGGCTACACGTTTCATCATCAATAAGAGAAGCACTAGTCTACATGATATCATGTGTGATTTGACTATTGTGAATGGTCGATCTATGCATAAGGTAGAAATTGTTTGTTGTTAATGAACAAATATTTTTACCCTTTTACTTTAAGCTTTCTGTTATTTATTTGAATAATATACGAGGTTATTCATATTAATTTTAATTATATCCTTAATTTAAAATAATATCATGTATTTAATTAATTTAGAGTTTAAAGTTAATTTTAGTATGAGTTTTGACAACTTGTAGTATTTTGACCATAACTTTCACATATGAACTCAGATTTAAATGATTCAAAATTTGGTGTAAAAATAAAAATGAGATATACAACTGTTATTTATAGTATTATTTCCTAAATATGATTGCATCAGGGTAGAAATTTAGATTAAAGTTAAGGATGGGATTAGGTAAGGGTGATTAGGAAAGTTTGTAATTGTATGTACTACTATTTATTTACTATTTATCATCATCACCACCACCAGCATCCTAGTCGTTGTCATCATTATTATCATCATCATATTTGCAATCTCAACAGATATTGCATAAAAAATCTACATAAATAGCAACCAACTCATAAGAAAAGATTGAGAAAAGATAAAAGAAAGAAAAAGATGTGTTTAACCTGTCAACCATAAGGTTTTTTTTTAATATTCAATAAAAAATTAAGAGACATTCGGTGTGTGTATAGATAAATAAACCTATGAAGAGAAATACAAACAAAGCATAGAAGACTAAAAAGACATGATGATAGAGGGTCGAAAGGAGTTGAGAAGAAAAATTCAATATTGTCAGTCATCTGTTCCATACAATATTATTTTCTTGGTTCTTATTTTAAATTTGAAGTGTTATACTTTTATAATAAAATATTCTCATGTTTAATATTTTATGTCAAATTTAGATTTTATTTTTAATTTTATTACTTTTATTTTAATTAATAGCATATTCTATTTTTCTTTTACCAAGTATATGGTAAACTCTATTCTTTATATTGATAGATTAACTGATTGCTTGATTAATAGATTACTCTATATTTTTTATGCTATTGTTCTAGATTATACCTAATTAATAGACTAATTAGTGTTTAACAAGTCGAGAAAATATGTAACGATTGATTCTTTACTTCAGGTTAAATAGTATAAATAGGAATTAAATGGGTTGTGAGAATAATTATATGATTTTAATAACAATAGGAAAGGATAAATAATTAATTAAACCTAAAGCATTGTCTATTATTTTAATTGTTTGACTAGAAATAACATGACTAATAATTGGTGATAGGATTATATAACTCGAGAGAGTGTGTTAGTTAAATATTCTTATTGACATATAGACAGTATTTGAAAAGATTGGGTAATTGATTAATTGGTCATTATAATTGAATATTGGTGGTCCAGATTTCTTGGTAGCTTTTATGAATTATTTTTACATTTATTATATTTTGATTTGAAATTCTTGGTTTAGAAGTAGTTACTTCTTGATATGATTTATATTGCCTAGGCCTGACTAGAGTGATTAGAGAATTTATGTTATTATTTAGGCTTTGTGGAAATGATAATATGGTACTCTTAGTGTCCTGTATTATTTGCGATCAGTATACTTGCCAATAGGTATATTTAGTTAACATCAAGTTTATGGCGTCGTTGGTAGGGACTAATTCAATAACCCTAGGCCCAAAAATTTAAATCTTTATCTAGGCAACTTCTAATTTTTATTTTGATTATTTTATTTTATTTTATTTTTTCTTAAAGAATTGACCTTGGTTCTAGTGGTTTTTTGACATAGTGCAAGTGCACTTCATCGATGAACTGAAAGCCAATAATCATGACTTCTCTTTATGCTCTATTAGATTCTTTAAATCAAAATGATAACTTAAGAATTGTTGACATGCAAGATCAAAAATTTAGATGTTACTCATGTGGAGGATCGCACACTAGTACAAACTATCAAGTAGGTAATTTGTTTTATTGAATAATCAATTCTCTAGGGTTGAATTTAATTTACCTGATGCAAGAGAATATCCTCATTATCATAATTCATGTTAAAAGATTGTTAAGGTCACTAAATCGTTGAAGGAAAAGCCTTTAGTGCATTGTTCAAGTGAGCCATATGGAACGATAATGTTCTCACCTCAATATCCAAAAGGAGAGAAGTTAGGGTATGATATTGGGACCACTATTTTTGAGGAAGAAAATCCCTCTAGTACATTAGCTTGATTTTTATGGTCGTAATGCTACATATTTTATGACGTGGGTGTTAATCTAAGTGGAACTAACATGGGCAAGTTTCTTAGGGAATATATATTACATAAACAAGTCATATAATACACCACTTTTTATGAATTGAATGAGTTGAGGTTTGATTCCCATAAAAACTTCAAGTTCTACAACCATAAAAATAATTATTGGAACAATAGGTACGTTTGTTTGCAAGAATTTTTGTGGGATATATTATTTTTCTGCTACTTTCTTGCTCTAATTTATTTATAGCTAATGCTAAAAGCTTGAGTTTAACTTTGTTCTTATGCTTTGTTAATGCCGATCCTCTATTCTATACAATATTGTTTTCTTGGTTCTTATTTTCAATCAGAAGTACTGTAATTTTATAATCAAATATTCTCAGGTTCAATATTTGATTTATAATTTAGATTCTATTTTTAATTTGATTACTTTTATTTTAATTAATAGCAAGTTTTAATTTTCTTATACCAAGGATATGGTGAAATCCTATTCTTTATATTGATATATTAATTGATTACTTGATTAATAGATAAATCTATGTGTTTTATGGTATGGTTCTAGATTGTGCCTAGTTAATAGACTAATTTCCTTTAATTAGCATTTAACAAGTCAAAAAAAGATGTGAAAACTGATTATCTACTAGAGGTTAAATATTATAAATAGGAATTAAATGGGTTGTGAGAATAATTACATAATTTTTATAACAATAAGGAATGATAAATAATTAATTGAACCTAAAGTATTGTCTTTTATTTAAATCCTTTAACTAGAGATAGTGAGGCAGATAATTGGTAATAGAACTACATAACTCGAGAAAGTGTATTAATTAAATATTCTTGTCGACACATGGCTAGTAATTGAAAGGATTGAGTAATTGATTAATTGGTCACTATAATTAGATAGTAGTGGATCTAGATTCCTTTGAATCTTTTATTAATTGATTTTTACGTGTATTATATTTTTTATTTATTTTGTTTTAGTTTAATTTATTTTGATTTGAAATTATTAGTTTAGAATTAGTTACTTCTTTATTTGATTTTGATCTCTTACAGTTGATTAGAGTAATTAGAGACTTTGTGTTATTTTTTAGTCTATATGGGAACGAATATCCGGTACTCTTAGTGCTATGTATTACTTTAAATCGGTATACTTGATGATAGGTGTATGTGGCCAACATCAATTTTCTATTTGTTGTAGCAATTTATGAGATTTGGAGACCCCAAAACTCTTTGGTTTTTAGATAGGAACATATTTGTTGGACCTAGGTCGCTCGCACCATTGCTATTCTGAGAGAAAGTGCCTTATAAGTTTAGATCAAGGAAATATAATCAATATGTTAGTATTGTCGATGCTTTTGCATCATAAATTTTTAGTGCTTTACAATCGTAAAAATTTTAGTGCATAGATGGTGAGTGGGGAAGCAATTTTCACTTTAAAAAATAGTAGATAAGTTAAGGTCATGTGTGATGGGATTTCAAGGAGTTTTAAAGAATCATTTGGGATTGATCAAGTTCTCGTATAATAACAACCGCCATACTAAAGGTTTATATGGATGAAATTACCAAATTCCTTTATGTTAGGGAAACATAAGTTAATTATTTATGATAGATACCGAGATTAATGACGAAATAACTCACAAGGTCACTTTGATTCAAGAAAAAATGCAAACTACTCAAGATTGGAAAAAGATATTTGGGAATCTAGCAAAAAGGACTAATGAATATGAAATAGGTGACAAGGTGAGTTTGAAGGTTTTCCCGTCAAAGATTACGATTATATTTAGTTGATGAGGCAAGTTGAGCCTGAGGTACATAGGTCCTCATGAAAATTTGGAGTTAATAGGTAAGGTCGCTAATCATTTTTTGCTACCGATGGATCTAGCATGAGTACATAACATTTTCTCTATATCTTAGCTATGGAATTATGTTATAGATCCTTCTTGTATTCCTCAATTTGAGTTAATTACTTGATGAGAAATTTTTGTGTGAGGAAAGGACTATCACAATCCTCAAAGTGAAGACCTAAGATAATTTTTCAAAGGTTATCACTATGGTGAGGATCATGTGGTCACATTATAGAATCAAAGAAGTGAATTAGAGAAACTAAGAAATAGATGTGGGCTATCTACCTAGGGTTGTTTGCATAGGTGCAGGTTTTAGATTATAACTACTTTTATTTTAAAGGGGTAGTACCCTCTTCATTATCTTAGTAAAGTATAGTTTACATACAACACCTTTATCCCTAAATATTTCAAAATGTTTTGAGTCATGTTGACTTTGGAGATGAAGTATTCTTTAAAAGGGTAGTGATATAATACCCCACATTCCAAAAATATATTTTATTTTATAAATATTATAAAATTATGACATTCAAATATTTACTACATATTTAAAATAATCTTAAACCCTACTTATGATCCAAATGTGCTTCATACCCTTATTCATATCCATGATTACAGTTTTGTTATTTAAGAATTTTCAAGACACTTTTTTCCATTCAAATTATCCTATATCATTTTATATTAATCATATTTGAATATATTATATTTTTTTAAGCCTCCTATCCATTATAAAAACTGATAATATGAGGTTTTAATGAAAAATATAATTTTCATCTCACTTAGATTTTATTATATTTTACAACTCAAAATAATATTTTTAATTACCTAAAATTTATGAAACCTTAATAATAATTGTATTTTCATGTTATAAATGTAGGAAATGTTTTTATCACATGTGAATATACAGGACTTGATCTAACAAATAATCGGGAAGTTTTATGATCCAATTGAGAGAATAATCAAAAAACAATAATAATTGGGGAAAGAATGATAATATTTATCATATACAACACTAGTGATTACAATAAAAATCAAATAATCCTCATAATATCAATCAATATACAATTCTCTTAAAAATACAAGGGAATACTAGAGGAGAGGATTTGGACAAGCTTGATGGCATACCGTGCATTACTAGGATTTCATAAACAATCTATTTATAGAAGTACATAACCAGCACAAGTGAAAGCTAGAAAATAGGGAAAACTCATACCATGTTAATGAACATGAGTGCCCCATATCTTTTCAAGAACTTTGAACTTTTTCCAAAATAATGTAGAACTAAGTAGACGAAGAAAACATGTGTCGTATTGACTAACACGAGCCACCTGTGTTTTCTTCCTTGATATCCATAAGGCTTCAAACTCCTCCAAAAAATTGTTTGCAAAAATCCATGCTAAAATACACCTACAAATAAAAAAGCATAATCTCACAATAAAAGCAACACTAAATGAAAAATATTTTACCCTTATTTTTATGTTTTTTTAGATAAAAGTATCATTTTCAAGCAAAATAAGCATTAGAAACTCCACTTTATTTACTTGAACCTCATCTTATCTTTTAGAATTCATTATTAGCAATCTAAATCCTTTTTAAAGGCTACCCTAGTCCTCAAACTCATGTAAAAATTTGCTCTGCATTTCTCCTCTCACCTACAAATATTGTAGCAATACACTTCATTTTCATCATTAAATTCCATTAGAAATGCCAAACTATACACCCTTAGCCTTCCACCTCAACCCCCAATATATGGTTCTCTCTCATACTTTGCCCTTATATGATTTGCTTCCCAAAATTCATTGGAACCTTCATGCCATATTATCTTTGGATCCCATCTTAATCAATGCATCAACTCATCACAAAATGCATGATTATCCCCAAATGCATTCTTAACTCTTAACTATTTCCATCATATGTTCAATTCCACCTCATTATCACAAAGAGAGACTCAATATTCTACCTCTAGTTCCTTTCCATTTTATGAGTCAAACATCATCCACCATAGAAGAACTTTGAAGCTCTTAACCCTTCAAAAAAATCTATTTTTGCTTAATTCCTCTCTTTTTCACATTTTTATCTTATTTTCCCATATGATTTTTGAGTTTAATATTATGCTTTATTCTTTATTTTTTCTTTTTTGGGTCAACCTTGTTGAGAGCATCACCAATCTCTCCCCCCCCCCAATTTTTTTGATTTCATGACTCTATGTAAGATTATTCTTACCCAATAACATGTATGATTTTATGTAACATAATATAGGTAATTTGTATGATTTGGTGAATTTTATGGCTTGCTATAAGTATATTAACATATTAGATCCATGAAGATTAATTTTATGAATTTGAAGATCATGATGATTAAATACATGTCAATTTTGTGATTTTGTTTGAGAGAAGTATTAAATCTGCTAATTCAATTACCACCAAATTTGTTTAAGATTTCATGATGAATTGCTATCAATTGGCTCAGATCTAGAGGGAATATTAGGTATCAATTGAAAGTTTAATATTTCTAAGTTCCAACACAACTTTTAGACCTCAAAATATTTTGCAACATATAAGTAATTAGCATGAAAAACATCCTAAAGGGGGTGAATATGATTTTATGGAGTGAAAATGAAAAAATGAAAATCAACACACAATGTAGAGTGGTTAAAGAGTGAATCACTAATTACATCCACTACCAAAAGGTTCTCCCTTTTGGATTTTAAATAGCGATGTATTTGTGATGATCACTCTTCTCTTAGTTTATGAGTCTTACTATCTTAATGACCCTCTAAGAGATGATTTATAACTTGACCTACTTATCTTCTCTAGACTCTTCAAAAGAATCTCTCAAGAATGATAGGCAAACACTCACTAACCTCTTTAAATGAATTTTGTAAGGAGGTTTTGATTATAGATAATTCTCAGTAAGAATACAAGATATAAAACTGTTAAACTTTGGATGAGATATAATTTAGCTAGATATAATGAGATATACTATAATTGGAGAATAGTTATAGCTAAGAGAAATGAGCAAAGAGCACTTTTTTGTGAAATCTTAGAATAATAAAATTTTGAAAATTTTGAGTGAGTAATTAAATGATTGCAGAGTAAGAGATTAATTGGCCAATTAATTTTCCTAAAATTAGTTGTAATAAATGGAAAGGGACCTTATTTATAAGGGTTTACGTCATCATATACCCGTTAGATACAAAATCATAAAAATTTGTTTCACCTAACGAGAAAAAAATTAGCATTTAATGTTCACCAGTTGATCGGTATGGCCAAAGCAATTGATTGGTTCTACAACCAATCAATCGATATTTCAAACTAGTCGATTGTTTATGTTTAGACCAAAAATGGAAGTTATCGTGGTGCGAAAAATTCAATCGGTTTATTCAAACCATTTGAATCGTTAAGTCTAGTGCATAGTTGGTCTTAAGAACATATGTAAATATTAACATGGTAGGGTAAGACCAATCAATGTGTTCATTATACTAGTTGATTGGTTTGTACAAATTGGTTGATCGATTATGAACTAGTCAATCTATTGGAAAAAAATAAGTCGATGTATTTAAACAAATACCAACAAGTTTTTGCAAGAATAAAACCCAAGATCTAGTGGGTTAAACTAATCAACTAATTTCCCCAAGCCACTCGATCAGTTTGGTGAAATTAGTCGATATGTTTTAATAGAGACGATTAGGTTTTTGCAAGAGTGAAACCCTTAAACTAGTTGGTCAAACCAGTCAATTGGTTTCATCAAACTAGTTATTCAATTTGGTGAAACTAGTCAGTGTATTTAAATAAAGATGAATGGGTTACCGCAAGAATGAAACCTATGGACTAGTTGGTCAAATCCATTGATCATTTTCCAAAAACTATTCAAACAGTTTACTAAAACCAGTCGATATGTTTAAATAAAGATGAATAGGTTTATGCAAAAGTGAAACTCATGAATTGGTTGGTCAAACCAATCGATGTGTTTAAACAGAAATAGATGGGTTTCTATAGGATTGAACCCCATGGATTGGTTGGTCAAACCAGTCGATCAATTTGAGATAACCAGTCAATCAGTTTTATCCACCAATTAATCCATTTGAGTTTAACTCAATTCATGCCTTTGGTTAAATTGAACAAGTAGAACGGTTAATGACCGGTCAACTGGTTCCAACTAGAACCGGTCATTTTATTTTGAAAATACTTTTAAGGAGTTTATGAAATCAAATCAAGTCAAGTTTTCTTGCAATAAAGTGTTTAAATTGTTTTAATTGAAATATGGACTTTGATCAACTTAACTCTTTACAAAAAACCTAAGATTCAATAAATATTATCCTTGACCTTTGAGTCTTGGTTATTCTCCATGTGTTGTTTTCTTATACTTGGAAACTTGATTGTGCTTTTACATTTTCACCTTAGGAGAATTCTTTAAATGAATAAGTCAATTATTATACATGCGCAATTAAGTAAACACATTAGTTATCAAGATCCATTTGTTATCATCAAAACAAGTATAATTACATTGTTTGACCTTTAAAATCAACATAAAATTTTCCCACAAATGTGCAGATCTATTTTGACTAGCTTTAAGAGCCTTTCTCTAAGTTTTGGGCTTAATTTTTGCATTAGAGTTGATTTTAGTATAGTGTAGGAGTTTTATGTTTTTTTTTTAATGTAAGTTTTTGGTATAAATTGATATAAAATATGGCATCATTTGTTTTAATATAACCTAAGCAATAAGTGATTAAAGTTAAGTAATGAAAACTTGAATATGTAGAATGAATGACATTATTCATTAACGATGAGCATAAGTGTTCTTTATAATAACTGTAATCACATGTTAATATTAACTTAATTAACACATTAATGACATAATTAATATTAATAAAAAAATTAATTATGATTAGATATAAGATGACTAATTTAGCTTTAAAATGACAATGTTTGGAGCATGTGACCAGTAAAGGTCAAACATTGACCATCGACCATTAATGAGGACTTTCACTTTAACTATATATTTAATTGTTGACGAAAAATAGATTTTTTTTGGGAAATGGCATATGACCTTATTTTGCGATTACATACTCAAATATACCTAATATTATTATTTAATTGGGTTCTAAAAGGTCTTTTGAGATTAAAATGATTATTTATAGTTTTAAACCAATATGGTTTATGCTAATATATGCTAGCTTTCAAAGTCTTATGTGTTATATTCCTATGTTTAAGGTTTTATGTTATTTTAAGATCATGTTTAACATATGATTATTAAAATTGTATTATTATATGTGAATATGTTAAACACTTACAAACATTGAGGGTTAGCACAATATAAATCCCCATGTATCATTATGTGTGAATATAGTAAACACTTTGAGTCAATCAATTACATTAGATGTTGAGGGTTAGTGCGATAAAAAAACCACAAGCATTGTTATGTATGAACACATTAAACACTTGTGATGTAATACCGCTAAATGTTTCTAGCACTAATTACTATGTGTGATACCTCGTTCTAAAATCATTCAAAATGTTCTTAAATTTACATTAATACTATGCAAAATGGATTTGTTTTTGGACCGGACATGGGAAATTAGGTAAAGTGGATGTGTTTTAGAGCATCAATAGACTACTGGAACAAATCAATTGATGGGAACCCCTCGGTTAACTGGTACAAGTTAATGGGGGAAACTCCAAAAAATAATCATTTTACCCAACACATATTGTTCAACCAAGTGAGCCAATCAGTTGATAAATGCCTTTGATTTCTTTAGTTTATTTCTATTTTTATTTTGATTCTTGTTCAAATAATTTCAATACTTTTATATTATGATATACTTATGTTATTAATCACTTCAAAACGTTCGAGGAACATTATCATATTATTTAGATCATGAAGTCATTTTTATTTAATTAAATTTTCTTAAAATTCACTTTTAGCAACTTTTCTTCTATCCAATCTCTTCTCTCTTTCCTCTCATCCATCATCTACCCTTAATATGCATGTGTAGGCCTTTAGGGATGATTTCCTTGACCTACCTTGATCATATTTTTACTCCACCAACCTATTGTTTTATTATTTCAAGCCCTTATACCTTTATTTTCACAATATCTCTTTCACCAAGACAACCCTGTCTTTGTCCCCTCCTTTTAATTTTTTAGAAAAATTGAGGGATGGTAACCACCTTTATGATTCATTCACACTCTCCCCAAACTCTTTTTTCCCTTTTCTTTCTTTTCCTTAATCCAAAATCCCTAATTTTTCCCCTTATCCTTATACTCCTTCCCTTTCCTTTTCTCTCAGCTAAATCACTCTCTTTTATTTCTCATAATCTTTATCTTAATTCTCTTTTTTTCTTCTTCTATATAAGGGAGGTTTTAGGTAGAGAAACCTGATAGACGATTTTCATTTTCTCCTCTTGGAAATACCATCTTTAGAGAAGTAGGCGGGGTACACTTCTTCTTCTTTGATTAAGTTTTGAATGGGTTTTAATTTATTTTATTCTTAATTCTCTTAGGAAATCAAGAGTCTTTTCAAAAACTATCAAGCTAGAAATTTTCTCTTGTGATAGAGCTTTTATCTTAAAAGTAAGGTAATCTTCTTTTTAATATGTCTCAGTACTTGTGGTGTATAAGATGATTTTATGATCTTAGTGTGCTACATGTTATTCATGTGTTAATTAGATCTCTTATTTCAAGCATGTGGATTGATTCATGTTTCCCATGGTACTTTAGTATGTTTTGTGTTTTTTGGTCATTTTAGCATGATTTCATGATTTTGGGCATAAGTGGTTTTGGTGTTCTAATTGAATGCATGAATCCATTTTATTTTTTGTCTAGCATGATTTATATGTGTTTTTTATTTTAGAAGTATCTAATTTTTTTTACCTTTATTCACATGTTTTTGTTTTTCCTAGAAAGCCATTGATTGAAAAGCTACATCGGTCAACTAAAATGCTACTTTAGTTGGTTGATTTAGTTCTTTGATCGATGGGAGAATTAGTGGAAATTTTAAAATATTATTTATTGTGCAATTGGCAAACAACTCTAGTTCTTCAATTGATGGCATCACTAGTTCAACTAACTAAGTCACCCTTGCAATCAATGGGGGCACTTTTGTAATCCTCTTATACTTGATTAATTGGTTGACATAACTAGCATTTCAATTGACAAGGGTGATGTGTTTTTGAAATATTTATGGGTTCTTAAGAAATCAACCAATTGGATCTTTCGGTCACTATTTGGCCTATTTTCTTGGGGTTTCCTTGTTATTTGTCCTTAGGGATAGTGATCTTTGTCTTTTGAGAATATGCCTTGGTTTAACCTTTAATCTCTGATTTTGAGTATGGTTTGATTTATCAATGATTAAAACTAAGGGAAATTTTAAAATAATGAATGGTGTGGTGTGGATTAGATGTCATGGCTGGTGTTTGGTGTTATCACATGAAAATATCCAATTGGTTATTAATGGAATTGAGTTTTGATTTGTGATATCAACTAATAACTGTTACTAATGGAATTAAGATTTTGTTAGATCCTTTTTCTCCAACTTTTTGGATAGCTAATCAAAAGTTAGTGGGTGGGTCATCCTTATAGTTTTATGTTTTCACCCAATACCTATTTTTTTGTCTACATCTGTGGTTTTTTCAATTGAAGGGATTTTCATTTAACAAAATCAAAAGGTACAAGCATGAGCAACAAAATCATCTAATAGAGACATATACAAATGATACTTACTAATTCTAGACTCATATAATCAATTACTGCTATATACCACACTATGTGATGCTAGGGGATTTTCTTGGATTTTTTTTTTGAATTTCTAGTTATCAATATCTCAAAAACAATAGTAGCCACTAAAACCTTATCACTTTTATTTTTCACAAGACTTGTCCATGAACATAGGTAGCCGAGGTGAGGTTCTCTTACCATTAAGTACTCCTCCTACATCTCCTAAGAAAACTTAATATAGCTTGTACAATGTGTCTCAAGTAGGGGCAAGTAATGATCAAATGTTGAACATATTCTTTGTAATACCCCAAAATTTTAGAACCTAGAATTTAATATTTAATCATCATTTTGGATAATTTAATTTTTAACTATTAATTTAATAATTTTTTTGACTTTTGATTTATAAAATGGATGTGATTATTTAATAAATTAAAATAAATATATCTTTATTTTATTATACTATTTTTATTTAAATAATTTTTCAAACCTATATTTTACTGAAATTACTCTCTTAAATTAATACCTTAAATTTTAAGTAGATTAATTTATCAAAACAATTTATCCATCTAATTAATTAAATACCCTACTTCTTAAAATTATTTTATTTAAATTTTTCCCTTTTTCCTTTTTCCTTCTCCTTTTTCCTTCCTTTTCCGTTTTCCACTTTTCTTTACCCTTTGGGTTGCCCAACCCACTTCCCTTTCTTCCCTCCCTTCTCGTTCATCCAGCTCGCATTCTCCTCCTTTTCTCCCTTCCCTTTCCTCCTCAGTTGGGCTAGCCCACTAGCCCACTCCCCTTCCCCTTCTCCCTCACGTGCAGGCCGGTCCACCCCTTCTTTTTATCCCTTGCCCGACCAGCCAACCCCCTTTCTATCTTCTTCTTCTTCTTCTTCTTCCCCTGCCTACCCGTCGACCATGGGCCTACAAATTCTACCCCTCTGCACCTGTACCGGCTAGCCTGCCTTCTCCCTCTCTCCCTCATCCCTTTCCTTTCCATTTTAGGCCAAACCCTCCCCCTGGACAACCTCTCACATGCCCCCTCTTCCCCCCTTTTACTCTCGTTGCTGCTTGTAAGACTACACCCCGCAATCCTATGCCAGTTGCCACCACCACTAGGTAGCTGCCTACCCTCCCATTCCCTATGTCCTCATCCCCTTGTCCTCTTCTCTACCCCTCACCTATAAAAGCCCCTTGGTCGCCCTTCTTCCTCTTCTTTTCCCTCTGCCCAGCATCTCCTAAAATCCCCCTCCATCGCCCTTCAAACACAGCCCTAACCGCCGCTATCCAAACCTCCACCCTCCCTCTTCCTTGCACTACCCTCTACCAAACGAGACCCCTCCCCACCTCTAACTCTCCCTGTTTGTGTAAAGTAGACAGCTTGAGTTTCCCTTTATTATATGTCATCAACCCTTTCTCCACCTTACAGCGCCTCCTTCTCTACAATCACTACCCCTACTACCTCCCTCTCTACCCAAAAATCATTTCCCTACCTTCCCATACCCTCCCTTTTCTTTTTCTCCCCCTCCTTCCTCCTCCTTTCCTCTCCTCCACATTTGGCTACCACTGCCGCAACCCCGTGGCATGCCACCACCACCATTGTGACCCCCTTTGACCTAAGGACCCTACCACCTTACAACCACCACTTCCCTTCCCATGTTCCAGCCCCAAAATCTTACCTTTCTAATCACCCCCACCTCCACCACCCTTGCATTGCTGCCATCGCCGCCGTTGCCGCTGCCACCACCACCTTAGCTACCACATCCACCCTTGGTTGTGCCCTAATCGTTGTTTTTACTTAAGTGTAATTTATTTTGCATAATTGTTATCATCATCATCATAATCATGATCATCATAATCATCATCATCATCATCATTATTATCATCATTATTATCATTATTATTATTAATCTTATTATCATCATCATCATCATCATTATTATTATTAGCATTATTATTACTAATCTTATTATGATTATCATTACTATTATTAGTCTTTTACTAATAATTAGTTAGGGGATAATAAAAGAAAAAGGAGTAAGAGGGAAGTTACTAGTAGTGTTCCATTCTTATAGGTGAACCAAACCTATCCCTTGAGGAGGCATAGGAGTCATGCTCTAAGCTCCGTGTCCTAATAGGTAAGGATGTGGGTAAGACTAAGTTGCATGTTTTATGTGTTTATGGGTATTTTGGATATATTCTTGTATTATATGTGAGTATGGACTAAAATACTTGTAGTGCAGCTTGCTATGGATGGAGTTAAGATAAGCTGTGTATGTGTTATGATATGTGTGATATGGGTGATATGACTTGTACTTTATGATATGCTCTTATGTATAGTTGCTAATATGACATGCATGCTATGAGGCCTTAGGTGGCATGATGAGGTTGTTGAGAGCTAAAGAAATAAAGAGGGTGGAGCGATTTGGAAGAAGTAGAAAAAGAGCCTAAGTACCTTATGATTCATAGGTAACGAAATAAAGGGATAATAATAATAAAATAAACGAGGCTTGCATAGGGTGGTTAGCCTTTGCATAAAGTTAACATTTATATGGGAAAAGTTGAGGTGATTTAAGGGTTAAGCATGGTGAGGGAAGAGTATTTTAGGAGATTGGAGTCCATGGGTGAAAAATATTATGTGGGTTGGTAGAAGTGTGCATGGGGAACCTAACTAGGATTTTTGGGAAAAACCCTAAGTGGGGGAAGTGTGTGTAGAGAGAGTGAGTGGTGAGTGGTGAGTGGTTGGAGTGAGGGTTGAGACTAGGAGGGAATCTTATGAAGGGGGATGAGTTAAGTGGAAAGAAGGGTGGAGTGTGTGGGGATGAAGGGATGGCATAAAAGAAAGGAGAAGTACTAGGATTTGGGGTGGCCAACTAGGGTTTCATTATCACATGGGAAGAATGGGAATTATGGTTATGATGTTTGGGTTTGGTTTGAGTGGTGTGATGGGTTGGAATAAGGGGGCATGAGCCATGTATGATAAGGAGAGGTTAGGGCCACATAGGCCAGATTATGATTTTTGAGGTAAACCCTAGAGGGTGATGGTGAGCTAAAGCGGAGATATGGGAAAGAGGGCATTGATCCACATGCACGGAAGTTTGGGTTTTCATGATAAGTAAATAGAAAGGTGAAGAAGAAGTATTTGAATCCTAAGGTGCGTAGAGGTCCCATGATATGGGATGGGGCTATTTAAGGGAGCTGGAGTGAAAGGGTGAGAGTGGGAGGTCTTGTGGGGGCATGCATGTCTAGTAAGAAGGTACCTATTGAATAAGACATGAATATGACACTAACCATTTAAATTAAAATATTATTGAGTTGGGCCCAGACTGATCTACCGACAAAAATAGTGGCTAGGTGCATTGTGTCCTAGAGACCAATCCACGGGCAAAAAATAGTGGCTAGGTGCGTGTTGCCCTAGATTGTATTATGTTCCATCGGCTATAATAGTGGGGGATCACAAGCTCAATAAACCAACCCTTAAATGATAATAAGTCTTGGGAAAAAATACTGAATACTTATAATGGAACACCATGAGAGTTGAGGTTAGACCGATCCACCGATATAATAGTGGATAGGAGCACTTTGCCCTAGAGACCGATCCACCAGTGAATAATAGTGGCCAGGCGTGTCCTGCTCTAGGTGTTTATGTTCTACCGACTATAATAGTGAGGTTCGCGTGCTTGCATAGACCTAAATCGAGAGTTGTGTGAAAATGAAATTAACGGCATGAATTCTAATGAATATGATTAACTGGGCTGACTCGCTGCATGCATTATCTGTGATTTATGTTTGCATGGTCTTAGTTATATGGTTACCTTACTCAGCATGTAGTGTATTGATCACCCCTTTCATAGGTGCTACTCATTCCCTCGAGCAGTGGCCCCTCCTAAGTTTGTGCAGGTAGGAGACGATGCTTGTGATGACTTTAATGCTTACGATGCCTTGGGCAGGACTGAGTGATAGTCTGATGTACTTGTCATGGGGTCCAAAAGGGTGTTGTCCGAACTTACCTTTGTGTGAGTTTCTTGTTGTTTTATTTCCCCTATAGGGGCGTTATTGTATAAACTATGACATTTGTGCACTCTATTTTATTTATAAAATGTTGGAATTATTGTAGTTTGGTTTATTACTCGTATTAATACCTTTAAATTTTATAGCTTTGTGGTTGGTATAAGATTGGTCGGGGGTCAATCTTGTGCTAATTATGGTCGTAACACCCCCTATTTTAGTGTATGATTTTCTACATAAACAAAAATTTTCAATTGTGAATTTTGGAGGTGTTACACTCTTCCTAATTACAAACAACACATAGTGTGTCTACCATATGGGCTCATTAAAATTTTATGTATGAAGTCCTTTATAGCTAATCTCTCATATGTAGCTAGCTAGAAAATAATTTTCCACTTTAGGGCCACAAGATTTAACCATACCATTCTCCACCAAGGTTTAGGCTCCGTGCATCTTCGAATCTTATCATAAATGTCATTGATTTTGTAATAGACACTACCTATAAGGGTAACAAACATGGGAAACAACTCATCACAAAGCATAAAACTTCTCCTTATTGTCCATATTATAGATACAAGAATACCTATTTTCCCTTCTCTATAGGTTTGATGTAATACTCCAAAATGTTTCTAAACTAAATCCCAATTAATTAATATTGTAACCTAATTATAACCTTAAAAAAATTATTTTTCTATCTTAACCTAACTTCCAAATTCTAAATCTTAGCCTAACCCTAATTTTTATTTTAGGTTATTAATATCTTGCCGGACTTAAACCTAATTCCATATGATTGTTCAATTAATCTATCTTAATATCCTAACATAGATTATATTAATCTTATACTAACTAAAAACCAAACCTATTCATTCTCTCTTTTTCTTTTCCCTCTTTTCCCTTTTCTCTTCTTTCTTCTTTCTTCATTCAACTGACTTTCTCCTTTTTCTTTTTCCCCCTTCTTCCTACGTGAAACATTATCCACATAATTAATTATTAAGACATATAAGTGCTACTTGAGGGCTTGGGGTTAAATTGATAAAAATAATCTAAGTTTTAGTTTAGATCAAATATAGTTTGTTAGTAATTAGCACCTGGTGGTTGGGAACAATATTCCTCAACCTCACTAAATAATAAAGGTTCTTGATGAATTTTCCCATATTGAAATAAACACATGTTTAAGGATCAATTTTAAAGCATTTATATCATAGGTTCAAATCCACAAGTTAAAAAATTTGGCAGGTATGGCACAAATTTAAAAACCAAACTGGACCACACTGATTAATGAATTGTCAAACAAATCAGATCATCTATACTAATATTATGGATGTTAGAGCATGTCAAACACTAAGTACATTAGTTATGAATTTAGTGCCAACTAATTCAAACCACCAATCTAATTATTAAATAAATGATGATATCATATTAGCCTGTTTTTATAGCCATGGTCCTAAATGCATCCTCAAGATCTTTCAATTTCTTAGAATAAAAGAGAGGGAAAGAAATTCACTTCCATGACTTGGGCCCTATGTTCGTCATTTTATAATCACATCATATCATATCAATACCAATTAGAGCATATCAGAGTAATTATTGTCATTGTCGTTGCTGCTATTATTATTATTATTATTATTATTATTATTATTATTATTATTATTATTATTATTATTATTATTATTATTATTATTTATGATAATTATACTATAGTTATCATTAATAATTATTAGGATAATTATTATAATTATAAATATTATAATAATTATTATTAATCTAAAAACTATTATTATTATTATTATTTTATCAAATTATTATTATTATTCTAAATATAACTATTATTTCTATAATTATAATTACTATTTTAATAATGAGTACTACAAATAAATTTTTTGATTATTGATTGTGCAATTAATCTCTTACTCTAAAATTATTCAATTGTTCACTCAAAATTCTCAAGCTTTCATATCTCAGAGTTTTTATATAAAAGTATTCTTTGTTCACTTTACTTAGCTAGAACTACTCTCTAATTATAATATCCCACATTACATCTCATCCAAAGTTTTACACTTTATATCTTCTATTTTTTGTGAGAACTATTTGTAATCACAACCTCCTCTTAAAAATCTCTTAAAGGAGTTAGTGAGGGTTTGTCTATCATTCTTAAGAGATTCAAGTGGTGAGTTTAGATAAGATAAATAGATGAAGTTGTAAATTATATCTTAGAGGGTCATTGAGATAGTAAGGCTCATAAACTTGGAGAAGAGTGATCATCAATAAAAAACACATCACTATTTCAAAATTTTAAAAGATAAAACCTTTTGGTAGTGGATGTAAAAAGTAATTTACTCTTGAACCACTTTACATTGTGTGTTAATTTTTATTTAGTCACTTTAATTCTATAAAACCTTATTCACCTCCTATAGGGTGTTTTTCAATTTGTATCAGAGTAAGGGCACCTCTCAAAAGATTCACCAATATGAGGTGAAAAAGATCCACAAGTGGAATGGATTCCATTGGTTTAAATGAAGGCATATCCACCACTAAACCACCATTGTTCAATGGAGAAATGTTTGCCTATTGGAAGAACTAAATTGCAAGAGTATGACATGTGGTCAATAGTCACTGAAGGGTCAATCAAGATCACAGAGTAGGTCAATGGTAAACTTATAGAAAAAACAAGGGATGAGTTTACAGATGCAAAAAAGAGAAGGCTGACTCTCAATGATAATGTCATCATGATTCTACAATGCGGACTTGGTGAAAGAGAGTAACACCAAATTTAATCATGCAAAACTACAAAATACATATAGGATAAGCTCATCCTCACCCATGAAGGGACATAGCAGGCAAAGGATCAAAGAATTACCCTTCACACTGGAGGGTATGAAATTTTTAGCATGAAGTGAGGTGAAAGTATTAATGATCTAAGAAATTGCTTGATCTCTATTGTCAATAGTATCAAGGCCTTGGGGAAAGAAATCACTGAAGAAGAGCAAGTAAGAAAGATCTTACAAGGTCTTACAGAAGAATGGGGCCCTAAGGTAATCATGATTGAAGAAGCTAGAGATTTGGCAAAATGATAGTTGAAGAGCTCTTCGGTAACCTTATGGTTTATCAATAAAAATTGGAAGATGAATTAGGGGAAAAAAAGAGAGGAAGAAGCCTCTAGCACTGAAAGCCTCAAATATTCCAAACAACAACGTTCAGCTGAAAATCTTGGTGAAAAGGAAGATGATGAAGGAGAAGTAAAACCTCCCATAAATTTTGAAGAAGTGGCTTTCATAACGACTCAATTCAAGAGTTTCATCCAATCAAGAGGAAAGAGAAATCAAAGATTGTCCTCAAGAAACTAAAGAAATCTTAAATAAGCTAACATAGATGATAAGATCAAATGCCACAATTGTGGAAAAGCCAAGCATGTCATTCGTAACTGCTATGAGTTTAGAAATAAAATCACTAAAAAAATGTGAAGGAACAAACAAACACAAGGAAAAACAAAGGAAGGTAAGGGCCAAGAAAAGCCATGGATGCCTTTGGCGAAAGCGAAGGTGAAACCTCTAAAGAATAGGAAGAAGTTACCAACCTTTGTTTCATGGCTCTAGGATGGGAATCATCAACATCTATCTCATCCACAAGCTTTGATGACTAAGACGGCATCGATGAGGTATAATCTAATTTACCATACTCCTATGATAACCTATTATGTATTTTACATGATTCATTACTTGACAATGCCAAATTAATTAAAGAGAGGGAAAATATAAAGAAGCTGCTTGATCACTTAAATGACCAACATACTCTTGCATTAAATGAAAATGTTCAACTTGAATCTCACATGCTTATTATTAAAACTAAGCTAGCAAATAAAATCACTAAATTCAATGAATACAATAAATATTCTTGCTTTAATCACCAGGTTAAGATAGATAAATTCTAATATAAAATAGTAGAATTACAAGTCAAATGTGATAAATTTGTAAAAATTGCATATACCTCTACATAGGGCGAAAAAACTTAAACATATTGTTAGGTGCTCAATGGTACTGTAAGGACCGTGAGGGCTTAGGCTATGGAAATAAAAAAGTGATTAAATTCCCAATACTAAAGAATTTCTTTATGAGAGTTTCAAAGGCTCATTAAGTGAATGCTTCCCCTACATCACATAATTGTACTATATGTGGAAAATATGACCACTCATCTACAACATGTAAGTATGCACAACATTCAAGATTCACTTCCACCCACAAGAAAAGAACCTTGTGTAATATGTGTGGTAAACCTAACCATGTTGCTTCATCATGCAAGTTCACAAAGTATACCAAAGTGACTTCAAAATTCAAGAAAGTATGGGTACCTAAGGGACTATCCCACATGAATTAAACACTAACCCAGTAAGGACCCATTAAAAGGGTATCTAAACTCGGACATTTGTGCTTGTAGTTATACTTCAAAGTCAATATAAAAAGCCACAAATGGTTCCTAATTAGTGGATGCTCAAGACACATGATGGTTGATCAAACCATGTTCTTTAAGCTTACTCCATAAAATGGTGGGAGCATAACCTTTGGAGACAACTCAAAAGGAAAGATTGTTGGTGTTGGTAGCATTAGTATTGGTAACTCTAAACCTTTTACAAATGATGTATATCTAGTTGATGGTTTCAAACATAATTTGATAAGTAGTAGCCTACTTTTGTGATAAATTATTTCTAGTAAAATTTTCAAATTCGCACTTCATGATTTCAAATAGAATAGATAAATCTATACTTTTTGTATGCACATGCATCAACAATGTGTACACGCTTGATGTTAAATCAATAAAATTGCACAATTCATGTTTAAGTTTAATTGATAATGATTCATGGTTATGGCAAAAACACATTACACATGGTAGCATGGATTTATTAAATAAACTTGTTAGAAAAGAACTAGTATGTGGTCTCCTAAAGTTGAACTTTATAAAAGATAGATTATGTGATGTATGCCAACAAGGGAAACAACATAGGGTTACCTTCAAACCCAAAAATGTTGTGATCACCTCTCAACATCTTAAATTGATGCATATGGATCCATTCCGGCCTACTAGGACCTGCATCGTGGGTGTTGTAGATATGCAATAGTCATTGTAGATGATTACTCATGCTATACATTATTTCTTTATAATAAATATGATGCTTTTAATGTGTTTCTTGTGCTAGCTAAGAAAATTCAAGTTGGAAAATGAACTAAGATTCATGCTATAAGGAGAAATCATGCAAAAAAAGTTTGAGAATGCCTTTATGTACTTTTATGATCAAAATGGCATTACTCACAACTTCTCGACACCAAGAACACCACAACAAAATAGGGCGATAGAAAGGAAGAACATAACCTTGGAGGAGGTTATATGAACCATGTTGTGTGACTCCAAGCTTCCAAAATATTTTTGGATCGAAGTCGTTGCCACTGTATATTACATAATGAATGGAGTAATCGTACAAGATATCTTAAAAAAGACACCCTGTGAGCTCTATAAAGGTAAGAAACCAAATGTGAGTTATCTTTGCACATTTGGTAGCAAATTCTTTGTCCTCAATAATGGAAAAAGCAATATTGGTAAGTTTGATTCCAAAGCGGATGAAGGCATTTTCATTGGGTACCCCTGTTCCCTAAACCTTCAACCCTAGTTTCTCCAAACCCTTCAAATATTTCTCTCCTCTACACTTGCTCTCATTAAAAACTGCTCAGCTCTCTATCACATTTGTAACAACTCTATTTTTCACTACTGAAAACATGTTGCAGAAGCAGACCTAGGAAAAATAAGATGTTACCACCGTACCTGACATAGGATAAATGTCTGCCACCTACCCCACATTAGATATAAGGCTAAACCCACCAAACTCCTAAACAACAGAGCGCACAAATAATGATTTAATTGAAAAAATTATAAAAATATTTACATCAAATGACCCTAACTAGTTTCAATCAAATCGTTACAGAATACATAAAGTACATGATTATAAAAGGTAGGTTGGGGAATGAGGCCCAAAACAATACCATGGTCCTCCATAGACCCACCAAAACCTTTCGGGTGTCCTCGCTCATAAACTCTGACCCAAATGAGGTAGACCATTTACTAGCCACCCCAAAAACCTACACATAGTCCTCTACTTATAGGAATGAGCAGGTGACCGAGAAAAGGTGCACATCAGTACACTAGGTACTGAGTAAACCAAGTTGATCCCTCAATGTATACAAGTATGCTAATTTATCATCATATACGACATGCATCATGACAGGACGTTATTCATAGAAGTAAGAGTGCATAATACATGCCATCATATACAATATAATCACAGTAAAAATCATGCTTAGGAAATCATAGCACTTCCACATAACCACTTGCATGAGCAATAGCAAAGAATAATCCAATGACCCCTAAGGTCATTTCTATTTATCCAATTCCATTAAGATATGTCATCCATTTATCCATGTAAGATATAAGCCAATCACCTCAATTAATATCCCATTACATAACTAGTTAATCAAGTATATAAACCAACTTTAATCCTTTAGTTAACCATATCATTACTTCCATTTCATAGCCATTTTTCAACCATTCATTTGATTATCATTCATAATTATTAACTAGTATTTACCAACTATATTTTATTATCATCGATCGATGGACTATGCACCAACCCATGGTCTCATATACCATGGAAGCCTATCTAAAAAGGGACATAAAGTTTAGGCTGAATCTAATCACCAAATGGACATAAGTCCAGGCCGAAGCGAATCACCACATTGGACATAAGTCCAGGCCAAAGCCAACCAATATGGATATAAGTCTAGGTTGAAATCAACCACCTAGGTAACCAGACCCTTTACTATTGATACCCCCTTGTACATCATTAGTGTCTAGAGTAGGTAAGGTATCGAGACCTCTCAGGATCCCGCTCAAAGGTAAAGCCTGAAAGACACCAAAATGCCCAAAGGCAGACTAAACCCTGGTAGCTAATTGAGGATCAAGTAATCCAGACCCATATTCAACTCGCCTTTCTTTCACTTTAAGTGATTAGTATTTTATTCATAAGGATGGGTGATCATACAAGGCCGATACAAGCAAACAAGGTAAATCCCCATATTTAATCATATTAATCCTTTTATTTTCATTTTTCCAACTATGTGGGTTATCCAATTTCCCTTGAAAAAATTTATTTATATCTACCATATGGTTTAATGTATACCCTTGCTGATTCACATTGCACTTAACTCCGTATTATCACTTATCATAGTGAAGCACACATTTAGCCTTTACATTACTTATAATATATGTCATAAGATATTATTCATTTTAATCCCTTAAATAGACCAATAGTCCATGCTAAAACCTATATTTTATCCTATTAATATTCATGCTCTAGTCCCAAAAATAACCTCCAAGCATAACCGAATCACAAAGAAACAAATCATGCAAACCAGTCGATCGGTCTAGCCAAACAAGTTGATTGCTTTAGGTTGGCCAATCAATCGCTTTGACTCAACCAGACCATGCTTTCTTCAAATTGGTCAATTGTTTTGGACACACCAATTGACTATTCATAGACTAGTTGATTGGTTTTGCCAAACTAGTCAATGGGTTTGATTAGAGAGCAAGACCAATGTCTTTGTAGGCTTACCGGTTGAATGATTAGGTTAGCTGATCAACTGTTCAAGGAACCAGTCGATTGATTTGACCTAATATAGCACCAATTCACAAATTTCATGCAAATTCTTTCATATAAATCATTGTTAACCACATTTAAACATATGTCAACATGATCTAACATAATTCCAACCAATTTAACATGTATTACTCAGCATGGAATCATTATAGCCTATTCTTACCCATTTTCATGCTTTTTTACTCACACCATGTCATTTAAGCATCCAAATCATATATACAATAGAACCTCTTCATGTCATCATGTAGAAATCAATTGAAGATAATCACTAACATATAAGGACAATTACTAAACATTTTAGAAGCAAGAAAAACTTACTTAATGAAGGCTTAATCCCCTTAAAACATAATCTCCAAATTTATAAAAACTTCAACTCTTAAAGCATTAAAAGCTGAAATATTATACTAAAAATGTCATCAAATTTTGAAAAAGAAAATAGATAGAAATAAGAACATACTACTAAGAAAAAAAATAGAGAAAATCTCAATTAGACCACTCAATATTTTCCCAAAATATAACTATGCCTTGGTTAAAATTGAAACAAAAAAGAGTTATAGGATTGGAAGAGTGTGAGAGGTTAGCTGGGGAAGGATTAAAGTGTGGAGAGAACAAAGGAGAATACAAAACTTAGAGAAAATTTGATGGTTGAAAGAAAGTCAATTGTAAGGATGATTAGGGCTATTTATAGTCAACCAATCAAAGGAAAGCATAGAGGGCTCATAAGGTAACTCGAAACCCTACCATTTACCATTTGAATTAGATCATGATGGACAGATTTGTCTAGGATTTCTTCACTTAGTCTCCCGAGATGAATTGGTGATCCTAGGGAACTTAGGTCAATCAGGCCATAATTAGCTTAGACCATTAAGGCCTTTCCTCACTCCACTCATTTCTTTCGAAGTATGGATGATCAGAAAAGATGGATCTAATTATTTCATAGAAAGAAAGTCCTACTAGGAAAATGCATAGATGTCGATTCATGTAGTAATCAATTCAAACTTCCCTTCATGTAATCTCTTTCTGACCTTCACCTTTTAACTCTTTTCACCCTCCAAGAACTAGTATACCCAGACTTAGTTCATGTTTTCTGCGTAAATCTCACTGTTCATGTTATAGGAAGTAACATCACTACTCATGTCTTAGGTGTTCCCATTATCCTGGATGAAGCCTAGCTGGCTCGCATACTTTGGATTCATCACAACATCCAGATCAGCATCACTTTTGTCGAGTTGATGCGCACTCGCATTCCTTATGATATCCTATCAGATATGTATCACCGCCACTTCGTCTATGGAGGAACCACTATCTCTTATTATCTCCTACCCTTCAATAGGTCGTGTCATTACATAGTATCCTCTATTATTTTTCCTTGAGCTGCGTAAGGGGATAACATGACTCTTAAGGATTAGTACAGGGTATATCACATCCTCTCTTTCACCTCCATCCACTTTAGGGCTGACATCTTCTAGAATATATCACATATGGTAGGGCATAACTAGGTAACCTTGGGATATGGCTCACTCATTACACACATTCTTTAGGACTTCTATGTTAATCTCACAGTCTTTCCAATTACCCCACTGTGCCTTCAAAATGGGCTTGATATCCTTAATGAAGTCACCTTCTAACACATGGGTTATCAAATGAGCATGGATGGCCAAACACTCAAGCTTGCCCCTAAATCTCTTACCTCTATACATCATAGTGGTATCCTCTCCACACCGCTTACACCCTAGTCCTCCTAGCCCGTTGTAGATGATCTTCCACTACCAATAGATGACCCTCTTGCTCTAATAGATATTCCATTCTAATCTACAAGGGGCCCTTTTGCATCCACATCTACCCTTTCCACCTTTCATACACCTCATGTGCCTTCTTTCTCAGATCGTGTGACTCTTTCTAGTGTCCATGATCTCCTTTTCCAAGTTATTGGCATGTTTACCTCCATAGAATAGTGACAGACAACCATGGAGATGGAGTTGCATGTGATTCAATCTCAGTTTCAATCTAACATTTCGTCATGTTTTCTTATGCTTAATTTTTTCTCTGCACTTGTTGAGGGGGAGTTCTTCCTCCCTGACGGGGCATTATTTTCTTGTTTAGTTTTTTTTAGGCTCCTTCCTCATCTTACCCTTTGTTGATGTCTAAAAGGGGGAGAGAATTTGAGAATTTTGGATTAAAAGTGCAAAACTTGTAAATGTTTGTCTACCATCCATTCATTACTCTTTCACATTTATAATTATGTTATTCTATTTTGATCATAAAAAAGGGGGAGATTGTTGACCTCAAACGTTAAGCAATGTCATTATACTTGTTTTAATGATAAAAAAATGGATCTTGGTAACTAATGCATTTGCTTAATTATAAATGTACTATAATTGATCTATCTCACTTTAAGCATACTCTAAAGGTGAAAATATAAAAGAGCAATCAAGGCTCCAAGTACAAGAAAATAACACATGAAAAAACAAACAAGACTTGAAGCTTAAGAATAATATTTTGTGAGTCTTAGGTATCTTATAAAAAGTTACGTTGAGAAAAGTTCATATGTCAAACAAAACTCTTTAAAACACTTTATTGAAAAATACTTGACTTGATTTCATTTCATAAACTCTTTAAAAGTATTTGCAAAAAAAATGATTGGTTTTGTCGCATGGGTTTCACTCTTGCATAAACTCAATTCCTTTATGTTTAAACACATCGACTAGTTTTTCCAAACCAATCGATTTGTTGAGAAATCGATTGATTGGTTTGACCAACCAGTCCATGGGTTTTACTCTTGTAGAAACCTAGTTCATCTTTGTTTAAACACATCGATTGGTTTTACTAAATCGATCAACTAATTGAGGAACTGATCAACTGGTTTCATTAATTAGTCCATGGGTTTCACTCTTGTAGAAACCTATTTGTCTCTATTTAAAAACATCGGCTGGTTTTGCGAAACCAATTGACTAGTTTGTTGAACCGATTGATTGGCTGGACCAACTAGTCCATAGGTTTCACTTTTACATAAACCCATTTCGTCTTTATTTAAACACATCAACTGATTTTTCCAAACCTAATGACTAGTTAGACAACCCAGTCCATGGGTTTCACTCTTACAGAAATTATTTCTTCTTCGGTTAGATACATCGATTGGTTTTCCTAAACCGATCAACCGGTTCATAACCGATCGAACGATTTTGTTCAAACCAATCGACTAGTATAGTGAACACATCAACTGGTCTTACCATACCACGTCACCATTCATATGTGTTTTAAGACCAATTGTAACACTATGCATAACTGATCGGCTGGTTCACATAACAGTAACTTTTTATTTTGGTCGAAATATAAACCGTCGACTGGTTGGAGTATACTAATCGACTAGCCATACAACTGATCGACTAATTCATCCAGACTGATCGATTGGGCAGCATTAAATGCTAATTTTCTACCTATTGGCCGAAAAAACTTTTCGTGAATTTGTATCTAACGACTATATTACGAGGGAAACCCTTATAAATAAGGCCCCTCTACATTGATTATAACCAACTTTTCAGATCATTGATTGTGTAATTAATCTCTTACCCTAAAATTATTCAACTGCTCGCTTAAAAGTCTCAAGTTTTCATATTTTAGAGTTTTTACTAAAAAGTATTCTTTGTTCACTTCTCTTAGCTAGAAATGTTCTCTAATTGTAATATCGTACATAACATCTCATCCAAAGTTGTACACTTTTATATCTTGTATTTTTTGTGAGAACTATCTATAATCACAACCTCCTCTTAAAAATCTCTTAAAGGGGTTAGTGAGTGTTTGCCTATCATTCTTAAGAGATTCATGTGGCGAGTCTAGAGAAAATAAATAAGTAAAGTTGTAAATCATCTCTTAAAGGATAATTGAGATAGTAAGGTTCATAAACTGAGAGAAGAGTGATCATCAATAAAAACACAGCATTATTTTAAAAATCCAAAATGGATGATATTTTGGTAGTGGATGTAAAAAGTAATTTACTCTTAAACTACTCTATATCGTGTGTTAATTTTTATTTAGTCATTTCTATTCTATAAAACCCTATTAACCCTCCTCTAGGGTGTTTTCACTAATATAATAAATATTATTATCATAACTATTATTAATATAATTATTATAGTTATTATAAAAAGTTATTAATCATTATAATTATTTTTATCAATACTAATCAAATTAAATCATAATATATTAGAAGAGCATGCCACGAAAATAAAGCATAAGTAAAACCATGTTTCTCTCTTTGAAAAGAAATGAAAATACATCTAAATAGTGAATTTAATTACAAAAGCAGCCCTAGTGTGGTACGTGCAATTTTGATGGCTTGATTTCAAAAAGATTTAAACCTAAACCACCTAAAAAGGAATTCAAGAAAGAGCACCTCTTTTTTTTCCCTTTTTCTTTGTCAAAAGTGTGGAAAAAGGAAAAGGGAAACAAAATGCTCCTTTGTCCGCTTTGTTTATTGCAAAAGTTGTTGGAAGTGATGTCACTTTTACATTGATTTAATCATAAAAAGATTCTTTTGTTGGCAAAGCCGACTCTACTTTCCATAAAAATGAAAATAAAAAAAAAAGAAAAGAAAAGAAAAGAAAAGAAAAGAAAAAAGAAGCCTTTACCTGAAAGCTATTTTAGTCTGAGATTAAAGGTATAAAGTGAGCGAACAAATCCACTGAAACCTGAAAAATAAAAGGTAGTTGTGAAGCCTTATAGGAATAACATTTGGCCTAAAAAAAAGAGCATCCAACTTAAAGATTAGTGCAGCTTTCGAATATATATATATATATATATTACGTTTTATTATTAATGTTTGGCCTACATTTTTTATTTCTTCCTTTTTTTTCCATGTTAATTAAATAATAAAAAAAAGATGGTGCTTAAACAAAAAGCCAACAAAAAAAAAAACTTTATGGATTGGATGATTCTGATTCAATGCATGAGAACATAAAACATGGATTGTTGGTGCTCTCCGGTTCATTTCGATATTGTATATAATCTGTACTATGGTATCCTCCATGCTAGCTACATTTATTGTACTTAGATCATGTTGGTTGGTCAGAAAACACTTCATCCCCGATCAATTAACATATTTTAATCACTAGCCCAAATCATATATGTACACATTTTAGTGGATGACCGAGGGTCTCGTTTAGTAACCTTCTAATTTTTATATTATGTAATATACTCCCTCAATTTAATAATATAAGTTATATAAGATTTTAAATTCTACTTTTTAATATTAAAAATTAAATGTTATATTTACAACTTTAACCTTTATATTTTATCTTTCCGATTAATTAAAAAAATATAAGATATTAATATTAGGATACATTAGTAAAAATAGACAATTTTTTCTTATCTAGAACTTAATATTTTTTAATATGCACATAAAAATTGTCTCTGTCTTATATTATAAAACTAATGGAATATATAATAATACTTGATGTTATTTATTTTACTTATTATTTTCATATATTCATTATCTCATCATCCAAAATTAATAAGTACTTATTATTATTTCATAAGTCAGTACCACCCATTTCTATTAAATATCTAAAAAAAAACCTTTACACCATTCATTTTTATTAAAAATATGACATTCATCGCTTAACATATTACATGTTTAAAACTGTCATTATATACAATTTATTTTAGTTTAAATAAGTTATCAAACAATATTATTACTTCATCCATATTCATATATAAATAATTTATGTCAACCACATAGTATACTAAATGAATATATATATATATATATCAAATCATATGATTAAATTATCAAAAGATACCCTTATGGACATGTAAACGGGTTCGGTTCGAGTTTGAATACCCTCTACATGAGGCATGAACCCGATAAAAAATTTACATTATACACACACACACACACACACACCCTAAATTTAGTTGATACTTGATACCCTTTATATAATTTAAAATATGGTAGATAACCTAAAATTCAATGGATAATTGATTTTTTAAAATAATAAATCTGGTTTGTCTTCAATATTGTTGTTTCAATAAATTTTAAGCTTTAACCCTATACTATATGCATATATATTAATGAATGGTAAAAAAAAATGTAAATCAATATTAGGTAAACCCTCTAATAACTTAGATGGAGGCAACTAAGAAGCCATACAAGTTGGGTTTGGATCATGTTAATTTGGGTTGAACTAAAATCAAGTATGCTATACAATCACATTAGGGTTAGATCGAGTGTAATCGGGTTCGGTCTTAATTTGGATAACATTGATTTGGGTCAAGTTCTTCGGTCCAATTATTTTGGGATAAGAGAATATTTAGTTGAATATGGGTCTAACACGTTATATTTCTTCAGATTTGGGTTTGATTAAGGTTTACACACTTTGGATCATATCGGATGTAGATCATGTTTATTTAAGTTATAATTTGTATTGGCATTGATTATTATTTATTTAATATGATGAATAAATTACATTTTATAATTTATTGTTAGTGTTATATTTATGCTAGTATTTTTTTTTTACCATAATATATGTAATGATATAAGAAAGTATTATAATAATAATAATAATAATAATAATAATAATAATAATAATAATAATAATGATGATGATGATGATGATGATTATTATTATTATTATTATTATTATTATTATTATTATTATTATTATTATTATTATTTATAATATTTATTATTATATATGCAATTATAAATAATATTTTATACATAAGAATAATGATTGTTATAATAATTATAATTATCATGTTGATTATAATAACTATAGTTACAATTATACTTTATTATTATTATTATTATTATTATTATTATTATTATTATCATCATCATCATCATCATCATCATCATCATCTTCTTCTTCTTCTTCTTCTTCTTCTTCTTCTTTAGAAATATAATAATCATTATTATTATAAATACTACTATAAGTTTTATTATTGTCTCTATAATTATATATATATTAATTATAATTATTATATTTTCAATTATAATTCTTATGTTTATGATAACTATAATAAAATAATAACAATAATAGAAATTTATATGATCTAATATAACCGATGCTAATATGATATTAAAATAAATGTATTCAATTGTTTTAAGACTTTGAGGCTTGCTATCCAAACGCTTGGATCATTTATATAATTCTTCTAGCATTTCTAATCATGTTACCTCTGTTGAATTATCATTATCAAAGTTAAAGTTGATCAAGTTTTATATTTGCTTAAATATGTCACTAGAAGGATTGAATGATATAGCTATAATATCAATATAAATAAATCTCAATGACAAGCTTGAATGCAAAAGACTAATTAATACTTTTTATTCAAAAAATGCAAGAAGATTGATACATTAGTAGTTATTATTACAACTCAATTAAATAAAAGGGCAATATCATATATTGCTTTAATTGGTGTGCAAATTCGATATGGCTAAAATATATTATATTTAAATTTTTAATATACCATATATACATATAATATCTCTCAATTTTACCTATCTAGAACCCCTAAAACGTAAGGACCATCCTTGTCCACCCAACATAATTTATTTATCAACTTAACATACCGCTTGAGGATATGTATAAATATGGAAAATGGAACATGTGAGTCAATTTTGGATTCAAATCAATTTTAGTTTGCTTAAAATTGAATATACTATGCAGTTATGTTGGGATCGAGTGTCCTTTGAGTTTGAGTTATCATAGAATGATGATGATTTGAGTCAGATTTGTATAGAGTCGAGTCATATCGGATCAAAAGAATATCAAGTTTCTTTGGGTTTGGGTTCAATTCAGGTCCATAGACTTCGACTCAGATCGAGTTTGGGTCGGATGGATTTAGAAATTCAAACTCTAGGTCATATCAGGTTTGTGATAAGTCGATTAAGTTTAAAATTTATATTGACATTTATTGTTATTAATTTAATATAATTAATAAATTAAATTTTATAATTTATCATCATCATCATATATGTAATGATGTAACAATTTGTTATCATAAAATATGTAGTAGTAGTAGTAGTAGTAACAAATCACCATCATCATCATCATCATCATCATCATTATAGTTATTGTTCTAAATAAAATTATAAATATTATTATACACATATTAGTATAATGATTTGTATAATAATTATAATAATTATGTTAATTATTATAATAATAATAATTATAATTAATAATTAATAATAATTATAATTATTATTATTATTAATATATTTAGAAATATAATAATCATCATTATTATTAGAAGTACAAATATAAATTTTACTTTTTTTTATTATAATAATATATATTATGAGTAATTATTATGTTTACAATTATAATTTTTATGTTTATAATAATAATAATAATTTATATGATCTAATCTGACAAAACCTAATATGACATTAATATAAAGTGAGAAGAATATATTCTTACTAGTTTTGTTTCATTTGATGTTATATGGGTTGCATATTATTATTATTTTGTAAATAAATAAAATTATTGGTGTTTATGTATTAATTTATATGAGATAAATGATATTTTTATGGATTAAATTTGACTTTAATTAGGATTAAATTTAGAATTATGTCCGAGCATAAGTCGGGTTCTAGTGGGATTATTTCAGATTAGATATATTTGGATTATATCCTTATTGAATTTATGTCTGTATGTGACTCGGGTTAAGGTACGGTTCTTTTAAGGTCGGGTCGTTTTGAATACTGATCATAATCAAATTAATTAATTTCAAACCAATTTTGGATCGATTCGGATTGTTTTATGAATTTAAATTGTTTAGGTTCATATGAGATTTCAAATTGGATTATTCGTCTGGGTCGACTTTACCATGTAGCTTCGACATTACACTAAAATCCATTACGTGGGATTATAATCTGCCTTTTGAAAAACTATCACCAATTGAAAAGAGGATCAGTACAGGATTGATACTATATTTATTAAATGTAGGAATTATTTGACAAAAAAATTATTATTAATAATTAAGTTGGCGTATTACTTTTTAATTATATTAAAAATTCATATATATATATATATATATATTACTTTAACTACACTTTACAATAAACTTATGAAAATACATACAGAGGAAATAGCAATATATGTCATGTTATTATCCGCGAAAGAGAATCGTATTATTTAAAGTATTGTATTTGCATCTACCTCTTTATTTATGCTTATAGTATGGCTTCCGAAATTCGTACGCGACCTTCCTGGCCTGGGAGCCACAATCCTTTCCTTAGGAGGTTCTTCATCTTTTCTTTTTTTCTTTCCTCCCTTTTTTTTTCTTTCTTTTTTCCTTTTTCTTCTAATATATATCCAATAAGAGGAGAGGGAATGATGCTTACGTGGAGTAATGATGTGGACAAAAAGCTCAGCATCAACCTTTTTCTACGCCTCGATGGATCAACTTCTTTGTTCTTTTCATCGGCGGCTGTCACATGCTAACTTTTTACTTTATTTCCCTCTCCCTCCCTCCTTTTCATTATTTTAAAAAATTTCCCAGACTTTTTGCTGTATACAACTTTACATTTTTAGTCAATTGCTTCTGTTGCACTTTATTTCATAAAATAATACTACCTGCATATAGATATATATCTTTATATATATATTAGAACGTAGACACACATCTTTCGTCCCTCATTTCTCCTCCTGTTCCTCAAAGACCAACGCTATTATTACTACATTTAAAATTCCAATTTCTTCTGCCTATATAATCAGCTTAAATAAAAAAAAATAATAATAATAATAGATCCAATATCCCCCGGCCGGCCCTCTCAACATCGGTTGGTACAATTTCTCTATTAATTTTCTTCCACGTCTTCATCACAACAATCATCTAAGTTCGATTTGCAAGAAATATTGATATGATCATGGGTGCAGAAGTCAAGGGAGGATCAGCGGAGGATCAAGTACAAGGGATCAAGCTATTCGGAGCGACAATCTTATTACAAGTAAAACAAGAGCCCCCAAAACTCACAACAAACACCACCGATCACCCCCACCCCCAACACCACCGCCACCACCAAGACCAAGACCAACAGCAACAGCAAGAAATGAAACGGCCGGACAAGATCATCCCGTGTCCGAGGTGCAAGAGCATGGAGACCAAGTTCTGTTACTTCAACAACTACAATGTCAATCAACCCCGCCACTTCTGCAAAGGCTGTCAGAGATATTGGACAGCCGGCGGTGCCCTTCGGAACGTCCCAGTCGGCGCCGGCCGTCGGAAGAGTAAGCCCCCGGGCCGTGGCGACTGTACCCTAGGAGGAGCTGGCTTCCCAGGTAACTGTATATTTGATGCTTCTGGGATGCACCAGTACCCATCGGCGGCTGCTGGTCAGTTTGATTTGGACAGGGTTATGGTTGGGGAATGGCAAATAGCGGCGGCTAGAGGCGGTCTCAGCGACGGGGGTGGTTTTGGAGATGATTTTCCGGCCAAGAGATTAAGGAGGAGCGGGTCTGGCGGTCAAACTTGTTGATTAATACTATTAGTTTAGTGCTGATGATGATGTTCAAGTTGCATCGATCGATCGATCCCGTGTATAATGATTTAGAAAAAACATGAATATAAATATTAAAAAAAAAGGTTTTTATTATTGTTGTTAATCAATTTTTGAGTAGGTGGTGGGTGCATAGTTAATCGTATTAATTAGTACCATTTTTACTTTTTTCTTGGGGGGAGCTAGTAGTCTAGTACTACTATTATTCGACTTAGTTTGAGCAAAATTAAAAAGCAGAAAAATAAAGGGCGGAAAGATCTGTGTACTTACTAGCTAGTGTGTGTGCGTAAATAAAATATTACCATGATTGTACTATAATTTAGAGAGAAGGAAAAGCGAAAATTTAAAGGGTTGTTTTTGTTCTAGCCAGCCAGATAACCACCATTGAAAACCGTACGTAAAGGGTTTGGTGTTTTTATGGTCCTTACCTATCTTAATAACCGTACCTTTTGTAGCACTCCTATTTTCGGGTAATTATTTTTTATTCTAATGTTTATTTTTTAACTATAGTTTTCTTCTTCTTCTTCTTCTTCGTTTTACAAAAAAAAAATATTATTATTTTTAGTAAAATATGGTGAATTAGATGACAATAGCGTCCAACCGATTACCATTCATGTACTATTAGTCCATCATCATTACCAGCTCCTTCGGTAGAGGTATATTGATAACATGCTCGAGCTCCTTAATTTCTTTATTTGCTAACAACGAGGAAGAGTGCATCCAGTCTATCGTGCTATTCAATCTTTGTGCGAGGAGTAGCAGCAGGGCTTATAAAAGCTACCTAGCCAGCTACTAGCAAACAATACAAACGAAGTGAATCTCGGTCGAAAAGGTTTGAGAACCTAATTACCTCACACGTACGTGTGAAGCGAAGGTCTATAAAGGACGCAGCGATCAGGCAGGAGCACCGGTTCTCGATGCTGATCGTGGGTTCGTACGTTGAGTGACGGAGAAGATGACAGCATACAGGAAAGGTGCAGCGCGCAGCTGGTTTCTTGATGACAGGAATCCATGTTCAGCAACTGATGGGGGTTGGAGGCCGGGTGGAATAGTTAGCTAGCTAAGGTTCATTCGTTCTGATCAAAGTAATGAATATCCCTTTAATGGTAAAGGTCTGGTAATTGAGTCCTTGTTCTTCCATCTGGGAACGTCATTGAGGAAACATCCGTATGTAGGCGATCCGTTCCTTACTATTTATGTCTGAACTGTGCGTGTGTGGATACGTGTCTGCCCGCTGGTTCTCCTACAATAAGTTGTCAATTATGTTAACGTCTGCAGTCCTTGTCTTAATCTTCCATATCTATATGTATATATTATCTCTCCATTGACGTCCGACTGCAGTCGGCACATACGTGTTGTTTCAGTTCTTTTGCTATCAGCTACTATCTCTTCTCGTGCTTGCTTCCCTCAGTTGCCTATCTGCGGGTTTGACGACCGTCTGCTCTGACAATCTTACCTCCGTTTCGCTCTTTGCTTCAATAGCTATAAACTATCGGGTTGGCTGCCTTGACCCGGGGCGGTCAGAGTTCAAATTCTATCTGCGTCATGCTTCTCTAGCGGCGAGACACCGCAGAATTCTTTGCCCGCATGAATCTTCCTTCAGGCGCCTGAGTTTTCCCCTTCCCTAAGTATTCCCGTCCCATCTCTCTCTCTCTCTCTCTCTCTATATATATATATATAATGAGAACACTTCCTTATAATAATAACTGATAATTATCATAATTTCTTGAAGGATAGTTTTTTGATATAAAATATAAATACACAATTCTTATAAAAATATTACAATCTTTTTATACTCAAGTACTATAATTTTTTAAATTACTTATACTAGCCTTTTCCATTCATTTTTTTTTTCTTTTGATAATTAATGCTATACAATAGGTAAACACAAGAATACAAGACAAAGTAAAGAGCCTCCTAATCTAGACATTATGAATCATCTCCTCCGACCGATACAAAAACTCTCGATCTAACATGTGTAGTTTATTTTGATTGCAACCCTTATTTTTTTTAATGATTTAATTCGGAAGTTTTCAGTTTCTTATACAAAAATATGCTTCTCATTAATATATATATTTATATATTCCCGGTTGATTTTTTTCTAAGACTACTGTATCAAAAGGAAGCTAATATATTAGCCGGACATGTTCAGAGATCGATCTAAGGATCAGTAATGCGAGCTAGACTAGATAGATGTCATGGCCAGACGACTCACGACTGTTAGCTTTGGCGGGAATATATACTGGATGTGTATCTGTGTATATTTTATATATAGAGGGGGAGAGAGAGAGAGAGAGAGAGAGAGAGAGAGAGAGATCGAAAAAAACAAAGGGCAATTAATGGGAATTTTGATCCTGGAATGGTGCCTACGACTATGGAATTTTTTGTAAGTTAGTGACTAAACAACTTGGATAAGAATAAATCCCAATCATATCTTTTAAATACATTGATTGAATTTCGATTCCTTCACGTCATTATTTGGGGCGGGCCGACAAGGATCGTAGTCGGGTTCATGTCTCTACCATGTTAACCATTTCGAAGAGCATATCAAAAAATTATCGCAAGTTCAATATTTTTTTTATGTGATTTTATGTCCGTCTTTCTAGGATGGATGACATGTTGAATAAATCCTATGACTTATGACATCAAAAATATGCCATTTCTATAAATCCTATGAATTAAGTGTGATTTTATGCATCCAAAAGCTTTGTCCCTCCCCCCCCTCTCATTTCTATATATTTTTGCTTCTCATCCCCATGATTCCTTGTACACCTACTAAACTAGAGCTTATTATCACGGTACATGACTTGCCCCAAACATCTTATAAATAAGCCATATGAATATGGGTACTCTCTAGTTGTCTGATGGTTGTTATTATCGTGGACTGTTGCACTTATTCATCATGATGTTTGGCTATATTGAACGTTGGATGCTGGTCTCCTCGGGGGCGTTGGGACTGAAATCACTGAGCAAGTGACAAGTGGTATCAGAGCTACTCGTTGTCTAAGCCGGTCAACAAGCATTTAGCCATGTTATTGGGTGTACCTCGAAGGAGTATAGGTAAGTCGTTGGCTTGAGGCACTTTGGGCAACAACCAATTTCAAAGGAGTGAAGCTAAGGTGTCATGAGTGTCGTACGAGTCCATTGATGAGGTGTTTGTGGGCGTGGTTTGATGTATGATCCAAGCCATTGAAATGTGTTATTAGGGGCTGTGTGATGAGATGATCTCGGGCCTGCAAGATCAAGTCATTGCAAGGAGGTCGGATATGCTGCAACAAATGATAGGAACGAGATGTTGGTTGGAATTCAAGCATTGCAAGGCAACGTATAGTGTTTGTGTGGTGCTTTTCCAACATTAGTTGAGCGTTGAAGGACTGTCATGGGAACAATTCCTGAAACAAAAGGAAGCGGTGATGGGATCCCATTTGTGGTGCAAACTAGGGCATTTGCGATTTTAGACGGGGGAAAATGTTACGATCTGGGACTTACTTCAAGCATTTTACAAATCAGTCATGCAAATATGGGTACTCCTTGGTTACTTGATGATTGTTATTATTGTAGAATGTTGCACATATGCGCCATAGTGTTTAGCTGTATTAGACGTTAGATGTTGGCCTCATCAGAGGCATTGACATCAAAACCTCTGAGCACGTGAAATTATGAACTGAATCAAACTAGAAATTGCTCAAGTGTTCAGTAAAAAAAAACCCCAAAATATTGAATTTTCAAACTAGTTGGTTGAACTTGGAATATAATTGATTGAACTAAACTTACTAGCCGATCCACAACTTTAATTATATGCTGGTTGAGCCAAAGTAATTAGTATTATTTAATTTTTCTTAGAATACATTATCTATGATAATAAATATGGCTTATGAGTATTATATTTTCTGCGATGTAACAATTTACTTAGTTGAATTGGTTGAACCATGACCCACCTTTCTATTGGATTGATCTTGATCCTCGACCTGGGTTTAAAAACGCTGAATACGTCACGAAGAAGTCATAGAAATACTTACATATGATACGAACCAACAAGTTTTGGCTAAACGAGAGTGGCCGAGGTCTTGATTTCTATGATATTATATGTAGTCGTTTGCATCGCATGCACTTGTTGTTATGTTATATAGTTATTGTATGTAAATTAGTGGATAATTAATAATAATTAGTAAATTATATTAAGCAATTAATTAATAATATATTATATTTATATTACTTGATTTAACTAACGGATGGCATTAATTGATTATAATAAAGTATTCGATAAAAATATAAATTAGATGTTTGATACAGTCAAACCACTAATATATTATAAAATTATTAAAAACTATTTAAATTGTTATTTTTCAAATAGGATCATAAGCAACTTTTCAAAAAGTCTATATTATATATTTATCTATATGGATTATTTATAATTTAAGAAATTGATCTCCACTTCCTAATTATAAAAAAATAAATAAAACGATCTCCACTTAAATAATGAACACCCAAATTAAATGCTTAGCGGCAAAGAAACTCACATCTTAGTGTGTTTATCTTTCCGCACAAAGCCAACTATACTTTATGAAAGCAATCTAAGGTGTGTAGAATAGAATGAATGACTTTATTATTATGCATTTTGCTTTGGCTTTTTATCGGTTTCAAAAAAGAAACAGCTCTCTGCAAATCAGGTAACAAAGACACTCTTTTTTACTTTTTTTTCTGGTTTCGGATGTAACAAGACTTTTTTGACTTGCGTGGCTCAGCTACCATGTGGTGGATTTCACCGGTTAGTGTATAGTCTTGTAATTGTTGTCTCCACTAAAGTAACATAGTTGATAGAGATGGAGTGCATCGCCATCGGTTGATTTATTTATGTTGCTAGTGCTGCAGTTTATAGCGTCACAATGCAACTACCTAGAGTTTTTTTTTTTTTTTTTGTTGGGAGTGCATCAATTCACACGACTTTAAAACAAATTTAATATCCGAAAATTAAATCTAAAGTTAAAAAAAATGGTTAAAAGTATATTTGTTGTAATGGGAACGGATATCTGATTCAGTTTTTAATTAAATTATCCAAACCGATATAATATTTAATTTTTTATTATATTGTACTATATTTTAAAAAATATTACAACATATTAAAATATATAAAAGTATATTGTATTATGTTAAAACATATCAGAGCATATTATGCTGAATTTTAGTGCATTATATTGTATTATATAGCATAATGTACTGTATTATAATATTTTTTTTCATATATATATAATTATGAATATAAGTAAATTCAAATATGTTTGATATATTAAGCAATACGATCCGATTTTTAGGATATTCAATTATGCTCGGATGGCATATCTAATTTGGTAGATATAGATATCCAATTTTGCACACCCATAAGAACTAGTAAGTTTAGGTTAGTATGTGGCAGTGAGATGAGTGGATCCGATTCTAGGTGGATTGTTACCGTATCATTTTCCTTTTGGGGTTAGGATTCAATATATCAAGTTATATCATATTTAGTTTACACCAGGTCACTTTGGTGACCGGATCATACTCATTCATGCTTAAGTCATTTATGTTTTGGTTGACTTTAGGTCAATTTATCAGTACAAGTTTGGGTCAACTTAAGTCAATTAATCTAGTTTTGTTGAGTGTGTAATGCATCAATTTTGTACCGGGCCAATTTATTGAATTATCTTGGATTACTTCAAGTTTAGGTAATTTTAAATTTAAAATTATGTCAGACTTCTTTACTTTTTACATATAAAATTTCAATCATTTGGTAACCATATTATTTTTGAGTAATCAAATTATTTTCAACTTATATATATTATACAACGTTAAAATTACCCCAAATTTTTTTTACATATTTCTGTAAAGTAACTTTAAATAAATTAATTCATATTAAAATATATTTTAATATATGTCAATTCAAATTAAATCCAGATAATTTACCAAATAGTACCTATATACTTTTTTTTAACTTTTTTTTGTCAATGTGTATCAAAATGTTCTAATTCACTAATTTCAAAAGTCATAATATAGTTTGCAAGTATGTTATATTATAATGGCATCTTAACATTAATGATGGCCTAATTGGTTCAAATTACATCCTTCTACACATAGCACAGAGTATGGTGCTTTGGTGTATGCTATTATAATTTAATTGAAGTTTTTTTAAACCTAAATTAAAAGAGGGTTTAAAAATATACATTTTTAACTTTCTTTTAAAACAATATACATTTTATCCATAAAAATATATATCTATGAAATATAAATGCACATCTTTCGTGATGGAAATGCACATCTTATCCAATAAAATACATATCTTTCGAATATAAATACATATCCTTTATTGATAAAACTATAGTCTACAGGCTACAAATATATGTGTTGTGAATATATATCTTATAATACCCCATTCTAAAATTCTTCAAAATATATTTGAAATTATTTTGATAATAAAAAATGAATTAGTTCTTGGAACAGACTTGAAAATTTATGTAAAGAAGGTATTTTTGGGGCATCAATCGATTTTAGTGATGATTCAGTCGATTAACATATATCAGTCGATTGATTTGTATATCAGTAAATGTAAACAAATCTAAAAAATTAGTCACTTTACCCTAGACACATTGGTCTACCAAATGAGGTAATCGATCAATTATTGCCCGTGATTCTCATGTATGTTTCTATTTTTATTTCAATTATTGCTTCAATAATTTTGAAACTCTTATATTATGATTCGTTTATGTTATTAAGCACATTGGGGATGTTTGAGGAATATTTTTATATTAGTTTGATTATTAAATCTTTTTTGTTTGATTAAAATTATCTAAAAAGCACTTTTGATACTTTCTCTTACCTATCATCTTCTCTTTTTCTTCACATCTGTTCTCCGCCTTTAGGTTGCTTATACATATCCTTTTTGGTTTGTTTGAGTTGTCCTAGGGTCGTCTTCATTAGACACCTTACTCCACCAACCCGTGCTTCATCATTTCAAATCCTTATACACTTGCCCTCACATTCCACCATCCTTTCACCAAGTCAACTCTCTCTACTTCTCCTCTTGTTTCCTTGACCATAGAAGGTTTGGGAGACCACACTCCTAATTCATTTCATCCTTGTCCAACACTTGATCCCTTATTCTCTCTTTTCCCTTAAATTATTTTTGTTAAGTGTTGCACCCTATTATTTTTCTTCTAGTCTTTTTCTTTCTACAAAATTAGGGCTTGAACACCCTCAAGTCTCTTCTTTTACAATATGGTTTTCTCCCTTGTTCCTTCTCTTAATCTTAATTTCATTTCTATTTTATTTTCTCTAAACAAAAGGGGAATAAAGTTGAGAAAGGATAAAAGATTCATGGTCTTTTTCTCCTATTAGCAAGGAAAATCTTGGGAGAAGATTGAGTTGTACATGTGTTCTTTCTTCTTCTATTTTTGGTTCTTAATTGGTTTTAAATGGTCTTTTTTTTGTTTTGTATTCTTGATTATTTTAGGATAATTAAAATTATTGGTAGAAGTTGTTAAGTTAGGTGATTATTCTTCTGGTAGAAGATTTTTGCTTAAAGATAAGACATTCTTATCTTTAATACAACTAAGATTTGGTATTGTTAATTGTGGCTTTATGATCTTGGTGTGTTCCATGATATTTGTGTGTTATTTGTATCTATAGATGTAAATAGGATAGGTTTGAGGTATATATATCTATACGCATATTCGTACTTGATAAGATATTACATATCTGAATCTATACGCGTACTCAAATGGGTATCCATTAACACATCCATATTCATATCTGCTAGATATCTGTTACTTGGCCGATTATCTATTTATGAATTAACGGATATTATCTAATGGATAAATCAATTATTTGTAGATAAACCCATTTAGAGTTAAGCCAAATGATAATTTTAACCTTAATTTAAACTATATTTATTTTAAAAGTAAGGGTAAAGGGGTAATTATATACTAGATAAATGGGTAAGGATATAGATACGGGTATGGGTACGGATATGGATATCTCATACCCCTATATGTACCTAAATTTGATGGGAATTTTTTTCCATCCTTTATATCTGTATCCGTATGTATTTATCTATATCTGTTTAAGTATCTGCGAGAAAAACCTGTCGAGCTTTGGGTAAAATCTGTCCCGTTTACATTCCTAGTTGAATCCTTGAACTTTGAGCATATGATACAAATCATATGTTCTTTGAAATTTTAGACATGTATTAGCTTTTTTGTCCTATAAGCATGATTCTTGTGATTTTAAGCATAAGATGGAGTTATGTTTAATTGGATGAGCATGAATCAAAGTTATTTACTATTGGGCATACTTTTTATTATGCCCTTGATGATTTTGGGAGCATGTTATAAGTTATGGTCAATTCAATTTTATTATGCACTTTATCGCATGTTTATCTACCTAGATGGGTATCAACTTAATTATCATATCATTTAATTGAATGATTGTTTCATTAGGCTAATTTGGGTCTTCATTTAATGTCATGGCTAGTGGGAATTATAGCATGATCGTTGTTATGTTATTGATCAACTATTTTGACTTGTCAATAGATGGCGCTACCAATTCAATCAGGTGAGTTATCCTGGTACTAAGTGGGCACACCATATTATTCTTGATATTATTTGAATGATCGATCGGCTGAGCCACTAGTTTGATTTACCTAGAAAAAGAATTTTTGGACATTTTTGGGCTTATAAGCCGTTGACCAATTGGTGATTCCACTCAACTATTTAATCTACTTCCTTGGGTTTTCCTTACTTTTGGTCCTTATGAAAAGTGGTGGTTTTCTCTTGAAGATTTTCATAGGGTTTAACCTTTAGTCTCTAACTTTGATTATAGCTTGGATCTTTAATAATTGAATCTAAGAGAGAAAATACATAAAATGGGAAATTTTGTGTACCTTTGAGTTTTGATGTTTCTATGGTTGACTTTGGTGTTATCTTCTAAACACCTATTTTGGTGGTTTTGAATGACTTGGTTAGTGTTTGGTGTCAACACTCAAAAAACCTAACCTAGATTAATATATGGAATTGAATAATGGAATCTTAGGTACTTTTTTTTCTCGTATGCATACTTAGGGGTTGCTTACCATGGCAGTGCCCTCTAACCTAGGAAATTAATTATAGTGAATATTGAGGATCCCTAAAAAAATATCATTTGTATCTAGTGTTATGTGTGGTGGGTGTTGCAGACCTAAAATTGAATGTATACACCTTGACTTAGGCGTCTAAGTATGGCGGATGATGGAAATATTCGAGAAAGTCCCTTAACATGCAGTGGTGATGGGAGTTGCAACCTTATATTCATCCCAATCTTGGATATAGATAATGAATTAAATATTTTAGATGTGTTTAAGGTGTTGCAGGCTCCAAATTGAGTGTATGTCCCCTCACCTAGGAGACCAAATGCAGTGGATGCGGAAAATTCCTAAGAAATTCCCTTGGTACTAGCATGTAGTGGCGGTGGGAGTTGTAGTTGTATGCTAATCCCTGTCACAGTTAATGATATTATTTGGAATTTCCGTAATTCTTTGTTCTTCAATTCATTAATGGATGGTTATGGGTACCTTATATATTTTTCTATGTTATATGCGTTAATCATTATCTTATTTGTTATTTTTTTTAAAGAACTCTAGAGGGAGTGAATAGGATTTAACATAATGGAAATGACACTTAAAAAATTTACGCATAATGTAGAATGGTTCAAGAACAAATTACTTTCTATATCTACTACAAAAAGGTTCTCATTTTTAAATTTTGAATAGCGGCATAATTTTATTGATGATCACTCTTCTATTAGTTTTTGAGCCTTACAATCTCAATGACCCTCTAAGATATTATTTACAATTTGATCTATTTATCTTTTCTAGACTCTCTATAAGAACCTCCTATGAATGATAGGCAAGCACTAACCCCTTTGTAATAAATTTTGTAAGGTGGTTGTGATTACAACTAGTTTTCACCAAGAATAAAAGAAATAAAAGTGTATAACTTTGGGTGAGATGCAATCTAGCTAGGTATAATAAGAGATATTATAATTGGAGGAAAATTCTAGCTAAGAGAAGTAAGTGATGGAAAATTTTTAACAAAAAACATCGAATTTGAAAGTTAAGAGAATTTGAGTGAGCAATTGAATGACTTAAGAATATATGATTAATTACACAGTGAGGTCATGAAAATTGTTTCTAATAAATGCTGAGGGGACTAATTTATGAGAATTTCCCTTATCATATAGCAGTTAGACGCAAAACCCCCCAAAAGTTATATCATCTAATGGGTAAAAAATTAGCATTTAATACTCACCAATCGATTGGTCTAACTGTACTAGTCAATCAGTTGTATGACTAATTGATTGATTATTTAAACTAGTAGATTGTTTATGTTCAGACTAAAAAATGGAAAGTTACCATTACACAAACTATTTGATCGGTTATGCATAGTGTATAGTTGATCTTATGAGCATATATGAATAGTTTCATGATTTTGTAAACCAGTCGATGTGCTCATGAAACCCATCAATTGGTTTATTAAAACTAGTCGATCAATTATACACCATTCAATCTATTTGGCAAAAACTAGTTGATGAGTTTAAACATATATAAATGAGTTTTTACAAGAATGAAACCCAAGGGCAGGTTGGTCAAACTAATTAATCAGCTTCATCAACCCAATTGATCTGCTTGGTTAAAATAGTCGATGAGTTTAAATAGAGACTAATGGATTTATGTAGGAATGAAACCCATTAACTAGTTGGTCAAACCATTTAATCAATTTCAAAACTAGTCGATTGTTCTACCGTGCCATTTGATCTATTTAAGTTTAACTCATTCCATTTTCTTTGATTAAACTAAACAAGCCAATCGGCCTTAAGATCAGTTGACTAGTTCTGATAGTGATAAGAACAAACCACTAAGTTTAAAACACTTTGAAAGATTTGAAAATCAAGATCAACCATAAATTATTATGAAGTGAATTCAAATCAAGTGTTTTAAAACCTTTCTAAAGAGTTTTGATCAAAATGTTAAGGTACTCAACCTAAATCTTTAAAAAAAAACTCAAGACTTTGGAATTGTAATCATTAAACCTTAAGTCATGGTTATCTTTATATTGTCTTATGTTTGCTTAGAAACTTGATTGCTCTTTTAAATTTCACATTAGAGAGATGATTTAAGTAAGTGTGATGTGTTTATATCTCTTTGTTTGTCAATTATAGTAGATACATACTTAATAAAACACATTAGTTCTTAAGATCTATATGTTATCATAAAAATAAGGATAACGACATTGTTTGAGCTATGCAATCTCTCCCTTTTTCATGATAACAAACAAAAGGTGCATAATTGCAAATTGTTAACGGATAATGAAAATTAAGTAACTGAGAAGTTTACCATATTAATTTTCATTTATTAATTATGCATATTTTAAGCTCATAGATCCAATAATATCATTACCCTTATTTTGATGATAAAGAATATATCTTGAGAACTAACGTGTTTGCTTAAGTGTGCATGTCCTATGATTGACATACAAAGAAATATAAAACACACCTACTCAAAGCATTTCTCTAAATGTGCTAATTTAAGAGAAAAAATCAAGTTTTCAAGTACAATAGAACAATGCATCAAAGATAACTAATACTTGAAGGTTAAGAATTATATTTCTAAAGTCTTAGATTCTATGTAAAGAGTTAAGTTGATAAAGTTCACATTTTGATCAAAAATATTTAAAAAGAGTTTGTGCACTTGATTTGAATTCACTTGATAAGAATTGATGGTTGAGCTTGATTTCTAAATCCTTCAAAAGTGTTTTAAAACTTATTAGTTAGTTCCAGTTGGAACCAAATATCTAGTATCAATACCGATCAACTAGTTTAGTTTAATCAAATGAGTGAAATGAGTTAAACTCAGGTGGATCAAATTATAACACCCCCAAAAATCACAATTAATTTTTTTTATTTATTTAAAACAAACACAAGAACGGGGTTGCTACCATCGTAATCAACACAAGCCTGGCCCCTAGCCAGTCTCGTACCAACCACAAAACTAAGGAGTAATTTTCATAATCATTAAACTAATTAAGGCATAGAACTGTAAAAATACGAAATACTCAGAATAAAGAGAATTCAGAGTGCAAAATTGAAGCGTTAATACAAAATTAAAAATGGATACAAAGTCAATCCCCCGAGGGGAAAAAGTGAAACAATGATAAAGTAAAACTAGTAAAATGTAGAGAGTTCGGTCGATACTCGCTCTCGGCCCCAAGTAAGTCCAACAGTCATCACACATCCCCACCCGACACATCCAATACATTGTAGGCATTAAATACAATACCTCTTACCTACACAAACTCAAAAGGGAGCTTTCCTCATAGGAATAAGCAACATCCATGAATCAGGTGGTCAGTAGGCTATATAGTAAGCAACGTAACCATATGGGTAAGGCCATGCAAGAAAATAGACATGTAAGACAGAAAATGCATAATTCATGTTTATATCATCAAGCTAGTCTTAAACTAATATTTGTGTCTTACATATTTCTCATATTAATTCTATGTTAGTACAAGGATCCCACTATTATAGTCGGTGGACCGAAAACACACAACAGGAAAAAATCCACCTGACCACTATTATAGCCGATGGACTGAAAAATCAAGCTCACTAGCCCCAACTCACGTGGTGTTCCTATATAAGTAATTAGTATCTTTCCATGTCTTATTACCATGTAAATTTTAGTTTATCGAGCCTAGAATATCCCACTATTATAACCGGTGGACCGAAAACACTCCATAGGTTTGAACACACTTGACCACTATTATAGCCAGTGGACTGGATATCACTCCACAAGACAAAACACACTTGATCACTATTATAGCTGGTGGATTGGAAACATATTTTCATTGGGCCCTAGCTTGATAATCTTTCACTTTAAGTGTTTGGTGTTTTATTTGCATCTTATTCCACACACATCCCTGACTAGACATGCATGACCTATTAGACTTCCCATGCTCACCCTTTTATTCTCGGCTTTCCAAAAACTCTATCCTATATCTTAGAACTTCTACTCCCTATAGTACATCCAAAGATTCTTTCCCCCTTTTCTTCATTTCCATGAATACCCAACTCCTATGTGTGTGGGTCGAGGCCCACTCTCCCATATCTTTGAGTTAACTCAGTATCGCTCTCTAGGGTTTTCCACCGAGAAACCCTAATTTACCCTATATAGCCCAACCTTCCTCTATTCCACACAACTCATGCTTTATTTGCTCCCAACTCATCACCTTACTCGATCCGTCCCCAAGCATCCCACTTTACTTCCTATTTTGAACATGTGGCCACAAAGCCCTAGTTGGCCATCCCAAAACCCTTGCACCTCTCTTTCCTCATACAATGTTATCCCTTCATCACTCTCACTTACCATCCCGTCTTCCACATGACACTCATCCAACATGACCTATGACCCTAAGACTTTCTCCCCATCTTTTTCCACTCACCATGATAACCCCAAACTCTTTTGCACATGGTTTAAGGCCCACTCCTCATAACTCTCACTCGACTCCTCTTTACTCTCTAGGGTTTCCCTCCGAAACCTTAATCTGGCCTATGTAGCCTCACTCCCCTGATCCTACACAACCCATACTCTTCTCTGCTACCAAAACCATCACTTCCCTAGAACCACACCCAATATCATGACCTTTCTACCCAACTCCCACATGTGATCATAAAAAAAACCCTAATTTGCTCCCAAAAACCCTAATACTTCTCCTTTGCTTTATGTTACCCCCTCAACACCCAAACACCTTTTCTCACTTCGCTCACATTTCCTCCATGTGATACCCCTTTTATTCTTTATTTTCCATTCTAACCATTTCCATTAGTTTTCCCTTCTTTGCACACTTCTCTCACTTAAGGTTTCCTCCTAAAACCTTAGTCAAGTCCCCTATGCACATTACAACAATCCACGTACTATTTTTCACATATAGACTCTAATGACCCTAACAATTATTTCCTTACCTTACTTAATTCTCAAGTTAAAATTTTCCACTAAAGGTTATCCCCATATAAAGGCTAACCTTCCCATGCAAACCGTAGACTTCCCATGCATGTTTTGGTTAATTTCCTTAATTTATTCCCATTATTCCTCCTTTTGTCCATCCATAGGTCATAAGATATTTAAACCATCTTTACCATCCTTTGGTCAATTCATTTTCCTCACTCTTTTTCATTTCTCTCACAACCACATCACACTATTTAGGGATTCCTATCATGCATGTCATATTAAGCACACATTAAGCATTAACCATATCCTTACCTAATATGATGCTGGGCTTAGAGTAAGCTCCTACGCCTCCTTAGGGTTCGGACTTAGTTCACTTATAAGAGGGAAATAATAGGGTTAACTTCCCTCTTATGAACATTATCATTATTTTTTACTTACCTTTATGATAACCTAGTATTGGGGATATTAATAATAATTGTAGCTTTATTAGTGAAAACAAGGATATTATCCTTAAAATTGTTAACCATAACCATGCTATTATTTGCCAAAATAGGTTTAGGTAGTTATATTAGTCGATGACAAGTTATTATTAACAATATTAGCAATAATAATGATAATGAATTTAATAATGATGATGATGACGGTGATGATGATGATGATGATGATAATAGTTCAAATAATAATACTAGTAACACCAATAATAATAATAGTAATAATAATCATAATCATAATAATAATCATAATAATGATAATGATAATGATAATGATAATGATAATAATAATAATAATAATAACACTAATAAAATAAAATACTAATAACACTAATTATTCTTAAGGGCTAAGAAGGTTAGGGCATAACCTAGTAGTGGTGGCAGTTAGGCGTTAGGTGGTGGTTGTGGCAGTGGCTAAGGGTGGTGGAGAAGGAGTAAGGGTGAAGGAGAGGGAGAAAGGAAGTTAGGTGAAGCTCTACTAAGTGGATTGGGTGGTTGAAGAGGCAGTGATTGCTGTGGAGGAGGTGGCGCACGGTAGCGAGAAGGGTGTCCAGGGGTGCAAGGTGGTAAGTTGAGCAGACAACTTTGCACGGCTAGGATGGCTCATGTAGGGGAAACTAGGGGTAGTAAGTGGCTTGGTTCGGTGGTGGGTAGTGTAGGGAAGAGTTTGGGTGGTGTTTCGGGCGACGATGTTGTGCGAAGGCGATAGGGACGGTGTCTGAAGTGGCGGTGGTGCAAGTGGGCTGAATTTTCTAGGCAGGGGAAAAGGGACCGAATGGGATCGGTTTGGGGAATTTATAAGCCATTGGAGGGAGGATAAGACAAGGGAGAAAGAGGGAAAGGGGGCAGGTGAGGTAGGGCTTGCCGGCCGGCGGTGGTAGGCCGATACGAGCCTGTAATTTTGTAGGACAGGTTTGGTCAGGAAAAAAGGAAAGGAAGAGGGCACGCATAGGAGGGGGTACTAGTAGGTCGAGCCTAAAAAGGGAAAGGAAAAGGACGGGGGAGAGAAGGTAGAGGGGCTGGCCGGTGGCTGGGTAGGTTAGGCAGTGCAAAGTTGTAGGCTTGACCTGCAATACGTGAGAGGGAGAAGGGAGGAAGAAGAAGAAGAGGGGGTCGGCTAGCCGAGATGGGGGAAGAAGATAAGAAAGAAAAAGAAGGGGGAACCGAGTGAGCGAAGGAGAGAAATAAAAATAGATGGCGGGTTGGGTCATATGGGGAAAGAAGAGAGGGAGAGGAATTTGGGCCGCGAGGGGGCAGACCCAATCCGGGGAAGAAGGGAAGAAAAAGAAAAAGGAGAAAGGGGAAAAAGAAGAAAGAAAAAGGAAAAAGGAAAGGAAAAGGGAAAAAGTAAAAAGGAAAAAGAAAATTAGATTGGTTGGGGTATTTAGAATATTTTGGCATTTTTGAATATTTAAAAATAACAAAAATTATTAAAATAATAATTAAATTCCTTTTTATATTAATTTATGATATTTTGGAAAAATTTTCCTAAATTCAATTTTAATTAGCAAAATACTCTAATATTTCCTAATTAAATTATTTATTATGTTCCTCCTTTTTTATTAATTACTCCCATTATTTTATTAAAATAGAATATTTAATTAAATTCCCCAATAAATTCCTATTTTACTATAATTTTCTAAATTAGGATTTTTGGGGTATTTCACAAATGGCACAGCAAAATGATCTGCTAGTTCTGCCAAACCAATCAACTGATTTGGAAATCGATTGACTGATTTAACAATCATTCCATAAATTTCACTCCTATAGAAACCTATTCATCTCTGTTTAAACTCATTGGATGCTTTCTCCAAATCGATTGACAAGGTTGAGGAAAACAAGTAACTATTTTAACCAATCAGTCCCTGGGTTTCACTCATTTAGAAACCAATCATCTCTATTTAAACTCGTCGATTATTTTTGCCAAACTGAGCATTTAGTTTGAGAAAATAGATCAAATGGTTTGACTAACTGGTCTATGGGTTTCACAGTTGCATAAACCTATTCATCTATGTTTAAATTCATTGACCGATTCTACCAGACTTATTGATCGGTTTGTAATCAATCAACTAGTGACATAAACACATTAATTTGTGTTACTAAACCATGTTCGCTACTCATATAAGTTCATTATACCAACCGAGTACTATACACAATCAATCAACTAGTTTGAATAAACTGATTGACTAGTTTTTATAATGTTAACTTTCCATTTCTAATCAAAACATAATCAATTGATAGGTTGGAGCAATCAATCAATTGGTCATACAACTAATCAATAAGTTCGTCTAGATCACATTAAATGCTAATTTTCTACTCGTTGGATGATGCAACCTTTTGGAAATTTTGTATCTAATAGTTATACGATGAGGGAGAGCCTACATTTATTACAGCTACTGTTCAACAATATTGATTGTGCAATTAATCACCTATTCTTAAATCATTCAATTTCTCATTCAACCTCTTTCAACTTTCAACTTTTGAGTTTTTTATTAAAAAGCATTCATTACTCACTTCTCTTAAATAGAATTGCTATTAAATTGTAATATCTTTCATTACATCTAGTTATATTACATCTCATATAAATTTCTACACTTTTATATCTTGAATTCTCATTGAGAATCGTTTGTTACCACAACCACCTTACAAAGTTCATTTTAGATGGGTTGGTGAGTGTTTGCCCATTATTCTTAAGATATTCTTGTGGAGAGTCTAGAGGAGGTAAACAGGTCAAGGTACAAATCATATCATAGAGTTTTATTGAGATTATAATGCTAATAAACCTAAAGAAGAGTGACCATCAATAAAAATATGTCAAAATTTCAAAATCTAAAGGGGAGAACCCTTTAGTTATAGATGTAGAGAGAAATTTTCTCTTGAACCAATCTATAGTGTGTATGTGTTTTAGTCACCTTCATTCCATAAAATCCTATTCACCCCCTCTAGGGTTATTTAAACATCCTTTAATCTAATCTCCCAAAGTCTCTCCCCCTTTTGTCATCAAAAAAATGTGAGAATAAGGGACAAACCTTAATCAAAGGAGACAACAATCTTGAGATCCTAAAGGAAATTTCCCCCCTAAATAGGTGAATATAAGTGGTAAGGAAAATATATGCATTAAGTAAATATGGAAAAGACTCCACTTTATAGTGATGCAAAAGTAATAATCTTGTATTTGATAGCATAAAAACATAGATTGGTGAATAATGATTAGAATATGCTAACTAAAGTGATACATAGGATGCATAACGAAAACTCGATATCTCATTAACCATACGTATTCAATAAAAAAGAGATAGAGTTCATATAGAAAAGTATAAGCCTAAGGAATGTGCTCCTTTTATGCTAAAATAAAAGTAAATACTTAACATCATAATCTCATGGTTTATCAGAGGTGGGTGGGTAAGCTGGAGCAGCTAAAGTAGTGAATGATGGTGTAGACACTATCGCCATTCCTCGCTCTTGGTATCCTCAGAGTCATTCATCTCGATCGCTACACAAACAATTTGAGTAGCCTCAGCAAGAGACTCATTGAGGCCTGGATTGGAGGGAGGTGGAATGACATTATTTGAATTAACAAATAGGGAAATCAATCTGATTGTGTGTTCATGCCATATTGATGATGAGGCACAAATTTTGGCTATATCTATGAAAAAAGTGCAGACTCTCAGTCTCTAATCACCTTGATCTCTCTTTATGGTGGTCAACATTATAACCACACTGAAAAGTATCTCATGTACACAAGTGAGTGACACACAACCTAAGGTAGTAGAGGTGGGAGGTGCTTGAGAAGTAGGTTATTGTAGTGGACTTGGAGGGTGTTGTGATAGATGTGGAGACTACTTTAAAGGTGAAAGGAATATAGGCTTGAGCCATAGAGTCATATAATGATGGTGGAAGATCATCTCCCTCGATCTGTGGGGATGTGGTTCTGATAAGTTAGAGATGTGACTAGTACAAAGAAGTGAGACATGGACATTTGATGTAAGCTTGAGGGTTTGCCTACCAACACTCATCTAATGCCCCATCCTTCGGAGAGTGAATATATATAGAATATCAAGCCCATTCTATAGGTAAAGTGGGGCAGTAAGAAAATATACAATCTTGACTCTAAAGTCATAAAGAATTTGCATAATTAGGTAGCTATAGCTAAGAGATTCCTGGTTATGGCTAGCCATATGGGATATATGGTAGATGATATCAACCCTAAAACGTATAGGAATAGAGGATAAAATGTGGTCAAGCTTATTCTAATCCTTTAAGGTCATGTCCACCCCTAAGCTTGCTCTTGGGAAAAATAATAGAGCATACCAAGTAGTGAAACACCCTTTTAAAGGGCAATAGGCAATAAGAGCTGGCAACCCTACCATAAAAAAATTGGTGACACAACATGTTGGAGAGAATATCATCGAGAAGCTTAATTTGCATCCACTCTACGTATATCATGCCAATAGCTATATTGTACTCAGTTCCTAGAATTCTAGCTGGTCTAGCCTCATCTACCATCTTAGGAAAGCCTAATATGTGAGTGGAGATAGTGGGTCCCATAACATAAACCGTAAGGTTCATATAGAATAGGCAAACCAAGTCATAGTAGACTAGATCGCAAAAATTGAAGACAGGGAGAAGATGGAGATCATAAAGGGTCTAAATAAAGGGAAGTTTGAGTTGCTCAAGGCATGATAAAGTGTCAATTCACTTCCTTAGGAAGAATTTCTCTTTATGGAATGATTTGATCTAGCATTGCTGGTCATCCATGGTTGTCCAAGTTGGACGACTTATTCAGTTACAAGCTTGTTTAGTAAGAACAGAAGAAACACCCCCTCTAATGGTGCTTTAAGCAGTAGTTTTTATTTTAGTCATGGCCATATAGGAATTCAAATTCAAAAGCAAAGAAAAATGCGGAAGCCTTAAGGTGAGAAATTTTCACAGTTGATGAAAAATGATAAAATAATGTACCTTTAACTAAGAATTATCTAGTGGAGTATGAATAGAATCCTAATTAAGACTTATATCGAGTCAATTTTAGATGAGTTGGGTAAATGAAAGAGTTAAATTTTGTGTGATCTTACCATAGATTTGAACAAGTGAAGATGTAATTGATGTTGATTTCTATCAAAAATCGACCATGGGTTATCAGTTCAATCATATGAAGTTTGATTTTTTGTAATTTGAGGAGGATTTGAAAATTTTTGAGTGAGAGAGAGAAGATAATTCAAAGATTAGTCTAAGGATTTGGAAAAACTAGGGTCATGGGTTTAATTAAAAAGTTGAGGGCTTATCTATATGCATGTCAATTCATTGGGTGCTTCAGTCAACTATTTTAGGAACCAGTCCATTAGTTTTTATTTCAACCACATTAATTGCATACAACAAGTACTAATTGCTATGTATTCTGCTTCAATTATAAATAATGCAACATTAGATTGTTTCTTACCATGCCAACTAACTAAAGTTTCTCAAAGAAGTTGGAATGTACCCAAGGTGCTCTTTCTATCAACCTTATATCTCACAAAGTTAGATTTAGAATAGCCTACAAGGTTTGGAAGGGTATCACTAGGGTTAAACAATCTTAAGTTATATCTAATAATTAGATACCTATTAATTCTCTTAACTGTAGTCATATGAGATTCAATGGGATTAAATTAAAACCTAACACATAAGCATACACTACACATCATATTAAGTCTAGATGCATTAAGGTAAAGAGCTGATCCAATTATACCTTGCAATTGCTTTTGATCAACTTGTTTACATCCTTCATCCATGTTAATATTTGTTATAGTGGTCATGGGAGTACTATAAGGCTTTCTCTCATTAAATCTAAAATTTTTGAGTAACTCCTCCATGTACTTTTCTTTCTTAGCAAAAGTTTCTTCCCTTGATTTCTTGATTTGAATTCTGAGGAAGTATGTTAACTCATCCATCATTCTCATTTCAAATTCTCTATACATCAAAGTAAAAAAGTCATTGCACATGTACTCATTAGTAACACTAAATATTATGTCATAAACATATACTTGTACAAGCAATACGTCCTTTTTTTTTCTTTCAAATAATAATTTTAACAATTTCACCTCTTCCAAAACCTTTTATGAAAATATACTTACTCAGCCTTTCACACCAAGCTTTAGGAGCTTGTTTCAAACCATAGAGTACCTTATTAAGTTTGAAAACATGGTAAGGTTTTGTATCATTTTTAAATCAAGGTGGTTTCTTAACATGTACCTCTTATTTAATAAAACCATTAAGGAAAGAACTTTTAACATCCATTTGATATAATTTAAAGCAAATGGATTAAGCAAATTCAAGAAGCATAACTATAACCTCGAGTCTAGCTATAGGGGTAAAGGTTTCCTCAAAATCAATGTCTTCTTCTTTGTTATATGCTTTGGCAACCAATTGGTCTTTATTTCTAACAACAATGCCACCCTCATCTAATTTGTTTCTAAAGACCCATTTAGTCTCGATAATGGGTTTATTTGGAGGAAAATGGGCTAATTCCCAAACTTCATTTTTCTCAAATTTGTTAAGCTCATATTGCATTGTTATGACCAAATTTTAATCATTCATGGCTTCCAAGTGAGACTTAGATTCCACTTGAGATAGAAATGCTAAATGATTGCAAATTTTACCTAGTGAGGATCTCATTGTAACTCTTTTTTTTAATCACCAAATATGAGCTCTTGAGGATGCCCATAGGCATATCTTCATCCTCTAGGAATATCCCTTCTCACTTCATCCTCCTGTTGATCAATTGGAAGATCTTCATCCATTTCTTCTTCTATGTTTTGCCTGTTTCTTTTTTAACAAGCTATTATCTTGAATGGAAAGACCTACTTTTTCATCTTGATTTCTATACATACTTGAGCAAGATTCATCAAAAACAACATGCATAGGTTATTTAACTAACATTGATAATTTTTTTGAAGATATAATAAGATTTACTATGTGAAGAATAGCCAATGAATATACCTTCATTTAGGGGTGCTCACAAATCAGTCTAGACCAAAATTTTGGGCTGGACCGGTATTTTAGTCTCCAATCCTGGTTTCGGTCCAGAAGTAAAAAAATTTTGGTCTTTAACTAATTTCAGTTCTATCTGGTCCGGTCTTATAGTCTGACCTGAAATCTCAGTAATATTTTATATAAAAAAATACATATTTTTAATATAAAAAATATATAATTAATTAATTTTGGTCCCAATCAGTCTTCGACCGATAATTCCGGTTTGGTCCCCTATCCTAGCTTCAAAAAATTTCCATCCTTGATCGGGTTTTGGTTAGATCCAATTTTGGACCGATGCACGCCTCTACCTTCATCCTCTTTAGAGTAAAATTTGTCCAAATTGCTTTTATAGTACCCCAAAACCTTAATTTAGGAGATTATAATAATATAGGAATTAATATGTGAGATTAATTAAATATAATATTTTTCATAAAATAATGGGAGTATTTAAGATAAAAAAGAAGAAGAGGAAAATGATATAAAATTTAATTAAGGAAGATTAGGGTAATTTACTAACTAAAATAGAAATTAGGAAGAATTACCCAAAATTTTCCAAATTAATCTAAAAAGAAATTTAATTATTTATTTTTACTAATTTTATTATTTCTAAATATTTCAAAAATACCAAAAAGGCCCTAAATATCTTAACTATCCTATTTTCCCTTATTGGCTTTTTCCTTTTTTCCCTTTTTCCTTCCTTTTCCTTTTTCTTTCTTTTTCTCCTTTCTCCTTTTCTCTTTCCTCTTCCTCTCCCCTCGGTTGGGTCTCGCCTGTGTGGCCCAACCACCCCTCTCCTCTCTTCTCTCCCCCGTGCGGACCCTAGTCCGCCTCTCCTTTCTTTTTTTTCTCCTTCACCCACCTAGTTCTCCATCTCTTTTATTTCTTTTCTTTTCCCCTGGCCGGATGGCCTATCTCCTTCTTTGTCGTCCTCCCTTCTCCTTCCCTCATGCTGCAAGTCGCACCTGCAACCGTCCTCCCTCCCCTTACCATTGTACACCCCGACCTACTCCTTTCTCTCTCCCCATCCCTTTCCTTTCCGATTCGAGCCAAACCCACCCTATACCTACCTTCCCCGCATACCCATTCCCCTTCCTTTTCTCTCATCTGCAACCTACACCCCTGGACCTTTATAGGCTTGTACCGGCTTGCCACCGCAGGTTGATGAGCTTCTACCACTCCTGCCCCCATGTCCTCTTCCCTTTTTCATCTTATCCCTCCCTCGACCTATAAATACCCCCTCACCATCCCTATTTTGCTTCCCTTGCTCTGCCTAGAAAAAACTGACCCTTCTTGCCGATGCAATTTTAAACTCCACCCTAGCTACCGTTGTGCAATGACACTGCCTGAAACACCACCCAACCCCTTCCCTGTATCACCCTGCACCAAACCAAGCTGCTCACTGCCCTTAACTTCCCCTACACAGCCCACTCTGATCATGCAAAGTGGGCTGCATCAGCTACCCTTTGTACCCCATCGCCGCCCCTCTCACCATTGTACGTCGCCTCCTCCGCCATAATTACGACCCCCATTGCCTCCCTCTCAACCCAGCAGACCCTCCTCTACCTTCCCCCACCCTTCCTTTACCCTCTCGCCTTCTCCTTCCTCCTCCCACCTTCTCCCCCACTCTCAGCCACCACTGCTACCACTTGCGTTGCCACCCTACTGTGCCACCACCACCACTGCAACCCTCTTAGTTCAGAGAGTCCACCACCTCACAACCACCACCTCCCTCTCTCTTTTCCAGCTCTAAAAGACCAACCTTTCCCAAAACCACCACCACTTCCCCCACCTCTGCCACTACCGTGCACCACCATGTGTTGCCACCCTAGTTGCCACCTTCACTTAGGTTGTGCCTAACCTTTGATATTACTTAAGTATGAATTACCTTGGGTATAATTATTGTTTTAGCCTTATTATTATTATTATTATTAAAGTTATTGCCATTATTATTTCTATTATTGTTATTATTATTTTTCCATGATTATTATAACTACCTAACCCTATTTTAGGTTAATATTACCCCTAATAGTATTGTTAACTACTTTAATAGTAATACCTTTATTTATACTATTAATACAACTATTTTGATCATCACTAATACTAGTTCTCACTAAAGGTAAAATTAGAGGATAATGAAAGTAATAAGAGGGAAGTTAACCTTAGTGTTTTCCTCTTATAGGTGAACTAAGTCTGATATATAAGGAGGTGTAGGAAGTGTGCTCCAAGCCCGGTGTCATTTTAGGTAAGGATATGGTTATGGCCTAATAATGTGTAACAGGTGTTTATGTGTGTTTGTTATATGGGTGTACTTTATATGGATATTGATTATGCCCTTGTACCGTAGCTTACTAAGCATGGAGCTAAGGTAAGTTGTATGTGTTTTTATGGCATATGTAATATGGTAATGTGACTTGTACTTGTGCTGTTCTTATGAATGGTTTCCCTACTTGACATGCATAGTTGGAATCCCTAAGCAATAAGATAGGGTTGTGGGAAAATGGGAAGAGTAAAGGGCATGGAGTGATAAGAGGGAAGTGAGAAAGGCTTGTGTATCTTATGACTTATGGGTGGATAAATAAAGGGATAATATGAATAAAATAAGAGGATGGAATAAATCCTACATGGGGGGTGTAAGGCTTGCGTGGGATGGTTAGTCTTTGCATGGGGATGACCTTTACGTAGGAAAAGGTGGCTTAAGGTGTAAGTAAAATAAGGGAATAGTTTTGGGGGGTGATTGGAGTCCATATGTAAAAAAAAATAGTACATGGGTTGGTATAAGGGTGCATGGGGGACATGGCTAGGGTTTGGGAGGGAAACCCTAAGTGGGGAAGTTGTGGAAGGGAGAAATAATGGAAGAGGTTAGAGTGGGGAATAAGAATGAAAGGGGTGTCACATGGAGGGGAAGTAAGTCAAGTGGAAAGGTGTTTGGGGGATGAGGGGATGATATAAAAGAATGGAAAGTTACTAGGGTTTTCATGGTCACGTGTGGAAGATAAGTAGTGAAGTTGTGATGTTGGGTGAGGTTTGAGTGGAGTGGTAGTTTTGGAAGCAAAGAGGAACATAGGTGGTGTAGAATAGGGAGAAGTGAGGCCACATATGCTATATTAAGGTTTCTAAGGGAAACTCTAGAGGGTGATGGTGAGTCAAAATGGATTTATGGGGAGTGGGCCTTAATCCACGCACATAAGAGTTTGGGTTTCTCATTGTGAGTGGGAAAAGGTGAGGAAGAAGTCTTGGAGTCCTAGGATGTGTAAAGGTTCCAAGATATGGGATAGGGCTTTTCAAGAGAACTGGGACAAGGGGTGAGAATGGGATGTCCAGTGGGTTATGCATTTCTAGTCGGGGTTAAGTGTGGAATAAGATATGGAAAAATGCTAAACACTTAAAGTGAAATATTATCGAATTAGGTTTAGTGAGAATAATTTTTGGTCCACCGGCTATAATAGTGGTTAGGTTCGTTTTCCCCTACGGAGTGTTTTCCGGTCCAGCATCTATAATAGTGGGGGTCTTGAGCTTGATGAACCAAACTTTACATGAAATTAAATCAAGGAAAAATATTAACTACTTATAGTGGAACACCACATGAGTCGAGGCTAGTGAGGATAAGTTCTGGTCCATTGGCTATAATAATGGCCAGGTGCCATTTGCCCTGTGGAGAGATATTCGGTCCACCTGCTATAGTAGTGGTCAGGTATATTTTACCCTGCGGAGTGTTTTTTGATCCACCAGCTATAATAGTGGAGTCCTCGTACTCACGCAAAAATAATATGGGAAATGTATAAGATGGAAATAATGGTCTATGTCGTATGATGTTATGAACCTTAATTACGCATTGAATGCCTTACTTGTGTATTTGTACTTGCGTATCCTTATCCATATGGTTAGCTTACTCAATATGTAGCATACTAATCACCCGTTTTATGGGTGCTACTCATTCCTACAAGCAGCGACCCTTTCTAAGTTAGTGTGGGTAGGAAATGTTGTGTTTGATGCCTATGACACATTCGATGCATTGGGCAAGGCTGAGTGATGACCTGTTGGATTAGCATAAGAGCAAGTGTTGCCAGGACTCATCTTTCCCAATTTTTATCCTATCCTACTATCTATATTGTTCTTTCCTCTCGAGGCTTTGATGCTGTAACTATTTTCTATTATGTAATGACTCTTTATTTTATTTATGAATATTTTGGATCATTACAGTTATATGTCCTGATTGGTTTAATGTCTTGTGAGTTTTTATAGCCTTGTGGTTGGTGCGAGACTGACCGAGGGCCAGGCTTATGCTGATCACTACAGTAGTACCCCTGTCTTTGTGTATGGTTTTGATTAAACAAAAATTTTCAATTGTAATTTTTGGGAGTGTTATAGCTTTTCTCATTATTATGGGCAAATCATTTGCAACAAAATGTCTAAAAGTAACCCATATTTGTTTCTTACCTTTGTAGAGCTCATAAGGAGTCTTCTTCAAGATGACTCAGATGAGTACTCTATTTATTGCATAGTTTATGATGGTAATGACTTTAGTGCCAAGGTTCTCATGATCTCCTCAAAGGTTCTATTCTTCCTTTCCACCACACCATTTTGTTGTGTTGTCATTGGTGCCAAGAAGTTTTAAATAATTCCATTTTTATCATAGAAATCCATAAAGGTGGTGTTCTCAAACTCCTTTCCATGATTACTCCTTATAGAGTGGATCATAGTTCCTTTTCTACTTGAATTTTCTTAGCAAGCACAAGAAAAGCGTTAAACACATCATCCTTAATATATAGAAATAATTTGCATGCATAATGTGAGTAATCATCTAAAATCATTAGCGCAAATCTATAACCACCCATGCTATGGGTCATATTAGACCCGAATATATGAAATAATTCAAGTTATTAAGATGTAGTCACAACATTTTTAGGTTTAAAGAAAACCTTATATTTTTTCCTTCTTGATTCTTTTGCAAAGTTCTAATTTAGAAGAAAACACACTTGGTATTTATTAGCAAGTGTTTTTTTTAATAAGTCCATGCTACTATGTGCTATGTACTTATGTGACAACCATGCATCAACGTCAATTGCACTTGGTCATGCTTTGTATAATTTTATTGATTTAACATCAAGAATGTACATATTCTTAATGTGTGAGCATACAAAGAGAATGGATTTATCTACTCCATCTAAAATCATGCAGTATGAATTTGAGAAATTTACTAGAAATCCTTTATCATATAGTTGACTAATGCTAATCAAGTTGTGCTTAAGGCCATCAACCAAATACACATCATTTATAAACGATTTAGAGTTATCAATATTGATGTTACCAACATCAATGATCTTTCCTTTTGAGTTATATCCAAAGGTTATGCTTCCACCATCATATGGAGTTAGCTTAAAGAACATGGTTCGATTACCTATCACGTGTCTTGAGCATCTACTCTCTGGGAACCATTTGTGACTTCTTGTTTTGACTTTAAAGCATACCTATAAGAAAAAATGTCCTATTTTTGGTATCCTTTAAATGGATCCTTGTTGTCTTAGTGTTCAATTCTTGTAGGATAGCCCCCTTAGGTACGCATATCTACTTTAATTTTAGATCAACTATGGAATTATTAATAAAACTGCATGATGAAGCAACATAATTATATTTACCACACATATTGCACAAAATAATTTTCTTGTTAGAAGAGGTGAATTTTTCATTTTTGGCATGCCTACGTATTGTAGATGAATGCCTACTTTTCACACACACATTACAATAATTTGATGTAAAGGAAACATGCACTTTATGGGCTTAAAGGCTTTTATACAAAAACTATTAAGTGTTTGGCACATTTTTTCTTGTCTACATAGCCTAGTCTCTTACATTCCTTGCAATATTATTGAGCAACTATCTACACGTTCAATCCTTCTTCATCCTTGGTGAAGGTATAAGAAAATTTTACAAATTTATCACATTTTTCTTTTAGGTTATCTATCTTGGATTGAAGTTGATCTATCTTAACCTTGTGATCATAGCAAATAAATTCCTCTTATGCATTAAATTCAGTTACATTTCCAGCTAGCTTAGATTTCATAAGAAGCATGCAAGATTCAATAAGAACATTTTCATTTAATACAAGCATGTGTTATTCATTCAAGTGATTAAGCACTTTATCCACGTTGTCTCTTTCCTTAGTTAAATCATGTAAGACATATATCAAATCATCATGAGAGTATAGTGAGTTAAATTATACCTCATCAATTTCATCATCATCATCAAAGCTTCTGAAGGAGTTAGAGGTTGATGATATCTCCCCTAGAACCATAAAAAAAGAAAAAAGAAAAAAAGAATGCCAAATTCTATATCTTCATTGAAGGGTTCACATTCTTTTTTACTGAAGGCAACCATGGTTTTTTCTTGGATTCTATACCCCCCTTGAGTTTCTTAAGTATGACATTCCTATTCTTCCATTTCTCCCTCTTCTTTACTAGAGGAACCTTTTGAATTAATTTGTTATAAAGACTGCTTCTTCATCATCTATGGGAGATTCCACTTCACTTTCATCACCTTCCTTTTCTACTATGTCTTCAATCACTTCCTGATGTCTAAAGGAAGCAGAAGCTTTTAGTGCTAGAGGCTTCTTCTTTCTTTCATCTGATTTATCTTCTAGCTTTGATTGATGAATCATGATATTCTCTAAGAGCTTTTTAATGGTCATCTTAGTTAAGTCTCTAACCTCTTCAATAACCATTACTTTGGGACTCCACTCTTTTGTAAGACCTTATAAGATCTTTCTTACTTGCTCTTATTTAGTGATTTCTTGCCCCAAGGCTTTGAGATTGTTGATACTAGAAGTTAAGATGTTGCTCAGATTGATGATGCTTTCACCTTGCTACATACTAAAGAGTTCATACTACCTCGGGTAAAGAGTGATTCTTTGATCCATTACTTGCTTGGTCCCTTCATGAGTGAGGACAGTCTTATCCAATATTTATTTTGTGGTGGAGCATGATTGAATGCGCTGGTAGTCCCTTTCTTCAGTCCCACATTAAATAATCATGATGCATTTATTTTTAAGAGTGTGCTTTCTCTTTTCTATATTGATGAGCTCGTCCCTTTACTTTTCCACTAGTTTATCATTTATCTATTTAGTGATATTGATGGGCCATTAAGTGATTATTGACCATATTTCATAGTCTTGTAATTATATGAAGAATATTATTCTATTTTATTCAATAGGAAAAGTTTTTACACTTTAATAGTGGTAGTTTTTTAGTGGAGATGCCTTCATTTAGACTAATGGGGTACATCTCGTTCGTAGATATTTTTCACCTCAAATATTTGAATCCTTTGTGAGATGCCCAATCTTTGATACCAATTAAAATAACCCTAGAGAAGGTAAATATGTTTTAACAAATGAAAATGGCAAATAAAAATTTACACACAATGTAAGGTGGTTCATGAGCAAATTATTCTATACATCTACTACTAAAAGGTTCCCCCTTTAGATTTTGAATAGCAATATGTTTTTATTAATGATCACTCTTCACTTAGTTTATGAGCATTATAATCTCAATGACCCTCTATGATTTACAGCTTGACCTATTTATCTTCTCTATACTCTCTATAAGAATCTCTCAAGAATGATAAGCAAATACTCACTAACCTCTTTATAATGAATTTTTTGAGGTGGGTGTGATTGCAGTTGGTTCTCACCAAGAATACAAGAAATGAAAGTGTAAACATTTGGATGGGATGTAATCTAGTTAACTGTAATAAGAGATATTACAAATGAAGCACAATTCTAGCTAAGAGAAGTGATCAGTGAACTTTTGTTAATAAAAAAACTTTGAATTTGAAAGTTATTAGAGTTTGAGTGAATAATTGAATGATTTAAGAGTAGATGATTAATTACATAGTGAATGGTAATGAAATTGTTTTGTAATGAATGAAGAGGGACCTCACTTATAAGACTCACCCTTATCATATAACCAATAGATGCAACCCTCCAAAGTTGTATCTCGTAATGGAAAAAAAATTAGTATTTAATGCTCACCGGTCGATTGGTCTGAAAAAAACAATCAATTGGTTGTATGACTCTCTAATCGATGAGTCAAACTTATTGGCACTTTATGTCTAAGCTAGAAATGAAAATTTAACATTATACAAACCAGTTGATCGATTTATTAAAACTAGTTGATTGGTTATACATAGTGCATAATTGGTCGGATAAGAATATATGAACATTGTCATAGTTTAGTAAACCAGTCGATTCTTTCATGAAACCCATCAATTGGTTAAAAACTAGTAGATCAGTTTGGTGGAACCACTCAATGAGTTTAAATACAAATGAATGGATTTCTATGAGAGTGAAACTCTTAATTTGGTTGGTTAAACCAATTGATCGGTTTACCAATACCAGTCAATGAATTTAAGAAGAGACAAATGGGTTTTTGGAGAAGTAAAACCTATGTACTAGTTACTCAAATCAGTTGATCGATTCCCAAACCCGTCAATTAAGAATGTGTAAGGTAATAATCATACCTCTCTTATTGTTAATATAGCAGTGATATCCCTGTTTTTGTTTTTAAAAGCTTTTGCGATTGTCATTTAAATGAAAATTTTTAGTTTTAAAATTTTGGGGGTGTTACACATATTATATTGGGAAATATATATATATATATATATATATATATATATATATATATTATAATTGTATACACACATCATTTAGTACAATAATTCACTTCTTCTAGAAATAAAAGTACACATCTTATAGTGGTAAATAAGCATATATTATCGATAAATGCATATTATTTATTGAGAAATACACATCTTATAGTTATATATACACACCTTTTAGTACAATAAGCACATATTCTAGAAATAAAAGTAAGCATTTTTTTAGGACATAATAAAAATATGCATCTTATATTGTTAGATACACCTTTAATATCAACAAATGCACATCTTTAATATAATTTTTTTCTACTAAACATACAGACCTTATAGTGGTGAATACACATATTATATTGATAATATATATGTTATAAATATATATCTTATAGAAAAATATAAATTTTAATTCATAAATACACATTTGATTATCTCAAGGAGATTTAAAAATCCATATCCTATTTACAAAAATGCAAATAACACCTCCCTTTCCCCACACTCAGGTACACCTATATGAGTTAGTTGTCAATAAAATCGAGAGTTGATCCAAATTAAGATTGGGAAGGCCTACTTAAAAATCAACTCTAGATCTAGATCTAGAGATTTTAGAGTATTTTTGATATGGGCTAGATCTTGAAAATAAAAACCTTTGGATCATAAAAATGTGAACTATCCAGCAAAAAGTCAGCTGAATCTTCACTCAATGCAATCAATTTGTGCAGAATAGGGAGTAAAAAACTAGTTCTTTTTCTATCATGTGAATTTTAATCATTTTCTTCTTCATCACCATAATTCCATATAAGAACACTAGGAGTGACAAAACAAAAGGAAGGAGGTAAAGCACTAGAAAGAAAGAAAGAAAAAAAGAAAAAAAGGACCGAAATAACCTATATGGATTTTCTAATTCCTCTTCGGTATATAGGACAAAAAGAGAAGGACTAAAAATGAGGGAAAAAAGATGGAAAAGAAGGAGGGAAAAAGGTTTCTTACTCATTTTTTTTATTTAGCACTAATTTTTGTTTAATCTAAAATCTGACAATGAAACTTCAGATCTTGTAATTTTCCATTGGAAACATCTAAATTTTAGGACCATCATCACTTCCAGCAATGGTATAAGAGCCTAGTGTGACTTCAACACTGCATTGACAATTAATTACAAAATTAACCCTTTGTATGATGCAATAATTACCCAAATGGAGGGCCCCCTTGGCCACAGATTTCCAAATAATGGACACAACAAGTAGAAATACTCTCTCGATGTTATATTCTTATCACTAAATTGAGATTGACTTGATCATGAAGCCTAGAATATAGATATGAATATATAATGTGATTGGTTCAATGACTACTTCTTCCTTAGAATCTGGATTTCCTTCGTTTTACAAGTTCATATTACTATCTAAGATTCCATCAATGAAGATGGTTGTTTTTCCCAAGCTATGAAACTATGGCATGACTGAGAGTGCACTATGCCTACTGATTCAAGTGTTGATTCCCTACGATTGATTGAATTTTCTACCCCCATGTTTCCATATGAGAACATATGCAATAAGGAAACTTAGACTAACCTAGCCATCCACTCCTCGAGAAGGTGCCCTCATCATATGGATGTAAATGGGGTAGGTTCGGGATAGGTATAACCATACCTATATCCATACGCAGTAAGAAAATCTGTACCCGTACCTGAATAGATATCCACTAGCACATCCATATTCGTATATGTTGAATATCTGTTATCTGACGGATTATTCGTTTACCTATGAATAGATATTATCCAGTGAATAAATCCATTACGCGATAGATAAACTCATTTATAGTTAAGCTAAATAATAATTTTAACTTTAATTTATGCTATATTTAATTTAAAATTAAGGGTAAAAGGGTAATTATATATTAGGTTAATGGGTACGAATATAGATGCAATTATAGGTATGGATATAGATATAAATATTCTATACCCCTATCTGTAACCAAACCCGTTAGATTTTAGGTAAAATCATCCCTATTTACATCCCTACCTCATCTTCTCCTTCTATCTTTTTGTTCCGTCTTTTCTATTAGAAAAGTAGACTCAAGTCAAAGTCTTGTAGCTTCTAACACATTAACCTCCTAAATGACATATATTATTTTATTTTATGAATTGAATATAGGATTTCACAAGTGACGACACCCTATGTAATGTAAGGAAGTTACACCACCAAGATAAGTGTCTCCATATTCTCTATAGCTCCTCTTGACCCTCACTTTAGGAGCTTAACATAACCTTATAAAATTGTGAAGAGAGTTTTTGGAGTTCATCTCTTACAAAGTTGATTGATTTTAATTTTCCAATTTTATGCTACAAAATAAAATCATTTTAGATGAGAAAAATTATATTGATATTTCTTTGAACTCTTTTGTCAATCCCATCACTACCCCTTAAATCAATCTAATTATATCTCATTATAATCTCTTTATGATGGAAATAGCGGAGGTGAGGCTAATCAAACATATGGGACTTCCTTGTTCCTCAATCAAAATATTCCCTTCCAATAAAATAGAAGCCTCTCTAGACTATAGATAGGGGCTTTCCTCATAACTTATATCCTCATAAATTTTGTTAAGACATATGAATTATTTTCATAGTATTGATTCGACCAATTAATGAATATGCATTGATCTACATATTCGTTAATAGTCTACATGAATTCTCGAGAATTATTAATGTATCTAGGTCAATTAGAGCTTCAACTTGCTTCTTCGCTACCTTTTTTTAGGGTTCTCCCTTCAAAAAGAAAGAAGAGAAATTGTAGTTCCTTTAGTGGGGATGGGGATTTTGGTTGTATAATCTCCTTCATTTGCAATGGATGTTTTTCTTGCCCACTCAACTCTCACTCAATTGATGGAACAACTTCCCAAAACAGTGAGAGAAGCCAGAAAAGTGGGCCTACTCATAGATTACTCCTTTCCCAAGTTCTTACTTGAAAAAATTTCAAGGTCTCATCGCTTTAGTGAATCACTTGAACCTTGATACATTTTTGGTTGAAGCAGCATGAGCAAGCTTCTATTGTTGCACAACACTCACTAAGCTTGTTGAATTAGTATAGTCAAGCATATTTTCTATTTCCTTTCCTTATCCAAACCATATGCGGGTATGCATTCCCCTTGCAAGGGGAGAATGGAGTAAGAGCTTGATTGGAAAAAAACACGTGTGCCCCTTCTCCTCTACATATTCAGTAATATAGCCCCAATCATGGCCACTAATAAAATAATACTAAAAACTAGATATAATAGTAAGTATAAAGTAAATTGCCAATGTTCCAAATTAGTTCAAATTTAACAAGTTTTTCAATCTCTTTTAATGGATTTTTAAAATAGGTCTTTAGGATAACTGAAGGCCGCAAGATGGCATTCATTGTTAGTTAATTTATAAGCATCCATCCTTTTTACTCTCAAGACTGTAGATAAAGGTTTTCCTAATAACTTTTGTTACTTTTTTCTTACCGCTGCACTAGATCTTAAAGAGAAAATACTTTCTTAGTGTATGCCCCATGACCTATGGGACTAACAATAACCTTTTCCACAGTTACATGATTTTTTTTAGTAGCGGCCTTAACTCATTGTTTATAGATGGTCCCAATATCCCACATTATCTTCTACTTGGGAGCCCATTGAAAATTCAAGAGGTTGAAGCTAAAGAAGTTACTTAGTGACTAGGGTGGGATATCTAGTGTCAAAGAGAGGATTCCTCACTTTCTCTCACTATGCACGGTGGCCCATAAAAAAGCCCCAATTTTCATTTTTTTAGGAATTAAGGGATTCCTTTTTATATGCCATCTATTCTTTTTTATTGTAGGAGGTACACGTCCCTCTACTTGGGTGAAGAGGAAGTGATATCATATTTTGGTTTGGCCAACATTTGGCTAGATTATGGCTTATCTTGTTGTGAACTACAGTTCTTAAGCTTTATGACCTGACCTCGGGTGATGACTCTAGTTCAAAATAATAGTTGACACCAGGTCGTGATAAAGGACCCCTATAACACTAGCTCTTTGTCTTCTTTCTATTCCATTTCGGGATACGTAGCTATAAATTAACCCTAATCAATGGAATTTATCGAGAAAGATTGTTGTTTTTAGGCCAAGAGGTTGATATAGAGATCACTCTACTCTTAGATTATATATCGAAAAAGGTCCATTCTAGGTCATTCCACATGCTGCCTAAGAGAGGTGTGGTTATGTAAAGTGGATAATATCTTTTTTTATCAACGCCAAGGAAGATATGAAATACAAAAATAGATCACTATAGTGAAAAAAAATGGACTTCGGGTAGCCTAACTTCTGTAGCTTCAAGCCTAAAAGTAAAATGCTAGTCAGTGAGGGAAGGAACAAGCAACAGATGAGTGAAAGAGAAAGGGGTGACGTTCTAATTTTACTAGAGGGTTTTGAATTAGCTTATCCTGAAGTTTTTCTCTTCTCTTTAATGTTTTATGTCTACTTTTTAGCCGGATGAATCCCATTCATTAGGCACATCTATTTTGAGTACAAAGGCGACTAAGGGTGCAGGAAATTGGTAGAACATAAGAAACTCTCGTCAGAGGTCTCTCCAATTGAGATGTTTGAGGAAAACTTGATTGGTATCAACAAGTAATTACCTTTAATAAGAAAAACAGTTTATATGACCAAGTTTATATATTTAAAAAATCCTATTGATGTCTTTAGCCTCTAAGAAAAGGAGGCAAGGAAGCTAGCTTATGCGGAATGGAAGATAGAAGTAAATCCCGTAAAGTAGAGAAAAAGATAATTGCCTTGGTGTTCTCGATATCAAAAAGGACTAAAAAATGAAAATAAAAAAGAGAAACAACAAGTCACCATGGATCTAGAAACAAATTCTGGTATTTGACATAAAAAAAAAGTTATAATAACAAAATAGACATGTGATAATTTTTTCTAGCTAGTGGTAGAGAAAATCTTACCGGCGTAAAAAATCACTTAAAATTCTCGAGTGTACTGCAGCATGTCTAGGTTGTGAATTTCCCTACAGACATGTCGGTAATGAATTCTTTAACGAGTGCCCCTTTGGGAAGTTTTTGGAAAGCCTAACTAGAACGATAAAGGCATAGGTTTTTCTTCCCGGAGAGAGGGTGACATATCATAGAAAATGTAAAATATTTCATAGACTCCATTTTGGGAACTTAGAATGTAAGAGAAATTCAAATGTGAAATCTAAAACCCATATCATATTCAAGCATCATATACCCCCACAATATTTTATACCCCATTTATTCAAATTTTAATACTGACTAACTCAACTCATTGTCTCCCTGTGTTGGCAGTTTTCTAAGGATAATGAAAGTATTCTACTATAGATAGTGACTACTTATCCTTAGCTTATTAGCCAAAAAATCTAATCCTGAATCTTTTTATGGTGTCTAGAATATGTAACATCATAATAGTGGTAGAATTGTAGAAATTGAATTAGTTTTATTTTGATATTCTATGACTAGTATTATAATTATGATATTCTAACCTATTACGGCATGTGAATAAATGGAAATGAATTATGTGATAGCAATAGATGATAAAAGGAAGCCTTAGCCTTAGGGGCATGTTGGTCATTTTGACCTAAGGTGCCAAAGTATAAGAATTGGAACCTAGGATGGCCTTAGTGGATTATTTAAGTTAACATGGATAATAATACTAATAAGGATTACTTAATAACAACAAAATTAAATAAAAAATAATTAAGTATGTGATTAATGTGTTTCTCTTGGTCACCATAATTAAGTCGCTAATAATTAAAGTGGAAGACCTTGAGATCAAGAATGGTGGCTCTTTAGGGCTCGCTAACCTAAAGATGTGGTTTAGCCTATGATTATTCTGGATTTTTACCGGAGTGACTTAGTGCCCTAGCCAAGCCCTACATCTTACTCTATTCAGCTCTACCGACCTATTTAAGGGGTATGCATACTTATGAATTAGATATCCTTGTCGGTAGGGTACTGTATGTCCTCGTGCACCATTGTGACCAGGGTAACTTTGCGTCCTTAGGTTGATGGTTGGAGGGTATTATGTTGCTTGTATGGGTCAATATGACCAGTGTACCTTTGTATCTCCAAGTTTGTGATTTCTTGTTTGAGTTACATAAATGGACTTGTTTTGTTAATTAAATGGAAAACATTAATCATGTAAAGTGAAAGATTATTGAGTTGGGCCTAGACATATCCACCGACGATAATAGTGGCTAGGAGCCTTTAACCTTAGAGGCTGATATAGTGGCAAATAATAGTGGCCAAGTGTGTGTTTTCCTGGAGTGTATTTCGATCCACTATCTATAATAGTGGGGGATCTTGAGCTCAATAAACCAAACCTTGGATGATAATAAATTATAGAAAAGATACTAATCACTTATAGTGGAACACCATATGAGTCGGGGTCAGACCGATCCATAGGCGAGAATAGTGGCTAGGAGCCTTTTACCCTAAAGACCGATCCACAGGTAAATAATAGTGGCCAGGTGTGTTTTATCCTAGATTTTATTTCTGATCCATGAGCTATAATATTGGGATTCCCATACTCACATGGATATAATTCAAGAGATGATGTTTAATTAATGGCTTAAGATCAAACAATGTTGACTTTACCTTTATGATATATTGATATAGTATAAGTGTGGCCTTGGTGCCTGTCACTATTGGTAAGTGATGGAAATGCCAAGTAAATGGACCTTGTAATATGCATTTCTTGTTGTATGTTGTGTTGCATTGTGTATTGGCTCTTATGTTGTTGTGATTATCTTTATACTTGCATATGTTATTGTTCTTACATTGTTTATGTATGATGTGTAGTATACGGGCCCTACCTTTTAGTCTAATGTAAAGGGTTACTCATTGTCGTAGTACTAAAGGTTTTCCTTTTTGGGCCCCAACCTATTTGATGGGCAGTGTCTTTTGCAGGTTAGTAGTAGGTGTTATTCAAACTATTATCGGGTAAGAGCGTAAGGATTATCCGGGAAGCTTTTCAGGGTTTTTCTTTTAACCTTATTATTTCTTTGTTAAATGATTTTACCCTTGTAACCACTAATAGTGGGTTTTATCTTTTGTAACATCTTTAAAGCTATACTATGGTTTAAATGTACTCTTGGATTTGTGGAAATTATATTATGTTCCTTTTAAGCCTAAGCACTTGGTACTAAAGTAATATAAGGAAATAGGTATGGTGGTAGCATCCCCAAAATATATGGTTTTGCTTCTACTTAACTTTTAATTAAAATGAAATCTTTCAGTAGTGAATTTTGGGAGTGTTATATGTATAATTTCTGTCTCCTTTTCTCATTCCCCTTTTCTTTCCTTTTTCTTTCACCTACTAACCCTCTCTTTTTCTTTCTTCTTCCACTTCTCCTACGTGAGACATTCCATGCATGCTCCATCCCCTACTCTTACCCCATCATTTCCCTCATCCTCCTCTTAAGTATGTGGGTCAAAGTTGAAAAACCTTATCTGATCACCCATCTCCTTCCCCTTCTTTGTGTGCAACATACACACACATATATGTGTGTGTGTGTGTGTGTGTGTGTATACTCACACATATTACACATTAATTCCCCTTCCTCACTCCATTCGAGGTTAAAACTCACCACCCCCAAAATAAAACCTTCTCCCCTCCCTCTCCCTTCTTCTTTCCATCACCAAACACTCCCTAAACCACCACAACCCCTAGAAACATCTATCTTCCTTATAACCCTTTCCCTAGTGGTGTAAACTCCTATTGAAACCACCACCACACCATAGACCATCCCCTCTATTCCACCCCTTTTTTATTTGGCAAAAGCCACCACACCTCACCTTCAACCATTAGATGTACCAACCAAATCCACCCTCATTTCTTCGCCAAAGTTTGTCGATCCCCCACCCCTTGGTGCACCAAAAGCCATTGGAATAGCCCCTAGATTTTGACTTCTTCATCACAACTCACCTCTTCCATTCAACACTTTCCACTGGTGCTCATCCCCCTTCTTTGGGCTCTTTTTTCCGCCGCTCCCCCTTCTCCTTGGTGGTGCCTCCCTTTGTTGCATTGTGGTCCTCTATTGTTGCATCATTTCAATACCTTGGCCTAGTTAACATCCTAACCTTTTTCTAACTCATTTTTAATTAATTTTGGTTGTTGATTGTGTTATATTAAAATGTTAATATATGTATTTTGTGTGTGTGTTGATGTAAGGGTTTTGAAGAGCTTGATTAGGAAACTAAGATTGGGTGAATATTGCTTTAATTATTTCCTTGTATAAGAGGTAATTGTGTTCTTCTTCTAAGATGTAAAATCATGTGGCAACACATAAAAGTCATTTTGTGTTAGGGTATGATTTCTGAATGAGTTTTGAAAGGATATATGTATGTGTTACACATAGAAGTTTTACATTATGTATGCAAGTATGATTAATAGGTGTGGAACATGAAAGTATGATATTAAATAATTAGCAAGTATTTGATGTGTTATATACACATTGTAATTTTTTTTATGAATGAGTAACATAAACATGTCTAGGATTTTGATAGGAGTTGTAACCTTGTTAAGTTATGACGTAATTCCATGATAAGTGCTCCATGAAAATCATTACATGGTTGCTAAGGTTGATAGTATAAAATCATTCATGTATGATTAGGGTTAGAATACGATAATTTCTATTCTCATGATCTAGGCTTAAGAATGCTTCCTCATATGCACTAGGATGTTAAATTACCCTATTAAATGCCATAATATGCTATAGATATGAAAATAAGTGCTACATGGAATAGATGACACGTTATAAATGTATGATTAGGGTTTGTGAACATAAATCACTAAATGTATGAAAAGTGAAAAATATAGTGAGTTGTTAAATAATAAAGATTACCTACATGCTATTTTTGTTATGAATTATTATCTTTTATCCTTTTCATGAAAAATTGCTTGTAATAATGATGTTTGCTTTGGAATTAGATTAAATGGTCGAATTAGGGTTTTGGTTATTTTGACTTGATGCATCTTTTGTGAACATCTAGATATACAATGGCCTTAGACTTTTGATAGATTGACCTTAGTATTGATTTTGACATGTGTAAAGATTGATGACCTTAAAGTTTATCTTAATAATTAGAAATAAAGGAAAATGATTAAGTATGGAATGGGAATTATTGTGCTATATGTGGAATATGTTATCACCTTATAAAATACTAATACTTAAAGTGGAAGACCTCAAGTTTGGGAATGGTTGATCTCTAGGGGTAGCTACTCTAGAGACAAGGTAGGAGCCCTCAGTTTGTTTGGTTCACCAGTGTGTCATTGTGCCCTAGTAGGGTCTTAATCTACTTTATAGGATATTGTGTTGCCATGTGCACTAGTATGACTAGAGTATTGTTATGCCTATGGGTTGGATGGTTAGGAGGATACTGTCATGCTTTGTGTGCTGGTATGAAAGATATACTTTTATATCTTTAGTTTATTATTTTATCCTTCTTAATTAATTAAAAATGAAAATAATTATTGTCTGAGAATATAAATGGGTTGTTTTGGATTACTGTTATAATAGATATCGTTGTAATCTACATGTTTTGATAATTGGTTCGGTAGTTGTCTTAGTACCATACCTTGGTATCTAGAATTGCTTTGGATTGTTTTTTGATAGTTAACTCAGTGCCCTACCTTAGTATTTGGGTTTTTTTGACTATATCAGTTGGAGCCATTTTATAATCGCATGATTTCCCTGATGTATCTATGTTATGTTCTTATATATGTACCCCCATGTTAGTGTTGTGCAATGGATTAATCAGTACCATAGCACTAATGGGTCCATTCACGGTCCTCTACCTATTCGATGGGAAGTGTTTACCTTGTAGGGACATCTTGAGGGTTTAGCTTGATGGCTTCGAATAGAGGGTTGATATTTATGATTATCCGATGATCACCCCAGTATCTTTTTATCTAGATATTCCTTATACTCTTAAGTCCATTACTATTTATCCTTTTATCATATTATAATTGATTTCCCTAATTTTTTTGTATTTATAAGGACGTTGTAAATTGTAGTGAAGCCTGTATTTTGTTTTACGCTATAAATGATGTTTATGCATAATATAATTTTATCCTTAGTGCTTAGTATAAGAATAGTAGAAGATACTAGACTTATATTGAATGTGGCGATAAAATCCATTATTTTTTATAATTAAAGATTTCGTAGAATGAAATTATTTTAAGTATTAAATTTTAAGGTGTTACAATGCAGGCACGGCTTCATCACCTCTTGTTGGCAATGTGCCCTATGGATGTGATAAGACACCTAGTTCAAAGGAACATAGTCATCATTTCTAGATCACCTTAAACCATAACAACAATACCAACATATATAACCAAAAAGGGTGGTCCGATGGGGACTACTACAACTCCCAATATTGATAGAAATAGGAGAAAAGTACAAGAAACTACATCAACAAACTCTAATCTTAATGATGCTTTCTTGTGTTACACTTCAAAAAAAAGTGCCAACCTCTTTATTAGTGATCAAGGCTTCAAAGTCAGCTATAAGACCTTTTTCTTGGAATAAAAGGGATGTCCTGATCGATTCATTGGCTATAGGCATATTCAGTGAAAGTTTCATTAGTAAAGTGGTCTTTAAAATTTCTTGAGGCATAGCAAAGAACATTAGAAGTAGCACTGGCCTTTAAAACTAGGTTAGGTCAAATATATCTATTTAGGCATTTGAAAAGGTGGATAAGAATAATCTAATAAGTGAAGTAGTCATTGTTTGATCAATTGGCACAAACGTATAAAATCTGACACTTGCTCGGTGATGTAAGGTTTAAAGGTTGTGTATCACTTATCCTTTTCATCTAGACTACGACATATTCAAAGCAATCACCTGGGTTATAGATATTTGTATTGATTGATTCTTGAAATCACCCCATCCTTCTAAAAAAAAGCCCTCTGCTATAAATACTAGATCTTGATGCTCATTTGTTTGGGAAATAGGAGGAATCGTTGGAGAAGCAAGGAATAGAACTAGAAAACAACAATGCTACAAAAAAAGAAGGTGAGTCTAGTGTTCTCACTTAAAATGCAATAGGGAAATATTTGCTAATAGCTTTGCACTTGGAGGATTTGGGCTTCCAATGGTTCTACTTCCAGTTTGTTTCGATAATTTGCTCCCCATTTCTTATTGAGCCTTTCAATCTTCATTCCTCCATATAGATATTCAAAAGAACAAGCACAATGAAGACCAATCCGATTTTGTGCTACTTATACTTACACATATGAATAATCCCTTTTAAAAATCCACTGAAAGGGCTTGAAAATCCCTTCAAAGTTTTTTGAAGACAGATATATATAGAAAGAAAGAATCACCCAAGTAATCGTACTACCTAAAAGAAAAGGTGCATCGAAACATGCGCTAAGCTCAAAGAAAAACAAGAACCTCTTGATGATGTTTCTATGATTCTCCAATATAACAACCAAAATTGGTTACCTCAATTGGGAGTATGGAGCCAAAATCCGTCAAAGTATGTTATATAGATTCCTCATGTCCCGCTAGCAGTGCGCGGATGGCTCATAATCCCCCGATAAGGTATGTGCAAAAGCTCAAGTTACCTTTGCCATTCTATGAGTTTCTTCCTTTTTGTGTACAGCCTCACCACTCTCTTTGTTAGCATATTATAATTCAAAACTTAATTTGAAAGCCATATTTCGACCCCGACGTTTTTGGGATGTTGTCCCAGCAATAGTATGAATGTTTCAAAGAAGTAATGGAGGCATAATAGTATTTTTTTTAATTACTACAAAATAAATAAAGGTGGTAATTAGATAATTTACTTAATCTGGATCTGATTGATCCCAAAAAAACCTTCCGACAAACAACTACTTTTATTGGGAAGGGGAGAAATTTAATGAAAATATTTTGAAACAATTTCGACACATCTTTCTATAGGATGAAAATTTTCACAATTTTTTCTTCAATTGGAGGATTTTTTTGAAACATTAAATAAATTGATTAAAAATAATGAAGTAAATTTGTAGCAGGCTTGAAGACCCTTGGTGTTGGAAGGATCGATACGTAAGAAGGTCAACTAAGGCCTATCCATCTCTTGTAACGAATGCTCCTACTCTTAACAGTTCTATATCCAATTCCTCATGGAGGATTGATTCTTAACAATAGATGGTGAGGAAGTTCAAATAATTAAATAATTTATTTTTTGCCATATACTCTTTCTTACATCTTGGGCAAGTGTGGGAAGTAAAGGTGTGATAAAAAAAGATTTTTATTAGCATATATAATGGTATAGTCCTTAATGTGCACAAGTATGAAATAGTCCGTAATGTGCACAAGTATGAAAATGGTTGCACATTACTAAGCAAGAAATGGGCTTAGAAAAATAATTATGTACTTAACAATTTATTTTAGTAATTATTATTATAACTTGGATAGATAAATATAGTTATCTTATATGATCAAATCTAATACACTATAATTAATGATCATTCATTTCAAAGTAAAGGAGTTTCAACAGTTAAGTGCAATGTAAGAAAAAGAGAATATAAAAAAAGATGAAAAACCAACAATATAATCACTAAAAAAAATCAAGTTACATACGATTAAAAAAAGGTAAAAAAAAAATATCATAAATCATCCATTTATACACATAACTATTAGTCAAAAAGGTTGGGTCACTATTGGGTTGGATTACATGTTGTTTGGGTCATCTTTGTTTTGGATAATCTTGAGTCATTTTATAACATTAGGTTTGGTTTGAATCATTTTGGGGTTTACTAATCTTAGGTCATTTGATCCTCTTATATTAGGTTGGATTGAAATCAAACGACCTCAGATTTGAGTAAATTTCAATTATTTTATTTTTAGCTCAGGTTTGGGTCAAGTTCAGATAAGTTTAGATCATTTCATTTTTAGGACAGGCTTGGATCAAATTTATGTCAATTGGAATTTGAGTCGTACTTCTAATATTTTTCCCCATTCCAAGACATAATCAAGTCTGATTGTTTTGAGTTTGCTTATTTTACTTTATCGTATTCATTGAATTTGATTGTATAGCATACCTAGAAGTTTTGAGCTCTCAACCATGCAATTGATGTTACTTATATAATGGTGTAGTACCTCGTTTTTGGAAACCTTATGCATTAAAGATATATATCTTTGGAGAAATAAAGATATTTCATTTGAATGTTTCATTACATTTCTTAAGTAATACAAAACTATAGTTGTGACCCTACACTCCATAAGCTCTTTTTAATTTGTGGAACTTCTTATGAACTTCACTAAAATTCAAATCTTAGGTTCTATTTGGTTTTAAAAAAATACTGTGGAAAGGGAGAAAACAAAAAAAAAATGCTTTCATTTTATTTTTTTGTTAGAAAAACCAGAAGAAAAGAAAATGATTGTGAAAAGTTATACGACACAATTTTCTCCCCTCAAACTTACTAAACATTTGAAAATAGATTTAAAAAAAAATAAGAAATGCAATGCGGTGATTAAATAAAAAGAAAAACGATATATAACAATTTCCATGATAAAAATTGTATACGTGTGATACTCGCTTTTTCATCAAGTTTAAGTTCTGTCTCATTGCAAATGAGTTTTAGAGCATGGGTTCCATATACATGAATTGTTATTTTATTGTTTTTTGAAAAGAAAGCAATGAATTATTGATTGACATATATTTTGGTTCATTATTTTCTTGCTTTATCTAGCTTAGTTTAATTTTTCTTAATTATTGTTTATTTCCTTTTTTCTTATTTATTTTATGATAAACAAATACTTCACCAAATTAATAATAAATGACAAATATAATATTTATAACTATAGTTTTTTTTATAGAAAATTACAAAATAGGTTAATTTTCAATTGTTATAGCTAAAAAAATTAACCCAACCTAAATAGTTTAAACTCAAGTCTTATTTTGAACATAACATTTAAGCTAAATTTAGACCCAAAATAATCCAAAGTGATCTAAAAATTAATTTAGAGTAATATAATCCATTTTCAAGGGGCACATAAGTAGACATGATAAAAAATAATCTAACCTAAAAAGAATTTGACCCAAACTCAACTCATATCTAAAAATAAACCCAATAATAACTTGCGCCAAAAATTTTCCAACCTAAACCCCACTCAAACTCAAACCTAAGCCCAAATTTATCCTAAATTAAAGTAAAACCCAATCAACAAAGGCAAAATTTATTTCATTTAAATTTTTGCATAAACTTAAATAAACTATATTATTAATAAAATTTTGAGTAAAGTAATATCATACTCAACCCATAAAAAAATAAAACTAAAATAGTAAAACTCTTTTCTCCTTATTTTGTCATGTGATAATAATTGTTGTTTTCATTATTAGATAAACCATATCATGTGATAATAATTTTTATAACAAGCATAGCAATACTAATAAATCGTAAAAAACAACTTATTTGTTATGATCAATTATTAACAACAAATATCAATATGAATTTTGATGCAAATTTACTTGATTGACATCCAATCTAAATCAACATTTGTATACTAGAATTGAATTTGATTTGAAGAAATGGGATGTGATATGCCCCAATTTGATTTAATATTAATCTAATATGACCCACTTGAATCTGACATATGTCATCATATCCTGAGTTGAATCTGAACCCAAAACAATTCTAACCGAACTAAAACCTAACCTGATGACATAAAAAATTTAAAATATGAGAATATGAAGATGGTGCATTTTTCTTTTCTTATTGTTGTTGTAAGTTTATATTTGTGATGAATATTTTAATTATATATAACTTTAGTTTTATTTATATTTATATTTTTACACTAGTGTCAAATTAATTAGTTAGATTATACATGTGAATTCGTAGCAATTTTTTATTTAAAAATAAGTATAGTTTATATATAATATTTTAATAAATAATTTATAGTGAAAATTTTACTTAATAATATTAAAAATATTAATAAAATACTATGGAATTACAAATTGTCCCAATGCTTATAATTATATATGTATAATGTAACTAAAATTTTATGGTGAAGGTGGAGGTGGATGTGGTGGTGGTGGAAGTTGTGGAGGAGTTGGAGTGTAGGATAAGGTAATGGTGGAGGTGATAGGATGATTTATTTTTTTAGATAATTATTCATAATTATAAAAATCTGAAAAAATGGTATTTTTTTCTTCAAAACCAAACACAAGACGCTATTTTCATATAATATGTTTCCAAAAAGTTTTTGCCAACAACAAAATGGAGAGAAAAAATGATTCTTCATTTTATTTTCTTTTCCTTTCCTTTTTTATTTACCATTCCTCTATATTTTCCTTAACCAAATAAAACCTTTATTACCACTTCTCTAGATTCTAAATTTTTTTCTAAGATATTTTCGACAATTTTCTTGAAAACACTTTTTGTTTTGGACTAAGATGTAAAAATAATATTTACTTCTATAAACCTTGGGGAAAAATTTTTAATTCTTCATAAATGGTCACAAAAATTATATTTTTGGTTCCCAAATGATTCTAGGAAATTTTTTGATATATTTTATAATTTTTGGACATTTATTACAATTTATTTTAAATTTTCTAGTTAGACTTGCTTGATACATTCATTCCATATTTAATATATTTTTTCTAATTAAATAAAAAAAATTGTAGGCATTTTTGACATCTTCATAAATTTGTATCAAGTTTAGAGCTTATTTTCTCTTCTTCTTCTTTTTTGCATTTTCTATATTTTGGACTTGAAATTAGCTCTTTAAACCATTTAAACTTTGTGCAACTTCATATATCACTATATTTTGATATTATTGAGTGCTCAATCACTTAATAATTGTAATACCCCACCTTTATGGAAAATGTTGAATGAGAAGTTATGTAAATTTTGGGTATTTTTTTTAATTTGGTATTATGGTTTGGTTTAAGGCAAAGTTGTATTTGAAATAAGGTTAGAAAATTAAATTTATTGAGCTATTCAAGCGAATCGATCGATTGGTTCATTGTTTCCACTAAATGGTCTTACTCGACTAAATCGATCAACTGGTTGGAGAACCGATCAACTGATTTGCAGAATAGTCAATTGGTAAACCAAACCAATCAAATAATCTTTCGAGTTAGCCATATTTTTTAAACTCAATTTTTTTAAAAAATTTATTATACCAAAATGGAACTTTGTTAACCCATGCCAAATAACTCCTAAAAGATTATTAGCCTTTTTCATGATTTATTTAGCTTGAAAATACAACCCCATCGTTTTGGAGGATCAATTAGGACAATTGAGGGGGAGATCACCTCAACCTTGTCTTCTTCCATCTCTTTCCTCTGTACATTTCTAAGATCATTGCTTTGATCTTAGGCTCAATTATGCTCATCTGGAAGATTCCTTCCACTTAGACCTTCCATCACCCCTCTTGTAAATTGCATTTCTAAACCATTTAACCTATATTTTTCTAAAACAACCATTTGAGCTCTGGAAGATAAGTCAGTATATCTTGGAAAAAATCCATCTGTTTAACTCGAATTCAAATGGTAAGATTTAGGGTTTTCAAATGGTTCCTGACCACACTATGCTTTCTTTCAATTGGTTAGCTATAAATAACCCAGTCGCCTATTTTGTTCACCTTTCTTTCAGCCACTGAAAATACCTAACTCTCTATACTCACCTTCTCCCTTTGCACTTCAAACCTTACAATCAAATTCCTTTTACTCTTCTAATCCTTTCTCTAGCTCCCTCTTGTTTTAATTATTTCCTTTAGGATGTGGTATGTTCACTCTTCCCTTCTAATTTAAGTTCAAATTTATAAAATTTATGAACAAATTTTTGAGTTAAAACTTGTTGTTTTTAAGGTTTTAAAGGTTGAGGTTTTCACAAGCTGAGATTTCCAGTTTAAGGAAAGTCTTTCCTGTGTCAAGTGATTCTTCTTTCTAAAATGGTTTATGAGTAATCCTACATAATAAGAGTCTCTTTAATTTGATATTATATGTTGGCATGAATGTATATAGCTTGAAAAACTAATTTGGATAGTGACATTGTGTATTTTGAGTAAAAAGCATGAACCTTGAAAAGAAATGGATTGTGATGATTAAATGTTGAAATGTGCAAGTTAAATAAGCTAAAAATGTGTTATACAATATTAAAGCATATCCCAATGTGGTATAATGAAGATTTATAAGCATGATCTACATGAAAATGATTGTTTGGTGTTGTTGTATAGCAAATCGATTAACTGGTTAGGTCAAATCGATTGACTAATTCCTAGAACAATCTATTGGTTGACCCAACCCATCAAGTGGTAAGCTTACAGAGACCTTAAACTTATTCTCTATTTAAACCCATCGACTTATTGAGTAGAATCGATCGATTGGTCTATGGGTAGAATCGATCGATTAGTATATGAGCAGTCGATTGGTTTGCCTAAACCAATCAAGTGGTTTGAGGGAAATTAGGGTTTTGTTCAAGTCTAAGCGATCAACTGGTTAACCCAAATTAATCGATTGGTTAGTGCAACCAATTGACTAGTTGGGCCAAATAGATCGATTGGTTCAGCTAGTTTGTGTGAGTTGGTTCCTTTCGGTTTGATTATGCTATGAGTCTATGCATGGGGTGTTTCTATGATTGTTAAGAAGATAAAATACATATTTTTCATGGATTAATGACCCAATGATTGGATTAAATGTGTCATAATTTGTAACATACTCTATGACTATCATAAAATTTAAATGGGTGTACCACTTATGAAATATGGTGGTGTTTAAGAAAATAGTAATGAAGCACAAAATGTGCTTGAATAAATTAATATGATGAGCATGGATAATATTGGACAAGGATAAATGGTAACCCAACACATTGTTGGAAAATGGAAAGGAGTAATATGGAAGAAATACGCAAATGCATTGCTTGCTCTTTGTATGGGCCTTGTATGATCATTTAACCTCATGAATGATGATCTAATCACATAAGGCGGAAGACAAGCGAGTTTTTTATGGGTCTGGGTTACCAGATCCTCAACTAGCTACCAGAGGTTAGTCTATCTTCGAGCGTTTTAATAGTGCCTTCAAGCTTTGCCTTCGGGCAGGATCCTAGAGATCCCGGTGCATTACCTACTCTAAACACTGATGACATACTAGGGGGTATTGATGCTAAAGGGTTTGGTTACCTAGGTAGTTGGCTTTAATCTAGACTTATATCCATATTAGTTGGCTTCGGTCTAGACCGATGTCCATTCTGGTGATTAGCTTTAGTTTGGAATTATGTCTGCTTTAGTAATTAGCTTTGGCCTAGACTTTATATCTCTTTATTTGGATAGGCTTCCATGGTATGTGAAATATGGGGTGGTGTAGAGTCTATCGCTCGATGATAAAATTCTAAATAATGAATAAGCGGATGAGAAATAATTGGATAATGATGATAACAATGGTTTAAATGACCAAAAGGAGGAAATCTAGAATGGACACTTGGATAATTGATTAAATGATCAACTAGTTAATAATTAGAATGCTTGACTAGATGTTGACCAATATCAATATATGAAAAAGGAAAATGATAAAATTGAATCGATTTGGCAAGTTAGAAAATAAACCCTAGTGGTTGTCTGAATTAAGTTATCGAGTACATGTGTTATTATCTATATTATTATAATTTAAAGATAAACATGATATATTATATGTTGTATGAGTTATGCATGATAGTATATTCTGACATTACTACCTTTACGATTATGGCATTAGCATGACGCATGTTAAATATGATATCCATATTATGATATAATTTGCATATTTATGTTTTTCATTGAGGAGACAACTTGGCTTACTTAGTACGTAGCATAATGATGTACCCATTTACTCGATCATATGTTCATTTCCACGAGCAAAGGGCCATGTGTAGGTTTTTAGGAATGGCCAGTAGTGGCCCTACCTCATCTTGGATCCTAGGCTTGAGAGTATGGACATCCGGAGGATTTTGTTCGGTCCGTGAAGGACCATGGTTTTAGGGTCATGCCCCAATATTGTTTTCTAACTAATGTAGCCCTCATAGACTTATCTTTTCCCTATATTTGACTTGGTCGGGGATTGTTGAGGTCCTTGATTGTAAATAATCTTTTCAATATTTATGTGATTTAAGTTTGTACACTATTTCAAATTAGATGGTTTAGTTTAGCCTTGTATCTAATATGGGTTAGGTGGTGGATGTCTATCTTGTATTAATTATGGCGTTAGCACTCCATTTTTTCTATGTGTAATTTTCACTCTCACATTATTTTAAAAGAAATTTTTTGGTAGTGAAAAATAGGGGTGTTACAAGAATAGTTTATTTCAATTTTTATTGTTAATTTTAGACTTTATTTGATAATTTTGGACATAAATCCTTATTAAAGTGTATTCTCTCTCCTTAAATTTTTTCTAATTTATATAAGTTCTACTCTAAGTCTTATAAATTTTTTAGGGTTCTAAACATAGCCTTGTATGATCCATATGGTTGGCATCCCTCTACCCTCATATTCCATTAAATTAAAACCATATGTTATAATATAATACAAGCTTGTGATGATTACATTTTAATATTATAAGATTTCCTAAATATTATAATTCAAGTAATCCACCACAAATCCTACCATTCACCCCTGCCCACCATCAACCCCTTCATCTTCCTCTTCTTTCCCTTTTTTATTCATATCCCTCCATTTCCATGCTTGTAATGGACTCCACCACCATAAAAGCAAACTTGGAAAATCACAACTATACTAATAATCCCCCTCATCACATATTTAGCTAAAGGAAGGCTTAATAAATTGATTTATGGAGTTTTGTAAGAATATTTAGTAGAGTTTCAAGCTATTATAGTAAGCTCTTATGGCCTATTTTGATTTCATATGAGCCTTAATAAGCTAGATTAGTGAAAAGGATAGTTTGCATGTACTTTATATGATTTTCTAGGGTATTCAAGAATTATGGTGTGTATGGTTGGTGTGAGCTAAGGGTAGAATTCTACTCATTTTGGAGCTTTGGATAACTTTTGTTGGTGCTTGAAATCATAAGAGTAAACTTCTTAAACTCTTAGTAAATAAATTCTACATACTTTTATGTGTTTTAGATTGTGTATTTTTATGCTTAGATATGCTTATGATTTATATATCAAACATGATTTCTTGATGTTTATAAACCTCGTATTTTGAGTATTGAATCATAAGATTACATATGGATTGAAGCATGTTAAGGCATGTGTTTGTATAGTTGAAAGTGTTGAGAATGTGTTTTTTTTTTACCTTCAATATGCCTCTTGGGCTCGTGGTTGTTAATGGATTTCATGTTGTTTTTTATTTTTTTATGATCCCATTGTTTTTAAAAGGCATTTGACATCATATTAGATATATTATATGTTGGGTTTTGAGCTTATATGCGATTTTTTATGATTTATACAAGAGTGAATAAGGTTAAATATAGTCTTTCACTTAGTGGTTGTGTTTTTGGATTGTTTTTTAACTTCAAGGTGTTCTTCATGATTAAAATGAGATGTATTTAAAGTTTAATGGTTTGATTCTTCATATATTAAGTTGTATGCCTAAAATACATTGTTAGAGCCTTAGGGGCATTTTGATCATGTCAGTTTTCTAGAATTTCCCACAATATGCTTTGGGTGAAAAAATGTTTATTTTGATATATTTTAATCTTGGTGTAGTTTTGGTAAGTTTTTATAAATGTTTTATATTTTATTTTGAGTTTATAAGTTTTAAGTATTAAAAAGGACCTAAATTACATTTTTGCAAAATATTAAATATTTGAGATATTGATGAGATATTTTGGTGAGTTGATCACATCATGAATAGTAATCAAATATAAATTGTAATTATTTTAAAATGGTATGTGTCTTTATTTTGTGGTAATATCTTAGAATTGTTGTTAAAAGAAGTGTTTGATATGTTTCAATGACTTTATTTGACCTTTGAATAAATTAGTGGGTTAAATTTAGTTGACTATATGTTAACATACGACTGATTAGAATTAAATGACTAAGATGCAAATGAATTGGTATTGTTTGTTATGAGGTTATAGCTCATTGCCTACATATGGCTAGATGTTGTTTATTGTGAGGTTATGGTTTGTTTCCTAACATTAACCTTTTATGGCTAGATATTGTTTGTTATAGGGTTACATCTTGTTGGGTGACCTTATCCTTTCAATGCTAGTTATTGATTTGGCCCTAAGTGGTTAAAGTCTTGCATGATTAGTTGTTGATTTCGCCCTGAGTTGTAGCACCCCAAAATTCACTACTTTTTTATATAAAAAAAAAGCACTTAAATTAAAACCCATGAATTATGGGGATGTTACCGCCACACTTAGTACCAGACTAGTTCACTCCTATCGTTCCAGTAGCAAGTGCTAAGGATAAGAAAATATTATCATCAACTCATATTAATACTTAAACCAAAAGTTTATAACATATAAATCAGAGTACGCATAAAAGTTTACATAATCCGAAGTATAAAATCAAAGTTTATGGAAAGGAAATAATATCTACAAATTTTAAAGTTTGAATCTGGAAAATTCAATACATAGGAGGAATGATAGAAAGGAATAGTAATATCATGAGCAGAGAAAATAGGCCATGCTACTCCGATAATCAATCTAGCCCATGATCATCACTCAGCCCTGCTTGATGCCTCATGGAAATTCATGGCATCAAAAATCACATCGCCCACCTATACAAAGCTAGAAGGGCCTTCTACTTGTAGGATTGAGCAATACCCATGAAAAGGGTGATCAGTACGCTAAGTACCGAGTAAGGTAATCGGTGCACTAAGGCCAATACATAAAATCACATAAACCATGTAGAAAAATAAAAAGAGCATATAGTCCATCATGATAACATAATATCGTACAATCATTTGGGTAGATATATAAAGGCCCATTTATAGTTTGGATTAATTAATTAATTAATTTCTGATTAGAACTCATTTCACACCATGCAGATGGATCGGTCTGGTTCCGACTATTATAGTACGGGAACCCCACTATTATAGCTGATGGACCGGATACATACAGGGAACAAAGCTCCTGACCACTATTATTGCCGGTGGACCGAAAACATACAGGGCATAAAGCTCCTGACCACTATTATTTACCAGTGGACCGGTCTGCCTCCGACTCTCATGGTGTTTTACTGTAAGTACTTAGTGTCTTTCCCATGTCTTAGCACAATTATGTTCGGTTTTTTAAGTACGGAATCCCCCACTATTATAGCTGGTGGACCATAATCGCACAGGCACAATGCCTGACCACTATTATTCGTCGGTGGACCGGTCACATATAGGGCAAGATGCCCTAACCACTATTATTCACCGGTAGACCGGTCTAGGACCGAATCAACAATCTTCCACTTTAAATTATTAATGTCTTATAGTGTCTTGTTCATAAGATTTACCCTAAACATTCATGACTCACTCTCTCTATACTTATCCTCCAACTGACCCGTACCATATCATGAGAACCCTACACCTCCTAACTTGCCCCCAACAACCTTTCCTCTATACTCTAACTCGAACTAGAAGTCCAACTCCGATGTATGTAGGTCAAGGCCCACTACTATACGCCTCTAAGTCCACTCATACCTTACTCTAGGGTTTTCTCCAGAAACCCTAATTTAGGCCTAAGTGGCCCATCATACTCCACCTCACAAAACCCAAATCATTTTAACAGTCCACAAGTCACAACCCTAGATTCCACCATCATCATCACACTTAAATCACCAAGTACATGTGCTACCATGAAAACCCTAAGTAGCCACACCAAACCCTAGCTCGGTCTCCTACGTACCCTTATGTTGTTCCATGTACTATTTTTCACCCAAAGTGTTCAAACACCCAAGCAACACTTACATTACCTTCCTCACACCCCAAATCAACTTTCCATACGTAAATTTCACTCCCATGCAGACTTTACACATCTCATGCAACCTTTCTGACTTTTCATACGAAACCCTAAAACTTCCACGTGAAACCCTAGATTCACCCATGCAAAACCTAGATTCATCCATACAAAACCCTAGATTCCTCCATGCAAACCATAGAATCCTCCACACAAAACCCTAGATTCCTCCATGCAAACCCTAGATTCCTCCACGCAAAACCCTAGATTCCTCTATGCAAAATCATAGATTTTCCCATACGAAACCCTAGATTCTCCCATGCAAAGCCATAGACTCTCCCATACACAACCATATATTCTCCCACTCTTTTATTTTATTTAAAAATTCCCTTTTTATTCATCCACTCATGGACCATTAAAATATTTAGGTCAACTCATATCCCTTGGTCAACTTATTTCCCTTTGGTAAACTTACTTTCTCATTTTTCTTTTTCAACCTTCCACCCTATCATCCACATTAAACATCCTCACATGCATGTCTTATAGGGTCACAGCACATTACATCACATTCCACAACTTTTCACCACATAAACATAATAACATATACAATAAGAAGGCCCACAATCATACCTTAACTCCAAGCTGGTCCATACATATAGTCAACATAAAATAATTACTAATAACACATGATACTCAACACAACATTATATAAGGCATCCAAAGCATATAAGGCACATAAACACTCATAAGACCTTAGTTACACCCTTACCTAAAACGACACCAGTCTTGAAGCATGCTCTTATGCCTCCTTAGGGTTTTGACAAGTTTCACCTATATATGAGGGAAAAACTAAAGATTAGATTCCCTCCTACTAAAATACTATTATTTACTAATTTATTCTAAGACTAGGTTTCTGATAAAATAATAACATATTAATAAAAATGACATTAACTAATTACTAATTTTGCTAAAGATATAAGAAATAATAGTAATATTGTAAAAGTTTATAATATAAGGTTTGAAGACTTTACCCTAATAATAATAATGATACTAAAAATAATAATGATGATGATAATGATAATAGTAAAAATATTAATAATACTAGAAATACTAATAATAATAATAATATGATTTGAAATAAATGGTGGAATAAGGGATTCAACCCTTCACCAAAAAAAATAATACAAATAATAATAATAGAAATAGTAATAATAATAATGATAAAAACCATAATAATATTGGAAAATAATAACAATCATAATGGTAATAATAGTAATGATAATAATCAAAGATAAAATAAAGTAGGGTTTTGACCCTACATTGAATAAATAATAAAACTAATAATAATAATAATAATAATAATAATAATAATAATAATAAAACTAATAATAATTATTATTATAATTATAATAACAATGATACGAAAAATAATAATAATAGAAATAGTAATAATAATATTATTAATAATGATAATAATAAGACATTATATTAAAAATGCTACTACTAAAATTCGAAATAGACATAATAGGGTCTCAGCCCTATATAAAATAATAATACTAACAGTGAAAATAATAATTTTATAAAAAAAAATATTATTATATTAAATTAGTGTTTAATATTATTTTGATAGGAGAGAGTCTAATTTTAGCTTATCTCTCATAATAGGTAAAACCAGTCAAAACCCTAAGGAGGCGTAGGAACGTGCTCCAAGACCGGTGTCGTTTTAGGTAAGGAGTGCTAAGGCCTTTTATGTGCTTATGTGTATTATGTGTTTCGCATGTTATGTATCTAATGTTTATTATAATTAAATATTTTATATGTGGTATGACTTGGAGTTGAAGTATGTTGTGCATGGTATGTGTATTAATTATGTATGATGATATGTGTTATGTATGTGAGGAAATCGATGTGGTTTGTGTGAGAGGAAGGATGAAAAAAGAGGATGGGGAAAGAAGTTGACTAATGGAAATGAGTTGACCTAAATTTTATGGTTTTATAAGGAATAATCTAGTTTATGATGCTATTTGGGAGAATTTAATTTATGATATTATATGGGAGAATTTAATTTATGATTGATTAGGAGAATTAAATTATGGTTTGTTTGGGAGAATTTAGTGTATGATGTTATTTGGGAGAATGTAATTTATAATATTATATGGGATAATTTAAGTTATGATTTGATTGGGAGAGTTAATTTATAATTTGTTTGGGAGAATTTAGTTTATGATGTTATTTGGGAGAATGTAATTTATAATATTATAGGGGAGAATTTAAGTTATGATTTGATTGGGAGAGTTAATTTATAATTTGTTTGAGAGAATCTAATTCATGATGTTATTTGGGAAAATGTAATTTATGATATTATATGGGGGAATCTAATTTATGATTTGCTTGGGGGAATTCAATTTATAGTTTTCCTTGGGAGAGTCAAATTTATGATTTTATGTGGAAGAATCTTTATGGCATGAATTTAGGGTTTGGTATGGAAGAATCTTTATGGTTTGAATTTAGGATTTGGTATGGGTGAATCTTTGGTTTTGGTTGGATTGAATTTATGGTTTTGTATGACGGAATCTAGGGTTTACCTGGTGGTATTAATGGATGTATGTTGGTATTAGGGTTTTTATGATGATATTAAGGTTTGTATGGTGGTAATTATAGTTGTATGGTGGTATTAGGATTTACATGGTGATATTGATGGTTGTATGGTGGTATTAAGGTTTGCATGATTGAATTTAGGGTTTCACGTGGAATTTTAGGGTTTGCATGAAAAAGGTTCGAAGGTTTGCATGGGGAGATTAATGTCTGCATGGGTATTAAATTTATGTGTGAAAAGTTGATTTGGGATGTAAGGGAGGGTGTTTGAATGTTTTGGGTGAAAAATAATATGTAAGACATTATAAGGGTATGGAGGTGACTGAATTAGGGTTTGGAGTGATTGACTATGGTTGTGGGGGTCAATTAGGGTATGTGGTGTTTGATTAGGGTCTTTGTGTTATCATGTGTATGTGGTGATAAAGTGTAATTATGATGGTGGAAATTATGATTTATGATTCGTGCATGTCTATGGTGAAAGCCTTTGAATAAGATACTTAAGACATTAATCACGTAAAGTGAAAGATGTTGAGCCGGGCCCAGACCGATCCACCGGCATAATAGAGGCAGGGAATATTTCCCTCGCGACCGATCCACCGGCTATAATAGTGGCAGGGCATGTACCCTCGCGACCGATCCACCGGCAATAATAGTGGGGGATCCCGAGCTCAACAAAATCAAACCCTATAGTTGCTAAGACATGGGAAAGATACTAATTACTTACAGTGGAACACCGTGCGAGAAGGGGCCAGACCGATCCACCGACATATAATAGTGGCAGGGTATGTTACCCTCGCGACCGATCCACCGGCTAAAATAGTGGTAGGGTATGTTACCCTTGCGACCGATCCACAGGCTAAAATAGTGGGGTTCCCGTACTCGTATGGACTTGATAAAAAGTATGGTGTGAAATGAATTCTAATCAAAGATTAATTTAAAAATTAATTTAGTCTACAATTGGGCCTTTGTACTTTTACCTGGTTGATCATATGCATTTATGAATATGCTCTTTTACGTCCTGCATGGCTTATGTGTTTATGTGTTGGCCTTAGTGATCAAGTCACCTTACTCAGTACTGGACCCGTACTGATACTACCTTGGTTGATGGGTCCTGTGATGATCCACTGATGGTGGGGAGCAGACCTCTTATGCAGGTTTAAGATCAGAGATTGTTTTGGGGTGGCAGGCCTAACTTGAGTGAGTAGGCAATCCGGAATTTGACCCATCGGGTTTTATCTTGTTTAAATGTATTTCTATTTGGAAGTTACAAGTGTTATTTGAAACTTCAAGGGTATTGTAATTAACTCTTAATTTCTCGTACTCTGATTTTGTGTATGATCTTCGAATCCTTTTATGAATTGTTAATTTGAATTTAACGTAAATCTTTTCTTTAGCCTTAGCACTTGGTACTGGAACGGTTTGAGAGAACCGGTCTGGTACTAAGTGTGGCGGTAACATTCCCAGAATTCACAAGTTTTAAGTGTTTCTATCTTAATTGCTTCCGCTTTTCAAAAAAAAAAAGTAGTGAATTTTGGGGTGTTACAAGTTGAATAATAATAACAACAACAATAATAATAATAATATAATCGAAATAAAGGAAATAAAACAAAATAAAATAAACAAATCTCATATAAATAGTGAAAAAGGGTTGAGAGGGTTTAGGGTTCCACCTTAGGTTGGTGGTGACAGGCGGCACCAGTGGTGGTGCATGGCGGTGGTAGTAGTGGCCGAAAAAAGAGAAGAAAAGAGGAAAAGTTGGATGATGGGAAAAGGAGAGGTAGAATGAAGGTGGGATTTGGGGTGTTTAGGGTTTCCTAGGTGGAGAGGAGTAGAATGAAGGTGGCGGCGCACGGCGACGATGGTGGTGGCCGACAATGAAAGAAGGAGAAAAAGAGAGGAGGAGAGGGAGGAAGAGGAAAAGAAGAGTAGGGGAGGTAGAGGGAAGTCTGCAGAGGCTTTTGGAAGGTGAAAGGAGCAGCGGAAGCGGCAGAAGTGGTGGTGGACAGAGGCGCAAAGGGTGGCAAGGGCTGAGAAAAGGCTGCTCAGGGAGGTAACTTTGCACGACCGAGGTGGCTCATGTAGGAAAAATCGAGGAGATGAGTGGTGTAGTTAGTTAGAGGGCAGTGTAGGGAGTAATCGAGTGGGCGGAGAGGGAAATATTTGTAGAGAAAAAGGGAAGGCTAAGGTCAGAAGGGAGTGACAGAAATTTAGGGCTAGTCCGTTAGGGTTCACCGACGGCAATGGAGGCCGGAGAAATACAAGAACGTGGCAGGGTGTCGCATAGGAAAAGGATGAACTGTGCAAGAAAAGGGGGAAGTGGGTTGGGTCAACGTGGGCGACGGAACGATGGGGAAAAGAAGGGAGAAATGGCCGGTCAAACGGACGTTGCCGGCGGCATTATTCTCGGAGTCGTTCGCTGATAGAGTTGCAAGTAACGATGGGAAGAAGAGGAAGAAGGAAGAAGGGGGTATAGACCGAGTGCTAAGGAGAAAAAGAAAGGAAAGAAAAGAAAAGTGGGTCGGGCTGGCAGAAGTTTAAAAAATGCCAAAACATGGCATTCTGGGGTTTGGGCCATGCCGAAGGAAAAAGAAAGAAAGAAAACGGGCCACGGCAAGAGAAAAAGAAAGAAAAAGAAAAGCGGGCCATGGGAAAGAGAAAAATAAATAGGATAATTGGGCCGCAGACAGGCCCAGTCGGGGTAAGGAGGAAGAAAAAAAAAAGAAGAAGAAAGAAAAAGGAAGAAAAAGAAAAGAAAAGAAAGAAAAGGAAAAAGGGAAAAAGAAAATAGGTGATTTGGGGTCAATTAACTTAATTTGAATATTTGGGATATTTAAAAATAATAATAATTAAATAAAATAACATTTAAATCCCTTTTTAGGCTAATTTAGGATTTTTGAAAGTTTTTTCCTAAATTTTATTTTAATTAGAAAATCCCTCTAATTTTTTCCAATTAAATTATTTATAACATTCCTATTAATTTGACCCTATTTATTCCCTCTTATTAAAATAGAATAATTTATTTAATTAATTTTTAAAATAAAATCCTTAATTAGCTCAAATACCCAAATTTTTCCTAATTAATATATTTATTAATTTTTTCTTGATTTTCCCTAATTAATTCCCTTTTATTTTAATAAAAATAATTAATTTAATTAATTTTCCTAATAAAATCTTATTTAACTATAATTCTTAAAATTAGGATTTTTAAGGCATTTCATGAGTGGTCGAAACCTTTAATGACCAGTTGTTTGTAACCCTAAGTGGGCAAGGTAGTTAATCACTTAATTGATTATTGTGTGTGGATATTAGTATCCATTGTTGAATAATAAGTTTGTTTGAGTAAACCAATAGCAATTTAAAGTAAAAGATAACTTGAGTTGGAAAAGAAATCTTATACCTCAGACTTATGCTCCTAAGTGCATAGTCGAACCTTTGGGTCAAAGGTCTCACTTATACTCTTAGGGATTCACAACCCTATAGAAGGTATATGTACTAAAGGATTTGAGTGTTGAGGTTTCTTGTATACACTGCTTTGTGTCGTATGACTTCCTTAATTTGCTGCCTTAAAAGTTAGAGATTTTATTATTAATTCATCCTCCATGACCATTACCCTAGATTATAAGATCATATTCCTCTTGGAGTTTTGTTGAATTCACCAGTTTCATCACCTTAATATGGATTAATAACCTTAATTAGAATTAAGATTCGATTGTTGGTTCATTCTTGGCTATTATTACCCTGAATAATTTGAGACTTGTAGTGTATTATGGCTTCCTTAGCGATAATTACCTTGAACTAATGGGGTTAGTTAGCATGTTGAATTTTTCTTGTGTTCGGGTGATTATCACTTTTGTTAATGGTTGAGATAAATTGATATTATTACATGTTGACACATATCTTATCCTTGAGTTTATACATGACTTGATGTTGTCCCATATTAATGTTATCCATGTATAATTTTGCATCTTTGTGTGTTATGTGTCTATGTGAGCATACTATCTGCTCTGAGTTAGGTGTGTGTACTTAATGCTTTTGTACTAAACATACATTATATTCAGTGGTTTTAGTATAGATGTCTAGGTTACTTCTGCAACTTTAAGTTAAGTTAGAAAGTAGGGGTGATCCGATGTATTCATCTCGTGCTTGGGAATTTCAATTATGCTTTAGCTTCTATAGCCCTTTGTTTTGAAAATTAAAATCTAAAGAGCTTTATAATCCCCCCCCCCCCCCCACAAGCACACCACAATGTTTTTTTTTTCTCTTCTTCTTTGATTTTCATGCTTAATATTACATCTATCTTGAATCGAGTGAATGTGCACATATTTCCTTAAGATATATGTGATGATAGTATCCCACATGTATTGCTTTAGCTTTCGCTTTAATTTTTTTTTTTGTTAGTAAACACCAAAATTTTATAAACTGGTATTAGAGCTTTTGGTTTTAAAAAAAATTGTTTTCCATTTTTGAGAATCAATTTCCATGGTCCTCTTTCAAAATCTTCTCTCTAATTTAGCAACAAGGATTAGCCTTATGAGGAATGTATGTTAGGGAATTAGTTGGCTTTATCTTTGGTCTTGTATTTGGAGTTATGGTTTGTGATCGATAGAAAAAATGCCGAACTATTAAAACATTGTTAAATATTAGGGTTGATATGGACATTACACGGCTGGTTTAATCTTATGTTATTTTTGTCTTTTGGGAACCCTAGGTTTTTTTTACAAGGGGGCAAGACTCCCCAATTAGCCCCTACTTAGGTCGGGTATTTGAGTGGTGAGTTATGGATATTCTTAGTAATTTGATTAATGAGTTGTGATAATGGGGAAACATTGGTCATGCATTCAATGAGAAGGTGAAGTCATGTAAATGAGTAACAAGTGTTGTGGAGAGGATTATGGTTGCATAGGTAACATGGTTGAATCAAGGAGATGTATTCATTGAGGTTTATGGTGGAATATTATTGTTGATTAAGGTTTTGTGGAGCGATGACGATAGGTGGAGAATTGGTAGATACAAGTCTTGAGGATTGTGTTGATATGTATAAGATGATCATGGTAGAGTGGTTATTGATGGTGAGAATGAGGATAACAAGAGTTCTTGGGTTGTTATGCTACTAGGTTTACATGGTTTGCATGATTGTGTCCTTATGCATGATAACATGATTTTTATGTGTAATGTGTTGTAATTATTCTAGTTTCATTTTGTTGCTTTTGTTTTGGATTTAAATTCAAGGGTGAACTTTTTAAAGAGGATAATAACGTAATACATCTTTTGGAAACATGATGTATTCAAAATCTATATCTTTTGGACACATAAATTTATTCCATTTGAATGTTTTACTACCTTCCTTAAATAATCCAAAACCTTAATTGTGATATTAAGCTCAATAAGCTCTTTTAAAACTGTGAAACTTCCAATGATTTTCTCTAAAATATAAATCTTAGTATTTACAATTTCTTTGGACTATAATTTATCGTTTAAGACACTTCAAACAACTTCGAATAATTATTTTTTAATTAATGCAAGAAATTTTGATATATAATCATATATACTTGATTATTTTTTAATAATATAAGAGCTTTTATATATATGCATGATATATACATAACTAATTTTTGTGTATCAATTTCATATATATGTATGTAGGTTGTGTACATAGTGTTGGTAGCATGTTTTGTTTTTATTTAAAAAATGAGGCTATAGACAAAAGTTACAATTACCACCTATACTTTAGCAGAAAGTTTTTTGAAGGGAAAAAATTTAAGCAAGGAATAGAAGTGTAATACCCCGTATTTTTAAATTCCATAGTTATTAAGTTTAATGATTTTATTAGCGTAATTTGATGTAAATAATTAATTATTTTAATTTTGATTCGTTTTATGGATTTATCGACGATTTTGAATTCATAATTGAATGTAATTAATCATTTTCGGGAAGTAATATTTTATCGATATTTTAATTAATTGAATGTAATATTTTCGGGAAGTTTAAATTAAAATATTTTCGGAACTTATTTCAGAATTTCTTTTTTAAATTAATTTTCTTCCGTTCTACGCTTTTTACTTTGCAGAAACCGATTTTGGAAATTATTAAAATTAGTCTCGATTTATTAGAATTGACTTAAATATTTTATTATAGGTTTTTAAATATTATTTTAGGATCTTATAATGTATTTTCGTAAATAATATAAGTTTTTACGTTCGTTGGTAAATTCTTCCGAAAATGTTTCCGAAATTCTTTATATAGCTTTTTATTAATTTTAAGCCTTTGGATCCGTTCGAAATAAATTTTCGTTAAATAAATTTTATATAAAATCTTCAAATAATATTTTTATATTTTTGGTATTTTATTTTATGTGTTTCTGTAAAAAAAAAAAAACCCCCGCACCCTGGCCCCGACCGGTGCCCCTCTCTTCTTTTTCTTTCTCTCTTCCCTTTCCCCGACCCCCTGTCCCGCAACCCTAACCCTAACCCTAGCCGACCTCCCTCACCGCCTCTTCTCCCCAGCTCCTCCCCGCTCCGACCAACCTCGCCAGCACCCGTCGACCACCACCGCAGCAACCACGGCAGCAGCAGCCGCGCGACAGCAGCCCACGCAGCAGCGCAACAACGGGCGACGACAGCAGCAGCAGGCCACGCAGCTCGCGCCACCGCCCAGTCACCGGTGAGCTCGGGCGACCACCGTCGAGCCACCCCCGTCCCCCAACGAAGCCTCCCCAGCCTTCCTTTGCCCCAATTTGTCGGTTTTTAATTGGTATAAATTTCTGAAAACCCTAACCCTTGTTTTGATTAATTGGGTATGGATTAGCTTATAAAAAGCTAAATTGATTGTTTGATTATGTATATATATACTGTAAGAATGATTTGGATGGGTTAATTGTATGGTTGTATTGGAATTTTGGAAAATTTGAATTTTTGGTCGGGTTATGCCCGAATTTTTCGGATCCGTCCGTTTTTGCGATTTCGGACAAATTGATTATACAATATGTTTTAAAATGTATCCAATTTCATTTTGGAACCGTCAATTTGAGAAATTTATGCAGGTTTTATCAGAATTTGATTCCTAGGTGAAATTTTGGGTGTAATGAAATTGGGTCGTGTAATTGAGTCGTTCCGCTCAATTGATTTTATAATATCGTTTAAAATGTATTTAATTTTATATTGGAAGTGTTGATTTGGGAAAATTGTACGTAATTGATCGGAATTGGATTTTTAGGTCAAAACTCCCACGGGTTTAAATTGATTTGGGTAATCGGGTTATTTTATTCAATTGACTATATAAATTACATTATAATATGTTTAATTACATTTTCGAACCGTCAATTGATATGTTTTGGCAAGGATTGATCGGATTTGCGTTTCGGGCTCAAAAACCCTAATTGTGCTAAATTGCGTATTTCTTTTATTGGTTTTGAGCAATTGATTATTTGATGTGTTACAAAATGTGTTTAATTGCATTTCCAAACATTCAATTTAATTAAATTTATAGAATTTTAACGAGATGTATTTTCGGGCCTAAAACCCTAAATTTCAAGTGAAATTATGAAATCGATTACTTGTATTGTTGTTTTTCTAAAATTGAATGTATAGAAATAGTTGAAATGGTATTAATTGCTTCTAAATACCTTTAATTTGAATTGATTAAATTGAATTACTTGAGTTTGTGACGTGGGCTTTAAAACCCTAATTTTTGGGGATGATTTTATAAAATTGATTTTGCTATGTGTATTTTATCTAATCGAATTCTATCTTTGGGTTTTAAATCATTTAAATTCTGTTTTAACCTAATCGGTTTGGATTTGGTTCTATGTAAATGGTTAGGTTACCTATTTAGTTGTAAAACCTAATAAATAAGTTATTTTCAATAAATTAACTTATGATCGATTATTCTTTCTCGGGCTTTCCAAATTAAGTTGAAATGTCCTAAGTGATATTTTAATAAAGCTATGCTTTTAAGTTCTAAGTTTTGGACACGTTTTCTAAGAAAGATCATTTGTGTTGTTTGTATTTATTTAATTAGAATATGTGAATTATTGATTGATAGAATAGTTTCTAATTTAGTTTTCGATTTCTATCGGATCTAGGAAAGCTTTCTCGTGGATCCACGAGCTAGGGATCTCTCTCCCTCTTATCTCGCTTAGCTAGCTTCGGATCCAGGTAAGTCTCTACTTACCTCTACTTCTGAGTGTTTAGTAAGGATGTAACTAAGGCCTTTATGTGTTACGTGCTTGTATGACTGGGTGCTTTGTATTAATGTTACATTATGTATTGGATGCATGCCCTAACTTGTCTTATGTATAGCGCAGCTTGGAGTGAGGTACATCCTATATGTGTGTTATGATGATGTGAATGCCATGTAATTGTTGTGATACTACATTGCGATATTATATGGCCCTCTTGGACATGTATGTCAAGGGCGGATTGTGATTCAATAAGACACGGATAAGACATTAATCACGTAAAGCGAAAGATGTTGAGCCGAGCCCAGTCCGGTCCACCGGTAAGAATAGTGGTCAGAGGCGTTCTGCCCTGTGTGTTTCGTTCCGGTCCACCGGCTATAATAGTGGTCAGGGACGTTCTGCCCTGTGTGTTTACTTTCGGTCCACCGGCTATAATAGTGGGGCTCCCGCACTCACATGGACTATTAAAGAATATGTGTTGAATGAACATATTATTAATGAGAATAAAGAATAAGTCTAATTGGACCATGGCCAGCTTTTATTATATGTGTTACCACATGCTGCTTATGTGCATAATGAGTCACTTTATATTTCGGTTATACCACGCTTATACGTTAAATGAGATGTTGCATATGTTTTATATGTTACTATGAGTGTATGGCAAGATTCATGCTGTGGGTTGTGAGTATGTAGGATATTGTATTAACGTATTGTACTATAATTTAATACACACTTGATGATATCTCTCCTATAAGGTAAGGTAGCGGGACTTACTCAGTATGGACCCAAACTGATACTACACTGGTTGAATAGGTCCTGTGATGATCCACCGATGGTGGGAAGCAGACCTTTTGTGCAGGTTTAAGATCGGATACTGTTTTGGGGTGGAAGGCCTAACTTAAGTGGGTAGGCAATCCGGATATTGATCCTTCGGGATTTGTTTTTGTTTAGCTATATTTTGTATTACGTTCCTATTTTGAGAAACATATTCTAGGATTGTAATCCTAAATCGTATTCTAACTTCTGGTTGACTTACCTCTTGTTAAGGATCTATTTTAAATGTTGTCTTGCGTTTTTGATACTTTGTACTAAAGGTTGATCGGATATAGCCTTAGCACTTAGTACTGGAACGGTAGGAGTTTACGGTTTTATCCTTTGCTTCCACTAAACCTTTTGATTTTAAACGAAATTTTTCAGTAGCAAATTTGGGGGTGTTACAAGAAGCTGGTTGTAACTTATAACCAACACCTATAGTATAATTTAGACAACGATTTTAAGTTATAACGATCATCCACTCCTTCACATACTTTTTAGTAAGTGTTTTTATTTTTATTTTATTATATAAAATTATATTATAGACCATCATTTATAGTATAGACAACTATAACCTACATAATAATTAGATACCACTGTACTGTTTTTTTTTCTATCGTCGTCTAATGTTGCTTCTAAACCGATGTTCAAACAATAATTACGCACAAGTTATTTCAGTAATTGTTGGTGTAGTGTAGATAAATATATTTATCTTTTATGTTCAAACTATCTCAGCTTCTTACATCAACCATCCACTAAATCTTAATTAATGATTATTCATTTCCAACAAAAGGAGATTCAACAATTAAGTGCAGTGTAAGACAAAAGAAAATACAAGCAAAGATTAAAAATCAACGATATAATCACAAAACAAATAAAGTTACATAAAACTGCAAAATGTAAAACACAAATATCAGGGATCGTCCACGTATATGTCATCTAATGTTTTGGATTAGATCAAGCTTGAGTTCGGTACAACCCGAGTTTGTAATCCGATATAAATAGTGTTCAGTTTGGGCTACTTTAATTTGGCTCAGTTTGAATATGGAATGCTACTGGATTAGAGAAAGTTTAGGTCACTTTCGGTATGTGTCAGGTTATTGTGAATTTCAAATGCAGATGGATCTTTTATTTTCGTATCCAAACTAATCTCGTATGCATGTTTTTGAGTTATTTAACTGGGGTAATCAATTTCGAGATAATCGGTTTGGATAGTAGATTTCCAATCAGCTTTTATCAAATCTCTGTATATGTACCTGAGTTGGCAATCCGCGACCCAGAAACCCTATTTAGGGAAATTTAGATGCCACGACACAATCACGACTAAGAAGCCCGAGCAAATTACTTAGGAAGCAAAGCAACTGGATAACAGTATAAAGATGTGTTTGGGTGAGCTGTAGGCTCTTACTTTTAGCTATTAATTATTATAGTTAGTTTTTTTAACTTATTTAAAATATAAAATTACTAAATTTTGAATAACTTTGCAAAAATTGTAGTTGATAAGCAACCGTTGGATGTCAAAAAGTCCCCAAACACACTAAGTCTATAGTATATGGGTTGGGGATTTTTTTTCAGTATTGATAGTGATATGGGCAGATAAATGCTTTGGAAATTATTTCGACGAGGTTGTAGGCACTGTAGTTGATTCTCTAGGCACCCTGACTCAAAATTTGATCAAAAGAGGTGCTCCATCATCTCGGGTGGAAGGCTAGATGCTCACACAACCTGTAATTTACAGCAGATTTTCTGTTTAGTTTATGTATGAATTGAATGAACCATTGGGCTGGGCATCATTCTTTTTACCAAATCTGCTCTCTTTTTTGCTTAACCTAAAACTAAAAGGCAGTGCAATATCAGGATTGGAGCAGCAAATACCAAACAAAGGTTTTATGAGTACCCTGACATCATGATGCCAAAATTCTCCACTATAAAGAGCATCATTTCCCCAACCCAAAATACAACATGTACTAATATAAACATATTATTCCACAAGAATATGTTTCATCTTCTAGCAAATATAGCATCAGATCCCATAGCATCAAGAGACAGTTAATTTACCAAATAACCGGAATATATGTAGGATGGGATGATGACGAAATCAGAACTGAATACGATCTCTGCCAGATAGAGGGAAAAATGAATGGTAGAAGTATCAGTGAATCAGAATAAATCTCCGATGCTGCAACAGCAGAACAAGCAAATGCGCATCGTTGAACATTTAACACTAGACTATGATCCGAACTTTTGTTAGTTGAGGTTAAACTTTAAAAAGAGGAATTCCAGTAAGAGATGAAAAAGAAGAAAATGAACAAAATAGAATATGATTCCCAAGGCATTATGCTATGACCTATTGGTTTTCCCTTCGATGAAGACACTAACATTAGGTCACAATTGCCCACGATATTGGATTCCTGTATTGTCAAATTAAGTAGAAAAAGCAAGAGACACGTATATATACTAAAATTTCATTTACCAAAAAATGCAGGACCTTATTGGACAAAATGGACCTACAGTGTTTCCCACAAAAATATGTGCAAAGCAATGTAGACTACTATTCTACAATGGTTAGATTCCAATAGGCCAATACCACCAAGAATGATTCTAGTTCGAGCAGCCATGTACAAAGGAACTGGCTAAGATGGCTACATCTTTGATGGTCCAGCAACTCCTTCTTTCTTGGAGCTGATACAAGATGCAATAACACAAGATAATCAGTAAACGGGAACAAGATTTCCAGTGAGGAAATATAATTTTGAGACCACAAAGGCCATGACAAACAAAAGATTCTAACGCCAAACCCAAAAAGGAAACGTGCATCACAAGCAGGTTATATACGGATGTCTTCTCTTTAAGAAATACAAGTGCAGAACACAAAAAGAAAGCATCCAACTTTCCTGCATGAAAATTAACTACGGAATCAGGAACAAAGCAATATGTAACCACAGAAAAAACCTACCCACCGATACCAACATCACAAATTCACAAATCAATACAAAACACACTAGGCCTACTTAACGCCGATAATATTGCTCAAAAATTATGAAGTGAAACATTGTCTTGGAGCTTTTAAAACAGAGACAGATCGAGCAACAACAATCTTGTTCGTGCTCCAAGAGAAACAAACAGAAGACAATTAATCAAACACCTTGTCTACAACCAAAAACACGCACACACACTCACATATTAAATAAAACCAAGAGTTTTCGACAAAATCTGTACATACCCATTGTTTTCTTTCTTGTCCTTGGGATAAACCCACCTGCCATCTTCCAATTCCAAATGCCACCTCACATTATAAAACCACGAATGAACTTCACTCCCATCTTTATCCAGCTTCACGAAATAATTTGGGTCAACTTTCCTGGCAATTCTTCCGACCCACCAACCTCCTTGATCATACACATCAACCCGATCAAAATCTTTAAAACTTTCTACCTCAATCTTTGGTGGAACAGGTCTAATATCTGAGGAATCGAGTACGGTGGTCAAGAACCGTGTTCTGTCTTCGGTCAGTCGGGTTAAGGACTCCACTATATATCGATTCTTGCCTACGGCAGCTAGGATTTTGGCTGGGAAGTATACAACTACGACTCCGTGCAGTTTGATGATGATTTCAACGGTTTCTTCGTACTTGAAATCCATTGATCGGCGGTGCTGCTGGTGCGGACTGCGGAAAAGGGTCAGAAAGATTCTAGAGATTTGAATGACTGATCGACCGACGACGAATTTGACCAAATTATATATTTTTGTCGTAATTGAGAAGGTAAAAAGAGAGGGAATTGGAATTTTGCTAGTAATTTGTTACTAGAACTAGTATTGTTTTGAGTTAAGTAGGTTTGCTATCTAGGAAATTTGAACACCAACACCTACCGCCTCATGCATTCTTTCGTTGCCGCGTTATTTTTTTTTTTAAACACCCCTCCCACTTTTTTTCTTTTTATCACTATTTTACATTTTGGATATTTGATTATTCAACCTTCGATAATAAAAAAAATTAATATTTAAAAATATATTTTGACATCTAACATTTGGAAGATTTAAAATTTTAGATTAAATAATTGATAATGTATCTGATATTTAAAATTTTTAAGTATGTCACAAATAAAAATTATCAAATAAAAGATAAATTAGGTAATAAACTAATCTAATTTGAATTGATATGATCTAATGATTTGATTTAAGTTTTAAATTATATTATATTCAATTAATAATTCTAAATTTTGAATAATATTTAAGTCTTTGATAAAAATAATAATTAAAAAGTATAAAATATATTTACAATAAACAAAATAAATTTAAAAAATAAAATTTATAAAGACACAAAAATCTTTGCAGAATGTTCATCCTGATCAATAATAGATTATAAAAAATAAATAATTTTTAGAGTACATATATACATAATTTATTAGATCAAGTATTATTTGTATTTATTGAACATGATATTCAATTTATTTAATTTTTTATTAATCATATCATATATTTGATTTTAAAAAATATCTAAATGGTTATTTGATTTTTTTTATATTGAATTAATTCAAATATCACATTGACTTATCAAGTTTTGAATAACATAAACAAGCCTAATCCTAAGCATAAGCATAACTATGGATTTTAATGAGCGAAGTCCATTTCGGTTGATTAAAAATTGGCTAAACTTATTTAGTTAGTTAAATAGATCAAACTCAAACTTAAATAAGTTCATCTTATTTGTTTACCGACCGACTTATTAATTAGATTATTTGGAAGTTCGAATAATAATCATTTAAAAGCTTGCTTGGGGCCCTATTCTCTTCAACTCATTTATGCTAATATAATATATTGTGAATGAAAATTCTTTACAAGTTATTATTTTTATTTTACTATTATCAATGTTATAATTAATATTTTCCTCTTAGTATTACTATTGTTGTTATTAATACCAACATTGTTATAATTATTATCATTAATTATACATATTTTTATTATTGTCAAAATTTTGCTGATATAATCTAATCTAATAAACTCAAAAAATAAGTTGAAGAGAGCCAATTTTGGGAGCTCTTGGTCTTATAATCAAATAAGTTAAATAAAGCATACCCTCATTTAGATGTTTTTAGAGATTCATTAATAAGTATCTTATTATATATACGTAGTAATTATGCATCTGTTTACAATAATTAGTTTTAAATTAGTTATTGTTTTATATATAAACTAGTTCATCATGATCAAGATAAGGATATGAGATTTAATATTATAATCTTAAGTTTAGTTAAAAAAATTGCATATACAATTGAACTAATAATTAAACTTACAACAAAACAAATTGAAACAACTCAACTTATTTCCATTTGTAGAGTCAACTTGGCTCGACTCGTGTATAGCTAAATCAGGCTTAAACACCAATATTTAGATCTCATAAAAGAAAATCCACTTGCCTTGAATTATTTAATAAATGAGTCAAGCTTGAACAATTGTAGGTTTGACTTGATTTGACAAATTAACAACCATAAGTACAATATTTATTAAACTATACAAGTATAAAACTGCACATTTGGGGATGTAATGGTGTCAAATGAATCATGGAGATTGATTTTGATTTTGTTTATTTATATTAGGCTAAAATGGTACTATCTAGATAATCCATTTAGGTTTTATTAGTTAAGGCCTTTAAGCATATTTCAAATTGGACTAACATTTTTTTTTTCTTTTTTCTTTTAGTTTGGGCCAAGTGTTGTTTTGAACTTTGAACTAACATATATTGGAGCAATATCTCATCGATTTTTTCTAACTGAACTAAATTCAATTTAACAAACTTCAAATTCGATTGAGCGTAGATGAGATAAAATTTATTCAAAAGTTCTATAGAAAATAGTTCTTAATTTATTATATCAACTAAGTTGTGTTTTATGATTTATCATATCTTTATGACGTTATTTTTCTCCATTTAATTCAATGTTAATTCATATAATTAGATCAAATTGTAATAGCCTGTCTTTTAAAAACCTAAGATATTCATGATTTATATCTTTTGACAGATATAGTTATCTCATTTGATTATTGTATTACATTCAAATCCCTAACTATGATCCTACACTCTATCATCTCATTTAAACTTTATGAAATTCTAATGAAATTATCTAACATGCAACTATTAGTCTTTGTCAGTTCTTTGGATTCTAATTTGTTATTTAAGAAATTTTGAATAACTTTCGTGAATGAACATTCCATTTTATGTTTAGACATGTCTTTTTTCCACACATTTTAAAGAAGTCATTATTTAAATTTGGAAGCCTTGGACCAAAAATTTAAATTCTTATAAAATGAACATGAAAAAATATTTTTGAATCTCAAATGATTTTAAATAGTGATTTGACTTATTTTATGATGTTTGAAATTTTATTTCTATTTATTTTAATTTTTCTATTTAGAATTGATCTTTTCCTTTGGAACCTGATTTAATATACTTTTACTTATAAAAAAATTACATATGACCTTAAAAGGGTATTTTTAATTTCTCCCTAGTTTTTTTTTATAAATTTTAGAGCTCATTCAATCATTATTTTACATTTCTTATTTTATTTTATTTTATGTTTTAGAATCCAAATTGACTTTTAAACCACCTAAACTTTACAAACCATCAAGGATCACTGTGTGTTGATGTATTTGAGTGATTAGCTATCTAAAAATGATTTATGTCAATTTGTATTGATTTTGGAATTAATTTTCTACTTTTTTAATGTAGTTATTCATCGCAACATATATTACCATACTTAAATCTTAACTAAACTAATTGAGATTTAATTCAAGCCCTCCATCCATGATAAGCATCAAATTTTGGCCCTTTATTTGGCCTAAACCAATCACAAACTCCCTTCCCTACATAACCATATCAATGTCAAATCAAGGAGAATATTCTTCATTATTACCATATTTTATCAACTATCCACATTCATTTAACTTGATTCATTAACCTGCTCCAATCCCTGACACAACTCCTTCAACCCTCTCATTTTATCGTGGATATATCCCCCAAATCCCTATGAAAATTCTAAGTAATATTTGGGAATTATTTCATACATTTCACCTATACTAATCCTGCACATTCACCCCCTCATTCTCATTGATTTCTTCTTCTTCTTCTTCTTCTTCTTCTTCTTCTTCTTCTTCTTCTTTAATGCCATGCTCAAGCTTCTACTTCTTTCATGCCATGCTCAAGCTTCTACCACCAAAAAAAAGGGTAGAAAACCTTTAAAACTATATTATATTAAGCCATTTCATCCTACATCTTGCTATAAGAAGGCATAAACAAGTGAATTAGTTGAGTTTTGGGAGAGTTTTAAAGTATAAGTGTAAGATTTCATGATTTCTTTTGGTTACATCTTAATTCTTCTAAGTTAGTTTCATAGAGAACAATATTTTTCATGTGTTTTCTAAGTTATTCCAAGAAGGTGGTATTGTGTTTAGGTGGCATGAGCTAAGTGTGAAATCATACTCATTTTGAAGCTTTGGAGAACTTTAAGGTTCTTGGAGTCATAAGGGTAAGCCTCCTAAAAGCTTAGTAAATATATTTTACATGCTATTACGTGGTTTGCCATATTTGATTTTGTTAGGAGTATAATAGGTTTTGGGTTCAAGCATGTGTTTTAATGATTACAAACTTCTTAATTATGAGTATATAGGTATGAGTATCATGTTTTTAATTGTTTTCTAGCATGAACATGTATGTATGAAGTGGTATATTGGAGAAAGAAAATTTTAGGAATTTTATAGATTTATTCAGAGCTTGTTTGGGTTCAAAAAAGTTGAATTATGATATTATTTTTTATTCTTTCATTATGTTCACTAGGTATTTTACTTAAAATTTGATATATAATTTTTTTGGGTTTGAGCAAGCATAGGTTTTACTTTTTTTTATTTGTTTGTAAGTTTAAGGATGATTAAAGGAATTTTTGGTAAGCCACATGTGTGTTGTGAGATTCTAGAAAATTTGTGAGTTTCATGTCATTCCTTATGATGAAATTAATATGTGTTTAAAGTTTCATAATTTAACTCTATATAGGTTGAAATTTATGAAATTTTGAAGAACACAACACTCCTGTACATATTATATTTAATGGAATGGTAACAATAACAACCCTAGGGTAAAACACTCCTGGCCACTATTATATCTAATGAAATAGTAACAAGTACAAACAATTCTAACACATGATATTTTTCACTTTAAACATTAATATCTTATTAATCCTTATAGCCAACATATTCAAAATCAATATGTAATTCCCCGTTAATCGTTCAAAATATGTTTAAAACTATGTTGATATAAAATAAATTATTTTTTGCTTTGTCAAGGTCTTGAAATTCTAATAAAAATATGAATTTCAAGTGTACCAATCAACTGGTTTGTGTAATCAATTGACTGGTATGCTTAGAGATTGAAAATTTTATTCTTGACAAACCAATTAACTAGTTTGCTCAAACCAATCAACTGATTATCTTACGATTTTATATCCATTTATGATTTATTTTGAATATCTTTCTGGCGTTTATGAAAACTTCTAATTAGAATCTATTTGAGCTAATGAGCATATTTTGATACTTTGGGATTATTTTTACATTATTTAGATCATTATATAATTTTATGTAGTTAAAATTTTTCAAAAAGTACTTTTGAGGCATATCTCACCTTCTCTCTTCTCCCTTACTTTCCTCTCTATGTCTTCTAGCATTTGAGATGCGTGTTTGAATTCTTTCACATCCTTCCCTAACTTACTAACCTTCTACCATGTCTCTTCCTAACTACACTAAACCTCCATCACACCATCACATCTAGCCTTACCCCTTGGTTACCCACACTCAACCATGCTAGTCTTATATCTCTTTCTCCTATAGATTTCAACTAACCTCACTTCTATACCCTTTATTCCTAATTCAATTTCATTCTTACATTGTTTTTTCTCTCTTCTTCCATTTCCTTAGTAAAAATTTCTAAGCATTGAGTATTCCCCATTCTTCTCTTTTTTCCCCGTTTGCTAAGAAAAGTTAGATACTTATGCTTGTTTTCTTCCCTTCCTTAGTCAAATTCTCGGCCATTCTTTATTCTTCTAATCTTGTCTTTAGTTATCCTTTTTTCTCTTAATTAAGGAAGGATTAAGGTTTGAGAAAGGTTAAAGATTCTAGCTTTATTTTCCTTGAAATTATGTTTCTAAGAAAATATTGAGTTATATTTTTCTTCTTCTTCTTATGATTTTCTTTGATTTAAATGTAGTTTTAAAAAGGATCTTTAATGGTTTTGACTTTTGATTCTCATAGGAATCAAGGTCTTACTAGATATCCATCAAGTAGGATTTTTGTGTTAGAAGAATTATTTTAAGGTAAGGCATTCTTATCATTAATATGAATGATGTTTTTATTACTCATTGTGGTTCCATGTTCTTGGTGTGTTTTGTATTGAACATGGGCTAATTATATTCTAGAATTCAAGCACGTGGTAGAATTCATTTTTGAAATTAAGCATTGTTAGTTTCTCTGATTTTATGCATGATTTGCAAGTTTTAGTTTAATTTTGTTTAAATGCCTACATTACCATATATCCATGGGATTATATGTGTGAAGCATGTCTCTTTATGTGTTTAATGACATAGAATCATGTTAGGATTAATATGGTAAAGTTTGATGAATTTTGGTGTATCGCAAGTAAGGGTGTTGTTTTACCCACACCAATCAATCGATTTATTAGACCCATCGACTTGTTGTGTGAGTAGTCGCACGATTTAAAATTTTTGATCAAAAGGTTGTAAGATTGGTCGATTAGTTTGATAAACTAGTCAACTAGTTTCTATGAACAGGCAATCGATTTTCCAAACCCATTGGCTAGTGGCCCTAAGGCTAAAGTGGTTTAGTATTTACTTAGAGCCATCAACTGGTTGGACCAAATTGATTGATTAGTTTCTTTATGAACAGTCGATCAGTGAGACCAACAATTCTATTGGTTCACTAATGTTATTTTTGGTTCAGTTCTGGCACGACCAAACCAATCAGCTGGTCCTAAGGACAGATCAATTGGTCCAGTTGTATGTTGCATGGTTTGTTTGTTAATTGTTATTCTTTTTTTGGCCTTTTATGTTTATATCTCCATGTAATTAAAATGTTTAAATTATGATTCCAACCATGTTTACACTGGAATTTATAAGAATTATAATGATAATATTTGGGACTTGAATTGACTAAGTTTTCTATCATCTCTAAACACCCAATCTGTGGCTCTTATACCTTGTGATGTGATTGATGTTATCACTTGTAAATACCCAATTGGTTATTTGTGAAATTAATTTGTAATTTGTGATATCACTTGATAAATATTAATAATGGAATAAGATTTTGTTCTAACCTTTTTCTCCGACTCTCAAGGTAGCTAACCAGGAGTTAGTGGGCGAGTCACCCTGTGGTTTATATTTTCACTCAATACCTATTTCATTCTCGATCGGGTTGTAGTCAATATGGGGTATGCTTATATCTTTAAGGTATACGATTATACTATGGCAGACAAGCAAATCGGTGTCTAGTTTGGGTGGGTGAGGTATCCAAGTATAGGACCCCTAGAACTTCATATTGTCTATTACTTAGGCAGGTATGATATCCCAACCTTTTATCCCTTGTAGTCAAGGAATTCAATGTGTGTTGGTTGAGGTATCCCAATATAAGCCCCTTAATATATGTTGACCATGTGTGGTGGGTGCAATATTCTAATTTTTGTTAGCCCTCATGGCAGGTGCACTCGATGAGTGGTGGTGTGGTATTCCTGAATAAAAGCTCATTTGATGTATCCTGACCTTGTAGGTAGGTGTGATATCCCATTGTGTTTAATTTCTACCACAACTTTTATCCATAGTGGAGAACTAGATGTGGTTGAATGAACTATCTTAATAACTAAAACTTTTGTGATCAGTAAATGAAGATCTATAATATAGTTTACATTGTGTGGATTGTGATGCATTTATTATACTATTATTCTTCCATGATTTCCATGCAAGCAAGCCACATTGTATTTCTATCATGAGCCTGAGTGTTAATTTATATTGGTATGCTTATCACTATGATACTATGTGACTTCACCGTGCTACATGAGTTTGAACATTTTTTAGGTAGTTTGTTTTACTAGTACTTCATCATACTGGCACTATACTTATGTGGTCATTGTGACGATCTAACTTCTTATCTAGGGGGAGAGGATGATTTGTGGGAGTATGATTCTCATCTAGAGTATTTTGAGGGTGATGGGGCGGGACTATAGGCAAACATTGTTTGGGGTTAGAGATTTATATTTATACTTAAGAATTAGGCTAACCGGCTAGAGATGTTTTGCCTATTACATTGGAAAATTTGTGTTCTTTCGGTCATTTAATCTCTTAGTATTAAATTTCTATAGATTAGATTTTTTAAACTCTTGTACTCTTCCTATCTATATGATTTCTCTTATCTTTGTTATCATAAGTGTTGTTGCATTGTTATTATGAGCATGTATCTTTTCGTTCATTGTTCCGTTTAAACTTGCATTAGGCCTGGGTTAGGTGATGATCTTACCTCTCTCATAGTTAATGTAGCGGTAACATCCCGCGATCTTACTTTTCAAATGCTTCCGCATTATCTTCAAAGTGAAAATTTCTATTTCATAAATTGGGGATGTTACAAAATATGACTAAGGGTGGTGCGAAAAGGCAGCTATCAAACCACCAAATCTAGATTTAATTCCAAAATCAACAATATTTATTTTCAGTTTAATTACTTAAATGGATACAAGAGGTGACCCAAAGACATCTAAAGTACACCGATCATCCTAGCATACTAAGACAACACAATACCCTCCAACCTTATAACCTAAAGACATATAAAGTACACCGGTTATACTGGCGCATTAAGTTAGAACAATATGCTCCAACTTAGGTCACCTAATCCTTAAGTATCAATATGTCCTATATGGCTAGTAGGTCACCTATAGAGTATACTAGGATCTTATTGGGACACTAAGGCATATTAGTGAAACCAATCCAAAACGAGGCATATTAGATCCCACAATTTAACAACCAAAACCAAATCTAGTTGTGAAGGAAAGGTAACGCCAAACTCACACAAGGAAAGAGTACTAACATATATTTCTCAACCTGCTAATGGCTAACAATGTGATTCTTCACGTTGAGGGTGAGGCTTGCGTAAGCAACTCACACATGAGTGGTTAGGTTATGCAACGTAATAATTGGTTGGGTAGTGTGAAGGATGCATATTATAGGGGGTGGGCTGCATAAGGCTAGCATTTAGGAGGGATAATGAAGCATGAAGTCTTGTCGCATCATGGTAGGGGGAAATCATGGAGACGTTGGAAGAGAAAATAATGGTGGTGCATTGGCTTACTAGAAGGAGGGAGCTAGAAACACATGTGTGTGATGAAAGATAGTGGAAAACTAACATGGAGAAAGAAGAGGAGTTGGGAGGTTTGAAAGTACTGAAAGGAAGGTGATCAATTTTGGGGTGGTTTTGCAACAACAAAAAAATGAACCATAAATAGAGAAGGTGTTGGGTTGGTAATCGAAGGCCGAGAGAAAAAAAATGAAAGGGAATGAGGGAGTTCATTGTGTTGTTTAAGGAGTTGCAAAGGAACGGTGGTGGTGGTTGTGGTTGTTGGTGCGAAATGTTTGGTGGATTGGTAGTGGTACAAATTAGTGGTGTTAGTAAATATTGGTTCTAGCTTACAACTCTATGTTGATAATATCTATTAAAGGCTTCATTGTGTGGTGGTAGCGGCTCACATAGAGGAGAAATAGCCTGGAGAAATGGAGAAAACACAAGGAGGAGGGGTGGTGGCATTGTTACATGAAAAAAATAGATAGGGATAATAGAGGAATAAAGAATAAGACATGGGTACAGTTTGGTTAGGTGAGCGGTCAAAGAATAAATGACACTGGAGGGAGGGTGGTAGGAGATGGTTTCATCTGTAGGAGGAGTCATGAAGACTATGGGTTTGGTAGAATGTAGGATTGTAACATCCCAAAATTTACTACTAAAAATATTTATTTTATTAGAAGTGTAATTAAAAAATAGTTGGGTGTTAGCACCATACTCAATATGAGTCTGACTTACCATACCATCCTTATATAAAGTATAAGAAAAATGCTTAGAACTTGAAATTAGATAAATAGAGAATGAATGATCTTTTCAAAAAACTTTTGTAATCATATGGAGATTATATCTGAGTGCAACATAAACAAAATATAAACAAACATGATCAATTAGAACTAAGAGTCCAAAAGGTACCTAGATGAAAACTAGCTACCAAATAGCATTAAATCTACATCTAAAGCTCAAGAAGTAAAATCACACCTCCAAATTAATGCATCATAAGTAGTGAAATCATCAAGGTAGTACTCAGTTACCTACACAATAAATTATGGGTCATATACTCATGGGAATGATGAACACCCATGAAAAGGATGATCAATACTTGTGTATTCAGGAATGTAACAATAAAATCATAGTAAAGGGTATGCATAACACATAAGGTCACGATAAAGGACCAATCATACACATTAATTAAAACATAACAGGGTTCTCAATATAAATATTCAAGATAAATGATTATACATTTCCATTTATTTAATATAATGAGTTAAGGGACCCCACTGTTCATTGATAATGGAACAATATCAACAATGTACAACCTCAAGACACAACGCTTCTAGCCACTATTCCCATCTGGTATAATGGACTAGTACAAACCCCATAGTAATATGCTCATAGCCATTATTCTTATCTAATAGAATGACTGGTACAACACTAGGATAATACACTCTTGATCACTATTTTCATTTAGTGGAATGGATAGGTACAATTAGTTATGACTCATGCAATCTTTCACTTTAAATATTAATGCCCTATTAAAAAATTTAATACTTTGATATTTTCATAAAAGATGATCATAAATATGTAAGGCACATAAAAACACGTTCAAACGATATTGAGGTTATTTCTTAAGAGGAATAACCATGACGCCCCTACTAGACCCTAATTTCATGAGATGATTGTAATGTTTTCCATAATGATCATCTAATCACTAGATTTAGTACACATTCTAAATATATCATTATTAACAACATATCCAAAATTCAAGTTATAACTCTAATATTTTACACATGTGATATTGACTTATCTCTAGGGTTATTTTTCTTAATTTAAGCAATTTTCTCACTTTATTGGACTTATGTTGCTTATAATTACCTTGAGTATTTCATGTAACATACTTAACATATTTTAACACAATATCACTTTATAAATACCAAAATTTCATATCTAACCCATATTAGCAAAAATACCCCTATCTTACTTGAATGCCTCAAATTTTTATTTTTAGATAACATGTGCCCTACTCAACCTACACTTGGTCATATTACACATGAAATTAAGTATAAAATACTCAAATATTACCCTACCATATTTATTTTCCACATTATCATTAAATGTCCAAATTACCCTTAAGATAACCACAACATCCAAACTTCCACAAGAACCTATGAGTCCTAACTTTATTAGCTTTCAACCTTCAATATATATAATGTCATTGCTTATCCATATTCACAAACCATTACCATAACACAAGTAAGACATTATACCATGCCAACATACTAGGGTTTCACGATAAAGCTTCAGTTAAATGCATGCTTTCACAAAAAGTTCAATTTTCCATATCACAATACAATAATATCACAATATGATATAACAACATGAGTTACAAATTATAATAATATCAGCATCAAATTTCATATAATTTACCCATAGTAATAAATCCATACACTAAGACATGGATTTTTTACCTAAACATCACCGGTATCTAAGCAAGAATAAACCCTAATAATCATCCTCTAATATTAGAAAAAAAAAACAACTAAAAATAAAGAATAATACATGGTTAGAATGTAAGAAAATAAAGAAGGAAAAGGAGGATGAAAAGGAGCAAGAATCAAAGCAAAAAAATATGCTCAAAGATGCATGAAAGTGTGGCACAAATGGGGATGACTTGTCCGATTTTCTCATGTGAGTAGGGGTGAGAAACGTGAGTGACTCACATTGAGAAGGTTGAGTAACATGAACACCTCATGCTAGCAAGTGATAGGCTATGTGAATAGTTCGTGTTGGTGGCTTGTTGTTGCATGTGGGTTAGGTATTTTTGGGGTTGTTCTTATGTGAAGAAGACCAAATATGGGGATGACATAAGATGGATACATGAGCTTCTCACACTTCCAGGAATAAGTAATGTGAACCTCTACTAAAATGAGGGTGGTACGACATGAAGTTTGCTAATCTATGCCGAGCTTGCTATATGAAAATGGTACAAAATTGATGGAATAAAGCACATCAAAGTTGGGAATAGAGAGATGGAGTTAGTGGTGAGTTTGGTGAAGCATTAGACTAAGTAAGGAGAGAAGAGGAAGGGTTATTTATTTATGGGGGTGTTGTGCAAATGGTGTGAGCGACAAAGGGTTGAGGCACATATAAGTATAGTGCAAAAGGAGAAAATGGGGGCTTTGGGGGAAATATTGTGACAAAAATCCCTATATTTGAGGGATACGATGATGGTGGTGGTGATGATGAAATCAAACTTAGGTAAGCTTGTGGTTAAAGGCTAATCCGAAGGAAATTGGTCAAGGAAGGAAGAAGTCATGCGTAGAAGGGGGTGAACTAGGGGAAGAAAAAGAGGAAAGAAAAAGGGGAAAGGAGAAGAATGATAGGATTAGGCTTAAAGTAAGTCTTAAAATTATGATTAAATAATTTGGGTGATATTAAAAATACTAATCTCTTGAAATGAGGGTTAGGTTAAATTTGAGGTATTACAAAGGTACATGAAGGTTGAGTGTTAGGTTAGGCTTTAGTTTAGTTAGGTTTGGGTTTCTATTTAATGAAACCAAACTGGGAAAAATAACCAATTAAGGGTGAGGGTTAAATAAACAAGAAAAAGGAAAGCTATATAATTAGGATAAAATATTTTGTAAAATATTAATGTTACTCTTATGGTATAAAGGTTAAAAAGATAAATAAGCCAAGGATTAAGGTTAATTTTTGAATAAAAGACTAAACATCTCAAAAAAAAAATTTACAAAAAATTTAGGGTCTTACATGGGTTTATTAATTTCCAATAATAAATATTTGAGGGTTTTTATCAATTGAATTATTAGTGTATGATTGAAGGCCCATGGTTGACTACTAACCATTAACCTTAAATTTAACTTTGATCATTAACCATTAGCCATAAATAGTATTTTTTTTTTAAAATGGTGTGGGACCTTATTTTGTAATGATATATCCTATTATATTTGAGAATTTTCACTAAAAGAAGTGTTTAGCTTGTTTTGATTAATTTATTTATCTAAGTATGGGATAAATAAGAGTAGATTGACCTCAACTGTCTTGTAGTTGACTTAGGTTAGAACATTGGCCACATTTTTTGGAAATTTAATTTATGATAAATTTTGAATAATTAAAATTAAAGGACAAGTTTAAAATGAATTGGTCATGTTCTGTGGAGTTTTGGCTAGTTTCCTAACATTAACCTTTCATGGCTAGTTAACGGTTGTGACCTTGAGTGGTCATAGTCTTAATGAATTTATTTAGATATTATTTTGATCTTAGGACTCCTAGATAAATTAAAATATTAATCATTTAAAGTAAAATATGATTTGAGGTTAACAGTCATCTTATGTCTTGGGTTAGCCTTGAGTGCAAAAGATTTTTGGGTCGAATAGACAATTTCTACTTCATAGGTTAAATCACAAAACATATGGGCATACACATATTTAAGAATTTGGAGCTCTAGGTATTGTGTCTATGATGAGCCTACATGTGCTTCCTTAACTATCAATGTTAGAAATATAAGTGAGTTACTTTTAATTTATGAACTTGGTGGTTTCCAAGGTTGAGATTGTAATCTCTCTCAATGAAATGGAATGGTTTGACTTGATGACCTAAATATAGTTTAATAACTGGAATAAGGTGGATTTTATATTATGTGTTGTTTTAGTAGTTACTAATGTGTGCTACTAATAGTTAGGGTGGTCATATCTATGTGCCATCAATGGTAGTTATCATTGTGTGTTACCATTTATGAGATATTGATAGTTACCGTTGTGCAATAACCTTATTATGTGGTCTATTAATTTATTCTTAGTTGGTTGTTTGATATGGTTTGTGGTATTACATGTTATAACATGTCTCACCCTTGAGTTTATGTAAGAGTTGATGTTATTTCATGTGAATTCTCTCTATGCATGGTTTTACACCTTTGTATGATGTGGTTATGTGATCGTATAATTTGGTTTAAACATATTATTCGCATGGTTTTACACCTTTGTACTAAACATATTACTTTTTTTTAGTGGTTTAATGTAAGTATTTGAGTTACTTCCACAACTTAGGTTTAAGTTAGAGAGTAGGAATTTTGATGTTCTTGTCTCACGTTGAGATTTCTAATTTTGGTCTTTGTTGGTTTGTTTCAGATTATGGAACCATTTCTTGAGATCTTATAAGCCATAAAGAGTTTTATTTGCAATATTTTTCTCTTTTTAGTTGTTTGATTTTTATCCCTAGCCTTACATTTGTCATTAGTTAGGTGAATGTGTATGCATGTCATCATGATAGATAAGATAATAGCATCCCTTATTTATTAATATAGCTTATACATTGTTCTTTCCAAAAAGGATGGTGTAACACCTCCCCCCTACTTTACTACTGAAAAAATTCATTTTAAAATATTTGCAAAAGCATAAATATAAAAATACTTATAGAAAAAACAGGGTTCCATCTACTACTAGATATAAGGATGAGTATCCAAACGACTAAAACACAGTAGGGTAGAGTGTGCAATAAAGATAGAAATATATATATATATATATATATATATATATATATATATATATATATATATATATATATATATATATATATGAAGTGTTTTAGATTTACAAACTAGGGCAATAATATACCCAAAACCAGTACAAAAATGCATAAGGAGAACAATACTAAAGAAGACAATATAAGAGAAATTTCTAAGTATCTTAATGACTAAAAAAGGATAAATCTATTGGAACATCTATGCTTATGTACCCCATGACCAACAAATAAAATTGGATGGCTAAAAAATATCCTCGGTAACCTGTAGAATATCACATTCTCATGGGATCGAGTGGAAGACAAAATTATTAGACATGTTAGTACACTACATACTGTACTAGCCAAGTTACTTTATCATGAATTTTCATGATGCATATAAGGTTGTATAATTCAACAAATCATTTATATGTCCAACATGAATATATATTAACACACAAACTTATAAATTATACTAGCATGGCCTTCACAATATGACATTCATGCTTATTCATACTAATACTTGCATAACTTATTAACATGGTATTTTCAACATGTCATTCTCGTACGCGTTTAGGGAGGTAAATCATGCATTTTAATGATAGGCACAAATTCATGCATAATCATACTCATCAAAAGACTTAAGAGTCATGAATGACAATGTGGATGCATGTACAATAGCACATTAAGAATGCTGATGACCTAAGATAACTCTAAAATCTATCTCATTTAATTATTCACATGATTATGTTCATAATAATATATGATCAATTATCTTGAGAATTTATAGAATTATGAGATTACTCACAATCGGTGAGTAAGTTCATAATTCACATAACGTCATGATAGCACACATTAACATGCTTATAGAATAACATACCAACTCCTAAGCTTTTCTAATATGGTAGTATCGACATGACATCTTATACTTGCATTAGCATATAAAAGGGTATATAACATCATGTTCTATGATAGGCATGGATTCATGGAAAGATCATGCTTCACATAAGTGCAGGAATTCATGGTTTATCATGCTTATCACAAAATTAGGAATCATGGATGATAACATAGGAACATTTGAGGTAAATACTAAAGTTGCAAACCACTTAGGAAAACTCCAAGGTCCATTCCACTTAATCATTCATGAGTTTCCAATCACAATATTATATATCAATTTATTTTTTAGCATTGGAATGGATTATCCCCCATAATCTTTCAGTAACCATGGAAGTCAAACTAATAACCAAATAACATAAGTCCAACTGAAACCAAATAACCAACAATGGACTTAAAATCTAGCTAAAGGCAAATAAAACACCTAGGTGGCCAAGTATTTTATTATTAGTACCCTTAGTACATCATCGTTGTCTAGAGTAGGAAAGGCACTAGGATCAACATGGATCCTTCTTAAAAGTAAATAAAATAAAGTCCTAAGGCTGACTAACCCTTAGTAGCTACGAGAGGATAAGATAATCTAAACCCATATAAGGCTCCAAGATCTTCCACTTTAAGTTATTATTCTTTTATTTCCAAGAATATAGGCCACATCAATAGTTTCACACCATAAATAGATAATTTCCACCACATAAAATATCTCACCAAATCCATCATTTGCTATAAGGGTATCAAATGGAATCTCCATTATTCAACCATATATGCCATGAAGGCAACACCATATCAGTTACAATTACATATACTCAAATTACCACATAGTTTAACTATATCAGAATAATACTTAGAATATCCAATAACGAATCCAACCATATATACTCGCTTTAATCCAACATGACCATATAGTTATTCATACCATTCAACATAACCCGTCATGGTTACTTAAGGCAAAAGCCTTATATATATATATATATTCATTTCATGATTTAACTTTAGTACAGCTAAGCCCACCATTTATCTCTAATTATTATTCATTTTTTTCTAAGAACAAATTTTGGGCCACAACTTTAGGATTAGCGTCAACTATGATGAACAAGGTATATAACCATAGTAAATATAATAACATGTTCAGATAAGACTCAAAGGATAATGGCTTAACCCCACAAACCAAGAATTAAATTGAGTTTAGAAATAATATAAGATATGAGAAATAAGGACATTCAGTTGATAGTTATGGCAAATCAATTAAATGGTTGAAAGCCTCAGAGTTAATCAATAGGTCATGGTAGTCAATTAAATATTCAAAATACACACTAGAAAAATATAAATAATTAGTTGACTAAAGTGTTAGTCTAGTTGAGTGATGAGAGTTAGGTATCAATCAGTTGATTGAAAACACATTAATAAATTATACACATGGAAGCGTCGATTTATTATACACATGGATACATCAACTGATGTGGCCTATAAGTCAATCTATGGCATTAATACTCCAAAATCCTAGTTCAAAAACTAACACAAACATTTCCAAAAATTCTAAATCACTGCACCCTTAAAAAGCACACACATTTAACAAATTTAGATCAAATTTCTAGCATGCTCAACACTAATTCATGCTTGGAAATTCATCAACTAATATAAATCATGCTCGTATAGTAGGATCATAAATTAGAGCTTGAAAACTACAAAACATTTATTCCATATCGTAATTTCATGTAAGTTATCATAATATGGTCACCAATACATAACTATCGACCCATATGCTACACAAAATCTCATATTTATGCACTCTATGAAACAATATATGCTCATTCAACACCTATAGTAAGGTGAGAATGCTTTACTTTAGCTCAAGTTAACCGAACACTATGCTTATAGAGAAGAACCTCCTAGTTGAGGGTCCCTAACTCAAACCTTAGAGTAAATTTAAGAAAACAAGGTTAAAGCTTCGTAAATGTTCTTAAAATTCCAAAAAATTATGAAATAGAACAAGTGGCTAAAACATAAAAAATTGAAAAATACAACCTTCACTAAATGGGAAAGCCAAGGAATATAAACCTTTAAACTTACCTAGATATGAATCTATTTTGTTTATGATTAAAAAAGAAAGATCTAGATGAAGGAATAACTAAAGAAGGAGACTTTGAAACTAAAAGCAAGGAGAAGAAGAGGAAGTCAAAGGATGGGGAAGAGAGAAAATAAGGTACTCAATGGTTAAGGGGAAATAGAGAAAATAGAGTTCATATGGTGATAATGAGGTAATGATATAATATTGAATAAGGTATTGGGGTATATAACTCAAAACCCTAACCCTCAACTCAAATATGGATCCATGTGGGCTGATTTCAAAGACAAAAGTAGGGGTTGTTTTCGCTCAAGTTGAAATGGTGTTGATACGGACCCAAAGGGGTACTCCCTAGAGGGCCCTAGGGGTACTCCCCCGGGAAGAGCCCTAACTCCACCCAAAAGCTAGCTCAAGAGGTGAGGACTGACTCCCCCATATAAACTGCCCAAAGATCCCCTCAGTAACCGATGTGGGAATCCCACATCACCCACCCCCTTTAGACTGCACGTCCTCGTGCTGCCTCTGTCGGCGATCGGCACGCAAGACTGCAGGGAGGTTTGACTGAGGATAGCTCTGATACCAGATGATACGGACCCAAAGGGGTACTCCCCAGAGGGCCCCAGGGGTACTCCCCCGGGAAGAGCCCTAACTCCACCCAAAAGCTAGCTCAAGGGATGGAGGACTGACACTCCCATATAACCTGCCCAAGGATCCCCTCAGTAACTGATGTGGGAATCCCACATCACCCACCCCCTTTAGACTGCACGTCCTCGTGCTGCCTCAGTCGGCGATCAGCACGCAAGACTGCAGGGAGGTTTGACTGAGGATAGCTCTGATACCAGATGATACGGACCCAAAGGGGTACTCCCCAGAGGGCCCCAGGGGTACTCCCCCGGGAAGAGCCCTAACTCCACCCAAAAGCTAGCTCAAGAGGTGAGGACTGACTCCCCCATATAACCTGCCCAAAGATCCCCTCAGTAACCAATGTGGGAATCCCACATCAGGTGTTAGTTGAGGAACCTAAGGGTGTTGTACCTCAAAAATTAGATACACATATAGGGAAAAATGATGAGGGAAATGGGAGGAAAAACTCATAATATCGCTTAAAAATTTCAATGGACAAATTGCTTATTCTATATAGAATCAAAGGAGAGAGGAAGAAGAAGACAAGAGGTGAGATCATAAACCATGTTTTGGAATGTCATCCCTCAAATATGACTTTGGCTTGCTTAATCGATATTAAATGGTTTTGAAAACTTGTAATAATAATTAAGAAGCCATTTGCAACATTAAAATGAAGTTCCCTATTCATTTGGAATGAATTTCAATTTAAAAATGGGAACGATATCAAATCAACCAAATAATCAGTTTCCTATAGGGACATGTTAGTTGAATGATTATTCATCAGCTAGAGCATTAATAAAACATAGTTCACATCGATTGACCAATAATATCAATTGATCAATGAGCCCAAATATCCACTTCCACTTTTTTTCTCAAATATTTTGCAAATTAAACTCAAAATACACTTCCAAAACAAGATAAAACACTATCAAATCATCATCAACCACATAAAGTAGCACACATCAAACCAAATCCAACCCATAATAAAAAAATGAAACCTTTTCATATTCTTATGCTCATGTTCTCACCTCAAACCTACACCAACCAAGCTTAGCATACTAAAACATGGAGTCTAACATGGAAGCTTACTAAAAAGTCTAATTTCAACAAGATCATCACAATCCCTGTATGATCAAATGACCAACTCTTCCAAACCCAAATATCAATTAGAACATATCCAAATACTTAAATATACTCTCCACAAAAAAAAATATCCCTCATTGGCCCTAGCTAGAATGCTCAAGAGATAAAATGCCTAGAACACACTCCTACACCTATGAGGTAAAGGCCACCACAAATGACTTAACTAAATTAACATCAACACTACATTTTTATCACCAAGGTCAAAGAGACAAACCAACTCATGAAAATTTATTTTTTAAAACCTTGAGAGAGGATAGGAAAGATGTGACAAGGGTAAGTAGGGTTTTTGCCCCAAAAAATAACATTTGAGGAAATCTAATTGGATTAATATCCTAAAAATCAAAATAAATATCCTTACTCCCAAATTTGTGCTTAATCCATAATTATCAACCTACAAGGTTTAACAATCCCCTAGATAAATTTTCAAAACTAGACTAGTACGAAGAAGCAGTTCTAGTATAACGAATTGATTGGTTTTTGCATGTCAATTGATTGAATTCTTTGAAACAAAACACAAGCAAGTTAACCCATTAAGCTATTTTCCAAGTCTCCCAATTCGAAACCATCTATAACACCATTCAAATTAAGTGTCCTTTTAAATAAGAAATAAAATACCTTTTTAATAATTGGATATTACAAAGGGTGTTATAAAAATGCATATTTACCTTGCATCTCTATATGATTGATAACTAATGTAGCCAATTGAGGTGTTTTCCTAAATTTTCTAAGATAGTAATCTACTATTACATTTAGAAAATTTTAAGGTAGTGCATATACTTTATGTAAAAATATCAATTTTTACAAAACATAACCCTAAAGATATGGAAAAGCATTTAGTTTCATTCCCAAAATAATATTCATTTGGGAATGTATAATAAAAGCACAATGATGTTAGTGTTATAAATTTTAAATATTTTCATTTATAGTTTCCTTATCAAAGTTTTTAGGGTTATTGTTAGTATTTATTATCAAACTATCATAACTAGAATCAATGTTTATATTAAGGAACTATATGCCATCTAATAAGAGTTAGTATCACATATCGCATGATAATTAGTCATGTTATTAAATTATAATATACTATTTATATGACTATTTTAACATTATTAGTTTACGCTTTAACAAAAATACTAAGTTTACAAGTAATTATTATTTTTGTACAACCCTATCACAAAATATGGGTCCAACATATGAGACCCATATATGTGAGACTTACACAATGTAAGATGGTTGTAAAAAAGATATAAAAGTGTATTTGTGTGTATAACATTATTCAATGTTTATAGTGATTAATTTTCTTTCAATTTCTTACATTTTTGTGATATCATTCTATTAAAGTTAGGATATTATTAAGAGATCCATATATATATATATATATATAATTACAATTTTGATTTTATTATTGTAGTATGAATTTAGAATCATATCCACTTACATAAAATATTATTACCAAAATAGTTTGGCAATCAAAAAAACTTTCTCTAGGTAAGATGGTCCTTTATGGAAGGTTGTTGGATTATATCAAGTCTAAATTTAGTTTTTTTCAAGTTCGCTTTATATTTGGGTACGAGTAGTGCTCGTTTCGGTCATATTAGATTTTTTTTTTTGTATTGTAGATCAATATCAATAATTATTTTTGGATCAAAAGTAGGTATGGATTAGGTTATTTCATTAAGATCACCAACTGGGGATCTTATGTATGTTAAGCTTATTATAGGACCAATCTTGAATTTTGAGGGACCCTAAAAGGGTAAAAATATTAAAGCAAGTGCACCTACACACACACACACTTTTTGATGAGAACTAGGATCGTTAAATCTTGGTCCTTTATTTGACACTAGGTGACTGAGATTTAAATCTAATAAAAAAACTTAAAACTCCTACTAGCCAAATAATTTATCGATTGCCCTTTTATCCCTCCTCCCTTTTCTACCTCTCCTATTTCCCATCTCCACATCCTTTCTACTCCTCGCCACTAGCTCTCCACCACCACCATCCTATTGCCATGAACCATTCACATTACCATTAATCTCTAATTGTTACCGCATCAACTAAGGCTTAATGATGATAATGGATCAGGCATGGATTGGGTACCCCCTATATTTTATCTAAATTCAATAAGAAAATATATGCCCATATTCATATCCAAATCTTGTAGGTATTTCCCCTCCTTCATATTTATACCCATATTCATTTACATATCCATTCGGTAAAATCTGTTAGGTTTAGGGTAAAACCCATTGAGTTTAAAATAAAACCCATTAAATGTTAGACTTGAATACTTAGATTATTAGGTTTTAATTATATTTTCATTTTTTACCTCAGAAAATATATTAAAGGTTATATAAATGAAGGGTAGAAAGTAATTTTCTATCGGATAAATGGATGTGGGTACAAGTATGGATATAAAGTCAAGTACGGATTTGAGGGTACCTTACTGGTATCCACACCAAAATCCATCGAATATTTTTTCCCTTTCTCTAATAAATAAAATCAGTCAGGCTTCAAGTAAAATCTTTCTGATTACCATCCTTACTGAGTCTACCAATGGGTTCCAATTAATGAAGCTCAACAATAATTGAAGGATAAAGGCTTTGATTTCTTTTGAATTATTCATTAGTTAAGTTTTGATTATGAATCTATGTTTAATTGCTAGTTTGATTTCAATTTTAAATACGACTCACTCATAATTGATTTTGCAAGAAATGGCGGTGGCGGCAACATATGTTAATTGATGTCAAGTTTGGTTTTTTCCATTATCAAAGGATTTTCTTTGATGTGTATGTATTTATGGTGTTTGATTGTTGGTTTGCTTGTTTATGCTTGAATTTCGTTTCATTTTTTGTTTCTTATTTTTTCTAAAAATACCAATGACTTTTTTCTATACTTTTTGTATGTTTGTTAATGTAGGAATCATTTTAATTTCAATTGTCAAACAATAAATTAGTAATGGTTTAATGATCGTTTGCTAATGTTGGCAACCATCAAATGTCGGTCCATGATGTCAATAGTGGTGAAACTTTGGTGAGTGATGGAAGTTATGGATACTAAAACTAAGGAGGATGAGTGTTATGGTTTTCTATACATTAGATAAGGTTTGAGGTCTTAGATTTAGTAATTACATCTCAATATTATAGTTGAACAAAATTAAATTTACACCTCAATAAAAACAATTACATTGAAACATAAGATTTTTCCAAATAATATAATTATTAATTACACTATTGAAATGTCACTCTTCAATAAATACATAAGATTTTTCCAAAAGTCTTCATTATGCTATCATAGTCACACTTGTCAACAATATTATTTTAAATCATTTTGTAAAACCCTCAAAATAACTATAAAATAATTTCATTTTTTGCAAAACCTAATATAAGATATTATAGTGTTATCAACATACCTAATATTAATCTAGTTTACCATACCACTTTCATAACAAGTATAGGGCAAAACAATTGTGAATTTAAACATGATAAAACAAGACAATAGTTAGAAGATGAAACTATCAGTATAACATAATTAAAATATAACAAAAGGGATCCCATAGAACTAAGAGTCCAAGAATTACCCAAACAAAAATGTTATCCTACCAAATTACCAAGACTCTACGCCCAATATCCATACAATAAAGAGCACTCCTCCATAAGTAGGATGTCAAGATCATCAAGAAAATCATCAAATACCTACACGCAAACAATTGAGTTAGCTATTTGTGGGAATGAACAATATCCATGAGAAGGATAGTCAATACAAATTATATAGAGTAAGATGACAATCACAACAAAATATTAGGGCATGCATAAAACATAGGAATCATATAACATAATAGATATTATACAAGCATGAATTACTCATGATATAATAAGACTTAAGAGAACATCTTATTAGAATTCATAATTAGGTGATTAAACAATTCCAATTAATTTGTCACTTGATTTCAAAGACCTCACTATTCATTACTAGTGAAATAGTGTTATGGCATAGTGATCCTTCTAGGGCATAATGCAAATGTGGACCATTATTAATATTTAGTTGAACAAAATATAGCATATATCTCCTTCTAGAGTAACAAGATTTTTGGGACCATAAAAATAGACTCATAATTGTTAAGTATACATATCCCCTATAAGCGATTGGATTGGACAACATAGAGTAGATTTAGAGCCACTTTGGTTATTCCAACAACTAGGATAACACAAACACTACAACAACTAGGTAATAATGTAAGCATGATATATCTTAGTCATGACTTACATGATCTTCCACTTTAGTAATTAATGTTTTATTAACCACTTAACCAATGTATAACACTCAGGTTCACAATTCAACACTTAAGATGATACCACTTACTTCATTCGTTACCTATTATATGAAATAATGATTTCCACCTCATTACTAAATTCATTCCAACAATTGTTTAATTTTTAAATAATTAGAAGTATTCTATGGTTGATTAAGGAAAATATTCCAAAACAATTAGGATAATTAAACGAGGCACATAAATCACAAACAAGAAAAATTAAGAACATTATTCAAGTGGAAATATTAAAATGCCCTTATTAAACCCTAATTCACAATTAATCCATAAAATCACCTATATGATTCATCAACTCAAAAACCTTTAAAAAAAATTCTTCAACATATTATATTAAGCACAACAAACCCAAAAATAGAATTAAACACTAATACTTGTACACATAAAATAACAATTATACACTTTGGATTTCTAATTCCATTTTATGTCATTTTTCCATACAAGTAACATTTGTGGTATTCATGATTACACCAAACTAATCATATATCACGTTAATCATATTTTGACCAAAAAAAAAACACATACAACGTTAAATTTCCAAAATTAATTCAATATGATTATTTTCCCTTATTACACCCTAACACATTAAATCTCACAAAGTTCATATCTTAACACATACTTAACTAAACCTTATCATATTATATTCCAAAAATATGTTGTTAAAACCTCGATAAATACAATGGCATACTTAGTTTCTACAAAATCTTGTTGATTTGACCAAAATGCCACTAGTATGATTCTAGCACAAAATCACCTATGTTCACCAAACTTAACCAATTTCATACATTATCTTCCATAAGTTCTTAAAAACGCAAAAGTATAATTAAATTAAATCAGATAAAAATACCAAAAGGATGAAATGATCGAAAATCACATGATTATTAAAAATTTAATTAAATAAACCACATTAAAAAATATACTTTTAATAACATGATTATTAAAAATAGAAAAAAAATTTATCTTCATGCCTAAAAATTTACAATGAAGCTTATCATAACCTAACTTAAAATTTCACATAAAACCATATAATTGCATATTTTACATAAAAATTTCATAATACATGAAGATATGCCATAAAAAATACAAGATTATAGCTCACAAGAACAAAACGTGGTAACATGGTATTTAACATAATAACCACATATAACACAAATTTCCTAATCTAAGGATGTGTATAGCTTCACCAAAGTTACACCAATCTCTTAACAAACACACTCTTAATCACTATCCTTTAATACCTTCAAATCACCTAAATAAAAATAAGAATAGAACTAGATATGAGAATACCAATAATGAATTTTAGAATGGGAAAGAAAAGGATTAAGTGTAGAAGAGATAATTGTAGGTGAATAAAGAGGGGAGTAAGCAACAAGCTAAAGACTTCAAAACTTACCACCTTAATCCACTTTTACTTAATAAACCGATCACAAGAAGAAATAAGGGCGTAGTGGGTCAGGATCAACAAGATTAAGGAAGGACAAAGTAGAAAAGCAAGAGGAGGGAGGAGGGAGCAAACTAGGAATTAGGAAAATGTTATTAAGTGTGAAATGAATACCAAGAGGGGCATAAGACCTCTTAGTGGTCAATAAAGGAATGGGAGAAGAAGAGAGAGAGAGAGAGAGAGAGATTGGCTCCGCACCCCGAGGGTGCCGGTGAGGATTGGCTTCGAAGGGTCACCGGGCACCATCCATCGACGTTCTCAGATGAGGAGGACCCAGTGATCCTGGAAGGGTGGATCCGAGACATGGATCGCACTTTTGAGGCAGTGGACTGCCCTCTAGCTCGGCAACCCAACATAGCGACATTTTTCTTGAGAGGCGTAGCAGACGCCTAGTGGGTAAAGCACCGCACCCGGGTCGGTCCCCCAGAAACTTGGGAGGCGTTTAAGACTGTCCTTCACTCCAGATTCTACCCCGAGAGCCTAAAGAGGGACAAGCTCCAGGAGTTTATACAGCTCTCCGAAGGGTCGATGACAGTTTTTCAGTATCATGCCCTCTTCACCGAGCTACTGCGTTTTTCCCCAGGGATCGCCGCCAGTGAGTCCACAATGGTGTTCTAGTTCGAGCAGGGACTGAACTTCGGCATCTGTAGGATAATGGGTGTAGTGCCCTTTTATGATCTTGCTACACTGTATGAGTGTGCCTGCCTCACTGCCACCCTAGTCCAGGATCAAACCGCCATTCTCGGGAAGAGGAAACCCGAAGGACACAGTTCCGGAATCAGGACCCATCCACGGATAGAAGGACCAAGAAGACCCCCACCGACAGACTATAACAGAGGCCAAGGGCCCTAGGGGAGATTTTTATGCAGACGTTGCGGCCGTAATCACTCCGGCCGGGATTGTGGAGGCAGACTTATAGTCTACTTGAACTGTGGCAAACAGGGCCACAGATCGTTCGAGTGTCGAGGACCACCGCGTGCCCAGTAGTACCAACCCCGACAGGCACCGCAAGGGGGAACCTTGGTACCCCAACAGTAGGTTTACCAACAACATCTCCAGATCCCATCCCCGTAGCACTACGAGCGAGCACCTGTCCCAGCCGGTGCCCCAGCTCGAGAGGTTAGGGGAAGGCCTTAGGGACCCAAATCGTTTCCTCAGAGGGGAGGTCAGTCAGGCGGACGCTCGAATGTGATTAGCCAGACGGAGACTGGCCGCCAGATCGACATCATTACTGGTATATTCACCATCTTCTCTCTGCCAGTACATGTCCTATTTGATTCGGGTGCTACCATGTCCTTTGTGTCATCTACTTTTACTGCTAAAGATGAACTGCCACCTACTACTAGAATAGAATTGTCTGTGGTGCTTCCATCTGGTGATAAAGTGGAGTGTAGTCAGTTGTTTTCCAATGTGGCCTTAGTTATAGGCGGGGTAGACTTCCTAGTAGACCTAATCGAGATGGACTTGAAAGATTTCGACGTGATTCTGGGTATGGACATGCTGGGGAGATATAAGATCGTCATCGGCTACACTCAGGAGCGCGTGATTTTGCGAGGCCCGAAGGGGAAAAGGGTTTCATACAGAAGGACCCAGCCTAAGCCCGCTACCAAGGTGGTATTGACAATGACACTACACTGTTTGGTCCAGAAGGGGTACCCCCTATACTTATGTAGTGTACATGAGCTGAACAAGGACTTGACAGCCCTAGACAACATCCCGATAGCCAAAGAATTCCCAGATGTGTTTCCGGAAGAGATACTGGGTATGCCTCCAGTTCGAGAAATTGATTTTAAGATCAGGTTGGTGCCAGGAGCTAGGCCCATCACGAAGGCACCCTATCGGATGGCACCGGTTGATTTGAAAGAGATAAAGGCCCAGCTAGAAGATTTGTTGGAGCATGGATACATTCGACCGAGTGTATCACCTTAGGGAGCACCGGTTTGTTCGTGAAGAAGAAGGATGGTAGTCTTCATCTCTGCATTGACTACCAAGGATTGAACCAGCTAACTGTGAAGAATCGGTACCCACTCCCAAGAATTGATGATCTGTTTGACCAGTTGAAGGGTGCCACTGTGTTCTCCAAGATTGATCTGAGGTCAGGGTACCACCAATTGAGGATCGCCGATGCCGATATTATGAAGACTGCTTTTCGGACCCGGTATGGACACTACGAGTTTACAGTGATGCCATTTGGGCTCACGAATGTGCCCACGGTTTTCATGGATCTTATGACGAGGATATTCAGGCCATTCCTCGGAAAATTTTTTGTGGTGTTCATTGACGACATTCTGGTGTACTCCCGAGGGAACGAGGAGCACGAGAAGCACCTCCGCACTATTTTGAGCCTACTAAGAGAGCATTGCTTATACGTGAAAGTGTCAAAGTACAGATTCTGGCTTCAAGAGGTGGCCTTCCTAGGACACATTGTATCAGTAGGGGGAGTGGCTGTGGACCCATCCAAGATTATGGCCATCACAGAGTGGAAGCCTCCCATGACTATAACGGAGGTTCAGAGCTTCCTAGGTTTAGCCGTGTATTATAGAAGATTTGTGCAAAACTTCTCCAAGCTTGCCCGACCGCTAACCAGCCTCCTGAAGGAGCCTTCCAAGAGTTAAAAAGGCGGTTGACCACCGCACCTGTGTTGACCTTGCTAGAAAGTACATAGGGGTTTAAAGTTTATAGTGATGCATCCAAGCACGGACTTGGGTGTGTGTTGATGCAGAAGGGCAAGGTGGTCACCGATGCCTCGCGACAATTAAAGCAACACGAACAAAATTACCCCACCCATGACCTGGAGTTAGCTGTCATGGTGTTTTCCCTAAAGATTTGGAGGCACTACCTGTACGGGACGAAGTGTAGGTTCTTTACGGACCATAAGAGCCTCAAGTACATCTTCACCCAGAGGGAACTCAATATGAGGCAGAGGAGGTGGTTAGAGCTGATCAAAGACTACGACATCAAGTTGACCTACCACGAGAGTAAGGCCAATGTAGTCGCAGATGCCCTGAGCAGGAAGACCTCGCATTCTGCACCTTGGCGTGTGGTTGCTGATAAGGTGATAGGTGAATTGTCAGGCTTGGGAGTTGAGCTAATTCAGGAAGGGGACCTTGAGGCCCACATGAGCGCCATAACGCTCACTCCCACTATATTTGAGGAGATCTGAGCTCGCCAGATGGGAGATGTCAAGCTTGAGAGGATCCGACGAAAGATGCAGGAAGGCCGAGCAAAAGGATTCAGCATTAACGAGGACGGAAGCCTTAGGTTCAAGGGTCGCTAGTGTGTACCGCAGAAATGTCCGGAATTGAAGCGCTGTATTATGAAGGAAGGGCATCAGACCCCTTATTCAGTCCATCCTGGGGGAGATAAGTTGTACAAGAACCTAAAGCAAGTCTACTAATGGCCCCGCATGAAGCAGGAAGTGGCCGAGTTTGTGTCCCGATGTCTGGTGTGTCAAAAGGTTAAGATCAAACACCAGAGGCCTGCGGGAGTACTTCATCCCTTAGAGGTACCAAGATGGAAGTGGGACTCCATCTCCATGGATTTTCTCAGTGGATTACCAAGGAATTGGAATGGTCGTGACACCATTTGGGTTATCGTGGACAGATTGACTAAGTCAGACGTGTTTATTCCGATGAGGTCCATATGGAGTATGGATCAGCTAGCGGGTGCCTTAATGAAGTTTGTGGTCAGTCGTCACGGGGTTCTAGTGGACATCTTGTCAGATAGGGATTTGAGGTTTATTTCTCACTTCTAGGGGAAGCTACAAGAGGTCCTAGGGACGAGGCTGAAGATGAGCACAGCTTTCCACCCTGCCACGGATGGGCAGACAGAGTGGACCATACAAACCCTAGAGGATATGTTAAGGGCTTGTGTACTGGATTTTCAGGGTTGTTGGGAGGATCGCCTGCATTTGATAGAGTTTTCGTACAACAATAGCTACCACACCAGTATTAGGATGGCCCCCTTTGAAGCTTTTTATGGACAGAAATGTCGGGCTCCCTTGTGTTGGAGTGATATCAGCGAAACAGTCATGTTGGGACCCGAGATGATCGAGGAGATGACTAGGCAGGTCTGTCAGATTCAAGATCAGATGAGAACAGCCCAGAGCAAACAAAAGAGTTACGCGGATCGAAAATGTCGGGATAGTGACCTTGAGCCTGGAGAAAAGGTATTGTTGAGGGTCTCCCCCACAAAGGGCGTTCAGAGGTTTGGTAGAAAGGGAAAGCTAAGCCCGAGGTATATCGGCCCCTTTGAGATCCTGGAGCGTATAGGCAAAGTTGCCTATCGTTTGGCTCTTCCTCCAGAGTTGGCATGAGTTCACAATGTGTTCCACATCTCGTAGTTGCGAAAGTACGTTGCTGATCCTTCCTACGTGATCCGCCCAGATGAGATAGAGTTGGATGATTCCTTAACCTACGAGGAATGACCAGTGCGGATCCTCGATACCAAGCTGTGGAAGACCCGTACGAGTGCAGTCCCTCTTGTCAAGGTCCTATGGAGTCGGCACGGAGCCGAAGAAGCCACCTGGGAAGCTGAGAAGGACATGCGCGAGGCGTATCCGGAACTCTTTGCTACAGGTACGGTCGTCCCTAGTGAGTTTTTCTTTAAGAGGGTAGTTACATAGTCGCTCATGGTAGTTGTGTTGCCTTAGCTACCTAGATCGTAGTGGGCCTTAACCCTAGGGAAATGCTAGCGACTTCGGGGACGAAGTCATTCTTTAAGGGGGTAGTGATGTAATCCCCCAAAATTTTTAAAAGGCTATAATTTAATAAATCACTTTTATTAGGGATAATTTAACTCTTAAAGTTTTCAATTTAATTATTTTGAGGATTTTTCCTTTTAAAGTTATTTAATTTAATTATTTTTAATTATTTTGAGGATTGTGAGTATATAAAATTAGATGTGAATATTTAATAAATTAAAATAAATAAATTTCTATTTTATCATACTCATTTTATTTGAATAAGGTTTCAAACCAATAATTTCTAAGAGTTAATATAATAAAATATATTAAGTTAAATTATTAAAATTTTGTATATCTACCAAAAATACTACAACCTAATCCACATAAGCTATCTTATTTATTTTCTCCCATATTTTCCCATTTTCACATTTCCTTATTTTTCTTTTTCTCTTTTCCTCTCCCCCCCCTCTCCTTTCTCCCTTCTTTCCCCCATTTGCCCCGACTGGGCCTGCCCACCAGCCTAGATCAGTTTTCTCCTCCCCCGTCTCGCACGCCAAGCCCGCCCCGCTACTCCTTCGCTCGAACCGCCCGGACGGTTGCCCCTTTCTTTTTCTTTTCTCCCCTGTACCAACTGGTCCAGTCCCCTTTCCTTTTCCTCCTTCCCCGCGCGCGACCTGTAAATCTTCGCCCTCCCCTTTTGTGCCGACAAGCCTCCTGCGCTGCCTGCACACCTCCTCCCTCTCTTCTGCACCATTCCCCTGTCCCTCCTCGACCACCCCCATGCCTCACACAGGCCTGCCCCCACCCCCTCCTTTTTCCTGACCAAACAATAGGTCTGCCATGGCAGACCCGCGTCGGCCTGCCACCGATGGCCGGCGTGCCAAATTCCTGCCTGCTCGTACCTTCCTCTGTCCCCTCTCTCGATCCTCCCACATTTTCAAGCCTATAAATACCCCCAAGAGTCCAGCATCGGGCTCTTTCGAAACCGCGGCCCAGAAACCCCCTTGCGCCATCCCCATTTCAGACAGCCACCCCGTTGCCGCCGACCATCGCCGCCGCCCGATCCACCCACAAAACTCTCCCTTGCATCACCCTCCACCAACCTAGGCCTCCCTCACCCCTCGGTTTGCTCTGCACGAGCCACCCCGGCCGTGCAAAGGGCTCTTCCCGATCAGCCTTGCTTTGAGCCCCGCCGCCCTTCTCACCATCGCCCACCGCCGGTGCTGCCACTTCCAGCACCCCCTCTGCCTTCTAAAACCACCAGGGGAGCTTCCTCAACCACCCAAACCTTCTTTTTCCCCTCCCAGCCTCTCCTCTTCCTTTCTCCTCCCTCCACCACTTCTCCACCTCTCTTCTCCCCCATCACCGCCGCCGCCGTGTGCCGTGCACCACCACCTGTGCCACCAGCACCCCTAGGTGGTCCTCTAAACTCCCCAACCCCTAAACCCTTGTTATACGAATTCTAGTTATTTTTAGTAGTATTATTAGTATTATTCTTAATGTTATTATTATTATTATTATTATTATTATTATTATTATTATTATTATTATTATTATTATTATTTAACCTAACTTTGAAATATGTATAACTGTTATTATTGCTATTATTAATGGCCTATAACTTTAGTATTATTATTTTAACATCATTATTGTTATTATTACTAGTATTACTATTATCATTATTATTATGGTTATTATTATTATTTTAGTTCCTTGTCACTATTATTAATATTTCATATATCACTAGCCTTACTATCACTACTACTATCATCATTATTAGTAACATTGAAACTATTACCATTAATAATAAATATTATTATAATTACTTTAAATTATTGTAGCTATTAAGACTTACCTTTTATTAGTAATAGCATGATTAGCTACCTTAGGAATAATAACCCTACTTTTACTTATAAAAGTAATATTATTATTTTTAGCCCTAATGGTGAGTTGTGATAAAGGTAAGGTAGAAAGAATGGTGTTTTGGTTAGAGGGAAGTTAATCTATAGTTTTCCCTCTTATAGGCGAATCAAGTCAAAATCCAGAGGAGGCGTAGGAACGTGCTCCAAGACCGGTGTCGTATTAGGTAAGGATGTGGCTAAGGTCCCTACGTGTTATGTGACTTGTATGCCTTGGATGCTTTGTATATATATATCATGTCCTGTTGTGTATCACATGATTGTCCTTAACGTGTTTTATGCGTTGCGTAGCTTAGAGTTAAGGTATGTGGTATGTGTTTTTCTTATAACATGAATGTGATATCCATATGTGGTGATTATGATGTGCTGTGACATGATGTAACCCTCTAGGACATGCATGCTAGGGTGATTATTATTATGACATGGAGACGAAAGGACAAAAAGAAATAAATGGGAAGTGAGTTGCTAAAGGGGGGGTATGAGGTTGATCAAAATGAATAAGAGATGAGAACTATGCATGGGAATTCTAGGGTTGCATGGGAACTTCGAGAGTTTGCATGGGTTGGATAAAACTTGCATGGGGATGATCGTTACGTGAGAAAAGTTGTATTAAGGTGTAAATAAGCTAAAGGGAGAGTTGTTGAGTGTTTGGAGACTTGGGATGAAAAATAATACGTAGGTTGGTGTAAGGGTGTATAAGGGACCCGCTTAGGGTTTTGGGAGAAAGTAGTAATCTAGAAAATGTGGAAGTAAAAATGATTAAGGGAGAGTGGAGTATGGGTTAAGAGTGGAAATTGTTGTATAAGGGGTGATTAGGGGTGTCATGGAAGAGAAGAGATATTGGGTGAAAAAGAGAGGGGTTACTTGTGGGAGAAGAAAGGTGCTAGGGTTGAAGTGGCCAACTAGGGTTTTTCGGTCATAGGTGGAATCGAGGGGTAAAGTGATATGATTTGGGATTGGATCTAAATGAGATGAGGTGTGAGACGATAAATGGAGTAATGGTAGTGTAAGTGAGAGAAAGTTGGGCCACATAGGTCTAATTAGGGTTTCCAAGGGAAAACCCTAGAGGAGATAGCATGTGGAGGGAATGTCACGAGGTGTTGGGACTTAACCCACTCCCTTAGGAGTTGGTTTTCATTATGCGTAAGCGTAAAAGGGAATGGATATCGAGGTGTGATAAGGGGCGCAAGAGTCCCAAGATATGAGACGAGCCGTCCTGGGAGGATAAGTGTGGATATAGTTAGCCATGCATGTCAAGGGTAAATACTTTCAAATAAGATATGTTAAGACACTAATCACTTAAAGAGGAAGATGTTGAGCCAGACCCAGACCGGTTCACCGGTGAATAATAGTGGCTAGGGCCGGGGTGCCCTACATGACCGGTCCACTGGCTATAATAGTGGCTAGGGCCGGGATGCCCTACATGACCGGTCCACCGGCTATAATAGTGGGGGATTCCGTGCTCAACAAACCGAACGTAATAACGATAAGACATCGGAAAGACACAAAGTAATTACAGTGAAACATCATGTGAGTCGGGGCCAGACCGGTCCACCGGCGAATAATAGTGGCCATGAGCGTTTTGCCCTGCATGACTGGTCCACCGGCTATAATAGTGGCCAGGCGTGTTTTGCCCTGCATGACCGGTCCACCGGCTATAATAGTGGGGTTCCCGCACTCACATGAATTGATAAAGACTATACTGTGAATCAACTCTATATTTACCGGAGATATAAAGAATAAGACTATACGGACTATAGCTAGCCTTTATCATCTATTTTACTACATGTTGCTCACGTGATTATGCCATGTATATTGTGTTGTGTGTTTTGTATGCTGGCCTTAGCGCATCTGTTACCTTATTCAGTATGTAGCGTACTGACCACCTGTTTCATGGGTGTTTCTCATTCCCACGAGCAGAGGACCCACCTGTGTTTGTGCAGGTAGGAGACGATATCTTCGATGCCTACGACTCTTACGAGGCATCGGGCGGGGTTGAGAGTGGAGCCTAGACTTGGCCTAGGGACCGAGAGTGACATGGCCGAACTCTCCTTTTCATTTTATTTTACCGCGTATCGTTTTATTTTAGTTCTGTTTTGTCGTACAATACTTTATGTTCCTTAAGAACCTTGTCTATGTACCCCTTTGGCTTGTAAACCTTTTTATGCGTACTCTGAATTTTATATTGTGAACTATTTAACCTCCTTATGAATACTTGTTTCAAGTATTAGCTTTTGTTTGATGGTAATCCTTTTTAGCCTTAGCACTTGGTACAGGAACGGTAGGAGTGAACCGGTCTAGTACTGAGTGTGGCGGTAACATCCCCATAATTCACAGTTTTCTTATTTCGCTTTCGTTAATTCTTTCCTTTAAAACGAAATTTTTCAGTAGTGAATTTTGGGGGTGTTACAATGAGAGATACTAATTTTGTGGTGGACAAATCCAAGAAGAGAAATAATAATTAAAAAATATTTAGGTGTGGTAGAAAATCTAATAAATATGTAAATTTTGGAAAAATAATCAAATCATTCCCAAAAAAATAGGAAATTGTTTGGAATTAGCCTTAGAACAAAAAATATATAAAAATATTAGGCATATAAATTGATCTAGGGTCAAAATAAATTAAAATAAACAAGTTTGGCAAAATCACATAGCAATATCCTAGGCAAGTGGTTATTCTACCCGCAAGCCTTGAGCAAATGATTTCACATGAAGGAGTGATTTTACTCACCATATATGCCACTACACACTGTCACCACCATTTAATGATATAATTATCTTATCTCTTTGAAGATAAGTATAAAACCCCAAAAAATTACCATTAAAAAATTTCATTTTTAACATAAGAACATCCAACCATAAGGGGTGTTACCGCCATAATTGGTATGACTCCGGCACCAGGTCATCTTTGTACCAACTATAAGGTAGAATAGAAACAATATGAAAACCATGATAAACATAACAAAGTAGAGATTTATAACATAATTAGGTTTAAGTGTTTGTTTCCAAAAGAAATACTAAAATACACAAACATTGTTTAACAAAAGTAAAATGTTAATGCGAAGAAAGCTAAAAAAGACAACAGCTGGATGCCACTTTGTTCGGTCCCCAACCCCAAACACAACAGTATCACTCTACCCCAATCATATCATCATATGTGTCAAAGTCATTCAGAGAATCCGCATTCACCTAAACAGGCTTAAAAGGGGGCACTGCTTGTGGGAATGAGTATCAACCATAATAAGAGTGATTAATATGCTAAGTACTGAGTAAGGTAATAATATAGTCAAGTAGGTTAGAGAAATTAATAACACCTCAATAAGAAATGAAATGTGCATAGGTAGATCATATTAGCTCATTCATTATTATTTAGACTCAAGATATTGGTGTAATAAATAATCAACTCATAAATTATATCCACGTGGGTTTAAAGACTCCGCTATTCTCATGTAAGGAAAGGTAAATAAGATACAACCCCAAGGCAGCACAGTCCTAGCCACTATTCTAACCAGTGGGTTGATAAATAAGGTACAACCCTAAGATAGAACTCTCCTAGCCACTATTCTCACCAGTGGACTAGTAAATAAGATATAATAGGTCCTGAACCATGTGATGCTCCACTATAAGTAATTAATATCTTTCCATAGGTTATTATCATTCAAGGGTTTTATTAATTGAGTTTAAGAAATATTCTCACCCCTAAACCAGTAAATAAAGTACAACCCTAGGGCATCATGCTCCTAGCTACTATTCTCACCAGTAGATCAGTAAATAAGGTACAACCCTAGGACAGAACGCTCCTAGCCCTATTCTCACTAGTGGATCAATAATAGAGTGTAACCAGTCCCTACTCAGGTGATCTTCCACTTTAAGCAATTAGATTTTTATTTGTCTTTTATCTGTTCCAAATGGCATACACAACATGTGCAACCCAAGTATGGCTCTTACCCTACTACCACCCTGGGACTACCCTGTCCCATTGGAAACCCTAATTTCGTAATCATTGGTACATCTATACCCCCTATTGTTACTTTGAGTCCCCAATTTACACAACAAACCCAAACCTATCATTAGAATCCCCTCTTATCATGATTCGTGGCCTATTACCCCCCGTTTCTCACATATGATAACCATTGGCCTTTAGGCTTATCCTTCCTATCGTAGTTTTCCCTAGGCTAGTTTTCCCTAGTTGACCTAGCCCCTCATCTACTACATGTTTAGCCTTAATTTTCCATAGCATACATACTTTACTATGATTATCCATCCTCTAAATTTTTGTATCCTAAATCCCCCATTTCACATATATGATAATAACCTCCCAATGTGGACCCCTCTCGAAACCCTAATTTCTCATGGTAGTTATATCTGCTCCCATTTATCCCACATGGCTATTAAATCTAGTATTCAATCCCCAAATAGCATGATTAACATTATAATCTAGAGTTATAGCTCAACTCCCCCGTTTCGTACCTATCCCTAGGGTTTCATGCTTTGACTCACCAAAACCCTAGTTTCGGCCTTTTAGTAATCTCTTATCCCTTAACACTCCAAGGACTCCCCAAATGTGCAAAGCTACCCATCAATGTCATCATTAACACCCATATCTATTCTTAGCAACCAACCCTTACTTTAATCACCCTTAGTCATAGCTCTCATTAGGTTTGACTCACCCCATGCATGGTTAACCTGCCCTATATTGTGTTTACCCTAAAATTATTTATTTTTACTATAGTTATTTTATATAGCACCTCTAACTAATATTAGGCCAAATTTCACCCCTAGAGTTCCCCATATGCCACTTTTCATAATGTTAACCAAAGTGTCCCTAGGTTTCAAAACCCTACCTAAGTCACATAGAACTTAACACAAGGACTCCCCAACTTTTCAAACATGCAGTATCATAAAATAAAAAATAAACATCAACACTTAAAATAACACAATCACGTCCGCACATCTTCTTAACTTTAGTCATTATCAAGCCAAGTTGCACATACAACCCTAGACCATCTAACATTTCATGCATGTCTTCACTTAGCATATAATAAGGCCATATTTTAACAAAAATAAGGCCCTAGATATGAGTGTATCCTTACTGATGCAGCTCTAGTCTCTAAGCATGAATAACCTATGCCTCCTCTCTTACTATCATCATAACAGTACCTAGAAAATGAAAATATCCTAAATTAGGTTATCTTTTCCTTTTTCTTCTTTTTTTTCCAAAAAAAGGAATATGAGGAGGAATGTAGTCTAATAAAACTCAAAGAGATGAAAGGTAGTGGTGGTGGCTAGAATATGGAAGAAAATTGGTGTAGTGGTTACGACGTAGTGGTGGTAGCTAATTTTGGTGAAAAAGGTGGGGGTAAGCTACTTGGGGTCAAAGGTGATGTTGGCATTGGGATAGGCTAGTAGGGGATGGTTATGGAGGTGGTGGTACAGGTGAATGGAGTTGAGAGGGAAGAGGAGAAAAGAGGGGAGAGGTAGGAGAGAAAGAGGGTAGCTCCAGGTGGCTGCACAGGTTGGGGCACCTGTACATAGTGACTAAGATGCAGTGATGGCATGGAAGGGAAGAGTTGGTAGGCAGTGGTGACGCTATGAGGTGCATCCTACAACGGCTGTAGGCTCGGGGAAAAAGATAAGGGAAGAAGGAGGGGGAAATATAGTTATGTAGGTGCAGGCGGGTGCAAGTAGGAAAGAGGGGAGGCACTAGGGAGTGTGGCCAAGTAGCGACAACAACGATAGGTTGGAATAGGCTAAAATTATGGTTACATAGAATAAAGGAGGCTCATCGAGAGAGAGAAAAAGAGAGGGGGTGTTGAAGGGGATATTTATAGGCAAGGAAAGGGGTAGGTTGTGGGGAAGATGATGGGGGTGATCGATGTGCCAGACAGCGGGGTAAGGATGGTGCAAGCAAGAAGGTAGAGCAAAGGGTAGGTACAGGGTATGGTGGCCAAGTTTACAAGGTGTAGGGGGCATGTAGGGGCACATGCCAGCATGTATGGACCTATATAGCTGAGAAGGGAAAAGGGGAAAGGTCTGGCTAGGTGTAGGAGGTGCTGTAAGGGACACAAATGGAAGGAGGAAGGATGGTGATGCGAGGGAGATAGGTGCAAGGAAGAAGACAAGGAGAAAAATGGAAATAAGAAAATAAGGGAGGGAGAAAAAGGGAAAGAAAGAAAAAGAGGGAGATGGGTCGGTCACCCAGGGAGAAAGAAAAGAAAAGAGGGGGAAAGATTAGGCCGCTCAGGAAAAAAAAAAGGAAGATAGAAAGAAGGAGGGGACTAGGCCAGGAACGGCGCAGCCTAGAAGGAGAAGGAGGAGAAAAAGAAGGAAGAAAAGGAGAAGAAAGAAAAAGGAAAAAAGGAAGAAGGATAAAAAAATTATGGGATTTAGGTTAGATTTTGGGACGAATTAATGATAATTATAAAATTGTTATAAATTGCCTATAAATTATACTGGGCTAAATGATTAAAATAAAATCTCAAAATTATGCTAACTAATAAATTCTATATTTTATATTATTATTATCATTATATTTTTTTAAAAATATTGGGGTATTATACTAAGAGCAAAGAATTTTATATGACCTCACCTTCATATTGCCAAATTGTTCAATATCTCAACTCATGTTCAACCACAAGTCCACAGGAATGCTTAGTATACGCTCAACATCCATGGGTAAGAGGAGTGTATACAAATTTTGAATATCCCATTGGTTCACCCCTCTAGTAGTAGATCATGAGCCTTTAACTCACTATGATCATTGTTTTATGGAGTTTCAATCCAACAACTATGTGGACACACACCCATTTGTCATGCCAAACACTGATTCACTTTCCGTTACCCACATCTTACTAAACACTAACAAAAACAAGCCATTTAGCTTTCTATATGCTATGCCATGTTTAGCTAGATCTAAAACCAATATTGCATCCAAAATATTACACCTTCGGTAATGCTTTGCCTTCCACATCCTCACAAGAAGAGATGAGCCCTCCATCAAAAGGAACCATATTTATTTGCCCAACATAGTGATATTGAAGAGTGTTAAATCTCTAAATCCTATTACACTAACATTCTTTGGCCCACGAATCTTATTCTACCTTAGCTAAAGAATATTCTTCTTGTTATACGTTTTACTCCACCAAAACCTAGCCATTGCTTGCTAAATTTCTTCAAAAGGATGGGTGGAATCTTGAAGACACTCATCATGTACATTAGGATAGCTTAAATCATATACTTCATCAACACTTATTTATTTACTCTTGATAACATATTATTTTATTTCCCCAAGAGCAATGCAAAATAATTGAGAAATAAACCCAGAAATAGAGGTAACAACAGATATATATATATACACATGGAGATCAATTCCTCAAGATACAAAAAAAAGGGCAATTTATATAAGAGTCCAAAATATCTTAAATATAAATATTCCAAGGACACTACCAGACAGCACCCACTCTAGACCCTACCCATATACAAGATATCATTCCTACCTAGGCATGCCATCAAAATAAGCAACATCCTCCTAATATGGTACCTATAGTATATCACCTATCAGTGAAGTATCAATACACTTATGTGGTAAATAAACAATCCCTCCCCTATAAAAGTACCATACAAGATATAGGGCATTGTACATAAGCGACAATCATACTATACATATAGACATGTTGTCACATATTACTCATAATCAACTCATAAAGGAACCGCATTCATATGCATACTTAGATAAATGAATTGTCCAATAGTATCTAATCAATTATAGATAATTAGATCAACAAAAACATTTCACATAGGTGGAATGGATATCACTAGCTTGCTCAATATAGATCGTTGGCACAACTCACATAATAATGTGGTCTAAAACTACCATATGACCCAATATAGATAGTCAACACATCTCATATAATAAGAGGAACTATAACCACCAGTTGATCCAATATAGATAACTAGAAGAACTCACATAATAAAGTGGACTAAAACCACTAGGATATCAATAAAGGGAAGTCGTCACATATTTTCATTATATTCCACTTTAGTCAAGAATGTTTTATTCAAGAACACCACTTAATCTCATACCATAAATTCACACCTAAGATAAATAATCCCAATATAGTTATAATTCAAGAAGGCAAAAGACCAAGCAAAAAAATTCAACCCTCAAGCTCAAACCTAAGAAGATATACCAAAAATCTCAAGCAAACTAGTCAACTAATCCCACAAACTACTAGATTGGTCTGGTAAATAGGCTAGGAGAAAAAATTGCAAGAAAGACACACCAATTGACTAGTGTGAAAAATCATTTGATTGTTACCATACCAAAACAAGACTTCAAGTTCTTATAATCTAGTTGATTGGTGAGTCAAAACCAGCCAAATGGTTTTGTCCCTAACGAATTGGTTGATTCAACTAGGCAAAACACAATTCGTCACTTTCATGCTTTTAACTTGTAACACCCCCAAAATTTATTATTGAAAAATTTTGTTTTATTAAAAGAAATTGCGGAAGCAAAATATTAAATGGTGAATTTCGGGGATATTACCGCCACACTTAGTACCAAACCGGTTCACTCATACCGTTCCAGTACCAAGTGCTAAGGCTAAAGAACAAAATATCAATTGCGAGAAATTCAAACCATTATTAAATCAGAGTAGCGCAAGAAAGCATTTTATAAGAATAGATTCCACCAATGGTGATTACAAGAACAAGAAATACATTTAAATCATAAAGTAAAAGCAAAGGAAGAACCCTAAAATTCCGGATAATCCTTACGCTCTTTCCCATTTGCCCACTTGAGTAGCACCTGAAAAGACCTGCAAGGGACACTACCCATTGAATAGGCAGGGGCCCCACAAAGGGAACCCTTCAGTACTACGGTACTGAGTAACCCTTTAAAACTACACTTAAAAGCAGGTCCGTAATGTCACACATGATACAAAGCTATATACATATATAACAAGATGTGTACATATAACATTCATATAATTAACAATCACATCAGGTATCAATAGGTCGTTATGAACAATCGATACTTTCGGGCATTAAGCCATGTCATAGTGCAAAATCAATACATTCGGGCCTTAAGCCATTAGTCCATCATTATTCAATCAACTCTCATATTTTATATCCATGTGAGTGCGGGAACCCCACTATTATAGCCGGTGGATCAGTCACTTATAGGGCAGAACGCACCTAACCACTATTATATGCCGGTGGATCGGTCTCCAGGACAAAACGCTCCTGGCCACTATTATATGCCAGTGGACCGGTCTGGCCCCGACTCACATGGTGTTCCACTATAAGTGATTAGTATTTTTCCATAACTTTATTCACATCCATGACTGATTTTATTGAGCTCGGGACCCCCACTATTATTGTCGGTGGATCGGAATATATATCAACATCATCCAGGGCAACACGCTCCTAGGCCACTATTATGTCCGGTGGATCGGTACTCATAATCACTTGCTAGGGCAGCACGCTCCTGGACCACTATTATATCCGATGGATCGATACTCATAATCACTTGCCAGGGTAACACGCTACTGGGCCACTATTATAACCGGTGGATCGGTACTCAATATCATAATTCATCTGGGCCCGGCTCATTAATCTTTCACTTTCATTATTAGTATTTTTCCCTTTTTAATCAGCACAACAATTCCATTTATTTGCCTCGGACGGGAGATCAAGAACCCAGGACACAAAGGTACACCGGTTGTACCAGTGCATACAAGCTACTCAGTACCCTCCAACCATGAACCCAGGGACGCAAAGGTACCCTGGTCGTACTAGTGCATAAAGCTACTCAGTACCCTACCGACAAGGACACCTAATCCATAAGTATGCATACCCCCTAACTAGGTCTGTAGAGCTAGATAGAGTAAGATATAGGGCCTGGCTAGGGTACAAAGGCACACCAGCAAATACCAGAATAATCGTGGGCTAAACCACGTCTTTAGGGTAGCGACCCCTAAAGAGCCACCATTCCCGATCTCGAGGTCTTTCACTTTAAGTATTAGTGTCTTAATTAAAGGTGATCATGAAAAGCACAATAATCAGATACTTATTCACTTTCAATCATTCGGATATCATTATAACACAGAGAAATCATTAAGGCCATCGTAATCTTATATAATTCTGAATTAGGATTCATTCTCGTAATACTTACTAATTATCAAATACTCGTACCTTGCTAATCAGTGTTATTTGAGTCATATTATGAAATTCCACAATCACAACGACATGTTAGATACAAACTACTCATTTATCCCTTACTTATATAATTACTAAGTCATCCCTTCCTTACTTGACAAATTACCATATTACCTTTAAGGTTGCATAATTATCAAATTACCCCTTGCTCGGTTGATGTTACTAAGTTATCTCCTGCGCTTTCTAGATCACCATTCACCCTTCATAATTGTTAACCTTAACATATTTCCCTTTTTGTTTGGTTAGATTACCAAATTGCCCTTCTCCTTTGTTATAATTACTAAATTGCCCTTGAGTTGGATAAATTACCAAATTACCCTCCTTCATTATCATGATTGCTATTTGCCCCTTTAGTTGGTTAAATAATTACCAATTTACCCTTTAGTTGGTCAAATTACAAAATTGCCCCTTTAGTTGGGTAAATTACCAAATTACCCTTCTCCTTTATCATAATTACCATTTTACCCCTCTCAATTATTATAATTTCCATTTTACCCTTTTCAATTATTATAAATCCCAAATTACCCTTCTTCATAATTACAATTATTAATTTACCCTTCTTCATAATTATAATTACCAATTTACCCTTCTCCATATTTATAATTATTAATTTACCCTTCTTCATATTTATAATTATTAATTTACCCTTCTCCATATTTAGAATTATTAATTTACCCTTCTCCATTCTGATAATTACTATATTGCCCTTCTCCATTATTAAAATTACCATAACGCTCTTTTATTGGTTAATTTACCAAATAACCCTTCTCTATTATCATAATTATCCAATTACCCTTTTATAATCATAATTTAATTACCAACTTATCCTTCGTCATTATCGTTATTACCAAGTTACTCCTTACTCCCAAGTGTGCCATAAATATCCTTTTAATTTACAAAATTACCCTTCTACTCCTTACTTCCAAATTACCATAATATCCTTTTATTTACAAAATTACCACAACACCCTTTTACTTATAAAATTACCATAACACTCCTTTTACTTTACGAATTACTATTTTACCCTTCTACATACCATTTTTATCTTTCCTTACAAAATTACCATTTTGCCCTTCTTTTCCAAAATTACCATATTACCCCTTTACTCCCAAAATTACCATAATACCCCTTACTTATAAAATTATCATTTCACCATTCACTTATAAAATTACCATATTACCATTTACTTATAAAATTAATATTTTGTCCCTCTACCTCCAAAATTACCATAATGCCCCTTTACTTGAAAAATTACCATCTTTTCCTTTACTCATAAAATTACCATAATACCCCTAACTTCCATAATTACCACAATACCCCTTTTCACTTGTAAAATTACCATATTGCCCTTTTCCTTCAAAATTGCCACTTTACCCCCCTTTATTACCCCACTTTTATTAAATTAACATTTCCAGATGAAATAATAATATTAACACTCCATTAACAATATCCAACTCCACCAACTATTATATTTTAATATAATACATATTAGCACCCACACATATTAGGCCATAATCTAGCACAAGGAATATTACTAAAATGCCCCTAGGGCTCATAATAATATTATTCATGCATAAATGGTCACAATAACATAAAATAACATGGATAAGTACTTAACACTCTCATTAATAATCCAAATCTTCCCTTGAGCCACATTTCCACACATGGCATATAAACTAGCATAATTTCCTTTTTATCAATCAATATGAGCAAATATATACATTATATTAAACCACCAATATCAAGCATAATAACATATTAAAAATCCTAATGTGCTAACATACGTTTATCCATGCATTTGAGTGGGGTTTAACGATTACCTTATATCCCGCAAAAATCGAATATTACCGGTATCCCGGTTAAAGATTCAAGATTTAAATAGAAAAATCAACACCTAAAAAGAATGTCAATTTATTATATTAGAAGTAGGAATTTAAAAAGGATAAAAATTTATACAAAAAAAACTTAATTAATAACACACTTTATTTAACTATTAATATGCCTCAATAATTAAACATAAAAAATCCCAAAATAATGTGGAACTCATGCTGCATGAATAGCGTGAGCCACATGCAGGTTGGGATGGGAAAAATGGGTCGAAGGTAGGGGGTAGAGGTGAGGGATGGTCATTTTCGGGTTGAGGTCTTTAGGCTAGGAAAGAAGATGGATGGGGAGGTTTTAAGGCAAGGGAATGGTGCAGGAGTAAAGAGGGGGTGTAGGTGGATTATGGGGATGGGTTGTTGGCGGACAAGGGCGGTGGATGCGGCGGCGGCAAGGTGGCGAAGTTGGCTGCCGAGGTGGGTCGAGGTGGAGGGGCTAAGAAGGAAGGAAAAAGAGAAGGGAAAAATGAAGGGGTGAAGGGGATGGTTTCGATAAAGTAAGGTATGGGGGTGGTAGAGGAGGTTTCAGGGTGTGGATTGGTAGCTTGGGTGGTGGCAGAGGTTGCCGGACGGCGGCTAACGGGGCGGTTGCAGGTGGCATGCCGATAAGGGAGAAAAGTGGGGAGGAAAAGAAGAGGGGAGAAGAGAGGAAGTGCAGGGGCTCGAGGGGGTGGCGTAATGGTGCAGGGTAGTAGAAGGTGGTGGCAGAAGGCGGCACAGGGGGTTTAGTGCGGCGGTGTAAGCGGCAGAGGGTGGCGGTGGTGCAAAAATAGGGAAAATGGGGGAGAAGGAAGGAGAGAAGAGGGAGATCGGGGAAGGGGAGAGACTCAAAAGATGGGGCAGCAAAGAGGCTAGAAAGGTGAAGAAAAAGAAGAGGGAGAAGAGAGGGGGTAGGTGGCTGATCGGGTGGTAGTGTCTAGGGTGGCAGGGAGAGGTTGACAAAGAGGGGGAAAGGGGATCCATGCGGGATGGGGTGCATAGCCGCCCAGTTTCTAAAATGATGAAAAAAAGGGCAGGGGAGAGAGAGAGAGAGAGAAGAAGAAGAAGAAGGTAGGTGGCGACAGTGGTTGCAGCAGATGGTGGCCGCCCGAGGTGGCAGCACTGTCTGACGAAGACAGGTCAGGGAAGACGTTGGATGGGGCGTTGCTGGATCGAGGCAGAAGAAAGAAATAAGGGAGCAGGCCGGTCAGGGAAGGGAAAAAAAGAGACTGGGTCGGCCAGTCCAGGGGAGAAAGGAAGGAGGAGAGGAGGAGGGGTGGTATGTTGGTGCGTGTGGGGGGCGAACGGGCCTGTGACCCAGGCGGGGGAGAGGGATAGGTTGGTATGGCTGCCCGAATCCAGGAAAAAAAAAAGAAAAGAAAAGGAAAGAAGAAAAGGGAAAGAAGGAGAAGGAAAATAAAAAGGAATGGAAAATAGACAAAAATAATTTAATTTAATTTAGAAAATAATAAAATATAATATTTTTGATCAATTAATTAATTTAATAATTTAATTCAATATAATTTAATATATTAGTTTAAAAAGGGTAATTTTAGTAAAATATTAGTTTGGGAAATTATTTAAATAAAAATATATGATAAAATAATAAAATATTTATTTTTAATTTATTAAATACTCCTATCCAAATTTATATACTCAAAAATCCATAAAATAATTAAACTAAATAATTTTAAAAGCTAATTTATTTCAAATAAAAGGTATTTATTAAGTTATAGGTTTTCTAAAATTTTGGGGGATTACATAACTTAAACCAAAACACATTCACGCCACTTCATCATTTCCAAAAATTAAACAAAACATTAATAATTTCCATTACAACACTTAATCCATTAAGACACTCATGATCCATGCTTCATCCAAACATCATATTTTTTTTTTATGAAAACCACCCAAATGTATCATGCTTCTATAACCATTCCCATGCTTCAAAAAGTTAAGCATGAATATAAATAGAAGGTAATCATGGGTTCTTGCTAGAAAACAATCAAATCACATAACACCTACCAAATAATTCTATGTCTACAAGGTCTAACCAAATTTTCCTATCAAGCAAGTATTTAAGCATAGAAGACCACTCGACTATGCAACTCCAACCTAAGATTCTAGATCAACTATCAAGAATTAGATAAAAATCATTAAGAAAAATACATTTAGAGATTAAAATCATAATAAATCATAGAGAAGAAGGAGAAAATAAACCAAGGGATAAAATAAGTGAGAACTTGAAGGTTTCCTCTTACAAAAAGAAATGCAAGGGAGCTGCTAAGAGATCAACTAAGCAAAAATGAGAGGGAAAAGATGTTTAGTTAGGAAAAAAGGAAAATGGAACTTATAGATTATGAACACTTGAGTGTGAAGAATAAAAGTGTAAAAAGGAGAGTGTGACTAGGGTGTAGGATATCACCAAGGTCTAAGGGGGTCTCTAATTAGTTAAAACGAGAGTCACAAAAGGTGGGATTTAGTTTGATAGGTTGATTGGTGTTGCAACTACAAGGTGGATAGATAAGGAAGAGGAAATCAAGGGAAAAGTATAAAGAGAGGAAAAGGTGGGAATTATTTCAAATAGGGGTTAAATACAAAAATTAGCTTGTAATGAGAGCTTAAACTCCATAAAAGTCATTTATAATAAAAACATCAAATATTTCAAAATCATAATGGGGATTAGAAGAGATTTGAGGTCGAAACTAGAACAAAGATCATGATTTTTATTAGATTTGAGGTCAATTTCCTAGTTACATGGTTTTAACAACACTTTCATGATTCATTTTAAAATTAATTTTCCAATAAAAATTATATAAAAATACTTATATATGACGTATTACAATTTTACAGTTGGTTGAAGGATTAGACCAAACTAGCATAATTAAGTCAAGTAAGGTGAATACTTATTTAAGCAATTATTAGAATGGGACTTAAAGGTTGTTATGAAAAGTTTAATGAAGTCATAGGGAAATCATATGATAAGGGACTTCATGTGGTGTTAGGTACTTAGTAGAATTTTAATCTTGTTAGGAGAAGTTGTAACTTTGTTGTTCTTATGATTATGGCAAGAATTAGAGTAGATATTATGTGGATTTTCTTTTAAGATTTATCATATATTTTTATGTAGAAGATTCAAATTGAGGAGGTGTAATCCAATTGACATTCATTGTGAAATTGAATTAAGTTTAATCTTCATTGAATCTCGTTGTGAGTTTCTTCCTTATTTATGATTTATGTTTGAATCATAATAATGATTTATCTAATTAATTTTCATGTCAATTAATTAGATACAATTTTTTTTCTATTTCATAACATAGATATCCCTATGCCATACACACTTACACATTCAATAGCCAAAAATTGAAGCTTTCATCATCTTCAGATCGTAACTTTAATCGATATCAATGTTCACCATAATCTTCATAAATCATGATTCTCCCTCACTAATTATATATTTAATAATGAAATTAGTTCCTTTATAAAACTCTAGCAAATCACTACTAATCATATAACCAGAAACCAAATTCAAGAACTCTAAACCCTAATCCATGACTACCAATTTCATCCTCATCTTTCATCTTATTTTGGCTTGATTGTTTATATCTTGTTCTCGATTGATCTACTTTGGTGTCGTGTGTTTCTAATATGTATCAATGTTCTTCACTGATACCAAAAATTTTCCTTTTGGATCGGCCTTCTAAAGTAGGTAACCCTAAGTATTTGCTAAAGTTGTGTACTTCAAAAACTCCCATAAGATATATAATCTCATTCTTTTGGTTTGAGTTTTCATTTGGACTAAATATCATCTTAGACTTTGATAAATTCGCTAATTATCCTAAAGCTTTCCATATATCTCTAATAAGTGCTTTTAATAAATAACTTCATCCCAGGTGGTCCTAGTAAACAATATACTATTGTCCACAAATAATAAATGTGAAACAGCGAGTACTCCTCAGCATATCTTAGATCCTTACAACCTTCTAGAATTAATGCTATAACTTATGAGATATGGTTAAGCCTTTGCACAACTAATGAAGAGATATAGGGAGACATTGTCTCCATCTCCTTATTGATTTCCTTTTTGCGTTCTAAAAATTAGCTTAGGAGAACTGTTGAGAGAAAAAAGAAAAAAAAAAGAGATAGAGCTAAAAAAAATTCATGATTAACCTTGTTCAATGGACATCAAAACCCGTCCGACTCATTACCTTGTTAAAGAAAACCCATTTGACTCTTTAATAGTCATTATTCGTGTTAAGCTTTAAAGTAACAACCACTATAACACCTAAAAATTTACAATAAAAAATTTTGTTTAATTGGAAGCATAAAATTGCATACATAAACCGTCATACTAGACATAAATCTAGGTTACCATATCATCCTTACATCGAATACAAGGTAAAATAATTAAACACTTAAAATATGATAAACAAAGAATGAGTTAGATTTCATAAATCTGAACAAGCTTTTGAAGGATTACTATGAGTACAAATGAAAATTTAAATAAAAGAAATGCAATGGGGACTAAGACTCCTAAGAGGTATCTAGACCAAAAGTGTCAACCTAATAACTCTATCCTACATCCCAAGCCTCAAGGGTAAAATAGTTGCTCCTCTCCAAGTAGTGCATCATATACAACAAATTCATCCAAAGGGTCTTTAATAACCTACACAAACTCAACTAGGCCCTCTACTTGTGGGAATGAGCAACACCCATAAAAAAGATAATAAGTACGCTGCATATTAAATAGGGTGATAATATAGTCATATCCAGGTTACACGGGATACATAAATCATACAGAAGAATGAGAGAGAACAATAATATATAATGTAAGATAAAAAAAAACAATTTAGAATTCTATTAGTAGGTATAATCTTAATATAGTTATTATTTATATTAAGGACACTACTATTCTTAATATAGTAGAATGGACTAAAACACCACCTGAGGAAAAATACACCTAGCCACTATTATTAAGCTGGTGAAACAGACTCAACACCTCCTAAGGTAACATGCTCTCGATCACTATTTTTAAACATTTGAAATGGTCTAAAGAACCTCCTAGAAAAAAAACACACTTTGCCACTATTATTTAACCGGTTGAACAAACTCAACATCTTGGTCCTAATTCACATAATCTTTTAGAGTAATTAATATCTTATTCATTATTACTTATCTCAATATCATATTATATTTACATTGAGCCCAAGAACCCCTACTATTATTAAATTAGTGGAAGGTTATAGAGCAACTCCTAGTGTAAAATGTACCTAGCCACTATTATCGTTCGGTGGAATGGACACAACATATACCTCGGCCCTAGTTAATGTAATATTTCATTTTAAGTGCTTAGTATCTTACGCATTGTGATATATCTATAGGATAACATGCATACGCACATGGAGATATTCAAGGCACATAATACATCTTAAAATAAATATTTGAAACACATAAAACACAATCATAAGAAGTACCGATTTATTTCGCCAAGGACAAAGGTCATATCCACCTTATAAAATTTTAATTCTACAAGTTAATCATAACTTCTTTCCAAGTGCTCATTTAATCACCAAATTTAAGACTTGTCCCTAAAAATTATTATCAACAACATGTTAAAGAAATTCATAGTATAACTCCGATGTCTTACACATGTGATGATAGCCTACCTTTAGGGTTAATATTTATAATTTCCTGCAAAACTTTAATTTCACAATTTAATCATCAATTTTCCCATAAGATTCATATAGCCACTAAATTTAATATACATTTCTAAAATGACAATACTAACAACATATCTAGATATCAAGGTCATACTCTAATAATTTACACATTTGATAATAGCCCCTCCTCTAGAGTTACTATTCCAACTTAAAGTTATTTTTCTCACTTATTGGGCTTAAACCATTCATATTCACTCCAAAAATTGCATATGATATACTTAAAATATTTTAAACAAATTATCACATCAAAATATCTAAGATTTTATTTATAACCTATATTGACCAAAATGCCACTAAGATAGCTAAAAATACCCATATTTTCACAAAACCTTACGAGTCCCAATATAAATTACTTTTCAACCTCCAATATATATGTCATCATGAAAATTCCTAACCACACTTACTCATAGATACCATACATCCTTATTCATCCCCGCCAACATTATGTACAAAATGCATGCTTTCACCACTTTTTCACTTTTTTATATAACACCACATATAGTATAACATCATTATCATAATAACATTATACATGTGAACATTTCAAGCATGATATCACACATAGATATAAAAATTCCACATAAAAAGCCCTAGCTATGACATGTATCATTACTAAAAGTATCTCCTATCTCTAAGAACGTAAGACTTATGACGAATCCTCCAATACCACCAAAATATCACCTAGAAGCCAAATATAATAAGGTTAGACTTAAGAAAATTAAATAAGGAGAAAATAAGGTAAAGGAGAAGGAGGGAAAATGGATATAGCCAAACAAGTAAAAGAGCTCATGAGAGGGGTGGTGTACGCTGGTGCTAGGTTGGATTGTGTGTCAGTTATCCAAGGAGAAGATAAGGGTGGCACAATCATGTAATTAGGATGTACATGGGTCAAGGGGGAAATGGTGAACTGGCTGAGTGAGCTGTGTAGGGGGTGTGAGAGAGGCCACAATCGTGAGTGAGAGGCACAAGCAGTGCGCCTCAACCAAACCAAATGGGGCAGCTCAAGGAGAAGGAAAAAAAGGTATGGTAATGATGGTTGGGCAACGTTAAGGGAGGTTGATGGGGATGAGGTGGTAATGGATGGTTAAGAAGGTGGTGGTGCTTGGTGGCTGGTGGTGGTGAGTGTGTGGTGTTGATTTTAATGAAATAGGGCAGGGAAAGGGAAGCAAAAAGAAGGCGGGATCAACTAGTAGCTTTGGATGATAATAGTGGAAAAGAAAGAGTGGATAATAGAAGAGGGTGATTTACACACGCACACACAAATGCATGGGGTTGAGGTGAGGGAGATGGAAACTGAAAGGTGAGGGCTTGGGTATGGTTGGTTTTAGCATGGGTGGTGCAGCAGGTGTGTGTACAAGTGGTGTAGTGGTTGGTCTAGTGCAGGGGATGAAGTAGGGGAGTAGATGGTGCAGTTTATGGGTGCATTGTAGAGTTGTATGGCTAGAATGGGATGGGAAAAAGGACCTACATGCATGAGGAGAAGGGGCGTGCATGGTCTAAAAGGAAATAAGGAAGTGGTTGTTTTGTGTAGGTTAGAAAGGAAGGAATAAGAAAGAAAAGAAAGAAAGAAAAAACGAAAGGGGAAAGGGGAAAGGGGAAAGGGGGAAGGGGAAAAGGAAGAAGAGGAAAGATAGGAAAAGGAATTTTTAGGTATAAAATTAAGATTAGGTTTAAGTTAAAAAAAATAAGGAATTTAGCTAAGATTAATCTATCAATTATTAGGAGTTAGAGTTAGGCTAAAAAAATATAAATTACCCATAATTATATTTTGGATTAGGTTAAAATATTAATTAATTGTGATTAAGATTAGATATAATTTTGGGGTATTACATCCACCTTTTTACCTTTCCTCCTGAGCTTCATGCTATGGAAAATCTCAGAAGCAACAAGGACATTATGAATTATTAATCTCCTCAACAGTAAGGGACTTTGATTATTTGATATAATTGATAGTAGGATAATACTTTACCTATTGGAAAATACCTTATAAACTAGCTTGTAAACCACATTAAAGAAGCTAATGGGTCACACAACCACCATTATTTTTAACCCCCTTTTTTTAGGAATCAAACCTAAAAAGTTATGGTTTAAACCCTAGGAAACGGGATATCAATCCAATATATACATCACACAAGGGATAACCTCAATCCCTACAACATGTCAATACTTTTGAAAAATGAGTGAACACTTACCATCTAGCCTCAAGGCCTTAGTAGGGTGCATAGGCTTTAAAGCCTCATACCTTTATACTAGTGAATGATAATATTAATCTCTTATTCATGGCTCTCATCACCTTAGGCTCAATAGTCACAAGTGTTGCTTAGACGTTCATGGGTTGAGAGGAAACAAACAAGTTTCGAAAATAAACTATAAAAATTCAATACATAGCTTCCTCAATAGTCCAGTGGGGACACCATTTCAATCCTCGAGCGCCCATATTCAATTCATCTTCTTTCAGCCTATAACTTTCTAATGGGAAAACATTGTGTTAATTTTATCTCAGTTACTCTAGATTTATGTTTCTATATGATATCAACATACTTAATTAAATTCTTGATCTTCCCATCATGTTGCCACCTCTCCTTCAATTTCTCGTTATATAAACCTTGCCATTCAACTACATTATTTTTCATTTAACATCACTGATATTCATTTGCATATGGGTGAACACTTCTTTGTCCCATTTAATAAGATATCAAATACACATGTGAATCCTAGCTAAAATAAATTTCATACCCTACCACAATAAGTCTTCCAAATATCACATATCACTACTTCACATCCATCATTTTGAACACACATCTATTTGAAAGGAAATTGCCTACTATTTGTGTACTATACTATCTCGAGGGAGCCATTCAAATGGTAGCATGATCGAACTGGTCTCGTAGTAAATGGGTCACAATATACTTAGAAAAGGTAGCATTCTAAGCCATATTCATGACCATTATATCCAAAGAAAATTGGATATTATCCTTTCCATTTCTACCATTATTGTATGTGAACTTGTAGCTTGAAAAACTAATATCTAGCACCCCTTAAGCACATCATGAAACATCACCATTTTCCTACCTTCCCTCATAGAACCACCACACTTCTTATGATTGTATAAAACTTCATTAAAATTTCTCTTAACCAACCATGACAAAGAGTGGCATCCATGAAGTTGGTAAAGAAGCTCCCCTGAAAGATGTTGTGTATGAGTGCCAAGCTATCTATAGAATATAGTAAAAGGTTATAAAAACAATGCCATTAAGTTCACAACTTTAAAATCTGTATGATGAACTGACATCAAAAGAAGGCTAACAACAAATTCCTTCTTCCACGATAATGAAAAACCAACTCATATACCCATATTACCAACTACTAATCCATCATAGTCATAAAAATGAACTTTAAAAAAAAAACTATAGAATGTTGCTCTAGATAAATTCTAGAAGGTGCATAATAATATGGGGATAGCATAAACCCCTATAGCTTCAACAGATACATTATTATTTTCAGTAGGGCACCTTAGGTCCTATACTTACCTTCTCAAAAGTTTTTTTTTGTGTATGAGAACCATCTTGTTTTCTAGTCTTCCCCTTCTTCTTAGCTACTGTTGTGTCCATTAGTTGATATTATTTATTAAAAAGCATATTTTTTCAGTATACCATAACCACTAGCTCAGTAATAGATCCAAGTGACATTCAATTAATGGCTATTAGCAAACACCCAAACTGAAGAAGGCTCGACAGTTACCAAAGGACAATCTGATTAAATTGTTGCATCCAACTAATGAGAAAAACTATTAAATCAAACAAAAATTAAGGGGGACTTGCACCTCAAAGCACCACACGAAGCACACAAACTAAAATGATGATCAATTATAGTTGCTAATGTGGAAGATTGTCTTCAAATCTTCTAAAATAATTCATGACCTTGTTTAAAGGAGTACAAATATGCAAATGAACATCAACAATCTCAAACTCAAATGTTTAGGCTTCGGTTATCTTCAAATGATGATAGAATTTTGAGTAGATCTAATCTAAGATCTAACTCCTATAATGAGAACCTTATATTTTCCACTAAATCACTCTTACTAATTCTTAATACACTTTTGAGAAAGGAGAAGAGAATATGAGGAAGACACACATGCTCATGCCTACTACCTTCAAGTTTTGAATGAACTTCATTTCATGACATAATGTTCTCTATACCTTTGAGTACAAGTATTTATAGGCACGAAACCTTGTAGGCCTTTTCATTAAGAAGCCCATTAGCAACCTCATTAATGATTTAACCTTTCTAATGCATGTTTCATGGCTTACAAATAAAGTTACAATGACAATTTTACAAGATTTAAAAAGTAGATAATAAAAACAACAAAACTATAAAACTTAATAATGTTATACATATATGTAATCATATATGATAAAACTTTATATTCCGATAGCCTTTTTCTTCCTTGCACTTTGTAATCTTGTAATCCCTTTCCATTTCCTTATATCTCAAAGATCTTCATCCATTATGCACTTCATGAATTTCTTACAAACATATACAATACCTGCAAGAAGAATGATTTGACAAAATATTAGAAGTATATGAATTTTTAAGCATAGTTGGTTATATCCTCATGTACGCTAATTCCTCTTAATCTCCATCATTAGAAGAAGAATATTGAGAGTTCTTAAGAGATGCTTCTGCATCAGTTGCTAGATAACAAAAGTAATATTCAATACCAATCACCGGCCTATTGATCATACCACTTACTCCTTGAAAGACCAGTGACCACCACAATTATATCATCACCATTGTTTAATGCCCAAAATAAGGGACCAAATTAGGTCAAAAATGCCACACCATGCATTAAAAAAAGTGAGGGCCTTTTTCTGCCTTACTTGACTAAAGAAGAAAAGAGAGCTTTTTTAGAAATCTTACAAACACGATGCAGTAAGAAATAATAAAGAAAATGATTCCATAACTTATGGCAAATAAAATTTCTCAGGTAATGGAGAGAGAATGAACTTTCACATTGCGAGAATATTGTTAATTGTAACATGAAAACAATGGGAAGCAAGCTCAAACAAAGAGTCATCATTCTCACAATGACTTTCCATATAAGAAATTGTAAGATTAAGATAACAAAAATGATAAAGGGTGTATAAGTCTCTAGGATTTAAATTGAGGAGTCTTTTTTGTACTCCTTTGTGCTTTCCTCTAATACTCACCCCATTGTTATATCTTTTTCCTCTTATATACTTATAGTAAAGTCTAAGAATTAATTGCATTTTTAATCTCCTTAAAATTTCCAAGTTTAGATTGCCATACATCTTTCAAATCTTAAAAAGAATTCTTCAACACCAGGGAGATATACAGAAACATTAACACAATGTGTCATAAGAGAAATTTGTTCATCATGACTAGCATCAAGAATGCAATCAAGGATAACATTAAAATATAAAAAACTAAAATACTATAATCCATTGATTCTAACAAAAAATAAAATTTCTCACCTCACTTTCAAGGATTTGAATCACTATTTTAAATCTTATCTCTCAAGTACTAGCAATGAGTTTATTTTTAGTTGAACATGTTCATGCATCACCAAATTAAAATCTGCCATAAAATCAATCATCTATAGAAAATGCATTGTTATTTTCCTTATAAAACTTATCATTGTCTCCACAAAATGACAAATTATTCATTGTAGTCTCTTTGTAATATAACTAGGACCCTTGATTTTAGGTTCCTCTATTGCTCTCTTTCTTCATCTATGTGTGCCTTTACATCTTTATTGATTGTTGTTTTCTCGTTCAATTTATTTTCCAACTTAATCTAACTTATAAAGCAAGAAGTGTGATAACTACTCTTTTCATAACTTACAATTCGTACACTTACATATTTTTCTAAATCTTTCACTCCTTCACCATTTGGGTGAAAATATTCTTATTATGATTTTACTTGAATAACTTTGTAGTAACCCAATATATGTAATACTATATTACTCCAAAATTTAATACTAAAAAATTTATTGTGTAAAATCAATAATAATAAAATTATGAGTGTTACATTGTCTAACATAGAGAAGGTACTTCATATACCATATCTATGTTGGGTGTAAAGCTAAAAATAAACTCATACCTAGGAATTAGATATAGGAAACACTCAATCCCACTTTGATAGAAGGGTACAAAACTAAAAATAGAAATATAGGACTAAAAGTCAACACACACACACACATATCTAGATAACCATGCACTATACCAACCCAAAATAGCATTCACCGTGGGTAACTATATCAAAAGTATTAATTCAATAGTTTCTTGCAAAACAAAGTGGAATCTACTTATAAAAATTAGAAACACCCATAAAAATGATGGTTAGTACACTAAGTATTGAGTAAGATAATAATGCACATCGATAGAATAAGACACATAGCATATAAGATTCATATGACAAGATGGATACTATACATGAATAAATTATCATGATATGAGATGACTCAAAATAAAACCATATTAAGGTTCAACATTTGGCAATCATAATATTTAATTTATTTAGTTACATTAAGGTTAGAGAATAGTTTTTAATGCAACTACTCAATTCTTCTGTCCCCCCACAAATAGGAGAAGGGTAGGAAATCTCACTAGTACACGGGTACTCTCACATTCATAGTAAAACACCCCTAAATCATTAGTAAACCTCTAATACTTAAGTATGTGTATCCTCTATAACCTGATGGCTTGGAATAAAATAGAGTACATCAGGATCTTCTTGTTCCAAGAAAACAAAGTAATTATTTCAATAATTTTCAAACACTTGGAATCGTCCTAACTCATGTGATATTTGACTTTATGTATTAATGTCATATTCATTCATTATCCATCACTTAGCTTGTAGCACTTCTTCACTTGACTTATCATCTTGGCACTTTCAATTATATAACACTTTCTTTATCACATAGTGTACTATTTTATCATTGTTACATGGAATACCAAGGAGTATTATTCAATTCATTTTGATAATTGTTATTATTTAAGATACTTATAAATGTATCATGATTAATCAAATAAAAATATTTTAATTGCATGAAGTAAAGATATGACATAAAGTAAAACAACAAGTACAAATGTGGCATTATATAAGAAAAAATGCCTTAATATCCTCACCAAAACCCTAATTCACACTGAACTCATAACTCCATCCATAAAACTCACCAAAATTGACACAACTCTCCAATATATCATGCTTGACAAAATATTCACAAATAAGGATTAAAATATAATATTTTGTATATAAAATATCAATCATATCCATAAGGTTGCTAAGCCCATTTTAAGTCATTTTTGCATAACATTAATACTTGTGTTAACCATATGAACCCAAAATAATAACATATTTTGTCCCAAATAACACTTATTCAACCTCAATTTTCCATAATTAATCAAAAATGTCCATTTTACCCTTATGTCATCTAAACATCTCAAAATCTCTCATTGACATAACTTATTCCATACTCCATCAAAGCCTATTCTTTTATGTAACAGCCTCAAGGAAAAAAATATCATATATATTCTATGTCAAAAACTAACTAATTAACCAAAATTCCCTAAGGCCAAGAGGTTCCCAACTTGCACAATTTTCAACATTTTCCAAAATTCACCAAAATCGCATATAATCTCCCATATATAATTAGTCATCTAAAGACATAATTATATTAACTCAAAACAATACACAAGGCCACCAAAATCACAAAGGCCAAAACCATCACTAGTCAGAATTCACCTAAAAATCAGTTTCTCAACTTAATTCTTGAAAAAAAATCTTAACAGCATTTTAATGTAAGTAACAACATGCCAAAAAAGAATACAGAGTATAACATCATACTTGAGAATTAATGATAAAGCCTATCAAGTCTTGAAATATAGAAATTTCACATGATATGACAAAAATACATAAAATCATGATCTTGTTAATATTTTGTTAAGATCTAATCATAGAGGGTAAGGGAGTTAGATTTTCAAAGTCATCTGCAACAAGAAAGTTAACACTAATTAAAAATGGGTTAGGCAATGTAGGATGTCCAATAAGTGGATAATATAGAGAAAATTATCAAATAATTGCAAAAAAATGAAAAAATAGAGAAATGTGTGGAACTAATATAGAAACCTAAATATATAAAAATATTATGCATAATAATTAATTCAAAATCAAAAGAAAATAAGAAAAACAAGAATAGTTATAATTTCCCTACTCTAATAGACTAGAAGGCTTGGTCAATTGACCGTCGAATAGATCTAAAACACTATTGGTTGGTTGACCAAAGGCACACTCGATCATCTGCCAATCAGCATAATCAAAACTAAGGTTTTTTAAGGAGGAAAAGAAAAAAGAAAGGTTTAGAGGATAAGATGAGATAATTAAGTTACGGTTAAGGGTTAGTCAAAGATTAAGGTTAAGAAATTTTAGATTGTTACATATATATAGTAGAGGATTAAAATAAAGGATTAAAATAATTACTATATAATGTTGATGAAGATGAAAAACTATTTTTAAGTTCATAAAATTGGTGATACAAGTCCCATCAAAGATGACTAAGCGACAACGATGACCAAAAATTAATCTGAAAATTGATATTTTTTTTTATAGTTTGACAATACAAAAGGCCAAAAGATAACTAAACCCTACATCTGACAACTACGCAACCAAAGGACTCGAGAATAATTCACACCTACTTCAAAAGGGCTTGTACATTATGAACTACCTTTTCAATTTTGTTGGGGAACTCCTTTCTACTGTGCTTAATCCAAAAGTCAATTCTCATCTTGATTAGCATTAGCATCCACCTAGTGCAAGTTTTAGGATTGTCAAATACCATCTTATTCCTTGTTTCCCAAATGGTTCCCCTAATTGCGAAAAAGGTTGCTTGCCAAATTTCCTTTCTTAACCCCTTACTTCTATCACCTAACCAAGCCAGAACATTCTCATCCACTGACTCTAGTATCACCCAGTCGTAACCAATCCAATCATAAAACTCATACCACAGCCTCTCTGTCACTGTACAGTGCAAAAAGATATGGTTGATCGATTCTTCCCCTAACTCATAGAACGGATACCTTGCCTCCCTTTCTTCAACAATTCGCAACATGATCAATCTGTCTTTGGTGTTGAGCCTATGTTGGACCGCAAACCAAGAAGTAAGTGCCATCCTCGGTGGTGCTACACTAACCCATATTAAGCTTGATATACTTGATTCTGGTCTTCCCCAATTGTTCTCTAGTAGCATACCTAACAAAAAGATCTCACATAAAAAAACTCCCATAGCATCAAAAACCCATCTAATCATGTCCTGCCTACCTTCACTCAGATGAAACTACTAGATGAAAATTTTTAATTGCTCTACTTGACTTTCCTCCTAGACAAAAAGGCATCTTCTCCACCTGAGGTTCCATATCCCCTGTGCCCCTTCCCAATTACCCATGTTTGCCGCTATCATCCTTTTGACCTAACATCAAAAAGAGTCTAGGGAATAGTTTTCCCAATATTCCATACACTAACCAGTCATCGAGCCAGAATATGACATTCTACCCATCTCTAAGCTCAATTTTTAGACCTGAAATAAGATTAGGGTTCCCGTGTCCAACCTGAACAATGTCTTCCCATGGTGTCCACCCTCTATGATCATCCAAAGTTTCTAGAAAGCTAAACGATCGCCCGAGTAGATTAAGAAAATAATCCTCTTCCATGAAGCTCCCTCCATAGTATAGAACTTCCACCACCATTTGAAGAGCAAAGCACTATTTCTCATAACTAAATCCCCCACACCTAAACCCCCCAAGGCTTTAGGCCTCTAAATCACATTCCATTTAACCAAAGGTAAACTTCTCCTTTCTCTACTACTACTCCAAAAAAATTCTTGTGAACATTAATGATCTCCTTTACCACCCCCTTGGGGATTCTAAACAGGCTCATGTAGTACATTAGTAAGCTATTCAAAACACTTTTAATCAAAATTAATCATCCAACTCTTGATAGAACTTTCGACTTCCAACCAGCTAGTCTCTGCTTTATCTTCTCAACCACTGGCTTCCACACTTCCTTCTTTCTTGCATTTGCTGCCAACTGAAGACCAAGGTAGCTAATAGGTAATGATACACTCTTGTAACTCATAATTCCTACCACCTCCAACTAAAAACTTGCATCCACGCCTAGACCAATGAGTTTAGATTTATCAAAATTAACCTGAAGCCTGATAATAAATAGAAGCAATCCATTAGTATTCTCCAGTTTCTGATGTTGTCTAGAGAAGCCCCACAAAAAATTATCGTATCATCCGCAAACTGAAGATGGGTGACAACACAAATATCTCTTCCCACTGTAATACCCTGCAATAGATCTTTTTCCACGCCTCTTCTTCTGAGTTGAGTAAATGCCTCCACTACTAAGACAAACAGAAATGGTGATATAGGATCCCCTGCCTTAGCCCCCTACCCATCTCGAAAGGTTCTAAAGGTGAGCCATTAATAAGAACCGACATACTAGCAGTCGTGATGCTCTCCTTGATCCATCCTCTAAAGACTTTGCCAAAGCCCATAATACTTAAAATTCTATCCACAAACTCACATCTGATGATGTCATAGGCCTTCTAAAAATCCAGTTTAATCATCACACCTTTCGATCCTCTCCTCTTCTTTGCCCATTGGATTATCTCATTAGCTATCAATGCCCCATCCAGAATGCTCCTTCTTCAATAAAGGCCATCTGATAATCACTAACTAAATCACTGATCACCTGTTTCAATTTATGAGCCATAATCTTTGATATCACCTTACAGATACACCCCACTAAGCTGATTTCTAAACTGATGAAACTCCTCCACTTCTTCCACTTTGGGAATCAAAGTAATTAATGTGGTATTGAAAGCCCACGGTAATCTGCTTGACTTGAAGAACTCTAGGACAAAATCAGTGAACTCTTCCCCAATTACATCCCGCATCTTTCAAATAAATCTCATATGATACCCGTCATACACAGGTGCTTTCATTGGGTCACATGACCATACCGCCTTCTGAACATCTTATTTACAAGGAATGTTATCCAACCTCCATCTTTTCTCTCTCGATAACCTCTGGAAGTCGTTGGTAAAAAAAATAATATCAGGGGGATTCGGTTTCTTATACAACTTCTTGAAGTAAGACATGATTACATAGTTGATCGCTGCTGGCTCTAAGATCTCCCAACCCTCTACTACCAACCTGCTGACGGTGGCTCTCTTCTTTCTTATAGTGGCTATAGTATGAAAAGAGTATTGTATTCCTGTCTCTATCTTTAAATCCTCTTATCCTAGATACCTATCTCTAGTAATATTCTTTCCTTTTGTGCCATTTCCAGAGCTGGATCTGCACGACTACCCTTCTAGCAAGCTCGACTTCACTATACGCTCCACCATGCCCTACGCTATCCACCTTTTCCAATTCCAACTCAAATAACCTAATCCTCAATTCAATGTCCTCAAACACCTCTTTATTCCACTTCCTTAGCATACCCTTTGTTTCCTTTAGCTTACTTTGACAAGGAGCCCCCTTCAGTTTGGTCTAGCACTCTGCAATAAAACCACGAAATTGAGGATGGGAAAACCACATATTCCAAGTTTAGAATGGCTTCTTCCCACTCCTGTTAGACTCCATTTTGAGACAAATTGGGTTATGGTCCGATAGAGATCTTCCTAACCCTAGACATGAAAGCCCCGAGTACTCTACCAACCATGAAGGACTGACAAGAAATCTGTCCAAGAAACTGGCTGAATCTACCTTGTGCCACGAAAACTTCAAGTTAGTAGGCTTAAAATCAATAAAGCCCATCTTATCGATCCATTCATTAAACGCCTTAACGCTACAATGGTCTATCCAACCCCCTTTTCTTTCATTATGGCATCTAACCTCATTGAAGTCCCCCATAACCAATAACGGTCTATTACAATGTTGGCCCACATCCCATAATTCCTCCTAGAGTGCTTTCTTTTCCCTTATGTCCGGGTACCCATAAACAAGCATCACCCCACACTCAAAAGCCTTCGACCCTAGATATCCTTTGATCAATATCCATTTACAGCCAATCCTGAAGTTATGCAAAGCAAAAAATTGTGTGTCCCACCTTATAATTAGGCTTCCACTCCTACCCCGAGCAACTGAGTCTCTCCATTCAATCGAACCGCTTATCTATACTTTATTCTTCCAAGATTCCTTCAACAAATGATGTTTCGTTTCAACCAAACCACAAATCCATAGCCATTCCTTTACTAACAACCCATAAATATTAGATAATTTACCCCAAGCATTAATCCCCCTTACATTCCAACTAATGATAATCATAACAACGATCCATCCCTCCCTAAACCACTACAGCTCCTTTATATTTTCCTTCTCCTAAACTTCATTTGGCTTCTTCTTAGTTTGAACAAGCTCTCTTCACATTTTTTTCCTCTCTGGAGATTAGCCCGATTTCCTTTCTGAATTGCCACGTTTCCTTTGCTTCTACCAAATCTTTTTCCTCCAAAATTTTCTCCTTTCCTACTTACACCGCCTTCTCCCCAACTTCTTTCTTGTTTATTCTGGGTATAATAACCCCTATACTCTCAAAATCCAGTGGGAGCTCATTCAAGGATTATTGAGAAACCTCTAATTCCATCTCCCCTACAATTTGCCTCCCCAAGCCAAAACCTCCCACCAACCGATATAATTCTTTTCCAACCTCATTGTGCCTCCTCTGACTATTGATCAACCTTTTTTGCCTTCAATGTCATGGTCTAAACTTGCAAACTTTGTTTTTTCAAACCCAGATTCTTCTCCCTTCCCATCCCCCAAACATCCTCCTGTATTCTCATCACCCTCCTCCCTTGCCCAACCATTTTCCTCTACTTCCATCCGTCCCATCCCTTTCCACCACTCCAAACAGCCCCCAATTTCCTCTCTTTCCTTTGTTGCCATTTTAGCTACGACAGTTCCTTAATTCTCACTTGCCAAACAAGGCAATTGATAACTTTCACTGCCTCCGCCTGAAAAAGTGGCCATCTCCAAGCATGCCAATGATTGAGCACCGAGAACTCCACTCACAACACCTTCCATCGCTAACTTGTGTGTTGTCCCCCTCCTATTCATTATAGCTTTCATTAGCTCCTCTTCTCCCTATCCTCTCGAGACCATGCCCCTACTATCTGCTAGCTTCTGATTTTCCATGCCCACCGAAGCCACCTTAATCCCTTAATCGTGATTTGGATTAATACTACTTCCTTCCTATTGATATTCCTTGCAACCGCCCTTCTCTATTGGTTGTCTAGTATGTTGCCTCTTCATCTTCCCACATGACGTCCCTATATTTCCATTCGCAACACCACCTTTTGGACCGCCTAGCTTAGCCGCCATGCCTTCCCTAGCCCCCTGCATGCCTGGCCTTTCATTTTCCTTATTATTCCCTCCTTCAACATTTGATTTAAGATTCAGTCCTCCTATCTCCCCCCTTGATAGCCTATCAACCCTACCTATTCTTCTGCTCTTCGACCAGTGAATCAGAGCTGCACAACTATCACCCTTCTAACGCATGCATGGCTCTTCCTCTTCCCCCACACAAATCCAGCTTGTATCCTGACACTTGCTCTCCCATACATGGCATCCCTTGCATGCTCGCACTACTTGAAAAACTTGATTCCTTCTCTGCCTTGCTTCTCGGAGATGAGAGCTGATCACACTCTTCCCTAGGCTTCTTGCATTCTGGCTTACCGATAGGTGCTGCTTTTTTTGAGTTTTTCCAAGGAAGGAAATTCTATCCAACTTCCTTAATTACCACCACTACAGTCAGGTCTCAAATCCTGACCTCCACACTCTTATGGATGTCTTCCATGTGAGGAGTATCAAGCAGTGCTCTTGTTGCTTCTAGAGATGCTCCATAGTCCTCCTCCTCCTCCCAGCATACCCACATGCCCCAAGGAGCCACTAAGGATCATAGGGCATCCTCCCTCCACACAACCAAAGGCATACCCCTTATCTCCACCCAAGTCCTTCACAACATACAAGCCTCCTCCTTCTTCCATCTCCTTACCACCAAAAGATGATCAAACAACAAGATATCCTCCTCCATATCTCTACAACAATCTTCCTTTGATTCAAACATAATCATAAATTTCAAATGGCCAAAATGTCTTACCTTTGTAGCAGTGCTCTAGTCCTACATTAGTTCTGGGACTACAATCTCAGGTAGTTATGGATGATATGACTCAACCACTACACTCCGTTCCAGCCACTCCACTGTCTCCTTGTCTTCTTGTAGATCCAACTTGTGTTTTTGCTGATGATAAAGACGATCGATGGCACCCCTTACCACCATAGCAAACGTCCTGGAATCCCTAAATGCAAACTTCCCCCTTCCCTGCTCCAGATCTTCCATTGCTTTCCTAGCCGGCTCTCGGGGCAAGGCTTTCATCCTTAACTCCCTTCCAAACATTGCCTTGTGAACAAAGAGTCAAAGCCCATGCAGTAGCATATTGTTCACTTTCCTCACTGCCTCACTCGCCTCACTTTCTATAGCTTATCTAATAAAACCAATTCGTAGGCTTGAGTTCTTCCTCTCGTTCCTACTAATGAAGATATCTACCACTCTTCCAGCCACTCCAAAGACATCCTAGACTTCCCCAACCAAGATGTCCTTTGCCAAGTTATCCACAAAAACAATGAATGTTTGTCCAGCTACATGCCTGCCTGATCTGGTTGCAAAAAACCTAGCCTTCTCTACTTCTCTATGATGAGTTGCAAGGGGTTTTGGGTCATGGCTTAATTGGTTAGGGTAGAATCATGTCGTATTTTGATTGAGGGTGATTTGATGGCTGGGTTGGTGCATGGAGATAAGTTTTGGGTTGGGAAGGCGTTGCATGGGCTGGTTCTGCCGGCAATGCATCGCAGAATTCATTATGAATATGTAGTTGTCTATTTGCACCGACTACCTTGTAAAACCGGAATTTTAATAGTGGGAGTTCGTAGAAATTGAACAAAAATACAGACAAATCTGCAGCCCATCTATATATATATATATATATTTCTTATAATAAATCTTCTTACGATGCTTATGATATTAAGACGAACATTTATCGGTGATTTTGGCATCGCTGATCTTTTTTCTTTTGCGCTTATTATGAGTAACATACGAAATTTCATGATTCTGCGCCAAATTTGCAAAATAGATAGCTTTTTTATTACGATCGGTATTTTGGTATGATCCTTTAATTAATGAACATTAATTAATGCTTCAAAAATGTAAGCCACATGTCTAAATTGACAAGGCCTTCATAGTTCATACAACTAGTGCATGCAGAACATTAATCGACGTATAATTTTTTTTTCCTTTTATTATAATGGCAACACTAATTCAAGTACATAGTAAAAACCGATCGAACTCGGTTTGTTCCGAACAAATTAATCAAAGGCTTTTATTATTCAATCAAAGATACCCAACTCCTTGAGAACTTGAGGGCACTCGGGAAGAGGATCCTTCTTCAAGAAACCGAGAGGGTTTGCGGAACGAATAGGATCCACGATACCGCTGTTGGATGTGAGGCAGACCTTAGCAGCTTGCTTGGTCAATATGTCGGTTGCAGGCTCATTGCAGTCTTCCCTTGGGCTTTCTACAAGTTGAACCTCACAGATATCATCTTCGTAGTCACCGTCAACTGGAAGGCTGTATCGGCCTTGTGCGTCTGTCAAGCCCTCTGCGTTGTAGAGCTCTTCACCTCCTGTAATGTTTCTGCATTGCAGTCGTACCTTTGCTCCTGCATTAATACAACATTGCATTGGTTTACAATTTTATTCCACTTTTTTTAATTAATCTTAGAGTCTAATAGAATGGAAACACTCCATCTATCGTCGCCGTGAAAATGTACACATACCCATATCCATACTCATACCCAAGAGATATTCAAGATATTCGACATGGAACCTTTAGTATCTAAGATTTTATCATGATTACTAGGCTATCACTTGTATCAAAAATCAATATTGTATGTCAAACCAAAAAGACATTGATGCGGTTAGGGTCGGTCCGAGTATCGACAAAATGGGCCGGTCTTGGACCCCAGTCTGAGGGACAAAGAAAGCGATAAAAATAAATCATGGAATCATATAAATTCGAGACTAATTTAAAACTCTAGATTACCTTGGATGGGCTCGCTGACCTTAGTGATGAACCCTGCACGGCAGGTGTCGCAGTAAACCTCGCCCTCGACAAAGAAGCGGTCATCCCCGTGGGAGACGCTAATAAGGGAGAGGAAGCAGAGAGCGATTGCAGAGAAGACGATTGCTTGAGATTTTGCCATCCTGCTTTTGGAATCGAGTTTTGTTTGTCACAGATTGTTCGGTTCCAAAGGACAGTGTAGGACAGAAATGTTAAAATGCTTGTGTTTTTATAGTGGATCAAGAACGACCTTAGGAAAATTAGTTATTTGTAGCTGCGGTTGTGATTGTTCTTTTATTTATATTTTTTTTCGTGGATCCAAAATCCGCCCTGTTTTTATGTCCGATTTAGCCTATTTTCGAAAGACAGGATTTGATCGACTCTTATGACCTCAAAAAAATTGCTGGAATCAAGGACAACCACACGCCAAATTCATCTAAATTTATCTGCAGCTATGGTTTCATCTTCCTATTGTAGGTAGGGAATTCTAATTTTGTCTCAGAGCCCAACGAATTGTTTAAAGTCAATAGATTTGATCCTCAAATTCCAGCAAACATCTTTTTTCTTCTTCTTCTTTTTTTCTCTCTCTCTCTTTCCTTTTCTCTTGCTGATTTCTGCAACATCAGTTTACTACACTAGACCACATTCATTCATACAATATTACCCCATAAAAGAGAATATGTAATGCGTCAATATAAGTACAAGCAAACTGCTCCTCCTCTCAGAGCAGGCTCTTATGACCTCAAAATGACCGAGATTTTATCCAACCAAGTCCATGACTATTTTAGAAAGGGGAAAAAGTAAACTCTAAAGAAGAAAATATGTTTAACCATATTCATGTATTCTATTACACAAAATATGCAGGTATATTACATTTTTTTATTGGTATTTTATTTTTGAAGATAAATGAGCACATTAGGATTTTTGAAGCATGTGTAACATCATTAGTGTCATCTTTAATAGTGCATTTGAGTTGGGGTGAAAGGGGATTAATGGAAGTGAATTAATTGATTCACATCGTTTGGGTAACATTTTTAATAACTCTACTTGGGTGAATCGAAGTTAATATTTTACCTCCTTTCACCTCGATTAACCTCGTTTTTATTAACTTTCAATTTTGAAAGTAACCGAGATGAAAGTGAAAGAATAAGTAAATTTTTGACCTAATAAGAACTAAAATACCCCTCAATAAGACTTATTTATTTAATATAAAGGTATAAATACCATTTACTTTATATTTTTTTACCTTTATTTATATTAATCTAAACAAAAAATTTAAAACATTCACTCCAATTCACTCAGGTTAGGTTAATATCATTCAAATAGTATTTTAACACATTCACCCTGATTCACCTCCATCCGAACAGACCTAATAAATTGGACATTATAATCATCAAAACACAAGGATACATGACTAACAAATTAAATATAAAGGCATACGAACAAATTTTATCCAAATAAATAAGTATATCAATATCCCCTAATATGTTTATTTAATTGAAAGCATGTTTTAGACAACTGTAATAAAAAGTAAAGATAATTCCAAAACTTTGTAGAAAATAATGAACCGCCTCCCTGTAATAAAGTATCAATTTTGTTCATGATAATGTGTTGGCATTAAATCACGACTTTTCCACGTTAACTTCTAAAAACATATATTAATTATAATAAATTTACATTCTAATTCTAGATATAATAAATGAAACAGCCAACAACTTCCCAAACAAAGACCCAGTTACCAGAGACGACAAGGTCGACGAGCATAATCATGTTGTCCCGCCATATGAGCCATAATCCATCTCACTATTGTTAAATTAACATGCCGGATATTTACAAACACCGTAGTTAAGGGAGGTCATTAACGCCCCCTTCCGTATGATAGAATGCAGATTTAAATCTCTAACATGATGCAAAAGCAGTCAGAAGGCAGAGAAAACCAGAATTGGTGATACGTGGAATAGTTGCAATCAAATTTCATCACAGTTGTTCACTGGAATTCAACAAGACAAAAGAAACATTGCTTCGAATTCGATCAGAGGTGGTGTCTGGGAACTAAAATCACCCAAGCACCAGACAAATCACTGTAACAGTCCTAACACAACTGACATGACATCTCTAAACTAAGAAATACACAGGGACTATTGTCAACTCATTTCTCCAGCTCGCAGTTCAAGCGCCTCACCAGGTCAAGATCACTGCAACAATGAAGTGAAGTAAATAATTAATGGAATAGAGAGTGAAAAATATCGATGCATAGTGCATTTCTATTAAAAGCAATTCAAATAGTAAAAAGATAATGAACACGTTGTAACAAGGGAGCCAGAAAACCCAACCTCAGCTTTTTCACCCCCCGCAGCTTTGGTAGAGGCATCAGCCTTCGGAGCACCGTCTGCAAAAATGTAACAAGAAGCAAGTAAGAAGCCGTATAAGCTAAGAATCCTGTTCAAGGCTAAAGTTCAATGCTAATCACGGAAGACTTTTATTTGGAAAATGTGTGCTTTTTGGATAATCATAAAATGAAACAATATAGAAATAGATCAATAGCGTCCATTGCTCATCACTTGTCAGGAAAATCGATAACCAGTCCCTACAGTTATCAAGTCTAGGGAATAATTTCAGAAAGATGGACTAAACAAACATGCATTCAGAAGTTTATTTATAGATCCATATGTTTGCGAATTGTGATTCAACCTCGATCACAGAAAAAGCCGGCCATAACAAAAGTCACAAAGCAACTAGGTTCATTATACAACCAATAGAAAGCTCTGCAGTTGCCATACAGATGTGATAATGCTGCAAACATAAACAACAAACATGGGCCCGACTGTCCCAGTCAGCAGTTGATATACTATTTGCAACTCCCAGGCACAGTAGGTAAGAATTCATGAATACTCTCCATCCGATATCATACTTAGACCTGGTCAGTGGGTCAGGTCAGGGTAGGGCCTACTTCAGGTCAGAACTGGATTGGGTCAGGGCCATGTCAAAAAAATTACATGGGTCTATTTTGGTTTTAGTCAAGTCGAGGCTGGATAAAAAAGTAGTACATATTGTCTGAAAAATAAATACATATGTGAAACCCAGCTCATACTTAAAGCGTCTTCAATTTTAGCATCCATTTTCACCTTTGGAAGAAAGGTTCCAATTTCAACACTCTAATAGATAACATTAATCTCAGCTCCACATATCCTTCCCTCCACTTTCCCACCAATATCTTTTTTAACTTCACTCGCCCATTTGTCTTTTGAACCCTTCCTTGGTGATTATAAATAAAAATAAAAACTCTGGTTGCTCTGTGCAGTCATAAGTACAGCTCTGCCTCTCTTCTACGTCACCATTACCTTCACTCTAGTCATATCAATACTCCTAACATGAAACCCACAAAGACAAGTCAGTCCTGCAAACATTTCTTGAAGAGTGAAGACCCACCTACCCCAGGGAATACAAAACACAAAGATGGCTAGGCGAAAACCATCTCCCACCAACAAACCGCTTGAACCACCAAAATATCCCAAATGCAAATATTCATATCTTGTAATTGAATACTGCCATCTACTTCAGTATTAGAACCCGAACCCGAACCCAAACCCAAAGAAACCCAATATATTAGACCTGAATCGAACCCAAACCCAAAGAAACCCGATGTATTAGACCCAAACCCGACCCAATACAAACCCAACTTGAATCACTGTTATATGAATTGGACCCAAACCCAAAGGACACACAAACCTGAACCAATTGCATAGCAACCTGACTTTAACCCAACCCGAATCCGACCCATATAGCCTGTTTGGCACCTCTAGTTGTTCGTGAAGACTGAAGCATGCATGAATGTTTTGTTGTGACTTGTGAGCTGAGTATAATTCTTGAAGAAGACTAGATAAGGCAAGGCCACAAAGGTTCGGTGTTTTGAAGTCGTGAGTCGTGAATCCCGTGAGTCTTCTTTGACTTCTTGGAGTTGGATTTGAGGAAAAGGCTCAATCCTACTATCTAATCTACATATTAACAAGGTTAGTATTTTTTAATTATTTTTTATAATATTATTTAACTGCAATTAATAGATTTCTCACATCCTTTTGTTTGATTAAATTAAACTTTAACTTAGGATCTTTATTCAATTAAATATTCATACTTTTCTTGAATAAATAACATTAGTTAAGAATTCAGTGGTGTTTATATTAATTTATCTAGTATATAGGTTATGTAACTAAGACTAATAGATAACAATTATTATAATTTTAACTTATTATAAATCTAAATAAATATAATATAATAATAATTTATTGTTAATAATTTAATACAATTAGTCAAGTAGTGCTAAGTTTAATTTATTTAGTACATGACTAATAGATAACAATAGTTATAGTTTTAATATATTATATTTATAAATCTATATAAACATAATATAATAATTGTCGAATATTTATCCTCAAAGTTAGGAATTAGGTAGATATGTTAATTCCTGTTTTTTAGGCAGTACAATATCTTCTTCAGATTGCTGGATTTTAGGAGTCAGAATATCTTATCTTTCTTATCTTTTAGTTCTTTTAGATATATAGATGTCTATAAATAAATCCTGTACTCTCTCAGAAATAATAGAATACAATTCTCAAAATTCTACATGGTATTAGAGTAGGGAAATTCTAAAAAACCCTAGCCGTCTTCCTCCTCACCGGCATCCTCAGATTCACCCAGTATTCTTAGTTTTTTTCCCAGAAAATCTTAATTTTTTTCTCCCTAATGGCAAATGAACAAACTAGTTCCATCTCTGAAACCTCCTCCTCTCCTTTCCATAATTCCAACTCTGGAAATTCTAGAATGACTGAAATACCTCTCTTCTCGTCACAAATCATAAACTCAATGGCCAAAACTACCTACAATGGTCCCAATCCGACCGTATGTTCATTGGTGGTAGAGGAAAAGAGGATTATTTGTCCCGAGAAACCAATATTCCTCAGGAAAATGATCCAAAATACACGAAGTGGAAGGCTGAAAATCATCAAATTATGTCTTGGCTCATTAATTCAATGAATGTTGATATTGGTTAAAACTTTCTCCTTTATGAAATTGCTCATGAAATATAGGAAGTAGTGAAAGAAACTTACTCCAGTTCTGATAATACTTCAGAACTTTTTGCAGTGGAGGCAATCCTTCATGACCTTCGTTAAGGAGAATTGAAGGTAACACAATACTTCAATATACTAACCCGACATTAGCAGCAGTTAGATATGATTGAGTCTCATGAATGGAAATGCCCGGATGATAGGGCATTATATCGAAAGATACTTGAGCAGAAAAGAACTTTTAAGTTTCTGTTGGGTCTAGATAAAAGCTTGGATGAAGTCAAAGGTAGAATAATGGGAATAAAACATCTTCCTGGTCTTTGAGAGGCATTTTCAGAAGTCCACCGAAAAGAAAGCAGGAAGAGAGTAATGTTGGGCAACTCACAACCATCTTCAAACCTAGATGGATCTGTCTTCACTACTCAGAGTTCATGGCCCGCAACGCCCGTATACAAACATCAGCCAAGAAAGGGGCGACCTTGGTGTGACCATTGCTCAAAATCTGGTCATACAAAGTAGACTTGTTGGAAGCTACATGGCAAACCAGTAAACTGAAAGCCAACCAAATCAATCAAAGACAACTGTGCAAGCTCAGCAAGTGTTACTGAAGAACAACAAAGCACAACTGAGACCGGTCCATTCACTAAAGAACAACTAGATATGTTAAAACTACTGCTGAATAACAAGCCTCCACATCTCTCTACCACTGCAGATGCGGCTAGTTTGCATGCGAACTCAGGTAAATTGCCCTCAAAGCACTGGATTGTTGACTCAGAGGCATCAGATCATATGACAGGAGATAGAACTCTTCTCCATGACTATCAACAGTGTTCCTCTAATCTCAGGGTGAAGATTGCTGATGGCTCTTTATCTAAAGTGGTTGGAACCAGATCGGTTAAATTATTACCTGGAATTATTCTTAAATCTGTGTTACATGTTCCAAATCTTGATTGCAACCTTGTTTCCATCAGTAAATTGACTCGTGATAACCATTGCTTAACAACTTTTTCTCCAAATGTGTGTGTTTTTCAGGAGTTGGGTTCGAACAGGAAGATTGGCAGTGCTGAGATGTGTTATGGTCTATACTTCTTCCAGCCAACCAAATCCATAGTTACTACTACAAGTCTTTCTTCCTGTCAGTATGATACTACTCTTTGTCATTCAAATTCAAGTGTCAATAAAGATAGTGAAATTATGATGTGGCACTATCGGTTATGGCATCCAAATTGTTTGTACCTCAGAAAGTTATTTCCTAATTTGTTTATTAATAAAAAACCGAAGTCTTTCGAATGTGAGATATGCCAACTTGCAAAACATACTCGATCTGTCTATCCAGGGATTCCCTACCACCCATCAAAACCTTTTGCATTTGTTCATACTTCATAGTGATATATGGGGTCCTTCAAGGGTTAAAAACATTAATGGAGCACGATGGTTTGTAACCTTTATTGATGACCACACAAGACTTACATGGGTAATCCTTATGAAAGAAAAATCTGAACTTACAAGGATATTCTAAACTTTCAATTCTATGATTCAGAATCAATTTGGTATCAATATCAAGATTTTAAGGTCTAATAATGCTAGGGAATATTTGTATTCTGTCCTAGGAGATTACTTGTCTAAACAAGGGATAGTCCAAGTGAGTTCACGTGTCAATACTCCACAGCAAAATGAGGTAGCAGAGGGGAAAAATAGACAACTATTGGAAGTGGCAAGCGCCATTATGTTCTCAACCACTGTGCCAAAATACCTATGGGGGGAAGCTGTTCTTACTTCGACATATCTCATAAATCGTTTACCATCTTGTGTCCTTCAATTTAAAACACCTCGCAATGTTCTTATTAATTTTTTCCCTCATGCTCAATTCCTATCTTCAAATCTACCTCCAAAGGTATTTGGATGCTCCGCATTTGTTCATGTCTATTCCCAAAGCATAAGCAAACTTGATCCACAATCCACAAAATGTGTTTTCATTGGTTACTCAGCACACAAAAAGGGGTATAAATGTTTTTTTCCTATTACTCAAAAAATGTTTGAAACCATGGATGTCACATTCTTTGAAAACAGTCCATATTATTCCAACCTTGAAATTCAAGGGGAGAACACGACAAACTTTCAACCTTGGTGTTGGGATTCAATACTTGAACACAATTCTGAGTTTATTCTAAGTCAGTCTATTTCTCAAGAACAACCCTTAAGTCCAACTTGTGGTTCTATTCCTTCTACACTAGATCAACCATCTCTACCCACATGCTCTAACCAACCAATACCTCAATCTATAGCTAAAGAGCTTCTAGTTTATTCCAGGAAGAATAGGCAAACTCAAGAGTTGGTTGAGCCCAATACACATCTCACACCTGTCCAAGATTCTGAAATGGATCCAACACCTGCAGAAACTCATACAGATGGGAAGAATGATCAAGAGCCAGAGGAGTTTTCAACAAAAAGAAACTTAGAGCTACCCATTGCTCTAAGAAAAGGTACTCGAACATGTACTCAATATCCAATTAAAGATTGTCTCTCCTATGCAAATCTATCAGGAACCTACAAGGTATTTCTATCAAAGATGGATGAAGTTCAAATTCCAGCAAACATCCAAGAGGCTCTTAGCCACCCAGGATGGAAACAAGCAGTTCAAGAGGAGATTAGTGCGTTGGAGAAAAATGGTACATGGATTATTACTGATCTTCCATCAGAAGCAGTAAGCTGCAAATGGATATTCACTGTGAAGTATAAGGCAGATGGAAACATTGAGAGGCTTAAAGCGCGGCTGGTTGCTAGGGGCTTCACGCAGTCCTATGGAATTGACTATCAAGAGACATTTGCTCTGGTTGCAAAACTCAATACTATCCGGATATTTCTATCATTGGCTGCAAATCTAGAGTGGTCTCTTCATCAACTAGATATTAAAAATGCATTCTTAAATGGGAATCTTGAAGAAGAGGTTTACATGGAGATTCCATCTGGAGTTCAAGAGAGATATGACAGCATAAAAGTGTGCAAGCTATTGAAGTCTCTGTATGGACTAAAACAGTCCCCAAGAGCATGGTTTGGTCGGTTCTCAAAGTCAATAAAACAACATGGCTTTACCCAATGCCAAGCTGATCACATGTTGTTTGTGAAACGATCATCATCAAATAAATTGATAGTTCTTATTGTCTATGTGGATGATATCATTCTAACTGGAGATAATATGGACGAAATAGCAAGGATAAAACAAGCCTTAGCTGAAGAATTTAAGGTAAAAGATCTTGGTCCTCTTCGGTATTTTCTAGGAATGGAAGTTGCTCGATCAAAGGAAGGTATATTTGTGTCACAATGCAAGTACACCTTAGATTTACTAAAAGAAATTAGTATGCTTGGCTGTAGACCAGCAAGTACTCCAATGGATTGTAAGAAAAAGTTTGCACGGGAAGAAGGTGGAGTTCTAGTTAAAAAGGGGAGATACCAACGTTTGGTTGGAAAACTCATTTACCTCTCTCGCACTAGACCAGACATTGGCTTTGTAGTTAGCACAGTGAGTCAGTTAATGAATAATCCAATGGAAGAACATATGGAGGCAATATATAAAATTCTCAGGTATCTAAAAAGGACTCCTGAAAAGGGGATACTATTTAGAAAAACTGACTGTCAAGATGTAACTCTATACTCTGATGCAGACTGGGCAGGAAGTCAGATAGATAGTAGATCAACCACCAGTTATTGCTCCTTTGTATGGGGAAACTTGTAACATGGCTAAGTAAAAAGCAGTTAGTTGTCTCTAAGAGCAGTGCTAAATCAGAATTAAGAGCACTTGCAGTTACTATTTGTGAAGGGATATGGATTAGGCGAATAATGACTGAACTGGGTATGGATTTTGGAAAGAATGTGAAGCTCAAATGTAATAACCAAGCAGCTATCAGTATGGCAAAGGATCCAATCCATCATGATCGAACCAAACATGCAACAATTGATAGACATTTCATTGTAGAGATGATAGAGAATTCTGAAGTACAAGTAACATACATTCCCACTCGAGAGCAGCGAGCAGGTATTCTCACAAAAGCTCTTCAAGGGTCTAACTTTGAGAGATTGTGTAGCAAGTTGGGCATGTATAATATCTACAACCCAACTTGAGGGGTAGTGTCGAATATTTATCCTCAAAGTTAGGAATTAGGTAGATATGTTAATTCTTGTTTTTTAGGAGGTAGAATATCTTTTTTAGATTGCTGGATTTTAGGAGTCAGAATATCTAATCTTTCTTATCTTTTAGTTATCTTTTAGATATATGGATGTCTATAAATAAATCTTGTACTCTCTCAGAAATAATAGAATACAATTCTCAAAATTCTACAATAATAATAATAATAATAATAATTTTTTATATTAATGTAATACCATTAATCAAGTAGTGTTAAACTTGAAAGTTGAAATGTTAATTTTGATTTATTTAGTACAAAACCTAGACAAATGGATATCAATTGTTATAGTTTTAATTTATTATAAATTTGTATAAATATAACATATAAAAAATTTAATACCATCAGTTAACTAATGTTAATATTAATTTATTGAGTACATCACTACATGACTAAGAATAATGGATAACAATTGTTATAGTTTTAATTTATTATAAATCTATATAAATATAAGATAATAATTAATTTGCTTTCAAAAAATAATTGTTCTTTATAAATAATTACTTTAATACTAATTAAACTTGTCATATATGTATTTTGTTTTCAGCTTAATTAAATGTCTCATTGAACAAGTAGTGATGTTGCTAGTGGTGATGATAATCCGAGTAGAGATGTTACATGGAATTTTAAAGAGTTTGTGGGCGGAAGTCGGATAAAAATTAAGTGTACTTTGTTGTGGCAAAGTTATTAATAGAGGAATAACATGACTAAAAATGTATTTAAGTCATGTTAAGAGTAATGTTGCAAAATGTAATAATGTGTTTGTGGTTCACGAGAAGGAAAAAGGACTCATCCTTTGTTGCATTTGGCACGAGATGATAAAGAGAGTTTTGTCTATTGATGAACAGTGCATTAATGGCGCTCTTGCCATTGCTTTGTTTTTCTTTCCTTTCCTATCAGCGAGTTTTGGTCCTTCTATTTGAAATTTCTTTGTTCGTACCGAACCGCTTGCAGAATCAAATCCCATTCCATAAGATCCTATATCAGCTATACATCTTCCTTACATTTATACCGAAGACGTCACCGGTGCTATGGACTTTGGCTTATGTAGATCAAAAATGATGAATGGGCTTGTGGCACTCTACTCGCTGCCAATGCAAAAGGATGCCGCCTAAATGAATGGAACACTACTTTGCTCTACTAGATGCATTGGATCCCGTATAACAAGCAAGCTCTTTACCCTCAAATTCAAACATGTGTGTCAAATGCTTAGAAGAAATATGGAATAATTGTTGCAACAAATGAAACGAATGAAATGGAAAAAATAAGAAAAGATTTTATCGTCAAAAAAGGAATTACAAAAATGACACTTGACAGTGAAGATGAAGACGAATAAGATGAACATGTTCAAGCAATTTTAAGGAGGAGTAGGACTGAAGCAAATTCAGAGTATGAACAAAACATGTATAGGATAGATCATTATGAATATTATCATGAAGGTAGAAGCAGTTGTCAACAACCTCCTCAACCAATGAGTCGGCCATCTAGCCTAAGTGTAAGAGGAAGTCTGGGCTCATATGGATATGCAACCTCATCGATTCCTAGCAAAAGGTTAGCAACTATAATGCTACTCTAGAAAGAGGGCATCAAAAGACAAAACAAACCAAAATAAATCCAATTACAAAGGCATTTAAATGGTCTAAGGAAAGTTGAGAAAGGCATGGGGACAATGGATTACACATAATAAGATGCAATTCGATGCAATAAATCCTCATTTACAAGGCCCTTGACGACAACTATTCATAAAGTTGGAGAACATGTACCACCACCCAATGTTTATGAGTTTACACAGGTATATTTTAAAGAATATCAGTCACTGAAAAAATAGACCAATACTTTGTTACCATAATAGAACAACGGGGAGTAACCATCATGTGTGATGGATGGGTTGAACCAACTAAAATGCACCTTATTGACTTTTTGATTTACTCAAAAACTAGGATAGTTTCCCACAAGTCTATCAATGCCACCAATGTTCCATCAAAGGACGCAGATTATTACTTTAGGTTAATGAAAAAAGTGGTAGACAAATTTTGTCCTGAGATGGTTGTAAAATGGTAACAAATAATGAAGCTACAATCAAGGCTAGAGGTAAGAAATTGATGCAAGAATTTCCACATCTTTATTAGACAAGTTGTGTTGTTCATTGAATAGATTGCATATTAACGGATATTTCCAAGAAAAACAATGTTCATAAAGTACTTCAAATAGCTCAAAGCATCACTCGATTCATATACAGATATGATCAGGTGGCGGCTATAATGTTACAATTCATGAATTATCGACAACTTCTTAGACCTGACATAACAAGATTTGCCACCAATTTCATCGCACTAGAGAGTATTATCAAACATAAAAGTAGCCTTAGAAACATGTGGGAGTTTAAACAGTAGAAGCGTACCAAATATGGTCAAATGAACAATGATCACGCGACCCAAGTTTGAGATAATATTTTCCAACTCATAGATGAATGAAGAAAGTTTTGGACATAAGCCAATGATGTTATTAAAGTACAAGAGCCTCTTGTGAAGGTTCTAAGACTAGTAAATCGAGAGAAAAATCAATAATGGGGTTTCTCTATGAAGCAATGGAGAGAGCAAAGTTGGTCAGCCAAAAGAATTGTCGATATTGGAAATATTATTGGCGGATCATTGACCATAAATGGGACTTCCAACTTCACCATGACTTGCATGTAACAAGTAAATTTTATTTCTATTTTATTTAACAATGTTAATGCAAATGTATACTACTAAATTGTCGTTTCATTTACATATGAATTTTAAAAGAATATTTCCTCAACCCTCCATTCGCATATGAAAGGCATGATTCTGATATTAGAGAGGATGATGAAGTGATGATAGGGGTAAAGAAAGTTATACAAAGGCTTGAGTCAAACATTGATAATTAGATTCGAGCTCTTAATGAAGTAATGATGCAATAAATTTCCTTGTGTAAAATAATGATGATAACTTTTTTTAACTTTAATGTATAGTTGGAGATAAAACAGTCTAAACAAAAAGATTTTAGTGATTTAGTCACATAAAGAGCCATTAAATTCACCAATCCAAGTAGGTATCTACCTAATGTTATTTTAGTATTTTATGATTGGTTATTGATTATCATATAATTTATAACTTTATAGTTTATACTAATTACAAAACATTACGATTCCAGTTGAATGATGCAGTTTATATAGAGTATCTACTCCACATCTCAAGAAGATTGTAAGAAAAGTCAAAAGCACTACTACCTCTGCATCAAATTGTGAAAGAAACTAGAGTACTTTCAGTTTGATGCACACTAAATCTAGAAATAAGTTAAAATATAGAAAATTGAACTGTCCATTATGACATGAGGCTAAAAGTAAGAGGTTTCATAAGAAAGAGCCAATTTGAGTTAGAAAAATCTTATAATCCCATTAATTTGGATTATATATTTCATGAAGTTGATCGCTTAGATCCTTAGCTAGAAGAACCGGAGATCCTTGCTTGATGTTAGGCATGAAAATAATCAAACATCTTTGTAGAATGGCTTGAACGATGACAGCGATGACAATGATAGTAATGAATATAAAGGAGGTAGCAGCTTTCAAGTACTAGAACTAAGAGAAGATCTTGCAATCCAATATGGTGTTGATCGTGACTCACTAGATACAGATGAACCAAATGGCCTATTTCATAATTCTCACTTGAGTGTGAGTGACAATGATGACGACGACGACAATGATAGTGGTGGTTGTGGTGGTCGCGGTGGAGGAGGAGGTACTTGTGGATATAACAAAATTTGATCATATGGGCAAAGCAGCTCCTTTCATGGAGATGCTAATGATCAACCAACTCATGGACATAGTAGAAGAGATCGTGGAAGCACTAATGGGCTCCACTTAGCTTGCACTAGCCAGAGATTTCATCAATTTGATCAAAGTGTCCATCAACCTTTTGCATCTATGTTTCCTACAACTACAAATGAGAATATGGTTATTTTTCTAACTTGAGAGATTGCCAAAACTCATCTAGTGGGTCAGAGAGAAAGAGAGATCAGGGATAAAATTTATATTATAATTTTCAATCTTCCTCCAACTATGATAACTATAGAAGCATTAAGATATCATTAGGAAATCACAAAATCTACATCCAAATAACTACTACCATATTTAAACCAAAATTGAAACTCATCTCAACATGCCGCATCATCATCAATAGATGAGAGTTCTTCAACCCAACATCCACAATTTTAAGGTGAAATTTATAATTTTAGAACACTGAACATAGGACATGTTCACAATAGCTACAATACTTACTATAGATCAAGCCAACAGGATGACTATTTAAAGATCCTCTATGATATTTTGTTTGGTGGTAGTCATTATAGAATAATTTATTTAACATTTTAGTTTGTAATAATTTTTTGTTATTCATTTGCTATTGGATATGTAATAAAGTATTGTTTATTTTTTAATCGATTAAAATTACTATTCTTTTTTTTTAAATGAATGACTATTAATCGGTACAACTAAAATGATAGAATCATAGAACAAGGCCCGATTGTTATAGGTGTTGACTCTTGGAAATGTTTTAAAAAATAGGGATAACTACACCATACTTTTCTTCTCCATATTACGCAAGAATAAAAAAGCTTATCAATGCCTGCACAACTAAATAAGGAAAACAAAAGCTCTCTCCCATCGAAAATGGTCTAGTTATTCTACTAGTGATGAAGCCGCTCTAGTCAATAAAAGAAAAGATTAATCATGTATAATTCATGAAAATACACTTACAATGTCCTCCAGCTCACATTCTGAACCCATCCCAACCTTTAATCCTCTCTCTGCTGCCCAACTATTCTCTCTCTATCCCCATACCCAGAGAAAGTACCTATGCATGATGTAAATAAACGAGCCTCTTTGTCATCAGTGGTCATGCTGAAAACATATTACATTTATAATATATTTTAGCCACTATAGGCAATCCCATCTTGAAGAAAGTCCATAGGGTCAAGATGCTGAGTAATTTTCTCACTGCCTCTAGTAGATTGGGACTTCAACTTGGGCCTAAACTTGCAGGCTGGAGAGTGCCCTAAATGTAGCTGGTGTTATACCATGTGTGCACTCCCACAATCAATCAAAAGCAAAAGGTTTGTGCAGGGTTATTCGGAAGAAAGGTATCACTAGTACATTAAAGTCAAATAAAATTATGACTAGCTGCAATTGGCAAGTTTTCTCGTGCACTTTTTACTCTCACTTAACTGGCAAACTGCTTCCTCCATAAGCAGCTTCGGTTGGTGAGTAAAAAACAACAACTATGTGACAATGATGGAGCTTTGATACTGAGAGGATATGGGGTTCACTTCACCAAACTAGGTTAAATATGACTTGAAATTGATTCTAAATGGAAAGCAGTTGGAACTTCACGTGTTACATTTAGCAAAGCAATTTATAGGTAGGATGGGCAAAATGCAAACTGATGGCAGTTTTTGGCAAAAGCAAGAAAGGTCCCACCCAGGCAGTAAAATTGTGGTCACAATATCATGGTATCGGAGCGTCACAAATGATAAATTATGTATTACGGTTATCACAGTGTGGATTTTTATTTTTATTTCACCATATACTCTAATTATTATTTATTGATCACTTGAATATAAATATTTAATAAATTAATGTTTTATATGATATTAGAAGTATTTAAGTGAGTCATTATATGTTAAATTGTCCTAATAACACAAAATTTGCCTTATAATGAAAAAAGGCATGTTATTTAGTAGGACATATAAAGGTAACAAATAACAATACTTTATTATTATTTTTCAATAGTAATTTAGTTCAAGATATATATTATATGAACAAGGAAAAATTATCATGCATGCTTTTTTCAAGATATTTAAGAATTTTCAATATATCACTAATTTATCACAAGTTATCATTTATTGGCTTGATAGATGTAAAATTTTAAAACCATAACGTATTAGTAATTTCGCGTCACGGTAGACCCAAAAACTGCTAAATAGCAGCCACTAAGCTATAGCGAAACTACTATTTAATTGTATGGTCCCACCACCCAACAAGAAGAAGAATGTTTTAAATATTATGCTTCCAAAATTCTTATGAACAGCTAGAATTACAAGTCCGTTGAATTCAAACACATACAAATTCAGTTTCACTCATTAATATAGTTCACTTCATACAAACCACATACATATGAACTGAAATATCAAAAGTGCAATATAGCCAGAGCAGATAACAGACTCGGCATGCTCCCTGTGATATATGGAACCAGTACTCGTGCAAAATTAAACCAAAATGGAAGTATTATTTCACAAGCGCCAAAGCATATAACAGATACGTCCTATAATGAAGCACTAGATTGTATACTATGAACTACTCAATTGATCACATGGCATTGGAACACATAATATGTATCCTATAAGAGGAAAGCAAAGCCAAAAGTGTGTATTAATCTCATCAGGAAAAAAAAATAGACAAAATCACTACCTCCATCCTCAGAAGTCCATAATGTGAGATTATCCCTCAACAGTTGCATAATCAATGTGCTGTCTTTGTAAGACTCCTCACTCAGAGAATCCAGCTCTGCAATAGCGTCATCAAAAGCTTCTTTTGCCAGGTGGCAAGCCCTGTGGTTCACACAAGACATTTGAAGGCTTATCACAAATTCAAATAGACAAGAATATGAAGCAACCCAACAACAATCATATTTATAAGTACCTTTCAGAAGAGTTTAGAATCTCATAGTAGAAAACAGAGAAATTCAAAGCCAAACCCAAGCGGACGGGATGTGTAGGTGACAATTCACCATCTGCTGCAGCAGTAGCTGACTGTATAAAAAGAAAAATTAATTAAATTAGAAAGCCAAAAGTGACCAAGTTATATACCCACAGCAGCAATGATGAAAGAAATCCAACTTTAAATCAGAAAGCGCATAGAAGACCAGTCAAATATTATAAAATAATCACAACTCACATTGGCTTATCAAACTATTATTCAACTTCATAGCATGTAAGAGATTAGTTAGCCATTACTGTTGTACGATACAAACCATTTGAAAAGTATAGTATCAAAAATAAAAATAAAAGGATCAAGCATACATGCATTAGAACTAAGAAGACGATTGTAGCCACCGAGCATGTCTTATCCGATAGATGCTATACAAGGCAATCAAGAATTTTCTAGGCATGATGTGATATATATAATTTTCAGTCATATTTGTACATATATAATTTTCAGTCAAAAAACAAAATTTTAATCTATGAGTAAGATAAATAATATAATATCTGTATTCTTTAAACATGTAATAAAATACTGTAATTTAACTTTTACTTAATAGCAAGTCAATATTACTATTTGAAATCCTAATTTGAAACCAAACCATGGCCTCAGCCCAGACACCCATCACTCCAAAACCTTAAGTCACAGTCACAGCCATTCCAAAAATCAGGTATCATCCAGTCAATACCAAAAGAAAGGTGTCAGCTGACAGTCACAGCCTGTCTTTCTCACATCCACGGCCTCCCCCTATGGCACTCACATCCTCAACTCTCAGGAACTGTGAATTGCTTCAATACTAACACTTCTCAGCAGCACAAATCTAAGTGGTGGCAAAGCCATAAAGCAAAATCAAGACAAAACCAAACGAATCTCACTGAAAAAGCAGCTCAAAGCAAAACAAAGCAAATTGACGAAAATCAATGCTGAACAAGAACAACAAGTTATGTACTGCATTGATGATGAATTTTCTTTTTGAGGTAAAATGTATTGGAAACAGAAAATGTTACCAACTTGGTTTCATTCTCGGGGCGTTTTGGTATTGCAGATATCACCTTAAAATGCTAAATAGCCCATTTCAATGCATCTAGATGACACACCTCTCTCACATGAATACTATTATAGACAAAAGGACTCTCCCTTTTCTTTTATTTTTGGTCACATGTGATGCGCATTAGAAGCACATAATGCCAAAACACAAAACTTAGAATAATCCACACAAGAATCGGCCCAAAATCAAGAAAAAGAATTGGTTGGGTTCGATTTTGGGGTTTTCCCACAATTTGGATTAGGGTTTGGGTTTGGGGTTTGATGGTTAGGGGTTTTAATGGTGTGTTTAATAAGGGTAATTATGGCAGGTGGAATATGACTAATAGGGTCATTAATGGCAGGGAAATCATTGATGAAAGAAAGGGTATTAGGGTTAGGGTTTAAGTTGAGGGTTTCAAATTTGGGGTTGAATGAGTGGTGCTTGATGGATGATTATGGTGGGGTCTTAGAGGATTGTTAATGATAAATTATGGGATTGATAATGGTAGAAAAATCGTGGCTTAATGAAAGAAATTAAAGTGACAAGAATCATAGTTATGGAGGAGGATTAGGGTCATGGTTCCAAGAGGTTGAAGATGACTGTGTGTGTGCATAGACGAATTGATGGATGATGATGGGGATATATTTGTGCTTGATTAAACACAAATTAACTCTCTCAAATCACTTACAAATTGAGTAGATAAATTGATTACAGATCACAAATATATCACAATCAAAGAAAGAACTCCAAAAGAGATTCAAACTTAAATTGGCTGTATTACATGAATGATCAATGTTGTACATCAATGTTTTAATACTTGAATCAGCACCTGCTCAACCTTGAATCTTCTACATAAGATAATCTAAAAATCTCAAGGATAAACACGCCAAAATCCATGCCCAAATTGGCGCACAAACAAAGAAGACAGAGATAGAACTAAATCTAACAAGATTAACTTTCTAACATTATCTAACTAATTAAAACCAAATTAAATCTAACTAATATGGTAGGTTCTAAAGAGGGTGGGAAATCCTCCTCATGTGCAAATCATGTGAGATCATTAAAAATTAGCTTAGTAACCAGTAAGTCCTTCCATGGTCCATAATTACACAAGTAACCACCTTATTAGGTCCACTATTGTTAGTTTGGCCCAATTCCTCCACCAAGGCTAAAATAACAGGCTCCAATAAGAAATAAGACAACCCATGGCTAATAGAATTCATAGGACATGCCACTGCATCAAAATGTACCTGCAATGTTACTTTCCAGCTTCATACCTGTATATTAATGAAAAAGCCATCTACATAGACACTTTCTCACCATAATATATATGTTTCATGCAAGCAAAGCATCTAAAAGAAGAAAACTAAATAAATCACTTATCTCAATGGCATGATAAGAGCTGTCCTGGCTAAATTGTACCAAATCATTTATCATGATCAGAAAATCAAGTCGTCAGATAGCAGGAATCCAGACTTTACAACAATTGATAACAAAATAAATAAATAAATAATCAACATGCCTCGTAAGCCTTCAATGACTGATCAGCAGCCTCTTTCCTCGCATCATCACTCTTAAACTCGGCAAGATAACGATAGTAATCACCTTTCCTGCAACAATCCAAATCCTCATTTTCCACATTCTACAACAACCAGACCACCTAGAAAGCATAATTTCACGAAATTTCAAACAATCACTCACATTTTATTGTAGAATACAGTAGATTCACTGTTGGCTGAAGATGGAATAAGATGCTCATCAATAACTTTCATAACATCAGCACAGACGTCATCAAGCTCCGATTCAACCTTTTGGCGATATTCCTTGATACGCCTTACATTCTGATCATTACCTTTGGCTTCTTCTTTCTGCTCAATTGATGATAAAATTCTCCACGACGCTCTTCGAGAACCTACTACGTTCTTGTAGCCAACAGACAGAAGGTTCCGCTCTTCAACTGTTAGATCAAGATTCATATTTGCTAGCTTCTTCATTGCATCAACCATTTCTGTAAAATTTCATGTAGGAAAAATAAAGGAAACTTGACTGGTTGTAGCAAGTGACGTTTAAAATTGAGATTTTGAGTTGTTGGAGGAAGAATTGCTTACCAGAGTAGCGTTCCGCTTGCTCCGCGAGCTTAGCGAGGTAGATGTAGTTATCGCGGTCCGATGAGGAAGCCATGAGTGTATCTTTGCGTAACTGTAACAACGTGAATGCGGTGTGCTCAGCGAGCAGTGAACAGTGGCGTAGGGTTTTGTTTTGTGCCTTGAGCGGCCGAAATGGGTAGACGAGTACACCGCAGCAGATAATTACTACTGTCGGATTTTCTAACGAGCATGCACGGCATTTTTTTGAAGTTACTAAATTTAGAAATAAAATGGTCATTTATGGTCGTAAATCAACTTGTATATTTATCCTTAGATGTATTAGTTATCAAAGTTTTAAAAAATCACACGAAACATCAGCCGGATTCTGCTTGCAATTTTTTACGGGCACAAAACTTGTAAAAATTGGTCCGAAAATGACAAAAAATTTAATCACTCACCGATTATATTTATATATAATATGACTGTTTTTATATATTTTTATTATATATATACTATCGATCCAACTCTTAAATTAATAAATTAATTATAATATTAATTTGATGACTGGTACAAAAAAAATTACTATACTAGTTACACTATTTTTTATAAGAAAATCAATTCTTAATATCAATTCTTAAGAAAATCAATTTTTAATATCTCAAATCTGATACAAAGTAATTCTCGGAGGAATTTAACTTCAATAATGAATTTTTAAAGTTTTATAGTCTATCTCCCAATTCATTCTCAAAATAAAATCTCACTATAAACTATGTTTTCCAAATAAAGCCTTAAAATTCTAAAAACTTAAAAAATGTGATCATGAACACTAAATATTATATAAAATATGGAAAAGATATAAAGAGGTATTGAAATGTGTTACCTTCTAACAAAAGTTTTTTTCCAAAAAAAAAAAGAATTAATGATAAAACTAAATTAAGGAAAAATATACCAATGAATTTGAAGTTTAAATGAATATATGAAATAACCCCAAGTTTATAGAAAATTATCAAAGAATCCTAGGTTTTAAGAATTGCACACTAGGTAACATTTCATCAAATTACACCATAAAATTATAGGTTTAACCATTAAATATTCAAAAATCCAAGGAATGAAATGACTATAATATCCTTCATCATACTTTATCATTGTTCCTTTCTTTTCCTTATCATTTCCCCCTATATTTTAAACTTAAATTACCTAAAATACTTATCTATAATACTCATATCTTATTTGTTGGGAAATATCTAAAATATCTTTAAAACTAAAACTCCTCTATTTCCTTCTCAAGTAAGTGAAACTACTCAATTATCTCAACAACAAGCTACTCCTTAAGAATAGGTCTTCCAACATCATCATTAAGACAACTCCCTAGCAAATGCAAGTTTTATAACCTTGAAATGGTTTTCAATACAATGATTACAAAATTAGACTGGAGCGACCGATTCAACAAATCCAACCAAATACTAGGGTGTCCGTCAGTACAAAACTACCCAATTTTGAAGTCAACATACCTTCTAAAAAACCTAAATTATATCTAAAGAAATCAAATTGGACTGGTTGACCTGGTATACCTTAAACGTTGTTGTCTAGCTTATAACAAAATTAATTCAAGGGTGAACAACTCGATTTGACACGGTCAAACCAATTGAACTAGAATTAAACTAGATTATACTGAGGTCGTACCAAATAATTTTTTAAATAAAAGCAATTTTTGATCTAACCGTGATAAGAGAAGTTATACCATATATATTGGGAGATCCACCAAGCTGATTTTTAGTTTGATTTTTAAAACATTGTTTCAATGACATATCATTACAGCAATGTATCTCCAATTCAAATTAGCACAATTTAAAAAAAAAACTACTTTAATGACATATCATTACAACATTACTTAGCTAAATAATACACTATATCTTCACTTGCATCGATTAATGCCACTTTCCACAAATTAGAACATCCAAAAGCAAGCAACTTCAAACCCTTATCAATTGAATTAGAATCTAACAAAACATGTTCACCCCGACAACTAATCATAAGAGCTTAGGGGCACAAAAATGCCAATTTACCATAAGACAAAAACAAGCTCGATTTAAATTAAGTTAGGAAAACTAGGTTCAAAGAATTCCTAATCAAGTAGTGTAAGATAATGAACAAGTCAGCCTTGAAAAGAAATCCATGACTGATAAAACAAGAATAATGAACTAAAGACTAACCATAACAATCAACCTACTAGATCTTTGAGAGATAACAATTAACTTATATGAGGAATATTAGAAGCTAGGAAAGGGAGACATGATCAATGCTTTCTAGAGAAAAACAAAGAAGATGACCAGAGGTGAGGAGACATGACATTAGGTGAGAGAGAGAGGGTGAAGGTTAGAATAACATAAGGTTCAGAGAGAGAAATGATGAAGTGAATTGAAGACTAGAATTTTGGAAAAGGGAACCAAATCTTTGTCGATGACTCCCACTATCATATCACTAGTAGAAATCCCTATCATTAGGCGTAATACCCCATATTTTTTAAATTCAATTTTCTCAAGATTAATGATTTTATTAGTAAAATTTAATAAAAATTGTTTTTTAATCGTTTTATGGTTTTATCGAAGATTTTAAATTCATATTAGAATTTAATCAATCATTGTTATTGTGGATCATTCTAGATAAGTTCGTTTACAACCATAATTTTATTATATTCATATGATTTTGATGTTCGTTTAAAAATATATTTTTTCTCGTATTTCAATTTTTAATAATTTATATTCATTTTTTATTATAACTTTATCGTGTGATTACAATTTTATTTTCGATTTATATTTTGTTAATGCAATAAATTATTTAAGTTATAAAATTTTCTTTTAAAATAGTAATATTATTTTAATAATTTTATTCATAGAAAATATTTCTGACCTTGAATTATCTATTTTTCCAAGGTTGTTATGATCTTTGGAAAATTTTAAATTAAAAAGATTTTTATAACTTATTTATTTATTTTTAAATTAATTTTCTTCTATTTTACCTTTTTTGGAAATCATTTAAATTAATCTCAGTTCCTTAGAATGTTGTTTAAATATTTTTTAATGTCATATTATGTAGTTTAGTAAATAATATAAATTTTTGTGTCCTTAGTATTTTCTTTTGAAAGCTTTTCCGAAATTCTTTAAATAGCTTATATATTTATTTTGTACCTTTAGATCTTTGCGAATTCATTAAATGAGTTTTGGGTAAAACCATTCGTTAATACTTTTAGATGTTTAGTATTCTCATTTTTATATTGGTATTACTTAAAAAACTAAACAATACACGATCAATCCCCCCTCCCACTTTTCTTCTCTCTCTATCTTTTATTTCTCTTCTCGTTCTTCCCTTCCTCTCCTTCTTGCGTGCAACCTAGACATGCGTCCTCCCTACTCCTATTTTCTCCTTCATCGATCACCACACCACTAGCCACCACTGGAACTCCACCACCCATCTCCCTTTATCTTCATTGTTGCCATCCTCTGATGCACAGCCATGTGAAGCAGCAACCATAGGGGCAGATGGTCATTGCACCATTGTAGCCAACCACACAACAATGAAATAGTGACTTCCAACCACCACCAATGTCGCAGCCCGACCATCAGCGAACATTCCTCATCCTCCGACGGAGCTTCCCCGGCCTTCATCGGCTTTGATTTATAGATTTCATTCAATACAAATTCCCCCAAACTCTAACTTTTACTTTGAGTAATTTTGTATGAATTGGCTTATGATAAGCTAAATTAATTGTTTAATTATGTATGTATGTATGTATGTATGTATGTATATATATATATATATATATATATATATATATATATATAAAGAGAGAGAGAGAGAGAGATGTTGTATGATCGATTTAGAATGGTTAATTGTAATGTATGTGGTTGATTTTTGAATATCAAAATTTTGATCTGGTTATGTCCAAATGATTTAAATTCATACGATTAAGCTATTTTTGATAAATTAATTTTATAATATGTTGTAAAATGTATTTAATTTCATATTGAAACTATCAATTTGATAAATTTGTATGGGATTAATCAGAATTGAATTTCTAGGTCAAAATCTTTGTGTGATAAAATTGAATTGCATAATTGAGTTGTTTCATTCAATTGATGCTACAATATGCTTTGAAATATATTTAGTTTTATGTTGGTAGTGTTAATTTGGAAAAATTGTGTGAAATCTATCGGAATTGGATTTTTAAGTTAAAATTATTGTAGATCTAAATTTGATTGTATAATTGAGTTATTTTATTCAATTGATTATTTAATTTACATTAGAATACATTTAATTGTAATCCGAATCATCAATTTAAATGTTTTAACAAGAATTTACTGAATTAGCATTTCAGACTCAAATACCATAATTGTGTTAAATTGGGTATTTCTTTTATTATTTTTGATCAATTGATTATATAATATATAATAAAATATGTATAATTTTATTTCTAAATATTCAATTTAAATAAATTAATAAAATTTAATTGAATTACATTTTTGGGCCTAAAACCCTAGATATCACATAAAATTATGAAATTGGTCATTTTTATAGTTGTTAATCAAAAATTGAGTTTATAGAAATATTTGAAATGACCTTAATTGCATTCTAACACTTTCAATGTAGATTAATTGATTTAAATTGTATAAGTTTGTGTGTTAGGCTTTAAAATCCTAATTTTTTGGAAACGATTATCTTAAATTTGTTACTTGCAAGATTTTTTTAAAAAGTGATTATCTAGATTTATAATAAATTAGTTTAATTATTTTTTAAAACTATCAATTATAGGTAATTGAAGTTAATTGGTCGGTTTGTAGTTCGAGCTTAAAAACCCTAATTTTTGGAGATAGTTATATGAAAAATGATTTGCTTATACTTCTTTTACCTAAAGATTACTATCTTTGATTTAAAATCATTTAACTTGTGTTTTTATCTTATCGGTGTGGATTAGTGAAATGCCCTAAAATTCTAATTTTAAGAATTATAGCTAATTAGGGATTTATTATGAAAATTAATTAAATAAATTAATTTATTAAAATAAAAAGGAATTAATTAGAGCTAATCAAGAGGAAAATAATAAATATTTTAATTAGGAAAAATTAAGGTATTTTGCTAATTAAAATGGAATTTAGGAAAAATCTTTCAAAAATCTATATTTAGATGAATTAAATATTATTATTTTTAAATATCCAAAAATACCAAAATAATCCAAATAACCCAACTCACCTATTTTTCTTTTTCTTGTTCTTTCTTTATTTTCCTTCCTTTTTTTCTTTTCTTTTCTTTTCTTTCTTTTTCTTCTCTTTTTTTCTCTTTCTTTCCCCCGAATTAGGCATGCCTTCCCACGACCCATTTCCTTTCCTTCTATTTTCTTCTTTGGCATAGCCCAACTTGGGATGCCTCGTTTCATTTATTTTCACTCGTCACCGGTCTAGTTCTCCCCTTCTCCCTTTCTTTTCTTTATTCTCTTCTTGGACTACCAGTCCATGCATCCTTCCTTCCTTCTTCTTCTTCTTCCTTTCTCCCTTCCCCATCGTCTTGCAATGTCCCGAGATTGATGCCACCGGCCACGCCCGATTTGACCAGCCACTTTCCCCTCTCTTCCTCGCCGATTCAACATCCACTCTGACCCAACCCACTCCCCTCTCTTCTCGCGCACGATACCTTCTTTTCTGGCAAACCATCCCTACCACAATTGACTCAAGTCGTCCTATCATCGTCGTCGATGAACCCTAACCTACCTACCCCGATTCCCTCATTGCCCCACTGACCTTATCCTCTCTTTTAAGCCCTATAAATACCCCTACCCAACCTAGAATCAAGCCTTTCTCCGAAACCCAGAATTTCCTTTCTCGTGCACCGCTGCCACTTCAGACGCCTCTTCCGCCGCCGTCGTCCAACACCGATGTTCGAATCACCCTCAAAACCACTCCCTACACCGCCCTCTAACTAACTACACCACCCTTCTCCCTTGATTTACCCTGCACGAGCCACTCTGGCCATGAAAAGTAGCCTCCTAGATCAACCCTTCATTCTACATCCACCACCCTTCGCACCACCATTAGCCACCACTCCCGCTGCAACCACTTCCCCTTAAACCTCCCAAAAATACCTACAGTCCTTCCCCTACCCTTCTTTTCCTCTTCCTCCCTTTCTTCCTTTCTTTCCCTTTCGGCCACCACAGCCACTGCCGTGCGCCACCACCCTCATTCTACTCCTCTCCATCTAAGCAATCATAAATACCCCAACTCCCACCCTCATTCTTCCTCTCCTTTTCCTAGCACTCAACTTTCTATCTTTTCTTAGCCACCGCAGCCGCTGCCGGTGTCACCTGTCACCACCAACCCAAAGTGGAACCCTAAACCCTCTTAACCCTTAAACACTATTATACAAGATTTATTGATTTTGTTTCATTATATTTCCATTATTTTGAATATATTATTATTATTATTGTTATTGTTATTGTTATCATTATCATTAATAATAATATTTTTTTTTTCAAAGTAGGGTCGAAACCCTACTTTATATTATCTTTGATTTATATTATTATTATTATTATTATTATTATTATTTATATTACTATTATTGTTATATTTATTATTATTATTATTATTATTATTATTATTATTATTATTAGTAGTAGTAGTAGTAGTAGTAGTAGTAGTAGTAGTAGTAGTAGTAGTAATATTAGTAGTAGTAATATTAGTAGTAGTATTTTGGTGAAGGGTCGAAGCCCTTATTTCACCATTTATTTCAAATGATACTATTATTATTATTATCATTATCATCATCATCATCATCAATTTTTTTAGTGTCATTATTATTATTAGGGTAAAATCTTCAAATCTTATATTATTATCTTTTACAATATGACTATTATTACTTTTACCTTTAGCAAAATTAGTAATTAGTTAGTGTTATTATTATTATATTATTATATTATCCAAAACCCTAATCTTAGCATAAACAAGGAATTAGTGGCATTTTTAGTAGGAGGGAACCTAATCTTTAGTCTTTCCTCTTATAGGTAAGACCATTCAAAGCCCTAAGGAGGTGTAGGAGCGTGCTCCAAAACCGGTATTGTATTAGGTAAGGGTGTAGCTAAGGCCTTATGTGTGAGTTTATGTGCCTTATAGGCTTGGTATGACATGTATCATGACGTGTTATGTATTTTATGCTTATTTTTATAATTATTTCATGCGTAGAGTGCCTTGAAGTTGAGGTATACATATATGCTTTCATATGGCATGTGTGATTATATATATGTGGTGAAATGTGATGTAATGTATTGTGACCTTTTAGACATGCATGTGAAGATGTTTAAGGTGGTATTGTGGGATGGAAAGGATGAAAAAGGAAAATGGGGAAATAAGTTAAACAAAAGGAAATAAGTTGATCAAGGGATGTGAGTTGACCTAAATATTTCGATGATCCACTAGTAGATGAATAAAAGGGGGATTTTAAATAAAATAAAAGAGTGGGAGAATCTAGGGTTTTGCAAGGAAGAATCTAGGGTTTGCATGGAAGAATCTAGGGTTTGCATGGGAGTCTAAGGTTTGCATGAGAAAGTTCGAAGGTTTATATGGGAAGGTTAGCGTCTGTATGGGAGTAAAGTTTATGTATGAAAAGTTGACTTAGGATGTAAGGAAGGTAATGGAAGAGTTTTTTGGGTGTTTGGAGGCTTTAGGTGAAAAATAGTACGTAGGACAATATAAGGGTACATAGGAGGCTGAGCTAGGGTTTGGGGGGAAAACCTAATTTGAGGAGGTGGTAAAAAGGAGAAATAAATGAGGATGAGTGGAGTACGAGAGGATGATGAAAATGATCAAGTAAGGATGAGCATGATTGGCATGGAAAAATAAGAAGTGGAATGTGAGAAATGGAAGGGTGACATGTGGACACAAGGAAGCTAGGGTTTGTTATGGCTAGTTAGGGTTTGGTGTGGTTACCCAGAGTTTTGTGACCACAAGTGTACTTGAGGAGTAAGGCATCATGAAGAGGGTTGAATCAAAGAATTATGAAGTATAGGGTGTTAAAATAATTTGGGTTGTGTAAAGTGGAGTAGGATGGACCACATAGGTCTAAATTAGGGTTTTGGGATAAAACCCTAAAGTGAGGTATTGAGTGAACTTGGAAGAGTAAGGTAGTGGGCTTTGACCCATATACTTAAGAGTTGGACTTCTAGTGTGATATAGGATATGGAGGAAAGGATGTTGCAGCAAGTTAGGAGGTGTAGGAGTATGATGATATGCATCGGGTTCGTTGGAGGATAGGCGTAGGGAGAGTGAGTCATGCATGTCTAGGGTGAAGCATCTGAATAAGATACTATAAAACATTAATCATCTAAAGTAGAAGATTATTGAGTAGAGTCCAATCAATATACCGACAAGAAATAGTGGTTAGGGTGTTTCATTTTATGTGTGATCGATTCACCAGCTATAATAGTGGTTAGGGAATGTTACCCTATATGTGACCGATCCACCGACTATAATAGTGGTGGATCCCAAGCTCAATAAACCAAACCTTGAGTTTGCTAAGACACATAAAAGATACTAAGTACTTACAGTGGAATATCATGTGAGCTGGGACCAAATGATCCACTTGTAAGGAATAGTGCTTAGGGCGTTCCGTCCTATATGTGACCGATCTACCGACTAATAATAGTGGTCAGGTGCATTGTGCCCTGTGTGTCTCCGCTCCACCGGCTATAATAGTGGGAGTTCCCATACTCGCATGGTTTTAATTAAGAGCATGGTATGAAATGAGTATCGATAAAAGATTAATCAATTAATTAATCTGGACTATAAATGGCCTTTATTTGTTTATTATCTGAAGTGATCGTATATTATTCTGCTGGAAATATAGTGCTTATATGTGTTGGCCTTAGTGCACGGTTACCTTACTTAGAACGTAGCGTACTAATCACCCTTTTCATGGGTGCTGCTCATTCCCACGAGCAGGGGGCCATCTGATGTAGCGTAGGTAGGTGATGCTTATTTTGATGCCTTCGATATCCATGAGGCATCAGGTGAGGCTGAGTGCTGAGTTGGACTTGGGTCGTGGACCGCGAGTGGCATGGCCTGATTTTCTCTCTATATTATTTTATTCCCTTCTATTATTCCTTTCAAGGAACTTTGATTTTGTACTTTTGGATATACAAACTCTTTACGCGTACTTTGATTTTTATGTTATGATCCTTCTAGTTCTTTTTATGAACTCTTGGTTTAAGGAATAATTAAGTTTAATAAATATCCTTTTTAGCCTTAACACTTGGTACTGGAACGGTAGGAGTGAATGGATCTGGTACTAAGTGTAGCGGTAACATTTCCAAAATTCACGGGTTCTAATATAACCTAATTGCTTCTGTTTTAAAAAATATATATAGTGAATTTTGGGATATTACAATTAGTTATTTGAAGTTGGTTGGTTTGTCTTTTTAGTTGTAAAACTAGACGAGTAAATCATTTCGATAAAATTAACTTATCCTCTAATATTCTTTTCCTAATTTTCCAAATTAATTTAAAATTTCCTAAGCGATATGTGTTGAACCTGATTTGATTAATATTTCATTTTAAATCTTAATAAAGCTATGCATGTGAGTCTTAGGTTTTGAATATGTTTTTCAAGAACATAATCTATGTCTCTCTTTGTTGATTAAATTGTAATACTTGAATTATTGATCGATAAGGTAGTTTCTGACCTAGTCTTATGATTTTTATCGGTGATCTAGATAGTCAAGCTCTCCATATATCTCTTTCTTTCTCAATTTACCTAGCTAACTTTGGAATTAGGTAAGTCATTACTTGCCATTGCTTATGGCAGAATCATGGATGCATATCTTCTTGAAGGGGGAAGGTGATGAGTATGTTATATGTTATTTAGGTATGTCAAGCATATTATATATTTTTATGTGGTAATTATATGTATCTATGAGTTTATAACTTCAATACAAACAAATGTTAGTATGCCTTTTTGATTAGTGTATGTGTTTGAGTATGTGATGGGTTGAACATGATTATATGGTTAACATGTTTGGCTGATTATAAAATGTTTGGTGATTTTAAAGCATGTTCTAATGTGTCTCAATTACAATCGATTTGGAAAATCACATCATTGATTGAGTATGGATTGAAATTGATGATATTTTATGCTGGATTTTTATGTCATGGAATTATTCAGCTCTAACGCCACCTGAATTGATTGTCTTTAATGCAACTTAAAATTGATCAGCTTTAATGCCACCTAGATTGGTCACCTTTAGTGCCACTTGAATTGGATCAGCTTTAATGCCCTTGATCAACTTTAATGCCACTTAGAATGGATATAATAGTAGAAATTCACTGTGTTGATAGAAATGATTGCTGTTATGTGGGCCTGATTTATGCTTGGTTAAATCTTTAAATAAAATATGAATCATTTGAATTGAAAGATCTTGAGATGAGACTTGTACCACTTGGGGTAGATATCCTCGTTCGGTTTGGTATTCACTTGGTACCATTCCGGTATTTTTCTCTTCTATGATCCTAAGTGCCTTATGAGATCTGGAGAGGCCATCTTCTACTCTATGAGTATCGTAATATATTTTGGCCCTATAAGGAGCATGCACACTTAAGTATTTAGGTGTTTTATTTATTGATGGTCTAGTTACATTTTTGGGTGGCCCAGCTAGGGATAATACTATTCAAGTACTATATTAGTTGTTATGATTTTTTTTAGTCTCCATCTTCAAATTAAAATAATCAAATGGATGTGATCACAACAATATAATACAATAACTAATTATTCTCATCCATTCATGGACTATAAGTTACATTAACCTATGCAAGTCCCTCAGTTGTATTCCTTATAATAGTGCTACCATATGACGCCTGCTTGTACCATGTTATCACATAATCTATCTTTTAAACCACATGTGGACCTTATGTGTATAATTCTAGTATCTAGGATAGTTGTATTACTTAGCATGCATTCACGATTCTTTGTACGCTTGTACCCTATGTGTTACTATGTCTAGTCGTGTATTTATAAGCAAGAATCTATGACCACATGTTTCATTATTTATCATTGCATATCTCATATGTCTTCTTCTACTACCACATCTAACCATGTATGCCATTGATAATTATGACTGATATATTCTATATGGATATACCTTACTTTAGCTATCGCATATGTGCCTCACTCTTGTCATTTTATGTATGAATTTCCTTAATACTTATTGAGTAAGCAACTAATAATATGCCATATACCTTTTGAAATTGTATGAATAGTTGTATAAGTGGGATAGTTTTTATATCATATGTATACTTGAGTATGAGTATTGTAAGTTAAAGATTACCATATTATATGTGCATCATGTTTCCTTCCATGAGTTAGGTAGTTATGATTTACTTAGTATTGGACCCGTACTGATACTACTTTCTTTGATTGGGTCATGTGACGATCCACTGATGGTGGGGAGCAAACCTTTTGTACATGCTTGAGATCAATTGTTATTGATGGATTGAAGACTTGGCTTTGAGATAGTAGATAACTCAGAGTTTTATCCCTCAAACATTTATCTTTATTTATTTGTATCAACATTTGGAAAATTTTCAAGTGTTGCATTAATATTTTAATGGTGTTGTAGTTGAATTTTAGTTTATCATTACTCTACCAAGGTTTTAAAAATTCAGGGTTATTTTACAGGTTTTCTACTGGTTTGATTAGCGATGACTTTGTTTGATGAAATGTTTGTTTTTCATCTATCATTGGATATATCCTTGTGGGAATTTATCCTCTCGGTATAGATGATGTTTGAATTTTAGGTAGACATGTTTTAACCTTACATCTAGCATGAGATATATTATGGATATTTATCTCGTGTTGGGTGTGGTGGTAAAATTTCCCATTTTCTATTTTAGCTTCAACATATTTTTCTTTTAAATAAAATTTTTAGGAGTAAATTTTGAGAGTGTTACATTAGGTCCAAAGAGAAAATGTTTAGGGTTTATTTTGGTGAATTCAACTTGAAAGATCAACAAAATATACGAGATTCTTCTATGTTTTATAATGAACTCGATGTACGATAAGAAGACAATGAAGTTGTTCTCGAATGGCTTAGGCAGATAAAAGAAAAACATGAAGAAGCAAAGACAAAAATGGTGGGGGTAAGGGAATTGTAAAGCATAAAGAGATAGACGAAGGCAGGTGTCTTCAAAAAAAAGTAATGAACAATCACATATTAGACAATGAAGTAGTATTTATCTCCCTTTTTCTTCAGAGAGAAAAGGAAGGGACCATGGCTTTTTTTTTTGTTCAAGAAAGCTTGTGTTCATATTTTTATTTAAGAAAAACATCATACGTCCTTTTAGTTTAATAATTGGAGGCATTTCAAGTTAAAAAATAAGGCGTTGTTTATTTAAATAGAAGTAAATATAAATTAGTCATTCTACAAATAATTTTTGAATTTTATAAAAGTTAAAGGAGATTTGATTACCAAAAACTGAGGGTTATTTAGTGGATAACCTCATAACTCATGTTCTCTAATAACTTTTTAGAAACTTGGGATTGTTTCCTTTAGTTTCTTTAAATTTAGGGTTTATGGTGCACTTTTATATTAATTAATACAAAAATAATATTATTGTATTCAAATATTAAAAAAATATATATAAAGATGAAAATATTAAAAAACTAAAAATACCAAGTAATAAGTTGTGGTAAGCAAAACATAAGTTACCTAAAATTAGTGTTTTAAATACTAGTATTGGAATCAAACCAATGGTCGATATCTTAATACCCCAAAATTTTAAAATTTTAAAAATTCAAATTTTCATTATTAAAAAATCATTTAACCTAATTATGAGATTTTACTTTAATTATTGAGTCCAAAATAATATATAGGCAGTTTATAATAATTTTAATTATTTATTATTTTATTCTTAGCACTAAGCCAAATTTTATCCCAAAAATCTAACCTAAATCCTATAATTTTCTTTTTTCCCTTTTTCCTTTTCTTTCTTTTTCCTCATTTTCTCCTTTTCCCTTTTCTTCCTTCTTTTTTTCCTCTTCCTTCTTCTCCTTCTAGGTTGTGTTGCTCCCCCCAGCCTAGTCCCCCTTTTTCTTTTTCTTTTTTTTGTTTTGTCCTTTCTCCCTAGGTAACCTAACCTTTCCCCCTCTTTTCTTTAATTTTCCCCTTGGTGATAGGCCTATTTCCCCCTCCCCCTTTTGTTTTCTTTCCCTTTTTCTCCCTACCTTCTTCCTTGTGCCCGTATCCCTTGCATTGCCACCTTCCCCTTCCATTTTTGTCCCCTACACGTGTGCCCTACATGCCACCTAACCTCCCTACCTTTCCCTTCTCAGCCATGTAGGGCCATGTATGCTAGCATGCACCCCTGCACCCCTTAGATCATTTGCACCTGGCCACCCACTCATTTACACCTGCACCACTACCCTACCCTGCAGCCTACAACCATCCTTCCCTACAACCAGGCATGGCAAGCTCTCCCCATCGTCTTCCCCACTCCCTCATCTCCCTTCCCTGTCTATAAATACCCCTTTCAACCCCCTCTCTTCCTTTCCCCTCGATGAACCACCCTCTCCTATTTTCTGCGCACCCACCCTTTTAGCCCACTCTAGACCCTGCCATCACCGTCGACATGCAACCACACCCCTCATGCTACCCCTCTTCCCTACCTGCATCCCACCTACGCCTACAAAGCCCCTTTCCCCTATTTCTTCCCTTCTTTTTTTTTTCTCCCGAGCCTATAGCCATTGCAAGCTATGCCTCCCAACACCATCACCGCTGACCACTCTTCCCCTCCTCACCACCATGATGCGTTAGCCACCTTGCACAGGGGCCCTAACCTATGTAACCACCCCTTTCTCTCCTTCCTTTCCCTCTCCTTTTTCCTCCTCCCTCTCGGCTACGTGTCCCCTACACCACTGCTAGCCACTAGATCCACAACCCCTAACCACCCCGACACTAGCCTATCCCAGTGCCATCACCACCCTTGACTCCATGCTACTAATCTTGCCTTTTTCCACCAAAAATTAGCCGTTACCTCGCGCCACTGCTGCCACACCAATTTTATTCCCCATTCTTGTCACCACCACTTCCTTTCCTCTCCTTGAGTTTCCATTAGTCTATATTTCTCCTTATTATTCCTTTTTTTAAAATAAAGAGAAAGAGAAAAAGAAAAAGAAAGCCTTAATTATGGATATTCCCATTTTCTAGATAATTTCTCTGTGATAGTAGAAAAGGAGGCAAAGGTCATACGTGCTTAGATATTTAAGCCACTTGGGTAAGGATTCAGTCATAGCTAGGGCTTTGTTTTTGTTAAAATCTGACCTCGTTATGTGTTAAGTGTAAACATGCATGAAATGTTAGGTGATTCTAGGGTTGTATGTTCAACTTGGCTTGGCAATAACTAAAGGTAAGAAGATGTGTGGATATGATTGTATTAGTTTAAAAGTGTTGATGTGTATCTTTATTTTATGACATTTCATGTTTGAAAAAATGGGGAGTCCTTATGTTGAATGCCTTGTAACTTAGGTAGGATTTTGAGAACTAGGGGTTTTTTGGTTAGCATCAGTAAAAGTAAAAAAGTAAGTTACTATAGGACTAAAATAAGTTAGAGGTGCTATACGAAATAACAGTGGCAAAAATAACGAGGTTTAGAGTAATTATGGTATGGGGAGAAATAACCATGCATAGGGTGGGTGAGTAAAACCTAAGGGAAGCTATGACCATGGGAGAGTAGAGTGGAGGTTTGTTTCTAAGAAGTCAACATAGGGATTAATGATGAAATTGTTGGGTAGCCTTGCACATTTGGGAATTCCGTGGAGTACTAAGGGATGAGAGGTTACCAAAAAGGTGAAACTAGGATTTTGATAGGTCAAAGTACGAAACCCTAAAGGTAGGTTATTATCATATGTATGAAATGGGGGAGTTGGGTTATAACCCTAGATTATGATGTTAACCATGACATTTAGGGGAATGAATACCAAATTTAATTGCCATGTGGGATAACTAGGAACATTTATAACCCCAACGAGGAATTAGGGTTTCAAAAGGGGTCTGATTTGGGAGGTTACTATCACATGTGTGCAATGGGGGAGTTAGGATACAAAAATTTAGGGGTTGGATAACTATAGTAATATATGCATGGGTATGGAAAATTAGTTCTAAACAAGCAGTAGAGAAGGGACTAGGCCAACTAAGGAAAAATTAGGATTTTGAGGAGTAACCATATAGACCAATTACCATCATATGTGAGAAACGGGGGTAATAGGCCATAAATCATGATAAAAGGGGTTTCTAATGATAGGTTTGGATTTTTTGGGTAATTTTATGGCTCAAAGGGACATTGGAGGTAAGGGTGTACCTAGGGTTATGAAATGAGGGTTTCTAAGGGAACAGGGTTGCCTTAGAGTGGTAGTACGACGGGAGCCATGTATGAGTTGTGCATATTAGTGTGTTGTATCTAGAATAAATAAAACACAAATAATACACTAATCACTTAAATTGTAATATCACTTGAGTCAGGCCAATTATACCTATCGGTCCACCAATGAGAATAGTGGTCAAGTGTGTCTTGCCTTGGAAGTTGTACCTTACCGTTCCACCGGTAAGAATAGTGGGGTCCTGAACTCAAGTACATAAAACTATTAGATCATAATAACTTTTGGAAATACACTAATTACTTATAGTGAAATACTAAGTGAGTTAGGACCAGTTGTACTTTATTTACTATTCCATCGGTGAGAATAATAGGATCTCTGAACCCACGTGGATAAATTCATGAGTTAAATAATGATTGCACTAATATATTAAGTTCAGATAATAATGAATGAGCCGATATAATCTACCTATGTGCATATCATTCCTTATTGTGGTGTCTTAATATCTCTAATCTACTTGACTATATTGTTACCTTACTTAGTACATAGTGTACAGATTACTCCTGTTATAGGTGATGCATGGGAATGACCCCTTCTTAGTCTATGCAAGGGAATGAATATTCTCTAGATGACTTTGCTGCATATAATGCTATGATTAGGGTAAATTGATGCTATTGTGTCCAGGGATGGGGACCGGAGAGAATGACATCTGGCTATTATCTTTTTCAGTCTTCCTTGCGTTAATGTTTTACTTTTGTTGAACAATGTTTGTGTATTTTAGTACTCCTTTTAGAAACAAACACCTAACCCTATTTATGATATGAATTGATACTTTGTTATGCTTATCATGGTTTGCGTACTATTTGTATTGCCTTATAGTTGGTATAAGGATGGCTCAGGGCCATACTTACACTGATTACGGTGCTAACAACCCCTTATGGTTGGACGATCTTACATTAAAAATAAAATTTTTCAGTAGCAAATTTTTAGGGTGTTGCAGATATACATTCAAAATGGCTAGAAATTTATTGGGTTAGAAAATAATTTACCCTGTTATGGCCTCGATTCAATTAGTTGGCTTTGATTTTATTATATTCATGACTTATACGACAATAGAAATGGGGTCCTTGATTGTGTTTAGATGCAAGTTAAGTTCATATTGGTTTAATTATTTTTTCTTCTCTAGGTTGGTATGTAAATTCCAAAATTGGATAGTTTTATACCAAGAAGACTCCTAGTATCAAATTAGACATTGGGGTGGAAATTGTCCAAATTTACTTGAAACCAACCATATTTTTTTTGTTGGTTATATTAACATATGTGGATATGAAGGAGGAGGAGGAAAATTTTGTTTGGTTTGAGTATGGATATGAGTACAAGATATCCAAGTGTGTGCCCACCATTTATTTGTATATATACCTACCTCTATTTATCCATAATAAAAATATGTTTTACCCTTTGTTTAAACAACTTAACAATACAATTACTAATGTTAAAAATAAAGATTAACCAAAACCCTAAAAATCTAACTTTATTTATTATATTTGGACTTTCACATTTCAGTCATTTGGCATTCTAGATCTACTTTTTGAAATCAAAATCTCATCCCACTCCTAGATTCCTGCATCCCCAAGTCTCTATATCCATCTTTACTCACTTCTCAAAACCATCTAGCATTTGTTCATGTTGTCTAATTCACCCCTCTTCTTCTCTCAGTTATTCGATCTAATCCCTTGTTGTAGTCACCTCGTCTCATCATCAACATCATCTCATTGTGATGGTTGGATCATTGGCTCTCCATCGTCCTTAAATCTTGTTAGTAAACTTTCAATTTTGTCTTCTATCTTCTTGTTGTTCTTTCTTTAGATATCATTGGTTTTTACTTCTTAATTTTTATTGAATAAGAGTTGTAACATTTTGTATACTTATACGATTCAAGTTTATTTGGCAATATGTTTGAATTTTTTTATAAAAAAACTTTTGATTTAATTAGAGCTCTCAATTATGACTCTTTTTTTTTCTAATCTCGTCAATTTTTGCTTCTAACTTTTGTTTGGTGATGTGTTTTAGTGTTTGAATTGGATGATTTATCTTGTCTAACTTTGTTCTACAGTTATGTTTACCTAATGTTTGTAGTATATGCAAAATTGTTTGAATTTGATAACATGTTTGCATTGGATGAGTAATGTTTTTTGGTAGTAAAATATATCGGTATAAACCCATTATAAATTTATAATATCTATAAAAAAAATTACTTTACAAAGTTAGCTACGTTATTTAACAAAACAAATATTATATATGATGCATTGTTGTTGTTTTAAAACTAAAGACAACATCTACATGGTTAGGGGTTGTTAATTTATTTATGCTCTTATAACTATAGATATAGCCTTTATTTTATTAGAGGTATCGCTAGATAACAATCGTTTATTATTTATGTGAAGTTTTAATGTTTTACATGCTTCCCTAATTTCCTCCTTAGGTTTAAGGATAGCAACAAAAGCTAGTATAACCGATTCACCAAATCAAATACCTCCATATTCATCTAATACAACTAGTAAACCTATTACTACCAATCCATCTATTGTAATACCCCTATAGTTTGGAACTAAAGAAATTCTTCTAAAGAATTAATTACAAAAGCTAAAAAAATAAAAATATAAGGTGTTACCGCCGCACTTGATACAAGTTTGGTTTCCTCTACCATTCTTATGGCAAGTAATAAGACTAAAAATGTTAATACACTTAAATTAATAGTACAATTATAAAAATCATGGTAGAGAAAATTAAAACAACTTAATATCATTTCAAATGTAACCATAAAGACATAAAGACATAAAGAGTACAAGAACAACCAAATCAAAAGATACCAGGGCGAACACCGGCTAGCCCTAACCCAAGTACTTGCCTTTATCTGATTTCACAAGCTAACCTGCAAAGACCATTACACATTGAAGAAGCTAATATCCATGAAAAGGAACCCTTTTGTATAAAGGTACCGAGTGACCCATTATATAAAAATAATATGAAAAATCTGCATAAAATACATCATAGGAAGACATGATATACAATAGTGAAACACACATATGATGATCAAAATAAAATGATTAGATCAGATAGGCAATTATTATCAAGCCACATACTCCTCATATCTATTTATTTAGAACAAACTAAAACTTATCAACTAAGCATCCAAGAGATGCTCTATGAAGTAATGATTAGGACTAATCTCAACAAAATAACCATAACCTTTAAAACACATCTCATACTCAACATCTATAACATCACAGATAGGGCTCAAATACACAATACTAAATGAAATCCATAATATCATAGATAGAGCTTAAAGGCACAATACTGGACACAGGTAGGCACAAAAACTACTATAGAACTATAAGTAGGGATCAAAGGAATAATACCAATAAAAATCCATACTATTACAAGTAGGGCTCAAAGACACAATCCTAAACACAGCTAGGCATTAAGGCTACTACCGAACCACAAGTAGAGCTTAAAGGTATAGTACTAATAAAAATCCATACTATTATAGGGAGGGATCAAAGGTACGAAGTCTATCATTAAACCACAAGTAGGCATGAAGGTTGTTATCGAACCACAGGTAGGTAAAAAAATGCCATCGAACCACAAATAAGCACAAAGGTTGCTAGTATTAGAGGTAGGCACGAAGGATACTGCCAACTAATCCAATAATCATTTTATTTTTATTTACTCGAGAGGAGACCATATCAAACTCGGAGACACAAGGTACTTTGGTGATACTAGCGCACTAAGACAACACAGTATCCTACCGACTATCAATCCAAGAACACTAAGGTACCTTAGTCGTTTTGGTACACAAAGATAGTACAATACCTCATAGATAAAGACACCTAATCTATAAGTATGCATATCTTCTATAAGTGTGTGAAGCTAAATAGAGTAAGATATAGCCTGGTTTGGGCACCATAGTACACTACTAAAAATCTATAAATAACCATGGGCTAAACCAAGTCCTTAGGGTAGTGACCCCTAAAGAGCCATCATTTCCTATATTGAGGTCTTTCACTTTAAATATTAGTATTTTTATTATGATGTTAACATATATCATATAATACACCGTGAATTTCCACTTTCATACTTATCAAATTCTACTCATTTCTAATTATTCATAATTACCACAAACAAGGTTAATATGATAATATACCCGAAGTCAACATTAAAGTTCTATTAAGGCCATTCTAGGCTCAATTATTCACATTTGGGCGCGTTAGGCCAAAAATGACCAAAATGCCCCTAAGGTCATAATTATCACATTATCATCCATTATAAATACTAATTTAATTTTATTTATTAATTTATCATGAAAATGCTAAAACACAATAATTAAACATATATTAATTACCATGCATGCCAAATGGCCATTTTACTCTCATACATGATTTTATACGTCAAACCAACATGCGTTTCTAGAATATTAAATCACATATTCACATACTCAACGATAAAAAAATATCTATTAGGCACACTTAATGGAATAATTATCATACTATAATTAAAATGACCCAAATACCCCTAGGATAGATGATTGTGATGGTGGTGGTGATGACGACGACAATGACGACGGCGATAACAACAACAGCAACAACAATAATTATCATACTAAAACATGCATTTCTAAAACATCAAATCACATACATTCATATATAACTATAACCAAGAAATATTAGGCATTTTTACTAAAAATAAATATTACAAAATGCTTAAATAGCCATATTATCCCTATGGCACCAAATAATAAGTATTATGCTAAAAATATGTCTAGGCATGCTCACCCTATCATATTACACATGCAAGAAATATATAATTTACCCATTTTAACCTACTTTCACACATGTAATACTTCATACAAATCATAATGCTCAATTTCACCAAATTTCATACTAAAATTTGTAGGCACATAAATACAATGCAATGAATATGTTTAATATAAGTTATACATCAAAGACCTTAATGTACTATCATACAATATGTCATATTTTAGTAGAATATAAGGATTATTTAATTTCCAGCAAAATCACAAATTTTAGGTAACCTACTACAATTTATTAGACTCCACTAATCAACATTTTATACTAAAAATAATATCAAATTAACCATATTAATATTTAATTAATAAAATAATAATATTTTATTAAAATATTGATAAATTAAAATTTTCCCAAATGCCCTACGTTAAAAAAAGGGGAAGAGCGGTGAGGGTGGTCTAGCTGAAAAAGATGATGGTTGGCATGGTGGTGTGCTGGTGGTTGGAGTGGAGGGTGGTAGTGGTGTTGAGGGGCACAATTAAGGAGGAAATGGGGTATGATAGGGAGGCAAGAAAGGTTGGTGGTGTCGAAAAGCTGTCAAGGAAAGGTTGGGGAAGGTGTTGCAGCAGTGGGCGGTGTTGCTAAGGGGGTAGTAGCGAAGGGCACTAGTGCTAGGAAAGGGGTTGCAATGATGGATGCTGCATAAAAAGGAGAGAGAGTTGCGTGGAGAGAAGTGTGGTTAGTGATGGTAGGCTATGAGCCATTTTTTATGATGAAAAATGATGACTTAGAGGGGAGGCTGGTGGTATGACCACCAAATAGAGCTGAGAAAGAAGAAAGAGAAAGGAGAAGAGAATAAAGAAAAAGCAAAGGCTTAGGGTTGGTTCTTGCTGGAAATTAAATGAAGAAGTGGAGAGGGATAAGGAAGAATAAAGGGGGAATAAAGGCTTGGGATGGCTAGCTATAGCGAAGAAGGGTAGAGGCGGTAGGTTTGCTAGAGGAAAATTGAATAGGGTCAAAGATGACGGAGAAGGAAGAAGGAGAAGGAGCAGGAAGCTTGGAGTCGAACGAAAGGAGTGCAGTATAGGTGTGTGTGTGTGTATACAGATGGTTGGGGATAGAAATGGTTGATTTAGCTAAGGGATAGGGTGTGGTTGATTTACATTTATACGAGGGTAGGTTGTAGATGTGTGGATAGTGAGATGTAGGCTAGCATGAGTTGATGACAGGGGTTGTAAGTTGGTAGGGGATTGATGCAAGAAGGGAAAGGAACGAGGCATATGTGAGGGGCACATAAGGGTGGTTTGGCTTGAATAGAAAAGGGATCATAGGTGTTCTCAGGGGTGTAGGGATGTGTAGAGGGGGTGTTAGGTGCAAGCAAGCTGGTCGAGGGAGAAAGAGGAAAAAAAAAGAAAGTGAAAAAAGAAAAAAAAAGATAAATAAAATAAATTTTAGAGTTAGAATAATAATTAGTTTTAGATTTAATATTAAGGTAAAATTAATTTATTTGGATTTAGGGCATCCTAGGAAAGTAAATTGAGTAAAGTTATCAATTTAGGGTGAGTTTAAATAAAAAGAAAATAAATATAAAATAATTAGGTTAAATTCATTTTAAGAATTTATCCAGGTTTACAAGTTAAGGGTTAAAAAAATAAGTAAGATGAGATGTAAGTGTTAGGTTTTAAATAAAAGGCTAAACATTTGAAAATAAGGATTACAAAATTTTGGGGTATTACATCTATAAATGAGGAAGAGGAATATATGGAAGTGCAAAAACTTAATTTAGTGGGGAAAGAAAGAAAACTTTAGATGTATGGGAACATTTTAGTGTGGTGGAGACTAACATAAAGGAGAATTCCATTTGAAAAGGTTGTAATAAAGTTTAAACAGTGATCCCAAGAATGGTACTTTCTCATCTACACTAGCATATGAAGAAATGCGCAAGTTTTAAGTTTATGAGAGAAATAGGTTGAAACAAGTAGCAATTCACTCAAAAGGAGGAATGAAAGGAAAAATTAATTATAATTGAATTCAATCAATAAGTTTCAAGGTAAGACCTGTGTAATATGGTGATCATATATAAGTGTCCACATTCTATAGTGAAGCATGAAGGATTTAAAAAGTTTTTTATAGGCCTTCAACCTTCTTTTAAGTTGATTTCGAGGAATATATTAAAGAGAGATATCCTACAGGTGTTTGAATTTGAAAAAAAAAATGAAACAATGCCCCTATTATAAAGTAATAAGAGTAATATTTCAATCCCTACCATGTGGAACTCTTAAAATCAAAAGAAGGTTTATATGGCTATAAACACCCGTTAGATTGATACTCAATGTAAATTAAAAAGTCGAATACTTAGGTACTTTTAATATTTCATGCCTATAAAGTTATAAGTTTTAATCTTAATATTATGTGATAATGTGGTGTGCTCATTTGTATTTGTTGTTTTATTTTCATTTCATCATAATAAATATTTATCTAAGCTCCCACTCCCCACACAATTAAAGTTTTTTTTAATGTTTTGGTATATTTTAGTGGAATACAAAGCTCATAACACTAGTTTTACAATTATAGTACTACTGATTTATGGTTGATGAGATGAAAAGGAAATTGCATTTGAAGTGTATTTCATTGCATGGAAAATATTTTCACATGTGTTGTCATGCAAATATTCTTAATTTTATTGTTAGAGATAAGATAGATATAATCTAAAAGACAATTAAAAATGTTTATGAGAGTGTTGTGTTTTGGAAAGCAACATCAAAACGAGTAGAAAGGTTCATAGAGGTTTGCCAATAAAAAGAAGTTCCATATATTAAGGCTTTGGTGAAAGATTGTATGACAAGATGGAACTCCACTTTTTTAATGCTTGATGCTAAATTGTTGTATGCGGATGTGTTTGAGTAGTCATCATGGTTAGATCCCAGATTAAAATGTCTTCCTAGTTATAAGAAGTGGAAAATGGTTTAGCTTATTTATTTGAAATTATCGTTGTTTTATCAGGTTAATTTATTTTTTTCGAAAAATAAGTATCTCCAATTTAATTGAATGGGCACTTAAGGAAGATGGAGATATAAAAAAATATGGTTGATTAAATTTTAGAGAAATTAAATAAATATTGGAGTGTAATTCATGGGATTATGATGGTGACAACTATTTTGGATCCCCAATTTAAAACGAAGTTTGTGTAATGTTATTATTCCTTGATTTATTTGGCAGAGAAAGTTAATGAAATGTGTTATGAGTTATTTCATGAGCATAAGAAGAAATTTAAGCATATGGAGAGAAATACAAGTATATTTTGTGGTTTAACTATTTGTAGGCATAATTCAAATGGTGGTAGTAGTGCTAATTTGGGTTTAGAGGATCAGATATATATGAAAGGTGGTTAGTTAACCATAACAACACTAATGTACCACAAAATAACAATTATACTACAACTTGGAAAAGCTTTTCATTTTAAGGGTAGGGGACTTCGATTTTTCATCATGGTAGAAGACAAACACTACATTTCTAGTTTTGTAAAGCATAACCAAGGATATAATTCTTGTTCTTGTTTCCATGGTTCTTCAGAATCTACTTGTAGCATAAGTGGTTGATTTATAAGTCCTCACCACAACTGGTTGTATCTAAAAACTTTAGAAGCGCAAATATGTGGGTGAGATTGGCTTTGGACAACAATGATGAGTGATAATGGTAATATTTAGTTTATAAGTCAAAGTTTAGTTTAATTATGAAACAACATCTACCATTTTATCTATTGATTTTTATTATTTCAATTATTTTCTAGATAATAATGATTTTAATAGGTCATATTATTGTGAAGCTTGTCTTGTTGTTTTGAGGATGAGAAGTCAAATGATGGTGAAAATGAGGTTGATATTAACTATTTATAATTTTATTAAAAAAATTTAATATTAATATGTATGGTTATATGCCTACTTTAAGTATTTATCTTTACTTTTTTGATGCACTAGGAATTTGCATGATGATTGGAGTTTAAAAATTCAAGATTAAAGATCGAAAAGTTCTTCCTACTTTGAATGCCATTTGTGTTCTACTAGTTTTTGATGATTTTATGATGTTATCCTTTATTTTTAAACAATATTGTTTTTATTGGCATATTTTACTATAATTTTCTATTTTCACCACTCAAATATATTTTGAATGACTTGCTTGTTATTTTAGTGTTCTTATTTATGTGAATCTCAACATAATCATCAACAATCCACTAATTTTTGAAAAGTTGAGAATGTTCACTAGAAGTCTAATAGATTACACCTTTACAAAATGACTAGTTCCTTTATAATACATGCATTTTTTCTCTAGTAAAGGATGGCTTGTGCTCTTTAGCTACTTAGTTGATGATTTATTATCATTTTTCTATTTTTTGTATACATTGTAATATCAAAAAACATGTTTGCATGGAATTTCAAGGTAACTAGAAATTTTATCGGATTAACAGGTAATTGGGTAACAAATTTATTAGGTAATGGATTTATCCATCAGATGATGAATTAACCATTGGGTATTGAGTATCCAACATATATGAATATAGGTAAAGTAATGGACACCCATTCAAGTATGAATACAAATATGAATATATATATATATTTTTATCGGATTTAGATAATAGATAGGGGTACTCGATCTATACCTACCTCATTCCCATCCCTAGTTGGACTAGCTAATTCAATTTGATTCTTAGTTTCCTACCTAAACTTTCCTTCCATTTTATTCGTAGGAAACTAAATAATGACGAAAACTATGTAAGTACTCTTTCTTCTTCTTCTTTTTTCCCTTAGCATATACTTCAAGACACAGTGTTTGTTTTAAATTCTTTTGAATTTGAATTCATTCATTCTTATTTTGTTAGAGATTAGTGAGTAATTATGAATATAAATGCCCATTATAGATCTCCTTTTTAATAGTTTGAAATTTACCACTTCTCATGATTCTTTGTGCTTTCCTTCTGACATCGGTTAGTGTTTTGAATTTTTCATACCATCTACATTAATACTCCATAATTTGGAGCATATTCACTCCCTCTCACACAATTATAATATTAATATGCTACAAAAATCTTCATTTTTTTTTCGATCATTTTATCTCTACATTAATGTTCCTTAATATCATATTAAATATATAATTTTACTAATTTATACCCCACTAATTAACATATTCTTGAAATATTTTGCTTTCAATTCTTTTATTCCTTTTCCCTCTTCTATCTCTTTCCCTTCACTTTTTGTGCTCCTTCCTGACTTTTCATGGAGCTCCAAGCTTCGAAATTTTGTTTGGAGCACCTCCAACTCCTTACATTTTTGTCTATTGTTGGGTGCAAAAGTTGCTTGAAATTTTAGAGCACTATTGTGGGTGGTCTTACTAGTTCATATATTACTTATTGGATCCGATCAAATAGCCATAAAAACTTCTCTCTTCTTTTAATTCTTTCCTTCTTCCTCTCTGCTCTTTGGTCAAATAAAAAAAATGTCAATTAACATAAAAAGGAAGCAAAAAAACTCGTTCTTAATTTGAAAACTACTAGATTATTAGATTGGATATTTTATTGTTAGCTATAAACTTAAAGCAAGATTACGACGACTAACATTACAAAATATAACTTTTTTTTAACTATTGCTAACTTTTCTAATGCTTAATTTTGCTTAAATTTCATATTATTTCCCTATACTTCAAGAAATGCCCTAGATGAATAGTAATTCATAGAAATAATTCAAAAGTAAAGAAATTAATAGGAAAAGGAGAGAAGGCAAGGAAAGTTAGTTTGAGATGAGTGTAGGTATTTTTTGAACATATTCCTTAATATTATTTGGCATTGCATATCCTTTTAATTAATTCATTTCATTTTATTTCATTTTATTCATTGTACGCGTGCTCTCAAAATCTAATATAGTTTATGTTAAAGCTAGTGACCTCACTCTCATGAGTTCTTATTGGTACTTATACGCTTTCCAATAGTTAAAAGTTGTTTATGTTTTCAAATAAATTTATTGTGTTTCTTGCTTTACTATCTATCTATGTATGTATCAACTATCAAGTATGTTTTTGTTTTCGGATTCTGTTACTTGCATATTTTTATCTACTTTGTAGTGTTTTAGTTTGTATTATGCATCTTTATATAACATCTGCTATTGATTATCTTTTTATTGACACAATCTTACACTTTTATTATTATTATTATTGTTATTATTCATCTTTCACACATTTAGTGTTTTTTTTCAACATTATGTTCAATATTACTTCAATGTAACAATATATAAATTCATGAACAAAAGTTACACGATCACTTGATACGATAAGAAATTATGTAAAATCAATATAGTATTACATTATAGTCATACAATATTATTGGTTGATTACCCAATATCAACTTTTAGAATTTATATATCCGAGAGCCAGTTAAAGCTGAAAAAATCGGTTAGGCATCCCTTTTCGGTCTCGTAGACTTTCAATGGTAATTCAAACTCGTAATTAGTATGTCTTTCACACTTGCTGCATACTAGCTTACAGCAAAACAATGTATTTTCATTATTCTTGAATTTCAAACATGAATTTTGGCCACTATCAACTTTCCATTAATTTTGGATAATCATGTTAAAATATGTCCAATTTGAGAATTCCACCAAGCCAATGGAAATTCCCGATCCGGACAACATTAATTGAATACGTTCGATGAGATTATACACTTTCTCCATTCCTACAACTCAACATCAAATAATTGACACAAAACTACAACCATCTTGACAGAATATCCTGCTAAAACTTAAGCTGTTCTGAATTAGTTTCGCCTATAGCAAGGAACGGTGAATCAAAGTCTGTAATTCAATTTTGGTCACCAATGTTTGCACTTGGCACCACCTATCATATCCACAAATGATATATCATCGATCCAAAAATGGACAATGCTGTTGGTTATCAAACAAATAAATCTGTGCAATTCATCGCGAACCCTGAATCAAGTCGCAAATTCTGGCCTAGCGAATCTAGACAAGAAAGGAATAGTAACCCTTTTCTTTCCCAGCTGGAAATAGGAATTTACCAAAACAACCATTCCTTCTTGCATCACCAGCTGCATGTAAAATACTCATCTCCATCCACTAGCCTGGCCAGGCAATGTCCCATTCATCTGTTTGTTGATAATCTCTGACGAAAAGTGGTGCATCAAGAGATACAAGAATCCCTGAAAATTCACCCAGGAACTTGCCTCATTACATTCTGCTACAAGCTGCCACGTCCAAAACGAACTTTTAGATTGACACATAAAAACACTTACTCAGGATCATGACAGCTATAAGCTAGCAGCAAGAAATGAAGATTCTTGCTGCTTCAAGCTGTCAGCGACGTGTGCAACCACCCCTGCACCAGCATTATGAAACCATTCATTTTTCACCTGGAAGAAAAAACGAAGGGACAGAGAAAAAAAGGGGTGAGTGAAATGAGCAAGAGAGTAGAAGGCTAATCAATGTTAAGATAATTTTAAATGCCATACATGTATGTTATTATGGGCAAAATAAGGGCAGAATGCTGAGTGAAAGCTGACATCGACTTTCCTCCATCCTAACCTTTGTAAGCCACGTATCATTTCCTCTGTTGACGAAGTCACTGTTATTAACATATCTCTAGAAGCGTAGGCAATGACTATCGCTGAAGAGCATTTACCTTCCACAATCTCACGATATTCAGCTGTATTCTGAGTGCTTGGAACAGTCTGTGCAGCCTCCTTAGCTTTTGCTGCTTCTGGTGGAAAATGAGGACCCTCTGATAAGACAGGGGGGCAGAATTCCACGTCCACAACATGCTTGTAACCATCCAAAGACCGTTGAGGAGGTTGCTAAACATACATGTGGGGGATTGTTAAAAATAGAAAATCTTTTTCACAAACCAAGCACACTCGGCACTGCCTCAGCAGATCCAAGCATTGCATGCCACTTAGAAATGAACTAACAAACTTGTCGCAAACCACAAAAGATTACATACTCAATTAGGGCATTAAGTAGAGTGAACCAGAGACAGGGTTTAAGTGTAATTTATTTAAGAGGAATACTGCCAAAAAAGGGATTCTCAATATTTACTTATTTCAGCAACACAACTTAATGAACCAATCAGAACTAACCTTTGGAAGTTCATTCTCTCTCCTCACAGAAGACGTACGCCAGCCAACCATATCTGCAGAAGTTAAGGAGTCTATTTTGCCATAGAAAGAATTGTAATAACGAGAAGAAATAAACAATACTTATTTCAGGGATACGGTCAAAAGATATATTTGCATAGAGTATGCGACATCTAAATGCAGCAAGAGCAGATCTGCAGCATGAACAAGGGAAGTTGGAACAAAATAACAGAGACTGGCTCGGCAGTTTGTAGCTTAGATAATAGTTAAGGCCACCTTGACTTACATAAATTTCCCATCTTCACAATCTGATGCCATTCTAAGAAGAAGAGGTGGCCTATTTGATTTACCATCAGTGAGGAAAAGCTGACTGCCAGTTCGACCAACTAAAAGAGGAGCTATAGGAGCAGCAAGTTTCTCCAGGATTGGAACTCCTAAAAGCAGCGGTAGCTGTAAAACAATCAGAAGATGTTAAGCTTGTGTTGAAGGCAAATAAATATGAATGTGCACCAGCAGCTAACATGTAGCTCAAAATTCGAAGCTATTCATTTGTTTAATTTCCTAATTCCTACTCTATTAAAACCCCACAAAACTAAAAACAAAGAAAATATTGCAAGCATTACAGATCCACAATGGGGACAAAATATCCAAAAGATGTTTCTTTGGTCCAAACCAAAATATGATTTTTGTTCACTTAATTTGTAGCGATTTATTCCATCAGTGAAAAACAAACATAAAAAAAATGAAAATCTCTAGCATGGACCAAGGATAATTTAAGCTCGGCTGTTTCTGTTGTCAATACTGGAAACATAAGCCAAATACTAGCCAGATATCAGTAAGATTCACAAATCTAGTAGTAGATCATTGACAACACAACTAGCTTGACTATGGAAAACACAATGCACAACCAAGAAAATGAGTATCAATAAAGATACTGAACCTGATTTCTACCCCTAACCCCGAGATGCGGCGTTGCTAAGGTAATAAAATTTATTGGCTCCAATCCAGCAATTAGACCATGCTCTGTGGAGCACTTTGCATCTGGGGTCTCATTTGCTTCAACAAAATCTATCTTCCTGGTAGAATAAAGAACAGAGATAGCATATCGTGCAAATAAGCCACCAAGAGAATGAGCTATAAAAGAGACTTTTTTCAGACTTCCAATCTTCTGCACAAGTTGATTGACCTGCAAACCCAAATTTTTTCAGTAAATGAGCAAGGCATCATATCTAACAATTTCATCAAGGAGGATCAGTGATTATAAGATAAAGTTCAATTCAGATCTGTACATACATATCAAGTATATGAGATCTAGACAATATTAGGGTTTGTGTAGAAGACTCACTTCTGCTGCCAATCTTCTGCCAGCCCCATCAATTCCAGTGAACGTTTTTGTGTAAGTATTAGATGAGCTTGCTGTAGAAACAATTCACTCAACTAATTTCAGCAGAGTATCAATGAAGGAATAACACATCTCCACAGGTTCAACAATAAGGTAACTAAAGGAGTCAGTCCATACACTTTCTTCCCGACAAGCCTAATGCCACCAAAGCCTCACAAAAGAAGTAGGAACTTAGTCCCGTTTTTACAGGTTGGAAAGAAGTAGCATTCATCTTTTTAACTTGGATAGATTTTCTAACCCTCAACTGCTTACAACTTGACTATTCACTTCTGTCGCAAAAGGTTCAATTGGAATCAATGACAGAACCTAAGGAGGAGGCTGCACTTGATATCCTCTAATTAGTTGAATGCTTACACAACAGATGAGTTGAAGGAATACCATAAATTAGGAAGTTTCTTCCAAGACGCCTTTTTAACTCTGCTTCAAAGTATGTCCAGTCACTTGGGCTGCACTAGTTACCCAAGCAGGTAAAATAAGTATTAGTCTAAAACAGGTGATACTTAAAATGTTGTCATAAATTTACAGAGAGCTACAGTCAGAAACTAATTCAATATGAGTAGTAAGCTAGTAGCTACATTGTGAAAGATTTTATCATATGCATAAGATAATCTATGTTAAGTAAGAATTAGCATGTATCACAAGCTACTAAACACTGCATTTGACGAAGACAACACACTTCTATAAAATTTGTTTAAAAATCCTCATTACTAATTAAAGAAGCAAAATAAAAAAATTAGTTACAAATAAAACTACATATAAAGCAGCTGCAAGGGAAAGGGAACAATCTCTCCTCTATTTGTATCTCTCCTTTTAAGAGTTTTTGATGCACAAGAAATATGACACCAGAGAACACTTGGTGGCCACTACTTGCATGATGCGATTTGATTCATTTGAATTATTTGGACAGATGGCAGATAAGGCTTATAGATAGTGCCTGGTGCAATCTAGGGTACAAGGGTCACCCCCAGCCTGCAATCACTGAGGGATATTGTAGACAGTATTGATCGTTAGGGCAGATAATGCTCCTTGTATCTTCAATTGAGCCCTTCAATCCAAGCAGAAATAGCTAATGGAGGCCAAGCTCAGAAGTTTCAATCACAAAAAGCCTTGTCCAGAAATGAGAAATCTACATGAACTTTTATTTTCTATTCATTTTTTCTATTTTTTAATTACTAGCCACTTATGTATTTCAGCAGTAAAACAAAATCTACATGAACTTTTCTTTATGCATCCTAGCACAATCCACAAGTTGTGCATAGTCCTGAATATAATAACTTAAGCAGGGGCTGTTTACTATCTTTGGGTTTCATAAATACATATATTTCTATATCCCTTTACTATCTTAGCTTGTGAAGAAAACATAGTAGTATTTACTTCATTTTATTATACTATATTTTGCAGAATAAATTTAGCATAAAAGGAGATAAAAAGAAAACAAGGCCAAAAATGTTAAATTATATCAACTCCAAGCCATAACTATTTCAGGAAGCCAGGCAGCCCACAGCCCAATGCAACACTGCCCAAATCAAGTAGCAAACCCTCCTCAACAAACCAAACCATGTATTTATTTCTATTTGAGTTTACATGGATTGTTATTAATCTAAATGTCATACATGTCTCATTAACTTGGGTTGCATGGGCTGTCTCCAGCCAAAAAAAAAAAAAAAAAAATCAAAAACTCTAGGGCTGGACAAAAAGAGATGTTGTAGGACTTAGAAATAAATGAAATAGTGGGATGAAAAGAGGGAAGGAATAGAAGATGTTTGAGTTTGCTTTTAGTTTTGGCGTAGGATCTCAAATCAAACCTTTTGAAAATCTAGTGACTTAGTTCTATCTTCCTTTTTCTATTTTAGTATTCCCCGTTTCAAGATCAAAGGTTCAAGGACTCAAAGTTTGTCAATTTATTATTTTGGTCATCAATTGAGGCATTTCACTCTATTTTCCTTATTCATGTTATTTATTGACTCAATATTTGTTCTTTTACATTCTTGATGTTATGTTCAAGTTAATTTAGCTTCCCTAAAAGTTAATTAGTTTAGTCGGATGGCTTTAATTTGTATTAGGAAATTTAGTTGCATAAGGTAACAGAGTTCCTAGTTCAATTTTCTATTTGTATTATTTATACAATTGTTATAGTGTTAAAAATTTGAGTGGTCATAATAATTGATTTAATAACTAATTCGTTAAGTCGGTTATATTATCAATTATGTGAGATCAACCATATTTGCCTACTAGCCAAGGTTGTTAAAATCAAAATTCTACTAGAATCGATAAGGATCGTCAGAATTTAATCCTAGAATTGGATCGTAAGATCATGAGATCCTACAAATAGATAAACTAGTATGTAATGAAAAACACTAAATATCTTATTTTTAAACTCTTATTTGATCACTAATTAAATTGTAGCAACACAAATTGTCGATTATATGCATATAAAAAATATTTTAATATAGACTAAGCATACAACAAAGCTAACAATACCACAAATGAAAATAAAAAGAATAACTATAAACTAAATAGAATTTAGTAAAAAAAAAAATAATAATCTAACAAATTTAATATATTTGGTTTACTCTACATTTAGAATTTGGACATTTCATAAATATTTTTCTTACCAATAGTTGACTTTGCTATTGTCTCACTTGTGCAGTCTTCGCATTCATTGGTACTCAATATATAATATATATAAAATAATAAGGTTAAGGATTAGAGTTAGGGAAAAAATATATTGAAAATAAGACAAAAAATATATTTTAAGGTAAATATATAAAATAAATTATAGTTGGCATATAGAATCATAAGATTCTACCGAGGATCATAAGATTCTACCACGATTCTACCTAGGATTGTAGATCGTTCAATGACTTTTGGACCACAGAATCATAAGACCAGGATCAAAAGTTTAACAACTATGCTACTAGCTATAGCTATATTGCACACTTGGGGTTAAGCAAACACCATCCTTAGGCTTGTCCTTTTCTTTATTTTGGTCTTTCTAGGGAAATTATATGTGAGGCCACTGAAATCTAGTATCAATCATGCAATTAGTTTTTTCTTTTTCTCTTCAATGGGAAAAATAATCAAATACAATTGGATTGTTTTAAACTCACATAATAGGATACAGATTGATGAAGCAAAATATGCAGTTTCCCTGTAAAGTGGAACTTAAGAACTGCAGACAAGCAAGATCAATCAAACCCTGATTACAAAACAATCAGGAAACATTTAATAGTTTTTTCAATAGCATTTGCTTTGTCATTATGTGAAACTAAATAAAGACAAGAGCACCTTCCTCACTGTTTCAGGGAAAAAAAACGAAATTCAGAAGACAACAGCTGTACCTTGCTAAGATGCCATGAACAAGCACCAGAAGATGATCAGGGCCATTCTTCATGTTGACCATGCCATTTGGTGATGTGAAATTTCCAACAGTAGTACTCATAGCACAAGCCTTGAATCCTTGATTTCTCCGGCTGTTGTTTGCACCTGAAATTTGAATGACCAGTTATTCCAAACATCCAAAACTTGGTAAATAGATGTATTTCCAATATTTAATCAGCCATGAGTAAACCTTACACATGAGAACTATGACACATATGGCAGAGGATGGAACTTATGACGTTAAAAGTCACCATTTGGCATGAAACAAATACACTAATCGATCAAGAATCAGATGGAAAACACTACATCCAAAAATCATATACCCTTTCATCAGTAAAGATCCTCATCAATCCTTCCACCAACCAATGAATTCACAAATGTCTCACTTCATCAAATGTCATGGCCCTTAAGAGAGAACATCAGGCGAACAACACAATGCACTCTCAAAATTCAAGCTCTGGTTAGTTGGGCTCACAGGTCATATTGTTCTATGCCCACATTTCTTTATTATCAGAAATTGTTTTTCATGCTACAATTCCCAGTTGGCTAAATTCAATTCCTCAAAAGTATGATCGCCATTACCCATCTAGGTAAGTTCATCTTTACTTGAGGGTCTTTAATAGTTCCTTGTCAAGTAACTTACTTATCAATAGGCTATTTTAGGTATATTTTTCAAACATTTAGTAACTTATACAGCCATCATTAGTACTTCAAACCATTAACACTGCAAATACTACAAATACATATTCACTTAAGGTCCACACAGACAATGTTTTTAATTGCCACAGCGCTTCATCCCTAGTATCTTTCTCATAGTCTTCCACCACAACAACCTGACTCCAGCGCCTAACAACCCACAGTCATCTGCCATAGCTCCATTTGTATCCAATTATTCTACAAGTAGAAACCTCTCAAAAATATGTACCAAGTAACAATGTATCCTGTGCTCAAAATATTTATTCTGTGGCCGTCCTTTTGCAGACTTCCGCCACAGCTAAACAGGCAATCCACACCATAGGGCTGACATCAATCTTTCATACGCAACCAAATCCAATAGCAGGCGGAAGTTTGGACCTCCAAATTTATCAACTACTCATACGAAGGATTATTTCCCTCTAAATGACGCAATATCCAATGCTTTTATATCAATAACATAATTATACTCTAACACGACGCAGGAACGATTATGCTGAAGCTTGAAGAGCAATAAAGAATATATTATGAAGACGATCCATTCCTTGCAGTTCATTTAATTCATCGAAAAGGAAAAAGAAAAATTATCGATCTAATGCTAAAAACTAATGTTGAACTTCATTCAAAATCAGTACTATAATTACGCATCGCGTAACAGTGACACAATACCTCTAAAACAAACAGCATAACCTAACTGCAGAAGCAACGAAAATGGGGAATGGAGAAGAGGAGACGCAAATACAACGACTCAATTTGAAGAAGGAATCACCTGAAAAACTGTAGGAATCGAATGGCGAGGAACAATAATGCGAAGAAGACGAGGAGGACGGGGGAGAGGAATATGATCTAAACCTTTCAGGACCTCCGCCAACTCTTAGATTACAAATAGGATAATAGTAGCCTCTGATCCCACCGTTACCACAACTGCTGGTTGAATTACTGCAACGCGAGTAAATTAAAGACACCGAAGAAGAAGCAGCTGCAGACGATGCCATATTTACAAGTCAAAGATAAAAAAATCTATTTATAGATATTTCACCGTTGGAAGTAACCACAGCGCAGGCTCACAGCACAGAGAGACCTCTACCACCGAAGAAATTGACGAAAACGGTGAAATTGGCACCAAAATGGAAAAAGGCAGGGAATATTGATGTCAGCATCGACGCCATGACTCTTGGAATCCGCACCTAACATAACCAATCCTTTGTGCCATGTTTTTATATTGCTCTCTCTCTCCCTCCCTCACCAAGCTGCTCTGGGTGATAGCAATTTGGAGTGCAGCGATTTTTCTGACAGGTTGAGGTCAGACGGGAATGGGCTGCGGGCCGGGGACAGTTGTGTGATTGACCTTCGCAAACTCAATGGCTTTTTAGTTTTTACGGCTTAAGCACTATCATTGTTTTGGACCATTAATATGATTGTGCTGGTGATTCCTCCACCGGAACAGCGATCACATGAATGTTCCTTCATTGCGTACTATACCTTTTGATGTTACCTAAATTAGAAAAGAAAAGGATACAAGGAGGAAAGACAAGACAATGCAAAGGTGGTAACGTTGAAGTGTATCCTATTTTGATATTCCAGATTTGACATGCACGTTAATCGTAATGCCACTTGCTATTTTCAGATTTGATGATCTGAAAAATATCGATGCGTTTGATAATTCTTTTTAAGAATTTACAAATTACTTTAAAAATTAATAAATATATTTCTAATATTATAATTATATTCTTAATTAAAAAATACTACCACAATTAATATATAAAAAAATAAAAATAAATATTGACTAATCTAAAATGGTTTTTAAAATATATTTTTTTTTTTACCTAAAATGACCTTTTAATGAAATAAAAGAAAATTATTATTATTATTATTATTATTATTATTAGAGATAGATTATTCTTAAAGCATTATTCATGAACACAATATATATATATATGCACCGTCCATAAATACTTAGAATAAATGATAATGATAAAGTTAAATTTAATTTTTTCCAAAAAGTAATATAGATTGTATCAACTAAAATGAAGTAACAATTTATAAATTATAATAAAGTTGTAAATGATGTCTTCAATGGTTATAACTTAGAAAATAAATAAATAAAAAGACAAATAAATTTTACCAAATGTTATTAATTTTTATTATATTTAAATGGATATTTTCTTATTTACTTTGATTAAAAAAGAAGTGGTTTGAATCATATATTAGAATCTCACTTTGAAATTAATTTTAAATATGAAGCCATAATTAAGGTCAAGCTAACTTATTTTTAGATGGCTTTGATCTTGAAACATGATAAATAAGTGTCTCGCATACCTTGTTTGTTTGTTTTTTTTTTTTAACTCATAACATTCTTAGTTTCCACCTACTTTGATGCTTTTGGATTAGAATTATTGTATTTGTGTTTGGATAATGTTTCATTTTCTATTTCTTTCGGGTGCACATCATCTTGAACAAAAAGGATGTAAACAAATCAAAACAAGATAAAAATAGCCTCAAAGCAAGATAGATGAAGAGCCTAGTGTGATTCATGACTTAGCTTTTCTTGGGAACACAATCATGATAAAAGAAAAAGGAAACAAATAAGTTTGCAAAATCCCAACATCGTTGTAGAAAAATTACATAGACGATAGTTAGAAAAGTGATATATGTGGCAATTTGTAACCGGTGCCTAATCTATCATCGTGTATATTATATATTTTTTTTAATTTTTCTCTAAATTTATTGGCATCATAATATATATGGTGTATAATAAACATAAAAATTATTGTATAATATACATATGCATGATCGTTATTAGTTAAAACTACCAAACAATCCCTATTTTTTTTATAGAGCACATATGATTATTGTCATACCATATTTTTTTTTCTGCAAAAAAACTTGCAGTTGTTTCCAATATACTTTCACTAGCAACAACATTTACCATATCGAAGACAAGTAGCTAGATATCAAAAGGTTCTTATCAAAATAAATGATTTTATATTTGTATTATATACATTGCATACAAAACCTAATATGTTCTTCAACTTTTCAAATATTTTCGGATGGTCTCTAAAATGTTATTCAATATTGTTAGTTAGGTCTTACATTTAAGAAAATTAATATGTAACTTTAACATTATTATAGTTAATCACACTAGGTTCATTAAGAAGTGGTTTTCTATGCCATATCCACCTAATATAACTCTTATCAATTCTAAGATTAATGAGATGATCTTGTATATCATTTGCCCCTCTTTTTATCATATTTCTACAATCTACATATATACAAGATGTCAGTAAAGGATCTTTCGAATGTTCAACGACTATCTTAAGAAAGTCTTAAACACTGTCTATATATTTTTCTAGATAATCTACCTGCAAGCATCAACTTATGATCAATAACGAGAAATAAGTAAAATTAGACCCCTAAATTAAAAACAAAAATGAAAAATTTGACAATATTAGCCAAGTTCAGCAAAAAATACCAACATATACACTACAACAACATTTACACTAGTACCAATACCACAATTTTCTAAAATACTATCTACTTCATTTCTATACTCTCTTTTTAGAAATAGTCTAATAATATATCTAGTAAATGATATTCCATCTCCACAAGATATAATAACTCAAAAACTAACAACGTACAATGTATATATATATACCACAACATCATATATATATAAATATACATGAAGAAGTTCAAATATGATATACACAAGCAAAATTCAGCCAATAGATAAATTTATACAATAAGCTTCAACTGCAAATAAATGAAAAAAAAATAAAAGAATAATGAACATACCATGAGAATAGAAAGAGAAAGTTGGTGATAGTAAATTGAAGAGGAGGAAAAATAAGCAAAAATGCGGGCTAAGAGAAGAGAGCATATACTGGCGGTTGTAGAGGTTTGTCGCTTCAAATGATCGCTATCTGGTATAGGAAGGTAAAATGAAAAGTTGCTAGTGGTTCTATGTTAAAGAAAGATGAAGAAAAAAACGGGGAAAAAAAGGTAAGTGGTTCTAAGTTATAGCTAATATGTATACTATGTTCCACATTAAAAGAAGAAGAAGAAGAAGAGAATGCATGCCTTATTATTGAACAAAATCACCTAGTAAAGTTGGTGTAAAATATACTATCACAATAAGGGTATACATGATTTTTCTTTATAATCATTGTTTATACCCTTATTTTTCTTTTTTTTTTAATATGAAAAATAGCATACATTACATGTTATAGAACAAAAATGCCTAATATATCTGGCATAAAATGTACCATTATAGTAAAGGTATGCACAATGATTGCTGTTTATAATCGCCATGTATATGCTTATTTTTTATTTTTTAAAATATGAAAAATAGCATATAGACAATATTAAGGTAAAACCATCTTGTATACCTTTCTCATTAAATTTATACATGACAATTTTACCTTAGAATTGCCGGGTATATTTTCCGCTTAAAATGATAAAATATTTGCTCCGTATTTTTTTACTAGGCAATGGAATAAACGGTGATTTAGTTTTAAACCACTTTATACTGTGTACCATTTACTCTAATTCATGTACTAGTGCAATCTCACTTTAGTAAAAACACACACCCATGCCTTTTTCATTTGATAAAAAAAGCCCATAGATCAGGTGTGTTTAAAAGCACACCTATGATTTTTTGTAATAAATATCTTCCACAATGGTTACATATAGATTGAAAAAGAAGAGAAAATGAGTGAAAAATCATTCATTTTATGCAGGCGTTCATATGAAGGGTTTCTCTCTTTGTTTCCTCAACAAATTAAATAAATAAACTTGTATCTGAAGCACAATTCTATTATTAGATTTCTAGTATGAATATTTCTAATCACTTGGATTTGGTGATTGTAGATTTAATGTCTTAATGATACTTGTTATATTTTCTATTATGGTTCTCCTTATATTTCATTCATATTTATTTAAATCATTATGCATCTTATTTCAATGAAATTTAATTAATTTCTTAATCTAGGATTGAATTAAGTATAGTGCATTAATAAATTGGTGGATTATTTTGATCATCTCGCTTTGTTGCTCTATTTCATAATTCAATTGATAGAACTTTAAATTAGGTTAAAATATCTAATAAAAAATTTAATTAACATAAATTACTAATTTAAACCGAAAGAGGATAATTAATACGGGACTTAGCAATTGAATGGGAGACATCAAATCATGAAAGTACAATATAGTTTCTTGGGATATTTTTTTAGATTTATAAAGGGTTCATAAGGTTCATAAAGGTAAGTACAAATCATCATATAGGTGTCATTACCATAAATGTTATACAATATTAAGAGAGGGAGGAGGGAGATTCAAACCTAAGATTTTTGGCATCTAAGAGTTGATCTTTACCACTAGATCAAACCTCATCTAGTATAGTTTCTGAGGACATTGATTGAAATGACTAGAACTTAAGTAGCTTAATTTGGATGCCATAAAAATAGGCTACTAGGTTGAATTAAATTGACTTTTAGGCTTGAAAAAAGCTATTGGTTAAATTAGGTTAATTTATTGTGACAAATTGAACTAATCCTTTGATAATTAGTTTATCCATATGTTACATATGGGACCCATGACTAAAATTAAACCTAACCATTTTTATATTATTAAAATTTTCTTTAGTATTAACTAACATTTTTTATTGTTTATATCATTATCACATGCTCATTATTTTATATTATCATATATAATTAAAATTATTAATTAGCATCAAAGTCTTTATGGGATATGACTTTGAAATTCTACAGTTACATATTAGACACATCAAAACATGCATGTCCTAAGCCTAATTTAATGTAAATCAACAACAAAATTCTTTCACCATATTCATACAAGGCAAGTGTATAACTTTAAGCATCATAAAAGTTTACTTTAGCTTCATATATTTTTAAAGTAGTTTTATAAGCTTAAGAATTGTTTACATTACTAACAATAAAAATCAAATAATATCAAATAAGATTATATACATGTAGCTTTATACTATTATTATAATCATAATTATGCCAATTAAAATAATATATAATCTTAAAAATTACCTTTTTTTTCCTCCTTTTAATTTGTATTATTTTTTTTGGTAGAAGAAAACAAGTATTTTATTGATTTGGGTCATCCAAAATAAGGGGTACAATTGTGTGTGAGAGAAAAGACCTCCAAATTGTTATCATCTTTTGTGTGATAAATTACTACGTGAATCAGGTGTATTGCTTATATATTTAGTATAATTATGGTATATTTTAATGTACATTTATAAAAAATATACTATTATCATTGTATTAAATGTACAAGTGGTGTGTCTACAATTAGGTACACCACATGTAAATTTAATACGATTATAATGTACTTTTAGTACATTTTGGTGTATATTTAGCATATTTATTAAAATATAAAAAGTATACACCAAAATATACTAAAAAGATACTATAATTATACTAATGTATAAGTGGTGTCAAAATTGGGCACACTAGGTTCATGCAACAATTTCTCCATTTATACCCTACTTAGGAATAAAATGGACCCCAATAAATTAATTGAATGTGGAATGTGACACCAAGATACATGTAATAATTTGAGAGCCATCTTTTTTATATCACTAGCTATGAATGAGGCCCTTGTGTGACCGATGTTTCCTCCATTGAGCTTAGAAAATAATACTTGAGTAATCAAACTCCACCATAATGTATGAATAGTTTTGACCAACTATCTTCTTAGGAGCAAATAGGATGGTTGCCACCTTAGCTTTCTCTATTGTTCAGATTTATTCAAGGTTTTGTTGGCTCACTAAGAGCGCTACCCCCATGGTCTCTACAATAAAGTTGATTTTCCACTTTTCTTCTTCAACCCATTCAACATCTATGTTGATCTTCATTAATCCTTCATGTAGCTTTACCCATTTAACAACTAGTCCAACTTTACTCTTTTCCTTTTTCAGTTCCTCAAGTTGGGAAAAGATCAAATCAACATGCATGCTAAGGTCATGAATATTGTGTAATACTCCATTAAAAGCTTCATTGTTTTCACCAACTAAATCACCTTGACAATAGTGCATATCCAAGCTGCTTCGTGTTCACTATGCTAGTAAACAAGCCAGATCTAGTCCTATAAGTTGCGGACATTTGTTTTTTGTAGACTACCAATATGAAAATATCTCTTTTTGTATCACACTATAGAAATGCATGAAAATTGGTTTTATACTATTTGCATCTCCTGTAGTATGTTAAGCCTCAAATACCCTTTTCTTTAAGCATCTTTGTTATAGATAGAATCCCATGGTAGCATCCCCAAATGATGTTGCTAACTTTAGAAAGAGAGGAAAATCTCTAGAGCTTACCCAAAGTCTGATCCATAACACTAGATGAAGAGTTAGCTTTGCCTTGCTTTTCCAAGTGTAAGAAAAGCTCATAAGCATTGCTTATAGTATAATCCTCTTCTCTATCATAATACTAAGTCATGGTGTCTTCTTTTTCCTCCCCATGCAAAGGAATATTATATATATACTCAAACATCACTTTACACAAAATGCCTCGTATAATAAATCTATATTCCATGTACTTTGACCATGTACCATATAAGGTTTATCACTCTGATATTCACATCATGCCCAAACATGGCTTTACAACACAGAAACTTAATGGTTGAGAACCTGTCAATTATTCCATACAATCAAATAGTTTCCATTACCCATAAGCCACATGAGACAATCTAAGACTACCTGTTGCCTCAATAACACTCCTCTAAATATAGCTTGGTTAGTAAACTAATATAGCCATCATGATTTCTAGTTGGGGATATTATATAGCTCTCCAAATTCTTGTAATAAGTGAGTCTAGATTTGTGATGAGTCTTTAGACCTTCTTCCCTAGCCTTGCTAGATGAAAGAGCTGGATTTTGCTAAACTTGTGCATCCTTCATCTTTTAATATGAAAATTATATCTAATTTTAGCTAATGGATGCCTCTAATTTTTTCCCCAATGCTCTACCAGAACCTTATAGACACTAATTATATATTAGAACACAAAGTTAGGGGAAGTTTGAATACACTCATTGTAACACCCCAAAAATTTACAAACCCCAAAAATTTACAACTAAAAAATTTTGCTTTATTTAAAAGAGTTAGCAGAAGCGAAATAACAAAGTTGTGAATTCTGGGGATATTACCGCCACACTTAGTACCAGACCGGTTCATTCATACCATTCCAATACCAAGTGCTAAGGCTAAAAGAATGAAATATAAATTGCTAGAAATTTAAACCATATTGAAATCAGAGTAGCGCAAATAATATTTCACAAGAATGGAATCCACCAATGGTGGTTATAAGAATAAATATTATATTTAAACCAGGAATTAAAAGAGAAAGAAGGAAACCCTAAAGGTCCGAATAATTCCTTACGCTCTTTCCCGTTGCCCACTTAAATAACACCTAAAACGAACCTGCAAGGGACACTGCCCATTAAATAGGTAGGGCCCCACGAATGGAATCCTTCAGTACTATGGTATTGAGTAAACCTATAAAACACATTGAAAAGCATGTCCGCAATACAACACATATATGATGAGATGTGCATACATAACATTCATATACTTAACAAGTCCATCAAATAATAATAAGTCATAATTTACAATCAATACTTATGGGCCTTAAGCCATTAGTCCATTATTATTCAATCATCTCTCGGATTTTATATCCATGTAAGTGCGGGAACCCCACTATTATAGCTGATGGACCGAAATACATATAGGACAGAATGCTCCTGACCACTATTATTTGTCGGTGAACTGGTCTCTAAGGCAGAACGCTCCTGGCTACTATTATTCACTAGTGGACCGGTCTGGCCCTGACTCACATGGTGTTCCACTATAAGTGATTAGTATTTTCCATGATTTATTCACATCCATGATTGGTTTTATTGAGCTCGGGATCCCCCACTATTAAAGCTAGTGGACCGAAATATATATAAACATCATCTAGGGCCACACGCTCCTAGACCACTATTATATCCTGTGGACTGATATTCATAAACACTTTATAGGATAAATTTAATCCCCCAAATTTTTAAAAGCCTATATTTTAATAAATAAATTTTATTTGGGATAAACTAGCTTTTAAATCTATTTAGTTTAATTATTTATGATTTTTTGAGTATATAAAATTGGGTATAAATATTTAATAAATTAAAATAAATATTTTGTTATCTTATCATACCTTTTTTTATTTAAATAAATTTTCAAACCCTTATTTTACTAAAATTATCATTTTTAACCCTTATATTTTAATTATACTAAATTAAATTATTAAATTAATTTATTACCCAAAATTATTCTATTTTACTATTTTATCAATTAAATTGTTTTATTCAATTTCCCCTTTTCTTTTCCCCCCTTTTTCTTTCTCATTGTTCTATTTTCCTTCTTCCTCCTTTTCTTCCTTAGGCTGCCGGTGGCCCGCCCTTCCTCTCCTTAGCGCACTGGGTCGTAGGCCCAGTCTCCCCCTCCTTCTCCCATGTGAACTGGTCGGCTCCCTTCCTTTCTTTTCTTTCTTCCTCGACCGGGCTGGCCTGCTCTTTCTTTCTTCGGCCGCCCATCACTCACTCATCAGCCCCGACTCTCCTTCTTCTTCTTTCTTTCTTCTTCCTCCATCCCTGTCGAGAATCCCGGCCATCCACCTGCAACTCCCTCTCCCCATTGCTTTCCCCTATCTCCTTCTCTCCCTCTCTTCGTTTTCTCTGCACCATCCCAGTCCCACCATCCCTATCTCCCTCTCCCTCTCCCTACTGTTATCGTCCCTTCTCCCTCTCCCTGCAACTCCCATTTCCCTACCACCACCCTTGTGCTCCCTATCCCCTCCTCTCTCTTCCTCTTCTTTTTCTTCCCCTTTCCCTGCCTCATTCTGTGATTTTTCGAGCCCTATATGCCTTACCCAAGCCTCCTCTTTCTCCCTTTCTTCTTCCCTCTCTCCCCTATTTTTGTTTTGCCGCCCATCTCCACCGCTTTCGCCGCCTCAACCACCACCTGCACCGCCCCCTGCCACCCTCTACCTCACCCCTAAACCATTACAACCCCCATTGATCCACCCCGCAGCCTCCTTCCTCCTCCCCTCTCCTTTTTCTCTTCTTCTTCTCCCTTCTTGGCAGCCACCCTGCACCGCCACATTCCGCCGCCGTCCCGCCGCTTCCGCCGCCACTTGAGCCACCTTATTACTCCCTACAACCCCCTCTACCACCCCTAATCCTATCTTGCCCAAAAACACCACCCAAAGGCCTTCATTTTCCTTCCCCATTTTCCTTCCTCACTAGCCTTCCATTTCGACCCCTCCTCTGCTGCCTCTCTGCCGCCGTCTCCGCCACCTTTAGCCACCTTCAACCCATCCTCGACCACCACCTACACCCCCTCTAACTTCTGCACCATTCCCTTACCCCAAATCCTTCCCCATCACGTCTTTTTCTTAGCACCAAACCTCTAACCCAAAAATTCCCATTCTTCCCTCTCTTCACCACCTTCGAGCCCCCTCCTCCTCATTCTTTGCATGCAGCTCATGTTGCATTAGCAGCATGAGTTTCTGCATTTATTAATCTATTTGTTTAATAATTTTAAGGTATAATTATATTTTAAGTTAATTATTCTATTAATTGTTAAAGCCTTATATTTTGATTTCATAATTTCTAATGTAATAAGTCTTGAATTATTCTTAGGTATTGGTTTTGATAAATTAAGCTTGAACCTTAAACCGGAATACCGGTAAGGTTCGTTTTTTTGGAAATCGAGGTAATCGTTAAATCCCACTTAAACACATGGATTAACGTATGTTAGCACATTAGACATTTTTAACGTGTATTATGCTTGATATATGTTGTTTAGTATATCATATGTGGTTATTGTGTTGGTTGATAAAAGGAAGCATGATAGCTTATATGATATGTATGGAAATAATATTTAAGGTAATAATTTGGTTGTTAAGGAAAATGTTAAGTATTATTCATGCTGTTTTATGCCATTGTGATATTTAATACATGTTTAATATTTTGTGAGCCTTACGGAATTTTATTAATGTATCTTGTATAAGAATGTGGCCTAATATATATATGGGTGTTCATAAGTATTATATTAATTGTAAGAGTTATGGATGAGGCATTAATATTAATATTTTATGTAGTAATAATAATACTTTAATATAAGGGGTGTACTAAGGGTAAACTAGTGATTCTTGATTAAAAAGGGCATTATTGTAATTTTGAAGGCAAGGGTAAAATGGTAAATTTGTTAGTAAAAGGATAATTTGGTAATTTTATAAGAAGTGGGCAAAATGGTAATTTTATAATAAAAGGGCAAAATTGTAATTTTGTAATTAAAGGAAAAAATAGTAATTTTGTGATTAAAGGGCAAGATGGTAATTTGAAAATTAAAAGAGGTAAAATAGTAATTTCGTAATTAAGGATAGAATGGTAACCTTTATAAGTGAAAGGTTAGCAATTTTTGGAAGTTAAGGGGTAAAATGGTAAATTTGAAAGTAAAGGGGCAAGATGGTAATTTTGTAAATAAAAGGGGTAAAAGTGAAAATTGAAAAAGATTAACTTGGTAATTATATTAATTGAGAAGGGTAAAATAATAATTTAAATAACTAAAGGGTAATTTGATAATGTAATAATGGAGAAGGGTAAAATGGTAAATATGATAAATGTGAGAGGTAATTTGGTAATTTAACCGACTAGAGGGTATTGTGGTAATTTTGATAATGGAGTAGGGTAGTTTGGTAATTATGACAATTAAGAAGGGTAATTTGGTAATTTAGATAACTAAGGATTAGGTGTCCTTGTCGGTAGGGTACTGAGTTAGCTTTATACACCAGTACGACCAGGATACCTTTGCGTCCCTGGGTTGACAGTTGAAGGGTATTCAGTAGCTTTTATGCACCAATGCGACCGGTATACCTTTGTGTCCCGGGATCTTGATCTCCCTATCGAGGCAAATAAATGGAATTGTTGTGCTGATTAAAAAGGAAAACACTAATCGTTAGAGTGAAAGATTAATGAGCCGGGCCCAATTGAATTATATATATTATGAGTACCAATCCATCGGATATAATAGTGGCCCAGGAGGTTTTTCCCAGGATGATGTTTATGAGTACCGATCCACCAGATATAATAGTGGCTCATGATGTTTTACCCTGGATGATGTATATTTGTATTCCAATCCACTGGCTAGAATAGTGGGGGTCTTGAGCTCAATAAATTTGATTTGGTTGTGAATAAATTATGAAAAATACTAATTACTTATAGTGGAATATGATGTGAGTCGGGGCCAGACCGGTCCACCGACGAATAATAGTGGCCAAGAGCGTTGTGCCCTGGAGTCTGGTCCACTGACGAATAATAGTGGTCAGGAGTGTTCTACCTTGTATTTATGACCATTCCACCGGCTATAATAGTGGGGTTCCCGCACTCACACGAATAATTATAATCCGATATGATTGATAATGATGGATTAAGGGCTTAAGGCCCAGACGTATCGATTGTTCTTTATGGACTATTAATAACTATTGATGCATTAAGTATGTGGTTGTATGACTATGGATCTTAAGTATTTACCTTTCATCATGTATGTATATAGTATCATGTGTGACATTGCGGACCTGTTTTTAAGTGTGTATTTAAAAGGTTACTCAGTACCGTAGTACTGAAGGGTTCCATTCATGGGGCCCCTGCCTATTCAATGGGCAGTACCCCTTGCAGGTTGTATTTAGGTGCTATTCAAGTGGGCTCTCAGGAAAGAGCATAAGGTACTATCCAGTAAATTCTAGGGTTTTAATTTGTCTCTTTTAAATTCAATGTATTTTTTATTTTGTAACCACCATTGTTGGATTTTACTCTCGTAAATTGTTTACTGCGCTACTCTGATTTTTAATTGCTTAAGTTTCTCATCAAATTGTATTTTACTCTTTTAGCCTTAGCACTTGGTACTGGAACGGTAGGAGTGAACCGGTCTGGTACTAAGTGTGGCGGTAATATCCCCAGAATTCACGGTTTATTATTTTGCTTCCGCTAATTTCCTTTTAATTAAACGAAATTTTTCAGTAGTGAATTTTGGAGGTGTTACAATAAAATGCTCTTGGGCCACTATTATATCCAGTGGACCGGTACTCATAAAAATTTTCTAGGGTAGCACACTCTTGGGCCACTATTATATCTGATGGACTGGTACTCATAATATAATTCATCTGGGCCTGGCTCATTTGTCTTTCACTTTCATGATTAGCATTTTTCTTTTTTAATCAACACAACAATTCCATTTATTTGCTTCGGAGGGGAGATCAAGATCCCAGGACACAAATGTACACCAGTCGCACTAGTGCATACAAGCTGCTCAATACCCTTCAACTATCAACCTAGAGATGCAAATGTACCTTAGTCGTACTGGTACATATAGCTACTCAATACCCTACCAACAAGAACGCCTAATCCATAAGTATGCATACCCCCTAAATAGGTCCGTAGAGCTAGATAGAGTAAGAGATAGGGCCTAGCTGGGGCACAAAGTCACACCAGCAAATACTAGAATAATCGTGGGCTAAATCATGTCTTTAGGGTAGCGACCCCTAAAGAGCCACCATTCCCTATCTCAAGGTCTTTCACTTTAAGTATTAGTGTCTTAATTAAGGTGATCACAAACAACACAACAATCAGATACTTATTCACTTTCAATCATTCTGATATCATTAGGTATTTCTTATTTATATGGTCATCCAAGATAACATAGAGGAATCATCAAGGCCATCATAATCTCATCCAATTTCGATTTAGGGTTAGTTCTTATGATACTCGCTAATTTTCAAATAACATTATCTTACTATTTAATGTTACTTGAATCTTATTACAAAACTCTGTTATCCAAACGACATATCGAATACGGGTTACTAATTTAACCCTTGCTTGTATAATTATTAAGTCATCCCTTCTTTACTTGCCAATTTACTATATTACCCTTCATGTTGCATAATTACTGAATTACCCTTTGCTCGGTTTAGGTTACCAAGTTATTTGCCACACTTATTAGGTCACCAATCACCCTTCATAATTGTTACACTTATCATATTTCCCATTTAGTTGGCTAGATTACCAAATTGCCATTCTCCTTTATTATAATTACCAAATTATCCTTTAGTTGGTCAAATTACTAAGTTACCCTTCTTTATTATCACAGTTAAGAAATTATCCTTCTCCATTATCATGATTACCAAATTATCCTTTAGTTGGTTAAATTACTAAATTTTTCTTCTCCATACTACCCTTCTCCATTATCAAAATTACTAAATTACCCTTTTCCATTATCATAATTACCATTTTACCCTTCTCCATTATTACAATTACCATTTTATCATTCTACATCATTATAATCACCATTTTACCCTTATCTGTTATTATAATTATCATTTTCCCCTTTTACTTACCAATTACCATTTTATCCTTTTACTTACAAAATTACCATTTTACCCTTTACTTCTAAAATTACCATAATACCCTTTTACTTATGTTTTACCATTTTGCCCTTTACTTCCAAAATTACCATAATTCCCTTTTTACTTACAAATTACCATTTTTTTCCTTTGCCTCTAAAATTACCATAATAGCCCTTTTACTTACAAAATTACCATTTTGCCCATTACTTCCAAAATTACCATAATACCATTTTACTTACAATTTACCATTTTGTCCTTTTATTTCGCCACTTTTATTAAGTTATCATCACTACATGAATATTGATATTAATATCAATACTCCATTCTCATCATCCAATTCCACCAATTATTATACTTCAACATAATACTTATTAACATCCACACATACTAGGCTGCACTCTTGCACTAGACATATTACTAAAATGCCCCTAGGGCTCACAATAATATTATTCATGGATCAATTGTCACAATAATATAATATAACATAGATAAGTATTCAAAATTTTTATTAATAACCAAAATCTTTCCTTAAGCAATATTTCCACATATAGCATATAAACTAACACGCTTTCCTTTTTATCAATCAATATAAGCAACTACATATAATATATTAAATAATATATATCATGTAAAATAACATATTAAAACCCTAATGTGCTAGCATATGTTTATCCATGCGTTTAAGTGGGGTTTAATGATTACCTTAATTCACGCAAAAATTGAACCTTACCAGTATCTCAGTTAATGATTCAAGCTTTGATTAGAAAAACCAATACCTAAAAACTATATCAATATTTATCATATTAGAAATGAGAAAACCAAAGCATAAGACTTTATAAAACTTAATTAATAAAATACTTAACATAAATATTATTATACCTCAAAATCATTAACCAAAAGAACCCAAAGGAAGGCAGCAAATCACACTACTCATGCATCATGAGTTGCATGTAAAACAAGGGTTGGAAGGGGTCGAAGGTGGTGGAAGAAAGGAAGGAAAGGGTGTTTTCGGGTTAGGGTTTTGGGGGTAGGAAAGAGGGTAGGTGGGAGAGGATTTAAGGCAAGGGAAAGGTGTAGGGGTGGAGAGGGGGTGTAGGTGGTGGTTGGAGATAGGTTTTTGGTGACCAAGAGCGACGACAACGACGACAACGAGGTTACGAAGGTGGCTGCCAAGGTGGAGGGGGCTGAGAAGGATGGAAAAGGGAGGAGGAAAATGAAGGGGTGAGGGGGTTTGTTTCAGATAAAGGAGGTAAGGGGTGGCAGGGGAGAATGTAAGGAGTGGTTTGGTGGTTCAGGTGGCAGCAGATATGGCGGGACGACGACGGAAGGAGGAGGTACAAGGTAGTTATCAAGAAGGAAGAAAAAGAAGAGGTGAGGAAGGAGGTGGTCTACAGGGTGGCTTGAGGGGTGGTGTGGTGGTGTAGGGATGAGGTAGAGGGTGGAAAGGGGTGGTGCAGGTGGTTGGTGTAGCGGTGAAAGCAACAGAATGGGAGGGTGGTGCAAAAATAGGGGGAGAGATGAAAGGAGAAGAAAATGGAAAGGAATCGGGGGAGGGAAGAAGGCTCGAAAATGGGGTAGGAAAGGGCTGGTGAGGAGAAGAAAAAGGAGAGGGAGAAGAGGGGGCAAGTGGTTGGCTGGGGTAGGCGGCTAATAGGGTGTTAGGGAGAGGGAAAGGAAGAAGAAGGAAGAAAAGGGCATGTGGGATGGGTGTGTAGGGTCGGTTGGGTCTGAAATGGGGAAGAAAGGGAAGGGGGAGAGGGAGGGAGAGAGGGAGAGTTGCAGTGGTGGCAGTTGTAGAGCGGCTTGGTGGTTAGGCATGGCAGAGGAAGATAGGAAGAAGAAGAAGAAGGGAGAAGGAAAGGGGCAGGCCAACCGAGTGAGGAGGAAAAAGAAGGGAGTAGGTCGGCCTGGTCGAGGGGGAGGAGAGAAAAGAAAAGGCAGATTAGGTTGGGATAGGGTGAACGACACACAGAAGAGGAGAGGAAAGGAAGAAGGAAGTAGGTCGCACGTAGGAGGATGAGAGGAGGGAAGGGGAGTGGGTCGGTGACCCAGGTGCAAGGAGGGTAGGCTATGTCTGGTGGCCCAAAGGAGAGAAAAAGGAAAAATAAAGAAAGGAGAAAAAGGAGAAAGAAAAAAGGAAAAGGGGAGAAAAAGGAAAGGGAAAAATAAAATAATTTAATTTATAAAATAATAGAATGGCATATTTCTGTTAGATAAATAAATTTAATAATTTAATTTAATATAATTTAATATATGGGTTTAAAAGGTTAATTTTAGGAAAAATTTTGGTTTGGAAATTTATTTAAATAAAATGAGTATGATAAAATAACAAAATATTTATTTTAATTTATTAAATATTCCTATCCAATTTATATACTCAAAAATTCATAAAATAACTAAATTGAATAAATTTAAAAGCTAATTCATCCCAAATAAAAAGCTATTTATTAAATTATAGGTTTTTAAAATTTTGGGGGATTATACTCTTCTCATAAGTGGATCTCGATACTCTTGCGCATCTCAATTATCAATGTGCTTCTAAAATTGGTCCTTAATGCACCCAAAATTTTATTTCTTTGATCTCCTAATGATAGCCAGAGCCTAGATATTTGTTCTATCATAACACATCTCAAACCCCAAAATCTCTTTTATCTACAACTTCTTATTATTATGTGTGTTTAGGCTAAAAATAATTTTGGAATTTTCATAATCTATTAATTGCCTTGAGGGCTTGGCATAAGGTTGAAGTATTTTCTCCCCACTCATGGGCTTCCTCCTTTATAGCACGTGTGAAGAGAATACGATCATATGCAAATAAAAAATTCCCCTATAGCACTTTTAATCTATATAGAGTATGTTTGATTGATCATTTCATACCCCAAAAACTATTTTTCAATAGTAGCTTTTCAAAATGTATACTTATATTAGTAAATTTACTTTATAAATATGGTAAGAAAACTATAAAACATACCAATAACCAATAACTATCACTATCACAAACATACTCATAGTCTCTTCTTTATCACAACGCATTTGAGCATGGTAGATAAGGCCTCAACACATATGATAAATAAATACAACTAGAGTGGATTTCCTTGTATGAATCCTTGTGCGCTAAAAAATTATACCCAGATTCCCATCCATGATAACAAAAAAAGAAAAGAAAAAGTGACCAACTAGATGCATGTCATGATAAGTTTTATCCTTCTAGGATGAAAATCTAACCATAGTTGCCCACAAAAACTCCTATTTAATTTAGTTATATGTTTAGGTCAAGTCTAAATTTAGATCCACTATGCTTTTTATACCCCTCTTTTGGTCCTTTGTAACATGTAACATTTCTAAAGCTACCAAAACATTGTATGTTATAATCTTGCATCCCAAAAGGCATTATGAGTCCCATTATCTCTAGCATGACCCATTTCAGCCTATTTATAGGGCCTTTGAGATAAGCTTATTAATCACATTGCAAAGGCTAATAGGTCATTATTCTATCATGCACTTGGGGTGGTGCACCTTTGACATCAAATTTATGAAATTATATTTCATCACTAAAGGTATCTCAGCATCACTAAAAACAAATAAGATATGTCTCAAAACATCCTTCCCAACAATATTTTAATGTTTTATGTGGAAAAAAAAAGCTCACATAAGGTTGAGTCTAGGTAACTTGGTAGGAAAATTTGACATCTTGTTCACTAAAAGGCTTTAAATAATTTTCATTCATGTTGTATAATACACATGTCTTAACACCCTGGAGAACATCATCCACCTTAGCTAGATCATAGCTTGTGTGTTGTGAACAAATCTCAGACGCCTTTCATTTGTGTTTTATTTATCTGCTACTATTTGTTACAACTGAACAAACCCCTTACCCTATTGATTTTCCTCCTTAAGTTTTCTCATTGATGGAAGAAATTGTCGTTTCAATCATTCTACCAAGTTTCAAGCTCTTGATCTGGCACTCATAATCCTCAAACTATTGTTGAGACAATCTAAGCCCATTTAATACACTAATATGACCTTTGGTGTAACACCCCAAAATTCACTAATTTTTTTTCTCTTAAAAGCGGAAGCAATTAAATTAGTAGCACTGGAAACCTGTGAATTCTGGAAATGTTACCGCCACACTTAGTACCAGACTGGTTCTCTCCGACCGTTCCAGTACCAAGTGCTAAGGCTAAGAAAAGAAATAATCAATACAATTCAATTTCCAAATAAGCATTAAACGATTGTAAAACAAAATCAGAGTACGCATCAAGAAATGTAATTCATTTCTGAAAGAGAATTAAACTTACAACCGATAAAAGGTTCATTAAAATACTCAATCGAGTAATGAATCAGAAAATGGTAAATACTATACCAAAGAAATAACAAAAGGAATGAAATCACGTAAAGAATGAATACGGCCACAACACTCTCGAACTTCGAGCCAAACACGCTCAACACTCAGCCCCAACTGATATCTCACCCACCTGCACAAATTCAGAAGGCATACTACTCGTGGGAATGAGCAGCACCCGTGAAAAGGGTGATCAGTACGCTACGTACTGAGTAAGGTAACCGAGCACTAAGGCCGACACATAAGGACACAATCCATGCAGATAAAATATCATAAACATGATAACATAATTCATGTGATCATCCAAGTAAAAGTATAAAGGCCCATATGTATATAATCCGATTCAATTACTTAGTTTATCTCTTATCAGGAATTATGTCACACCATACTTTTATTCAAGTCCATACGATTACGGGAACCCCACTATTTTTGCCGGTGGATCGGTCGCGAGGGAAACGTTCCCTGCCATTATTTTAGCCGGTGGATCGGTCGCGAGGGTAACATACCCTGCCACTATTATAGCCGGTGGATCAGTCTGGCCCCTTCTCGTACGGTGTTCCACTTTAAGTGATTAGTATCTTCCCATATCTTTCAACATATAACGTTTTGTTTTGTTGAGCTCGGGATCCCCCACTATTATAGCCGGTGGATCGGTCGCGAGGGTACATGCTTTGCCACTATTTTAGCCGGTGGATCGGTCGCGAGGGAAAACATTCCCTGCCACTATTATGCCGGTGGATCGGTCTGGGCCTGTCTCAACATCTTCCACTTTACGTGATTAATGTATTAAGTATCTTATTCAAAGGCTTTCATCATGCACATGCACGAATCATAAATCATAAATTCCATATTCATCATCATCTTTAATCACCACATACACATATGCTACCACCAAACCCTAGCCATGCATGGATCGCTCCCTTTACACTTATCCTCAAATTATACTTCACATCTCACTCTAGGGTTTTATCCCAAAACCCTAATTTAGTCTCCTTCGTACCCTTAATTTGCTCCACATGCTATTTTTCATCCCAAGTGCTCAAACACCCAAACAACACTTACATTACCTTCCTTACATCCCAAATTAACTTTCCACACATAAATTTCATACCCATGTAGACATTAATCTCCCCATACTAACCTTCGAACCTTTTTCATGCAAACCCTAAAATTCCATGTGAAACCCTAATTTCAACCATGCAAACATTAACCATTATGTAAAACCCAAAACCTCATCATACAAAACCCTAAATTCAATCCACATAACCCAAAGATTCATTCATACCAAACCCTAGATTCAAACCATATACATCCCAAAGATTCATTCACACAAAACCCTGAATTCAATCCATACCAACACAAAGATTCAAATCATATAAAACCCAAAGATTTTTCCACATAATACCATTGATTAGATTCTCCCCTTTCCTAACCACAAATTATATTCTCCCATACGAGACTATAAGTTAGATTCTCCCATATAAAATCATAATTTAGAATCTCCCAAGCAAAACCATAATTTGGATTAATTGGATTCCCCCAAACAAATCATAAATTAGATTCTCCCATATAAGGTCATAAATTACATTCTCCCCAAATAACGTCTTAAATTAGATTCTCCCTAACAAACCATAAATTCAATTCTCCCATATAACATCATAAATTATATTGTCTCCCACAAAACCATACAAACCATAAATTAAACTTCCCCATATAAAGCCATAAATTATATTCTCCATACAAAACCTCAAAAATCATAAATCAGATTCTCACACACGAAACCCTAAAATTCTCCATTTTATTCCTTTACTCATGAATCAATGGAATACTTAGGTCAACTCACATCTCTTAATCAACTTCTTTCTCCATCCTCCTTTTTCATCCTTTCTCCCACATAAAATCATATCAACGTCCTCACATGCATGTCTTACAGGGTCATACACAAATAATACACATGCCATACGAAAACATACTTCAACTCCATGTCATAGCATATACGGCATAATTAATAATCATAAACATAGAATGCATAGCATATGAATCACACAATGCACATTAGCACATAAAAGGCTTTAGCACCCCTTACCTAAAACGACACCGGTCTTGGAGCACGCTCCTACGTCTCCTTAGAGCTTTGACCAAATAATAACATACTAATAAAATAACCTTAACAAAATTCTAACTTTGCTAAAGACATAAAAATAATAGAGATATTATAAACCTTGATAATATAGGGTTAAAGATTTTACCCTAATAATAATAATAATGATACTAATATAATAATATCAAAATTAATAAAACTACTATCAATGAGAATATAAATAATAGTAATAATAATAATAATAATAATAATAATAATAATAAGCTTTAAAATTTAAAGTGGGGTTTTGACCCTACTTATAACTAATGACTTACCATTTATTTAATATTAATAATATAATTAATAACCTATACAATAATATTAAAATAATAAAGATAATGATAATCTTATTATTAATGGTTATAATAACAGTAGAAATGATAATACTAAAATAAATAAGTGCAAATGTTAATACAAAATTAGGGCCTAAGATTTTCCAAAATAAATAATAAAACGTTAATAATAATTATTCTAATAATTATAATATTAATAATAATAATAAGAATGATAATAATCCTATAATAATTCAATTAATAACTTAAACTTCGAAACTAACAATAAAATTATTTCATCACCACTCTCCACCCTGCAAGTACAATTCAGCATAAATTTTACATCAAATAATAATAAAACATATTAAGAATATAAATATTAAGAATAATAATAATGGTACTTATATGCAAATAATTGAAATAAATTAAATCAAGGCTTATAATAATATGAAAAAATGGTTGAGAGGGTCTAGGGTTAAACCTTAAGCTGGTGGGGATAGGTGGCACCGGCGGTGGCCGGAAAAATAGAAGAACAAAGAGAAAGATGGATGTTGGGAAAAAGATAGGGAGAATTGAGGTGATATAAGAGGTGTTTATTGTTGCCCAGGAGGAGAGGGACAAAATGATGGTGGTGGTGCAGCCAAAGGTGGCGGCGGAAGGCGGTTTAAGGCTTCGGGGTCAAAATTCCGGCGAAACGAACATCCAACTTTGCATGATTATTTAGGCTCGTACAAGAAGAATCGAGAGATGAAAATGGTTTAGTTAACTAGATAACGTTTCAAGGAAGAATTTGGCATGCGTAGGTGGCGCTGAAGTTGGCTAACGGAGGCGGAAGAGGCGTCTAAAGTCTCGATGATGGCAGCCCTCGCCGAGGGTTTCGGGGAAGAAAAATCTTCCACAACTCCTACAATCAGGCTTTTTATAGATGGTGGATGGTATAATAGGGTTTTGGGTGTCGGCAGGAAGGCATTAGATGCGAGAAATTGGGTGGCCGGTGGCAGAAAACGGCCGACGATTCCTTGGTTTTGGTCGAAGGTTCGCGGGGCTGGGGAGAGGAAACGGGCGAGAGATAACGTCGAATAATTATGCTAATTTATTCCTGGAATTAAGAGGAAGACAATGAGGCAAGAAACAGCCGGTATTATTAACCGTACCCGGAGATGCCATTGATGGGTTGGGAGCCTGCGTCGCAGCGACGGAGGAGGAAGGAGGAAGAAGGAAGAAGGAAGGGAGGCGGTCGGGTCGGCCGGGAAAAGAAAAGAAAAGGGGAAGAACCGGGCCGGTTCACGCGCGGTCGAGGGCGTCATTAAAACAAACGACGCGTTTCGATGTAAACGGAGCCAAAACGCGGCGCGGCGGAGGGCGGAAGGAGGACCCGCGGGCGCGGGCTGGGCCGAGGGAAAGAAAGAAGGGGAAAAATATTGGGCTGCGGGAGAGGGCAGCCCAACCGGGGAAAAAGAAGAGGAAAAAGAAAAAAGAAGAAAAAGAAAGAAAAAGAAAAGGAAAAAGGAAGAAAGAAAAAGCAAAAGGGAAAAAGGAAAGGAGAAAATAATTAGGTTAGGGTCAATTAAATTAATCTGAATATTTAGAATATTTAAAAATATAATATTTAAATAAAATAAAATTTAAATCCCTTTTTAGGCTAAATTAGGATATTTAAAATATTTTCCATAAATTCCATTTTAATTAGCAAAACACCCAAATTTTCTTCCATTAATTTATTTATAAAAATAAAATTAATTTGAAACTATTTTATCCTCATTATTTTAAATAAAATAATTTATTTAGTTAATTTCTAAAATAAAGTCCTTAATTAGCTAAAATACCCAATTTCTCTTAATTAACTTACTTATAAATTTATTCTTGATTTTCCCTAATTAATTTCCTTTTATTTTAATCAAAATAATTTATTTAATTAATCTTTATGATAAAATCTCATTTAAATATAATATTTAAGATTATAATTTTTCGGGGCATTTTATTTGGCTTCTTTAATTCACTTCATAACCATGTAAGATACATCTTTGTCATATACTTGAATATGTTAGGCACATTGGTTAATCTTTCCCACGACATCCCTTTTGGTATCATCTAAGCCTCCCCTCCATCCTTATGTAATGATATAAGCGTATTTTGATATTCTAGCTACATCTTTTCAAAGCTAAAGAGACTTATTTTGTATCTTTTCCTGTCTATGATATCGACCATCTTCACTAGAATATAATCAAACCTAGTTATGTTGATGTCCATAACCTCAAGATTTAGAAACAAAGTAATAAAATCCATAATGGAAAGCATCCTATCTACTCTATACTACACATTATCTAATTTATTACAACCATTATCAAAGGTGAAAGGGTACTTGTTGAAACTCAATTCAAGTAATTCATAGTGATCAATCACCTCTCTAAACTAAGTGATCAACCATTATTCTCTTAAAGGCCCATCCTTATTTCCATGATGATAAAAGATTTCATTGAAATCCCAATGACAAGCCATTGTAGTTATCATTGTGAAGAAATAAGACAAATTAAGTCCAACAAAAGGTTTTTCTCCTAAATTTCAATCCAAATGTAAAAGCTTGTCAGTCTCCAATCACCCTCCATGAATACATTATTTATGTTAGCATCAATATTACGGTTTAACATGGAAATAAGTTGAACATCCCACTCCTTACTCCACATAAGAGCAAGTCCGTCTCCTTTATAATAAATATCAAGCACTATACCCAAAATTAAAGTGTACTTCTTAAAATCATTGTTGTGCTATGTAGTAAATCCCTACCTTGAAGCAATAATATGGTTGGATCGGGGTGCAATATAAACTTCTTCCTCACCCCCAAGGTTAACATAATGAGCATTTGGTAAGTGCACTCGAGATAGAAAGCTAATGAAATCTAAAGAAACATTTGCTCAGAATTATAATTTGTAATCAGAAGAAGAGCAATCAGAATTAAAGATCAAAGATAAAAGAGGAAAACATATTTTAGCACCAAAGAAACTAGCCAATAGATATTAAAAGGAGAGAAAACCATTCCAAACAGCCACCACTAATCTACCTCCATTTAACTAGCGCCAATAGAGGAAGAGAATTATAAAGTGTTTAGGAAGGTGGAGAAAAAATAGAATAAAAAAATTAGTAAAATCAAAGTGAGAAATTAAAACATTAAACAGACAGGGCCTCAAGATCATAGACCACACCACACCCACACCCACATCCACAACTAACCTGGAATGAATAGGTGGGTAGTGGCATTATGCGTGTGTGTGGTTCAGTCCTAGCCTAGTATACCACCCAAAATAACCCAATTAACTTTCTTAAATCAAGGTGGAGAAGTAAGGGAATATAAACTGAACTTTTTCATAGCCATCCCACCGATGTGGGATATTAATAAAAGCAGTGACTACATAAATATTACAACAGTAGTGCCATTGCTCCAACAATTCCCTCACCAATAGAAAAATGGTTATAAAACATAAAAGAAATAAATTGGAAAAAAGAAGGAATAACATTTAAGCATCAATGCCATAATAATTGTATTGATAAGTGGTGAGGTAAGGCAACAATTATGTCTAGGGAGTGAATAAATCTTGAACTTACTTAACTTCAATTGAGACCCACAAAACACAAGTCTTACCTTAAATTATACAAATTTTATTATAATAAAACAAGTGCTCTTTATGGCTATGTGTGCACCTTGCGTACTCATAAGTGCTCTAGAAATAGAACCTTAGTCTTTCATAGAAGGCGACTAAACTTCACATTGACTTAGGTAAATCCATCAAATGTGTGTTATAAGCACTACCTCACAATGTTATGGACTCATTAAGAACATAAAAATGCTTAAACTCATATATGTTAAGTACTTATTTCATCAAGCCCATCTCACTAGGACCACCCAAAGTTAGGGCTATGAACTCATTAATAAACTAAGCTCAACCTATAGTCGAAGAACTACCATGTGCCATAGGGATGGAAATATAGCGCAACAAAGTAATTTCATATGGTTTCATTTGACCATGAGTGGTATCAACCATACTTTACTCAACTCAAGGCCTAAGCCCCTTACCCTTAATGATTCAAGGATAACTCACCTTGTTAGATCCTTCATAAGATGATTTGCTTGATTTTTCTCTTATCACAAAGTATACAGAGATCACATCATTCCTCAACAGTTCTTTTATAGAGTTTTGTCTTACATGAATATCTATTCTCTTACCATTATACACATTATTCTTGGCAACATAAATAGTTGCTTATGAATCACAATGAAAGGAAACCTACACTTTACAAAGATACATACACTAATCTTTAGCAACCTTAAGGAATATAAGTAAATGATGAAGTGTAGTCCAATGATCTCTATCTAGGTTGTGAGTATGGCTAATTTGTTGACTCACAACATAAGCTATGTCAGGTATAATCAATTCAAGAAGAATATAACACCACCTATGATTTCAGCATATTCTTCTTGTGAAACACTAGAACCTTGGCTCTTTTTAAATGAATGCCAGGATCATAGGTATTTTTCATAGGCAATTCATCCCGACAATCAAAATTTTTCAATATCTTATCAACATAATGTGGCTTAAGAAAAAATACATTCTTAGTTTTTCTCAGTTTAATACCAATAATTATGTTAGCTTCCCCTAAATATTTCATATTGAAGTGATAAGACAAAAATGATTTGGTCTCATTAACCATAGTGAAATTAGTGCCCAAGGTCAACATGTCATCAACATATAGGCATAAACTCACACTGTCACATCTAAATATCTTTGAGTAAACACAAGAATAATATGCATTCATATTATAACCATTTCTCATTACATTTTAGTCAAACTTTTCATACCATTGTTTAGGATCTTGTTTAAGGCCATATAATTATTTTCTCAATCTACATAATTTGTTCTTCTGACCTTTAACTACACAATAATTAGGCTGCTCCACATAAATTTCTTCTTTAATGTCACCATTTAAAAACTCAATTTTAACATCTACTTGATGAACTAAAATTCCATGGATTGCAGCTAAAGCAACCAAAGAAAACATTGTGGCTATCTTATTAATAGGAGAATAAGTATATAAAAAAGCTAAAATCTTTCTTTTGTTTATAACTTACAACTACCAAACGAGCCTTAAGTCCTATTAGTTCTCAATTTCTTTGTAAAGAACCATTTGCATCTAATTGGTTTGCATCCTTTAGAAAAATAATCAACTAAATTCCAAGTGTGATTAGACATAATTGACTCTAATTCATTATTAACTACCTATTTCTATAAACTAGCAGTGATCAAGGTTACTTCCTTACTATATGATTTAGGATCTTTTTCTATCAAGAAGGAAGATACACATTTCTCACCAATCCTATCTAAATCATCATTTTCAATAAGAAAACCAATCACAAAATTAGGTCCAAAACTAGTTTTCGTCGTATGACTTCCATTTATCCTAGGCTTAACAATATCATCATTCATAAAATTAGAAGAAGAAAGTAAAGAAAGAGGCATATAAGTAGTGCTAGAAGAACTAACAATATCAAATGCATTCTTTTTGATGGAAAACATGTTTTCTAATAAGTCTTCATTCCTTGAGTCATAAATGGAACAACCACTTAAGCACAGAAATATATAAGTAACACTATTTTAAGCATAACCAATAAATACATAATCAAACTTTTTTTCCACACGTTATTTTTCTAAAATTGGGTGAACTAACCTTATGTGGATGGCCCCACATATTTAAAATTTTCAAGATCGGTGAAAAACCTTTCCATAGTTCATAGGGTGTTTTATCTAGATTTTTATGAAGAGCATGGTTTAAAATGTAATGTACAAAGAAAATAGCTTCCCCCCCACATTTGGTTAGATATACCACAACTCAAAATATAGCATTCATCATTTCTTTTAATATTCTATTCTTTCTTCTAACTATCCCATTTTTTAAGGAGTATAAGGGGCTTCAACTTCATGTATGATGCCATTCTTATCACAGAAATCCTTAAGAAAATCAGTTCCATATTCGCCTCTCTAATCAGATCTAAGCCTCTTAATCTTTCGATCTAATTGCTTTTCTACTTCTACCTTTTATTTCAAGAAGATACCTTCAGTCTTAAATTTAGAACTAAGGAGGTAAACCTTAGCATATCTTAAGTAATCATTGAGAAAAGTCTCATCATACTATTTACCTCGTCTACTCTTGGTATTCTTAAAATCTGCTAAGTCTGTGTAGATTAATCGAAGTAATTTTTTTGATCTTATTGTGATGGGTTTAAAAGACTTCTTAGCAAATTTGACTTCCATACATACTAGAAAATTTTCATAATTATCATTGTTTATCACATTTATTATGTTCATAATTTTGAATTTATTAGTGGAAGCCATATTTATATGCCTTAATATTCCATGCCACAAATTAGCAGACTCAACAATATAAGAAGAAGTAGAACTAATTTTATTAATTGGAATGATGTTTAATGCAAAAAGGTTATAAACTAGGTAACCCTTTCTCACAAAGTTACCATTCTTGGTTAACATGACCTTATTATCCTCAAAAACCAGTTTTAATCCATCCTTATTATGTAAGCTACTTGAAACTAGGTTTCTGCGTAAAGAAGGAACATAAAGCACATCGCTTAAACATAAAGATTTTCCAAAAATAAGTTTTAAAAAGTAATTTCCTTCGCCAAAAAATCCTACAGTTGTTGAATTTCCCATGTAGATGCACTCTCCATCAGTGCATCATCGAACTAGATGAAAAGGTCTTTGTTGGCACATAGGCCCTTTTAGGCCCTATTATCCATAATCCAGTCAGTATTTTTGTAAACTAGGTTTGATTCTACCACCACTACAATAATCACATCTTTTGTCTTAGTGACATTAGCTTGTGGAGCTGTAGGTGCATCATGTTTCTTACTTTGACCCTATTTTCCCTTTCTTTTGTAACATTGATATGCTTTGTGACCTATCATACCACAAACATAGTAGGTATCCTACTTTTTCTAGATCCTGGCTTCATTTTTCTTAAAGCTAAGTTGACTTTTTTTTACCATTTTGTTGAGTCTTCTTGCCTTTATCCTTGAAATTTTCCTTACCAACAATTAACTCAACAATAGTTACATCATAGAACCAAAATCATAGAGTACTCGGTTGTCCTTCATATAATTAGCCTCCTCTATCCTCATATGAATTATCATCCTATAACATATCATATATCTTAATACCCTCACCTAGGACATTAGCAACCAATATCTCAAAATCATGCACTTAACCTGTTACTAGCTTATCATCGACCATATCATGCTTTGACAAGTTCCCAATTAGGAGTGTTCAAGAATCAGTCTAGGTCAGAATTTTGGACAGAACCGTCATGTTATTCTTGGTTCCAGTCCAAGATCATACTATATTTTGGTATCCATTCCAGGTTTCAATCCTGAATTAAAAATTTTTTAGTGCTTAACCGGTTTCGATCCGATCTTAATAGTCTGGGTATTTTAGTCTAACCTGAAATCTCATTAATAATTTACTTAAAAGATATATTTTTTTAATATAAAAATATATAATTTACTAATTCAGGTCCTAATTGGTCTTGGATTTGTAGTTCTGATCCAGTCCTCATTCATAGCTTTAAAAAAATATGATCCTTAATCAGGTTTTGGTCTTATATGAGCCAATCCGGTTCAGTCTTATTTTCAGCCCGTGCACACCCCTATTCCTAATAGCATATTTCTTTGACCAAGCTTCATCGTAACTGTATCTTTGTTTCATAGTGTCTCAAATATCCTTGGAGGACTCAACACCAAAGAAAATGTCAAATAATTTTGTTGTTCATATGATATATCAGATGAACCTAGAGGGTCTTGTTGTCCTTGTCATATTTTTCCTTTACAACATCATCAACTCTCTTAGCTGCAGTAGGAATAGAAGTGGTAGTGGGTGTTGCTAGTGTTGTATCTAGAGCGGGTAGGTTAGATAGCAACACATAATTGACTTCAAAATCTCCAACTAAAATTAGATTTTTTTGAGACCACCTCTAATAGTTTGATCCATCTAGCAACTCAATTGTGGGAATGTCCAAAACAATCCTTGGAGTAGCAATTGTTGTAAATAAGACGAAAAATTTTACTATCCAAAGCAATATCAATTAGCACAATGGCATGTAATCAAAGGAAGAGAACTACGACCAATGTATGTCTAATATATAGAAACTAGATACTGAATAATTGTAACATAATTTCTCAGTAATCAAACAAAGAATAATTTAGAGAAATCACACAACACAATGTCTTCAAGCACAAAACAAATGTTGACCACAACAAATTCAAACCAATTGAACAACCAAAATAAGGTCGGGCTCCAATCCTAAAATACAACTGTAACTTAGCACCACAAATATCACAAGAATATATATAACTGCAAGGGCAATGTAAATTCTAATAGATTCTAGCAACTAGATAATATGAAACCAAAGTTAAAATACAATTCTAGTGAAACAAACATCTCCCAAAAAATTGAGCAATTAGCCGAAACAATTGAGACTATAATGAAAAATATTTGCAAAGATTTACTTAAGAAACATAACACCCAAACTAAACAGAGATAGGTAAAACATCTAAGTAAAAAAAAACTATGCATTGTATATATTATTACTTTAGAATGTAAGAAATATCAAGAAATATATGCGTAATGAAAGTGTACTTATCAGACTTATTGTTGTGCTGCAAAGTAAATTGTTGCCCTATAGTGATGATACAGCCAGAATAGGGTGTAATCCAAACTACTTCCTCACCCCCAACATCAATACAACGAGTCTCTGGTATGTGCACTCAAGAAAGGATGCCAATGAAATTTGCTGAAAGCTTTGCATAGAATTGTAATTTGTAATCAGAAGAAGAGCAATTAGAATGAAAGAGAAAAAATACAAATGGAAAATAAATTTTAGAACCAAAGAAATTAAATGAATCAATAGACAATAAAATGAGAAAATACCGTTCTAAACAACCACCACTAATCCACCTTCATTTTACCACCGCTAATGAAGGAAGAGCGTTAGAAAATGTTTGGGAAGGTGTAGAAAAAAATAGGCTAAAATAATTAGTTAAAATAAAGTAATGAATTAAATAGTTAAAAAAGATAAGGCTTTGGGTCACACCCATACCTAACCCAAATCGGACGAGTGGGTAGTGTTGTCACACGCATGTGGTTCAGGCCTAACCCAACAAGCTATCTAAAAAATCTCAATTAACTTTCTAAAACCAAGATGGAGAAGCAAGGGAATTTAAATTAAACCTTTTCACACTCATTCCACCGATGTGGGATATTGATAAAATTAGTGAATGCAAAAGATTATAGCAATATTACCATTATTCCAACATCCTCTACAAATATTATAAATTGAGACACCATTATAATTAGAAAAATAAAGTTTTATTTTATTAAATTTCACATGCTAAGCACATTTCAAATAAAGGCACAAGACTGGGATGCTTGCTCTAGATCAAGTCTTGGAGAAAATTTCAAGGATTTTTTCAACTTGTAGCTCAAATAAATAACGATACTTACTCTTTCCACTGAGGCACAACGTGCTCTTACCCCCATTGAGTCAAAAAGATAAAAGTTCTTACTCATAGCTTGTTGTGTACCATCATCACTATTCTTGGTTTAGTGCTTCAACCACAACTACTTCACCTTCATTACCTTTGTTCTTAGTAGTTCACTCCCCTTTACCATTCCATCTTTTGGATTGACTAATATTTTCCCCAAACTTCCCATGTGAGAGACATATAAATAGAGCTAACAACTTTTATCAAAAAATAGTAAACAAGTTGTAATACTTTGATGGTAGGGAAGGCCAAAGCATTTTGGATCGCCTTAGATTTCATTTTGCAAAGTAACCTCAAGTCACTCCAATGTAGGTTGGAAGCACACAAAACAAAAATAAGACACCAAAATAAGGTAATTGGAATCAACAATGTATAAGATGAATCAAGAAAAGGAGAAATGAATGGTGAATTTTAGTGATTAGGGTTCTAGTTGTGGAGGTTAGGGGTTGTGATTTGTGGCTAGGGTTTGGGATAAATTGATGGCGGTTTGAATAGAGAAATAATGATACTAATGAATGTAATTAATGGTGCTAGAGAAATTTGGTCAATAAGGGTGTTTATTCTAGTGACAATCGTTGGTTAAAGAAGAAGGTTAGGGTTGGAGTTTTAGATTTAAAATGATGAATTGGGGTAGAATGTGCATGTGTGCTTGAAATGGTTTGATGGATGATTGGTATGGCTATGAATGTGTGTAATTAAACACAAACTATCTCAAAATAAATCATACAAAAATTAAAAAGATAATCTTGATTGTAAATCACAGACAAATCACAAACACAAAAGAACTCATATAGAGAACCGATTGAAGATTTAAACTTGTTTCAACTTGTACTACATGATCCTCAATGATTACAACCTCTACGTTTTTTATGCATGAATTCCACCTCCTCAAATCTGAATTTTGTACCTAAGATAATCTAAAAATCTAGAAGATAAACACCCCCAAAAAACTTGAATAAGAACGACACTAACAAAAGATATAAAAGATAAAATTTTAAGCTATCAAGATAAATTTTCTAACAATATCTACTAATTAACTAACTTACTAATTTGTGTGGTAGATATGGTCGTTTTCTTGGCTTGGATGTCCCCCTCATGCAATGTCATTAAAAATTTGCATAATTACCATTAAGTCATCCTCTAGCTCGTATTTAAGTAAACACTTTATTTGATTCAATTGTGCTAGTTTGATCCACTTCCTCAACCAAGACTAAAACAATGGGTTATACTATTAATAAGTTAATCCATGAATAGTAGGACTTGTAAAATTTATATGATATGCTTTTGCATCATTGATTCTTTCGCTGATTGGACCCATTTGGTAAAATAGTTGACTAGTTGTTACAAGTTGTTAGCTTGTTGGGCTGATAATCACTAGAAAACGAATAGTTTTCCAAATTACCAAAGAACGATCCATAATTTTTGTCAGGCAGTTTGGAATCTAAAAGTTTTAATAATAAAATCAATTTTAAATATGAAATCATCACCCAAAAATATCAGATAAGAGATTTAACCACCCTCTTGACTAACACAGCTAGCTTACGGGTTAATTAACCTTTTTTTAGATTAACAACTTCTAAGCTTTTGGCTGCTTGTTCCACTTCCACCTTAGCCTAAACTTGAGGAAGTGAAGCATCGTACCTTCCCCCCCTAATCTGCCTTTTATCAATTGTGCGTTTCCTCTTTCCAGATATGATTATGAAATTACAATGGAAAAATAAAAGGAGAATGATACATAACTAGGAATGCAACTTGATTATCTAATTTCATCTTTGATATATATATATATAAATACGTATTTTCATTCAGCCATAGGATTTTTTCTTCGTAATATTTCATTTATCAAACCCTGCTAAATGACGTTGGTCCGTCGTTAACATACGAAATCATAAGCAATCAAATTAAGGTTCAAAGCTATAATTACCTATCTCGGTTATAGAACTATGGCGTTGGTAAGTGGTAACCCTGCTGCTGCTGCCTGATAATGAACACAACCATAAGAAAGGGATCCAATGAGATTACTAACATTGCACTCATTTTTAAGGCCGTCATTTGGTTAGTGACAACAACCGAGCTTTGGAAATTGTCTTTTAAGTTGGGCAAATTTTGGCTGATCGTAGTTTTAAAGTCATTCGATCGAGGAAGGTTAAACGTCTATCATAAATGTATCTAGACATAAGGGATGGTAAATAAAGGGAGATTTCTAATTTGCAGTTCTATAGTTTTCTTTTAGATAAATTTCAACTCAATATATTTGATCTAATTCTATATAGAATACTATGCATTTTAAATAATTCTACGTAGACTATATATTTTAATATTTATATTTTGATTTAGTGTTGCACATAACTTTATTATGCAACCGCTGATGTGATTATTTTTTAAAAATAAATTAATTTTTTCTTACTATGATTATTATAAAATCAGATAATCCGTAAAAATATAATTTTCCATAAATAGGCAAAACTATTAAAGAATGGTCCAAAATGATACGACTGGATGTAAAATATTTATAAAAAAAATTAAATATATAAAAATATTTGATATTGAAATTCATTTGGAATCCAAACAAATGAAAAGAGATAACAATTAAAATCGTCTTATCACATAAACAAAAAAAATTAGCAATTTAACGATTACGAGGGAACGAGAGAACTAAAATGAAATGACATTAGTTAGTAAGCTAATAAATAGTTTTAAATGAGTTACAAATTTTGGACAAGTTGACAATATGAAAAAAAAATAATTAAACGAGTATGAGCATAAAAAAATTTAAATTTGCGCTTACTATAAAAAAAAGTTGGTAAGCTTTACTCGATTATGACAAAAGCTCGCAAACGGACTCGACTTATTTTTAGACGATCTGAGCCCGATCCTTATTTTTAGGTTATTTTTTAAATGAGCCGAGCCTCAATCTTATTTTTAAACTTATTTATTAAATGTGTTGAACTCTAATCTAATGTAGCTCGGCTCAACTTATTTACAACCTTACTCTTAACAACCCACGCTAGACACTTAAGCATCAGGGTTGTTCATGTCATCTGATGTTCGATAAATTGACCTGATATTCAAATTGATCCTATTTAACAAAATTAAATAATGTGATAGATTTTTTTAAATCAAATAATCGATTCGATCAATAAAAAATTAAATAAATACAAATGATATCCAATATGATAAATTGTATATGTGTGTGTGTGTAATTTAACAATTTATAAAGATTTTGTATGTTTTTGTGGATTTTATTTTATTTATTGTAAATAAATTATATACTTTACAATTATCATATTTATTAAAAATTTAAATATTATCCAAAATTAGAAAGCAATAATTAAATACGATATAATTTAAGACTCTAATTAAATTATTAAACTAGTTTGGTTTAAATTAGATTAATTTATTATCTTTCAATCAAAGAATTTTTTATTCGATATTTCTTATTTATAAATTATTCAAAAAAATTTAATATATGATTATTTTTTATTATCCAATTATTTTTTAAATATTTAAAACACATAATATTCCATCCATAAATACCTTACAAGAACTAACCATCAATAGATAAACTTCCGCATAGAACAAAACTCTTAGACTACAATCATGCAACTAGTTTCCTTATTCTTGACGATCCCTATCTTGAAAATTGATATGTTACATCATACAATTCCCTGTCCAAGAGTTCAAACCGAAACCCTTGTTGCAACACCCCCAAATTTTGGAACTTAAAAATTTTATTTTAAAAAGTTAATAGCGGAAGCCAAAATACCAAATGTGGGGATGTCACGCTGCATCCAATATGGAAGAGGCACTCTCTATACCCAGTCCATGTCGGGTGCAAGGAAAAAGTAACCTCATACCTAGGAATCAGGTGTGGGAAGCACTTGATTCCATCACGATACTGGATATGAAAAAAAGAGAAGATAATAAATAGTAAAAACAGATGACTAGGAGTCCAAAAAGAGAGATAGAGATATCTGGATAACCATACATTTTACCAATTTGTTTAGATCTCACTCAAGGCAAGCACATCAAGCTAATAATCATCAATCACCTGTAAAACAGGGTAGGTCTACTCGTGGAAATGAGCAGCACCCATAAAACGGGTGGTCAATACGCTACGTACTGAGTAAGGGAATAATACTATCAAAATAGGAATACAAATAGCACATGCTTCCACATTAGATAATAAGGGAAAAATAACCAAGCAAATGAAATATCTCATAAGGCATATTACTATCCAAATCCCTTTATTAAGTATAATCCATTTTCATTCTTTTATATATGTTGAGTACATGAATCCCACTATTCTTAAACTAGTGGAACGGTCTAAAACTCTTGAGGAAAATACACCCGAGCCACTATTCTTTTTGGTGGAACGGAGGTTAAAAATATCACCTCGGGGTAGAACTTTCCCGAGCCACTATTCTACCCTGTGGAACAGAAATACATATACATATAGAAAATATATCACTCTAGTCCTGACTCATGTGCTCTTTTAATTTAAGTGATTAGTATCTTATTTAAGATTGATTCTTAGGCATAGGACATAGTCAAAACAGATATACATATAGCATAGTTCTAAATCCTTAAGTCCTATTAAACTCTAATTACACTCCCTTTAGTGTTCATTCTCCTATAATGGTTGTTCTACTCACATCATATTATGCCATCTCCCAAATCCCATAATTAGTATCATACCCCAAAAAGCACAACCTAATTCCTGTGAGTTTGCTTTAATAATCTCATCCTGATATATAAATCACTAAAGTATCCAAGTCCAAATTCTATAGAATTATCGCCCCATGAAATTTTCATGATTTCAAATTCCAATAGATAACCTCTAAATCTTGAACCTGGAATAATAATATTAACATGTCAAGATAGCTTGCCCCAAATTTACCATTAAACATGTAAGAACCCCAAATAACGATAATCCTCCTATGAATTAATCAAGCTATTATTGTCATTATTTAAACTTGCTATCACATCAATTACCAAAACTTCCTTATTATCCAAATATGACCAAGTTACCCTTTAAGCACAATTAAAACCTTTATTTTATAAAATCTTATACCTTCCACACATATTATTTTTCTAAGTCCCCATCTATCATCATACCTCATGAGAATCCTTAAGTCCATTTACCATAACTCATTCAACCCATATTTCATACCATAAGATATATTTTCACAAATGTGATGTTATCATCATTCAACCCATATTTCATACCATAAGATATATTTCCGTAAGTATGACATTATCATCATTCAACCCATATTTCATAGCATAAGATATATTTCCACAAGTATTACATAATCATCATTGAACCCACATTTTATACCATAAGATATATTTTCACAAGTATGACATTATCATCCAAAATCATAATGTAATGGTATCTCTCACCCATTCTTACTCCCTTTCAACATAATATTCATATCATCACATAATATCATGATCAACACATATTATGTCATATATCAATAATATTATGAAAAACACATATAGTCATACAAGAAATTAACACCAAAAATCCTAAACATCGAATAGTATCCTTACCAACTAGGACACTGGGATCTAAGCATGAAAATCCTAGACTTCCTCCTCTGAAGCTACTAGAATACCACCTACAAAAATAATAAAATTTATAGTTAGGCTCGAGGAGTTAAATTGAAGGATAAATCAAGGCAAATAGGGTAAAAATAGGTATAACCATAGTTAAATGGAAGCTTGAGACGTGTGGATGTGTAGAGGAATGTGTGGTGGAGCTATGGTTAAATTTTGGTGGTGTTTGGTTGAGGTTTGGGGCTGAAACTAGGGATGCACGACCAAAAAGAAGTTGCACTGCCAGGTAGTGCAAAAGTTGTACGGCTGTGCAACACTAGTGCACAACAAGTTGAGAGAAGAATTTAAGCACGACCATGAAAAAACAGGTCAAGAGGAAAAATTATGTACGGTCAGATGGTGCAGGGGTTGCACGACAGTGTAGCAAGGGATTTAAGCATTGTACAGGCGTGCAGTTGGCGATGTAATGGTCGTGCACTTTGCAACTCTCCAACACATAAGAGGAAGAAGAAGGTTAAAGAGGCGGTGGTCAGCGTTGATGGCCGGTGACGTCGAGGGGGAAGGTTGAGGTTACCTTGGTGGTCGGTCCAGTGGCCAAAAGGCAGAGAGTGGTGGCTGAGGTGGTGCACGGTGGGGGAAATGGTGGTGCGAAAACCAAAAATAGGGAGAGGAAGGAGAAGAAGAAGAAGAAAAGGGAGAAGGAGGAAAGGAGAAGGAATAGGGAGCTCGGTAATGGCTTTTTGACCCAAATATTAACAGAGTGAGGCAAAACTAAAGAGAAATAGGAAGAGTGTGAGGTATATATATATATACGTACATGTATGCATGTATGGTGTGTAAAATGCCCCAAAAATACTAATTTTAAGAATTTTAGTTACTTAAGGATTTATTAGAAAAATTAATTAAATTAATTATTTTTATTAGAATAAAAGGAAATTAATTAGGGCAAATTAAGAGGAAATTTATAAATATTTTAACGAGAGAAAATTTGGTTGTTTTATTAATTAAAATGGAATTTAGGAAAAATATATCAAAAATCCTAAATTAGCCTAAAAAGGAAATTTGATATTATTTTATTTAAATACTATTATTTTTGAATATCCAAAATATTCAAATTAATTTAAATATCTAACCTACCTAGTTTTCTCTTTTCCTTTTTCCCTTTTTCCTTTTCTTCTTACTTTTTCTTTCTTTTCTTCCTTTTTCCTTTTCATTTCTTCTTCTTTTTCTCGATTGGGCCTGCATTCCGTGACCCGTTCCTTTTCTCCCTTTTCTTTCTTTGGCACGGCCTAGGGATGAAACACCATTCTTTCTTTCTTCTTCCCTCGAAATGCAACGCTTTGTTTAAAATTTTTATCCCACGTCGCCGACCCAGTTCTTCCCTTTTCTTTTCTTTCTTTTCCCCAGCTGGTCAGTCCATCTTCTTCTTCTTCTTCTTCCTTCCTCCTCTCCCACCATCGACCTGCAACTCCGTCCGTCCTTGAAAATGGCGCCGCCAGCTACGCACATCTTGACTAGCCGTTTCTACTCTCTTTCTCTTCCCCCTGAATTGCCAGTCAATGCGACCTAACCCACCTCCCTTTTCTTCCGTGTAAAGTCCTCCTTTTCCTGTGCGAATAAGCTGCCAAGATTTGAATTTTGTGCTGGCCAATTAGCGCCACTGATGACCTTAACCCTACCTACATTACTCCCTCACTGACCCACAGAACCCTACCCTCTCCTATAAACTCTATAAATACCCCTCATTAGTTAGATCTCAAAGATTTTTCCCGAAGCCCTGAAAATTTACTCCTGTGCACCGCCGCAACTTTATACGCCCTTTCCTCCGCCGTCAGCCAACTACGCCACTTGCTCTACCTACCTAAGTCTTCCCCGCACCGCCCTCTAACTAACTACACCACCCTTCTCCCTCGATTCTTCCTGCACGAGCCACCCCGGCCGTGCAAAGTTCCCTTCTCAATCAACCTATTCTCTGTCTCTGCCACCCTTCGCGCTACCGTCCACCGCCACATCCGTCTCTATCACTACCTCTTACACCACCCAAAAGCATCTATAGACCCTCCTCTATCTCTCCTTACTCTTCTTTTTCTCTTCCTCCCTCTCCTCCTCTCTTTTTCTTCTTCTTCTTCCCCATTCGACCACCACCACCGCCGCCATGCGCCGCCACCATTGGCTACGCCACCACCTTTATTCTGTTCCTCTCCTTTTAGGAAACCATAATCACCCCTAATTACACCCTCCTTCTTCCTCTCTTATTCCCAACCTTCAACTTTTTCCATTTCTTTCTCTTTTTCCGGCCACCGCCACCACTGCCGTGCACCATTGCCGGTGCCGTCCATCACCGCCATTCTAAGGTGGAACCCTAAACCCCCTCAATCCTTTTTCACTATTTAATCAAGCTTTATTATAATTTATTTCATTTTAACCTATTATTTGAATATATTATTATTAATATTATAATTATTATGTATTATTATTATTATTATTATTAGGTTTAATAATAATATTATTATTAATTCTTATTTAGGCCGATACCCTATTAGATTTATTTAGATTATTAGTATTAGTATTATTAATATTATTAGTATTATGATAAGTTATTATTATTATTATTATTACTATTACTATTATTAATTATTATTACCATTAATATATTATTATTATTATTATTAATTAATGAGAGGGATGAAGCCCTACTCTATTTGTTTAGTTCAAATAATAATAATAATAATAATAATAATAATAATAATAATAATATTATTATTATTATCATCGTCATCATCATCATCATCATCATCATCATCATCATTATTATTATTAATATAAGTATTATTATTATTATTATTACTACTACTACTACTACTAATAGTATTTTTACTATTTCAAAGTAGGGTCGAAAACCCTACTTTATTTTACTCTAGGTTTATGTTGTTATTATTATTATTATTTTTATTATTTTATAATTTCTATTATTATTTCATCATCATCATCATTATTATTATTATTACTATTTTTATTAATAATGTTCTAATGTTATTATTAGCATTATTTTGGTGAAGGGTTAAAGCACTTATTTCACCACCTGTTTTGAATCATATTATTATTATTATTATTAGTATTTTTAGTATTATTATTATTATTATCATTATTATTAATATGGTATTATTTTATTAAATGCCTAGTCTTAGAATAAGTTAGTAATTAATAGTATTTTTTGTAGGAGGGAATATTATTTTAGTTTTCCCCTCATATAGGTAAGACCAGTCAAAGCCCTGAGGAGGCATAGGAGCACGTTCTAAGACCGGTGTCGTTTTAGGTAAGGGTGTAGCTAAGGCCATTTGTATGTAATGTGTTTTACATGCCTTGTATGCCAAGTGATATGAAATATGATGCATTTTATGTGTATTTTTATAACTATTATACATGCAGTATGACGTGGAGTTGAGGTATGTTCATATGATATTTTATGGCATGTGTATCATATGTATAAGCTGTGTTTTTATTGTGATAAAGTGTGGCCCATAAGACATGCATGATAGGTTGTGTAATATGATGATATGGACTGAAATGATGTGGGATTGACCTAAGTGTTATATGATCATGCATGGAGGAATCTAAGGTTTGTATGGAAGAATCTAGGGTTGCATGGAGAAATCTAGGGATGCTACATGGATGGATTTTGGATTTACATGGTTGAATCTAGGGTTTCAAGTGGGAGCATGGGGTCTTGCATGAAAAAGTTCGAAGGGTTGCATAGGGGATATAAAGTGTGCATAGGAGTAAATGTTATGTATGGAAAGTTAATTCGAGGTGTGATGAAGGTGATGGAAGTGTTGTTTGGGTGTTTGAATGCTTTGAATGAAAAATAGTATGTGGGATAGTATAAGGGTACATAGGAGACTGATCTAGGGTTTTATGTGACAGTTAGGGTTTGGTGTGGCTACTTGGGGTTTTTGAGGTCATATGCGTACTTAGCGAGTAAGTGTGATGATGAAAGTGGAATCTATGGGTTGTGATGGAAGGTCTGTTAAAATAATTTAAATTGTGTAAGGTAGAGTAGGATGGACCATTTAGGTCTAAACTAGGGTTTCTAGGTAAAAACCCTAAAGAAAGGAATTGAGTGGGTAGGAAGTGAAAAATTAGTGGGCTCTGGCCCACACATGTGGGAAATAGACTCTAATGTAAGTCAGGATAAAGAGGAAAGGATGATGGGCTAAGTTAGGAGGCACTTGAGATTATGAAGTGAGACGGGTCCTTTTCGGGGATAAGTGTAGAGGAAGTTAGTCATGCATGTCTAGGGTTAAAATTATGAATAAGATACTTAAGACATTAATCATGTAACGTGGAAGAGTATTGAGTCGGACCCAGAATGATCCACCAGCATAATAGTAGCAAGGTATCGAAGTATCCTGGAGACCGATCCATCGACATATAATAGTGGTAGGGCATGTTGCCCTAGGTATATCAAATCCATCGGCTATAATAGTGTGGGATCCCAAGCTCAATAAACCAAACCCTACAGTTTGCTAAGGCACGTAAAAGAGACTAATAATTATAGTGGAACACCATGCGAGTAGGGGCCAAACCGATCCACTAGCATAAAATAATGGTAGTGTATGTTACGCTAAGTGACCGATCCACCGGCTAGAATAGTGGCCAGGCACCGGAGTTCCCTGGAGACCGATCCACAGGCTAAAATAGTGGGGTTCCCATACTCATGTGGATAAAGAACATGGTGTGAAAAGAATTCTGATAAGAGCTTAATTAAGTAATTAATTTGGATTATAATTAGACCTTTGTATATTCACCTGAATTTTCATATGCCTTTATGTTATTGTGTTGGAATCTATGCTCTTTTATTATTTTACATGATTTATGTGACTTTGGGTGTCGGCCTTAGTGCACGGTTACCTTACTCAGTACGTAGTGTACTGATCATCCTTATTATGGGTGCTGCTCATTCTCATCAGTAGGAGGCCCATTTGACGTGTTACAGGTAGGAGATGCCTTCTTCGATGCCATTAATGTCCATGGGGAATTAGGTGGGGCCGAGTGATGGTTTGAGGTTGGTTTGAATATTGGAGCTGCGTGGTTGGTTTCTTTCCCGATGATATTATTATTCCTTTTCAACATAGTGTCTATGTATTGGTTTTCTGAATCAACTTTAATGATTATAAACATTACTCCTTTTCAAGGAACTTTGATTTCGTATTTCAGATTATATAAGCATTCATGCGTACTCTGTTTTGTGTGTTTATGCATTAATTTGAGTTTGATGGTAATCTTTTCTTAGCCTTAGCACTTAGTACTGAAATGATCTAAGTAAACAGGTCTGGTACTAAGTGTGGTAGTAACATCCCAGATATCACGGGTCTTAGTTTAAGATTTTTTTTTATAAAAAAAATAGTGAATTTTTGGGGTGTTATAGTGTGTGTGGGGGAAGAATAAAAGGAACAAGGGGGTGCCAGAGTGTGACGGTGATGATGGTGATTGTGTCGCTGCACAGTGATGGTGATGGTTGTAGAGGATGGTTAGGGTAGGGTAGTAGCTGTAGGGTGAGGATGGAGATGGTTGATGGAGGCATTGCGTGAGAAGAAGAAAAATGGAAAGGGGAAAGTGAAGGTGTAGAGTGTGCGATGGGGTGTATTCGGACAGGGATAATGATGCAGAAGGAGAAGAATAAAAGGAGAAAGGAGGTAAGGTGATGGGTGATAGATGCAGAATGGTGATGGTGTAAGTGGATGGTGCAAGTTGCATAGATTTAGGAGTTGCAGCTCAATTTTAGTGGGAGGAAGAGAAGAAGGAAAAGAAAAGGAGAAAGAAAGGAAAAGAGAAAGAAAAAGAAAAGAGAAGGGTTGGGGCATTAGTTCAAGGTTATTTTAGATTAGCTAAAGGTAATTAGGATTTGCGGAAATTTTAGTAGATTTTGATTTTGGTTTACGAATTATAGTTTATCAAAGTTAAGGTTTTTGGAATTGGTTAAAGTTTCAAGATTAATGAGAGGTTAAGGATACCATAAAGTTTATTGAGATTGGAATTAATTTAGGGCGCTAATGACGCATGATTAGGCTAAGTAAATTTTCAAGGTATTACACTTATCATCAGGGCCATTGATGGCTCAAATATTTGATATTTTAGATATTCAATTGTCAAATATCTAAAGTTTTAAATATCTAAAAAATAATATTTAATATCCAATCCAAAACTTCATATATCCAAAAGTTCTGATAACCGGCATTATTCGAATAAAATTTTAAATATGAAAAAATATCATATTACAAATATATTTGATATTATTAGATCTACTGTGTAAATAACCGATCCGCTTAGTAAATTTCCAACCTACTCAACAAATATCTGATGTTAAAACTAAAATTATAGTTGCTACATCATAATATTTAATCAAATTCTATCAGATCCAATTCTTTAAACTATATTACATCACCAATAACTTGTTGTATATTACCATCCTCACACATAAAACTATCCAACAATAAGTAAATTTAAATAAAAAAATATAATCTATCAATACTTGCAAATTCATAAGCCAAACTTGTCTTGCATGCTTGTAAATCATACACTAAATGGTGTTGTAAATACACCTCAACCCTACATAAATACAGACTTCATTAAGTGTAGAGCTAATGATACAACAACAATAGTGGCAAACAACAGCTATATCATCATTCTAAGTTAAGATTATGCTAAATTGGGAATGAATTCAATAAATACCTCCTTGGAGTTATGCAAAGTTTCTTGAGCTCTCATTCTTCGATGTGTATAAGTGGTAAAGTTATATTCATATTCTCCAATCCTATAATAAAAAAGGGAATAGTTATCCTAGTTAATTAGTACCTTAAAAGAATTAATCAACTACAAATGAAAAAAGATGCCTACAAAATTACATGTTTCAATTGTTTCAAGATCCTCCAACTTTTCTTTCAACAATAATGACTCTTGTGATCTATGAAGCCAATCTTGGGAGCAAATCAAGGCCTCCACCATTATTTTTCTTAAAGAACTAAAAAAATAGTTAAGCACACGACCTTTGGTGCTAAAAGGTTGATTATGATACAACAATAGAAATAATCATAGCTAAGATATCATTGGTGTAATACCCCAGATTGAGTAAAGTGTTATAAGGATTAATTTGGATACTTATATCAATATGGTATACCATCATTTGGTGATTCTTTTCTCAAAACTCTACAGTTAAACATGCTAGTCGTGGAGCAATTTTTAAGAAGGGTAACCCTTCTAGGAAGTTTCAAAATTTTCTAAAAATTTCTCAATAAGCATGTGAGTGAGGAAAAAGTGCTGAAAGAACACATGTTGATCTATGGGGATAGCCGATCAATCCAAAAGCGCTCTAGGATATCTCCTGCATGGTCGTATCAACTCAAGGTCTTACAAATGGTATTAGAGCAAAAATTCAACTATGAGATGAACTTGGATGAGCCAGTTAAACACCTAGCAGGATGATTCTTGGAATAAATTGTATTGAGACAGTTAATGATTGAGGGAAAACAAGGACATTGCGTTCTTTGAGTGGGGATGAATGTAATTCCCTAAATTGAGCGAAGTGTTATAAGGATTGATCTAGCTACTTATATCAATATGGTATACCATCATTTTGGTGATTCGGTCCTAAGAACTCCATAATTAAGCGTGTTGGGCGTGGAGAAATTTTTAGGATGGGTGGCCCTCTTAAGAAGTTTTAAATTTTTTTAAATTTTTCAAGAAGTGTGTTGTGAGGAAAAAGTATACCGAAAGGACATGTGTTGATCTGTGGGGATAACCAATCAATCCAAAAGCACTTCAGGTTATCCCTTGTATGATCGTATCAACTGAGGGTATTACAATTACGTTAGGATGTAAGGAAGTGCTTGATGTATTTGTTTGCACTCTATTCTTCTCGTCATCACAACAAATGATTCTAATATTTCACTAGCATCTAATCTAGATGTGCATGAAGTAAGAAGATAAATGACTTAAAGATTAAATATGACAAGGAAATACCAAAATATTGAGGAGAAATCTAAATTAGATAGGTATTTGGATGAGAACTTGGTAGAGATCAATGAAGGAATAAGTGAGGAAGTTAAGAGTTCTCTTAGTCCTAAAGATGTATTAGGTTGGTGGAAGAAGAATGAATTAAGGTATCCTATCAAGAGTGCAATGGCCAATTGTAACACCCCGAAGTTTACCACTAAATTTTTTTATTTTTAAGTGGAATCATTAACATAATATAGCGGGTGTTATTGCTACAATTAACATGAGTCTAGCCCATACCTTTATTGTATTACATGCAAGCCTAAAACATTACAACAAATAAATCAAAACTTATGGAAATAGATATAAATAATAAAAGAATTTAATAATTTAAACATAATAACAAAGTATGGAGCACATGCTCTAGATAATACAATATATAAAAAGAGATAAGGGGGATAAAAAAGACGAAGAGTCCAAAAGAGATATCTAGAATCTAGGGCACATAACATGTGTGACCTCAGATAGAAATATCTTTACACCCTAACCCTAGGGTATAAATCCGCATCACTCTACCTGAGAAACCTCCTCAAAGTCAGTAGAATCATCATCATATACCTGTGACACAATATCTACAAATATGTAGTATCAGTATGCATCTTGTATTGAGTAATACAACTATCCTAAAGAGATAGCATTATGTACGAGACCCATGCGTAGAAAGCAATAGAGCATATAATAACAAGATGATACCATGCTTACATATTTATGTTAATTGAGAACATGAAACTCAACCATCAACCATAAAATAATATATTATGAATGTAAGAATAGATGGGATCCATTGGTTATTATATTTTATTATTGTGATCACAACCAATATATTATATTAACTTGAGGGCGAAGATTCAAAGAAACTATAACAACTAATCTAGTACTCGAACGATACTAGCCCTAGCTGCTTTGCCCAGAAACGTAACCAGACCACCAAATAATAGGACACCTAATCACTTAAGTATGCATACCCCATATAGGATCAAAATATATCAAGACACCTATAGAGTAGAAAAGGGCATCTCCGGACCTCGTAAGGAACCTAGGATCACATAGTAGAAAACACTAAAATGGTACCAAGTGAATACCGAACCTAACTTGGATAGCTACCTCGAGCGATACAAGTCCTGACTCAAGATCTTTCACTTTAAGTTTTTAATGTTTTATCAAATATTTAGGTCGAACAACAACAAGGCCACATAACATCACTTAATCACTTCTATGAACATAAACCAATTAGTTTATCAAATTCTGATATTATCTATGCACTTTATCTAGAGAGGAATCAAGGTTCAAACCATTTAGAGCACAAAGGCCCATTAATATGCCATTAAAGTCCAATTGAATATATGAGACATTAAAGCCCAAGTTCCATTCCATGAAAGGCCCAATATAATTAGTTCTCAATGTATGTTAACTCCAATTATTCAAGACAAGGATCAATAGCCAACATCTAAGTCAACCAAGGGTTCACTTATAAGGTTAAATTAAATAACTAGTCTAAATACATATAAAATGACTAAAATGTCAATAAGGTCAACTAATTTAACTTAATATTAAGAGAGGTGTATTTCATGCTAAAAATTATTATACTTAACCAATTTTTTTTTCTTAGGATGAAATATAAATAGGACACCAAGATAAAAGATTAAGATTCTTCAATGCACCAAAGCTGTCTCTTTCTCTTTTTCTTTTTATTACTTAATTAATTATTTTAATTAAAGTCTCTAAGTCTACTCATCAATGTCGCAAAAGTGTTAAAATTATACATTTTAACTTGTTTTATTAATATAATATTCAGTTAGATCTCAAAATTTTTAGAATTTTACACGTCATCGCCAAAATGCCCTTATTCATAAAAAATTACCTTAAACTTCTAAAATTTATAACTTAATCAAAACAACATCAAACCCTAACATATCATATACCAACTTTTATGTGAAAGACCCAATGAAGAAAACGGTGCACATAAAACTTCAAAAAATAATCTGTATTTTCCAATGTACCTATGGCCGAATATGTCTAAACCTTAAAAAAAATCATTTCAACTCTAAATGATCCAAAACTCATAACCTAGCTTCTATACCATATTATACATACAATGGAATACTTAGATTAATTTAAAACAACTAAAACTCACATAAAATAACAAGGATGAGAGCTAAACTACTCGGATCTAAACATATTCATCATGACTCTACTAAAAATTCATCACTACTTCACTAAATATTCATCGCCTTTCCAACAAAAATAAAGACATGTAAAAATCACTCATTATATTTTCATGCTTATACACATAAGATAGAAACATACACATTTCATACAAGATTTTTCAAGATATTATTTCGTGCTTATAATTAAAATAAATCTAGTTATGCATAAAAAAATATATAATACACTTAGCACAAAATCCTATTTCTAAAGGTTAGTTTGGTTACCAAAATTCATAAGCTCTTTGGAAAAGCTAAAATAAGAAATATAGAAATTCCTTCTCGAAACCCACTTGGTCACCTTCAAGAATAAAAGATAAAAGAGTTAGATAAAACAAGATTAACAAATAGAAAAATGGGAAATAAAGGAATTGAAATGGAAAAGACTACTATTGAATATGGAGGCTTGAAAACCACAACAAAAACAACCAACAAGGAATGATAGATCAAGGTTTTGGAGGATTAATGGGAAGAAATCTCTACTGCAACACACATAACAACTGCAAAAAAAGTTCCAGAGTTGCTCAGCAAAGTATATAGGAGAGGAAAAAGAAGAGACGAGGGGCATGATTTTGTAGTTGGAAATGGTTCCTAGATGAAGTACAACATGCAATAAACAATAACAAACAAGAATATAAGGTATAGGAAGCAACGTTGAGGTGTGGTAGCTGTTGGAAGTGTAACACCCCCAAAATTCACTAATGAAAACTTTCATTTTATTAAAGAATTAGCGGACGCGAAATAACACAATTGTGAATTTTGGGGATATTACCGCCACACTTAGTGCTAGACCGGTTCACTCCCACCGTTCTAGTACCAAGTGCTAAGGCTGAAGAGGATTATCGTCAAAATCAAGTCAATATTTGAAACAATAATTCATAAAAGAACTAGAAAGTTCCTAATATGAAAATTAGAGTATGCGGAAAAAGGTTTACAATCCAAAGTACGTAAGTAAAATTCCTCAAAAGGAATTAAGATTACAATATAATAAAAATCAAGTCTGAGTAAACCGGTACAACATAAAAGAACAAGAAAAGTAAATCTAGCCACAACGCTCTCGAATCCCTAGGCCAAGTCCATGCTCAACACTCAGCCTCACCCGATACCTTGTAAACATTGAAGGCATCAAAGACAATATTATCAACCTACACAAATTCAGAGGGACCTTCTGCTCGTGGGAATAAGCAACACCCATGAAAAGGGGGGTTAGTATGCTACGTACCGAGCAAGGTAACCATACACTAAGACCAAGCATACGAAAACATGTAACACAAGTATGATCACATAAACAACATACAATCACTACAGATGAATAAAGGCCAAGTTCTAGTCTGGATCAACTGATTCTTTAAATCTTTGATCAATACTCATTTCACACCATGCATATTATTATTCCATGTGAGTATAGGAGCCCCACTATTATAGGTGATGGATTGGAAACATACAAAATATAAATCTCCTGACTAGTATTATTGTCGGTGGATCAACCTTTAGGGCAATAAGCTCCTGGCCACTATTATTCGCCAATGGATCGGTCTGACCCCGACTCTCATGGTGTTGCACTATAAATACTTAGTATCTTTCCCATGTCTTATCACAATTATGTTCGATTTATTGAGCATGAAATCCCCCACTGTTATAGCTGGTGGACCAGAAACATATAGAGCATAATGCTCCTGACCACTATTATTCGCTGGTGGATCGATCTTTAGGGTACCCCGACTCCTGGCCACTATTATTCGCTGGTCGAATAGCCTAGGCTCGACTCAACAGTCTTCCTACTTAAGTAATTAATGTCTTATTGTGTCTTGATCAACAAGTTTCACCCTAGACATGCATGTCACACTCCATCTACACTTATCCTCCTAAGAGGGCCCATCCCATATCTTGAGACTCTACCCCTCTTAACACACCCCACATCCTTTCTTTCCTCCACTTATTCACACTAGAGGCCCACTAACTTACACCTCCAAGTCCACTTACTGCCTTACCTTAGGGTCTCCTCTAGAAACCCTAATTTAGGCCTATGTGGCACATCCTTCTTTGCCTCCTACAATTGAGCCCGTTTAACACCTACACATCACATCCTTTAGATTCAACCCTCATTATTTGACTTTACTTCCCCAAATACATGTGTGACCACGAAACCCTAGCTGGCCACACCAAACCCTAGCATACGTCTTTCTACCTATCACCCCTCCATTTCTCACCTTCCACTCTTATTCTCCTATAATATCCATACTCACCCTACACTTGACATTCCTCCACTCTTATCTCATACTCTACTCACCTTAAATTATTTTTACTTTCACCACCATCTTGAATTAGGGTTTTCCTTCCAAACCCTAGCCAGGTTTCCTATGCACCCTTATACTAACCCACGCACTATTTTTCACCCAACGTCTCCAATCACCCAAACAACTCTTCCCTTACCTTACTTACATCCCAATACAACTTTTCACACTTAAAGTTCATCCCCATGCGGACTCCATGCACCCCATGAAAACCCTCAAAATTTTCATGCAAAATCCTATAATTCCCATGCAAACCCTAGATTCTCCTATGCAAGGTTCACCCCCTCTTTTATTTTATTCATAAACCCCTATTTGATTTCCCTTTCATAGATCATGAGATATTTAAGTCAATCCCATATCCCTTGGTCAACTTACTTTCCTTTGGCTAACTTATTTCCCCTTGGCTAACTTACTTCCCTATTTTCCTTTTTCATCCTTTCACCATATGTCATTACATTAAATACCCTAGCATGCATGTCCTAAAGGGCCACATTACATCACATCATCCAACATATACATATTATACACATGCCATAAGAAAACACATGAGCATACCTCAACTCTAAGTTGCGCTATACATAAAACAAGTTTAATGATAACCACAACATAACATGATACATAAAATCCAAGGAATACAAGACACATAACACACATAGGGCCTTAGCTACATCCTTACCTAAAACGTCACAGGTCTTGGAGCATGCCCCTAAGCCCCCTTAGGGTTTTAACTGGTTTCACCTATAAGAGGGAAAGCTAATGATTAATTTCCCTCCTACCAAAAATACTTGTTATTTTTAACTTTATTATCATATTAGGGTTACAATTATTAAAAGAAACTCTACAAGTGAAAATAAGGTTTTTAATTCTCAAGTTAGCCTACTAGAGTATTACTAGTCAAAATAGGTTTGTGTTAATATTTAAAGCCATATTTATATTATTAAAGCTAATAGATTTATTTCTTCTAATAATAGTACTAACACTAGTTATAACAAAAATAGTGATATTAATAATAATAGTACTAATACTAGTTGTAGTAAAATAGAGATATTAATAATAATAGTAATACTAATACTCATAGTAATAGAAACCCTAGTATTTTTAAGGCTAAGGCTAATAGTAGAGTTAGGGATGCAAATAATAATAATATAATAATAGTAATATTAACAAAATACTAATATTGTTAAGGATAATAATAATAATAATAATAATAATTAAAATAATGATAATATAAGGGTTTCAAATATTTTTACAATAATAGTAATAGTAATAATAACAATAACAACAACAACAACAACAATGATAATAAAAGCGTTAAGAATAATATTAGTAATAGCAATATTCGAATAATAAATATTAATAATAAGGTTTGAATATTTTTAATAGCAACAAAAATGATAATATGACAAAGCTAGCATTAATAATAATAATAATAATAATAATAGGGTTTTGACCCCTTAATAATAATAAGATTAATATTTTGAGGCTGTAAATAATACTAATACTACTACTACTAATAATAAATAATGATAATAATAATGATAACTTAATAATAATAATAATAATAATAATAATAATAATAATAATATTATTATTATTATTATTATTATTAATGATATAATATAAATAAAAAGAATAAGGTTTGCATAAATAGGACTTAGGGGTTGAGAAGGGTCAGGGCACCACCTAGGGTTGGTGGTGACTGGTGGCGAGGAAAGAGGGAGAAAAGGGAAAAGTTGAGTGTTTAGGGTAAGAGAGGGGTATGAGAGTGGAAGTTGAGGTGGTGGAGGTTGCCTAGGTTGAGAGGGTTGGAATGGTGGTGGTGGCACAGCCAAAAGCGGCGGTGCAGGCGGTGGTGCTATTGTGGATGAAGGTGGTGGAGAGGGAGGAAGGGAGGAGGAGAGAGAGGAAAGGGAAATGGAGGGTAGGGAAAGGTAGGAGAAGCTCTGTAGGTGATTTTGGAGGGTATAAGGGGTGGTGATTGTGGTAGGAGTGGTGGTGGACAGCGACATAAGGGCGGTGATGGCTGGGGTGTGGCTGATCGGGGAGTGAACTTTGCAAGGTCAGGGTGGCTCGTGCAGGGAAAATTGAGGGTGGTGTAGGGTGTTATTTGGTGGAAGGTGATGTAGAGAGTGGTTTGGTGGGTGGCTCAAGCGGCGGTGCAGGGAAGGGCTGAACAGGTGGCGACAATATAAAAGGGGGAGTTTTTGGGTTGAGAGAAAAAGCTTGAATGAGGGGTAGATGAGGAGTATTTATAGGCTAAGAATGAGGGGGAAGGAGAAGGGTCGGTGGCAGGTGTGCAGGTTACTGGCTTGCGGCCTAATAGTCAGAGAAGGCCTGTGAAAATTGTAGGTCGGGCTGCTTGGGAAGGGAAAAAGGAGAGGAGAGAGAGCCACGCGTGAGGAGAGAGAGAGAAACTAGGATTGGGTGGAGGAGAGAGAAGGAGTGTCAGGGAAGGGGGTAGGGGCGGCAGGCTGGCGTGTGGCGGGGTAGAGGTTGCGTGCTTGCGCTGGGAAGTGGGAAGGTCGTGCATGGGGAGAGAGAGATTCGGGGGATAAGGGAAAGAAGAAGGGGGTGCGGTGGACTGCGGTCTACGTAAAAGAAGAAAGGGAAGGGGAACCAGACCCGACTGAGTGGAGAAGGAGGGTGGGCCGTGGGCCTTGGGCCACACAAGAGGAAGGGAGAGGGGAGAGGGACTGGGCCGCAGGCTGGGCTGGCCTAGGTCGGGGGAGAAGAAAAAGAAAAGGAGAAAGGAGGGAAAAGAAGAAAGAAAATAAAAGAAAGAAAAGAGAGAAAAAGGAAAAAGAAAAAAAAATAGGTGGGTTGGGGTATTTAAAATATTTTGGTATTTTGGGATATTTAAAAAAAATATATTTTGATAAAATAATAATTAAATTCCCTTTTTGGGTTGATTTGGGATTTTTAAAAGATTTTTCCTAAATTCCATGTTAATTAGCAAAACACCCTAAATTTCTCTAATTAAATTATTTATAAATTTCCTCTTGATTTTGCCCTAATTACTCACTCTTATTTCAATAAAATAATTTATTTAATTAATTTCCCTCATAAATCCTTAATTAGTCATAATTCTCGAAATTAGGATTTTTGGGTATTTCAAGAAGTCACTAAAAAATTAGCTTTGCTTATGTTGTGAAGTTGGTCAGGAAGGAAGAGTTTGCTTACGAATAAGCTCGAAAGGGCTCTAATTCAGGGATGCAAATTATATGGAGTTGTAGTATGCATTATGCAATACAATATTTTATAGGAAACAAAAACCAAAGTAATATGAAATCCACAGAGAGATAATGAGTTGTTGCAAGTTGGAAAGAAATTAACTTTGAACACTGTTGAAAAACTATGATCTTATGTTTGTTTTGTAATGGAATGCATAATTTGGCAAAACTAAAGTGAGATCTGATAGGGAGGAGTGTGGAGTATATTTTTGGCTTTACTTTAACCTCATTTGAGTGCTAGGATTAGGGGTATAAGAGATATGTTACGCTATGGTTAAGTGTGTAAGAAAAATATCATAAAATCATGATTATGAAACTTGTTATATTTTTTTGGTGGGTGAAGAGTAAATAAGTTACAAATCTATTTTGGTTTGTTTAGGAGACTAGTTAGGATTAAAATAATGGTTAGAGTATTTGTTACAATTTATTTTGATTAATTAAATTGCAATAAAGTCCAATAATGAGCATTAATTGGAAAAAATATCAATTGTATTCCAAAAATCAAAAAAATTTATGTAAGGGTCCAAAATAATTTTAGAAACTCAAATATATAAAAATATTGGGTATCAGAGTTGGTATGAAGATCGAAGGATGGAAAACAACCAAAAACGGATAAGTCACAGAAACACATTTTTCTACAAATGTATAAAATGAATAATGAGGGATTCAAATTGTCATAAGTTGATGCAAAATATTTTTAGAAAATCAAATATATACAAATATTTGGTCTCGGAACTCATTTGATGACTAATGAATAAAAAATAATAAAAATGGCTAAAATTGTCCAATCACGTAAACAGATTTTTCTTCGATTGAACAATTTTGAAGGAAAATGTGAAATATGAATGAATAGAATAGATGAATGAATTGAAAAATATTTTTAATCAATTCATAAACTTTGAACGGGTCGAAAAGAGTGAAAAACATAAGAATCAGAAGAATTGCAATAAATGTGTTTCACGCACACAAGAAAAATAATCGACAAAATTTTTAAAAATTAACAAGAAAGAAATGAGACTTGATAATAGAATATATGTATTTTTTTAAGATGTTTTAATATATCAATCACATATAGTAATTCGGATTTAAAAAATGGGATATTATAGTAATAAAGTCACTATTTATTTTTATCATTATTTTTTATATAAAAATAGTTTTGACATAAGATGAATTTAATGTTATTTTTTATTCAACACTTTAATTGTACTTTGAGGAAAAACAAATAAATAAAAGTTTTTGTTTCGTACTATTATTTATTGTATCTTCATTATTATTAATATCATGTAAAATTAGCTTGTTTAAAAAAAAATATTTTAAAAAAAATATTTAAATATATGTGATCATGATGAGAAAAATCAGGGTTAAATGAGAATTATTATATTTTTATTAATTGATAGGTTGATAATAAATTAAAAAATAATCGAGTCAATAAAAATTTATGGTTATCCATAAATTTTGTAGGGTTGATTAATATTTAACTGAATCTAAAATGAAAAATGCTAACTTATACTCATAAAAAATTTCAATCTAATTTTAATAAACTTTTGATTGGATTCAAATGTGCACCTCCTATCATTTGCTCAAGTCTAATTAGTGTAAGTAATTAGTAGGGTTGTAAATGATTCAAGTCGAGCCGATGCAGATTCGGGTTCAGTTTGTTTAATAAAAGAGCTTAAAAATAAGGTTTGAACTAACGTTATTTATAAATAAACTAAACTTTTAATGAGCCGACATGAGTCACTTTGTGAATTTTTATAATAAATAAGTCGAATTTGTGAGCTTTGGAACCGTAAACAAACTTGAATTTAAAATTTTTATGCTTAATTTCGGTTCATTTATTAAAAAAGCCTAAAAATAAAACTTATGTTTAACTCATTTAATTTAATAAATTAATTAAGCCAAATCCTTAATAAATTTAAACCTAAAAAGTTTAAGAGTTGGTTCTATATTTATAGTCTTAGTGGCTTAAAGAAATACCGTCAAACGACGAAAAAGGATACGATAGATCTTTTTGCAAATTATGGGAACAAAGATACCGATCAATATCACAATCGCATTCAAAGTGTAAAATTCATCGTAGGCATTGGCCGGCAAGCTGTCTAACCAACTTTGCTGAATGCTGACCAATAAATAGGAATTGCGAGCTTGCGCAGCCTTCTAACGACAACTCCAGCTGTATCTAGTTGATGCGTTTGTCCATCTTTCTCGTTAACTAGTTTGTGTACGAAATTAAGCTGCAACTCGTACATCATACACATAAGAACACCTTATTTTCGGTAAGATGGGTCAAAAAACGACAACCAATATAAAAATAAAAGGACTGACGCGTACACAAAAGTCGTGGCATACGAACACACACCCGAACGATGAAAAGGTTCAAAAACGGAATTTTAAAATTCACAAAAGAAATTATTCGAAATTTAAGTTTTATATTACAGAGCACCTACAAATTCAAAGCAAATCTACAAACATAAAAATCAAATACAAAATTGAATTCTACATGAATGTCAGAAAACAACCAAGAACTTCAGATATTAAAAATCATACAAAATATGTATGATAGGTAATCTATTTTTTCTTAAAAAATTAGGATTTAAACTTCAATAAAATAAAAGTTTGCCTTCGATTATAGTCCTTTATGCTTCATAAGGCATATTATACTCTTGAATCGAATGTATGACTGTGTTGAATAACCTATTTGTGTTCATCAAGATTATATGTCTATCTTATTTTTATTTTGACTTTTATGTTCATATAATGTTATCTTTCTCTTCAACTTTTATCTGACCCCGTGTATTGAAATATCATGAATCCATATTCTTAGCTATTAGTAGTGAATCTAATTATTATTTGATGAACGTGATAGTTGTACTACTATGCACCTAGTTGATCCATAATGGTCAACTTGTATGTTTCTAGTTATAAATCTATTGGTTCTATTTTGTAAGTTGCGCCTCCCTCAATATAAGCGCAGTTTGTTACTAAACCTAATAGTAATATTATGAACCTAAGAGTGGTTTTTTATTTTATTTTTTATATAATGTTTATTATGAACCTATGAGATGAACTTATACATTTATTGCGATGAATTTATGTGTTCATGTACATATGCATTTTACTATCACGAACTTAACTCTTTTTTGTGTTATAAGCCTAACATTCTATAGAATGAACATAATTAACAGCTATAGCGCTAAAGTAATTATAACAAATACTTGAATCATTCATGCTCATCCATGTATTTCTCTTTGATGATCCTAAACATTAAATGTAATCAATCTTAATTTGTTATGTCATTAACATGTATTTGACAAGTTAATAATCACTTAACTAAAACTTACTTTATGTACACATGAATGGGTATTCATGTGCTATTAAACGTAATAGTTATAAAAACTAAACAAAAATATTTTATGTAATGAACATTTACATTTTGAGTAATGAACATCAATAGCACCCAGAGTGATAAAATATGTATATCAAACATTTCTACCATTTCATCACCATTCATGTGTTTCTACTCGTTAAACCTAAACTTTTAATGTAGTGAAATTAGACTTATTATGCAATGAACTTGACTTTACTCAATTAATGAACCCGAACATAAACTTTATATATAAAGTCCATTTATAATGAACATAAAAGTTTATGTTCATCCATGTGCTTATACGAATTGAGGGTAGAAATTATACCTAATGAGATTGCATATTTGTCTAGTTGTGTTAACCATTTTTTTGTAAATCATCTCTTTATCCATTTCCATCTATTCGTTGAATGGAAAAAGGAGCAATATGAATCAATTACGATAGTCAACCTTCGATTTCCAATACGTTTGCAAAACAATTTGATTTAAAAGTTCATCTCAAATTGAGAATAGATTTAAAATCAAATCAATTTGTGTGGTATGTAGGTATGAGGAACATTATGAAGCCAAAAAAAAAAATCAAATCATTCCAATGCGATTGTAGGATGAATATCAAAGTAAATCATTGAAAACTGCGACTCTCTTTTTAATTAATCCAACATTTATAGAAAATATTTTTTAGATTTGTCATTACATTCATCCCCCTATACATATGGATTTGTTATTGAATGATAATTTCCAAAATTATCTGGTATAAATCATGTATGGGATTTAATTAGCCATGTAACTACTTATTTGCCCATCGTGTATGTTCACATAAGATTAAGAACATCTCGCAAGGTGTTTTGAGTCCATGATATAAATATAAATTAAACTTCATTCCCAAGTTTGATACAACCTATATTTTGAAAATTATTTTAAATGTAATTTTTTTCATCTAAATAAAGTTTTTTAGTATAATTTGTATTTTTATCCTAATTTTTTATTTTTCCTTTTATATGTATTTATTTTTATATTTTTTTTAATAAATAATATAATTTGAATGTCAACTATAAATTTTTTAATTCCTAAAAATACGTGTAGAATGTTACAAATATATGTTTTTCGAAATGGAGGAAATATTATTTTGTTACACTCCTTTCTATTCTTGATAACTAAGAATGGGGCACAAACCATAAAACAACAAAGACATCTAAAATAGGTTGGAGCAACTAGCTGGAAAGTTAGTCAAAAATTAAAATATTAGTTACAGATTGAAAGATAAAAATTGAAATTCTCATAAGCAATTAACTTAACAGTTACAATAATAAGTTTACCCAAAAAAGAGTTTTTCGACACAAAAAACAATACATTGTGAGCTTTTGTGCTCCAATAAGTAGATCCGATAAAGTTGATATGACTCGACCCAAATAATTTGATCTGAATTTGAAAAATTAAACTCAATTTCAATTAAAAAAATCTAAAACAATCCAAATCAATTTTGACCTGACCTAAATTTAGCTGATCTGATAATGAAACATATCCAGAATGAATCAAACCAAATAATTATCCCGAAAGAACCCAACCTGAACATGACCTATATGCAAACAGAAACCCGATAGTGACCAGACTTGAATTTACCCAACCCTAAATGATCTTACTCAAACCTAATCCATACCTTGACATAATTTTAAACCTAATTCAAACTAAACTCAAATTTGGTCCACAAATGGAACATTTTATCTCATATAAATTGATACATAAATACCAATAAACAATCTTATTAATAAAATTTTAAGTAAACACAAGTATTTAACCCATATATCAATAAATGAAAGAAAACTAGTGTTAGGGGATTTGAAAAAACTAAGACGGAGTAATATTGCTTTGAGACATGTAGGACATTATCTTAAAGGTAATATTTACTACAATAAAATAGTATTTACACGAGGCTCTATCAATAATTATATAAATAGACTTCAATCGAATACCTCAAAAGTTCATCTTAGAATTATGGGGTATTTATACTAGTTGAAGAGTAACAATAGAGGTATGTCCCTTTTCAAAGTTCATAATTTTTCATTCGAGTCAGCAAAACTCTTCAATTAAATCAATAAACTATCAATATTATGGGTTATTTGAATAGTTATAATGAAAATGTATGTTCCTTTTCAAAGTTCATGACTTTTCATTCAAGTCATCACAACTTTTCAATTAAATTATAAACTCATATATATTATGTTATAGTCTACTTCAGTAATCCCCTACTAGACTATAATATATATTTGCCTACTTAAAAAAATGATATTCTGATTAAGAAAAGGTATCTTTCGATTTAAACCAATTTGTAGCTTTGGTATTTTAAAATTTTAATAAAGTGAGTGGTGTCCAAAGATTAAACTAAAACTTCTTCTATTAAAATCTAAAATACTATGCATATAATATCATCCAATATCTTAAGATGATTATGACTATTGTAGCACTATTATGGCCATGTGCTAACTTGATTCATGGATATTTATAAGAGTTAGATTCTACAAATCTATTATTGAAGCGACACCGCTTCTATATCCAAACAGGCGGAACTCCTTTATTTGTACATACATAAATGTAAAACAAAATTTTACCATTAAGTGTTATAACTCACCCTAAGTACAAATGTAACACTTACTAACATAGAATTAATGTTTTATAAAGCACTTATCCATACCTTTTTATTACCTATTAAACCTTTAGTTAGCTTCACTGAGCAAGGCTGGGTTCCTATTACTGGTGCTTTCATAGAATTTCAATCACACTTCACTTGACGTCTTTCTTATCATATCTCTTAGTTATCCTTTTGTAAATAGATTTGCTAAATTAAAGTCCATTTTAACACAAGCACTAGTAATAATATCATGTGAGATCAATTCTCTCATATATTCATGTCTCACACTTATATATCTTGATTTTCTATTATAAACATGGCTATATGCTCTAGACATAGTTACTTCACTATCATAGTACACTGAAATAGTTGGCATAGGTTGTGGCCACAAATTTATTTCTATTAACAATTTTTTCAACCATTTTGCTTCCTTGCATGTAGCTGCAAGGGCTACAAACTCCGACTCCATAGTTGAGTGTGTAATCCATGTATGTTTCTTTGAGTCCTAACTAATAGCACCTTTGGCTAATTTGAAAATCTATCCTATTGTAGATCATTAGCATTTGTTATCCAACTAGCATCGGAATAACCTTCTAGTACATTATGAAAAGAGGAATAAGTTAATGCTAACTTGGATGCTCTTTTAAGATATCCTAATATCCTACTTGTTCCTTTTCCAATGTTCATTACTAGGATTACCTGTATACCTTGAAAGTTTGCATACAGAAAATACAATATCTAGTCTTGTACAATGCATGGTATATATAAGACTTCCAATTGCACTGACATATTCTAATTGTGCAGTCCCTTTACCGTCATCGGTTGAAAGACTTATACTATAATCATATGGAGTATTTGCTCATTTCACTCTAAGATAAGAATACTTCTAAAGTAGCTTATCTGTGCAGTGAGATTGACTTAAAGTGAAACCCTTATCATGTGTTTTTTTTTGTAATTTAATCCTAAAAATATTATCAACTTCATTAATATCCTTCATCATAAAATTAGAAATTAGATATTTCTTGGTTTCATTCTCATCAAGGATGTTGGTAACAAATATCAACATGTCATCTACATAAAGAAAAATTATAACTCCATAGGCTCTAGTGAATTTAGAATATATGCATTTATCTGTGTCATTAGGTTTAAAACAATTTGACAATATTGTCGAATCAAACTTATCATGCCACTATTTTAGAGTTTTTTTCAAACCATATAATGATTTTACTAGTTTACAAACTTTCTTTTCATTACCAGGAAGAACAAATCCTCCTAGTTGCTCCATAAAAGTTTATTCTTTGAGATCTCCTTTCAAAAATGCATTTTTAACATTTATTTGATGCACATGAAGCTTATATATGGATGCTTCAGTGATAGGTGTCAAAATAATCTACACCTTCCTTTTGCGTAAATCCTTTGGCTATCAATCTTACTTTAAATTTTTGTATAGAACCATTAATATTATATTTTCTTCTAAATACCCACTTACAACCATTAGGTTTAGATTCCGGAGGCAAATACACTAAGACCTAAGTATTATTAGATAATATTGATCCCATCTCATCATTTATGACTTCTTTCTAAAAAAAACCCACGTCTCTAGATGACACTGCTTCACTAAATGATTTGGGTTCATCTTCAATGTTAAGTGTCATGGGTATTTTATTCAACAATTTGGTTATAGTTCCCTCAACCAAGAAAACTATTAACTCAATTGAAATAAAGTTAGGACCCAAGGACTTCTCTTTTATTTTTCTTTGACTTCTTCGAGGTTCATTTACATCCTTATTTTGCTTCTTTTTGTTTCCAATAGAAGGAAAAATACATTCTTATTTACATTAGTCACATAATCATTAATAAATTTTCTTTCAATAAATTTAACATGTATCATTTAAACAATAACCTTTGAATTTAGGTCTAAAAGTCTATATGCTTTATAATTCTTTGCATAACCAACAATTACACTTTTAATTCCTTTTGATCCTAACTTAATTTTATGAGGAACAAAAGTTTTATAAAATGCAACACACACCCGCACTTTAAAATAATTCAAGTTAGGTTTTTCTATTATTCCAAATATCATATGGAATAACATTAAATTTCTTGGAAGAAATTCTATTGTAGATGTAACATATTATTTCAAGTGCTTCACCTCACAAGTTGAAAGGTAAATTATCATTCATAAGCATAACATTAACCATATCCACTAAGGTTGTATTTTTTCTTTCAGCCAAACCATTTAGTTGAGGAGTGTAAGGAGAGGATGATTGATGTATTATACCATTTTTTTTGAAAAATATGGAGAGATTTCTATAAAGAAATATTTAGATCCTATATCACTATGAATAATATTAATTGCCCCCCTTTTGATTTTCGAAAATAGATTTATATTCTGTGAATTTACTAAATGCTTCACCTTTAGTTATCATTAAATACACATAAGTAAAACATGAACTATAATCAATGAAAGATATAAAATATCTCTATCCTCCTCTACCTAATATGCCATTTAGTTCATATATATTTGTATACACAAGATCTATGTTTTTTTTGTATTTCTTTCAACCTCAGGAAATGGTTTCTTAATCATTTTCACTTGAATGCATATTTCACACTTTTCATAATGGTCACACTTAAAATAAATATATCTATGTTTTTGCACGTGATCTAGATAACAAAAATCAATATATCCTAATCTAACATGCCATAAGGAAGAAGAATGCTCAACAGAGTAAATAGAAGAATAATTCACTTTATCTATTAGGATGTTTAAATATCACAAGTGTACCCATCTCCTACGAAAAAAGTGTCCTTTGTCACTATGACCTTGTTATACTCAAGTAAAATCCCTTCTTACACAATAAATTAGCATATACAAGATTTTTTCTAATATCGATAACATGAAATACATTAATCAAAGTCATTTTTTGTCCTGAAGTGAAATCCAAGGCAACTGATCCTTTTCTCAAAACCTTGATAACATTGCTATTTCTCATAATAACCTCCTTTTGATTTGATAATTCTTCATATGACTTAAACATTGCCTTATTATTTCATACATGAATGGTTGCGCCTTAATCAAGCCACCAATTTTATAGCTTACTCACAGTGGCCATATGAAGTTCTATCACCATGCCAATTTGCATTTCAGATACCATTACCACAAGCGCTTTGAATTCACTTTCTACAACGTTAACTTTCTCATATTTTATACAATTTTCCTTCCTCTTGATTTTGTATTCATGAATGTAATGATCTTTCTTTCTATAATGGTGACAATGCCTATTTTTCTTCATATCATTATACTTCTTGAAGTAATTTCCTTTCTTGTTAACTTTTAGGTTTTCTTGAGATTTTCCATTTTGATTCCTTCTATTTCCATTCTCACTAACATAATTTAGTTTACAATTAAATAACAACACATCATGCGAATGAGATTCTGCCTCAATTTGAATATATGTTTGAAATTATCATATAGTCATGGTTTCAAGTAAATATAGAAATTTTTTCCTATAATCATTCCAACTAGGATATAATTTAGATAATATTTCTCCTACTTGAAGTGAATTAGGAATTTTAACTTCAAGGTCACTAAGTTTTAATACTTGAGTTTGGAGTTCATGCGCTTGATCCATAATAGGTAAATCATCAAACATCCCAAACTCAAAATATTTCAAAGCTAAATATTTATCCATACTTTTTTTTCTCATTTTTATATTTGGCCTTAAGGGCATCCTATATCTCTTTTTGTGCCTTCAAATTTGAATATAAATTATATAATCAATCAGTAAAGGAGTTGAGTATATGACCATGACACACTACTTCATTTTCTTTACACTTCTTTCTTTGTGCTTTGGCTTCATCGCTATCATTTGACTTTAGTTCCGATAACTTAGGTACACTTGCATCGAGCACATAGAATATCTTCAAAGAAGTAAGAAGAAACACTATTTTATCTTTCCGTCTCATAAAATTATTTCCATCAAATTGACTCAATTTAATCAAATCTTGGTTTTTTATTTTGAATGCCGAAGTAGAATCTATCTCCATAATGTTACCTTTAAATTGTTCGGGGATTTGAAAAAATTAAGATGGAGTTATATTGCTTTGAGACATATAGGACACTATCTTAAAGGTAATATTGCCACAATAATTTACTCTCTTAATAATTGTTTTAATAGGCTTCAATTGAATATCTCAAAAACTTATCCTTTCTTCACCCAGTATTATAGGGTATTTATACTAGTTGAAGAGTTAAAATAAAGAGGTATGCCCCTTTTCAAAGTTCACAACTCTTCATTCCAGTTAACACAAATTTTTAACTAAATTAATTAATTTTCAAGATTATGGGTTATTAAAAGAATTACAATGAAAAGATATGTCCATTTTTAAAGTTCATGACTTTTCATTCAAGTCATCACAACTTTTCAATTAAGTTATATACTCACATATATTATATTATAATCCGCTCCAGTAACTAGTAAGGCTATGTTCTCCTCACTTTATTTTAATATAATAACAATATTAATCATATAAGATCCTAGAAATTTCTATTATCATCATCATCATTATTATTATTATTATAATACCCCCATTTTCAAAATACAAAATACTTATAAAATAATTTAGATGATAAATATAAATAAAGGTATTACCGCCATATCTATTGCAAGTAGAAACCAATATTTTTCCGTTTATATTACATGCTAAGGATAGAAATTAAAGTTGAAACTAAAAAAAAATTCCACAACATTATTAATATAATTGGACACCATAATAAAGTCAAATAACAATTTCAATTTTTTTTAATGAGATATCAGTAAATTAAATAACTCTTACATTTAAAACCCATTAAAATTGAAACACCATTAAAAGATAGAACTCCAGAAGTCAAATTATTCTCTCAACTCATCCCGTAGGCATGCATCCATCATCAAGTATGGTTACAATCTACTTGCACAAGACTATATTTTCACCATGTACATCATAGATCATCGCAACCCTATTTAAAACATTAATAAGTTAGTTAGGAGAACGACTTAGTACTCCATTATGTATAAGGAAAATATCACAATTTATAGAATCACTATAATATATCAAACTCAACCACATATGAGTCTAATGATAATGCAAATATCACTTCACCATTTATAAAAATCCTCTTAAAATAGTAACCACATAAACACACAATTCAATTTTATTTATGGGTAAAACCAACTAAGTGAGTCATCAGAAAAATAAGTCTAAAAACATTCAATAATAACCAAAACCAACCATAGAAGATCCACCTCTTGAGCATACCTAGTGGTCCTACCACTAAAGAGCAAAATCTAACTTTTGTTATCTAACCCTTAAGTGTACACACCCTCTAAGAGGTTTTAATATCCTAATAGAGTAGACATGAATCCTTACTGGCTCTTGTCTTGGTAAATAAACTAAGTGACTACATGTCACTATAATCTAAGGAAATATTATTGTCAATCCTCAATTCCAGAAGACTAATCCCAAAGGACTCTATCCCACTTTTATCTTCCATTTTAAATTTTAGTGTTTTATTCAAATTTACCAAATAACACATCCAAAACATACAACTATATCCATTCCTTAATTATCCACCTTTCTAAATTTTGGTACCATCCTTATTTGATACTTTTTAATAATAGTAACTTCCATAAATAATATTTTTCATAATTAATGCATCCCATAAATAATAATTTAATAAATAACATTTCTATTAAATAAGGTTTTCCACAATACCACTTTTCAATTTGAATAATTTTCATAAAGAGTTAATCACTTTGGTCGAAATCCAATCAATAATCATTGTGATTCAATAGCAATTAGGAAAACAAAGATCATATATTTATAATAATATCATATGACTACATGTACCATAAATTTTATATGATCACGAACAATATATAAAATCATATATGATTTAAAATTAGCAATTTTTTATTATTTATAAAAACACATATGATTAAACTTATATTATTAAATAAAATTATGAACCAGGTTGAAAAAATACAAAGGTTTGCAAAATAAGTGTTATCCCATATATAAAATTTAAAGCACCTTAAATCATATGTTACAAAAATAGTATAACATATATCAAAATATAATTGGTAATTTACCGATGAGTAGTTATAAAAGTAAGTTACCTAAAATATGATTCGATCACTGAATGATCACTAGCCAAATAATCTTAAAGTTAACAATAATATATATTATTAATTCTCGGTAAACTATATTAAATAAATGTATAATAATTATCTTAATCTCAAATTATCAAAATCCTTAAATTTAATTATCTTTGAGTGCGCAAATAAATATTTATATACAGGCCTTTAATTTTAAAATAATTAAGGGGCGTGTAATTACACTAATAAATAAAGTGCTAAGTGATCATTTATCCATTTATTTATCTCCAAATAAAACTTATAAATTTAAACTTTGTAAAAAATAAAATAAACTAATCTAATACTAATACTTGCTACTTAGTCATCACAACTGGTTGGAAACTAAAATCAATTTGATAACATCGTTGGAGGCTATTATTATGTAAATCAATCAAATTGAAATTCTCAAAACTAAGTCGAAAGGATGGTACTTCATCTTCACAATTGCCTACTACTATGCGGTATTATTAGTGCAATTGTTACTCTCTCTCTCTCTTTTAATAAATTATCTATTTGATCTTTATACATGACTTATATTATTTGTTCCTCTAACTAATGCCATATGTCTTAGTTGGATGAATAGAAATTATGACTTGCTAACTAAAATGACTATAAATTAAATCTGCAACATTGCTTAGGAAATATAAAAAGGAGAGGTGGGGTACACAACACCATTTGATTTCCTACCCTTTTTTTATTACCTTAATATTTATAAAGCTGTTATTAATTGTATCTACAAAACGTGTCTCGTTAACTACAAATCTAGTTCACCAATAGGAGATAACATCGTACACTCCTATATAGTAATTTCATATTAAAATAATAAAAAGAGATGGTGTGATAATAACAAATATGATTTAAAGTATCGGTTAAATAACTATGAATATCGTTTGGTGTTATAATTCTCACACAATAAGCCCTCCTCCCTAATCCAAGTACAATACTATTGTCTCTTATATTTTATTTTTGGTGGGATATGTGGTTGCTATACTAATTATGGAGATTTAGTAAGAAGTTTATAATGGCTAAAGCCGATAGAGTTATGGTAAAATGGGCTTAGTAAATAATAATTTCTAGATCTTGTTTACCTACCAGAATAATGATACTAATATGTTTTTATTATTACATACTTTATGATAACAATTTGTTATATCATTACATATATTATGATAATCATAACAATAATAATAAATCACAACATTTAATTTATTAAATTGATAACAATAAATTCAATACAAATTAAAAATTGCATTAACTTGATCTAAACTTAGTATGACTCAAAGTTTAAAGACTCGAATCCTATCGATCCAAACCCTATTTAAGCTAAAATCTGTATACTCAAATCGAACCTGAACCCAAATAAACCCAATGGGTCAAACCCAAACCCAACCCAATATTCTCCTGATGCAAAATGACTCAACTTAACACAGATCCAACTTGAACCCAAAAGATACATGATGTGACACCCCCAAAATTCACTACTAAAAATTTTGTTTTATTAAAATAATTAGCGGAAGTGAAATAACATAATTGTAAATTCTGGGGATATTACCGCCACACTTAGTACTATACCGGTTCACTCCTATCGTTCCAGTACCAAGTACTAAGGCTAAAAGAGAAGAATACAAAATATGGGAAACTCAAACATATTTAAATCAGAGTAGCGTAGTAAACAATTTACAAGAATTAAATCCACTAGTGGTGGTTATAAAAAAACGAATACATTGAAACAAGAATTTAAAAGAGAAAGAGGATAACCCTAGGGATTTCTGGATAGTTCCTTACGCTCTTTCTCGAGGGCCCATCTGAATAGCATCGAAAAACAACTTGCAAGGGCCACTACCCATTGAATAGGCAAGGACCCCACAAATGGAACCCTTTAGTGCTACGGTACTGAGTAACCCTTTAAAACACACTTAAAAGTAGGTCCGCAATGTAACACATGATATACCACTATATCCATACATAGCGACAGGTGTAAACATAATATTCAGATCCTTACATTCACGTATTTAACAAGTCAATCAGGTATTAATGGAGCATATAGAATATTCGCATTCATACATTCACATACTTAACAAGTTAATTAGATATTAATAGGTCATAATGAATAATCGATACTTTTGGGGCCTTAAAGCCATTAGTCCATCATTAATCAATCATCTCAGATTATAAATATCCATGTGAGTGGGGGAACCCCACTATGATAGCCGGTGGATTGGTCACTTATAGGGCAGAACGCACCTAACCACTATTATATGCCGGTGGATCAGTCTCCAAGGCAAAACGCTCCTGGCAACTATTATGCCAGTGGATTGGTCTGGCCCCGACTCTCATGGTGTTCCACTATAAGTACTTAGTGTCTTTTATGTGTCTTATCAAACTTAGGTTTTGGTTTATTGAGCTCGGGATCCCCACTATTATAGCCGGTGGATTGGTCACTTATAGTGCAGAACACACCTAACCACTATTATATGCCTGTAGATTGGTCTCTAGGGCACCCCGACACCTGGCCACTATTATGTCAGTGGATCAGTCTAGGTTCGGTTCAATAATATTCCACTTTATATGATTAGTGTTTTACTGTATCTTATTCAACAGATTTTACCCTAGACATGCATGGCTAACTACATCTACACTTATCCTTCCAAGAGGGCCCGTCCCATTTCTTGAGACTTCTGCACCTCCTAACTCGCCCTGACATCCTTCCCTTATTCTAGTTACTCATATCGGGAGCCCAAATCCTAAGTGTGTGGGTTGAGGCCCACTACCTTATACCCCAACGTCCACTCACCGCCTTATCCTAGGATTTTCTCCAGAAACCCTAATTTGGGCCTATGTGGCCAATCCTTCTCTGCCTCACACAACCCAAACTATTTTAACATCCTATACGTCTCGACCCTTAGATTCAACTCTCACTTTCTACCTCACTCATCCTCATTTATTTTTATTATTTTCTTTTTCTTTTTCCACCTTTTCAAATTAGGGTTTCCTCCCAAACCCTATCTTGGTCTCCTATCCACCCTTATACTATCCACATACTATTTTTCACCCGAAGCCTTCAGTCACCCAAATAACACTTCTATTACCTTCCTCACGCCCCAAGGAAACTTTTCATACGTAAAGTTTACTCCCATGCAGACTCTAACCATCCCATGCAAACCCTCGATTCTCCCACTCTTTCATTTTATTTAAGTCCCCTTTTATTCACCCACTCATGGATCATGGATTATTTAGGCCATTCTTACCTACATTAGCCAACTTACTTCCCCTTGGTTATCTTACTTTCCCATTTTTCCTTTTTCATCCTTTCATCCCACATTACCACATTAAATATCCTAGTATGCATGTTCTAGAGGGTCACATCACATAACATCATACGCACAACAAATATAATCATCATCCACATGCCATAAGGAATTCACATAAGCATATATTCACTCCAAGTTGCGCTATAAATGATTAATCATTAAGCATAAAATACACAATGTGGCATAACACATGACACACAAGGCATGTAACCTATATATAGTTGTTCTTTGCCACACCCTTACTCGATTTATATTACCAAACTATCTCTCACACTTATTAGGTCACCACTCACCCTTTATAATTGTTACACTTATTATAATTCCCATTTGGTTGGTTAGATTACCGAATTTCCCTTATCTTTTGTTATAATTGCTAAATTGCCCCTTTAGATGAATAAATTACCAAATTACCCCTCTACATTATCATACTTACCGATTTTCCCTTTAGTTGGTTAAATTACCAAATTGCTTTCTCCATTATTAATACCAAATTACCCTTCAGATAGTTAAATTATCAAATTGTCCTTCTCTTCCAAGTTTAACATAATACCCCTTTTACTTACAAATTACCATTTTATCCATTTACTTACAAAATTACCATTTTACCCTTTTCTTACAAAATTACCATTCTACCCTTTACTCACAAATTACCATTTTATTCTTTTACTTACAAGATTACCGTTTTGCCCTTTAATTATGAAGTTACCATTTTGCCCTTTAATTATAAAATCACTATTTTATCTTTTAATTATAAATTACCATTTTATCCTTTAATTACAAAATTACCATTTTACCCATTTACCTCCAAAATTACCAATTTACCCTTTTTATTTATAATTTACCATTTTACCCTTATCACACAACTTATACTAAATTATTATCACTACATGAAATATTAATATTAATACCCCATTCTCATTATCCTACTCCACAACTATTATATTTAATATAATACTCATTAACTCCCATATATATTAGGCCACATTCTTGCACAAGATATATTATTAAAATGCCCCTAGGCTCACAATATTATTATCCATTCATTAAAGATCACAATAACATAATACAACATGGATAAATACTTAACATTTTCATTAATAACCAAACTCTTACCTTAAGTAATATTTCCATACATAGCATATAATCTAACATGCTTCCTTTTTTATCAATGAACACATGAAACCACATATATTGTATTAAACAACATATATCGAGCATAATAACATATTAAAAAGCCTAATGTGCTAACATATGTTTATCCATGCATTTAAGTGGGGTTTAACGATTACCTTAATTTCCGTAAAAATGAACTTTACTGGTATTCCGGTTAAAGGTTCAAGCTTTGATTAGTAAAACCTATACCTAAAAATAATATCAATATTTATTATATTATAAATAAGAAAAATCAAATTATAAGACTTTATAACACTTAATTAATCAAATACTTAACTTAAAATATTATTATACCTTAAATCATTAACCAAATAAACCAAGAAATGCAACAACTCATGATGCTCATGTAGCATGAGCTACATGCAAAGAAATGAGGGGGAGGGGCTCGAAATGGTAAGAAAGGAAGGAGGGAGAGCCAATTTTGGGTTAGGGTTTTGGGGCTAGGAAATAAGGTAGATGGAGGAGGATTCAAGGCAAAGGAAGGGTGTAGAGGTGGAGAGGGGATGTAGGTGGTGGTCGGGGATGGGTTGAAGTTGGCTAAGGGCGGTGGCGGCAGTAGCAATGAGGCTACGAAGGTGGCTGCCAAGATGAACCGAGATGGAGAGGGCTGAGGAGAAAGGTAAAAGGGAGGGAGAAAATGAAGGCTTGTAGGTGGTGGTTTCGGCCAAAGGAGGTTGGGGGTGGTAGAGGAGGTTGTAGGGGTTGGTTTGGTGTCTCAGGTGGCGGTAGAGGCAGTGAAACAACGGCGGAAAGAGGCAGTGTAGGGTGGTTGCCGAGAAGGGAGGGAAAGAAGAGAAAATGAAAAGGGGAGGAAGAAGGAGGTTGGAGGGTGGCTCGAGGGGTGGTGTGATGGTTTAGGGGTGAGGTAGAGGGTGGTAGGGGGTAGTGCAGGTGGCTAGTTGGGCGGTAGAAGCGGCGGAACGGGCGTGGCGAAGAAAAATAGGGAGGACAATGGAAGGAGAAGAAAGGAGAGAAAAGGCTAAAAAATGGAAAAATGAGGTAGGGAGGGAAGAAGAAAAAGAAGAGGGGGAGAAAGGAGGGGATAGGGGGCTCAGTAGGGTGGCGGTAGGGTGGTAGGGGCATGGGAATGACAAAGAGAGGGAGGGGAAAAGAGGGGCATGGGCAAGGAGAGGGAGATGTAGAGAGAGAGAGAGATAGAGGGATCAGTAGGGGGAGGAGGGTTGCAGGTGGGGTGGTTAGAGGTGGTTGGGTTTTGGCGTCGAAGAAAGGAAGAATAAGAAAGAAAGGTTGGGGGGGGCTGGTGTGTGCGTGCAGGCCGACGAAGGGGAAGAGGGGAGTGGGTTGGCTTGGTCGGGGGAAAAGGAAGGAAGAAAAGGAGGGCACTAGGCCGGGTGAGCGTTGCGGGGGAGAAGGAGCGGGCCTGCGGCCTAGGCACAAGGGGGGAAGGCAGGCCGGGGTGCTGGCGGCCCAAGGGAAGAAAAAAGGAAAAAGAAAGAAAGGAGAAAAAGGAGAAAAGGAGAAGGAAAAGAAAAAAAAAAGGAATAAGGAAAGGAAAAATGGGAAAGAATAAAATACTTTAATTTATAAAATAAGAAAATGCAATATTTTTGAGTAATAAATTTTTTTAATCATTTAATTTAATATAATTAAATATATGGGTTTAAAAAGGATAATTTTAGTAAAATAATGGTTTGAAAATTATTTAAATAAAAAGAGTATGATAAAATAAAAAAAATATTTATTTTAGTTTATTAAATATTTATATCCAATTTTATGCACTCAAAAATCCATAAAATACTTAAATTAAATAGATTTAAAGGCTAATTTATCCTAAATAAAAGTTATTTATTAAATTATAGACTTTTAAAAAATTAGGGGGATTACACATGAAACCAAACTCAAATTCAATCTGATTACATAGCAATATAAATTTAACCCAACCCAAATCTGACTTGTAGGACTTATTTGCCACCTATACCAATTATTTTGTCATCTAAATGAATCTAAAATTAGTCAAACAAAATTCTAGAGATAAAAATACGCTATTAATTAACTTAAAACAACTATTATTCAAATTCAACCTAATGATAGACAATCAAACTAAACTTATTTAATTAGCAAAAATACTCGAGTTTGTTTCATTCTCCTCATTTTATTTTTGGCATTTCTTACAAATAGTGATTATAATATAAATGTTTGGCTTGTTTATTTATATGTGAGCAACTTGGTTACATGTTTACGAATCTACTCATTAATGACTTGTAAAAATAAGATTTTAAAAATAGAATGTTATATTTTAGAATACTTCTCATTTAGTTTTCACATTTCAAATTAAAAAATATTCCCTATTTTTGTCACGCACATTACATCATTACCAAGTTTGCATTCAACTAAAGTAGGTCATTTGTTTAAACTATGCTAATTTTGCTTAGAAAAAATTTGAGTTGAACCACATTTAAACTTTATTCAACTTATTTTTTATTGATTATTGTGAATCATTTTCTTCATCTACTATGAAGGATTTGAAAATGAATACTAATCATTTTTTAAGGTAAAGTCCCAAACATAATTATTAGATATAAGATTCTAGCTATGCTAGATTTGATTGCTCTGAATCATATAGTAGAATCAGATCTAAGGATCGTAAGATCCTATAAAAAATGTGAAAACTAAAATTTGTATACTTATATTCTATAAAATAATACATTTTATGCTAAAAAAACACAATATTATACTCTTGACATCTCATCTAGTCTGATTGAGTTCTATTAAGTTACAAGTAGCATAAATTATTTACGTTGTTTACATATTAGTAACTATATTAAGTCAACAACATCATAAGTAAATTATCAAATATAATGTGAAAATTACAATGAGATTCTAGGTATTGTTAGCCTTAAGAAGAATAGAAAAAAATGAAGAGAGTAGACGATAATGAAGGTGACAATAAGAGAACAATATTTTATATCATTTAAGAGAATAAGACCCATGAAAGTTATATGTTAGCTTTTAAAATTTTGATGAATCAATATTAACAAAAATAAAAAAGAATAATAAGAAGTTTTGGCTACAAGCTTACACATTAAGTTACTATATGAACCATGCGTACACCATAAACTAAAGATTATTTATGTTATAAAGCCAATATGACAATAAGAAAATCAAGAAAAAAAATACTAATTTTGAATTGAATATAATTTAATAATTAATAAAATTATAAAATTTAATATATTCATTTAATAATTAGATGAAGATTACGCTCTTTTGTTAGCATTTTATATCAACAACCAACTTCACTATTTTAGTGGCAATTCGACCATACTTTTTTTTTGTGCCAACTCATTTTCATAACATATTACAAAGTAATATAGGGTTGAAAATCATGAGATTAAATAAGAAACATAGTTGGAATAAGATGGAAAATAGATTTGGAAATAAATCGAAAAAAATATAGTTATTATGTAGTATTATAAGATTTTACCTAGAATTATAATATTCTATTGTAGACTCGCAAGATTCTATAACTATTTTAAGATTATACATAGGATCATGGATCATTTTATGATTTTTGGATCTTAGGATCATAACATTGAATTGAGATTTTAATAACTATTGTCCCAAGACTACATCAGACATATAGTCTCCTCTACGACACCTATCATAAAGACACTAAATTAAATGATTGTGATTCATCTCTCCAACCTCAAAAATTAAAAAATAAATAATCCCCCTAATCACCAAAACACTATACAACTTTGTCATATAATAATTCACCATAATGAAGTTGGGGGAAAAACTTAGGCTTTTTTTTTTTAAATGAGACCTTTACAAAAGATGAGAGTTTGAAAATAATGAAAATTCAAAAAGCAATTCATTTTAAAATTCCACAACAACAAATTCTTTGTTTGGTTAGAGAGTTTGAATAGAAGTTTTCAAACTTTTTATTTGGATATTTTCATACATGAAATTTGAATATAGAGTATTTGTAATACTTGTTTTATTTGTACCTATAAAACTATGTAAATACACTATAAACTCATGCTAGAATTATATTTGGTAGAATTTTATAATAGATTTTAAAACTTTAAAGAACTATCTAAATCTAAACCTTCGAAGTAAAGCTCACAAAAGATTTAATAGTGAAAGTCTTAGTAAAGGCGAGGGACCTAATAAATAGGATGTGCATTTTCTTCTCCACAATTACATCCAACATTCTTGAAAAATTTATTCCTTCCACTAATTATACATGTTTATATATCAAATATGAATTCAAGGTTCAATTGTATTTTTGATCAAGTTGACTAAGCTTGACCCAATTGAGCTTGACGTGTGACTCAATCAATTAAGCTTGATTCATTTATTGTTGGAATCATTTAGAAATGAACAAATCATTGCTAAAGGAAGGCTTTAGCTCGATGGACCCCAATGAAAATGCCTATATATATATATATATATATATATTATTCATGTATAATACGTGTGCAAAGTTTTCATTCTCAATTTGGTGGGGACATGTTTCGAAGACTTTGGTTACCTAGACTAATAATTGCCGAAACAACATATCTTTATGGAACCTTTTTACATGTCACTGTATTTCTCTGCTTTTACTATATTATTAATAATCTACCTTTTGTTTTCTTTATTAGTCAAAAGACTATCGGTCATTAGTGGTAATATGTACCACTAAACTAAGTCCCTATTCGATAATCAATCTTCCAAAGAACTTTTATGATTTTGCAGGTACAAGCAAGGCCTAAACGTATCACACATCTGATATGAGTGTTTCGTAAAATGTTTATATATATATATATATTTGAGATGAATTCATGAACATGTTGAATTAATTAATTTGTTTATAATTTTTTTTTGGAATTCTCACTTGAGCACACAATGTGTCCCTCCATTCTCTTTTTATCAGCGTCTTCCACCTCCATTGCTACCTTCACTTTAATTTTTCTCTCTCACAACTCTAATCTTTGGAATAAAAATGAATAATCAATTATCTTGCTTGAGTTATGCACTCTCTTCTATCATTAATCTCTTTAGTAAAACTTTAATTTTCTAATATACAGTTGTTAGTTACAAGCTTATGTTACACATATTGAGTTTTTATAGTTTTTATTTCCTTATTTCAGATAAGAAGAACAATTGAAGAGCAATGATTTCTGAGGAAGTAAAAGAAAAAAGAGTGATCGGAGAACCCCCCTAGGTTGAAGACATTGTTTACGGTATTTATATCTGAGGAAGTGTAAGGATTAGATTATGATTTCGTACATTGCAAGAGTATTTATGTCAAATGTGTCGTAGTTACTATACCAATACATACATAAGAACTTCAAGACATTGTATACTTGAGAGACTAAGCTAATTCGTTTCATATTTTTGTTAGTTATAAAATATTCATTGCAAATATTAATATTTTTAATTTGAATTTTTAGTAATAGGAATTAAGAAATGGTAATTAACTAGGATTATGAACAATATCACTAGATAAATCATATACAATAATATTTGATGAGGGGAGTAGTAAATTAGGAAGGTGGTGTATGAATATGTAGAGTTTATTTACTGATTAAAGAAGGTAAATGATGAGAATTGAAATAAATAGTTATGGAAGAGAGGCCAATTTCAGAAAATTGGAAATTTCTTTTGTTAGTATAGAATTGAAACTGTAAGTCTTCTATGAGTTATCTCATATCTATTGATCTTGAGACTTTGGACAAGCTGAACATGTAGTGTTTTTTTAAAGCATGATATATATATATATATAAAATAAGTTATGTATGTTGCTTGATGCAATATATTGATTTTTTTTCCTAATATACATACACATCTATGGCTGTACGAATACTGATCCGATGGTCTTAGATTGGCCTCGGAATAATTGGTGTTGGTAACTTGGTGGCGTCTTGTCATATTATCATTTGGCAAATCAACATTTGTGTGTGTGTGTGTGTAATATGGAAACTTCATTTATACGACAAAAGTGGATTCAGGATAAGGTTTTGAGAGTCTTTGTACATCAAGTTCAAATAGTCAAAAAACAAGGACAGGCATATAAAGTTTCACAGTTACGTCCCATCGTTTGTGATTGGCTTTGGTTGTTTATGTTAGATAAGTGAACTTTTGGTTAAAACGGATGTTACTACACGAACTTTATTGTGGTCCTCTTCCTCGGTTTGGAGACTCACAAATCTTTTGCCCGACCAAAACCCAAACTAAACGGACTAGTCATAGATCATTTGATCGTTTGCACAGAGTGATCAATGGGGTCATTTCCCTTTTAATTATTTTCACAGAAGTAAAACCCCACAAAATGTTTCCACCATTTCGTCACTTGTTTCTTTGGTTCAATTGACTATTATCACAAATAGTTAATGGAATTTTCAAGGTAGTCTTAGGTTTTCTAAAAATAAAATAAATATTGACCGATTCCTAAATCAATCAATTTTTTATTTAACTAGTTACATTTCCCCGTGTAATACACGAATGGTGTATTAATTATTTATATATTATTATATAAGAGATGAATAGTTTAACAATTTAATTAATATGTATGAGATGAATAGTTGGTTGTATATGTTCATATAATTAATTAATAAAATACTTAATTAATACTTGATTAATATGTATTGTTCGACATATGTGTAGCAGATGAATAGTTATATGAATTTGTTGCATGTAGGATATGAATAGTTGTGCTGGATTAATGACAGAAAATGAATAGTTATATGAATTTGCTGTTTACATGAGATGAATAGTTGCATTCATATGTTTATTAGTTTGATAATTCAATTAATATGCAGGAGATGAATAGTTGGCTGCATATGTTCAAGCAATTAATTAAGAAAATACTTGTTAATATGTGTTGTTCGACAAATGTGCAGTAGATTAATGGTTACATTCATATATTTAATAGTTTTACAACTCAATTAATACGTAGGAGATGAATAGTTGGCTGCATATTTTTAGATAATTAATTAAGAAAATTCTTGATTAATATGTGGTATTCGACAAATGTGCAATAGATAAATGTCTTAATTAATACTCAGGAGATGAATACCATTTTCTTGTTATGCAGCGTAGGAGATGAATAGTTTGACAAATCAATTAATATGCAGGAGTATTTCATCATTTATTTGACCTTATTAATTAGTAATAATATATGGCAGTGACAATATATGATTAGTAATAATAGGTATAGTTTAGGCGAAAAAATTTGTCTGTATATTGTCTGCCAAACAACTCTATTTTTATATAATAACCAATGTCGTCGTTCTATTATTAGTTTTTTTTAATAATAATTATATTATTAATCATGATAATATTCATAATAGTAATAATCAATTGTATTAATATTCATTATTATCATAATAATAATTATCATCATTATATTATAAATTATGATAATAGTAATTATCAAAATTATATAAATAATTATATTAGTATTAATTATATTAATAGTTATAATTATTATAGTTATATTAATAATAATAGTCATATTATTAATAATAAATAATAAAATTATTATTATTATTATTATTATTATTATTATTATTATTATTATTATTATTATTATTATTATTATTATTATTATTATCATATTTGATTGATGTTGATCTAACCTTAAAAAAAAGAAAAAAAAATAATACTTCATTAAAATTAGTTATACGTATTTGCTAGTTACATTGTATTAATGGCAGCAGATGCATATGTGTTGGTCGACTGGTTTATGCACTTTATTTAGTGTATTAATTATTTATCAATTATTTATATATTAATATGTAGGATATGAATAGTTTGACAATTCAATTAATGCACAGAAAATTAATAGTTGACCACATATGTTCAGGTAATTAATTAAAAAAAATTTGATTAGAAATTATTTGATTAATACTTTATTAAAATTAGTTGTTTGACATATGTACAACAAATAAATAGTTATATGTATTTGTTGCACATAGGAGATAAATAGCCGCATTATATTAATGGATATATACATGTGAAACAAATGAATATGCACTTTGATGTATTAATTATTTATATATTAATATGCAATAGATGAATAATCTGACAATTCAATTAATACGAAGGAAATGAATAGTTTTCTGCATATGTTCGGATAATTAATTAAGAAAATATTTGATTAGAAAATATATAGCTAATACTTTATTAAAATTAATTGTTTGACATATATATAGAAAATGAATAATTATAAACATTTAATGCACATAGGAGATGAATAGTCGCATTATATTAATAAATAGTTATATATTATTAATTATTCCATCTTATTAATTAGCAATAACAATAATTAGCAATAATATATGGTAGTAGTAATTTATGATTAGTAATAATGGATATAGTTTAGGCGGAAAAATTTGTCTGTATATTGTCTGCTAGACAACTCTGTTTTTATATATATATAGATTTTTGAAAAAAAATAAAAATTAATATCATTAATAGAAATCTAAGGTACAAGCATTAATAGCATAAGCATCTACAATCGTAATGCAAAAACTATGTTTATCCATCTTAAACTTGTATGGATATCTATGAATACAATTAATGGCAATGGAATAGACTATATGAGGGTAGGGAACAACTTTGTTCCTAAAAATAACAAAATTACGACCCTTCTAGACTTCATAAACAATATTGGCCATTAAGCATCTTATTATCTCCACCTTACGTGAAACAAGCCATGCACCATGGTAGTAGAGCGCAAGGAGGCTTGCCTACCAAGGCCTTACCTAAGTCTTCCAAATGCTCTTGTAAGTGTAGGAAATAATGACCCACAACAGGACCTCTAACATTAGGTGTTTGATGGATTCCACCTGGTTTTAGAAAACGAAAGACTAATCCTAGGTTAAGAGAATTTTGTGCATGAAGTCCTTAGTTCCTAGGTGCTTATGCACTACTAGCCAACATGTAATTTTTCACTTCAAAGCAACAAGATTAACCCATATAGTTTGCCACCAAAGTTGAATATCCCCAAATTTTCAAATCTTATTATAAATAACATTGCTACTGCAGTTTATGGTTAACCCATTACTATCAAAAATTGATAGCAAATGGTCATGGGGTTTAAATATACTATATGAAGTACAAGTAGCAGTGACTAAAAGGTGGGTTGAATAAATATTTTTCCGTACCAAGCATGCATCCATTGTTCCCAAAGAATATATTTCTTCATAGCAATATTTTATAGATGTTTACCAACTACAACCACATTCTATTGTTTAATGTCAATTATACACACTCTCCCTTCTTTCTTGGTTAAAAACATGTATCCTAAGAAACTAGTGATCCGTGAGATATATCTCTCTTGCCTATCCATAGAAAACTATGACATATGGTACTAATATGTTAGATTACCTTTTAGGGAGCATGAGAGTTTTACACCAGTTTAATTGAATCTTGAAAAAAAAACACTATTAATAAGTTATAGTCTGCTTACATATGAAAGCATCATAGAGGATGAATGATGGACCTTACTCATAATTTTATCAACAAGAGCATCCATTAGGCGAGCAGTAAAAAGAGAGTCAGAAACAGGTAGACTTAGGTATTTGAAAGGCAGCACACCAACCTAGAATGAAAATTCATATGCAACTCCATTTGATGGTAAGAGATGCCAAAGCCCTCAAGATATCCCATGATATAATTAATAGATGTAGAATCTCCTTAACAAAAAAGCAACACATCTCCTACGAATGATAAATTCACAATATAAAGTTTTTTGCACAAAGTGTATCCTTTGAATTCTGTGTTGGACCACAGTTACTTAAACATTCTCCTAAAATAATTCATGGCAATAACAAAAAGATAAGGTCATAGTGTCCCCTTGATGGAAGCCACATATGGCTTGGAAATATGGCAGATTATTGAAATTAAGATATATAGAATAAGTAGCTTAAAAAACACATGACATGGCCCTCTTAGCAAAATAATGAGGAAGTTGTAACCCCAAAAGAACTTGTTGTAGAAAATTTCAACTTAAAGAGTCATAAGCTTTCTTTAGGTATACTTTCATCATAATCTAGGGGGGTACATGTTTTTATGTCCATAATATCTTAGTAGATCATGATCTAGTAGTATATTCTCCCTACTCAAGCACCCCTTGATAAAAGTGGATTGGGATGGATCAATAATGACAAGGAGTGGTTGCAACCTCTTGGACAACACCATATGAAGTGTTTTATATAACACAGTACAACAAGCAATAGGGAAAAAATTATGTGACCCTTACAACATTGGGAACTTTTAGTAGGAGTGTAAGAGTAGTATAATTAAGGAAGGAGGGAAAATTACTTGAGAAAAAAATGTGGTTAACCATACTCTAGACATCCCCCCTACTATCAGGCATGCTTATATGAAAATGGATCATCATGACCTAAGGTGTTCACCTTATTAATAGAGAAGATCGTTTCTTTAACCACATTCTAACTCTTGTTGAAAAGTTTCATTCAACCTCCACCCCCTCTTGGAGCACATCTAGGGATATAGGAGGTGACGTATCAACTGTAGAGCCAAGAAGGCCTATGTAGTTCTTGTAAACAATGTAATTTGAAATATGCTCACATAAATTATATAGAGAAACTGATTTCTTAACAATTAATTAACTTTAATTTATATATGAGTCGACCAATGTTGTATAACTTACCCAACCACTTTGAATTAATAGTGTATAACTTTCCTAAGCAATCGATCATAGTTCAAATCATTATTTGATTATTTTTACTCCTAGTTTTTAATATCTACTCATTAGTTGTACAACTTAGGATTGTCAGATACTAAATGGCTACATGACCCTCCTAATCTATATATAGGAACCATGTGTTGAGAAGAGAAATTTAGGAACATAAGCTTAAGTATCCAATACAATACTCTCTCTCTCTCATAATTTAAGACACTTGTAAATTGAATTTCTTTTAGAAAAATATTAGTTCTCATCATCTTACACAAAAGTTAAAGTGTTATACAATTTTATTTTCCCCCCATCAAGATTACATAGCCATTAGCATTCTTACACTTAATTCTATCTAGTGGTGTAGATTATCTTATAATCAAATACAAACACAAGCTCTTCTAACTATGCTATTAGGTCTATACCATTCTACCAAAATGATAAGTAAATTAGCTAGTGCATCCACTAGACACAATTACAAAGACCAAGTTAACATCAATTACACATTTTACAATTGTATAAATAAGTAATTGCTCATTAAAATCAAATATAGAACAGAACAAACCTAACTCTTCTAGCTACCATATAAAGCTTCCATATTAAGCTTCAGAGACATGGCAGAAGGGGGGATTCCCATAGTGAGAATAGCATCAAACTTAAGCAGACCTCTCAAGATAAAAGTAAACTAGGCATTAAAAGCACATTACAACATCAAGAGAAACATGTGCAACAATAATCAACGACCTCATCCACACATTTTTTAACTAGCACTAAATGACTGACTATGATAGAACATAATTACACTGGTGAGGAACCTACCAAAATGAAATCTCTTTCAAGCAACTATGAATGAAACATTTTTTTACTGTAAGATGGGACAAGTAGTATACTAAAACAAACTTTAAGTTATCATTTAATAGGGTGAAGAAAGTAGGGTGAGTAAGTAGTATACTCTTTCCTAGGAAGTGAGAAAAACAGTTTGAAATAAGTCAAAAGTAAAAAGTAACTTTTACTCATGCTTGACTCATCAACTACTTATTTACTGAAGATAACACTTTGGCGTGTCGCTGAAAGTACAAAGACTAATATGCCCATATATAGCTACTGAGCAACAACTTAGCATAAAAAAAAGTAACTAGAAACTAAATAAAATTAAACAAAACTAACACCATCGGAGGGCAAGCCAAGAGCACCACACTACAACACCCGGGTGACCCAACTAGAAACACACCATAAATAAACACACCATAAATAGTTGCATACCAACCAGAGAAGCCATGATCAAGTCAAGTGGACCAACCATGAACTATAACAATGGTTATTTGCAAGGTGAAGTACATTCCAATAGGTATTTCCTTAGTTAAAACAACACCACCCAATATAACACATATCCTCTCTGTCCGACACCATACAAAAAAAAGGAAAACTCCCTATCAAACCCTCCATACCAAGCATTCGATAACCACAATATAGCATTGACACATGAAGCAAATCAGTAAAGTATTGTCAAATTGCATATCAAAGCTAAAATTCCAAAACCAAACAAAAATTAACAAGTAACGAAACCCTAGAAATGCATAACTTCACACTGAGAAAAAGACAATGAAAAAGAAAAGAAGAAAACTTGAGCTATATCATTAGTGTCAACATTAGTAGAAGTATTAGTCTACTGACTAGTATCTAGCATAGCAAACTCACCCTAATTCTCAAATTGCTCACCACCCCGGCGCACTAACTAAAACCAGTGTAGCTGTCCTCTTCTCTATGAAAACGTACCCCGCATCAACCACTCCTGTGGCCGACGAACCCAAGATCGATGACACAATATTCAAAAACGACATAAAATTAGTCTATAAAAGTTCCTTCTCCATCCAGTACTAAATAAGTAAGAATCTCATATTGGTAATAGGGGAAGATAGTACAAAAATACCAGGTTTAAGGCACCAAAATATGAACTTAAAGGCACAGTGATGTTGTGGTTAGATTTTAGACCATAAATAGAATATAAAGAAAGGGAAAGCGACCAAACAAGTAGAAACATAAAGTAGCTGCTACTCCCTAGGACTCAAAATCAACCATCAACAAAACATAAAATTCCAAAACCAAATAGAAATTAACTAGCAACAAAACCGACTAAATTCAACCATAAAAAAATCCTAATATTTTTAAATAAGACTGAAATCAACCACCAACAAATCCCAAAATCTTGATACAAACTAAAATCAACTAGAAAAAAAACCTTAAACTCCAAAAACAAACTCTAACAAAGTGAATATCGAAGTAAATACCAATAGATATGATGAAAAACAAAAGTGTTCTATAGGAATTTAGGAACACAGATTCAATAAATTGAACATGGGGAGAGTGGAATATTTTTTTGGAGTGGGGTTTATAGCAGAGGTAGGCACTTTTAGATAAGGAATAGCCTAGAAAAATGCAAGGGATAAACCGAGCATCTAGTTTATGGGAGGAGTAAGGTCGAATCCATGGGTAGCATAGGCAGCCGAATATTTTGAGTTTGGAGTAGTTGGGAGGTGTGCCTAAGATACAATCATAAGGGGAGGAAAGGCAAAGAGTGGGTGTGGGCATTCTATTGATGAGGTAAATGGCGGTGGGAAATGCATGATACCAAAATGATAAAGGGATGGAGGCTTGTGAAAGTAATGCGAGGCCAGTTTCAACGATATGACGATGTCGTCTTTCGGAGTATCAGTTGTGTTCAGGAGTATGTGGTGGAGTGATGAGATGGGATATGCCATTTGTGGCTAGAACATCTTTGAGGGCCATGTACTCACCCCCATTATCATAATATAATATGATGTTTTTTGTGTTAAACTTATTTTCTAAAAGGCTTAAAACGAATAAATATATCTTTGAACTTAGATTTTCGCCTTCAAGGATAAAACCAAATGTATTTGGTATAGTGATAAACAGAGATTACGTAATATTTGAAGCCGTTATGAGAGATAATAGGAGAAGTTCATACATCATAATATATTATGTCAAGGGGTTGAGAAGAAGTGAGAGATGAGGAGGAAAATAATGATTTATTACTTTTATTACAGTGGCATGCATTACATAAAAATTCCTTGGCTAATGGAGAGGACACATCGAGATTATACTTGTAGATAATGTGCTATAAAATGGCAAAGGTAGGGTGTCCCTATAACACCCCCAAATTTACTACTGAAAAATTTCGTTTACTTTTAAAGGAGTTTAGGGAAGCAAGCAAATAAAACTGTAAATCCGGGGGTATTACCGCCACACTTAGTACCAGATCGATTCATGCCTACCGACCCGATACTAAGTGCTAAGGCTAACAAGAATAGAACCAAAACAAATCATTCGTAAAGCATAAGTTTTACAGAATCAGAGTGCGAAAGTCAAAAGTTACATTCCGAAGTACAATTTAAAAATTCCAAATGTTAGAGGACTTAAAATAACGGAATAACAAAGTACGATAATGCAAAGAAACAAGATAGGGGAAGTTCTCCAGCCACGTCACTCTCGGCCCCCAAGCTAGATCCAGACTCAACTCTCAGCCCTAAAAATGCCATAGACATCGTCCCCTACCTGTAAAACTCAGACGGGACTTCTGCTCGTGGGAATGAGAAGCACCCATGAAACGGGTGATCAGTACGCTATGTACTGAGTAAAGGAACAACGCACTAAGGCCCACATACACAGAAATACATGAACAAGCAGCCATAGCATGTGAAGAATAAACAATAACACAGATGAACATTGCTGGTCATGAATCAGATAAATTTCTCATTAGATCTCAGATAATTATAATGATATCGTCATAGTCTTTATCGATCCATGTGAGTGCGGGAGCCCCACTATTATAGCCGGTGGAACGGTCGCAAGGGCTATGCCCTGCCACTATTATAGCCGGTGGAACGGTCGCGAGGGTAATATACCCTGCCACTATTATTTGCCGGTGGACCGGTTTGGCCCCGACTCACAAGGTATTCCACTGTAAATATTAGTATCTTTCCATGTCTTATCACTTTTACGTTTGGTTTGTTGAGCACAAAATCCCCCACTATTATAGCCGGTGGAACGGTCGCGAGGGTAAGATACCCTGCCACTATTATAGCCGGTGGACCGGTCTGGGTTCGGCTCAACATCTTTCTCTGTAAGTAATTAGTATTTTCACGTGTCTTATTCGAAAGAATAACACCCATGTCATGCATGGCTAGAGGGCCTCAACACATCACATCAAAACCGATGACATAGTTGTACTATCACGTACTAATGAGGGCACATGCACACAACTTGATTCCAAGCCACACCACACATGAAATAATTAAGATAATGACATTTAAGACCACGACACATAAATCATATAGAACATCCACGGCACATAGGACACATGTCACACATTCAGCCTTAGCTATATCCCTACTCGGTTTAGGTTACCGGCTATCTCCCGCGCTTATATTAGGCCACTAAACACCCTTTGTAATTATCATACTTAACACATTTCTCGCATTCGAAACCCAAATCATGACCCTTAGACTCAACTCTCCCTCATACCTCACTCCTCCTCATTTATTCTTATTATTTTCTTTTTCTTTTTCCACCTTCTCAAATTAGGACTTCCTCCCCAAACCCTAGTCGGTCCCTATGTACCCTTATATTATCCTACGTACTATTTTTCACCTCGGGCCTCCAGACTCCCAAACAGACCTTCCATTAGCCTCCCCACGTCCCAAAGTAACTTTTCATACGTAAGGTTCGCCCCCATGTAGACCTTAACCTCCCCATGCAAACCCTATCATTTCCACCATACCCACTCTATCATTCCCATGCAAACCCTAGTTCTCCCATGCAACCTTATTTTCTCCCACTCTTCCATTTGTTTTATTCCCCTTTTTCTCATCATTTCATAGATTACAGATTACCTAGGTCCTCCATACCTACGTTAACCAGCGTACTTCCCCTTAGTTATCTTAATTGCTTATTTTTCTCTTTCAAGTCCCCACTCCACAACTCCTCATCCAAACACCTAGCATGCATGTCTTAGGGGTCACATCACATCACATCATCTTTGTACCATACCATATTAGTACATACAGACAAGAGCACGATAACATACCTCGGTTCCACGCTACGCTACATAAATACACAGATAACATACAGATTATAGCATACAACCGCACAAGGCATACTAGACAAGTAAAACATGCAATACACACAGGTGGCCTTAGTTACGTCCTTATCTAAATCGGCGCCGAGCTTGGAGCACGCTCCTACGCCTCCTGGGGGCTTTGATTCGATTCACCTATAAGAGGGAAATGCTAAGGGTTAATCTCCCTCTACCGAAATTACCATAATTTTCCTATCTTACCCCTATCATGGCCTAATACTAAGGCTAATATTAATAATAGGGGTTTATAAATAAAGGGTAGGGCTATTACTATTCTCACGATAGTTTAAACGGATTATCACTAATTAAAGTAGGTTTTAGCAAAATCCAGAGTATTAAGGTGAGGGTTTCAATATTATTAATAATAATTACTAATAATACTAACAATAATAAGAATACTACTAATAATAATAGTACTCATAATAAGAATAATGATGGTTATAATGATAATAATGATGATAATATCAATAATAATGATAATAATAATAATAGTAGAAGTAGTAATAGTGATGGAAATAATAATAATAATAATAATAATAATAATAATAATAATAATAATAATAATAATAATAATAATAATAATATAATAATAATAATAATAATAATAATAATAATAGTACAAATAATAGTATGAATACTGAAAATAATAATAATAGAAATAATTGAAATGATGATAATAGTTAGAAAGATAAACATAATGACACTAGTATTAACCATAGTAATAATAATAATAGTAATGATAGTGATAATGATAGTAACAATAATAACAATAATAACAATAACAATAATAATAATCACAATAATAATAATAATACAATAGTTGTGGCAATACTAAGCATAACAAAAATACTAAGGTAATAATATTAAATTATAATGTTAAGGATAATAGCGATGGTAATAATCGATAAAATAATAAATGCATTAAATACAACAACAACAACAACAAAAATAATAACAAAGATAATAATAATAATAATGATAATGATAATAATAATAATAATAATAATAATAATAATAATAATAATAATAATAATAATAATAATAATAATAATAATAATAATAATAATAATACTAGCAACAACCTCATAACCATGATAATAGTAATAGTAACGATAATGATAATGATAATAATAATAATAATGATAAGGATAATATTAATAATAATGTTAATCATACTAATAATAGTAAGAATACTATCATAATAATAATAACAAAGATTATAACAACATCGGTCATAGTTAGAGTAATAAACATGGGAATAATAATAATAATAATGACAATAATAGTAATAATAATAATAATAATAATAATGATGATGATGATAATAATAATAATAATAATAATAATAATAATAATAATAATAATGATGATGATAATAATAATAATGATGATGATAATAATAATAATAATAATAATAATAATAATAATAATAATAATAATAATACTAATGGAGATAATCATAATAACTTAACAAGGTTTTAGTATCAACTAATACCATTAATTAGAAGTTTTTGGGGGTAATATTAGGACCTAAGAATAATCATAGGGGTAGTAATAATAATAATTATGATAGTAGTATTAATAATAATATTGATTACCATATCATTAATAATATTGGTATATAGCATTAAAATTTATTAACACTTTTATTATTCAGGGTCTAGGGTTCAAGTGTTCAAGGAATTTGGGGCAACCTGGCTGAGGTGGTGGCGGCAGCGACGGCGGCGGTGGAGGAAGGGAGAAAAGGGGAAAAGTGGATGTGGAGGCTAGGGAAGAGGGAAGTAGGGGAAAGTGGAGGTGTAGGGTGGTAGAGCAGGAACCCCTGGTTGTTTTGGGGGGTAGTGGCGGTGCTGCAAGCGGCGGTATGGCCGTCGGCGGCGGTGCGAAGGTGGCGCGAGGGGGGGTCGAAGGCTGTTCGAGAAGGTAATTTTGCATGGCCAAGGCGGCAAGTGCGGGTCAAGGCAGGGAGGTCTAGGGGGTTGGTTGTGTAGAGGGCGGTGTAGGGAGGATGTTGGTGGTGCAGGCAGGCGGCAACGGTGGCCGAAGGTGGAGGAAATGGTGGTTGAAGGTGGGGTGGCGTGCGTTGGAGTTTCTTTGGGTTCCAGATTTTTGAACCCGATTCAAGTGGCCTTCAGAGCTATTTATAGGCAAATCAGGATGGGAAAACGACAAGGGTGCGAGGGGGAGTCGGGGTTAGGTGCTTGCGTGTCCGGCGAGGCTGACCGGCGCAGGTCTGCTGTTGCAGACCGAGACCCATCGGGAAAAAGAAGAAGAAAAGGATTGCGTGCGGGAATGGCTGAATCGATTGGTCACATCTGCAAGGAAGTCAATGGGGAAGAAAGGCGAAATGACCGGTGATATTGGCGTGGCGTTGAAGGTTTTGTTTGCCGGCAAAAATTTCGGTTGCAAACGGCGAAGGACGACGACGTCGCGAGGAAGAAGAAGAGGAAGAGGCTGGACCGGCGGTCCAGCAGAAAGGAAAAGAAAGAAAGAAAAGGGGCGGGCCGAACCGGCCGGGGAAAAGGGGAAGGAGGGGCACGGGAGAGGGACGGGCAGCGAGGGGTGCTGGGCCTAGTAGGCCGGCCTAGTCGGGGGGAAATAAGGAAGAGAAGGGGAAAGAAAGAAAAAGGAAAAAGGAGGGAGAAAAGGAAAGAGGGAAAAAGGAAAAAGAATGGAAATTAGTGGTTGGATTAAATAGCATGATTTGGGTAATTGGGATGTTTAATAAAATATAAATATTACAATAGTAATTAAATTATCTTTTTAGGTTAATTTAGGAGTTTTTTTGAAAGAAATTTCTTAAATTCCATTTTAATTAACAAAACACTCTAATTTTCTTCAATTAAATTATTTATAAAGTTTATATTAATTGAAGCTATTTTATTCTTCTTAATTTAAATAAAGTAATTTATTTAATTAATTTCCAAATAAAATCATTAATTAGCTTAAAAATACCAACATTCCTTCTTTTTAGAACACTTATAAATTTCCTCTTAGTTTACCCTAATTAACTTCCTCTTATTTTAATAAAAGTAAATTATTTTGGTTAAACTCCCACATAAAAACCTTATTCAATAAAAGATAATAGAAATTAGGATTTTTGGGGCATTTCAGTCCCAAACGGTGATGCTAGGTAGATGAATTAGGTTTGATACTTGAGAATGCAAGAATGGAAGGGAAGCACTTGGTAGTTGGCCGCTCATATACACCATCCTTATTGCTGCCCTAGACAAGAGTTTCCCTCGTGTGAAGATCCTTCACCCGAAAAGAGGAGGGTAAAAATTCAATAGAGACTTGATTAGTAGAGCATAGTTGCGAAATTGAGATTAAGTTCTTTTTAATGTTTGGCACATAAAGGACGTTATGTAGTTGAAAAGTAGATTTAGAGGAGTAGAGAAGTGGAACCGGTATGGGTGATGGGAAGACCCGTGCCATCACTAATTATAATGTTGTCGGAGCCATTATACGGAGTGTGAAGAGATAGATTATTTAAATCTTCCATGAAATGATGAGAAGCCCCACTATCAAGGAGCCAAGGGGAGTGGTTGGATGGTACATTGGCAGCAAAATTGGCTGGAGGTTGCCAAGGGGTGGAGGAAGCATTGAAGTCTTTTGTAGGTGGCTGAACTGGGACCAGCTGGAATGACGAACAACATTTAGCAATGTGTCTACAGATGCCACAAATCTAGCAATAACCTAGATAGGGACGAGGTGGTAGGCGATTTTCACGAGTTGAGGGGGTGGAGTTGGAGTTCATTGGAGGGAAATTGTGACGGTTGGATAAGCGCCACTCAGAGTGGCCATGAGAATTGGAATGCCAATTGTGATTGTTGTTTTGAGACTTCCAATTGGTGTTGATTTTGTGGGTAAGATTGGCTGTGGCAGGGAAGTGAGTAGGATCTAGTTGTTTTCCCTGTAGGGTAGGCTTCAAATGTAATAAGTTTCTTGTGGAGCTGATAAAAAAAGATGGGGGTGTCTCGATCTTGGACGACACGAACAAGTTCCTTATAGTCATCCCTTAGTCCATCCAAGATCTTCTCAGTGAGATCTTCCTCATCCATTAGGGCACCAAGTATAGCAAGTTAGTCGGCACGAGATTTAATTGATTGAATAAAATTAGTAATACGTAGTGCTCCTTTAGTGGAATTTTTTAGGATAATTTTTCCTTGTTTGATGTAGCTTCAGGAAGGTTTGGCATATGTATTAGCCAAGATATCCCAGGCTTCCTTTGACGTGGAGGCTTGAGCAACAATAGGGATGATGGTGGAGAAAGGGAGCCAATGAATGCATTGAGAATAAGTTGATCTTGGCAAATCCAGTGGGTGTATGCAGGGTTTGGGGATGATGTATCATTCATCGTCATAGTTTTAGGTGGGTAGGGTTTGATGCTCTCAATGTAACCAATGAGGTCGTACCTAATAAAGAGATTCTGAAGTTAGAGTTTCCATAAGACGTAGTTGTTTGTGGTGAGTTTGAGTGGAGTTTGGGATGCAGGGTTAATGGTGATAAATTGAAAATCAGCAGAATTACCGTTCAGTGAAGTTGTTGTGAGGGTCTGATTGGTTGGGTTAGTTATGTTGGGAGGATCAGTGAAGTTGCTCTGATACCATATAAATTATACAAGTTTGTTGGGAAAAATCCTGGAAATAAGGATGCAGATATATATTTGAATATTCTGACTTATTCTAGCTGATTGCTAAGTTAACTGCGGACTGTATCTTATGCAAGGTAAGTACTGTCAGCTAATATGTTCTGCACTAAGTGCAATACTCTCATCAAATTGTCAAGAGATAGAGCAATCCCCTCCTTAAGTCATGTGAAGTGGAGAATGAAGTGAAGAACGGGGAAGAGGGGTAGCATTTGTATGGAGGGAAGAATGGGGAAGCAGCTGGAACTCGGAACCCAGCAGCAAGGAACGAAGGTTGCACGAGGAATAATATTTTTAGTCTTAGAGCATAGTGAATGAAAGAATGAGGTAAGAGTGCTGGGGCTCTAAGAAAGGGTTGAGTTTTAGATGACTATTTCTTCTTGGATTTATTATCTAACGCCTAGTTTTAATAACGGTTTTAGAAGAATATCACTACATAAAATCGAACGTAGTAAATGAGTTTTTATGAAATTGTTATCCCTGCGTATTTCCAAATCTCACATTCAAATTTCTGACCATTTAACATTTTTTTTTCTATAAGTAAGATATTTCATTACTTAAAAAATGAACATAACAGACTTCATGCATAACAATAGATATCATCCAGAATATCCATCCACCTATCATATTTGCCTTTGTAGGGTGGGTTAGTGACTCTTCTAGCTATTGTAATAACAATATAATGCATTAAGGTTCTATCCTCTCACTGCTTTAAAAAATCCTAAGATTTTGTTCTTGCCAAATTTTTGCAACAAATGCTACAAATAACACCACTAGAATTTGCTTCTTAAGTCTTGGTTGCCTCATTATGGAGGCTAATGCTCTCATTTGAGAAAACCAATTTCTAAACAAATCTTGTCTTCCTACTGCAGCACGAATATGATGCCAGATACCACGTGCCAATGGGCACTGCATGAATAGATGCTCCACTAACTTAGTAGCCCATCCACAAAACACACAAGTGGCATTTGAGATCACACCTTGGCCCACTAATATCTCCTTATATAGTAGGGAGCTTATCATACATGGCTAACCATAGGGGAATCTGATGCCTGGGGAGAGTAAGAGGTTGCCATACCAGACGAGCCCACCATTTCTTTTGTTACTAGAGTCTCAACTTCTCATACGCTGCTTTGACAACGTACTCAACTCTACCCTCATGGATCCAACTCTATATAATAGTGTGAAATTATCCCCAAATTGATACATCTCTCCTGAAAACCCAAGACGTATAGGACAAAGGCACATACACTTAGATATCATCTTGCCATAAATAAATAACATGTATCCACTTAACCCAAAATGTTTCCTTCTTTGAACAAATGTTCTAGAGAAGCTTCCCCAGTGCACAGTAGTTCTATAGATAAACTCGTAAAAGACCCAAGCCTCCTTCATCCCTTAGAGTACAGAGTTGATCCTAGACGATCAAAGTGCTCCTCCTCTCAGTTAGCTTTCCTGACCAGAGAAAAGCACAACATAAACTAATAAATTTATATAGTTATTTCCTTGGTAAAAGGATCAACTGGCTAAAATACACCTGCATACTAAACATGACAGACTTGATAAGCTAGATACACCCTACACATGATAAAAAAAACATGCTCTAATGTATTAGTCGAGAAGTAATCTTCTCCAAAAGGGGTTGTAGATAGACAGGAGAGATGCGAGCTGAAGATAGAGATATGCCCAAATAAGTGATAGGGAATGTCCCCTCTTGGAAATCTAAGAATTGGACAATATCATCTTTGACTCTGGGAGCAACTCCTCCAAAATAAACAGTGCACTTTATAGGATTAATGTATAACCCCAAGATATCATAAAAGTGCTTGATCACACACATCACACTCCGGATGCTCCCCAAATCTCCATCGCAAAACAATAGGAGATCATCTGCAAAACTAAGATTAATAATCTTCAGCAGCTTACACTGTGAGTGTCCCTTAAACTCATGATTCTTCCACAATAGTTGCAAATATCATCTCAAATAGTGTATCACCAAGACAAAAAGAGAAGGTGAAAGGGGATCGCCTTGCCATAGACCACTTCTCCCCTTGAAAGGAAGTGTTAAAGAGCCGTTACACACTAATGAAAAGGACACAGGACTGACACACACTATGATGAGACACACAAAATGATTCGGGAAACCATAATTGACCAACACCTATTGGAGGAAGGGCCAACTCACCATGTCATAAGCCTCCTTTAGATCTAACTTGATCATACACCGAGGAAAAACACCCCGTGAAGAATATTTCCTCAGAATTTCATGAGCCAATATAATATTTTGTCCAATACTCCTTCGTTTAATGAACATGGATTGGGAGAGGTCCACCAGCTAGTTCATCACATCTTGCAATCTATTTGTTATTATTTTTGACACAAACATATAGAGCAAATTGTAATAAGCTATGGGTTAGAAATCACTTACTTTATGAGTGTTAGGAACCTTTGTAACAAGTGTAATGGAGGTAATATTAACTCATGAAGGCAAAAATCCTATTCTAAAAAAATCTCTTGCCGCAAGCAAGAGGTCATCACCCACAATATTCCAATACCTCTTAAAACCCAGCACTATATCCATCTACACTTGGTGCCTTCATATCACCCATCTCGAAAACAGCTTTGTGCACTTCATCACAAGCCACTAGAACACAAAGGTTATGTTGTTGATTAATACTAAGCTTTCCACCTAGATCCATTGCTTCAAAGATAATAAAACCTGAAGTCGTTGGTTCTATCCCCAAAAGGCCACAATAGTAAGTGACGAATGCTTGCTGGATAGTAGCTTGTCCACATGCCTCGAAACCAGTTTCATCCTCCACCAAATGAAGGAAGTATATGTTATGCCACTCTTTTAATCTAGCATAAAAAACTTGTGGTTGGAATCACCACACTGCAACCAATGAATACATGACTTTTTTTTATAAAATAACTTTTCACACCACAGCAACTGGGAAAACTTATGTTGGGTATCCCTCTCTCGCACCCTGAGCTCCCCATCACATTCCTATCAAACATAACTCGTTGCAACGTCTCTACCTCCAATCTAGTCTTAGTTACCCTTTGCATAATCAGCTTATATTTCTTCTGGTTTAGCTTCCTCAAATCACCCTTCAGTGCTAACAACCTTTCACAAACCTGTATCAAGAAATTTCCTCCAACCGAGTGCCTCTAATGTCTAGCAACAGTAGGGAAAAAAATCTCTTCCTCCATCTAGAAATTAAATAACTTGAACGACTTTTAGATACCGTTAAAATGTAGTTGAGTATCCTCCACACCCAAGTAATGGTTAGAGAATAACGTGGATTGGAATTTAGTAAAAGAACATGGGAAATTCTCTATCCAGTAAACATTACCCAACACCTTATCAAGCTTGGACATTAACTCAGCATCACCTTCGTGCCTACTTGACCATGTGAAGAAACATCCTTTGGTGTGCAAATCTCCAAGGCTAAGGTGTTGGCAACATTCAATAAAATCCATTATGTCCCCTTCGTCCGACACTTCCCCTTAAAATCTCTCTGAACTATTTAGGACCACATTAAAATCCCCTAGCACAACCTAAGGGACATCATTATGCATGTTCGCTGTCAACCACCCCCAAAGCCTCTTTCTCTTTGAGCCAGAGTTTAGAGCATAGATGAAAGTGGACACAAAATCAATATCCAGCTGCATATTCACCACTCTGCATGACATAGCTTGTTCACATGAAGCTAGAAGAGTTTCCACCCAAATACTAGGGTCCATACAACCCAGATACAACCATTTTTATGGTGGTCATAATTTGAGAGAAAACCCCAATTCAAATTTTATTATTATTAAAAACACCTAATTGATTATTTTCCTTTAATCTTGTCTCTAAAAGACCCATCAAGCCTACTCTATGATGCCTATCAAACTAACATACCTCCTTATGATTTAAGGCCTTATTTAAACCATGCATATTCCAAGAGCTAAGCATATCCTCCCGGGTTAGTGGAGAAGCTAACATTGTTAACCATTTTTGTTGTCATCTATATTTGAGCATGCCCGCCTGCCTTAGCCACATAGCCTCTAGTCACTCTTCCCCTATCATTTTTGTTGAGTATATACTGAACCTCATTGCCAGCACATCACCATGTACACTCAGGATGGGTTGTTCAAGTGGCGGTTCATCCACCAAGGTAGTAAACTTGTTCGATTTATCCATAGTAGGCTTAAGAAGCTGCCTTCCTTACATCTGATGGTTAGTTGAGCTATCATTCCAAGTCTGAATGATCAAAATTATCATATAAGTGGCAGTAAAGTGGCTTTCAATCGTAATAAATCTTTTGGACCACTTCAAAACCATTTGGATCAATTATTAGAATCTCCTCTAGAAACTTTTGTTTAACATTAACCTCCATTATTATTTTAGGGAATGAAATCCTCTCTCTTGTTAACGTGATAGTATCAGTGCATAGGGGCCGACCAACTGCACTAGAAGCCTACTGAATGAGTCGATTAACTAATACTTTAGATGAAAGTTTGGAAATTTAATCCAGAGAGAGTTTCGGTGCATATCTGAGGCATCAGTTTTCATTCTTCTCACCCATTGCCTAAGCACTAGAAGCCTGTTTAAATTTATCCAATGCTGCTTGAGGATTTGCAAAGCATGTTCTTTGTCCTCAAATTTAAATAAAAAAATCCTTCTGAATGCATCATCATATGAGGTAATGGCACATCTCCCCATTGCGCTTGTACATAACCAAGAATCTGGTCATAGGAGAGAAAATCTCTAAAAACAAATCCCACTAGCGTGGCTTCCTAGGCCCTAGCTTCTTTGGAGATGACTTCCTTGTCCAACCTAACTACAAGAGCACTCTTATCCATGGTGAGTTCAAAGAAACTCAAATCAGTGCCATGTTTAGGGTTACAGTTTGCTACGATTCTATCCCTCCAATAAACATAATTTACCTTTTGATTTCGGGAACCCACCTATCCTAAACTGATTCAGGGAGAATCCCCCCAGCTCTTGACCCTATGATAGCGAGGCTAAAAATAGAGGATTCGGGCCATAATCCTTGGCTACATGAACTTGCATGGGTAGGAAGACTGAAATCTAATGTCTCCTTGTTGTTAAACCCTCGTCAACATCAATTAGAATCTCCATAAGACTTGCCTCTAAATCATGTGGCATAAGATCCCTAGACGAAACCTTAAACATGTCCTTATCCACCGCTGCACTCCTTGGCACTTGAGAAGAAGATTGAGGGGAACCTTTAGAGGCAACCATTGTGCAGACTTGAGACATAGACAAGGGTGGTCTGCCTTTCCTCCTTTCCATAGAAGGCCATCATGCCTCAACCCTAGGAGAGAGGAGAGACATAAATTTCAAAAGCTTTTGGTGTCAACCATTTGACATTATTTTTGTAGTAATAGTTATATAATGCACTTCATCAAAATTCATTTATGTAGTAGTGACCATACCATGTCAGTTCTAATTAGTTCACATAATTCTTCCCTTAAAAAATAGTGGAATTGTTAGACACATGCCTTTGTCTCTATAAAAAGTTATATAACTCTTTCTTGAATAGTGGGTCATTCCTCCTCCATTCAAATGTGACAAACCAAGTTGTAGTTACTCAACTTGTAGTTACTCTAACAAGCATATTAAAAGGTATTTTTTCTAAAAAAAAATAAAAAAAAATTATCATCAAAATATAGCTACAAACGTTTTGACCAATAAACTTGTCATCTAAATATAGTTTTTTTCCTTTTTTTTGCCGTATAAGTTTTCTGAGGTCATATAAGTCAAAAGACCACTTATTTGATCGTTTAAACATATAACTAGAAAGAATAATGTCAAATATTTAGAAAAAAATGGAATAATAAATATTATTTTATATTTCTAAATACATTAATTGTGTTCTGAGTACTTTAAACCAAACTATAAAATTAAGATTTGATTTGATTTACAATTTGAACTATAATATGCTTAACTCTAACCCCAACAACAAAGCTTATGTATTTATTATAGATAGACTTATAGTATTCTTTAATGTTTCTTTTGATTTGAAGATTACATAGTTGTTAACTCAATTGTCAAGAATGTTGAACATTAGAATTAGAATGATGATGATGATGATGATAAGCTAATTTTTAAAAGTACAATAATAATGATAGTAATAAGCTAGATTTTAAAAGTACAATATAATCTTTGGTAAAACTTACCCTACACCATAAATCTCTATATTTTTATTTATAACAGTATCTACATCTGTTACTTTATTGACAATTGATCCTCTAAATGACACCTAGTCAAAACAAAAGAAAAAGACTTTTATTGTCACTCACTTACTCGAGTTGAGATTTCTTATGTAACACCCCTATTTTTTACCCCTAAAAAAATTCATTTTAAAGAATAATTCAAAAGCCAAAGTAAAAAAATTAAGAATATTACCGCCACACCTAACATAATATAAATGTCTATTATCTATCTCATGGTAGATGTAACGCTAAAAACTATTCAATTGAATTTTAAGCATAATCAATACCAAGAAAATAAACTCTTGCAAGGATTTATCTAGTGGCAGATGAAAAAAAAAAACGATTTTACTAAACCAAGATAACGTTGATAAAATGAGTAGAAAGCTTGTAAAATAACCCTAAATTTTAAAAATGTAGGAGGGTAAAGGGATACTAAATTTTAGTGTATAATGAAACATGAACTTATGTTGAATAACACAACTATCCTAAATGGTAGAATTCTATACATAAGACCCACAAACGATTTAAATAATAGATCATATAATAACAAGGTAAGAACAAATGTCATATGGTGACACAATTGTAAAGAAGACAACTAAGGGACATACGTAGGAAATGAAATATAAAGTCCATGATTGAATAAGAACAATCAATTATTATAAACTATTATCGTGATCACAACCACTTGATTATTTTAACTTGAGGATAGAGACTTAAAGAAATCCTAACAACTAATCTAGTATTCAAACGTTACTAGCTATAACTTGCCTGTCTAAAAGCATAACCAAACCACCAATAAATAAGACATATAATCACTTAAGTATGAATACACCGATAGAGGTAAAATATATCAAGACACTTATAGAGTAGAAGATGGTCTCTCTCGACCTTGTAAGGTACCTAGGACCACAAAAGATAATAAAACCAAAATGGTACCAAGTGAATACCAAACCTAACTCAAATAGCTTCCTTGAGTGATACAAGTCCCGACTCAAAATTTTTCACTTTAAGTGATTAAAGTTTTATTTAATAATTTTGACCAAGCATAAATCAAGCTATTATAACAACATTTAAATCACTTCCATAAACATAACATAATTCCATTATTACATCCATTCCAAGTGGCATTAAAGTTGACCAATTTTGAGTAGCATTAAAGCTGATCAATTTCAAGTGGCATTGAAGCCAATTAATTTCGAGTGGCATTAAATTTGATAAATTTTAAGTGGCATTAAAACTGATCAATTCCAGTTGATATTAAAGTCAATCAATTTTAAGTAGAAATGAAGCCTAACAATATCATGGCATAAATGCCTAATATCAGGCAACACACAATTTTAATCCATACTTGATTAGTCATACAATTTTCCAACCCAATTATAATTAAAACATCTTAGAACGTGCTAACATATATTTTTATTGGAAATTATAACATCATAGATTCATAAAAGTATCATGCAAGATATGATATGCATGATATACATAAATTATATAGAGCATACCTATCATCTTTGGCCTCAAGATGACATACATGACATAATTCCACCATAAGTAAGGGTAGGTAGAGACTTACTTAAGATCAAAGCTAGCTAATTGATATAAGAGAGAGAGAGAGAGAGAGCTAGAGAATCCATGATAATGATTTCCTAGATCGTTGATAGAAATCATAGGACTAGATTAAAAACTACCTTATCGATCAATAATTCAAGTAATATAATTTAATCAACAGAGAAAGGTACAACATGTCTTTTTTAGAAAATGCATTCAAAATCTAAGACTCAATCCATTAATATTTAAAATTAAGTGTTAACCAAATCAAACTCATCACATATTAATTAGGGTATTTCATATCAATTTGAAAATTCATAGGGATGACTATATGGGATAAGTAATTTTATCAAGAATGACTTGATAAGTAGGTTCCGCAACCAAAAGACAAACTAACCAATTTTAGAGAACTAAAATTTGAATTATTTTAAGTCAAAGCTACTAATCAATTAGGTAAAAGTAGCATGACCAATTCAATTTAAAAAAACTATATCCAAAAATTAGAGTTTTAGGCCTGAGCTGCAAACCACCTAATTTACTTCGATTGCCTCAAATTGATAATTAAAAAAATACAATTAAAATAATTTTAGATAAATGTAGATAATCAATTTCAACAAAAATAATCTTAAGAATAACCAATTTAAGGTAATTATTTTCAAAAATTAGGGTTTTAAAACCCAAAATAAAAATTCAAACCTTTCAAATCGATTAATTCAAATTAAAGGAGTTAGAACACAATTAAGGTCTTTTAAAACATTTCTATAAAATCAATTTTAGAATAAACAACTATATAAATGACCAATTTCATTTGGAAGTTAGGGTTTAGGGCCAAAAGTGCAATCCGGATGAATTTCATTAATTTATTTAATTTTAATGTTTGTAAACACAATTAGACCCATTTTATAACATATAGTATAGTCAATTGACTAAAAACAATATAGGAAAAATATAATTTAACAATATTAGGGCTTTTGAATCTGAAATGCAAATAAGATAAAGTCTCATTAAAATATTTAAATTGATGGATTGGGAATGAAATTAAACATATTATAATGCATATTATCTAATCAATTGAATAAAATAACTCAGCTACACAATCTAATTTAAATCCATAATAGTTTTGACCTAAAAATTCAATTCTGAGGGATTTTACACAACTTTTCCAAATTAATAGTTGCAATATAAAATTAGATACACTTAAATATATTGCATAATCAATTTATCCAAAATAGCTTAATCAGATTAATCTGAAAAATTCACACACAAGTAAGTCAAAAATCTCAAATTCTAGAATTCCAACATATACCATATAGTTAACCCATCCATTTCAATCATAGAACACATAAATACATAACCAAGAAACTAATTTAGCTTAATTAAATCCACTATATAAAAAATCAATTAAGTTTATAAGTTAGGGTTTTTGAACATTTATATCAAATGAAAAGGTGTGAATCAAAGCAAGTGAAGACCAAGGAAGCTTCGCTGGAGGTCGAAGAACATTTGTTAGTGGTCGATTGATCTTATAGTAGCCGGATGTCACTAGTACCACAATTGCCTTCTTTCACCACTCGCTCACTGCTGTCATTCTTTCTTTATTGTTTGATGTTGCTTGCATTGACTATGGTGGATTGGATGGTGGTAAGGTGCGAAAATGGTGACTAAAGTGGTGGTGTGGTCAATGAAGGAGAAGGGAGTGGGTTAGAAGGTGCACGGGTTGGGGTTCTGGGTTTTGGGATATAAGTAGGAAAAGAAGAGAAAGGGGGAAAAAGAGAGAGAATAGGGAAAGGAAAATGGAGGGGGGAGGGTTGACTGGTCATTTTTTTTAACAAATACACATTTACATAAGTGAGTATTAATTATCTAAAACTATTAATGGATAATTTTATCTAAAACTCAATTAAAAAAATTTATTTAATAAAGATCATAAGGTATAGAATCAATATAACATTTATTTAAAGGATTTCAGAAAAGTTTTTGGAAGAAAATACCAACAAGAATGAGGATTCGTATTATTAACAAAAATACATAATATGATATGAAAAAATATTAAAAAATATCGAGGGAAATATTTCAATCAAATTGTAAGGATCTAGAATTAATTTAAATAATTTTTAAAAAAGGTCTTCCATCAGCCAAAAAAAAGGGAAGAAAATTAATTTGGAAAATAAAGTTATAAATAAGTTAGAGAAATATTTTAATTTAAAATTTTTTAAAGATCTTATCGACTTTGGAAAATAAATAAATTTAAAGGTTGAAATATTTTCTACATGTAGAAATTAGTAAAATGATTTTACTATTTTAAAAGGAATGCTATAATTTAAATAATTTATTTCATTAATGAAATATAACTCTAAAATAATGTTGTAATCGCAAGAAGAAGTTATAGTCAAATTGTTTTTCAAAAAAAAAAAAAAAAATAAAAAAGATGGAATATAAATATATATTTAAATAGAAATTGAAATCATATTAATATAATAAAATTATAGCTATGAACAAACTTATCTAGAATGATCCTCAACGACAATGATTAATTAAATTCTCATATGAATTTGAAATCATCAATAAAACCACAAAATGAATCAAAATTAAATTAATTAAATACTTTTATTGGTTATATTAATAAAATCATTAAATTTGAGAAAATTTCATTTTAAAAAATATAGGGTATTGCATCTTATCACGAGCTTACGACCTTCCATAACTCTAGGAGATTCCATTATAAACAACTTAATTTGCAAAACCCCATCCTAATTCCCCAAAGCGTTGTTGGTTTAGTTAATTTACCTCCTACTTCCATTTTTTAACCTTATCAATTGAATTTAAAATTAACTTTGTGGTGGAGACCATTTTTTACCTACTTTTTAGAGTCTTTAATATGTGCTAATCTAGGTGTTTAATGGTGATCTAAGTGTGTTTGATCTTGTTTTAGAAGTATGCTTAATATTGGTATGGTTCTTAGATAAACATGAATTAGATTAAGGAAAATACTTGGTTTAATGTAGAAACTAGTTGATTGGTCAACTGGTTTGTTCATTAAATTCATTTTATAAACCCTATGAACTGATCGACTAGTTTGGGGTACTAGTTGATTAATTTAACTGACCTAATTGTTCTTCAAACTCAATTTTTCCTATAAATATTTTCCAAAACTTTTCCATCATTATAATTACGGTTTAAATAGTTTTTTTTTTCAATTTTAAGAAACTTATGAGCCTCGTTAACCTATTTTACTTATTTTCAACGGATTCATGGAGAGGGAATTCAAGAGAAATCACTTTATGCCCTCAACTCATTTGTCTTTTTCTTCCCTATTTTTCTCTTTTCTATATGATTCGGATTATATACTTTTATAACCTTAGTATATTTGTTGAACAATGATTCTTGTCCATTGTTTTCACCATTCCCTTCTTATGTTTGAAATTTTAGAGGCACATTACTTAGAACCCAGTAGTTTCACTAAATTAGCTCAAGGCAGAAATGTTAGCTTTAAAATTTTGAAAACCTACATTTCGAATCTTTAATTCAAATTGGGGTTTGGGAATCACCCTTCTTCTTTCAATAGAAATTCTCAGTAATCTAGACTCAAAGTATTCATTTTCTCTCTTTTTCCCTAACCTCTAAACTACCCCGTGTTCCTTCACACTTGCTTTACCATTTTCCTCTCCATGTAGTTGCGTTCTTTTCCTCTCCTAATCCTCTCCCTAGCTCCATCTTGTTTTGATTTTTCAGTAAGATGGGGTTAGATTGGGGAAAAGAGTGAGGGTGAAATTTTATCCCTAGTGCTCTCTATTTTTCCCATTTTGAAGGTGGGTGTTTTGTGAGTTTATCTCCTTGATCCCTGATATATGAGATTTATATGTTATTTTGCTAAGAAAAAATGTCATTTATTCCTCATTATTTTTAGAACATTTAATCTTTTCTCGAGTTTTTCTCTTTTGGATAGACTTTGCAGGAAAAGATAAAAATGAAGAAATTCAAAGGAGAAAACAATGGAAAGAGAAAAGGCAACAAAGAACACATCAATAGATATGGAATCAATGGAAGAAAATACTAGAAATGAAGAATATATATCAAAGGGAAGATTGTGTTGAAATTTCATGAAGAAATAATGAAGGAACAAGAAACACGCCCCCCCGGTGTTTCCTAAACACGGCCCGTATTTTTCTATCAGCACACAAAATTTCAGAATTTGGCCGAGAGTTCAAGAAAAAAACACGGGGGTCCCGTGTTTTTCTCAAATTCTGTAACCGTTCGCTCAACGTTTACCCGATATATTTCTAAAGTTTGAAAATTCGAAAGGGTGGTTCGGGGGAGTTCGAGAATGGGATTTTCCCTTTCTCTCTATACTCTCTAAATACCACATGTAATTTGTAATTCCAATTCTTTTTCTCTCCATTGTATTCAATTGAACAATCAACAATCTGCAATTCAATTCGATAAGTTCTTCTCCATTCCTCTTTTAATTGCAAGTTTTGATTTTTGATTGAATGAAAATAAATTCTCTTTGTTGCATTATTATTTTTCTTATGTTTGGTGTTTCATTGTTAATTTATTTGTAAGCATTGATGTTAATTATATATTTTTGCATTTAATTGTGTGTTATTGTAATTATGTAGATAATATAAGATATGAGAATTTGATGAAGGAATTAGGGTTTCGGGTATGATAATGTAATTTGAATTCATGATTCTAAATGAAATTTAATTGAATTGATGGAAGGAATTGAATGATCTCGCATCATAGATTAAGAATTTAAACTAATTAGACTGATCACCTATCTAGTCTAGATCTTAATCTACGCTAGGATAACGGAGTTAATACGTAATTGTTAATTAACATTTCCAGAGTAGCAAAAGATTAATTATTAATCTTTTCCATTAATTCGTATGATTGCATGATCCGAGATTATGTGATTATGGTCGTAGTTGACTGCTTTCCATTCGTAATGCTGCCATTAATTGAATCTAGCATTTTTAACGTAGGTTATTAATTGGTTAGGTGATAAATTGAGAGCTTATTCAATTTATTAGAATTGAGAGAAAGCAAAGAGATGAATTAATATGATTTTCTGTAGGTCAACATTAAATCATTTGGAATCATTCTTTTCTCCATGATTATTTGATATCCTAATTCCATAATCAATACCTTCCTGTCCTTATTCATTAATTAGTGAGTACAATGTTTTATTATTTATCCATAGTTTAGATATTGATGATAGAATTATATGTTATTGCATAACCGGGGTTTTAACATCGATTACGGAATTATTGATTATATACCATTCCTTGTGGGTTCGACTCCTTCTTGCCATATACTACGTATTTGGGAATTAGGATTTATTTATTAAATTTGTTGTACATACGACAGTGCCCGATTTAATTTAAATCCCCTTTACATGATTTGAGAAGGGTTTTCACTGAATTTTAATTAAGCTTTTCTTGAAAAGTGTTTTAGTGTAGGAAAAAGGATTTGGAATTTCAGAGACTTGTGCGCTTTTGGTGTGTTGCTCAGCTCTTTTAAGGTAAATCATTGTCTTCCCTTTTATTGTAGAACTAGTATGGGTAAGAATAGTATTAGTGTTATAAATCTCTGATATCTTGATTAGTAAATATGACAATGTACCTGCACTAGTTTGTATAGAATGAATGAACGGACTAGTAGGAAACTTGGTTTAAAGCTTCATATGCATGAATCTTAGGTATATGATTCTTGATTTGAAATTTTCTTGATATTCTCGGTGGCTTAAGTGACAATGACATATGTGACATGTGGATTAGATTGTTGCATGATCACCTAGTAAGAAAGGAATGTGATGCATGATTTCCCAATTTAAGCTCATAAAATGTAAGCTTGATTACTAAGATTCCTAATATAATTATGGTATCTTGCATGTTGAGTTATGAATATTACTTGTTGAGAACATTGAATAACCTAAGATTAATGTTTATATTTGATTAATTTTGTGTGAGTTATGTTTTGTGGAGCTGCTTTCACCCTAGACCAATTGACTATTCTCCAAGACCAATCCACTAATCTGGTAGACCGATTGGTTGGTTGGTCTATGATTTTGGTGGTTTTGATCTCAAATTAAACCCATCGACTATTTCGACAAAACCGATCGACTGGTTCCTAGAACAATCGCCTCATTGGGTCAACCAATCAACTAGTTGGTCTACAACTCTAATAGCCTCATCCAAACTAATCGATTGGTTCTTAGAATGGTTAAATGGTGAGCTTGACCGATCAACTAATTCACCACCACCGGAAGGTTGGCAGTGCCCTGATCGTTTGACTGGTCTCAACTAATTTTGCTTTTCTCACCTATTTTATTCCTGAAAGTGATGTTTAAATTTTCTCATACTTGGATAACGACCTAATATGCTGATGGCTATGAAATTATCTGGATTAATATAGTTAAATAGTGGATTAAAGGAAACAATAGGAAATTACCCTAATTAACCAATGTTTGACCTTAGTGTAGCATTTGGCCTTCTTATTGAACATAATATGAATAGATGATCAAATAACTAAACATGGATTCTTCTTAGGGTTAGTATTGATGTAATGGATCAAAATTATGAATATTAGACCTCTAGTGACTTATATCATGACTTTAAAATGAGAACCCCATAAGTGAAATGACTTAGTAAAGATAAAAGAATATAACATGAACATATAAGATGACCTTGATTAGAACTTACCTACGACTAATGATTTTCACTTAGCTACTAAAATAAATGAATAAACAATTGTGAGTTAGGATTAGATTCTAGTTGACCTATAATTGTATCTTCACCTTTGGCCTTAGGAAATTACTTGGAACATCCTTTAATAAATGGATAATATGAGGATTAAGTAATGAACTATGACTTTGACCTTAGCATGATCAAAAGTTGAATATTAAACAAGGGTATAAATGGAAATTCAATTGTTAGCTTGGATTATTATGGGTTATATTAACATCAAATAATTCCACCCTTTGGCATAATGGATTGTGTAATGGAATAATCATTCAAACAGACCCTAATGGGGAACACTAGATGATGTGAGAACTCTATATGGGTGTATTGAATTAAAAAGGCTTGTTGCTTGGTATGATATTATTGTGGGCCTTTATGTGAAATGATAATTTTGTGCTAATAAGACATGAATCACTTAAAGTAGAACAAGAATCGTGGAAGGTTTTGGTTATTCAATCCTTGATTAGCTACCGGAAGTTAGTTTGCCTTTGGGTGTTTTTACCTTCAGGTGGGAACTTAGAGATCTTGGTGCCTTGCCTACTTTAGACAATGCTTATGTACTAGGGGCTATCAATACTAAAGGGTTTGGTTGCCTATGTGGTTGGCTTCAGTGGGGACTTTTGTCCATGTTAATTTGGCAAGAACTCAAACTTATATCCACTAGGTTCTTTGGCATGAGCCAATACTCTATATACTTCCATGGTATTGAGAGATAATGAGGAATAATCCCACCTATTTCTCAATAACTTGGGATAAACTAACTATATACTCATTTTTTTCTCAAGGATTTTGTAAAGGCATTCTATTTTGACCTAAAGCAAAAATAATGACCAAAATAAGATCTAAGAAGGAAGTAACCGACCAGTTCTTTTTGCCTCATTATGGTTATTTTTATAACATGATACTTTATTTGCTTTATGAATACTTAAGAACTCACAACTTAGTAAGCTATGGATATGTGGTATAATTCATACTCACCTTCCTGGAATTTGATGATGATCTTATGTTGCTCTTGAATGGCTATTGTGGTATATCCCTTTGTTCCAGCATGTTTCCATTATTGCATGATCTATTACTCTTAAATTTATGATCTATCCATAGTTAGGAAGTATTATATGTAACACTAATTTTCCCATACCCTTTCAAGTTATACTCTAACCACTGTTGAAGGGATAATCTAGGTAAGCCATGCTCTTGAGGTAGGCAGTATGCATGTTAAAAATATGTATACCCTTGTATGCTGGCATAATTATAACTAAGCATGATTCAATGGATCCAAATATATCTTGTATGACCTATGTGATTGCACATGGGGGTCAGTCGTACCATGAGTATGTTGTTTGGTCTTGCTTGTACCATGATCTAAATGATAGTGGTAGATTGATTTACTTAGTATGTATGCATACTGATAAGGTTATTTTTTGTAATTGCCTACTCAATCCCACGAGCAGGAGGTTCGTTGCAGGTTCCCTGAGGATGATTAGTGAGTGATTCATCCTCCTCTTAGTATAGCTGGGGTGTTGAACATAGGCATTCCTAAAGACTTTTCTCTATGGTCCTTGAGTGACCATGGTGTATACCATTGAAATTGATTTGCTTTACTTGAGCATCTTCTTCATATGTATCTTGTATGGATTTTGGGACTATATATCCCTAGGTTGTAAACATTGACTTCTATTATCTCTAAATGTTTCTTACGCACTCTATTTTTCCCTTGTATTTTGATTGATAGGATACTTAGCCTTGTGTCTAATATAAAGTAGGTAGTGATACGCCTATCTTGTGTTAGATACGTCGATAACACCTCATTTTTCACAAGTTGAATTTATAATTCTGCTTTTGTAATATTTTTAAAATGAAAATTTTTAATAGTGAAAAATGGGGGTATTACAAAGAGAAACCTCATATCCTAGAGATGTAGGCAAATTATATTACACAGAGTTCACGTGGTGAGACATAATCAACAACTAGGATTTCGAATTTCCAGTATGGTGTAGTGTTCTTGTCTCATGTGTGCTTATTTTAGTAGGTGTATATTCTTCTTTGATTTGGTGTATATTTGTAACACCCTAATTTTCACTTCTAATCTTTTTAGAAGAAACGTACACACAAAAGTAAGTGGGTGTTAATGTCACATTTAGTATCAATTCGGGATAAAACATTCTTATACCAAATTAAAAGGAAAAATATTATGATAAAAAACTGAAACAATGTGAAAGTAAATAAATAAATGAAAAAATGGAATACAAAATATAATGAACATAACAAATGAGTATGGAGATCAACTCTAGATGATATGTTAAAAGGGAGGAAGGGAAAGAATACAACACATAAAGAATGATGAGTCAAAGAGATATCTAGGATCTAGGGCAAACGACACATGTTACCCCAGATAACTATAATTCTATGACCTACCTAGGTAAAACCCAAATATTAATCCACTAGTGGAACCTCCTCAAAGTTGGTAGGGTTGTCATCAAACACCCACAACACATCATCTATAAAAGTATAATATCAACACATAACTCATACCGAGTGAATTTTTTTTTATAAAGTAGGGAATAACACATAATATATAAGGTCATACATGATAAGATATCATGTGATAGTGTACAATATATCATGCAATAGTATTACAATAATATGCAATCATAGAGTTAAAATTATATTCATACAGTAAGGAATGGTGACACATAAGAATATATACAAATATGATAATCATAGATGCAATATCATATAACAAAATACAAAGCACTACTAAAGGCCACTACAATAATCCAAATTATTATTATATTCCATTACATTATCACACAAATTTAATATTATCAACTTAAGGATGGAGACTTGAAAAAAAAAAATCCATTATAACTATTCTAGTAAGTGAATAGTACTAGCCCTAGTTGGTCTATCCAAAAACATAACTAGACTGCTATGAACTAAGATACCCAATGATTTTAGTATAAATACCCCTTATAAAGCCCATGACACCAATAGAGTAAAAAATGGAATCTCTGGACCTCCTAAGGAACCCAAGATCATAGAAAGAAATAAAAAACTTTATAATGATACAAGCACGTCCAAACCTAACTATGATAATTGCTCCAAATGATAAAAGCCCTAACCCAAGTTGTAAAACTCCCAAATTAGTGGTAAATAGTAGATTCTTTGATAAGAATACCTATATCAACAAGGTATACATTCTTTTTGAGAAACTTATCATTGAAAAAATTCATAGTTAAGCATACTTGACTTGGAATAATTTAAGGATAGGTGACCTCCCTATAAGTTTATCTGGATGCTCATAAGCAAGGATAAAGTACGCTTGAAAAGATTAGTGTTGGTTTGTAGGGGCAATCATTGATCTAGATAGTGCTCCAAGTAATTACCCATTGTTGTTGTGATGACGTGCTACAAATGGTATCAAAGTAAAACAACAACTACAAGGTGAACTTGGATGAGCTATTTAGATTCCTAGTGGAAAGATTCTTGGGATAGACTGTAATGAGATAATCTATGGTTTAGGTGCAACAAGATTGTTTCATTCTTGAGTGTGGGTATATGTAATACCCTCAAATTAATGGGGGATAGTGGGTACTTAAAAAGAATTGATAAGATTACCTATATAACAAGGTATACCTTTTTTTTTCATAACTTATGTATAAATAATTTTACAGTTAAGCATGTTTGAATTGGAGTAATTTAATAATGGGTTACATCCCAGAAATTTATATGGAATGTGTGTAAGGACAAAGTACACTCAAACGGACTCATGTTGTTTTATGGGACCAATCATTGATCCTAATGGCGCTCTAAGTAACTACCTACGACTAGTGTGCTAAGGTGTTACACAAGTGTTTCTTCCACTTCAAGTGGTTAATGATTTTTTTAAGGAACTAACCATACAGAGGCCCAAATAGAAACATGATCACACTTACAAAAATCTGTCAACCACACACTTGGTCTACAAGGGATCAAGACCCAACCATATGCCACAAAAACCCATTACTATTCAAAATTACATAAAAATTAATATTATTTTAGGTGTTATAAAAGCCCAACATTCCATTCTATAAAGGCCTAATCAAAATTGATCTCAAAACCCATTAATTTATAATTACTCAAGGTTAGCATTCAATAAAAGTCAACAATTGATCATAAGTCAACAATTGACCACAAGTCAAACAAAGGTTAAGAATCATTCAAGAGGTCAAATATAAGACCTAAAAAATTATTTAAAATAATTATCACATAAAATATCTAAACTTTCATTATGGTTTCTGATCACATTTTAAGCCATTAACATATATATTAGGCTAATAATGATATTGGGCCACAATTAACTAATTATTTACTTAGAATAAATCATTAAATATCAAAATTAGATCCTTACATTCTCAAGCTATATAAAATACCCAAAATGCCCTTATTCTACCAAATCACTCATTTAAACTTATAACCCTAAGTTCACTCATTGAATACAACCCAAATAATTAACAGAAGGCTTATTTTATCCACATATTACACATATTAAGCCCAAATTTCCAGAACTAAAGGAAAATGATTAAAATGTCCTTATATACCCCTAAATGCTTACAATTTCTATAAAACATAACTCACTCTAAAAAACTCCTAACCCTAGCATATTATATATAAAATTTTAAGTAAAATACCTAATGAAGGGAATGGTGAACCTAGAATTTAAAATTGCACTTAATATGACCAAAATATATTTTTCTAGGATTAAACCCTAAAATTCCAAATTCATGCACATTAATTTATTTTTAACCCAAATTCATACCTAAGCTTCTATATACCTAAACATATATAATAGCATACATAAATCAAATTAAAACAACCAAAGGGGGCATAAAACCCCAAGAAATGGTCCCAAGGAGGCAAACATGCCAAATTCAACCAATTATCAAAATAAGCAAGAATATACTTATATATATGATAATACATATAATAATCATGTTTAGAAAAATTATTAATTATCATATCATGACATAATTCATGGTTAAAACATTAATTATTATGAAATAGAATGTTCCACTAAAAAGCAATACAAAGCAAAACTTACCTAAAATCATAAGAATAATGTCATTTTCACACATAATATTTTATCATGCATTTTCTTAACTAAATACAACATGCTTTGAATTTAAATAATAAAATGCCTAGCACATCAAAATCTATTCCTAAAGGTTATCTTAGCTCCTAAATAAAGAGAAATACTTATCTAAAAACCACCTAAAGAAATCCTTGATAACCTTCACAAAAAAAAAGAAAAAAGAAAAAAAGGATAATGAAAGAAAAGAGAGGAAGAATCAAAGATGAAGATCTTAACACCATTAGACTTGAATATGAAGTTTATGTCAAGGATAACCAAGATTCCTTCCACTTAACACTAAAAGTCAACTCTTAAAACATAGATTAAGTGTTCATGAGCTAAACTAAAGAATTTTAGGAAGTAAATGAAGCAAAAAAAAGGGACAAAAAGGATGAAGAAGCATACAAAATAGGGGTAAAGACCAACAGTAGTGGTGTCAAGTTTAAGCCAATAAATGGAACAAACACACATGTAAAATGAAGGGGAAATGAGAGGCTAATATAGGTGATTATGTTTAATATTAATCTCAAGAAAAATAAACAAAAATGGCAAGAGAATAGGAACTTGATATGTAATGTAGCAATCTAAGAGTAAGAAAAGAGAGGCGATGAATGAAGGAAAACTTGGGTAATTTTTGGAAAGTGAAATGCTAAGAATGTGGGAGTTTGAATGAGGAATTTTGGAGCCAAAACTAAAGTAAATTAGCAGGGGACAAGCTGGAGTGTTTAGGGGAAGAATGTTGAAAATTTGGATTTGGGAAAATGGTGTGGGATTTGGTAAGTAAAATGGTAAAATATGAATTCCAAAAGTCAAGAAGGTGTTGACAAACATGGAAACATCTTTTCACTATTTTTAGATAAATAACAGTTTAAAATGGAATTAAATAGAGATTTATTGGGGAAAATATAAAAAAAAATTAAAAATTATGAGAATATGGAAAAAGGTGAATAATTATTTTAAAAATCCAAATATATAAAAATATTGGTTATTGGAGTCAATTTAAATCTCAAACAAACCTAAAAAGATGAAAATGGATAAAATTATTAATTACATATATTAATTTTTACATGATTTAACAATTTGGAAAAACAAATGAATTTTGAATGAATGGATCAAATGGATGATTTAAGAATATTAATAAATGATTATTGAATTCTAATTACGTAGGGTAATTAAGGTTAGAGATGATGGGGTATTAGAATATACTCTTTTGTGTCGATGCATTTTTTCCTTTGGGTTGATGCATATCATTCGAAGCAACTTGAATTGATGTTTATCCTTCTTTCTATGTCTATCCTTATTTCTTCTTTGTTTGTATTAATGCCTATCAACTCCTTTTTATGGTTTGTGTATATCCTTTTTTCGATTGATGTATCTCCTTTATAGCTTTGGTTTAACAAAATTATAACATAAATTATGTTCAAAGATATTTAAAGCCGTAACCTATAGCATAGAAGTAATATAAGCTGGTGTATTAGCCAAGGGCAGAGATGACAATGATGCCTAAGGCAAACATATTACCATTTGAGGAGAAGTAAGACACATTAACAACCACGCTACATCACATTTCAATTATATTTATTATATTGATGCCTTAAAACCTTATAACATGTTAGCATGCCATATCACCTAAGCATACCTTGTACGATGCACCCAAGTGCATAACATACGTATCAATAGATGTATGGATAGAGTTTGAGATTGAATGCCAAACACCTATTTTAGTCATTCCTCCATGTCCAAACATGCAATTTCGTAGCTCAAACTATTTTTATTATATATCAATGGGATTTGATGAAGTTTGAGGTGCCAGTTTGCCCTTTTTTTTCATATTTTTTTTCTGGTTTAGTTCAAGAGATTGATATATGTACATATTCAGTTTTACAGTCATTTGCCTAAAAAAGAGTGGGCATGGTCCGCTAGTTTTATAGTATAATTTTAATAGGTTGCTAAGGTTATCTAGTGGGAAAATAAAACTCATTGTTTTTGTCAATTTTTTTTAATGATAAATAAAGGATCTTATTCATAAAATAAATAAGAATTTTTTTTTAGTTATAAGCATCATGGTGACCCATCTCCCTCACCTTTTGAGAAAGTTTTGAATATGATGACCTATTTTATCAACTTAAAAAGTACCAATTTAAATTTTGACAGAAATCATTAGTAATAGTATTATATTGTGAAATACATCAGCTTCACATAAAACTATGAATGGTTTAGACCTTTCGAGCAAAATTTAGGATACATTTGCCGAACAATAAGGTTATGTCATAATTGCTTTTAAAATTTATGCAAGTGATAATCTACCTAAAATTAATTAAAAAAACTCGAGTTTTAATTAGACATAAAATTTTAGAGTATCTATCTTCAGCAATAGTATTATTTAAGTAACCAACTAATATTGGACAAATGATACCGATGTGAGATTATGTGGTGAAAGATTAGGTTTAATTCTATTGACTTGCATTATTGTTTGTACGTGAAAAATTGTTTGACTTCAGGTTTATTATCTTCAATTTTAATAATAGAGTTGGGTTTCGATCCCTCCATTCTTCGATAACAAGAAAATAGTACTGTTTGAGTAAATTATTAGTTTAATGGGGATAAGGGAAATGCCATGCACGAAAATATAGGATTAGTCATGGCCAGTCGATTCGCAGTTGGGCATACGTATTTGTCAAAAGATTCCACCTTTCGAGAAGAATCGTAAAGTTTCGTGTTACATGATCCTATCCAAGACACTGCCCTCCAATCCGATTCTAGCATATGGCATTCTTGTATAACGGCATTACTACCTCCACTCATTCAACTGAAGGCGTCACTTGGACGCTGACAGAAAATGCATTCCTACTATGGATTCGAACATTCAGTCGAGTGTATATCAGTTAGTTTACATTGATTGGAATTTCAGGAATCGGTAATGCATTGACCGTTGAAAGCAACTTTAAAGACTGAAGGGACGTGTGTGCTCTATTGTGATCCGGTTATGACATCAAGGCGTCTCCAATAATCTGAATTGATTTATATTCAAGCAATCAATAGTTTTAGGATGAACATCACATGAGTTTATAAGTGATATTTGTAGAGTGTTAATTAATTTTTAGGATGGAACCCATCATAAACGAAGCATATATTTATTATTATCCATAATCATACATAAATATTCGTTTACAATTGTACTCGTCGATGTTTCACATTTTGAAAGCAAGTTATAATAATCTCATTACTAATGATATCGGATACATCTTTTTCTATATATGACATTAGATAATTATGTACTCATTCATCACACATATGATTTTGCAACTAATTTTTTGATAAAACTCATTGTTGAAAAAGTTCTTTCAACAATTGCAGTAGCTACCGGCAAAATCAAAGCCAGCTTCACAAGCATATAAACCAAAGGATACCTAGTGTACTTTTTTGTTTCCACTAACTTCCTTGAGAGATCACTAAATCCTTTTAATTTAGAAAATCTATCATCATATCGAACATCCAAAATATAATTCTCAAACTGATCATCCATACTAATTCAAAATTACACAAACTAATTCAATTGACAAAAATACTTAACTAATTTAAAATTACACAAAAATGAACTAATTCATACCATACTAATTCAAAATTAAAATAACTTAATTCAAAAATATACAATAATCAACTAATTCATGAAAATTAACATAACCTATGCCAAAAACATCATCCACCCTAATTTAAGATTATTTTACAATTGAAATGAAAATAATAAGAAATTTCCAAATTCACAAATTCACAATAAAATTAGAAATAAAAACACAAACTAATTTAATTAACAAAATTAAATTAGATTTCATCTTTAAAAAAAAACTCACCTTATCAATCTCTCTAGCTCTCAGGTCTCAATTGTTGACTTGTTGTATTGCTGAGTGTTGGGCACCTGGGCTTGTTGAGACAGACAGGGATGGCCGGCGGCTGGGGTGCAATGCAAGTGAGGTGTACAGTAGCCAGCAGCGGAGCGGACAAGGGCTAAAGGCAGCAGCCCGCAAGGCCAGCCGCAGCGAGGGCAGAGGAGGTTGAACTCCGGTGGCGAGAAGTAGTGGTGGGCTCCTAGGCGGGGTGGAATCGACTGGTGGCCGATAGTCCCGAAGCAATGGAGTGGACTCAGCTCACTGAAGTAGGGTTATTGGTGTTTGTTTCATTGTTTGGCGAGAGAACTGAGAAGGAGGGTTGGCGTCGGCGTCGGGGTCACTGGTCACGCATGAGGAAAAAAATAGAGGGAAAAAAAGTTGAAAAAATAGAAAAGCTGAGGAGGTATAAAATTGTTAGCACCGGGGTTTGAACTCAGGACCCCGTGCTTCACTTAATTTCATATATGACTTTCTAACCAATGCTCTAGAGAAAGTTTTGGATATTCAATAATGTGTATATAATATTTAACTTTAAAAAAATCCATGGGGTCAAGCGACCCCATAGGTTTTTAATTAGCTCCGTCCCTGGAACCCATATAGGCTTATAAATAATCCGACCATACTATCATTTTGTTTCCTTACATAAATATGTATTTTAGAGGCATTATAATACAGAGAGATGGATATAATAATTTAATTATGAAACCTTTGATACCTAATATTTAATATTTAACCACTATGCTAAATCTTAATGATAAATTTACATATGTAATCCAATTATACATAGTGAATCCTCCACCTGAGAGAATTTTTGTTAGTGTTGTATAAGGAGAGTTAGTACACCACTCTTTTGAGCGAATTATTAGGTGGAGTTAGGATTATTTTCAGATGATTATGTCTGAGACCTCCTAGTTTGTTACTCCTTTAAGGTCTACATAAGTTAGCTTTAGATGATTACGTCTTGGAGTTTTATGTGGGAACCTTTTGGCATGACCATTTTTTGATCAATAGACGGAATCTGCATCAATTAGGTGGACTTAACTAGTCCATAAATAAGGATCTTTTGATGCCTACTTCCCCTATCCTTATGTTTTGTATTCACTCCTTATATAGATTGGGATACACAATATTTTTTTTTTGATAAATAAGATAACAACCAAGGTCATCAAGGTAAGACAACCTTTACAAGAATGCTTGAATATTATGAACCACTTAGGGAAACTCCCTCCTACCGGCCTTAATCTAAGAGCCTATTCTAACTTTAATGAACAAGATCAACCATCTATTGCACACTTGAAAATTATCAAACACCACTTTATTCCTAAACTTCCAAATAGATCTAATTATAGCAAAAAAAGCTATACGTCAAATATCATGGTACTTTATTTCATGGCAATTAATAATACACCATAATTATCACGGAAATTAATAATACTTTATTTCAGACTGCATAGTTTAAAATTAATGGTACTTACAATAGTTTAAAATTGAAATTATTCTAGTTTGATAAGTGTGAATCCATGATATGATATAAGTAATTAATTATCATGCGGATCAAATAGAAAAGAGCTAGCTGGTTCATGCTGTCGTTATTGGTAGTGGCTAGCGTGTGGGCGTTACCAGCCTTACATGTTCTTGAATGAATCCAATCAAGCAAGGTCCATCAGTATACTCACACATACATGTATATATATCTATATCTATACACACATACATACATACATATATCTGTCTATCTGTCTATTTATATATAGAGAGAGAGTCCATCTTCGCTACGTACTTGTGACCTCATTGTCAGTATCTTTGGCGTAATTAGGAATCTAAGATAGATGGATCGACACAGTACTAGCAGTGCATGAGTTACGTAGAGAATCACGCGCACCCATGTCGAATCAACATAACATAACAATACGTCCAAGTCAGAATCTTTGACTTAAGTTACGCAGAATTAGCGTGCCCCTCTCTCTAATCAAGGGCAAATTTATCAAGGAACAGAGACTACCATGGGCTGCCTTGCTCAAAAATCTGCCTATAAAACCTCGTCCACTTTCACTAATTTTCGTACACCAAATCAAAACCATCAACCGTTTATTTCCCTAAAAATCTAGGTTCGTCATGGCTTTGAAAGAACAATGCCAACTTTTATCTTTGTTAGCAATCCTAGTCGTACTTAGCTCGACTTCTCATTTAGTCTCGCCTTCTCGCCTCCTCAACGAGGAGCCATCGTCCATGCAGACGAAGCATGAGAATTGGATGGCTCTACATGGAAAGGTGTATCAAGACGATGTTGAGAAGGCCAGACGGTTTGAAATATTCAAAACAAACGTAGAACGTATCGAAACTTTGAATAAAATGAACAGAGGATTTAAGCTGAGTGTTAATGCATTTGCTGATTTGACCAACGAGGAGTTTAGAGCTTCTCGTACTGGTTTAAAGAATAAGAACTTGTCCACGACCTTATCTAAGTCAAAGCAGCCATTCAAGTATGAGAACGTTACAGCCAATGACTCTATTATGGACTGGAGAACTAAAGGTTCCGTCACTGCCGTCAAGAACCAAGGCGATTGTGGTAAGCATTTGTTTTCGCCTCTAATTAATGAAGTAGTAATTATATATCTTGAATAAAACGACACAAATCAATTATTAAGTGAAATGATTGAGTTTTACTTTATTTACCAAGTTTGTTTTGGAGATACTACCAAATTACAATAAATTTCTAGTAAAAATTATAAAAGATGCTAACAATATCCCTAATGGTTGTGGTTAAGAAACCAAAAAAACTTAAACGTTTATCATTTAATAATATATCCCAACTTGTGTATTGATAATCTCAAATTAACAATTGTCTGTATAATTTTTGTTAGGGATGGACTATTATTTTATAATTAAAATGAATACTGAAAAAAACATTTCTTTTGTTGTGAACATTCTTTATGATTGTCCCAGTTTTTTTCTGTTTTGTTTTTTCCGGCTCAAAACAGTATCGTGATACGTGGACAATAATTTTTGCTCTAAAGACAGCTTCATTTCCGAATGATTTTTCATCGAAATGATAATAGATTACGTAATATGACACAACTATTTAGTAGGTCAATTGAAAGCGAAAATTTTATTAATATTATTCTTATAGATTATAGTTAAAAATACATAAATTAGATTATCATATTGTTCTGTTTGGCACTTATCTGTTTACAACCCAAAGGCTATTTATTTGTTAATTGCATGTAAATAATGAAAAAGATTAATCTTGCTTATTTACTTAATTAGAATTATTTTGATGATATTGTTGTTTAATCGAATGAAACTTATTAAATGATTTCAAAGTCCATATAAAAATATACCTTAATGCTTATTCTTGGATTAGAAGTGAAAATATTATTATCATAAGAATTACAAGTTATTTTTCTGACAAGGAGAGCTCCCGCCTAAAGGATTGTTATTTCTTCCTGTTTAATTACTAACAAGTTAAGAACCCTTTATCCATCTTCCCACAAACCAGGTTGTTGCTGGGCATTCTCAGCAGTGGCAGCCGTAGAAGGAATAACCCAAATCTCGACCGGCAAGCTAGTCTCCCTCTCGGAGCAAGAGCTCGTTGACTGCGACACCACCGGCGAAGACGAAGGCTGTGAAGGCGGTCTTATGGACAGTGCCTTTAAATTCATCAAACAAAACCAAGGCCTCGCCACCGAATCCAACTACCCATACTCAGGCTCAGACGGAACCTGCCACAAGAACAAAGCCTTAATCCATGCAGCCAAGATCAAGGGATACGAAGACGTCCCGGCCAACGACGAAGAAGCTCTTCTAAAAGCCGTTACCAAACAGCCTGTTTCTGTTGCCATTGAAGGCAGTGGTTTTGATTTCCAGTTTTATTCTAGTGGTGTATTTGATGGTGAGTGCGGTACGATGCTTAATCACGCAGTTACTGCTATTGGGTATGGGGCGACGGGAGATAAGAATGGGACTAAGTATTGGCTTATAAAGAATTCATGGGGTGCATCTTGGGGTGAGAAAGGGTATATGAGGATTAAGAGAGGTGTTAGTGATGAGCAAGGATTATGTGGTCTTGCTATGATGGCTTCTTATCCGATTGTTTGAGGAGACAGCGACAGATTAGAGCTACATGGGCGGATTGACATATCAAGGTTTGATTCAACCATGAGTGGGAATCTTATCGTTTGTTGTCTGCCCAACTGGTATATATGTGATTATGTGTGTATGTCTGTGTGTGTATGTAATTCTAGGCTTCAAAATATGCCGTTGTCTCTAGTAATGGATGTTGCTTTCGGTTCAAACGCTTATGTTTATATTAACATATTGAAGGGCCTTGTGTAGTATTGTAATATCAACAGTCGAGCCGTGTATAGAACTGTAATTTCAAGTGTATAAGGATATATATGACTTGTAGCGTGTATATATGTATGATTGTAAATGGAGTATTATTTTCCAAATATACGTAATGCCAGTAAGCAATTCTGTAAGTGGGAATTTCCGGGGGTAATTATAAAATTGAATCTGTAAATAGATTGAACAAGACGTTGCTATGGAGTTGTATTCATGTTGAAGCTGTGTGCAAACCAATGTACAAGAAGTAGATATTCCAAGAACTAGGCAAACATAACCATGAAGAATTGAAACTTTACTACTATCCACCAACAAACTAGTGTAACGCCTCTAAAATTTGCTACTGAAAATTTTTATTTTTTAAAAATTATATACAGAAACCAATACGGTAAATTTCGGGTGCTACGCCACACTTAATACCAGATCGATTTTTCTCCACAGTTCTAATATCAAGTGCTAAGGCCAAAAACATACTTTACACAACTCAAATATATAATCATAAAACATAGTAGCACAATAGTTATAACACAGGAAATATAACCCATTAATTGTAGTTACAGAATAAATTCATCGGAAAAAAAGTATAAAAGATTATAAGGGAATGCATAGACTTTTTCTGGATATACTACTATGAAAACGGAAAATAATAACAGCATATTAACAACGGTGGTTAGGAAACTGTTGCCAATTACGTGAAAATTAATGTGCGGGACGATAACGGTTATAGTTCAAAACTGTTATTAAAACCCTAACACTAAAATTATACACAGTAGTTTTAATAACAGTTGATGAAAAACTGTTATTAAAAGATCATTTAATAACGGTTTCTATAATAACCATTGTCAAACGTTGAGAAGTTTTAATAACGGTTCATGTAAGAACTGTTATTAAAATCCAATCTTCTGCCTTTTATTTCGTTCAGTTCTTATTTCGTGCCAAAAATTTCAGACTCTCATTCTCTACACCTTCCCTCTCTTACTCTCCTTCTCTTACAAACCCTCGCACCACCACACCGTGCACCACCACTCTAGCTCCTCTCAACATAGGAAAACCACCACTTGTTCTCTTTCGCACCACCAACTCTCCTCTTCCTTACACCACTCTTTCGCTTGCACCACCATACCTTTGTCATTCTCGACTTTACATGTGCTGCATTTCTCCCGCACCTTGCCTACACTTGGTCCTTCTTCCTCCATCGTATTCGTAGGTAGTCGTTGCTCTCCTCTTGCTCGCCACCGGTTCTCTTGCTCGTCACCGCTCCTTTTATGTATGTTTTTGTCCTTCCATGCGTAGCTTTTTCTCTTCTTATATATATATATATAAATGCATGCATGTTGATGTAGGTTGTGTTGTTTGTTATTGAAAAATTACAGTTTGTTGTTGAAAAATGTGTGGTTGAATGTGTTGGTGAAAAATGTTGTTGTTCGTTATTGAATTTGTCGGTACTGTTATATATTAACATATGCATGACTGTGTTGGCCGAGACTTACATATATATATAACATGAATGAGTGCTTAATTACAAAGAGAAATAAAATACTTAAAATTATTAGTAATGTCACTTGTAAAAACTACACACACACACACACACATTTTCATTAATAATTATAGGACACTATAAGATATAGGAAATGCCATATAATTAAATAAAAATATATTTTACATATGCACATCATTAAATGAAATTTTCAATTAGAGGTGCATGTTAATGATTTTTATTTGATAAGGATTAAATAGACATAGAAAATACAGAAGATATAAAAGTGAATAATTAAATAGAGAGGAATAATTATGTATAATAATAATAATAATAATAATAATAATAATAATAATAATAATAATAATATAGGATTTATTAGGGTTTAATTATAATTAGCTAGGTTTAGGATTATGGTTTATTAGGTTTAGGGTTAGTTTTTATTATAATTTATTGAGGTTAGGGTTAGGATTAGGGTTTAACGTTTATTATACTAAATATAAAAGTGAATAGTTAAATAGAGAGGAAAAATTGTGTATAATAATAATAATCTTAATTTTTAATGATAATAATTTTTAATAATAATAATAATAATAATAATAATAATAATAATAATAATATAGGATTTATTAGGGTTTAATTATAGTTAGCTAGGTTTGGGATTAGGGTTTATTAGGTTTAGGGGTTTGGGATTAGGGTTTATTAGGTTTAGGGTTTAGGGTTAGTTTTTATTATAATTTATTAGGGTTAGGGTTAGGGTTAGGGTTAGGGTTTTGTGTTTATTATACTAAATATAAAAGTGAATAATTAAATAGAGAGGAATAATTGTGTATAATAATCATAATATTAATAATTTTTAATAATAATAATAATAATATAGGATTTATTAGGGTATAATTATAGTTAGCTAGGTTCAGGATTAGGGTTTATTAGGTTTAGGGTTAGTTTTTATTATAATTTATTAGGGTTAGGGTTAGCGTTAGGGTTAGGGTTTAGCATTTATTATACTAAATATAATAATTAATATATTCTCTTATAACAAGCTATTATATACATTATTCTCAACTCTAGTTTTAATAATATCATATTATTATACTTAACTTATATATATATATATATATTATCTTATTAATATCTACTTGATTTTACTATGCGTAGTTTGAATGATTTGATGATAGTTTAATGTTTAGCTAGTTTGTTAAATATATAACTCAAGATTATGTCCTTATTTTAAATATGTCGAGTATAATAAGAGGAAGTTTGATTCAACTTAACTTATTGATAAATGTAGTGGGATTAAATGAAAGGATTTTTTTTGGTAATTTATCTTTTCTTGATATTTAATGACACATTCATATCAATTGAGAAATAAATAAAAATCAATTCAAGATTATAAGTTTTATAATGAGTATCTTATGTGGGTATGTTGTTAGCTTTACATAGTTGGTTAAGATCTGGTAGAATATATTTATGATTTGTATAGCTAGTTGAAGATTAGTTTACATATTTTGTAATTTAGATCCTTTCAAGAACAACCTTGATGATAAGATTTAGTGGTTCTCATTTGTAGGTAGTGAGATGATATACTCTTCACCATATCTATGTACAGCGCCGCATATAGATCTACGGACTTATGTCATATGGTTATACAACGAGCTAGGTTGGTTGTATGAGAGTGGCGCATCCTATCACCCTTCCATTTCGGATCGTATCACCTACTGTTGACCCTACCTCAGATAGAGTCATGGTCATTGGCTACATCTACTTTTTGCATTGGTTTGTCCACCACATTGATGTACCACACTTGAGATTTATTGAGGGTGAGATTTATTGAGGGTGAGGTATTTTCCAGGGAGTATGATAGGATATCAAGAGAGATGATGGTGATTGATGATGAGTGAAGGTTTCATCATAGCTTACCTTTGAGTATCTACCTCGGTTACCCTAGAGTATTCGTGACTAGACTCTCTAAATATGATGTGAGGGATCAGGTGACATCTTTTCATGAGTGAACTTTGAGAGTTATAGTTATTAGTCAGGCTCGACGATGCTACCAGGGGATTTAGTTTTACGGTTAGGAGTTTTTCTTGTTTAGATGTTTGGGCTTTAGCAACCTTTTGATGTATATAGTGCTGCTATTACTTTAATCTCGTAGTATGTATATCTTTTGTAATTTGAACCATTGTACAATGTTTTGCTATGTATGTATTTATATATATATATAAACTCTTTCTAAGTATGAGCAATTTGAGTATTAATTTCTTTTTGGAAACGTGTTCTCATGATTCATGTATATATATATATATATATACAGAATAGCATGATACATTTGAGATTAATTCTTTCTAAGTATGAGTGATTTGTAAATTATTAAACTTATAATTGAATTAATTTGTAGTAATTACTTTTGCATGGGATACACCTATATTGAAAAACTATGGATCGGAAATGGTTATCTACAAATCATTTTTCTATAGAATATAATGAAGGAGTGGAGTTTTTCATTAAGTTTGCAGTTGAACATGCTTGGAACTCTAGTAGAATAGTCTGTCATTGTTTGAACTGTGCTTATATTCAGCGTGTTAGTGCTTATGATTTGAGATATCATTTGTTTGTGTATGGAATTGATACAAGTTACACTTGTTGGATATGGCATGGTGAAATAGAGTCTAAATATGATAATGAAGATGTTAGGAGGGAAAGTAGTAGATCATCATTTGAGACCTATGAGGGACATTCGTTAGAGGAGATGACAACGTTCGACCCGATCGTACCTATAAAGCGAAGAAGATTCTTTCCTCTATGGGTATGAGTTATGAGAAGATATATGCATGCCCTACTGATTGTATTTTATTTCACAATGACAATGTGTCTTTAGATAGTTATCTTAATCTTGAATACAAAGCACCACGATACAAGAAGAACAAGGTGCCCGCTAAGGTGTTATGGTATTTTTCTTATAATACTAAGATTAAGGTGGATGTTTAATGATGTTGAACATATATGGGAGCTAGATTACACTATATTTAAAGTCCCTATATTTGACTGTAGATAGGTTGATACTAGCTTTGGGGTTAGATATGAAGATGTATTCACATTAGTAGTTCTCAATAAGGCAAAGCATAGACAAGACCCATTCATCTTGGCATCACAAGCGACACAAGTATTCTTTGTCACTAATCCTACTGATAACAGATGGTCTGTGGTACTATCTATTAAGAAAATAAATGCTAATGAATGTGATGCTAAAAATGATGCCAATTAGACAAAAGAATGTGTCTCAACTATGCAAGCAACTCAATTATTGAACGATGATAACAATAAAATTAATGAGGAGGAAATATATGTCAGGGATGATCACCGTGAAGTAATATATGTATCCAATCCTAAAACCAATCCTAAAACAAGGGAAAAGAAGAAGAAAAAGAAGGCAATGAGGGTAATAATATTGTAGCATATGATCAGTGTGCTTTTTTTTAAAATTCATTTTTTGACCTTCCTTATTAGATATTTATTGTATAGAAAAATAATTTAGTGGTACATTATGGTCAATACATAACATTCTAACATAATTTATTTATTGATTTTTTGTAGAGATATGGCCAAGAAAATAGTTGATAGGGATAGTAGTGATGAAGAAAGGAAGAGAGGACATACTATAATGATAATCATCACGGATATGTGGAATAAAGGAAAACTAGTATAGTTGGGATGGAATACTTACAATCTTTCCATTACCCCTTACGCATACATGTTCTTGATGTACATTTCACCCATCACCTGTAACTGTATTCCTATCTCTTATAATAATTGGAAGCAGGTTCCAAAGGGTCACAAGGAGCATATTTGGCACGAAATCACGATAAATATGGTATTACATTTAATCATTTTTGTATATCAAATGCTATTAATTTTAATACATTAACATAGGTATACATCTATATGTCTTATTTTGTAGAGAGTCTTCAATATTTCGGAGACTAGGAAGAAATGACTTCTTAGATATTGTGGGGAGAGTCAAAGAACATTTAGGTCATACTTGGATAATAGAAAAATGTACAAAAAGAGGGATGGATCTCTACAGTAGAACCCACCCAAACAATATGGTTTCATTGATCAAGAAAGTTGGAACCAATTTATTGCATATCATTTTTTAGAGGATTTTAAGGTATTTGTTAGATAATAATTAAAATTTTTGATTAAGAATTCTTCATTGATATTTAAATAACCATGTGACTATATGTTGGCTTGTAACATAGGAAAAAAGTGTCAAAAATAAAGAGATTGCTAAGTAGAATAAATACCGGCATAATATGGCTCGCAAAGGCTATGCAGGCCTTGAAGAGGAGTTGGTATGTGATTTTGTTTTATCTATTTACATGTAAAAGTCTAATGTTATAATAATATTCTTAAAGCATGATTATTTTTTGATTTACAGCTCCTAACCCAAGACTTAGATCCATGTACTTTGTCCATCAATATTGGTACGTTATGGAAGAAGGATAGAGCAACAAAAGATGGATATATTAATGAAGATGTAGATGTTGCTGCCAAAAAAATTGTAAGTTTGTAGATATCCCGAACCCTACTTAGTTTTCTTTTAGAACACTATTATATTATGCTTATTCCTATAAGCTAAATTTAAAAATATTGTATACATTACAGGACGAACTTGAAACATCAAATGTTGCGGATGGGGTGGACCAATATAACATTGTGTCCTAGGCTATAGGAATTGTAGAACACCCCGGAAGACATAGGGGTCTTAGATTAGGTGTTACGAGATCGAACGTGTGTGGTCGATCTTGTGGTTCTTGTAGCACTGATGAGCAAGTGGCCATCCTCACATAGAAATTAAACATGGCATTTGAACGGATGGCAACAATGGAGCAAGAGTTGTCGTTTATTAAATCTCAAGGGTATAAGCCATCCGATTTAGTCGACCATGATCGGCTTCTCATATGTAATGTAAATAGTGTTAGAGACATTTGCAAAGTTGATGCACATCTTTCTTCTCTTCCCGAGGTAAGCATTACAAACTATGAATTATTATTAAATGTATTCGGTGTCATAAATAATTAAGAATGTGTGATATTTTATTTTAGGGTTTGCATAAAAATGACTTGTTAGCGAATGACCTTTCAACTCTTTTGGTGAAAGGAAGGGTACGCATCAGTCATAGTACCCAAATACAAATATTCCATGGGTATGACTTAGCCCTAAATACAAGGCGAGTGAGTATTAACACTCCAATCATTAGCAATGCGCCCTTGCATTGTTATAAAGAAGGTGATGAGGTAGCCACAGTGCTAGAAGCTCATAAAAGCTTCGTGCCTTGGCTTGCGGATCAAATACGTCTCACTACTGAAGAGGTAATGACATTCGACATCATTATTATATCTTATTTATTACTTACATTGTTTATAACTTTTTCATATATATATATTCTCAATACATATTTCGTTTATTATTATGAATTAATGAATCAAAAAAGAAGAATTCTCCTACTAGTAAAACTAAGATGGGTACTAGTAGAAAGAGCAACACAAAAGAGGGTGTTACTAAAGGAAAGAGAGCTAAATCTGAAAAATCAGTTGCCCTGTAAAAGATTTCTTCTTCAGAGAAGAGCCAACCTCCACCAGCACTGGCTTTATTGTATTTCTATGCCCAAAACTACCTCAGGGACAATTATATTTTCATTGATTGTCATCCTAAGTATGTTGGGAGAGACGATGCTACTTACATGTTATCGACGGTTGACATAAGTGACATTTATAATCAGAAATGGATGTCAACCACAAGTGTTGCCATCTATGTCACGTAAGTATTATTTCATATTTCAAATTTTAGTACTTCTTGTTTTATTGGAATTTTTATGACCTCTTATATGAGTTATTATTTATTAACAAATATGCATTGTTGTTGTTGTCCATAGGTTTATATCTAGTCGTGTTGCGATGGAGGGAATAATGTCCTTTATTGTTTTTGTGTGCCCATACTACATAGCTGACGGTAGTACAATAAGAGAGGGTAGGCACATAAACTATTTAGCGGATCGAATTTTGATTGAGGGATACAACAAGCTTTATCTCATTCCTCACCTCGCACATGAACATTGTGTTTTTTACACTATCTGACCTGATCTTAATAAAGTTTATGTGTTTGATTCCTATCGAACCTATGATGTTCCTTTTGACATCGCTTGTCATGGTGGGAAAGAATTTATTGACATGTTAGTGTACTTTTCACTTCTTAATTCATTAGCTTATTTATACATATATTCTAATTTAATTATTTGAGGTATATATATTTACAATATTGTGTGTCTAACTCTATTTATTAGGGTACTACAGACGGCGTATTAGAGGAGAGGTGGGAATGGTGTCCCAAACCTAAAGAGTCTTCAATATGAGCCTGTAATGGTAAGTAGGAAGACAACTATTTTGTATTTTGTTTTAATTCAAATTAATATCTAATAGTTAGAGAGGTAACTGAATTCTTTGATAGTATCCACAGCAGCAAAACAACGATGATTGTGGATACTATATATGTAGAGCAATGGATTTGATAGTCTAAAACATATCGGTCTACATAGATCCAAGCCATGTATGTTTGTTTTTCAATATTTTCCATTAATTAATCATGACATATATATTTGGTACTTGACCTAAGTACTAACTAAATATTATTTGAAACTTGGGCATTGTAGTTTTTCACCGGTAACTATGCACAAGGCCAGAAATACAATTTTTATGAAATTGATGAAGTTATAGACCAATGGGACAACCACGTGCACTCATACATTTGGTATTAGCTAGGGATCTATATTCTATATGCATGTTTAGGTTTGTATTTCATCTACGTCTTTTTGTCATCTAGGCTATGATCTATGAACTTTTGACTTTGGAGTATAGAGCTACCTAATTGTGGTACGCCTATTAATTTTGACTCTTGGGTATGCCCAGTGTATTGAGACATACTAATTAGAGCTTGATTGAAAATATGGAGTATCATTTGGGAGGAAGACATGCATGTATATATGAAGTGATATTGTTTTATATTACAGATTTGGTAAATATTTGAACATACAACTGTGTATGTAGGCTAGAACAAATTAACAAAAATATAAAAAAACTTATAGTTTTAATAACGATTTTTACTGAAACTGTTATTATAGAAGTTTTAATAATAGTTTTGAGTAAGAACCATTATTAAAACAACCGTTTTAATAACGGTTCCCAACTACAACCATTATTAATATAATTTTTAATAATGGTTTCAATAAGAACCATTATTAAACGTTTATATTTAATCTCAAATTTATACTTATTTAATACGATTAGGGTTTAATAAATACATAATTAATGATTAAAACCCTAATTAGATCATATTTTTAACAACGGTTTTTGTAATAACCGTTATTAAAAGTTTGTATTTAATCTCAAATTTATGCTTATTTAATATGTATTAGGGTTTAATAAATGTATAGTCAATGATTAAAAACCTAATTGGATCATATTTTAACAATGGTTTTTCTAATAACCATTATTAAAACTTTATTTTTAATAATGGTTTTGACTTAAAAACTGTTATTAAAACTTTGTTTTAATAAGAATTTTCATTTAAAAAACCGTTATTAAGTACCAAGTTTACGCCTATATTCGCAGTTTTTGTGTCTTTTTTATGACAGTTATGAACCGTTATTAAAGATTTAATAACGGGCTATTCAATAATAGTTCAAAACCTTTATTAAAAGCATACAATAGCTATTATTAAAACCCCTTTTGGGGGTAGGGAGTGGAATATGGGATAACAACAGAAGAATATCATATGTAGGGTGAGTATGGGTGTCATGGAAAAGAAAGGATGGTAGGTGAGTAATGGAGAGGTGACATATGGGAAAGAAAGGTGCTAGAGTTTGGAGTGGCCAACTAGGGTTTCATGGTCACATGTGTATTTGGGGAGTAAAGTGAAATGATTGGGGTTGAATCTAAGTGAGATGATGTGTTGGGTGATAAAGGGGCTTTGGTATGGTGAAATAGAGGAAGGATGGACCACATAGGTCCAATTAGGGTTTTAGGGGAAAACCCTAAAGGATGATAGTGGGTGGACTTGGATGTTATAAGGTTGTGGGCCTTAACCCACACACTTAGGAGTTGGGTTTTTAGTATGAGTGAGTGGAAGAAGGAAAGGATATCGAGGTATGTTAGGAGGTGTAGAAGTCTCAAAATATGGGACGGGCCCTCATCGGAGAATAAAAGTAGACGGATTGTAACATGCATGTCAAGGGTGGAAATATTTATTGAATAAGACATGAATAAGATACTAACCATTTAAAGAGGAAGATTATTGAGCCGGGTCTAGAGCGGTCCACCGGCGTATAATAGTGGCTAGGAGTTGGGGTGTTCTAGAGACCGATCCACCGGCGAATAATAGTGGCCAAGAGCTTTCTGCCTTGCATGTTTTTGGTCCACTGGCTATAATAGTGCAGGATTCTGTGCTCAAAAAACCCAACATAATGATGATAAGACATAGGAAAGACACTGAGTAATTATAGTGAAACACCATGAGAGTCGGGGCCGAATACTAGTGGCCAGGAGGACTTTACCCTAGAGATCGATCTGCCAGCAATAATAGTGGTTAAGAGCATTCTGTCCTATAATTTTCTAGTCCACCAGCTATAATAGTGGGGTTTCCACACTTGCATGGATTGATAAAGAGCATGGTGTGAAATGAGTATATTGATCAAATATCTAAAGAATAAGTTTATCTGGACTATAGCTCGTCCTTTATTATCTGTATTGTTTGTATGATCATGCTTGTGTAGTATGCCTTCTATGTTTGGCCTTAGCTATAGTTAACTTACTCAATACATAGCGTACTGACCACCCATTTCATGGGTGCTGCTCATTCCCACGAGCAGAGGACCCCCTGAGTTTGTACAGGTAGAAGATGCTATTTTCAATGTCTACAATACTTACGAGGCATCGAGTAGGGCTGAGAGTTGAGCTTGGACATGGCTTGGGGACCGAGAGAAACTTGGATGAATTTCCTTTTACTGTTCATTTACCTTGTATCGGTTTATTTCAGTTTTGTTTTATCGTATTGTACCTTTTACCCCTTTAGGAACTTTAATTATGAACTATTGGATTGTAAACTCTTTTACGCGCACACTGATTTCCAAATTATGAACAATTTAGTTCTTCTATGAATTCTTGTTTTAACTTTGACTCATGATTGACAATAATTTTTCTTTAGCCTTGTGGCTAGTACGAGACTAGGCGGGGGTCGGGCTTGTATTGATCACGGTGATAATATCCCCAAAATTCACAGTTTATTTTTTTTTTACTTCTGCTGTATCTTTTCATAAAACAAAATTTTTTAGTAGTGAATGTTGGAGGTGTTACAATGGGAACCCCACTATTATAGCTGGTGGACCGAAAACATTCCATAAGACGGAACACACCAAACCATTATTATTGCCGGTGGACCGAAAAATCAACCTCAATGGCCCTAACTCACATAGTGTTGCACTGTAAGTAATTAGTATCTTTCCATGACTTATTACCATGCAATGTTTGGTTTATCGAGCCCAAAATCCCCCATTATTATAGCCAGTGGACCAAAAACACTCCACAGGGTAGAATGCACCTGACCACTATTGTAGCTGGTGGACCAGAATCACTCCATAAGACAAAACACACCTGACCACTATTATAGGCGATGGACTGGAAAATCAACCTCACTAGCCCCGACTCACGTGGTATTCCACTGTAAGTAATTAGTATCTTTCTATGACTTATTATTATGTAATGTTTAGTTTATCGAGCCCGGAATCCCCCACTATTAAAGCTGGTAGACAGGAAACACTTCACAAGGAAAAATGCACCTCATCACTATTATATTTGGTGGACTAGAATCACTCCACAAGATAAAGGGCACCTAACCACTATTATAGTCGATGGACCGAAAAATATATAACGTCATGGGGCCCTAGCTTGATAATCTTTCACTTTAAGTATTTAATGTTTTATTGTATCTTATTCCACAACCTCGACTAAACATGCATGACCAATTAGACTTCCCATGCTCACTCTTTTATTCTCAGCATCCCGAAACCTTATCCCATATCTTGGCACTTCTACATCCTCTAGTACATCTAGACATTCTTTCCCACTCTTTCCTCTTTACCATGAATACCTAATTTCAAGGCCCACTTCCTATATCTCTGAGTCAACCCAATATCACTCTCTAGGGTTTTCCTCTAGGAAACCCTAATTTGGCCTATATGGCCCAACCTTCCTCTATCCTACTCAACTCATGCTCCTTTACCCCTAATTCATCATGAAATACCTCAAAACCCTAATTTATAGAATTATGAAAAATTAAGGATTTATTTGGAAAATTAGTTAAATAAATTATTCTATTAAAATAAGAGGGATTAATTAAGTTAAAATCAAGAGGAAACTAATAAATAATTTAATTGGAAAAGAATTAGTGTGTTTTTCTAATTAAAATGAAAATTAGGAAAAATATTTCAAAAATCCTAAATTAACCTAAAAAGGAAATTTAATTATTATTTTATTAAAATAAAAATGGAAAATGGAAAAAGAGAAAAATATTTCAAAATATCCCAAGTTACTAAAATATTTTAAATACCTAACTCATCTATTTTTCTCGTTTTCCTTTTTTCCAATTTTCTTTTTCCTTCTCTTTTCTTTTCTTCCTTCCTCTCCTTTCTCTTTTTCTTTCTTCCCTTTCCTTTCCCCGACTTGGGCTAGCCCACCTGCGGCCTAAACCCTCTTCCCTCTCCTTTCCTCCTTCGCAGCTCAAGGCCCACACACCCTTCCTTCTTCCTACCCCGTCGCCTAGCCCCTGTCTACTCACTTTTTTTTTCCTTTCTTTCATTCCTAGACTGCCCAGTCCAACCTTCCCCTTCCTCTCCCTTCTCCCCCAACCCTCTCTCTCCCCGATGCCAACATCCCCACTTCCCAGCGTAGGCACACGGCCTTTGAGCCGCCGTATGCCAGCCTGCCGCCCCTATCCCCTTCCCTGTCACTCACTCTCTCTCCTCCACCCAATCGCAACCTCTTTCTCTCCTCAAGTGTGGCTCTCTCTCTCCCTTCCTTTTCCCCTTCCTAATCAACTTGCCCCTGCAAAAATTGCAGGCCTACTCCGGCCATAGGTCGCCGGCCGACAACCTGCGCGCCTATTGCCGACCCTCCCTCTTCCCCCTCTTTCCTTCCCCCTCATCCTTAGCCTTTAAATATCCCTCTAACAACCCCCTTTCAACTCTTTTTTCTCTCAACTCAAAAACCCCCAACTCTTGTCATAGCTGCTTATTTAGCCACCTGTTGCACCGTCGCCGTCTAGCAACACCACCCAAACCACTCCCTACACAACCCTCCACCAAGCTACACCCCTCACCGCCCTCAATACTCCCTGCACAAGATGCCTTGGCTGTGCAAAGTTAGCCACTCGACTAACCTCAACCCAGCCACTGTCACCCCCTACACTGCCGTCCGCAACCACTCCCACTTATACCCTCCAAAATCACCAACAGACCTTTCCTTACCTTTATTTTCCCCTACCTCCCTCTTCTCCTCCCTTCCTCCCTCTACACCACTCTCGGCCACCACACCACCGCCTCCTGCACCGCCGCTCTTGGCTGCACCACCACCACCACCAGTCCAACCCTCTCCACCTAGGCATCCTCCACTACCTCAACTTCCCCTCTTATTCCCCTCTCCTACCCTAGACACCCAAATTTCTCCCCCTTTTCCTCTTTCCCCACCGCCGCTACCGGTGTCGCCGGTCTCCACCAACCCTAGGTGGTACCCTAACCCCTCTCAATCCTTAAACCCTAATTATGCAAACTTTATTCTTTTTATATGTATTTATCTTATTAGTATTACTATTATTATGTTATCATTATTACTACTACTACTACTACTACTACTACTACTACTATTATTTATCATACTTATTATTAATTACAGCTTTAGATATTAATTCTATTATTATTATTAAGGGGTCAAAACCCTATTTTTATTATTATTTCAATTATCATTATTTTTATTATCATTATTATAATTATTGATATTATTATCATTATTATTACTATTACTACTACTATTATTGTTAATAATGCTAGCTTTGGCATATTATTACCTTTGTTTCTAGTATAAATATTCAACCTTATCATTATTATTTACTATTTGACTATTACTATTATTAGTATTATTCTTAATACTTTTATTGTTATTATTGTTACTATAGTTATTATTATTATTATCATCAACATCATCATCATCATTATTATTATTATTAGTGCTAGCATTAGTATATTACTATTAGTACTTTTTTAAAAGAATTCAAAACCTTACCCATATAAATATCATCACTTCAAATATTACCACTATTAGTATTATCCTTAGCAATATTATTATTTTGTTAATATTACTATTATTATATTATTATTTTTATTACTAACCTTGTTATTAGCCTTAACCTTAATAATACTAGGGTTTCTATTACTATGAGTATTATTATTACTATTATTGCTAATATCACTATTTTTGCTACAACTAGTATTGGTACTGTTACTAGAAGAAAATAAAGCTGTTAACTTTAATAATATAAATATGGCTATAAATATTAACATAAACCTATTTTGATTAGTAATACCCTGGTAGGATAGCTTAGGAATTAAAAAAATCCTATTTTTACTTGTAAAGTTCTTTTAATAATAGTAACCCTAATATTAGAATAAAATAGGAAATAATAGTACTTTTGGTGGGAGGGAATTAATCCTTAGTTTTCCCTCTTGTAGGTGAACTCAGTCAAAACCCTAAGGAGGCATAGAAGTGTGCTCCAAGACCAATGACGTATTAGGTAAAGATGTAGCTAAGGCCCAATGTGTGTTATGTGTCTTGTATGCCTTGGATGTCATGTACCATGTTATGTTGTGTATTTTATGGTTATTATTAAACTTATTTTATGTGTAACGCAGCTTGAAGTTGAGGTATGCTTTTGTGTTTTCTTATGGCATGTATATAATATGTATATGTTGTGATTATGATGTAATGTAATGTGGACATTTAAGACATGCATGCTAGGGTATTTAAGGTAACAACATAGGGTGAAAGGATGAAAAAGGAAAATGGGGAAGTAAGTTGACTAAGTGGAAATAAGTTGGCCAAGGGGAAGTACGTTGACCCTGGGATATGGGATTGACCTAAATATCTCATGATCTATGAAAGGAAGAATAAGAGAGGACTATGAATAAAATAAAAGAGTGGGTGAACTTTGCATGGAAGATTCTAGGGTTTGCTTGGGAAATTCTAGGGTTTACATGGAAAATTCTAGGGTTTCGCATGGAAACTTCAAGGGTTTGCATGGGGTGGATGGAGTCTACATGGGGATGAACTTTACGTGTGAAAAGTTGTCTTGGGATGTAATTAAGGTAAGAGAAGAGTTGTTTGGGTGATTGGATGCTTGGTGTGAAAAATAAAGTATGTGGGTTAGTGTAAGAGTGCATAGGAGACCTGACTAGGGTTTGGGAGGAAAATCCTAATTTTAGATGGCGGTGAAAGTAAAAATAATTGAGAGTTAGTGGAGTATAAGATGAGGGTGGAGGAATGTCATGTGTAGGGTAAGTACGGGCTTCATGGGAAAGCGAGAGTGGAAGGTGATAAATAGAGGGGTGACAGGTGGAGAGAAGGATGCTAGGGTTTCACGGTCACACATGTGTTTGGGAGAGCAAAGTGAAATGATGAGGGTTGAGTCTGAAAGAGGTGATGTGTGCGGCGTTAGAATAGCCTTAGTTGTGTAAGGTAGAGAAAGATGGGCCACATAAGCCCAAAGTAGGGTTTCCAGAGAAGACCCTAAGGTAAGGTAGCGAGTGGACTTGTAGGTGTAAGGTAGTGGGCCTTGACCCACACACTTAGGATTTGGACTTCCAGTGTGAGTAAGTGGAGCAAGGAAGGGATGTTGGGGCATGTTAAGAGGTGTAGAAGTATCAAGATATATGATGGGGATTCTTGGGAGGATAAATGTGGATGGAGTAGGTCATGCATGTCTAAGGTGAAACTTGTTGAATAAGACATAGTAAGACACTAATAATTTAAAGTGAAAGATTGTTGAGCCAGGCTTAGACCGGTCCACCGGCATAATAGTGGCTAGGTACCGAGGTGCCCTAGAGATAGATCCACGGGTATATAATAGTGGTCATGTGCATTTTTTCCTATACGTTTTCGATACACCGACTATAATAGTGGGGGATCCCGAGCTCAATGAACCAAACTCTAAGTATGATAATACATGAAAAGACACTAAGTACTTACAGTGAAACACTATAAGAGTCAGGGCCAAACCGATCCACTAGCAATAGTAGTGGCTAGGAGCATTTTGCCCTAGAGACCGATCCACCAGCAATAATAGTGGTTAGGAGCATTTTGCCCTATACATTTTTGATCCACCTACTATAATAGTGGTGTCCCTATACTTGCATGGATTGATAAAGAGCATGGTCTAAATTAAGTATTGACCAAAGAATAAGTAATCAGCTTATCCGAACTATAACTCGGCCTTCATTTATCTATAATGGTTGCATGTTGTTGATGTGATCATGCTTGTGTTACATGTTGTTGTATGCTTAGTTTTAGCTCCATGGTTACCTTTCTCGGTACGCAGTGTACTGACCATCCGTTTCATGGATGCTGCTCATTCCCATGAGCACAAGGCTCCTCTGAATTTGTGTAGGTTGGTGATACTATTTTCGATGCCTTTGATGCTTATGAGGCATCGAGCGGGGCTGAGTGATGAGCTTGGACTTGGCCTAGGGATCGAGAGTGACATATCTGGATTTCCTTCCTATGTTCTTTCATTTTGTATTGGATTACTCAGACTCAATTTTTATTTATTTATCATATTGTAGCCTTTATTCCTTTCAGGAATTTTATTCATGTACTCTGGATTGTAAACTCTTTTCGCACTCTGAATGTTTCAATGCTTTTATGAAGCCTTATTTTTATTATTAATTGTGACATTGTTAGTTCTTCTTTAGCCTTGTGATTAGTACGAGACCCGTCGAAGGTCTGGCTCATACTAACCATGGTGGTAATATTCCCGAAATTCATAAGTTTGTTTTACTTGCTTCCATTGAATCTTTTAATAAGACAAAAATTTTCAGTAGTGAATTTTTGGGGTATTACACATCACCTCACTCGATTCACCTCCAAGTACACCACTTTACTTCCCATTTTGCACATGTGGCCATAAAACTCTAGTTGACCATCCCAAAACCCTAGCACCTTTCTTTCCTCAAACGATATTATCGTTTCATCTCTCTTACTTACTATCCCCTCTTCCACATGACACATCCAACCCAACCTATGACCCCAAGACTTTCTTCCCATATTTTCCCACTCACCATGAGGACCCAAAACTCTTCTTTGTTACCAAAACCATCACTTCCCTTTAATCACACCCAACATCACAACCTCACTATCTAACTCCCACACATGAACACAAAAACCTTAGTTCACTCCCCGAAACCCGAGTACTTCTCCTTCCTTTTATGTCACCCCCTCAACACTCAAATACCTTTTCTCACTTGGCTCACTTTTCCTCCATGCTACACCCCTCTCATCTTTTGTTCTCCATTCTAACCATTTCCGTTAGTTTTCCTTTCCTTGCACACTTCTCTCACTTAGGGTTTCCTCCTGAAATCCTAGTCAAGTCTCCCATGCATCCTTATACCAACTCACGTACTACTTTTCACATATGGACTCCAATCACACTAAAAATTCTTTCCTTACCTTACTTAACCCTCAGTAAAAATTTTCCACATAAAGGTCATCCCCATGCAAAGGCTAACCATCCCATACAAACCCTAGACTCTCCATGCGTATTTTGGTCCATTCCCTTACTTTATTCCCATTATTCCTCCTTTTACCCACCCATAGGTCATAAGATATTTAGGCCATCATTATCATTCTCTAGTCAACTCACTTTCCTCACTCTTTTCCATTCCTCTCACAACCATATCACACTATTTAGGGCTTCCTATCATGCATGTCATGAGGGGCAATATTACGTAAGCACATTCTATGAACAAGCAACAATACCACATTACACATGCCATAAAACACATGTAACTTACCTTAGCTCTATGATTAGCAAGCTATACTACAAGAACATAATCCATAATATATAAGGCACACACACATAAATTCAACACACATAACACATTTTTCACATCAATATGCCTTAACCATATCCTTACCTAATACAACACTGGACTTGGCTTACCTATAAGAGGAAAATACTAAGGGTTAACTTCCCTCTAACCAATATTATCATTATTTCCTACTTTACTCTTATCATAACCTAGTATTAGGGTGAATAATAATAGTAGTAGTTTTATAAGTAAAAATAAGGGCATTATTCTTAAAGTAGCTAATCATGCTACTACTAGTCAAAATAGGTCTTGGTAGTTATATGGGTTATTGTTAAAGTATTATTAGCAATATTTACATTACTAAAGATAATATCTTTACTATTATCAACAACAACAACAACAACAATACTACTACTACTACTACTACTACTACTACTACTACTACTACTACTACTACTACTAATAATAATAATAATAATAGTGATAATACTAGTAATAACCCGAATAATAATAATAATAATAATAATAATAATAATAATAATAATAATAATAATAATAATAATAATAATAATAATAGTATTACTAATACTAAAATAGTGATAATGATGATGATGATGATGATGATGATGATGATGATGATGATGATGATGATGATAATAATAATAATAATAATAATAATAATAATAATAGTAATAATAATAATAGTAATAGTAATATTAGTGATATAGGTAATAATACTAATAACGATAATAATAATAATAATAATAATAATAATAATAATAACATTATGGTTCGAATCTTAATAATAATAACGATAATATAGGTATAATATTATTATTAATAGTTTGAATCTTAATAATAATAATAATAATGAAGGTTCGAATAATCATAATAATAATAACATTAGTAATAATAGGGCCAAAGTTAATGATAATAATAATAATAGTACTTTGAATCTTAGTAGTAATATTAATATGGTTTCGAATAATTATATAATAACAGCATTAGTAATAATAGTGCCCAAGTTAATAATAATAATAATAACAATAATAATAATAATAATGATAACAATAATAATAATGATAATCATAATAACAATAATGATAATGGTTCAAATATTAATAATAATAATGCTAGAATCATAATAATACTAGCAATAATAATAATAGTAATAGTAATAACAATAATAATAATAATAACAATAGTAATAATAATAATAATAATAATAATAATAAAGATAATAATAATAATAATAATAATAATAATAATAATAATAATAATAATAAAAGTAATATTAATAATCATATAACCACTAATAAAATAAATAAAAATTACATTAATTATGTTTAAATGTTGGAGAGTCTAGGGCACAACCTAAGGGTGGTGGTGACCAGGCAGCGACGGAGGCGGCGGTGGAGGAGGAAGTGCAGTTGGAGAGATGGAATTTTAGGCTAGAAAAGGGGGAGTGAGAGGGTGGTTGTGGTGGTGGTGGATTCTCTAGGTTGAGAGGGCTAGAATGGTGGTGGTGGCATAGCAAAGGTGGCAGCACAGGCGACGGTTTTTATGGTGGCTGAAGGTGTTGGAGGAGGAGGAAGGGTAAAGGAGAGGGAGGCAGGGAGAAAAGGAAGGTAGGGGAAGGTAGAGGAGGCTTTGTTGGTTGTTTTGGGAGGTAGGAGAAGTGGTGGGTGTGGGCTAGGCCATACAAAAGGAAGAGGGGGAAGGGGTTGAGCCGTAGGGGAAGGGCTAGCTCAATCCAGAGGAAAAAAGGGAAAAAAGAAAAGGAGAAATGTGAAAAAGGAAAGAAACAGAAAAAAAGAGGAAAAAGAAAAAAGGGAAAAAGAGGAAAGGATAAAAGGAAAAATAGGTTGGTTAGGATATTTAGAGTATTTTGGTATTTTTGAATATTTAAAAATAATAGTAATTAGTAAAGTAATAATTAAATTATCTTTTTATATTAATTTAGGATATTTTGGATAATTTCCCCTAAATTCCATTTTAATTGGAAAAACACCTTAATTTTCACTAATTAAATTCTTTATTATATCCTCTTGATTTTGCCTCAAATATTCCCCCTTATTTTAATGAAATAATTTATTTAATCAAATTCCATAATATCTTCCTATTTTAACATAATTTTCTAGATTAGGATTTTAGAGTATTTCAACTTCACCAAAGTCAATGCAAGCAAAATCGAGCAATAGAAAAAGAACGATGCAAGCGAGCAAGTGGCACAAAAAGGCAATGGTGGTACCAGTGACATCTAGCCACTGTGAGATCAATCGACCACCGACAAATGTTCTTCCACCTCCAGCGGAGCTTCCTTGGTATTCACTCACTCCAATTCATAACTTTTCATTTGATATAAATTTTGAAAAACCCTAACTTCTAAAATCAATTGATTTTGTATATATTAGATTTAATTAAGCTAAATTAGTTTCTTAGTTATGTATGTATGTGTTGTATGATTGAAATAGATGGGTTAATTGTATGGTATATGTTGGAATCCTAGAATTTGGAATTTTTGACCTAGTTGTGTGTGAATTTTTTGGGTTCGTCTAATTAAGCTGTAACACTCCAAAATTCACTACTTTTTTTTGAAAGTGGAAGAAATTACAATAGAAATATTTAAATTAAAACCCGTAAATTCAGGGGATGTTACCGCTACACTTAGTACCAGACCAATTCACTCCTATCATTCTAGTACCAAGTGCTAAGGCTAGAGAAAAGATTAACATTTAAACTCAAACCAACAGTTCATAAAGAACTAGAAAGGATCATACAATAAAATCAGAATATGCGTAAAAGAATCATGAATCAGAGTACATGGTCAAAATTCCAAAAAAAGAAGAAATAACACTTTCATAAGATAAAAGCTTCATCTAGAAAACTCAATACAAGGTAATAAATTAACAAGGATAAATTTGATACAAAAGAAATAAAAAAAAAAGGAAATAGAATCATATAAAGACTGAAGTATGGCCACAACTCTCTGGAACTTGGAGCCAAAACATGCTCAACCCTTAGCCCCACCGGATGTCTCGCTCACCTGCACTAACCACTATTATAGCTGGTGGATCGGAGACATATAGGACTACGCGTCCTAACTACTATTCCTAACCGGTAGATCAGTTGGCCCCGGCTCACATGGTGTTCCACTGTAAGTAATTAGTATCTTTTAGGTGCTTTAGCAAAACTCTGCCCCACTATTATAACCGGTATATCGGTTAGGCATAGGACATCATGTCCTAACCATTATTATAACTGGTGGATTGATCACATATAGGGTAAAAAACCCTAACCACTATTGTAACCGGTGGATCGGTCGCACATAGGGTAAAAACCCTAACCACTATTCCTAACCAGTGGATTGGCTAGTCCTGTCTCAATATCTTCCACTTTAAGTGATTAGTGTCTTAAGTATCTTATTTAAAAGCTTTCACCCTGGACATGCATGAATCATTCTCTTTACATTTCACAGATCACAAATCATAAATTCTACCATCATAATTACACTTTAATCACCAATTACACATGATACAACAAAAACCCTAAGCAGCCATACCAAACCCTAATTAACCACAACAAACTATAGTTAACCACTCCAAACCCTATTTAACCATAACAACCATAATTAGCCATCCCAAACCTTATTTAATCACAACAAACCACAATTAGTCACTCCAACCCTAATTAATCACAACAACCCATAGTTAATCACTCCAAACCCTAATTCAGTCTCCTATATACCCTCATAATGTCCTACATACTATTTTCCATCCAAAGTGTTCAACTACCCAAACAACGCTTACATTACCATCCTCAAATCCCAAATCAACTTTTTATACGTAAATTTCACTCCCATGCAGACTTTACACACCCCATGCAACCTTTCAAATTTTTCATGCCGAACCCTAAGTCCATACATACAAAACCCTAAATTCTTTCATGCAAACCCCAAGATTCCGTCATACAAAACCTTAAATTCAATCCACACAAAAAGATTTATCCACACCAAACCCTAGATTCAAACCATGTAAAACCCAAAGATTCATCTATACCAAACCCTAAATTCAAACCATAAAGATTCACCCATACCAACCCTATATTCAATCCTTAAAAAACCAAAGATTCATCCTTACCAAACCCTAAATTCAAACCATATAAAACCAGATATTCATCCATACAAAACCCTACATTCAAACCATATAAAACCCAAAGATTCATCCATACCAAACCTTAAATTCAATCCATACCAACCCAAAGATTCATCCATACCAAATCCTAAATTCAAACCATATAAAACCCAAAGATTCATCCATACCAATCCCTAAATTCAATCCATGCCAAACCAAAGATTCATCCATACAAAACCCTATATTAGATCCTCGCATAAAAAATCATAAATTAGATTCTCCTATACAAAACCATAATTTTAATTCTCTCTCACAAAACCATAAATTAGATTATCTCATACAAGACCATAAATTAGATTCTCCCTCACAAAACCATAAATTAGATTCTCCCATAAGAAACATAAGTTATATTCTCCCAAACAAAACCATAAATTAGATTCTCCCTTATAAAACCATAAATTAGATTCTCCCACACGAAACCCTAAATTAGATTCTTCCACACGAAACCCTAAATTGGATTCTTCCACACGAAACCCTAAATTCCCTATTTTATTCTTCCACTCATGAATGATTAAAATACTTAGTTTAAATTCTTTCCCCATCCTCCTTTTTCATCCTTTCTCCCATACAAACCATAGCAACACTCTCACATGCATGTCTTACAGGGTCACAACACATATCATCACATATACATAATACACATGCCATATAACAACACAAGAACATGCTTGAACTCCACGGCATACCATATACGAAATAATTACAATAATAACAAAGGATGCATAACATACAAGGTATTTAATGCACATCAACACACAATAGGCCTTAGTAATACCCTTACCTAAAACGACACCGGTCTTGGAGCACACTCCTACGCCCCCTTAGGACTTTGACAAAATAATAACATATTAATAAAAATAACATTAACAAATTTCTAACTTTACTAAAGATATAGAGATAATAGTAATATTATAAAAATTGATAATATAAGGGTTTAAAGATTTAATTTCGATAATGATAATAATGAAAATAGAAATAATACTAACAATAATACAAATAGAAATACTAATAATATCAATAATGATAATGAATACAATAGTAACAATAACCATAACAATAAAAGTAACAACAATAATAATAAAAAGGACATTATTCAAAAACAAAGTGAAATAAGGGCTTCGGCCCCTTTATCAAAATAATACTAATAATAACATTAGTAAAATTAATAACAAAATTTAGTAACAAAATAATAATAGTAATAATAATAACAATAAAAAAAAGTAATAGTAAAGCTAATAGTAAAGTAGTTGTAATATTAATAATGGAATCATAATAATAACAATTTTGAAATAGTAATAATATTAATAATAATAATTATAATAATAACATATTAATAATAATAATAATAATAATAAAGATAATGGAAATAATAAGAGTAATAATGATAAAATTGAAATAAAAATTACAATAGGGCTTCAGCCCTCAATATAAATAATAATAAAAACATTAATAATAATAATAATAATAATAATAATAACAATAATAACAATAATACGTATTAAAAATAGAAATAATAATAATAATAATAATAATAATAATAATAATATTTATATTCAAATAAATGAAATAAAATAAATTAAGGCTTATAAAAATAGGGAAAAGGGTTGAGAGGGTCTAGGGTTCAACCTTAGGCTGGAGGGGATAGGCGGCACCAGCGTTGATGCACTACGGCGACGGTTAGAAAAAGGGAAGAAAAGGGTAAAAGTTGAATATTGTGAAAAGATAGGGAGAATGGAGGTGAGGGTTGGGGTGATTATGGTTGCCTAGAAGGAGAGGAACAAAATGGAGGTGGTGGCGCAGCCAAAGGTGGCGGCACACGGTGGCGGTAGTGGTGGCCGAATGAAGGAGAAGGAGAGAAAGAGAGGAGGAGAGGGAGGAAGGGGAAAAGAAAGGTAGGGGAACGTAGAGGAGGGTCTGCAGAACAGAATAAGAGGTTAAAGAAGTAGTAGAAGGGTCGGAATAGGTGGCTAAGGGTGGAGCAAGGGGTGGCGAAGGTTGAAGAAAGGGCTGATTGGGAAGGGAATTTCGCACAGTTGGAGCGACTTGCATAAGAAGAATCGAGGGATATGAGACATTTGGTTAGCCAGAGGGTGGTGCAAGGAAGAGTTTGGTAGGTGGAATGGGTGGCGTTGTTGGCCGACGGCAGTAGGGCTATCGTCTAAAGGGGCGACGACGGCAAGGTTGGGAAATTATGGGTAAGAGATCAAAGGCTCAACACGGGGCTATTATGAGGGTATTTATAGACTTTAGAAGAGAGTTTAGGGTTATATGGATCGGTGAGGGGATAAGGCAGGTTGGTTAGGGCTCACCGGGGCATTGTTTGGCCGGTGGAATTTTAGGGACGAGGCAGGGTTGGCTGGCTGGGAGAGGGAGAAATGTGAGAGGAGAGGGGGAGTTAGTTGGGAGAAAATTTTGAAGAGTCAATAGGGGAGAGAGAGGATTGAAATGACCAGTCAATGGCGGCGGAAAAGGTGCAGGTGCTCGACGTCGACGGGGGAAGGAAGGAAGGAAGAAAGAAGAAGAAAGAAAAAGGTGGCTGGATCGAGCGGCCGGGAAAGAAAAGAAAGAAAAGAAAAGAGGGGAGACCGGGCCTGTCAGCGCCGTGAGGGTTGAGGTTCTTAAACCAAACGACGAGTTTCGACGGAAAAAATAAGGGAAGTGCCGCGCAGTGAGGGAGAAAGAAGAGGATAGGCTGCACGGGCTAGGCCACGCGAAGGAAAGGAAGAAGAGTGGGGACTGTGCTGCTGGGCTGGCCCAGTTCGGGGAGGAGAAAAAGAAAAAAAAAAGGAGAAGAAGGAAAGAAAGAAAAAGGAAAGAAAAAGAAAAGGAAGAAGGAAAAAAATAGTGGGTTGCGTTAATTAAATTAATTAAAATATTTAGAATATTTAAAAATAATAATATTTAAATAAAATAATATTTAAATCTCTTTTTAGGCTAATTTAGGGTTTTTGAAAGAGTTTTCATAAATTCCATTTTAATTAGCAAAGCACCATAATTTTCTTTAATTAAATTATTTATAAAATTCATATTAATTTGGAACTATTTTCTCCTTCTTATTTTAAATAAAACAATTTATTTAATTAATTCCAAAATAATATCCTTAATTAGCTAAAATACCCAAATTTCTCCTAATTAAAATATTTATAAATTCCTTGTTGATTTACCCTAACAAATTCCCTTTTATTTTAATAAAAATAATTTATTTAATAAAATTTTCTAATAAAACCTTATTTAACTATAATTTTTAAAATTAAAAATTTTCGGGGCATTTCATAAGCTATTTTAGATCTATTGATTGTGCAGTATACTTTCAAATATATCTAATTTTATGTTGGAACTATAAATTTGTAAAAAATGTGTAAATTCCATTGAAATTGGATTTTTAGGTCAAAACTCTTAAGGATTTAAATTAGATTGTGTCATTAAGTTATTTTATTCTATTGATTATATAATTTACATTATAATATGGTTAATTTTATTTCCAATCCATCAATTGATTATACAATATGTTATAAAATCGGTTTAATTGCATTTACAAACATTCAATTTAAATAAATTAGTAAAATTCAATCAGATTAATAAAGTGGGCACTATGCCAAATGCTATTATGGTTGGTAATGTATCTCCAGGTGAGACTGCTAAGGTGTTAAGCTCTGATGGTTGTTTATTGGAAGTAGGTCCTAGTTCAAGTGGCCCAGCTGGTGCTGTAGTTCTAGTTGCGGTAGGTATACAAAAACATGTCGGGGAATGGGAGAGTCCAAAGAGAAGAGTAGAATCTAGGAAGATATATGTCCTTTTAACTAAACCAAGGGTGATAAGGCAGAGGTCTGTTTAGCCTACTAACTGGGGTGGTAATTTTATATATGCCACTATTCATAGTGAGAATGCATAGAGGATGGATGATAGAGGTGTTAAGATTCCTTTCATTAACCCTGGAGGAGATGTTTAGTGCCCAGAATGTTAGAGGTTTGAATAAGGATTCCAAGAACAAGAAAGTTAATCAGTTTTATATTTCAAATTGTCTTTCCTTAGTTTTTTATAAACTAGATTTAAAGAACATAATTTCATAAGAGTCTTGAATAAAGTTCGAAGAGGCTGGAGTGCTATTAATAACTATGTGTATCATCAAAATGGAAGGATCTGGGGAGCTTGGGATATTGCTGTTTGGATGATCTACCCCATCCAAAGGTGTGATTAAGCTATTCTCTTTGAAGCTAATAATGTGTAGTCATCTATTATTTTCTATGTTGGGTTTGTTTATGTGCAAAATTATGTTGCAGAACGTAGAAGATTATGGCATTAGCTTCGACAACATATTCCACTTGATAAAACTTGGATTTTATTGGGGGATTTCAATGTGGAAATGTTTGTTTTTGAGAAATCTCAAGGTGAGCTTCCTCATGATTCTCAGATGCAGGAATTCAGAAATTGTTGTTTGGACCTTAACCTCTCTAACCTTAAGGGACAAGGGTGTTTCTACACTTAGTCAAGTTAAATAGATGGCGATGATGAAGTTCTATGTAAGTTAGATAGGGATCTTGTGAACCTTCACTAGTTGATAGCTTTCCCTAAGTCTTTGGTTGAGTTCCTTAGCCCTCTTATCTCTAATCATAACCCTATGGTTGGTCACATGAACATTCCTATCAATCTTGCTAAAAAATCCTTTTAGGTTTTTCTAGTTTTGGGTGGATGATGAAGAGTTTCTTCCTACAGTTCAGAGATCATGGAAGCTAAAGCTGATAGGTAATTTCTTGCTAAGGTTTTCTAATAGATTATTGTTCTTGAATCATGATTTGAAGAATCTTAACAAGAAGAGGTATGGGTCTATCTCACAAAAATTTGCAATTGCTCGCATGAAGTTGGCAAACTTGTAGAATTTAGTCCATTCAAAACCTTCTGATCCAACTTAAAGGGCACAATTAAGGCTTAAGGAATATTATTATCATCATCTTCTACATTATGAGGATATGTTTTTGAGGTAGAAAGCTTGTGTGCACTAGTTACACTATGGTGACTCTAACCATAAATTTTTCTTTGCTCGAATAAAGGAAAGATGAAAAAGGAAGTAAGTGGCATTTCTGCTTGATTCACCAGACAAGGAAATTATGGGTGCTTCGAATATTTAGGATGCTTTTGTTACATACTATAAACAACTCTTGGGCACCAACTCTAGTATGTAGGGGGCTCTTAAACAGGTAGTGATTGAGTCTTGTTTAACTTTAGAACCACAACTACATCTTACTACACCATTAACAAAAATTGAAATTAAAAATGGAGTGTTCTCAGTTGGAGATTCTAAAGCACCTGAAGTTGATGGGTATACTACTGGCTTCTATAAAAAGAGTTGGTACATTGTTGGTGATGAGCTTCTTTTGGCTTTGTGTGAATTTTTTGCAATTGGTTTCTTACCTAGGAAAGTGAATGTCACTTCTTTAACTCTAAAATTATATTTTTGTTTTATCAATATGGATTAATTCTCTAAAATTGGTTAGTTTATCTTTTGGTTACAAAAACTTAATTAGCAAGTCATTTTTGATAAAATTACTTATCCTATATATTCATCCTTATGATTTTTCTAATCGATATAAAAAATCTTAAGTAATATGTGATGAGTTTGATTTGGTTAATACCTAATTTTAAATATTAATGGATTGAGTTTTAGGTTATGAACGTTTTTTTCTAAGAAAGACCGTTTGTACATATTTGTGTTGATTAAATTGTATTACTTAAATTATTGATCGATAAGGTAGTTTCTAATCTAGTCCAACAATCTTGGAAATCATTATCATGGATTCTCCAGCTATCGATCTTTCTCTCTCTCTCTCTGTATGTGTTATTTTGCTTAGCTAGCTTTAGACTTAGGTAAGTCTCTACTCACCCTTGCTTATAGTGGAATCATGTCATGTGTGTAATCTTGAGGCTAAAGTTGATAGGTATGCTCTATATAATTTATGTATACCATGCATATCATTTCTTGCATGATAATTTAATGAATCTATAATGTTATAATTTCTAATACAAATAGATGTTAGTATGTTTTGAGGTGTTTCAATTATAACTGGGTTGGAAAATTATATGACAGATCAAGTATGTATTGAAATTGTGTGATGTCTTATATTGGGCTATTATGCCATGAAATTGTTAGGCTTTAATGCCACTTGAAATTGATCGGGTTTAATGTCACCTAGAATTGGCAGGTTTTAATGCTACTCAATATTGATCGGTTTTAATTCCACTTGAAATTTATCAAATTTAATGCCACCCAAAATTTATTGGCATTAATGCAACTTAAAATGGATCAGCTTTAATGCTACTCGAAATTGGTTAGCTTTAATGCCACTCAAAATGGATGTAATAATGGAATTGTCTTGTGTTTATGGAATTGATTTAAGTGTTGTTATATGGGCCTAATTAATGTTTGGTCAAAATTTTTAAATAAAATATTAATCACTTAAAATGAAAGATTTTGAGTCATAACTTATATCACTCAAGGGAGCTATTTGATTTAGGTTTGGTATTCACTTGGTACCATTCTATTTTTGTTATCTTTTGTGATTTCAAGTGCCTTATGAGGTCTGGAGAGACTATCTTCTACTCTATAAGTGTCTTGGTATATTTTGGCCCTATAGGGGTATTCATACTAAAATGATTATATGTGTTATTTATTGGTGGTTTGGTAATGCTTTTAGGGAGGCCAACTATGGCTAATATTGTTTAAGTACCAAATTATTGTTAGGATTTCTTTACGTCTCTGTCATCAAGTTAAGATAATCAAATAGTTGTGATCACAATAATCTATTATTCTCATTTATTCATGGACTTTATATTTCATTATTCTATGTATGTCCCTCAGTTGTCTTCTTTACAATTGTGCTACCAAATGATGAGTGCTCTTACCTTGTTATTATATGATGTATTATTAAAATCGTATATGGGCCTTATTTATAAAATGTTACCTTTTAGGATAGTTGTGTTATTCATCATGATTTCATGTTTCATTATACCCTAAATTTTAGTATCCCTTTACCCTACTATATTTTTGAAATTTAGGGTTTTTTCACAGGCTTTTTGTTGATTTTATCAACATTGTCTTGGTTTAGTAAAACCATTTGTTTTTCATCTACTATTGGATAACTCTTTGTAGGAGTTTATTTTCTTGGTATTGATGATGTTTAAATTTTAGTTGAACAGGCTTTAGCATTACATTTAGTATGAGATAGAAAATGAATATTTATCTTATGTTAGGTGTGACGGTAATATTTTCAATTTTTTTTACTTTGGCTTCCAAATTATTTTTTAAAATGAATTCTTTTAGTAGTAAAAAATAGGCGTGTTATATAAAAAATTTCAACTCGAGTAAGTGAGTGACAGTAACTTTTTTTTTTGTTTCGACAAGATGTCATTTAGAGGGTTGGTTGTCCAAAAAGTAAAGGATGTAGATATTGTTAGAAAATAAAAATACAGAGATTGATGGTGTAGAGTAAATTTGACAAAAAAGCATATTGTACTTTTAAAAGTTAGTATATTACTATCATTATTATTGTACTTTTAGAAATTAGTTTATCATTGTTGCTGTTGCCGTCATTCTAATTCTAGTGCCCAACGTTTATGACAATTGAGTTTAAAGCTATGTAATCTTCAAATAGAAGGAAACATTAAATATTACCACAAGTCTATTATAAATACATAAGCTTTACTACCGGGGTTAAAGGTAAACATATTATGGTTCAAATCGTAAATCAAATCAAATCTTAATTTTCCGATTTAGTTTAGATTACTCAGAACACTATTAGTGTATTTAGAAATATAAAATGATATTGATCATTCCCTTTTTCTTTCTAAATATTTAACATTATTATTTCTAGGTATATGTTTAAATAATCAAATAAGTGAGGTTTTGACTTATATGACCTCAGAAAACTTATATGGCAAAAAAACGAGGAAAAAAAAACTCTGTTTGGATGATACTTTTATTGGTTGAAAAGTTTGTGGCTATATTTTAGTGATAATTTTTTTTGAGTTAAAAAAGAGAAGAAAAAACGACCCTTTAATAAGCTTGTTAGAGTAACTACAAGTTGAGTGTTTGCCAAATGATAGTATAACTACAACTTGGTTTCTTGCGTTTGGATGAGGGAGGAACGACCGACAATTCAAGAAAGAGTTCTATAACTTCTACGGAGACAAAGGCATATGTCCAACAATTCCTCGAGTGTCTAAGGGAAGAATTATGCGAATCAATTAGAATTGATATTGTACGGTCACTACTACATAAATGAATTTTGATGGAGTGCAATATATGACTGTTACTACAAAAATAATGTCAAATGGTTGGAAATTTGAGTGTGAGATTTGGAAATAGGTAGAGATAACAATTTCAGAAAAGCTCATCTACTGCGGTCGATTTTATGCAATGATTTTCTTCTAAAACATTTATCAAAACTACGTGTTTGATAATATTTCCAAGAAGAAACGGTCATCTAAAACTAGACCCTTTCTTAGAGCCCCAACACTCCACCCATTCTTTCGTTCGCTACGCTCTAAGACTGGAAACCTTCTTCCCTGTACAACCTTCGTTCCTCACTGCTTGCTGGGTCCCGAGTTCCAGTTTCTTCCTCATTCTTTCCTCCACGAAAACGCTACCCCCTCTTCCCTGTTCTTCACTTCGTTCTCTACTTCACATGAATTGAGGAGGGGCTCGCTCTACCTCTTGACAATTTGATGATAGTGCTGCACTTAGTGCAGAACACTCATGTTTTTCGTCATATCTATTGGTATGTACATCTTTTCTTTGTTAGAGTTTGTGTTTGAAATTTAAGGGGTTTTTTTTTGGTTGATTTTTTTTTTTCTAGTTTGCATCAAATTTGTGGGATTTTTTGGTGTTTGAATTGACGAGATTAATTTAAAATAAATACTGTTGTAACATACGTAATAGAACTAAACTGAAGTAAATAAACAGAGAGTGAACTTATCAAGCGTTTTTGTGCCGTGAGCGATATTGCTACCTTAAAGCGAATTACTGCCGGACCTCTGGTGCAACCACGTTGCCGGTTCGGCCCCAAGGTTAACACAACATCTGCCTTTCGTGTGCACTGAAGAATGGCAGATTTGGAATATACAAAACTTTACCCAGAAGTTTAGTAGATAAAAGAATGGGGAATTGAGATCTAAAGCTTCAAAAATGAAAGAAAAGCGTTGAAGAACCTCTCCTCAACCAACCCCGAATCTCTCTAAAATAAACAGCAAGGTAAAACGGTAACCTCCCAAGAAAAACGCTGGCACTCCTTCCATGTCGGGGAGAAGGACTAGAAACGTTCAAACAAAAGAAATTTTTTGCACCTAAACAATGCAGATACTACAGTTTAAAGTAAATAAAAATGATATGAAGAGAGATGGGCCTAATTGGATCAATGACCCACACCCAGCCAGGATTGGACAGGCGGGCGGCGTGTGTGCGCATGTGTACGGTCCAAAGTCCAACCTAAGAACATCAACAAAACTCAGCCTAACCCAGCAACTCAAACATATCAGGAGAAGAAGAATAATATAAGGAGTGAAAATTCTTCTTCACCCATTACCAATATGAGATTCTTGCTTATTTGGTCCTTGATAGAGAAGAACTTTTATAGAGTAATTTTATATCTTTGTTGAATATTATGTCATCAAACTCGGGTTCGTCAGCGGCAGGGGTGGTTGATGTGTGGTACATTTTCATAGAGAAGAGGACGGCTACGTTGGTTTCAGTTAGTGCACCGATAGTGGTTGGGGATGGTGGGAAATTTGAGAATTAGGGTGAGTTTGCTATGCTGGATACTAGTCAGTAAACTGATACTTCTACTAATGTTGATACTAATGATATAGCTTAGTTTTTTTTTCTTCTTTTCTTATCTTTTGTTTTTGTGTTTATATATCTTTTTCTAGGTATGAAGTATGCATTTCTAGGGTTTTGTTGCTTGTTAATTTTTGTCTAGTTTTGGAATTTTAGCTTTGATATGTAATTTGACAAGACCTTACCCATTTGCTTCATGTGTCAATGCAATATTGTGGTTATCAAATGCTTGGTACGGAGGGTTTGATAGGGAGTTTTCCTTTTGGTTTTTGTGTTGCTTGGTGTGGGACAGGAGGATCTGTGTTATATTGGGTGTTGTTTTAACTAAGGAAATACCTATTGGAATGTACTGCACCATGCAAATAGCTGCTATTGTAGTTGATGGTTGATCCACTTGACTTGTTCATGGCTTCTTTGGTTGGTATGCAACTATTTATTGTGTGTTGCCAGTTAGGTCACCGACGTGGGGTAGTGTGGTGCTCTTAGCTTGCCCTTTGATGCTGTAGTTTAGTTTAATTTCATTTTGTTGCTAGTTACTTTTGTTGATGCTAAGTTGTTGCTCAGTAGCTGCGTATGGGTATATTATTCTTTTTACTACAAGACACCCCTCTTTTTAATATGAATTAATTGGAAAAATGAAACTATTAGGCTTTTTTAGCAAACATAAGTGCCATGAACTTAACCTCTATTGCCTATCTCAGCTTCCACTCAAACTCACAAGTTCCCCGCACTTAGAATTATCTAGAAACATAGTTAGCTTGGGATATGGCCAAAATTACTTGTTGAAAATGCGTCTAAAGCTTCCTAATAAAAGAGGGGGCAGAGGAGACATGCCTCATTTAAGGGATCAATAGGTAGTCTTTTATTGAGGAGGAAGTACTTACAACGACATGCCTAAGTGTTTTCTTTAGTAAATAAGCAGCTGAGGAGTCAGGCATGAGTAGAAGTTACTTTTTACTTATTTCGAACTGTTTATCTCACTTCCTAGGAAATAGTATACTACTTACTCACCCTACTTTCTCCCTATTAAATGATGACTTAGTTTGTTTTAGTATACGACTTGTCCCATTTTACAGCCAAAAATGTTTCATTCATAGTTGCTTGAAAGAGATTTCATTTCGGTAGGTTCCTAGCCAGGGTAATTATGTTCTATAATAGCGAGTCATCTAGTGCTGGTTAAAAAATGTGTGAATGAGGTCGTTGTTTATTGTTGCACATGCTTCTCTTGATGCTATAATGTGCTTTTAATTCCTAGTGTACTTTTATCTTGAGAGATCTGCTTAAGATTAATGCTATTCTCAGTGTGGAAATCCCCCCCCCCTCTATCATGTCTTTGACGCTTAATATTGCAACTTCGTATGGTAGTTAGAAGAGCTAGGTTTGTTATGTTCTACATTTGATTTTAGTGGGCAATTACTTGTCTATACACTTGTAAAATTTGTAATTGATGTTAACTTGGTCTTTGTGTCTAGTGGATGCATTAACCAATTTACTTATCATTTTGGTAGAATGGTGTAGACCTAATAGCATAAGCTCAAAAGTTGACATGTTTGGTAGTTGAATATGGTGGTTTTGATGTTCATAATGCAGTGCACAGAGTTTCACTGTGATATATGCATCTAGTAAGGGGCAATGTTGACCTGATGGCATATGCCTGAAAAGGACACAATTTCAGTAATTATCATTTGATTTGGTATAGTAAATAATTTGGTTATTATAAAAATGGAGTGTTTGGTGGAGTTCTATTTCAAGAGCTATTGAGGATTTAAATTCTTCACTCTCCTTTAATCTTTATTAAAAATAAATAAACGTGACATTTAGGGACATTTGAAATCTTTCTTTTTTCCTTCTTTCAAGTGGACTTTTGATGGCGGTTCTGTCAAGTGTTTTAGTCGAGAATTGTCATCAAAAGTACTTTTGATGATTGTTTTAGTTAAGAACCATACTAGTGTGTTTTTTAATCTTTTGATGACAAGTTTTTCCAAATATCGTCATCAAAAGTCCTTTCCTTCATTGTCAGTGTGTTTTTAGACTTTTGATGATGGTTTTGGAATCTTTATCAAAGATTCAATGATGCTTCGTTTAATGATGGTTCGAAACCGTTATAAAATCCCTATTTTAACTTGTTATTAAAGCCTAATTTTATAGTAGTGGGTGGTCGAAGCTGCCTAGGGGTGTTTTGAAGATTAAGGAGGAGTGAACCGCTGGATCCTGGGGGCAGTGTGCAGGGATGAGAATGACGCTATTATTTGGACAACCAGATGGACGCATGAAGGAAGGTTTTCGGTCGAAGACGCTGGAGGACATGCTGTAGTTGCAGCAAAGGTGATGGGCATGGAGAATATAATACTTGAACCAGATGGTCTTTCTTTGATCAAGGAACTAGATAGGGAGAAACAAATACGTTTAAACTTGGGTCTCCTTGTTAAGCACATTAAAGGCGAAGGCAATACACAGATGCGAATGCCGAGATACAGGACGGGAAGGAAACCAGTTAGCTTGTGCTTTAACAAAGCTTAATTTTTTTTTTTGATAATTTGAGGATTACAGACAGTAAAATTAAATTAACAACGAGCAGTAACAAAGCTTAATTATGATTCTCCTTTTATGTAATGGCTGTAGGAGCTTCCTAGCTCTCTATTGCATGTAGCCAGTAACGATGTGCTGTGTTATTATATGTACTGGCCTCGTAGATGGCTTTTCCCGTATAAAAATAAGCTTGTTAGAGTAGTTTTAGCTTTTCCCGTATTAGCTTTTAACTTTGTTTTAGAGTTACAACCAACTTTTCAACTTTCATTTCGCTATTTAACTAATGATGTCAAATATACCGGAAGTTTTTCATCTTACTGATTCGCCCTATCTTTCAACTTCTCTATTTACTACAGCATGAGGACTACATAAATGAATGAAAGCTAAAGTATTGATGCTACATCAATATCTATTTTTTGCTTTAATGATTGGGTGCGCGCAAAGGAGAATTTTTAGGCATGAGTTGCATTTTTTATTGATGGGGAGTTCACAAGGACATGAACTATTTCCGATATATGTCAGATTTTATTGTAAATGTGTACAAGAACAAGATAGAGGTATATGACTTTGGGATATTTGGTCTTTAGAACCCTAATCTTAACTACTAATTTATGACTTGTCACATTTATTAATATTATGTTCTAGTTTTAAAACAAAATAGAAGCTAATTTGGTTGCAAAATGTAGCTTAATTGGGAGTAGTAATTAGTCCGGGATTATTAATAGTAGATTAAATTTCTTAATTAATGTGCATAAAAATGTTTAACATTAGGAAAGAAAATAGGGGAAGCAATTATAACATGTCTTAGTATATAATATTGAATGAAATCTCAAAAAGTTGGAGGATATCATAGTGCGTGTGAATAGGATAGAATAAAATGCTACTGATGGGTGGACATATTTACTTATAGTCTTGTGTACAACACGACCACACATTCTCTCTTTTTCCGTTCTTCCATAGTATGTTCCCATTTTCATCCTTCCATAGGTGCTTTCCTTTAAAATATCCAGTTTGCCCCTCCTTTAATCCCCTCTAACCATCATCATCTTCATCTCATCATTGATCTTTCTATGTATTTTACATAAATCTTTCTTTTCCCATAACCTCTTTTACTCACATGACATAAAGCTCTCTAAAAATCCTTAACATCTTTAAGCATCTAATCCAATCCCCCACTGAAATTAGTTTTTCTCCAACAAGTGGCGATTGATAAACTTGAGTGTCGAATATTAATGTTAACTACTCTATCTAGATTTGAAAGACATGCATCTTTTCACTAAACCTTTCTAAATGTGATTTACAACTTAGCCTAGTTATTTTTTCTAATATTCAAGAGACAAAAATAAAGTGAATCTCTCTTAGAAAATGCTAGACACACTCACACTCACTCTTAATCTTGATGTGTTAAGAGCTTGTGTTTGTGTTTGCATTTGATTACAAGATGATCTACACCACTAGATAGAATTAAGTGTAAGAATGCTAATGGCTATGCAATCTAGATGAAAAAAAACAATTGTATAAATCTTTAACTTTTGTGTAAGATGGTGAGAACTAATATTTTTCTAAAAGAAATTCAATTTACAAGTGTCTTAAATTCAAAGAGAGAGAGATAGTATTGTATTGATACTTAAACGTATGTTCCTAACCTTCTATTGTCAACATGTGGTTCCTATATATAGATTAGGAGGGTCATGTAGTCATTTAGTATCTAACAACCCTGAGTTGTACAACCAATGAGTAGATATTAAAAACTAGAAACAAAAACAATCAAATTATGATTCGAACCACAATCAATTTCTTTGGAAAGTTATCCACTATTCATTCAAACTGGCTGGACAAGTCATGCAACATTAGTCAACTCACATATAAATCATTCGATTGATTGTTAAGAAATCAGTTGCTCTGTATAATTCAAGTGAGAATATTTCAAATTACATTATTTACAATAACTACATATGCCTTCTTGGCTCTGCATTTGATACATCACCTTTCATTAGGGTTATTAACTAGCGGAGCTAGCTTGCAAAATTTTTGGACTAAGCTTGTTAAGAGCTAAACTCAACTCGCTTATTTAACTGAGTCTAAAATAAGGGTCGAACTTGTTTATAGTGTAAAAGCTCGTGAACTTGGCTCGTTTACCATAAAAGCTCATAAGCCAGCTCGTTAAAAGCTTGACTTGTTTATAAACGACTCGATCTTGAGTTTTATTTTTATGCTTGTTTATTAAACGAGTCGAGCCCAAGCCTACCTCAGCTCAACTAGTTAACAACCCTACCTCCCATATCCCTAGATGTGCTCCAAGAGGGGGTTGAGGTTGGATGAAACTTTGCAAAAGGAGTTAGTCAAGCATCTTGAAAAGAATGAGGTTAAAGAAACACTCTTCTCTATTAGTAAGGTGAACGCCCTAGGCCTTGATGATATACGACCGCCATTTTCAAATAAGCATGCCTGATACTAGGGTTGATGTTTGGAGTATGGTTAAGTTAACTACATTTTTTTCTTGAGTAATGCTCCCTCCTTTAATTATACTAATCTTGCACTCCTACCAAAAGTTCCCAATGTTATAAGGGTCACATAATTTTTCCCTACTTCTTCTTGTCATTATTGATCCCTCCCAATCCATATTTATCAAGGGGCGCTTGGTTAGGGAGAATATACTACTAGCTCATGATCTACTAAGATATTATGGACATAAGCACATATACCCCCTGGAGTATGATGAAAATATACCTAGAGAAAGTTTTTAACTCTTTAAGTTGGAATTTTCTACAAGTTCTTTTGGGGTTACAACTCCCTCATTATTTTTCTAAGATGGTTATGCCATGTGTTGTTTGAGATACTTATTCTATTTCTCTTAATGGCAATAATCTACCATATTTCCAAGCCATATGTGACTTCCATCAAGGGGACCCTATGACCTTATCTTTCTATTATTGCCATGGAGTATTTTAGGATAATTTTTAAGTAACTATGGTCCAACATAGATTTCAAAAGATACCCTTAGTGCAAAAAGCTTCGTATAGTGAATTTATCATTCGTAAATGATGTGTTGCTTTTTTGTAGAGGCAATGCTATATCTGTTAGTTGTATAATGGGATATCTTGAGGACTTTAGCATCCTTTAGCATAAAATGGATTTGCATTGGAATTGTCATTATAGGTTGGTGTGTTGCCTTTCAAATACCTCAGTCTACCTGTTTCTGACTCTCTCTTTACTACTCGCCTAATGGATGCTCTTGTTGATAAAATTATGAGTAAGATCTATCATTCATCTTCTATGATGCTTTCATATGTAGGTAGACTACAACTTATTAATAGCACACTTTTTTTAGGATTCAAATAAAATAGTGCAAAACACTCATACTTCGGAATAGGTAATCCAATATATTAGTACCATATGTTGTAGTTTTCTATGGATAGGTAAGAGAGAAATATCTCACAATCACTAGTTTCTTGGGATACGTGTTTCTTAACCAATAAAGAAGGGAGTGTGTGTATCATTAACATTAAACGGTGGAATGTGGCTATAGTTGGTAAACATCTCTGAAATATTGCTATAAAGAAATATATTCTTTGGGTACATTGGATGCATGCTTAGTACTTATAGAGGGAAAATATTTATTCGACCCACCTTCTAGTCACTGCTACTTGTAGTACATATAGTATATTTAAACTCCATGACCATTTTCTACCAATTTTTTATAGTAATTGTAATATCCCAAATTTTTTTTTATAGAAATAAATACTAAAATATTAAAAAATATATATGTATATAAGAATAAGAATAATAATAATAATAATAATAATAATAATAATAATAATAATAATAATAATAATAATAATAATATAAGATTTAAAATTTATTATCGAGCCTAATTTCGAGACATTATTTTAATTATCTATCCTAAAATAAATTATGGACAAATTATAACAAATTTTAATTATTTATATAATCACCAAAAATTTTCCCCAAAAACCCAACCTAAAAATTCCACAACTTTTTTTCCTTTCATTTTTCTTTCTCCTTTTTATTTTTCTTTTCTCCTTTTCTCTTTTTTCCTTCCTTCTTCTTTCTTTTTTCCCCTTCCTTCACGCCAAAGCTGCGTCGTGACCGGCCGACACCCCCTCACTTTTTTTCTTCCTTCCCCCCCTAACTGACCCAATTCTCCCTCTCCCTTTTCTTTCCCCTAGGTGACAGCTCAGGCCCCCCCTTTTATTTTTCTTTTTTTACTTTTTTCTTCCTCCTTTCCTCTTTTCCTTTTTTCTCCCCACCTCCTACCATTTTCCTGCACCTCACACGATCCCCCCTTCCATTTTAGTCCCTTCAAACTTGCAACTTAGATAGCCTCCCCTTTCCTTTTTCCCTTCTCGGCCATGCAACGCATACATGTTGGCATGCGCTTGTATGGTCCCCTTTTCCACATGATTCCCTGACACCTGCACAACCCACTACACTGTCCTTGCCCGCCTCTGTCTTGCCATCCTTCCCCCTACGATTGGTCACCTTGTTGCATTCCCTCTTTGTCCTCATCCCCCTCTAGCCTATAAATACCCCCAAATGATGCCCCTTCCCTCTCTTCTCCCTCATCGTGCCTTGCTCTTACACCCCCTCAACCAACCTCTAGCCATTGACGTTATCTCAGCCAAGCAACATTGCCCCTAGACTCCTCCCCTCTTCCTTCCCTACACCCCCAACGTCTACTGAGCCCCTATTCTCTCTCCTTCTCGTCTTCCTTTTCCTCCCCAAACTAATAAAATGCAGGCCACGCCTCCTCTACACCACATTCCACCACCACCACTGCTAACCAACTCCTCACCTCCACACCACTACCACACCTCAACCATCCTGCATAGGTGCCCAACCTATACAACCGACCCAAACCATCTCCTTCTCCCCTCTTTTCTCCTCCCTCCTCTCGGCTATGCCACCACCAGCTGCTAGCCTAGCCATCACAACCTCCCTCCCCCACTAGCCTACCTAGTGTCAACACCACCCTCAACTCCCAAGCATCTAATCCCCACTATTTTTCACAATAAATCAACCTCCACCCTTATGCCACCGCCGCCATTATCAAACCACTTCTCTTACCCATTCTTATCACCACCACTTCCCTTCCTCCATTTTGAGTTCTATTTGAATAGATTTCTTATTCTTATTCTTATTATTTTATTTAGAGAAAAAAAAAGAATAGGAAGAGAAAGGATAAGATAAGTTCGAGTATTTTTATTTTTAGGTACTATTCTAATGATATCAGGAGAGGAGGCGTATGTTATTCTTGCTTAAAGATAGGAGCCATTTTGCTAAGGATACAATTATAGATAGGGCCTTATTTTTGTTAAAATGTGAATTTATTATGTGCTAAGTGAATACATGCATGAAATATTAAATGGTTTAGGGTTGTATGTGTAGCTTGACTTGCAAGGGCTAAAGGTAAGAATATATGTGGACATGATCATGTTGGTTCATGTGTTAATGTGTAATTCTATTATATAGTACTGCATGTTTTGAAATGTTGGAAATATCTTGTATTGAGGCCATGAGACTTAGGTAGGGTTTTGAGACACAGGGACATTTTGGTCAACATTATAAAAATAGGCATATGGGAAAACTTTAGGTTTAAAGTAAGCCAAATAACATTTGAAAGGTTTTAAACAAATAACTATTGTAACTATCAAAGTGGATAATGGCAAATATTGCATGGAGAGCGTTAACCATGCATGGGGTGAGTCAAACCTAATACGGGCTATGTCTGGGGGTGGCTAAGTGAAGGATGATTGCTAATAATGGATATAGGGGATATGATGACAATGTTGGGTAGCATGGCACAAATGGGGGAGACCTTGGATGCTAAGGGATAGGAGATTACTAAGTAGGTGGAGCTAGAGTTTTGGTAATACAAAAACCTAGGGGTAGGTCATTATCACATGTAGGGAATGGGAGAGTTGGGATGTATCTTTGAACTATGAGGTTAAATATGCTATTTGGGGATTGTGTGCTAAATCTAATGGCTAGGTGGGATAAGTAGGAGCAGATATATCTACCATGGAAAAACTAGGGTTTCGAAAGGGAAGTCCATTAGGGAGGCTATTATCACATGTGAAAAATGGAGGAGTTATACTATGAAACTTTAGAATATGAATAAGCTTAGTAAAATGTGTCTATTTGTGGAGAATTAGGGCTAACCAAGTAGTAGAGGAGGGGGTAAGTCAACTAGGGAAAAACTAGGATTTTAAGGAGTAATCCTAGAGGCTAATTGTTAACATATGTGGGAAATAGGGAAAATAGGCTATGACTCATGAATGGAAGGGTTCCTAATGACAAATTTGGGTTTGTTGGGTGAATTTGGAACTCAAAGGAATAATAAGGGGTATGGAGGTATTAGGGGTTAGGGAAATAGGGTTTTTAAAGAGATAAGGTAGTCTCGGGTGGTAGTATAACATGAGTCATACTTGAGTTGTGCATGGATATGTATGGTATTTGAAATAATAAGACATGAATAAGACACTAATAACTTAAAGTGGAAGGTCCCTTAAGTCGGGACATGTTGTATCTTATTTTCTGATCCACCGGTGAGAATAATGTCCAAGAGCGTGTTGTTCTAGGGTTGTACCTTATATATTGATCCACTAGTGAGAATAGTGGGGTCCTGAACTCAAGTAATAAAACCCTTGGACAATAATAACCTATGAACATACATTAATTACTTATAGTGGAACACTACATGGGTTGGGACCGGTTGTAACTTATTTACCGGTACACCAGTAAGAATAGTGGCCAATAGCATCCTATCCTAGGGATGTACCTTATTACTAGTCCACTAGTGAGATAGTGGCTAGGAGAATTCTATCCTAGGGTTGTACCTTGTTGACCAATCCACTAGTGAGAATAATGGGGTCCCTAAACCCATGTGGATATAATTCATGAGTTGAATATTTATGGCACTTTTATCTTGAGTCCATATAATAAATAACAAACCGATATGACCTGCTTATGTGCATTTTATTTCTTATTTTGGTGTCATTAACTAGTTTAACTTACTTGAATGTATTGTTACCTTACTCAATATGTAGTGTGCTGATCACTCCTATTACGCGTGTTGCTCATTCCCATGATCAGTGTCCCCTACTGAGCCTATACAGGTAAATGAGGATTCTATAAATGACCTTGTTGCATATAATGATATGATCGGGGTCGAGCGATGCATTAGTAGTCCAAGGTTGGGGTTCGGAGAGAGTGGTATCCATTTTTTGTCCTTTTTAGCTTTCTAGTTTTAAGGTCTTATTTCTACTGAACAATGTTTGTTTATTTTAGTATTTTTTTTGGTAACAGACATTTAACCTTTATCATGTTATGAAATTCTACATTACTATGTTTATTATAGGTTGTACCTATTTCTATTTTGCCTTGTAGTCGGTACAAGGATGGCTTGGGACTAGGGTTATACCAATTACGGCGGTAAAACCCCCTTATTGTTGGATGATTTTATGTTTAAAATCAAAATTTTCAATGGTGATTTGGGGGGTGTTATAGTAATTGACCAACCATAAACTACGCAATGTTCTTTATAATAAGATTTGAAAAATGGGGGATATTCAACCTTGGTGGCAAACCATATGAGTTAATCTTGTTGGTCTGAAGTGAAAAATTACATTTTGGCTAGTAGCGCATGAGCAGCTAGGAACTAAGGACTTCCTGCACAAAATTCTCTTAACCTAGGATTGAGTTTTGTGTTTTCTACAACCAGGTGGAATCCATCCAATGCCTAATATTAGAGGTCTTGTTATGGGGTGGTAATTTCCTACTATTGTAAGAGCATTTGGAAGACTTAGGTAAGGCCGTGGCTGGCAAGCCTCCTTGCACTCAGCTACCATGGTGCATGGGCTTGTTTCATATAAATTGGAGGTAATAAGATGATTAATGACCACTATTGTTTATGAAGTCTGGAAGGGTCATAGTTTTGCTATTTTTAGGAACAAAGTTGTTCCGTGTCCTCACATGGTCTATTCCATTGCCATTGATTTTTGGGGTCGTAGTTCTTTCATTTTTGGAATCCTTGGATTTTTTTAGTGTCCTAGGCTATTTTAAAATTTTATTCGGAGATATCTAGGAAAAATATTATTCATATCCCGATTAGCCTTATTTTAATATTTTAAGTCTCAAAATGATCCATTTTGCTATCCAAAATTTACAAAACCTTGGAGATCACTATATTTTAGTGTTATGGATCTCAAAATAATTTAAAATTATTTTGTAATTAATTTTATAAATTTTGGACTTGGTTAGATATTTTTGGATGCATATATTTATCAAATTTAAATTTTCTTCTTCAAGCTTATTCTAAACCTTATAAGATTTAATCTGAACCATCCTTGTGGCAAAACTAAGCCAACAAAGGGCTATGATCTGCCACATGGCTATTGAATTCCATCCATGCAACCACAAAATATTTAAGCTTGTAAAATTACCTTAATACCATTTATACATTTTTACTAAAACACCCCCAATTATCCTATTCCACATGATCTTATCGTTAATCTTATCATCTTCAATCTCCAACTTCTCCCTTCTTCTTCCCTGAATCCACAAAACTGCCACCACCACCTTACGCCACCTCCTGAACCACCAATCTTCATCATTTATCCTTTTTTTTTATCTTTTAAATATTAGATTAATTCCTTGTTATCTTTAACTAAATAAAAGGGGATTAATCTTTCAGGATAAGAAGAAACCGGATAAGAAGAAACCCACCATTTATTCAATATTTCATTTCCTTAATTTTTCTTGAAATTAGCTATGGTGAACATTTCTTTATTGTAAATAGATAGAATTTTGTTGTTTAACATGTTTAATTATGTTTGATTTTGATTATATCATGTTTGGTTGAATTTTTGATATTTTGACTTTGTTTTTTTATTCACTTGTTGCTTTATCAAATTATTGTTACCATGTTAATCTTAGTAATTAGTAGATTAATTTTGATGGATGACATGTTATGATTGTATGATTCTAAGAATTTTTTATTGAAAAATTGTATGGTTTAGGGGTCTTTGGTCCTTTAAGTGTTTATGAAATTGATTATACCATGCTATATGTTACAATTTTTGGATGATTTTTCATATATGACATGATTTGATTTGAATAGGTTTGGGTGCTCTAATTTTTGGTGGAAAATCAAGAAATTTTAGATCTTCTTTGTAATGTTATTTGTGTTATCAGAGATATTCAAAGTGTTGTTGGCTAATAACGTCTGAATTACCTTAAGTAGGATTTAATTTGAAATTAATATTATTTATGACAAGTATTTTTATTGAAGTTTTTTAATTAACTAAATATAACCTTTTAGTATAATTATGTGTCATTGTTCTATTCTTGACCACAAACTTTGACCATATGAATAGTAAATTTTGATAAATAGTAATTTCGGTAATAAAATATTTTTTAGCTTTTGTTTTAAAAATTTTCAGTATAAAATCATATTTTTATTGGGTGATTAATAGTATTTTTCCATAAATAGTGACTTTTTGCAAATTTCATGTGAGACCATGTTTAAACTTGGTAACTCTAATTTTATTTGTTGTTTTCACTAATTTTGGTAATAATGGTAAAAAGTAAATTTTTAACATTTTTACCCTCATTTGGGGTTATTTAAACCTATGAATTGAGTTTCAAGTCTTAGAAGTGTGTTTTAGTCATTCATTAGATGAATAAATAGATAAATAATATTATGGATTGAACTTTAGGGCAATGTTGATCTAAGTTTAACTTTCTGTTTGTTTTTGGGATTCTTACTTGGTAAGAGGTGCACTGTTGTTACTTTTAGAAAAATATTTTTCTTAGCTTTTAACCTCTGATTTCATATTTTATCATGTGGCCTCTGGCCTTTGATTTGTGGGTTTTCCTAAACATTTTGAGGGATCTTCTTATCCATGGTGATTCTTTAGATCATCAATTTTCGTTATTTGACTAACCTTTGATCATATCTAGGGTTTCATGTTATCCTAAAATGCTTTATGTGTATTATGTAATATGTGTGCTCTCTAAACTTTCCCTTTGTGGAATACAATTTGTGTTGGCATCATAAAAATATGATCCCTTAGACCATTGTTCTGCATTCTTGTAAAATATTTGGAGATACTTGTAACACCCCCAAAATTTACTATTGAAAAATTTTATTTTATTAAAAGGTTCAACGGAAGCAAGTAAATCAAACTTGTAAATTTTGGGGATATTACCGCCGTGATTAGTACAAGCCCAGCCCCCGGCTTATCTTGTACTAACCACAAGGCTAAAGCAGAATTAACAATCATCATAATTTAACCTCAAAACAAGGTTTCATAAAAGCATTAAAACATTCATAAGATAGAAATCGGAGTACGCGGAAAAAGAGTTTACAATCCAAAGTACATAATTAAAATTCCTCAAAAGGAATAAAGGTATAGTGCGATAAAAATCATGTCCGAGTAATCTAATACAAAATCAAAGAACATAAAAATTAAATCTGACCACGACACTTTCAATCCCCAAGCCAAGTCTATGCTGAACTCTCAGCCTCGCCCGATGCCTTATAAGTATCGAAGGCATTGAAAATAGTATCACCAATTTGCACAAACTCAAAGGGGCCTTTTACTCGTGGGAATGTGTAGCACCCATAAAATGAGTAGTTGGTATGCTACGTACTGAGTAAGGTAACCATACATATAGGGCCAACACATAAATCATATAACACAAGCATGATCACATAAGCGGCATATAATCATTACAGATAAATAAAGGTCAAGCTATAGTCTAGATAAACTGATTATTTATTCTCTAATCAATACTCATTTTACACCACGCTCTTTATCAATCTATGCAAGTACAGGAACCCCACTATTATAGCCGGTGGATCGGAAATGCATAGGGCAGAGTGCATCTGGCCATTATTATATGTCGATGGATCGGTCTCCTGGGCAAGATGCTCCTGGCCACTATTATGCCGGTGGATCGGTCTGGCTCTGACTCTCCTGGTGTTCCACTGTAAGTACTTAGTGTCTTTTATGTGTCTTATAAAAATTAGGGTTTGATTTATTAAGCTCGGGATCCCCCACTATTATAGCCAATGGATCACTCACTTATAGGGCATAACGCACCTGACCACTATTATATAGCGGTAGATCAGTCTCTAGGGCACCCCACTACCTGGCCACTATTATGCTGGTGGATCGGTCAGGGCCCGAATCAACAATCTTTTACTTTAAATGATTAGTGTCTTATTGTGTCTTATTCAACAAGCTTCACCCTAGACATGCATGACAACTCCATCTACACTTATCCTCCCAAGAGGGCCCGTCCTATATCTTAAGACTTCTGCACCTCCTAACATGCCCCAACATCCTTTCCTTATTCCACTTACTCACACTGGAGGCCCAACTCCTAAGTGTGCAGGTTAAGGCCTACTACCTTACACCTTCAAGTCCACTCATTGCCTTACTCTAGGGTTTTCTCCAGAAATCCTAATTTAGGCCGATGTGGCCCATCCTTCACTGCCTCACACAACCAAGGCCGTCTTAACACCCCACACATCACCTCCCTTAGGTTCAACCCTCATCATTTCACTTTACTCCCCTAATTACGCGTGTGACCACAAAACCCTAGTTAATCACACCAAACCCTAGTTGGCCACACCAAACTCTAGCATCCTTCTTTTTTGCATGTCACCCCTACATTTCTCACCTTCCACTCTTACTTTCCCATAATACCCATACTCACCCGACACATGACATTCTTCCACCTTCATCTCATACTCCACTCACCCTCAATTATTTTTACTTTCACCATCATTTCAAATTAGGGGTTTCCTCCCAAAGCCTAACTAGGTCTCCTGTGCACCCTTATACTAACCCATGTACTATATTTCACCCAAAGCCTCCAGTGATCCAAACAACTCTTCCTTTATCTTAATTACACCCCAAGATATCTTTTCACATGTAAAGTTCATCCCCATGCAAACTCCATCTACCCTATGCAAACCCTCTAAGTTTCCATACAAAACCCTATAATTCCCATGCAAATCCTAGAATTCTCATGCAAAGTTCACCCACTCTTTTATTTTATTCATAGTCCTCTCTTATTTTTCCTTTCATGGATTATGGGATATTTATGTAACACCCCCAAAATTTATAAATTTTTTTATAAAAGAAATACTCATAAATTAAAACCGTAAACTTCTAGGGATGTTATTGCCACACTTAGTACCAAATCGGTTCTCTCCAATCGTTTCAGTATCAAGTCTTAAGGATAAAAAGAGATTACTATTAAACTCAAACGAAGCGTTCACAAAATGAATTAAAAGATCATAACAAGGAAATAAAAGTACGCGTGAAGAATTATAATTCATTTCGAAAGAGAAATAAACTTACAACCAATAAAATAATCATTTGAAATATCCAATACAAGGTAATAGATCTAAATGGATAAATTCGATATAAAGGAACTAATAAAGGAAATACATAGCATAAAAATATGGCCAAAACTCTCGAACCTTGAGCCAAAAACAAGCTCAACCCATAGCCTCGACTAGTGTCTTGCCCACCTGTATAAAGTCAGAAAGGGCCTTCTGCTCGTGGGAATGAGCAACACCCATGAAATGGGTGATCAGTATGCTACGTACTGAGTAAGGTAACCGAGTACTAAGGCCGGCATATAAAACATTAATTCATGCAGGATAATGATCAACATACATTTACAAACCCACACATATGATACATAGAAGCATAAAATAAAATACATACTTTTAATCAACAAGTCCACACATAAGGCCCAAAAAGGTCCAGATTAATCATTTAATCTTTCTTTTATCAAAAGTCGGTACACACCATGCCTTTTATCAAATCCATGCGGAAACAGGAACACTCCACTATTATAACCGGTGGGCCGGTTGCACATAGTACCTCATGTCCTAACCACTATTATTACCGGTGGATCGGTCACATATAGGGTAAAACCCTAACCACTATTCCTAACCGGTGGATCGGTCTGGTTCCTGCTCGCATGGTATTTCACTGTAAGTAATTAATATCTTTTAAGAGCTTTAACAATTATGGTTTGTGTTTATTGAGCTCGAGTCACCCCACTATTATTACCGGTGGGTCAGTCACACATAGGATCTCATGTCCTAACTACTATTATAACCGGTGGATCGATCGCACATAGGGTAAAACCCTAATCACTATTCCTAACCGGTGGATAGGTCTGGACCTGGCTCAATAATCTTCCACTTTAAAAGATTAATGTCTTAAGTATTCTAATCACAATATTTTCCATTCACAAACATTTTCCCAGACATGCATAACTAACTCCATGCAACCCTAGTTCCCATGCAAACTTTAACTCATCGTAAACCACACTTCCATGCAACCCTAGCTCCCATGCAAACCCTAACTCCACCTAGGCATATTTCCATGCAAACCCTAATCCACATGTAAATCCTAGCTTCACGTAGACCACACTTCCATGCAACCCCAATTCATATGCAAACCCTAGCTCCACATATACCACACTTCCATGCAAACCCTAATTCATAAGCAACCCTACTCTACGTAGACATGCTTCCATGCAAACCCTAACTCCATGTGACCCATTATTCCATGCAAACCCTAGCTCCCATGCAAACTCTAACACTATGTGACCCATTCTTCCATGCAAACCCTGGCTCCCATGCAAAGCCTAACTCCATGTGACCCATTCTTCCATGCAAAACCTAGCTTCCATGCAAACCTTAACTCCACGTTACCCACGCTTCCATACAAACCCTAGCTCCCATGCAAACCCTAATTCATATGCAAACCCCAATTCCACTTAGATCGCATTTCCATGCAAACCCTAATTCACATACAAACCCTAACTTCATGCCATTTCATGCAAAAACCCTAACGTCATGCCATTCCTTGCAAACCCTAACACCATGCCATTGTTACACTCTCCATCATTATTTTACAACCCTAATATGCATGTCTTAAGGCCACATCATACGGTAATAATAACATAAACATACACATAATCGTCATGCCATGATTTATTCATATCAACATACTTCAATTCTATAATCATGCCACATACAAAATAATTAATAATAATAAACATAGAATACATGGCATATGAAGCACATAATGCATATAAACACACAAATGGCCTTAGTAAACCCTTACCTAAATTGTCACCGGTCTTGGTGCACGTTCCTATTCTACTTGAGTGATTTGACTGGGTTCACCTATCATATAAAAATATACTAGGATTAGGCTTCCTTATAAAATTTTATTATTTTCTAAATTATTCTAATATTTGGTTTTTAATTAAAACAATATTATACAATAATTAACTATACAAAATATTACTTAAAAATATAAATAAATTACTATTTTCATTCGAAAAGGGTGGTGACATAAGGGTTTCCACCCTTCACCAAAATAGTAGTAATAATAGTAGTAGTAGTAGTAGTAGTAGTAGTAGTAGTAGTAATAATAATAATAATAATAATAAAATATTATTACTCATACTCTTATTAGTAGAATATTAATATTAATAATACCATAAATCTTAAAATTACAAGGTGGCTTTCGAAACCACCCCATTTAATAATAATACAATTCGAAAATATAATAATGATATTAATATTATATATATATACTTATAATATAAAAGTTAATAAAGATAATAATAATAATAATAATAATAATATAATTAGTAATAATGTTAAAAATGTTAATAATAGTAATAAAAAGCAAAGGTGCGAGAATTAATTAAAATTTTAGGTTTCTACCCCTCCTGAAATAATTACAATATTAAATAAATAATTATACTAATAATAATAATAATAATAATAATAATAATAATAATAGTAAACATGTAATAATTCCATTAAATAACCAAAATTCGAGAATAATAATTTATCTAACTCAAGAATACTCCCAAACCTGTCAACAACATTTATCAATTAGGTTATAGTTGATAACAATACTAATAATAATTATAATAATAATAATTAAAATCAAATTACATTAAAAATTAGAATAAAAGTAGAATAATTCTCAATAAATAGAAAGGAAGTGTTGAAAAGGTCTAGGGTTTCACCTTGGGTTGGAGGGGATAGGTGGCACTGGTAGTGGTGCCCGGAGGTGGCCGAAAAAGTGATCTAAGAGGGGTGAAAATGAAGAAAAGAGGGAAGGGGGAAGGAGAAAAATAAAATAAGTTTATGGGTTGGTGGAGGAGAATTAGCAGGAGATTCTGAGTGGTTTAGAGGGTGGAAGAAGTGGCGGATGTGGTGGTGGACGGTGGTTTAAGGTTTCAGGGTAATAATTCTGGTGAGAGGACTAGCAATCTTTGCACAGTTATGGAGGCCCATGCGAGAAGAATCGAAGAATGTGGATAGTTGAGTTAATTTGAGGGTGTTGTAGGGAAGAGTTTGGGAGGAAGAAGAGGCGGCGAGGTTGGCTAACGGTGGAGAGTGGGGCGTCTAAAGTGGCGGTAACGCACAAGTTGTACTTAGGGTTTTCGGGAAAAGAAAGCTCGATTTTGAGCCATATGAGGGGTATTTATAGCAGTGGAGGGTAGGCTCGAGTTGTGGAGGTTACTAGGAGGTCAAAGCCGGTGAGAAATGGGACGGTTATGAGGTTGATCGGGCAACATAAATTTCAAAATTTTCCCGACCATCGCGAGGGAAATTGGGAGCAACGTGGGGAAGGAAAAGGGAAGTGGGGCAATTCAAATTAGAGTGTGTGTCGAGGGGGAGAAAATGGGTGGGATAAAGGTCGGTCACAACACGTGTGGTCGGCGGCGCCATTTTCGAGGGAAGGTGGTCGCAGGTTCAACAATGGCGGAGAAGGGAGGAAGAAGAAAGGGGCAAGCCGACGGTTCGAGGAAAAAGAAAAGAAAGAAAAGGGAAGGAACTGGACAGTTCGGCGCGGGGCTAAGGCCGTTTAAATGAAACGGTGCGGTTTGGGTATAAAATCGAAGAAACGCAGCACGCTGGCTGCCGAAGGAGTAAGAAAAGAATCAACGAGCGTGGGTCACGGCAGGGGAAGAAAATGAAGGCGGAAATTGGGCCGCGCCAGGCCCAAATCGGGGAGGAAAAGAAGAAAAAAGAAAAAGAAAGAAAAAGAAGGAAAAGAAAGGAAAGGAAGAAAGAAAAGGAAAAAGGAAAAGAAAAGAAGAAAAATAATGGTTTAGGTTGATTAAATTAATTAGGATATTTAGGATATTTAAAAATAATAATATTTAAATAAAATAATATTTAAATCCCTTTTTAAGCTAAAATAGGGTTTTTAAAAGATTTTCCAAAAATTCTATTTTAAGTTAATAAATCGCTATTATTCAATTAAGTTATTTATAAAATTAACATTAATTTGAAATTATTTTCTCTTTCTTAATTTAAATAAAATAATTTATTTAAATAAATTCCCAAATTAAAATCTTTAATTAGTTAAAATACCCAAATTTCCTCTAATTAACATATTTATAAAATTTCTTATTAATTTGCCCTAATAAATTCCCTTTTATTTTCCAATAAAACCTTATTTAAATATACTCTTTAAAATTAGAAAATTTCGGGGTATTTCAATTTAGGTCAATCCCATATCCTTTGGTCAACTTACTTCCCCTTGGTCAACTCACTTCCTCATTTTTTTTATCCACTCACCCCAAATCATTACATTAAAAATCCTAGCATGCATGCCTAAAGGGGACACATCACAACATATCATAATCACAATATATACATGTTATACACATGCTATAAGAAAATACACGAGCATACCTCAACTCCAAGCCGCGCTACACATAAAACAATTATAATGATAATCATAATATACATAACATATCATGTTACATAGCATACAAGGCATACAAGACACATAACACACATAGAGCCCTAGCTACATCATTACCTAACACGTCACCTGTCTTGGAGCACACTTCTATACCTGCTTAGGGTTTTGATTGGGTTCATCTATAAGAGGAAAAAACTAAAGATTAATTTTTATCCTAGCAAAAATACTATCATTCCCTACTTTATTCTAATATTAGGGATACTATTATTAAAAGAATCTTTACAAGTAAAAATAGGGTTTTTATTCTCTAGTTAGCCTACTAGGGTATTACTAGTTAAAATCGGTTCATGTTAAATATTTATAGCCATATTTATATTATTAAAGCTAATAGCTTTATTTTTCTAATAATAGTACTAATACTAGTTGTAGCAAAAGTAGTGATATTATTAACAATAATAATACTAATACTTATAGTAATAGAAATCCTAGTATTATTAAGGTTAAGGCTAATAACAGGGTTAGTGAAAAAAATAATAATATAATAATAGCAATATTAAAAAAAATAATATTGCTAAGGATAATAATAGTAATAATAATATTTGAAATAATGATATTTATATGGGTAGGGTTTTGAATTTTTACAAAAGTAATGATAGTAATATACTAAGGCTAGCACTAATAATAATAATAATAATAATAATAATAATAATAATAATAATAATAATAATAATAATAATAATAATAATAATAAGGATAATTATAATAATAGTTAAAATTAGGATTTCAACCCCTTAATAATAATGGGATAAATATCTTGAGGCGACACTTAATAATAATAAAAATAATAATAATAATAGTCATATAATAATAATAATAATAATAATAATAATAATAATAATAATAATAATAATGGAATAATAATAATAATAAGGATAATAACATAATATAAGTAAAAAGGGATAAAGACATCATAGCTAGGGTTTTAAGGGTTAGGGTACCACTTAGGGTTGGTGGTAACCTACGGCACTGGCAACGACGATAGCGGTGGGGAAAGAGGGAAAAAGGATGGAAAGTGGGGTGTTTAAGGTAGGAGAGAGGGAATGAGAGGGGGATTTGAGGTTGTGGAGGATGCTTAGGATGAGAGGGATGAAGTGGTGGTGGTGGCGTAGCTAAAGGCGGCGGCGCAGGCGGGAGCGGTATGGTGTTTGATAGTCGTGGAGAGGGAGGAAGGGAGGAGAAGAGGGAGGTAGGGAAAAAGGAAGGTAAGGGAGGGTCTACTAGTAATTTTGGAGGGTAGAAGGAGTGGTGGTTGTTGTAGGAGTGGTGGTGGACAACAGCGTAAAGGGCAGCGGTGGCTGGATTAAGGTTGGTTGAATGACCAACTTTGCACAGCCAAGGCGATCTATGCAAGGAGGATTGAGGGTGGTGAGTTGTGTGGCTTGGTGGAGGGTGGTGCAGGGGAAATTTGGGTGGTGGTTTGGGCATTAGTGCGGGACAACGACGACTGAACAGGCAGCGACACGCAAAAGGGGGCAGAATTCTAGGTTGAGAAAAAAGGGGTGAATAGGGGCGTTTGAGAGGTATTTATAGGCCATAGATGAGGGGGAAAAATAGAGGGGGAAGAGGGATGGTTAGTGGCACTCGTGTAGGTCGCCGATTGGTGGCACATGACCGAAATAGGCCTTCAACTTTTGTAAGGCTGGCAGCTCGGGAAAGGGAAAGGGAAGGGGAAGAGAGACACGTGTGAGGAGAGAGAGAGAGGGTGATTGGGTGGAGAAGAGAGAGGGAGTGATGGGAAAGAGGATAGGTGTGGTAGGCCAGCGTGCGGTGGTGTAGATGCCGCGTGCATGCACTAGGAAGTGGAGGGGCTAGGCATTGGGGAGAAAGAGGGTTGGGGGAGAAGGAGAAAAGAAGAAGAAAAGGGCGGACGGTCAGTCCAAGGAGAAAGGAAAGAAAAAGAAAGAAGCCAGACTGGGTGTGTCGGCTGGTGAGGGAGAAAGGAAGGGAACAACTAGCTCAAGTCGCGCGGGAGGAAGGGGAGGTCTGGGTCATGAGGCGGGCTAGCCCAGATCGGGGAAAGAAAAGGGAAGAAAGAAAAAGGAAAAGGAGAGGATGGAAAGAAAAGAAAAGAAAAGAAAAGAGAGGGAAAAAAAGAAAAAAGGAAAAAAGAAAAAAAATAGGTGGGTTGGGTATTTAAAATATTTTGGTATTTTTGGATATTTAAAAATAATAATATTTTAATAAAATAATAATTAAATTATCTTTTTTAGTTAATTTAGGATTTTTAAAATAATTTTCCCAAATTTCATTTTAATTAGCAAAACACCCTAATTCTTTTTCAATTAAATTATTTATTAATTTCCTCTTGATTTTACCTTAATTACTCTCTCTTATTTTAATAAAATAATTTATTTAATTAATTTTCCTAATAAATCCTCAATCTACCATAATTCTCAAAATTAGAGTTTTGGGGTATTTCAATACTAGTTGCATAATAGCTTGGTGTCTTTTCTACTCTTTATAATCCTTTGAAATCTATAGAGGGTATACATACTTAAGGGTTAAGATACCATTGGTGAGTTTAATTGGGCCATAGTCCATTGGTAGTGGATGAGATGTTTGACTAGTGGTGCCATTTATAGTTCAAGGCTAGGTGGACGTTTGAGTTCTTATATAAACCTCCTAGCGGGATGGTCATATGTTTGTTTATTGTGGTAGGGCAGGTTTCCCTATATGCTTCGGTATTTATATCTTATTGCTATTGTTTTTACTCTATGGGTTTTGTCCATTGGTGGTAGGAATAAATATCCATGTTTTTACCTTGGAGTTCGGATCCATATACCTATGGCCTATATGGTTTCTTTAACTGCGCTTTTTAGCTTATATGTCCCCATGCAACACTTGTTGAAATGTATGCTAGAGATGCTATAGGATTTACCTAATTCCTCACCATATTTGTTGAATCTTATGTGATTCCATGTTTTACTTGGTACAGCCTCATGGTACAACATATTGTATATTATTATTCTACACTAGGTTGCTAGCTTGAAGTTTTCCTATATGGTAAATGTAAGCATGCACCATGTATGCTTTTTTATCACCATGATTTTGAGTATTTCTCTATCTCTTCATGTATCATGTATTTTATGTTATGAACCATGACTATGTTCTTAGTCTCAACATGTATTATATGTGCATGCTATCATTTGTATAAGGTCGTGTTTACTCAGTATGCTAGCTTTACTAACATCACAACATTTCAATTCTTATCTAGTGTGAGATCATGATTTGTATTTGTGTGTATAGTTTAATATGGATTGTTGCATATAAGTTTTTGAAAATGTTTGGAGATAAATTGTGGACAAGGAAGAGAAGATGGGGGCTAGTGTTAGTTAATATGACCCATGTTTCTTAGCGGTCCTTGGTCCTAAATTATTTGGAAAAAAATCAAGAATTTTGGATAAAACATGGGGCTCCCATGTTTATTAACACGATCCATGATTTTCCTAGTTTCTAACATTTTGCTTGTGTTGGTTACTCACATTTATAAATTAATTATGTATATAACCCTAGTGATAGTAGTACGTCATCAAGCTTATCCAAACCTTTTCCTATGGTATTCTCTTGTGTTATGAGATACTTGCATACTGAGTGATATTTTGAGAATTGTTTGATTTTCTTTATAATCACTAGTGTTGTATGCTATAAATATCATCATTGTTTTCTCAACTATTCTTGTGTTCTGATTGTTCTCTCAATTAAATATTATAATTTTTGATTGCTTGTTAGATTTGATATTGGGCCTTCACATATGGTGAATTTTTCCTACATATAGGTATCTTGTGTTTTTCTTGTGTAGGGTTGAGAGTGCCAAGTTCCTAGTTATCTTGATAAGTTATTTAGTTTTAGATCCTTGGGATCCCACATTCTATTTTAGTTTGGCTTGTGTTCTGATCTATTAGATCTTTTGATCTTGAATTTATTTTTTAGTATAGTTTTGTAAGTTTTGTATCAAACTCGGGTCATGTGATAGCCACATCTACCTCTTGGGATATGAGGTTACTTTTTAGTCTTGCAACTGACATAGGTTAGGTATTAGTTATACCTATCATGTGTTATATTAGGTGGTAACACCCTCCATTTTTTATTTAGCTTCCGTAAAATGTCATGCAAAAAAAATTTTGGTTATGAAAAAGGGGGCATTATTGCCTTGAGCTTAAATGTATTACCATTTACTCTTTTGTTTTGGTAGACATCAATATTCATCCTTATCTTGAGCTTGATTATCCAATATATATAATTATGGTATCTCATGCATATTAAGCCAAAAGATTAAAATCACATTAAGATTTGTAATCATCAAAACAATAAAAAGTTGATTGACCATCGAGGCCAATGACATGGGCATGAAAAGTGCACTCCTAACATATTTATAGTTAAGGGAACTTGTACTCATAAAATCTTATTACAATAATCATTATAGAATTATTATATTTGAAGATTAGTTATCATTTCTTTTTTTTTGGTACAATTTCTTCCAATTCAATGTTATGAATGATACACATCTAGGTTCCATTATTTATCCACTCTGTTATAATTATTTTAACTACAAAATGAATTATTCTTACTGTAATATCTAAAAATTTACTATTAAATATTTTATTTTAGTAAAATTATAATTATAAACTATTAGGTGTTACCACCTCATTTACTATTAAGTGAGGTTATCACTCGGGTGTGGCCTTAGGGATGGAAACAGGCTAGGTTAGGGTCGGGGATCCCATCCCCATACCCGAACCCGATAAGGAAAATAATCTTCTAACCCGACCCGATCCCCGATTTTTTTTAACGGGGATTCCCAGACTCGATCCCCACGGGGATCAAATCCCCATACCCGACCCTATCCCCGATCTATTTCCCATCCCCAATTTATTCCCCAACCTTAAAACTCAACCCGATCCTGGAAACCTGACTCTATACTCGATCCCCGAACCTATCCTCGACCCTCAAACCTTATTTTTATATTATACTTTGAATTTATATTTAATAAAAAAATTATTTATATATTACATATATATAATTATATAAAAAAATATATAAAAAATTATTCGGGGCGGGTTTGGGGATGGGGAGCCCAAACCTATCCCCGCCCCATCCCCGAAAATTCCCCGTTAAGAATCCCCGAACCCGATCCCCGAATTTTCTTCCCGAACCCAAACCCGAACGGGGAATCCCTGACAGGGCCCCGAACCCACGGGGAAAATTGCCATCCCTATGTGGCCTCCATAGTCTCCTCTTTGTTGAAATGGTATGGTTTTTCCACTAGAGATACTTTTGAATTCTTTCTCCCCATAACGACTACCTAGAGAGATTATGCCACAGCTTGGAGGGGGTGCAAAACCAACCATCACTCCTTTATCCTTTGTCTAGCACTGTTGCGTCACCTGAACATAATCAATCACCTTTATTTTCTCAATGGGACTCTTGAATGCCCCCTTTGTTGGTTTGGCTTTAGAGAGCCATGATCACTTATTTTTTAGTTGTCCTATTGTTAAGGGAGTATAGAATGACCTAAGATCCTGGTTGAAAATTGTCAGAGGGGCTACGACCCTATATAGTACTGCTCGGACCTTCCATAGGCAAAGAAACAAGAAGAATATTCTCTTTAAGGCTTGTAAACTAACCTTAGCTACTATTGTCTATTTTTTGTGGAGAACTCGGAATGTAGTAGTATTTTACTCTAAGGATATAGACATGAGAGGCCTAGTTGTATAGATTCAAACATTTGTGTATAGAGCTCTATTTTTTTTTATGATCCCTTTTGCAGCCCGTATGTCTAAATCTTCATTTTTGGATGAGCAGCCAAGTTGTGGTTTGCTTTCACCTTTTGGTTTACCTAGGAGTTCCAAGAGATTATGTAACCCATAGATTTCAATATATTTATCCCTTTCGCCTAAAGAGAGGTGTAATCATTTACCTAACTCATGTTATATGTAAGGCTAAAACATTTAAGACATAAAACCAAACAAGTTGAAATAGAATGAAATAGTGGAAGACTTTAGTATAATTAAATGTAAGAAGAGAGTATGATCCAGATGCTACATTTAAAAAAGGAAGGAGTAAAAAAAAATAACAAGGATAAGGAAAGTCTATAAGAAACTCTATAAAGTTAGAGACACGTGGTGCAACTCCTCATCTCAACCCCTAAGCAACACTCCTTTAAGGGCACAACATGTAACAAGATCAAGCTCAAAGTCCTATAGCATAACACATAATTATCTGCATATTAAATGAGCAAGTGATCTTAAAATGGTATGCGTTAGTAATGTAATGACTAATATAGTCTATCTTGAAGAGATAGCAGGGAGCACGTAAGGCCAACATGAGATCAAAAGCATAAAAGCATGTGGTAGAGTTAATGATTAACGTATGACATCATGACACATGTAATCATGAAAAACATAAAGTATATGAGCATTAACAATAACACATAATCATCAAACAAGCAATAAGCATAAACAAGATGATGGAACACAAACTAACACTAAGGCCACACCTATAATTAAAACAAGGTCATTTGATTAAGGTATTCCATTTTGATGATCACATAAATGATTATTAATTTACTTGAGGTCAAAGAATTAACAAAGTGCACAAGCAACATTAGTCCTTCTTGATAAGGTCTAGATCACCTATACAAATATACTAAAGTACACTAACAATATTGGCCTTACTGATGTGCTTGGAGCATAACCATAACCACTAAATAATAGGACATCTAATTATTTTAGTATGCATATATCTCATATAGGTGTTATAAGCTTGAAAAATGTCTCTATAACCCTTGTAAGGAAACTAGGATCACAAAGATGAAAATACCATAGTGATACAAAGACTAAACTAAATGTAGGTGACCAACCCCAATTGATATAGTCCTAAGTCAAGTCTTTCTTTCACTTTAAATGCTTACCGTTTTATTTAAGAATTAGCCAAACATAAAACAAGGCCCACAATAAAATACTTAATCATACTTCCATCAATATTAATCCACTTATTTATTATTATTCCATTATTAATTATGCACTTGATATACAAATGATCAAGACTCAACCACATGGCACAAAGACCCAACCAATTCAAAGAGACACAAAATCCCTACAACCATGCTATAAAAGGCCCAATCATTCATACGATGAAATGTCTAATTTCATGCCATAAAAGCCCCTATTTCATTTAGATCACATATAACATCCTTAAAGTGTGATTATTCAAGCTTAACTATTCCAAGTCAAAAGTAAAAAAAGTAAAAGTTTAACTAAAAGTACAAAAACATACATAATGTTAACACATATTGCACCAAAAGATGAAAGTACTTATTGAAAGCCCTAATCTCTATATATACTATAACTTCCTAAAACAACCTCATCACATCACCAAAATCAAGGATAAGTTTAGAAACATTATCTAGGTCACCTTGAAGCCAAAACCAAGCCTATATAAGCCTTTATAATACATAAAAGGATGATCATACCCTTCGGGCTATTAATTTTATTTTAAGTCAGAATAAGGTATATCTCATGCTAAAGATGATATAGATTCACACTTGACCAATTTATTATCTAGGTTAACCTATTGAATATTGATATTAGATCCTACAAAAACCAAGCTCATGTAATATCCAAAATACCCTTAACACTTATATTTAGATTAAAAGACCTAAAAATCCAAATGTTCACTCATGAAATTAAACTCAAAGGACACACTCATCACACTTAATTTAATTCCTCAACAACTAACACATTTATACCTAAAACTCCAAAATTAATGTTAAAGGAAAATAATACCCTTAAATACATCTAAAAATATAAAAAAAATTCTAAAAAGAAAAAAAATCCTATATAACTCCAAAATTTAACATATTATATATCAAAATTTTCCCTAAGGGATAGAGCCTTTAAACACAATGGTAAACTTATATTCCACTGAACTAACTCGCATGACTAATTACCTTAGAGGGCTAGAGCCCTAATAAAAACCCAAAGTTAAAACTTCACCAAATCAAACCAAATTCACACACATGCTTTTGTATACTGAAAAAAAATATAAGTACATGCTTAAAAATTTAAACAACTAAATACCTTTTAAAATCCCTATTGCCAAGAGGTAAAAAATGGTAACACTGTCATTTTTATTTAAATTTCCTAATAATAAATGTTAAGCATGAACATGTTTATACACATATGAATTCATATTTAGCAAAATAGGATAAAACCTAAGCATACCATACAATCATGCTCAAAGTCCTAAATCACATAACATAACATATCTTCATTATAATTCATACTAGGAACTTTTTCACATAAAATCACAAGATTATAATTCTTAACACTTAAGATATATTATCATGATTCTCTAAAAATAAACAAAACAACATTTTTAGAGTTTAAATAAATAAACACTCGGCAAAAAATTTCCATTTCTAAAGAATATATAATATTACCTAAATTCTTATGCTCCAAAACATAATATAAAAACCAAAGCACAACCCCACCACCCAAGAGCCTTCTTGATCACCTTCACAACCATATAAAAAATATAATCTTAAGGATGATTGAATAAAAAAATGGAATAATGAAATAAGATGGTGAGATAAGAGAATTAAACCTTTATGTTGCAAGAAATTAATTTAAGGTAAGGATAAAAAAGTTTAACCTCCACTTTTCAATAAAGGTTAACTTCCAATACATATAAAATAGTATGGAACTAAATTAAAGTGCATTAGGAATAAAAAGAAGATAAAAAAGTAGAATAAGGGCATGATTTATGGAATTTGGATCTATTAGTAATAGAATCAAGTACTCTATATCAAGGAATCATTGAACGCATAAATCCTAACATGTACTTCTAACACAACGAGCACACATTTCCATGCATAATTAACAACCAAGGCACCTCTTGCATGATTAAGAAATAAACATCATATCATACCCTTAATTACCCATTCAACCCTATGTCATGCAGTATCCTTATAATATTCACCGATTTATCAAAATACCCTTATCCTTATAATATACGTGTTTATACTTAAATAAGAGATACTAAGGCCATAAACCCTTATTCTATTATTTAATATCACTTATGTCCTATTATGGAGGCTTATTAAATCCATTGCCATGTTATATTCAAATTACTAATTTACCCCTTCATACTTAAAAAATTACTAAAATATCCCTTTTGATTAAAAAGTTACCAAGTTACCTCTTTTCACTTACCAAATTGCCCTTCATACTAGTATGATTACCAAAATACCCTTTACATTTGTTAAATTACCAAATTACCCTTCATACTTATTAAATTACTAACTTTACCCCTCATACTTGAATAATTACCCAGTTACCCCTCTTTCATGACAAATTACCAAAATATCCCTTTTACTTGCTAATTACCATTTTACCCCTTTTATTCATAAAACTACCAAGTTACCCCTTTTTATTCCAAACTTACCAAAATACCCTTCTTATTTCATAGCTTACCACATTACCCTTTTTACTTATAAAATTACCAAGTTATCCCTTTTTATGCAAAAATTACCAAAATACCCTTCTTATTTAATAATTTACCAAATTACCTTTTTTCTCATAAAATTACCTTGTTATCCCCTTTTCCATACAAAATTACTAAAATACCCTTCTTATTTAACCTTTTCCCAAATTACCCTTTTTACTCATAATATTACCAAGTTACCCCCTTTTTCATACAAAATTACCAAAATACCCTTCTTACTTATTAAATTACCATGTTACCCCTTTTAATCATATAAATTACCAATTTTCCCTTCTTATGCCAAATTTATTAAAATATCCTTACCACATAAACATTAACACCCATGGTCCATGTGAATTATCTAACACCACCAACTATTATTATTTATTATTAATACCCATTATCACCTACCATACAAACTTATTTAGGCCACACCCTTTGTTTAAGAAAAATTACTAAAATGCCTCTAAAGCCCATATTAACATTATCTCTATTACAAATGGCCATATTAGCTTATCATGACATATACATACCTCTAACATCAACATTAATAACAATGATAATTTCTTGACCATAATTTCTACATATGACACATTTCATAATATAGCATACTTTTCATTTCAACTACCACATATATGCTACAAATCATAATATACTTAACATCACATCATACATATACAAACATAGTCAAAACCCTAATGTGCTAGCATATACATATCCACACATTTTAGTAGGGTATAATGGTTACCTTATTGCCATCAATAATTAAACTTTACTGGTACTCTAGTTAAAAGGTTAAGCATTGATTAGAAAATTGTGTACCTAAAAATATTATCAAAACTAGCATATTATTAGTAGAAAATTAAAGGAATAAATTGTTATAAAAATCTTAATAAATACATATAAATGATAACTATATTTATACATTAAAAATTGGTTAAGCAAATCAAATATGCAGCAAGTCTCATGCTACATGGCAGCGTGAGCTGCATGCACAAAGGGAAGGGGGAATAAGGGTGGAGAAGAGAGTTGGAAGAAAGGGGGAAGGGATGGTTTAGGTAAGGGTTTGGGGGCTTTAGTTGAGGACTTGTAAAGGGGAGTGAGGGTGATGGCTGGGTATAGGGAGGGTGGTAGAATGTAGGTGGTGGTTGGGGGTTAGAGATTGGTGGCTTAGGGTGTCAGGGATGGTGTGGTGCGAAGGGAGAAGAAGAAGAAGGAAGGGAAAATAAGAGAAGAAATGAGGGGTTGTAGGGGTGATCTCGACCAATTGAGGTAAAGGGGTGGTAGAGGAGGTGTCAGGGGGTTGAGGGGTGGTTGTGGCAGTGGCAGAAGAGGAGAGACGGTGATGTAAGGTGGTGGTGTAGGGTGGAGGTTGAGAAGGGGAAGAAAAGAGAAAGGAAGGGAAGGGTGGCTGTTGGGTGGTGCAGGGAGAAAGTAGGGGAGGTCAAGGGGTTGGTATGGTGGTTGGTTGGGCGGTAGAGGCGGTGGTTGAGGGTGGCAAAGCCAAAAATAGGGGAGGAAGGGAAAAGGGGGTTCCATAGGGGAAGAAGGGGGCACGAGGAGGGAAAGAAATGGGTAGAGGAGAAGAAGAAAAAGAAGAGGGAGAGGAGGGAAGGCAGAGGCATAGGCTAGGTGGTTATAGGGGGTTGTAGGTTGGGGTAGATGGCAGAGAGAAGGAGGGAAGAAAAGTGGAAGGAGGGGACATACGTGAGGGTTGTGAATGGTTAAAAATTTAAGGGAAAGGGGAAGGGGAGAGAGGGAGAGGTTTCGGGCTGGATTGGCAGGTGTAGGTGTTGTTTGTAGGCTATTGTAGGGGCTAGCATGGCTTCAACAATGCAAGGGGAGAGTGAAGGAAGAAGAAAGTAGAGGGAGGCTGGTAGGCTGGTTGGGCGAGGGAAGGGAAAAGAGACATGTTAGCCTGTGTGCGAGGAGGAGGAAGGAAGGGGGCTGTTGGGTTGGCCCAACCGAGGGTGGAAAGAAGAAGAAAAGAAAGAAAAAAGGGGTGCTAGGCGGTGAGGAAGAAAGAAGGGGTAGCAGCTTAGCGGGGCGAGGGAGAAGCAGGCTGGGCAGCACAAGGAGGAAGAAAATAAGAAAAGGAAAAAGAAGGAAAAAAATGAAGGAAAAAGGAGAAATTAAAAGAAAAAGGAAAAAAGGAAAAAGGGGAAAGTAAAAACAAAAAATAATTTCAAAATTTAGGTATTTAATTATTTAGATGGATAAATTATTTTAATAAATTAATTTAATTAAATTTTGAGGAATTAATTTAAGAGGATAATTTTAGTAAAATATGGGTTTGAAAAATTATTTAAATAAAAAGAGTATGATAAAATAATAAAATATTTATTTTAATTTATGAAATAATAATATCCTTTTTAAAAAATTATAATTCCACAAAATAATTTAATTAATAATTAAAAAATTAAATTATCCCAAATGAGGATTAATTATCAAATGCTAGATTTTAAAATTTTGGGGTATTACATTAATAATTTACTAATATTTAAAATGAAAAGATTATAAATGGTGGATCTTTAATGGTAGCTATCCTAAAGACGTGTTTAGGCTATGATTTATTAAGGATTTTTTTTGTGCCTTTGGGCCCCAGCCATGATCTATATATTACTCTATTTAACTCTGCAAACTTATAGAGTGCATGTATACTTATGGATCAGATTATGTGTCCTTGTTAGTAGAATACTGTGTCTTCTTTATGTACCAGTATGACTAGGGCGCTTTAGTATCTTTAGGTTGATAGTTGGTAGGATATTATGTTGCCTTGATGTGCTAGTATGACTGGAGTACCTCAGTGTCTTTGGGTTGATATAATATCCCCTTTAGTAAAATAAAAATATAAATCATTATTATTGAATCAAAATGCTTATTAGGTTAGTTTGGTAGCACCCTTGTGCCTAATTGTAGTTCCATAGTAGCCTTTGTTCCTACATGTCATTCAATAGTAGCCTTCTTGCCTACCTCTTTTTGGTAGTAGCCTTTGTGCCTACACGTGTTTCAGTAGTAGCCTCTATGACTACCTATGATTTGGTAGTAGCCTTCATGCCTACATGTATTTGGTAGTACCCTTTGTGCCTACCTGTGTTTGATATTGTGCCTTTGAGCCCTATTTGAGGTGTTTTGGACATTATTGGCTTTGATATTGAGATATGAGATATATTGTTAAGGTTATGGTTATTGTGTTGATATTGGTTCTAATCATTACTTCAAAGATCATCTCTTAGATATTTGGTTGGTAAGTTTTAGTATGCTCTAAATAAATGGGTATAAGTATTATGTGGCTTGGTGATATTTTTTATCTGATCTAATTAATATATTTTGATCATTGTATATTTTTTTATTGTTTTATATCCTATCTTGCTATGATACCTTCTATGTATTCTATGCGGGCTTTCATATTAGTCTTGTATAATGAGTTACTCAAGATCGTTGTATGGATGACTTCTATTTCATGCCCCTTACTTATTCAATGGTTAATGGTCTTTGCATGTTAGCTTGTGAGATCAGTTGAGGGCTAGTATTTTAGGTTGAGAGTTAGGCCTATCCCGTGTGTTACCAAGTATCTTTTGATCTAGATGTTCTCGTACTCTTATGTCCATATGTATTTTCCTTTCACTTAATTTAGTAACTGCTGATAGTTGGTTTTATTAAAAATATTATTAATTTTCCTTATTCTTCTTGATCTAATTCTTATAATTGTGTTATTAATTTAAGTAGATTAGTGATCTAAGCCTTAGCACTTAGTATAAGAATGGTAGAAGAAATTGGACTTGTACCAAGTGTGACAATAACACCTTATATTTTTATTATGTTATCTTCCACAATTAATTATTCAAATGAAATTTCTCCATAAAAAAGGGAGTATTACAAGTTGGAATCAAAGATTTTTGTTGTTGAGAATCATGTTTAATCAGAGATTTCATTCTCAAGATCCTGAATGTTTAATCGGAAAGTGTATTTTCTTCATCTCAATGTTTAAAACCCTAATTAGTCTTATGAGTTTTTGAGTGTGGCTAGACTAAGGGAATTTTGATTTGTACTTATGTGCTATGTGCTAGTATGTTATGAATTTTCCTAACATGTTTTCTATTTTCCAGCTAGCTCGACATGACCTTGAATGGATGTGTCAACAACTTGGAAAGAACATTCAAGGCTTCATGGAGTTTGTTCGGCATCCTCTACTATCTCATCCTTAGTCTCCTCCACCTCTGTATCATCCTTAGGAGGGTATCAGAGAGGATTGAATTTAGAGAGTTTTAGTTCATCATTCCCCAACCTTAACCAGGGAAGAAGACCTCGCTATCTTAGAAGGTTAGATTCGGTACTTCAATATGACATTTGAGGTAGTTAACTATCCAAAAATGCAAAAGGAAAACAGAATCACATACTTTCATAGGTGATTAGTAAACGCCTGGTGGGTATGTTTTTGTGCTCAGGGATGATAGTCGATTTCATGGGAGGACTTCAAGACAAACTTTGTATGTGTTTCTACATCAAAAGCCTTAAGAGGGACATGCTCAAGGGGTTAATGTAGTAAGGGTCAATACTAGTGCAATCAATTAGAGGTTCTAAGTATTATGCAACTTTCATTAATGATTGTAGTAGAAAGGTGTGGGTCTACTTCCTAAAGTGAATGCTTGATGTTTTCATAGTGTTTAAGATGTAGAAGACTAAGGTTGAGAATGAGGCAAGTTAGAAGCTCAAGTGCATCTAGTCAAATAATGGAGATGAGTATTGCAATTGATATTTTAAAAAGTTTTCTCCTAATAGTGGGATCAAGTAGGAGAAGATTATTCTTGACAAGCCACATTAGAATGGGATTATTAAGATGATGAACATGATTTTGAATGAACATTCAAGGAGTATGAGGTTGCACTTAGAATTGTTGAAGCATTTTTTGGCTGATGCAATGAGCACTACTACCTATTTTATCAATAGGGGCTCTTTAATGCCACTTGGTAATGGTATATTGGAAGAGATTTAGTCGGGTAAGAAGGTATATTATTCTCATCTAAGAACCTTTGGTTGTGTGTCATATGTGCAAGTTGATCCTGACAATTGGTGAAAGCTTGATCCTATGTTAATTAAATGTCATTTTATTAGCTATGGTATAGGTGAATTTTGATATAAATTTTGGAATGATGTGTATAAGAGGGTGATTAGACATTGTGATGTTGTGTTTGATGAGTCTATTTTTTAAGAACATAAAGGATGTATCAAGTGGGAGTCAAGTCAAGCTACCCGATGTTGATGAGACTACTAATGATCTTAGTGAGCCTATGATTGATGGTGGGCACTCTATAAAAGGAGTAGTTATTGCCCAGCTCTAGCATTGAGAGGTCAACCAAGAGTACTAAAGGCTAACCATCTGTTAGATGCCCTACATTACATTATTTATTATTGATTAATGCTGGTGATCTAGAGTTTTATGAGGAAGATGTGTTGGTGGAGGATTCATTTAGGTGGGAGCAATCCATGGATGATGAGATTGGCTCCCTAGAGAAGAATGAAACTTGGGAATTGGCTAGACTGCCAACTAAGTAGAAAGTATTACTCAAAAAATGGTTCTTTCGAATTCAAGAGGATTTCAATATTACAAAGACGTACAAGGCAATATTGGTGGTTAAGGGGTTTTGACTAAGGAAGGGAATTAACATTGACTAGATATTTTCTTGTATGGTGAATATGACTATGATTGAGATATTATTGAGTATTATGACTTCTAAGAATATGCATTTAAGAGTAGATAGATATAAATATTACGTTTTTACATAGTGGTTTGGATGAGGAGCTATACATGTAACAACCATATGGATATAGTGATCCAAATCATAAGGGCTTAGTATATAAACTCAAAAAGAGCTTGCTTGGACATAAGCAGGTATTGAGATAATGATACTTCTACTTTGATGCATTTATGCATGAAAGTTGTTTTAGACGGAGTGAGCAAGATCATTATTACATCTTTAAGATGTCTAATGGCTCTTGTATCATCTTATTAATTTATGTAGATGACATGCTAATTATAGGCACTAGCATAAAAGCCATTAAAGGCTTAAAGTTGAGATTGTCTTAGAGATTTGAGATAAAGGATTTGGGCCATATAAGGAAAATACTTGGGATGATGATTTCAAGGGACACTTCAAAAGGGACCTTGAAATTATTTTGGAGTAATTACATTGAGAAGGTGCTTTATAGGTTTAGTGTGCATGAAAAAAGGTTAAGGAGCATTCTACTAAGAAGTCGTCTCAAATTTTCAAAGATGTAGTTACCTAAGACAATTGAAGAGGATGAGTATATGGAGAGAGATTTTCATATGTATATGCAGTTGGAAGTCTCATGTATTCTATGGTGTGAACCCAACCTGATATTGCTAATTTATTTGGGGTGGTTAGCGAGTTTATATCTAAATGTGGGAAGACTCATTAGGAGGTTGTTAAATGGCTCTTGAGGTATATGAAGGGTACTTCATATAGAGCTCTAGTGTTTAGTAAGGTTGATGTTAAATTTGAAGCTTTCATTGATCTTAACTTTAGTGAGGATATGGATATTTGTGAGAGTAATTCTGGTCATATCTTTATTATGAGTGATACTACAATTGGCTAGATGTCTAAGTTATATAATTTTGTCTCTTTGTAACACCCTGAGTTTATACAACCACTCAGAGGCTACCCTAGAGCATTTTCGGATTGATTAGCTAGCCCTACATATCAACATGAGCCCTTTCAACACGCTTTTTCCTCACTCAAGTGCTTCCTGAGAAATTTTTAGAAAAGTTATTGAAACTTCCGAATAGGGTCATCCCTCTTCGAAATTCCTACATGGCCAACACACTTAGTTATAGAGTTCTTCGGATAGAATCATCAAAATGATGATATACTATGCTGATATAAGTAGCCATATCAATCCTTATAATACTTCGTGCAATGTGGGGTATTACATTCACCCCCACTTAAGAACACAATTTCCTCGTTACGCCTCAACCACTAATTATCTCAATATAGTTTTATCCCAAGAATCATCATCCAAGGTGATTTACTGGCTCTTCCAAATTTAGATCACAATTATAGTTTCACTCTGATACTAGTTTAACACTCTGAGTCGATAAAACCACTCAGGGACTACCCTAGAGGATTTTTTGGATTGATCAACTAACCTCACAAAGTAACACGAGTCCTTTCATTACGCTTTTCCCCCACTCATGCATTTATTGAGAAATTGTTAGAAAATTTTCAAAACTTTTTAAGAGGGTCACCCATCTTAAAAATTACTCCATGACCATCATGCTTAATTATAGAGTTTTTAGGATGGAATCCCCAAAAAGATGATATCCATATAAATATAAGTAGACATATCAATCCTTATAGTACTTCACTTAATTTGGGGTATTACATTGATGTAATATCCCAAAAGTTTTTAAAATAATAACAATAATAAAATAAAATAAAATAAAATGTATATAATAATAATAATAATAATAATAATAATAATAATAATATAAAATATAAAATTTATCATTTAACATAATTTTGAGATTTTATTTAATTATCTAGTCTAAAATAATTTATAGCAAATTATAATAATTTTATTTATTTATATAATTACCATTAATCTATTCTAAAACCAACCCAAAATCCCACAACTCTCTTTTCTTTTTTCTCAGGCGACTGTTCCCCCTTATTTTCTTTCTTTCCCTTTTTCTCCCTCCCTTCTTTTCTCCTTTACCTTTTTCTCCCCGTATTCTTCCTTGCACCTATCTCCCTTATGCACTATTCTTCCTCTTTCCATTTTCGTCCCCTGCAACACCTCCTACACCTAGCCAAGCCTTCCCCCTTTCCCTTCTCAGCCATGTAGGGCATGTACGCTGGCATGTGCTTGCACATCCCCTTGCATGCCCTCTACACCATGTCAGTGGTCACTATACCCTACACCTACCCTTGCCTTGCTATCGCCTACACCATTCTTCATTTATAGCCTGGTGCACTGATCTTCCCTTTTCCTCTTCCCCACACCCTTACCTATTCCCTTCCTATAAATATCCCCTCTAACACCTCCCCTCTCTTCTTCTCCCCCCTTGATGAGCTCCCATGTTATGTGTTACTGTCCCCTTCCATCCACTTCAGCCTACAATCGCCGCTAGGCCACGCCCCTCAAGCACCTTCCTCTTCCCTACCTACACCCACTTGCACCTATAGATCCCCATTTCCCTCCCTTCTCGCATCCTTTTTCTCCCCGATCCTATAGGCATTGTAGGCTGCACAGCCCTATACCATCACCATTAACCAACTCCTCCCCTCCATGCCACCATTGCACCTTAGCCACCCTGCATAAGTGCCCCAGCCTGTGCAGCTACCTGAGTCACCCCTTTCTCTCCTCCATTTCCCCCTCCTTTCCCCTCCACCTCTTGGTTGCAAGCCCCTGCATCACCGCCAACCACCATAACCATTTCTCCATCCACTAGCCTATCCTGGTGCCAACACTATCCTTAATCGCCAAGCTGCTAACCCCCACCTTTTTTCACAAAATTATGTTTCCACCCTTGTGCCACTGCCACTGCTATAACTACCACCACTCCACCACACCATTTTTCTTCCCCACTATGGTCACCACAACTTCCCTTCCTCTCTTTGAGTTTTCATTTAACTAGATTCCCTCTTATTATTATTATTTTGTTAAAAAAAAGGAAAAGAAAGAAAAAGGAAAAGATAGCCTGATTTTAGATAGTTCCATTTTCTAGGTACTGTTATGGTGATAGTAGGAGAGGAGGCGTAGGTTATTCATACTTAGTGGCTAAAGTCATTTTGATAAGGATAGAGTCATAGCTAGGGCCTTATTTGTTAAACTATAACCTTATTATATGCTAAGTGAAGACATGAATGAAATATTAGATGGTCTAGGGTTGTATGTGTAGCTTAGCTTGGCGATGACTAAAGGTAAGATGATGTATGGACATAATTGTAATGGTTCATATGTTGATGTGCATAATTATATTATATGATACTTCATGTTTGAAAAATTGGGAAGTCTTTGTGTTAGAAGCCATGTGACTTAGGTAGGACTCTGAGACCTAGGGGTATTTTGGTCAATATTATGAAGAGTGGCATATGGGGTACTCTAGGGTGAAAGTTAGCCTAATATCAGATAGAAGGTGGTAAACAAAATAACTATGGTAAATATAAAGAGAATTAGGGTAAACACTGCATGGAGAGGGTTGACCATGCATAGGGTGATTTAAACCTAATGCAAGCTATGACCATGGGTGATTAAAGTATGGGTTGGTTTTAAGAGTGGATATGGGGGTTAATGATGACATTGTTGGGTAGATTTCCACAATTAGGGGAGTCCATGGAGTAAAAAGGGACGAGTGATTACTAAAAAGGTGGAACTAGGGTTTTGATAGGTCAAAGCACGAAACCCTAAGGTAGGTTATTATCATATGTAGGAAATAGGAAATTTAGGATGTAACTCTAGACTATGATGTTAATCTTGCTATTTAAGGATTGTGTACTAAATTTAATAGCCATGTGGGATAAATGGGAGTAGATATAAATACCATAGGGAAATTAGGGTTTCGAGAGGGATCTATTTTGGGAGGTTATTATCACATGTGTGAAATGGGAGATTTAGGCTACAAACATTTAGGGGATGGATGAGCATAGTCAAATATGCTTGGTTGTAGAAAATTAGGGTTAAAAAAGTAGTAGAGAAAGGGCTAGACCAAATAGGGAAAACTAGGGTTCTAAGAAGTAAACGAAGAGGCAAATTGTTATCATATGTGAGAAACGGGGCTAATAGTCCATGGCTCATGATAAGAGGGGATTATAATGATAGGTTTGGTTTTATTGGGTAAATTGATGACTCAAAGGAACATTTGAGGGTATGGATGTACCAGGGATTATGAAATTAGGGTTTCCAAGAGGATAGGGTAGTTCTAGGGTAGTAGTAGGGTTGGAGCCATACCTGAGTTTTCCATGTTTGTGTGTGGTATCTAGAACATATAAAACATGAATAATACACTAATCACTTGAATTTGAAGGTTGATTGAGTTGAGATTGGTTGTACCTTATTACTAGTTTACTGGTGAAAATAGTGGCTAAGAGCATTCTACCCTAGGGTTGTACCTTATCTATGGGTCTACTGGTGAGAATAGTGGCTAAGAGTGTGTTGTCCTAGGGTTGTACTTTATTTATCGGTTCACTGGTGAGAATAGTGGGGTCCTAAACTCAAGTAACAAAACCCTTGAATGAAAATAACCTATGAAAAGACATTAATTACTTAAAGTAGAAAACCATGTGGGTCAGGACTGGTTGTACCTTATTTACCGGTCCACCTGTGAGAATAATGGCCAGGAGTATTCTTTCCGGGTTTTTACCTTGTTTATCGATCAATTGGTGAGAATAGTGGCTATGAGCTTGCTACCTTGGGGTTGTACCTTATTTACCATTCCATCAGTGAGAATAGTGGGGTCCCTAAACCCTCGTGGATATAATTCATGAGTTGACTATTTATTGTACTAATATCTTGAGTCTAGATAATAATAAATGAGCTGGTATGATCTACCTATGCGTATTTGATCTCTTATTGTGGTGTTATTGAATTCTCTAACCCGCTTGGCTATATTGTTGCCTTATTCAGTACGTAGTGTACTGATCACCCCTATTATGGGTGTTGCTCATTCCCATGAATAGTGATCCCTTGCTATGCAGGTGAATGAGGATTCTATGAATGACTTTATCGTATATGATGATATGATTGGAGTAGAGTGATGCTGTTGTGTCCAAGGTTGGGGACCAAAGAGAATGACATCCAACTGTTTCCTTTTTTAGATTTTCTCATGTTAATATTTTACTTTTATTGAACAATGTTTATGTATGTCAGTATTTCTTTTGGAAACAAACACTTAACCCTCTTTATGTTATGAATTGCTACTTTGCTATGGTTATCATAGTTTGCGTACCATATTTGTTTTGGCATGTAGTTGGTACAAGGATGGCATGAGGCTAGACTTCTACTAATTACAGTGGTAACACCCCCTTATGTTTGGATAATCTTACGTTAAAAATGAAAATTTTCAATGGTAATTTTGTGGGGTGTAACAATTTTTATCTATGATAAAAGATTGATATGTGTCTATGTTAGAGGTTGTTATGGACATGGTGTGATGGTGCATGTTTCTAGAGGATATTAGCTAGAAGTAGGATGATGTTATTATCTATTGTGATAGTTAGAGTGTGATTTAGCTCGTGTGAAATCTAATTTTTCATGCAAGAATGCACATGGTATCAACCCATGTGGTGCTATGATGTAAGTAATTAGTGTCTTTCCATTTAATTATTACACAATTTCATTTTATTTATCTAAGGGGGAGATCACGAACCCATAGATACTAAGGTACATAGATTATACTAGTGCATTAGGGTAGCATAGTATCCTATTAGCTATCAACCTAGGGACGCAAAGGTACCCTAGTCGCACTGGTACATGAAAACACACAATATTCTACCGACGAGGACACCTAATCTATAAGTATGCATACCCTTGACTTAGGTCCATAGAGCTAAATATAGTAAGATGTAGGGCATGACTGGGGTATTAAGACACACTATCAAAATCTAGAATAATTGTGAGCTAAACCACGTCTTTAGGGTAGTGACCCCTAAAGAGCCACCATTCCCAATCTCGAGGTCTTTCACTTTAAGTATTAATGTTTTAATTAAGGTGACCATGAGAAGCACACATTAATTACATGCTTAACAATTTTTATTTTATTCCAACATTATGAAGTAACTAGAATTAGGTTTATTGTCAATGTTAACACAAGTAGTCCACTAAGGCTATCTTAGGCTCAAATATTCATACTTAGGTACTTTAGGTCAAAATGACCAAAATACCCCTAAGGCTAAGGCTACATCTTTACCATCCGTTTCCATCAAAGAATTCATTTTTATTGATCAACATGCCATAAAGAGAGTAACATACCATAATTAGGCTATTGATCATAAAGTTAAGTTACCCAACACAACAAATGTCCATCTTACACATAAAACCCTAACATATGATTCTAGAACAACCAAGCACACATTCTCATGCTTAATCAACAATCAATGCACTTCCTACATGTTCATGAGAATAATGACATAACATACTTCAATTTACCAAGTTACCCCTAAAGCATGCATATTCATCATGGTAACTCCAAATTATCAAAATATCCCTAGACCCTATAATATTCATAATCATGCTTGAATAGGTGATACTAAGGCAGTAGCCTCTATTCTCATATTTAACATCAATTTATACTGATCATGCACGTTTATTAGACTAATCACCATTTTACATGAAAAATTACCAAAATGCCCCTATACCCTATATTATTGATTATCATACTCAAATAAGTGGTACTAAGATAGTAAACCCCTATTATCATATTACAATTAATTTATACTTATTATGCATGCTCATTTAGGTTACCCCAATTTCACATGCAAAATTACTAAAATGCCCCTAGATCATAAAATATTGATAATCATGCACAACCATGGATTACTAAAACCACAAAACCTTTATTATTATTATTAGTAGTAGCATAAATTATTACTTATAATGCATATTTATTTAGTTAACTCCCAGTTTACATGCAAAATTACTGAAATGCCCCTAGGTCATAAAATATTGATAATTAGGCCCAACCATTCATTACTAACACCACAAACCCCTATTATCATTTTCAACCCCACAAAACACTTAGCAAGCATTTTTATTAAGATGATCACCACCATACATTAAAATTACCAAAAATACTCCTAAGCCATGGAATATTGATATTTCTATTAACACATGTATTAGTAATACACCAAACTCCTAACACCATTATTAGCAACATATATAACGCATTAGTCATCCCAATTAGGGTTAAATATCATGATGTGTCTAAATGACCAAATTACCCCTAGGGCTCATAATAGTAATATTTTTACAAGTGTCCATCCATACTCCACCTAGCACTTTCATAACATTCACCACCAAACATTAAACCAATTTTTAATCCCTCTTTCATTCACATCACAACATTTACAAGTTACATGCATCATTTTTCCATTTTCCAATATAACATTGATAATCATGGAATTATTAGTAGCACGTCATCTTTACATAAATCACATACCAAAAACCCTAATGTGCTAACATACGATAATCCATATATTTTAGTGGGGGTATAACAATTACCTTATTTCTAGCAAAAAACCAAACTTTACCCGTATTTGGTTTAAAACGCCTAGGCTCCATTTAATAAAATTTTATGCCTAAAATAATATCACAAATAAAATATTAATATTATATAAATAAATAATAATTTTTATTAAATATAATATTACTAAACTACCTTATACCTTAATATTATCAACATGCCTAAGAAAATGTACAACATAACTCACGCTGTATGAGCCATGCAAGGTAGATAAAATGGATGAGGGTAAGGAAAAGGAAAAGTGGGGGGGGGGCTCGGAAAAGGGTTTGAAGGAGGTGATGAGGGTGTTGGTATTGGTTGTTGGGTTTATAGGTACGGTAGGAGGTGGATGATGGTTGGAGGTCATGGTGCGGTGGCTTGAAGGTGGCAGAGATGGCAGTAGGGGATGTAGGAGAAACGTGCAAAGAAGGGAGGGAGAAGAGAAAAAATAGAGAAGAAGAGAAAGAGAATGGGGGAAAAGGTAGGGTGGCTTAGATAAGGTGGTGTAAGTGGGAGGTTGAGGTGGTGGCAGGCAGCTAGGGGAGGCAGGGACGATGGAAAAAAGGGATGAGAAGTGGTGGCCAAGGGTGGTAGTTGTAGGGGGTTGAAGGGGAGAAGAAGAAGGAAATGGAGGCAGTTTGCAGGTGTGGGATGGTGTTGAATGCTCGATGTGGTGTAGGGAGGAGGTAGGGAAGGAGATGGCAGCATAGAGGCTAGGTTGGTAGTGGAGATGGCGAAGAGGGGCTATAGGGATGCGTTGAAGGAAAACTAGGGTAGGAGAAAAGGGAGAAATGAGAGAAGAGAGGATCGGGGAGGAGCTTCGATCACGAGGAATAATGAGGTAGAAAAGAAGAGAATAAGGAGAGGAAATAGAAGAGGAAGAGAAATGGGGCTTTGCTAGTCGTGCGAGGTAGGTGGTGCAGGGGTGCAGATAGGCGTGGTAGGTAGGGGTGGGAAGGGCAGGGAAGGCATGTAGGGAAGGGGCTTAGGAACTACAAGGCTAAAAATGGAAAGCCAGGATGGTAGGAGAGGAGGGTTGTGCAAGGCATATGGTCGGGTAGAGAGTGTGCATACACGTAGAGGTACAGGAGGAAGAAGGGGAATAAGGCGTGTGAGGGGAGGGCAAAGGTTGTTTGGCATTGGGGTGTATGGGAAGAAGGGGAGGGGAATGAGCCATGAAGGGAAGGGGAAGAAAGAAAAGAAAGCAGGCTCACCTATATGGAGAAAAAAAAGATGAAGGGGAAGAAGGGGTTGGGTTATCTCGAGGAAAAGAAGAGAAAGAAAGGAAGAGGGGGAGATATGGGCCGGCCTAGGGGAAAAGAAAGAAAGAAAAGGAAAAAAAGGAAAAGAAAGAAAAAGGAAAAAGGAAAAGGAGAAAAAGAAAAAGAAAATATTTGTAGAGTTAGGATTAGAAATTAGGCTAAAATTAGCTTCTGAGAAAAATATTAAATTAATTTATCCAAAAATTAAGGTGTTAATTTAAGAAAATAATTTTGGAAAAGTTTTAGATTTGGATTTATTTAAATAAAAGAGTAAGATAAAATGATAAAAATAATTACATTAATTTATTAAATAATTTTATTTATTTTTGTAAGTCAAAGGTCCACAAAATAATTAGATTAATAATCTAAAGGTTAAATTATTCCAGATAAAAGGTTAAATATATAAATTTTAGGTTTTAAAAATTTTGTGTGTTATCACTAGTAATACACGAATTTATTACTTCAAGAATTGTAATGAAAGTAGATAAATTAGAAAAGTAGAATAAAGAGTAAGAGAAAAATATGGGGAGATAACTACTTCTTCTCATTAATCTATATCTATGTTGTGCACATCTTGTATTTATGTATATATGTTCTTATATAGATATAGTAGTTACGACTCCACAATGATAATGGAGGTTATAACATAATATCACTAAATAAAGATAGATAAAGGGGCTGAAAATCAATGCTAGTAGAGCATAATGAGGTACATTCATGGATGCACTAATAAGGAAAATATGTATCATTCATGTTTATAATATAGTATTTACAATATTCCCTATTGAATGTTGATATTCAAATATTTATATCACTCTCTTTAGCTATTGAGTATACATGAAGGTATAGGAGAACATTGAAAACATATTCCCATATATAAAGATGTCTTATTCACCAATATTTAGTATTTTCCCTTAAGAGTACACCTTTGAGATCTTTTCTCATAAAAAACCTTGCCTAAAAAATCCTATGGGACAAACCATAGCTAAGGAAAAAAATATTTTTTTCTCTCCTTCAACTTAGTATGTCTCTTTGGTACATGATATTACATATGATTATGTTTGTATGCACAAGCACACTTCGATAATGCGCTCATTTCAAACTTTAACAGTAAAAACCCTATTAGGGACAAAAGCTTTTGCTTTATATAAAGACATATCACCATATTGGGTTTTCATATAATTTATTTCTAAGCTCCCAATATAATCAATTGATCTAACACTTTTCAGTGTTTTTAGTGTTAGATTTCATATCTATATAAATAAATCACACTTTTTAAGCAAATACATTCACCTTTTGTATATCTATTCCAACTTATTCAATTATTTATCCAACGACATTCCATAATGAATTGAAAATGATTCTCAGTTTTATCCATTATTAGTTGCTTATGTAAAAACATCACTGATGTCTACCTTATACCATCTTATACTACTGTAAGTATACTTCATGTATATTTTATTTGCTAATATAATCTATTCTTGAATTTCGTCAATATGGTCACATCGACTCATTGTGACAAGTTTTCTATCCCTTTTTATGGATTATAATTCCTCTTTTGAGAATTCAATAATTATTATCCATATCATACGCTTTTAGTGTATTTGTATCATACTTGTCATTCATTTCTTGGGAGTTAGCATAGGGACTTCTATGTAAGTTGGTATATTAGTCAGCACAACCCATCTAACTTTCATAGCTTCTTGGTAATAATAAATGCAAGTTGTTGCTAAGCTACATATAGCAAGCATAAGCACTTAAATGTTTGTACCATATTTAAGTGCTTGCTTATTTTATAGCCCCAGTCTCCTTTTCCTACCCCTAAGGCTTTGAAAACTAACATTCACAACCTTATTTGTGGCTTAATTATGTATATATGGAGGAGTACACACACATAGATGACACATCCACACTTTAAGATAAGTATTAGACTCCTTCCATGAGACCTGATATTAGGGGATAATGTGATATATTAGTGATACATACCACTTTTGAGTATGCTCTTTCATTACATGATAAGGTAACAATCCTTAACTTGTTGAAGAATGTGAAGTTTCTTAATGGTTTTGTAGGTAATTTGAGTAAGAATATTCTAGATATTAGAATGAGCGGGATTGAAGTACCATGATCATCATGTCATAATGCAATGCATGTTACTTGTTAATGTGTGTACGTTTCTTAACAAGTAGATAAACAACACTATCAAGTGGAATAACTTCTTTAGTCAAATATGTTTAAGGAAACTTTACATGGCTAATTTGGATAAAGTAGATGAATAAACCACTTGTATTTCCTTTCTCCTATTTTAGTTTGGTTCACTTATTCATCTGCTTTCTTGAAGAAGCAAGACTCGGTGGACCACTTTATGGAAGATAGATGTATGTGATTGAGAGGAAGTTAAAAGACCTGAAGGAGTATATTTGAAACCATTCTAGGTAAGGGAATATGTGTATTAGGTAAGGTTGGACATTATTTCTATGGATAATTGATTGAGATTATATAATTGTCTTGCTTGTGTAGGTGATTTGTAGTTTTATTTAAATGTAAGTGATTTTACACCAACTTGAGGAAGAAGAGAATTGTGTGACAAACCCACATTACCAGGGTGTATACTATAGTTGAGTGGTACAAGAATGAGTAATACATTCTTGGAACTTAGGAAAAATAAGGATGGTATATGGATGATTTTTACAATGACTAGAATTGGAAATTTGTATGGCAAGTTAATCATCATAACATTTAAGATTTATATGATTAAAATCTTAACCATATATATGTAGGGAATGATGTCAACTCGACTGTTGTTGTCTTCAATGTTGAAATTAGAGACCTTGGAAACTTAAATATTATAATTTTTAGGACTAATAGTGTTGTGGTCAAAAGTAGTAATCAAGATGATATGTGAGACTTCATTGTTGATGATGGCAATATGGAACAAGAAAGCATGGATGAGGATGGTGAAAGAAAATTTAGTGATGGAGATAGAATTTATAATTGTGATTAGTAATTGTGTAATTTAGTTGTATTTTTCTACTTAATCTAACCCTAGCCACAATTTTGTTATTGACGATTATCTTCGCTTATTTCCTTCTATTTTTATAATTACTGCACTTTTTTCATGTATGTTTATCATCATAATGGATAATTTCTATATATCAAAAAATTTGATAGTTTCTATATGGAGGATATTGTCGCTTGAGGTCATGGTGGTGATGGCAATGGACGTGATCCATCGTGTCTTCATAGACTATGCTCCGGGTGTTGAACCTTAGAGGTACAAAATTTGATATAATATATTTTTCACTTATTATTACTTTTATAGTTTTATTATCTTAATAATAAAATTAATATATGCATGTTTTAGGTACTAGGACGAGTGTGGAGAAAGAAATAGATATAGGATGGTGTTAGAAAGACATATAAGATAGAAGTTTGTGGTGGAGTTTGACTTTTAGGCTAACAGGTTAATTATATCAATCTATATGTTAGATAGTTTACTAGGTGTGTTGGAAATAAGATTGGGATAAAAAGTTACTATGTTATAAGAGGTGGTTATATGCCCCTCCTAAGGATAAGATAAAAATCTTCCTTGAAGTTGACGTAAAAATTATTTATTACTTTTTATAATTGTTAATCTCAAAGTTATGTAATGTCATTGCACTTATTTTGATGATAACAAATGGATCTTGGTAACTAATGTGTTTGATTAACTATGCATGTCCAAAAAACAACACATACAAAATGAACTACGAATTAAAGACAAGTATTTTGTGAGTCTTACGTATATTGTAAGGAGTTAAGTTGAGCAAAGTTCATATTTTAAACAAAACTCTTTAAAAGATTTTGTTGAAAAATACTTGACTTGATTTCATTTCATAAGTTCTTTAAAAGTATTTTCAAAGCAAATTGATTGGTTCCAATTGGAACCAGCCGACTAGTTTAGTTTGAACCAAGCCACTGGTTGTGTTAAAACACAGATAGATCGAATGGTGGATAAAACCAATTGACTGGTTTGGAAGCTAGTAAACTAATTTGTCCAACTAGTTCATGAGTTTCACTCTTATAGAAACCTAGTTCTCCTATGTTTAAACACATTGACTGGTTTAGGAAAACCGATTGACTAGTAGAGAAACTAATTGATAGGTTTAACCAACCATTCCATGGGTTTCACTCTTGTAGAAACCGATTTCATCTCTATTAAACTCATTGACTGGTTTAGGTAAACTGATCTACTAGATGAGAAATCGATCTACTAGTTTGACCAACTAGTCCATGGGTTTCAATCTTGCAGAAACTCAATTTGTCTCTGTTTAAAAACATCGACTAGTTTAGGCAAACCAATCGACTGGTTGAAAAACTGATTAACTGGTTTGACTAACTAGTCCATGGGTTTCACTCTTGTAGAAACCCATTTCGTCTCTATTTAAACACATAGACTATTTTAGGCAAACCGATCGACTTATTGAGAAACCAATTGACAAAACTTTCATATCTTAGAGTTTTTATTTAAAAGTGTTCTTTGCTCACTAATCTTAGGTAGAACTATTCTCAAATTATAATATCCCATATTACATCTAGCTAGATTACATATCATCTAAATATCTACACTTTCATATAAATTTTGGTGAGAACTATTTGTAATCATAACCTCCTTTTAAAAATTTCTTAAAAGGGGTTAGTGAGTGTTTGCCTATTATTCTTGAGAGATTAATGTGGTGAGTCTAGAGAAGATAAATAGGTAAAGTTGTAAATCATCTCTTAGATGACCATTAAGATTATAAGGCTCATAAACAAAGAGAAGAGTGGTCATTAATAAAATACGTCATTATTTCAAAATTCCAAAAGGGAGAACCTTCTAGTAGTAGATGTAAAGAGTAATTTACTCTTGAACCACTCTACATCGCGTGTAAATTTTTATTTAGTAATTTTCATTCCACAAAACCATATTCACCCCTCTCTAGTATGTTTTCAATAATTAATTAATCAAATCTAAGTTATGTAATTTCTAACATATGTTTGTATATATATGTAGAAATATTTTGATTAAGCTCTATGAAGGTAAACCTCATCCTAACCTAGAATACAGTCAAGTCTCGATGGAATGAGGGTTAATCAATAAAAAGATTGTAAAAGTGATTATACAAATGATTGAAAAAAAAGACAATGATTATATACCTTTTTTTATCGTACATGTCATAAAGATATATCAATCTATGGAAGTTAAAGGATACAAAGGTAATAATAAACTTTAGTATAAAATTTTAATAAAATTGCATATATAGAATATGGAGAATTTACATTTTTATTGGTGTAGACTTTGGTAGAAAAAAATGTAGTAACTAGGGTAAAAAATTCCACTCTTTAGTAATGTAATATCACCACAAGAAGGTAATTGTTCTTTTGATTATGGTTTTTTTATCAGTAATGTAATAAATTTTATCTTAAAATTATATAGGCCAATATAGAAACAAAAAAAACTATTACCTATGGCTCAAACCTAAAAAGAAATGCATTTTAAGAATAATAATTTTGTCACTACTTTGGCTGAAGAGACTTTTGTGAGTTAGTAATATATAATTAATTATCTTATTGTTAATATTCTTTATAATATATTTTTAACTTTTTCGTATTATGCACACAACAAAATTTAAGGAAGTGGGATAAAACCTTATCATATATGGCTTTTAGTAGTGCTGCTAAAAATGATTCTACACCTCTAGAAGTTGATGAAGAACCAATACTCAAAAAAGTTTGAGGTAGCCATCTAGGGAAAAATAAAGCTTTATGATGTAGGCTTACAAGGGATAACTAGAGTTGTTTTACTTCTCACATGAGTTAGATGCAACTGATCCGCTACAAGAATAAGAAAAACAATGTTAGGTAGAATAAAACCAAAAATAAATGAATGAATGTCTAACCAAACAACAATCATCATTTTAGCACCACGAGAAAGAATTATGATAAATAAGAGCTTTTATGACTACATAGACTTAATGTCCTCCACCTCCACTATTTAATCAATATTAAGATGAAGATAATTTTAAGGTGTTATGCTATTTCATTATCTTGGTTTTGTAAATTACATTTTTATGATAATATTTAACTTTAAAATATATTTATATTATTAAGTATTTCTAATTTTTTTATTTTATATAATATATTTATATTATTATTACATATATTAGTTTTTTAAAATCTTATTATCATGAATAAAATCATCGATAATAAAATTTCTCTAGATTTTTTTTTAACAAAAGGCTACTAAGAAACGTTAGTAATAAGCTTATTGTTGAGGATAAAATTATCGGAAATAGGGTTTTTTGGTATCTATTTTAAAAATTTTAATCTAAAATTATTGATAATAGGCTTATTGGTAGAGATAAAATCATCAATAATAAGGTTTTCTAGAATGTTGATTTTTTAAAAAGACATTACACAAAATCATTAGTAATAAGGTTTCTCAATTTTTTCTAAATTTTATTTTACCTAAAATCACCAGTACTAAGCTTATTACCAAGGATAAAATAATCGGTAATAATATTTTTTTAATTCAAAAATTTTAAATTTGAAAAATATTATCTTCGACAATTATAGTAGCAAAATTAAAATTTTAGGAAATTGTAACACTCCGAAATTTCGTAAAATTTATTTTTAGATGTTTAGCCTTTTTATTCAAAAGTAACACTTGAACCTTTGCCTAATTATTTTTTTAATAACCTTTGACCCGTAACCCAAATAATTTTTTAAATATTTTTTTCGATTACTGTACCTCTTTCCTTTCGTTAAACTTATCCTAAACCTAATTATATTTTTTCTATATATTTTTTCTACCCGATACCCTAAGCTAACCAAACTTAACCTAAAACTAAAATAATATCTCTATCCTACCATACCCCATTTTTCCTCCCCCAAACACTCTCGCTAAATCCCTCTACTTCTTAGCTTACCCATATCCTCACCCCTCGACCATCCTCTCGACCATCCCCATCCTCTCGACCCATTTTCATGTATATATACATGCACGCGTGCGCGCACACATACACACATGAATGTATGGACACACACATGCACACGTGCATCTTCCTCTCCTCCTAAACCAAATAACCCTCATAGCCTTCCCCTACTCCCCCTCTCTACCCTGTTTGGTTTCAAACGCACTCCATCCTACCCTACTCTATCTCCCATAGCCCTATTTTTTTTTCACTCCCAAAAAAGCCATCACTTGCGCCACCCCCATCCTTTTCCATTTCACCCTATATATATATATATATATATATATGGTGATTGTGGATGTTTAATATACAAATTAAACTAGAAAATATGAGTTTCATCACAAATGGTCAATGAGATGAAAATAGAGTTGTTAATAGTAAATGGATTGTGTGGTTATATCGAAACTATGACACAAAAGTTAGTCTCTATTGCTGTCTATGATAATTTATTTATTTATTTAATTACAATACTAAAAATTAGTTGTTAAAATTAAAATACCCCAAATCCCTAATCTAGGGAATTATGGAAAAATAATAATTTGTTAGGGAAATTAATTAGATAGATTATTTTATTAAACGAAGAGGAAGTAATTAAGGTAAAATCAAGAGGAAAATAATAAATAATTTAATTGGGAAAAATTAGGGTATTTTGCCAATTAAAATGGAACTAAGGAAAAATCATTTAAAATATCCTAAATTGATCTAAAAAGGGAATTTATTTATTATTTTTAAATATTTAAAAATACCAAAATATTCTAAATACCCCAACCCATCTATTTTTTCTTTTTTCTCTTTTTCCTTTTCCTTTCTTTTCCTTTTTTTTTTCTTTTCTTCCTCTCCATTCTCCTTCTCTTTTTTCCCTCCTCATTGATCTAGGCCAGCCCTCCCCCTTGCATCCCAAACTTTCTTCCTCCCCCACGGGGCCCAATACCTTCCTTCCTTTTTTTTTTCCCTCGCAACCCACCTGGCTCCCTCTCTTTTTCTTTCTTTCTTTTTTTCCTTAGGTCAACCGGTCCATTCCTCCCTTTCTTCTTTTCTCTTCTTCCCCATATATTTCTTTTTCCCTACTCCTTCCCCATGTAGGCGTGCCCCCTGCAACACCACGCACGCCGCCTGCCAACTCTCCTCTCTTCCTCATCGATTCCTCTCCCTGATTAACCCAATCGACCCTCCTCTCTCTCCTCACACGTGCCCCTCTTCCCCTTCCTTTCTCCTTCCCCAATCACACAGAACCTGTAACTTTGTAGGTCTGTACTGGTCGTATGTCGCCGGCTGGTGACCTACCATGCATGCCACTCTCTTCCCTTCTTTCCCCTCTGTCATTTCCCCCCTTTAATGGCCTATAAATACCCCTTAACTGTCCCCCATTTGATCTTTTCCCCTGCCTAGAATTTCCTCCCTTTGTTACACCGCCGCCCGAACCACCTCCCAAACCACTCTCTGCACCACCCTCCACCGAACTACACCACTCACCACCCTCGATTCTTCCTGCACGAGCCGCCTTGGCCATGCAAAGTTGGCTATTCGATCAACCTTTTCTCACCCACACCACTACCCTTCGCGCTACAGTCCACCATTGTTCCCGCCGTAACCACCACTCCCCTACCCCCCAAAACCACCAGCAGAACTTCCTCTATCTCCCCCTACCTTCCTTTTCCCTGCCTCCCTCTCCTTCTCCCTTCCTCCCTCTCCACCACCTTCAACCACCACATCCACCGCCGCCTGTGCCACCCCTTTAGCTGCACCACCACCCCCATTCCCCTCTTCTATCCTAATCGACCATCTTTCCACCCTCTCTTCTCCCTCCGCCACTGCCACCGTTGTCAACTGGTCACCACCATCCCTAGGTGGTACCCTAACCCCTACAACCCTTAAACCCTATTTATACAAATTTTATCTTTTTTATTAGTATTTATATTATTATTATTATTATTATTATTATTATTATTATTATGTTATCATTATTATTATTCTTATTAAATATAACTTCATAGTATTACTACTATTATTATTATGAAGGGTTGAAATCTTATTTTATTTTTATCATCATCATCATCATTATTATTATTAATGCTAACTTTGGCATATTATCACTTTTATTACTATTATAAATATTCAAACCCTATTATTAATATTATTTACCATTCGAATATTATTATTATTAGTATTATTCTTAACATTTTTATTATCATTATTACTATAATAATAATAATAATAATAATAATAATAATTATTATTATTATTATTATCATCATCATCATCATCATCATTATTATTATTATTATTATTATTATTATTATTATTATTATTATTATTATTATTATTATTATTATTATCACTATCACTATTATTATACTTGACCATATTATCACTAAAGTTACCATTATTATGATTATTAGGACCCTTACTTGTATTATTCTTAAGATTAGAACTATTATTAATGTCACTATTATTATTATTATTATTATTATTATTATTATTATTATTATTATTACTATTACTATTATTACTTTGTCATTATTATTAATATTACCGATACCATTAATATTACTATCACAACTAGCATTTTTATTATTACCAATATCATAATTATCACTACTTTAGCATTACTAATATCATTATTATTGTTAATAAGATTTGGGTTGTTATTAGTATTACCACTTCAACTATGATTTTATTATTAGTAGTAATATTAAGCTATTATCTTTAATAATGTAGATAGTGCTATAAATACTTTAGCATGAATTGATGTATCTACTAAGGCCTATTTTGACTAGTAATAACATGGTTAGCTACTTTGAGAATAATAATCCTATTTTTATTTATAAAACAACTATTATCATTTTTATCCCTAATAGTAGGCTATGATAGGATAAGGTAGGAAATAATGGTAATTTTGGTAAGAGGGGAGTTAACCCTTAGTATTTCCCTCTTATAAGTGAATCCGGTCAAAACCCCAAGGAGGCATAGGAGTGTACTCCATGACCTATGTCGTATTAGGTAAGGTTGTAGCTAAGACCTACTATGTGTGTGTTATGTGCCTTGTATGCCATATGTTATGTTATGTTGTGTACTTTATGATTATTATGACTGTTTACTTGTAGCGCAGCTTGGAGTTGAGGTATACATATGTGACTCCCTTATGGCATGTGTATGTTGATATCTATGTTGTGCTTATGATGTTATATGATGTGAACCTTTATGACATGCATGCTAGGGTGTAACATGATATGGGGTGAAAGGATGAAAAGGAAAAAAAGGGGGAAGTGATTAGACAAAAGGGATATGAGATTGACCTAATTATCTCATGATCCATGAGGGAAAAAAATAAAAGGAGATTATGAACAAAATAAAAGAGTTGGGTGAACCTTGTATGAGAATTTGTAGTGTTTGCATAGATTTTACATGGAAATTTCTAAGGTTTGCATAGGATGCATGGAGTTCGCATAGAAATTTCTGGGGTTTGCATAGGATGAAAGGAGTTTACATGGGAATGATCCTTACGTGAAAAGAGTTATCTTGGGGTGTAAGTAAGGTTAGGGAAGAGTTGTTGTGGTGATTGGAGAATTTGGGTGCAAAATAGTACGTAGGTTAGTATAAGGGTGCATAGGAAACCTGGCTATGGTTTGGGAGGAAAACCCTAATTTGAGGTGGTCATGGAAGTAAAAGTAATTGAGGGTGAGTGGAATATGGGATAAGAGTGGAAGAATATCATGTGTAGGGTGAGTATGGGTGTCATAGGAAAGAAAGGATGGCAAGTGAGGAATGGAGAGGTGACATATGGGAAAGAAAGGTGCTAGGGTTTGGAGTGGTCAACTAGGGTTTCATGATCACATGTGTATTTGGGGAGTAAAGTGATATGATAGGGGTTTAATCTAAGTGAGATGATGTGTTGGGTGATAAAGGAGCTTTGATTGGGTGAGACAAAGGAAGGATAGCCCACATAGGCCTAATTAAGGTTTTAGGGGAAAACCCTAGAGGATGATAGTGAGCAAACTTATATGGCATAAGGTGGTGGGCCTTGACACACACACTTTGGAGTTAGGTATTCATGATGAGTTGGTAGAAGAGAGAAAAGATGTCGGGGTGTATTAGGAGGTGTAGAAATCTCAAGATATGGAATAGGCCCTTGTGGGAGAATAATAGAAGACGGATTGTAACATGCATGTCTAGGGTAAAAGTATATCGAATAAGACACGAATAAGATATTAACCATTTAAAGAGGAAGATTGTTGAGCCGGGCCCAAACCGTTCTACCGACAAATAATAGTGGCTAAGAGCCGAGGTGCCTTGGAGATCGATCCACCGGCCAATAATAGTTGCCAGGAGCGTTCTGCCTTATATGTTTCCAATCCACCAGCTATAATAGTGGGAGATTCCATTCTCAACAAACCAAACATAATTATGATAATACATGGGAAAGACACTAAGTATTTACAGTGAAACACCATGAGAGTCGGGGGTAGACCGGTCCACCTGTGAATAATAGTAGCCAATAGCACTTTGTCCTAGAGACCAATCTACCTACAATAATAGTGGTCAGGAGTGTTCTACCCTCTATGTTTTTGGTCCATTGGCTATAATAGTTGGGTTCCTACACTCGCATAGATTGATAATAAGCATGGTGTAAAATGAGTATTGACCATAGATTTAAAGAATCAGTTTATTTGGACTATAGCTTAGCCTTTATTATCTGTATTATTTGCATGTTGTCTATATGATCATACCTGATGCATGGTTACCTTACTCAATATATAGCATACTAACCATCTGTTTCATAGGTATTCCTCATTCCCACGAGTAGAGGGCCCTTCTAAATTGGTGCAGGTAGGAGATGTCATTTTTTATGCTTATAAGGCATTGGGCGGGGCTGAGAGTTGAGCTTGGACTTGGCCAAGGGATCGAGAGCGACTTGGTTACCATTTATTTACCTTGTACCAGTTTATTTCAATTTTATTTTATCGTAGTGTACCTTTTACCCCTTTGGGGACTTTAATTATGTACTCTTGGATTGTAAACTCTTTTACGCGTACTCCAATTTCAATATTATGAACGATTCAATTCTTTTATGAGATTTTGTTTTAAGTTTGACTCATGATTGACTATGATTTTTCTTTACCCTTGTGGTTAGTACGAGATCAGCCGGGGGGCCAGACTTGTACTGATCACGGTGGTAATATCCCTAAAATTCATAGTTTATTTTCTTTACTTCCACTGTATCCTTAAATAAAACGAAATTTTTAGTAGTGAAATTTGGAGGTGTTACAAATATAATGTACTACGGTGTGTTTTATTATCGTTATTACCTTTAACAACCAATATTTTACATTATTTTTATTTCTTTAAATACTAAAAGTAAATGTCATTTCTATTGAACAAGTAGCTAAAAATATTAGGTCATTGCTAAAGCCTTTAGCAAGCGAATAATAATGGCATCGATGATGGTTGATATATTTGGCCCCTATTGGCATTAGTGACAAAAAATTGGTCATTATTCACAAAAAAATTGGTCATTAAATCTCTCATTTCCTATACTTTTTAATTTGGTATAATAGGATTTTTATACTTTTGCATGGAAATAGTGCTAACACAATTAAGATTGAATTGGGTGCATTTTATGCTAGGCTTACCCTAAGGCCATTTCAATAATTTTGTTGGTTTTTAATTTATTTAGATTATATTATTATGTGGATTAGGTCCTTCACATAAAATTTGATATATAATATGTTAGGGTTTTGAGTTGTATAGGATTTATTATAAATTTTAGAAGTTTTGAGGTATTTAAGGGTGTCTAAGGGAATTTTGTCGTTCACTCCAAAACTATAAATTTGGGTTTTGCAGGTGTTATTTGATGAGAAAATGATTTAAGTGCATGGAGTGTATTAATTAGGTTGTGCTTCATGAGTTGAAATTAGATTTTCAAGCATTTAAAGTCTAAATAGAATTGTTAATGATAATTTAGGAATTTTGTAAAGTTTGGGATTTATAGGACTGAATATCAATTTTTATTGTGTTAACATAGGAAATAAATTAGTTAAGTGTGAGTCTATATGTAATACTCTATAATTCTGGATAATAATAATGATAATGATGATGATGATGGAAAAATTAATATAAAAATTGAAATTTTTTTAGACTCTTAGTTATTATTACTTCATATACATATACAGTAAATATGTGAGATCATGACTTGTATTTTTGTTTGTATTCTAGCATGGATTGATGCATACTAGTATTTGGAGAATTTTAGAGCCAAAAGGAAATCAAGGGAGAAAATAAGGGGGGCTCGTATTTGTGAACACAACTTGTATTTTCATAGTATACTTGGTTCTACATTATTTTGGCAAAAGTTGAGAATTATGAAAAAGACATGGGGGGCGCTATGTTTATGAACACAAATTATGTTTTTTCCTATTTTCTACTATTTGCTTATGTTGGTTACGTATTTATATAAATAGATGTGTAAGAAACACTAGCAATGAATGGTACACCATTGAGCCTATCTCAACTCTCTCCTCTTGTATTCTTTTATGTTTAAGAGAGACTTGTGTACTGGGTGATATTGTGATGATTTTTTAATTCTCCTGGTAATCACCAGTGCCATATGCAATAAAGATCATCATTGTTTTCCCAATTATTATTGTGTTTTAGTTATTATCTCAATTAGATATTGGAATTTTTTGATGGCTTGTTAGTTCAAGTCTTAGGCATTTTACATCTTGTGAAAATTATCCCTACAAAATAGTACAGTTGTAAGCTAACTACCCAATCAATGGGTTTTATTTGTGGATAGTTTCTCTTTTTTTTTTAACAAATTAAATTTATATCTATTAATAAATTATCCTTTAGTAAATTGAGAAGTTCTAGAATTTACCCCCCAAAAGAAAACCTTCTTCGTACCCAATTGATTTCCTCATTAAGTCTATAAATACATATATATCTCCTAATTCCTAAAGTCATAAAACTTCTCCCAGATATATATATATATTCTTCTTTTATTTATATTTCATAAGTTAATTTCAATAGTAGTGCAATCCTTTTCTTCCTGTATTTTACTTTCCTTAGTTGACTGATATATATAGGATGTAGATTTTGACATATGAATACATATATTCACAGTAACACCCACTTGCATTCATACCTACTTAATATATACAGTTAGTCCATAAGTCACTTTAAATGTGAAAATAAAAGAGAAATAATGGCCCTACAGGGAGTAAGAAAATAATTTCTTTGGGTATGGGCTCGTAATTAGTGGTAATGGAAATTAGCCCTTGTGAACTCTTGACTAATGAGTATAGAGAATTATTATATTCTTTTATATTTAATTCCTTTTGTAATCATTATAATATTAATTAGTTCATTGCTCTTAATTATTGGTTGACTACTATTAGCCGTTAAAAGACTTTTGACTCTAAGGTTAAGACTATTCAATATTATACAATTAATAATACATCAATAATCTGTTGATAAGATGAATAATGAACTATGCCATGATTTAAAATTTTGGGTATATACTTGTAAGTTCTATTAAGTTGGTGCCTTTTACCATATTAATGTATAAATAGGTATGTCTTTATGTATCTATGATCTAATTTTATGAAAGAGTAATAACTAGCCTAAGACAATAAATATATATATGCTACTTTCTACAAACATTAATAGTAGATTAATTCTACTATAGGAGTGTCGGGCTAGTAACGCGTAGATAACTTTGCAAGCAAACCACTTACTTTTATAACTATTTGTAGGTTAATTACCAACTATATTTTAATATATATGATACTATTTTTCTATTATATGATTTAAGGCGCTTTAAATTTTATATATGGTAGCCCTTATTTTATAAAATTATTATAGTTTGTTAACGCATCTCTAGATTTTATTTAAAATATGAGTTTTATGAACATGAGTTATTTATATGTGTTTTATTGTTGCTTTTGATAATTTATTCAAAATGTATGTGTAGTGTTTATATTATATTATTTATTTTCGGTGATCATATGAAATTTGTGGCATGTGTTAACTTATGATATTAGTATATATGCATAATTGTTGTTCTTTTAATTGGTATTAAATCTTAATGGTTTGTTTATGACCCAAGTGTTCAACTCTTTTTGGAAATTGTTCAAATTGGGAAGTGCTAATGTGGAAAGCCTTGTTTAATAAAAGTAATATTTATGGAAGTGATATTTATGGAATATGTAAAATTTTATTATGGAAGGTACTATTTTTGGAAAGTATCAAATATGGATGGTATCTAATTTTGAAAATATGGATAATTAAGGAATGAATATGGTTATATGTTTTGGATATGTTATATGGCTACCTTTAATAAGAGACTAAATTTAAAGTGGAAGTTGTGAGTGGGATAAAGTCCTTTGGGGTTAGCCTCCCAGAGTTGGAGATCGGTAATAACATTTCCATAGATTGTAGTGACATGTAGTTACTTGGTTTATTAGCTTAGCCAAGGGCTTGTAAGACTCCATGTTTAAACTACTAGGATTTTCAAACCTCTTAGGGAGTGTGTACACTTAAGGGTTGGATGACCGAGGTTAGATTTTTCTTTTGGTGCTAAGATCACTTAGAGTGTCTAGGAAGTGGATCTCTTGTGGCTGGTTTTGGTTGTTGTTGGATGTATTTGCCAGGTGACCCTCCTAGTTAGGTTTTTTCCACTCAAAAGATAAAATTGGTTGGTGTTTTTATGTACTTACTGATTAAAGAGGTTTTATAAATAGTAAACTAATATTTGCCTTAACATTTAACTCATATGTTGATGTACTTATGTAATATAATGATGTTATAAATTATGATATTTTCCTTCTAAATAATGAGTTACTTACCTGTTTCCTTAACTAAATTATTACTATTTTAAATTGGACTGCAATGATCTATAATGTACATGGTGAGTAGATAATTCTATGTAGGTAGACTGTGACCACATTTGAGGATGGATGCAAGCTTGCAGGACGAGTTGATAAAGTAGTTTGACTTCCAGAGTTCTATCTTTTGATGGTTTCTATTTCAATGGATTTTAAATGTAGTAGAGTTATTTACTTTATTGATTGGTCATTAACTACTTTTGACTTTGTTATTTGACTTTATTATGGTGTTCTATTATATTAAGAATGTTATATATTTTTTGTTTTGGTTTCAATTTTAAGTTTTAGCCTTAGCGTCTAGTGTAAGTGGGATAATAGTCTCTATTTGTACTAGATGTGGCGATAATACCCTCATTTATTTTTAATTTTTGCGTTATTTTTCTAAGTATTTTGTGTTTTGAAAATGGGGGTGTTACACTACATCACCATTAGCATGGCATATACCTTTGTATAAAGTTGCATGAATTTAACAACTCTAAGGGTATAATTGTCTTTTTAGATGTTATAAGGGCTTGCTTATGTTTGGTTTTAACTTTGAGGTGACATAGATAGTTTTCCTAAGTTTATTCTAAAATTTTGTGAAGTAATGAGGTTAACTTGGGAATTTTGTGATATTTGTTCAGATTATGGCCTTGTAAGGGTATTTTGGTCTTTTAGTAAAATTTGTGTTGAAAATGGTAAAATGGATGTTATAGTTGATTTAGTGTATACTTATGGACTTTTAATCAACCTTGGCTTTTCATTGACCTTTGACTTGAATAGTTTACTTTTTTTGACCTTGAATAATTTAACTTTAGTAATGATACTTTGTAATCTAAACTAATTTGGGCTTTTATGGCATGTATAAATTGGGCCCTCTACAACATGGGTACTGTTAGGCTTTTACACTACTTGAAATTGTTGGACTTTTTGTAGAAATAAATGGAATATTAATTAAGTTTCAAGTTTTCTACTATCATATTTGCTGTGCTTTTCGACACTACTACGAACACGAAAAATAATAACGGGACAATAATAACGGTGGTTTGAAAACCGTTGTCAAACGCGTGAAAATTAATGGGCGGGAAAGTTTTGATAACGGTTCTAGTTAAAAACCGTTATTAAAAGGGCAACGTTAAAATTTGCACAGATGTTTTAATAACGGTTTTATTTAAACCATTATTAAAAGAGGATTTAATAACGGTTCATATTAGAACCGTTGTCAAAAGTCTGAAGGTTTTAATAACGATTCCTGGAAGAACCGTTATTAAAAGATGTTTTAATAACGGTTCTCTCAGGAACCATTATTAAAACTCCAAAATCAAACTTTTATTTCGCTCAGTTCTGTTTCTTGCCAAAGTTTTCAGACTCTCTGCACCTTCGTTCTCTTGCTCTCCTTCTCCTTGCAAACCCTCGCACCACCACACCGTGCACCACCACTCCGGCTCCTCTCAAGTAAAGGAAACCCTCGCACCGCCAACTCTCCACCACGCCTCTGCCATTGTCGGCTCTGCATGTGCGTGCTGTCATTGTTCCGAAGCTAGCTAGCCAGCACTTGCACCTTCATCCTCCGTCGTGTTTGAAGCCCTTGCCTCTCTCAACATTCTCACCGTCGTGTTTGTAGCTAGCTCACTTTATGTATGTGTTTGTTCTTCCTCTCGTAACTTTTTATCTACTTATATATGTATATATATATAAATGCATGCATGTTGCTACAGGGTTTCGTTTGTTTGTTATTGAAAGATTGTGGTTTGTCGTTCGAAAATGTGTTGTTGAATGTGTTGGCTGAAAATTTTGCTGTTTGTTGTTGAATTTGTTGCGTTATTGTTATATATTAACAAATACATGTGTTGGCCAAGACCTTTACATATATATATAATATGAATGTGAGTGTAGAATATATACATTTTCACTTATAAAAACTATATATATATATATATATATACACACACACACATTTTCATTAATAAGTATAGGAGACTAGAAATAAGATATAGGAAATGCCATATAATGAAATGCAAATATATTTTACATATGCATATGTTAATGATTGCTATTTGATGAGGATTAAATAGATATAGAGAATAAGGAATATATAAAAGTGAATAATTAAATAGAGAGAAATAATTGTGTATGATAATAATAATAATAATAATAATAATAATAATAATAATTATTATTATTATTATTATTATTAATATGATTTATATATTATGCTTTAATTACATTTAGCTAGGTTTAGGGATTAGGGTTTTTTTTGTGGTTTAAGGTTAGGTTTTATTATAATAAATTATGGTTAATTAGCTAGGGTTAGGGTTAGGGTTAGGGTTTATCGTTTATTATGGTTAATTATGGTTAATTAGGGTTAGGGTTAGTATTAATATCTTTTTGGAAACGTGTTAGCATGATTCGTATATATATATATATATATATATATATATATATATATATATATATAGAATAGCATGATACATTTGAGATTAATTCTTTCTAAGCATGATTCGTATCGATAATATAATGGTACATTATTATGCTCAATACATAACATTCTAACATAATTTATTTATTGTAGAGATATGGCCAACAAAAACATTGATAGGGATAGCAGTGATGAAGAAGGGAAGAGAGGACCTACAATTATGAGAATTATCATAGACATGAGGAATAGAGGAGAAGTAGTCGAGTTGGGATGAAATACTTACAATCTTCCCATTGGCCCTTACGCATATATGTTCTTGACCTACATTTCACTTGTGACCCGTAACCGTGTTCCTATCTCCTATAATAATTGGAAGCAGGTTCCACAAGGTCATAAGGAGCATATTTGGCAGGAAATCATGGTAAATATGCTATTTTATGTAATCATTTTTGTATGTCAAATGTTATTAATTTTATTACATTAACATCGGTATACATCTACATGTCTTATTTTGCAGAGAGTGTTCAATGTCCCAGAGAGTAGGAAGAAATGGCTTCTTAGACATTGTGGGGAGCGTCTAAGAACCTTTAGGTCATATTTAGCTCGTAGAAAAATGTATAGAAAGAGGGATGGTTCTCTACGACAGAACCCACCCAAACGATACGGTTTCATCGATCAAGAAAGTTGGAACCAATTTATTGCTTATCGTCTTACGGGGGATTTTAAGGTACTTGTTAGATAACAATTAAACTTTTTGTATCAATCCCAGTATTATACTTAATATTGAAATAACCATGTCATTATGTTTTGGCTTGTCACATAGGAAAAAAGTACCCAAAATAAAGAGATTGCCAAGCAAAATAAATATCGGTATAATATGGCTCGCAAAGGCTATGCGGGACTTGAAGAGGAGTTGATATGCATTTTGTGATTATCTATTTACATGTAAATGTCGAATTTTATAATACTATTCTTAATTAAGAATATTTTTTGATTTGTAGCTCCTAGCCCAAGACTTGGACCCATGTACCTCGTCCATTAATATTGGTACATTATGGAAGAAGGCTAGAGCAACAAGAGATGGATATGTTAATGAATATGTTGATTTTGCAGCCAAAAAAATTGTAAGTTTGTAGATATCTAGAACCCTACTTAGTTTTCTTTAAGAAAACTATTATATTATGCTTATTCCTATAAGTTAAATTTACAGGATGAACTTGAAACGTCAGAAGGTGAGGAGGTGGACCAATATAGCATTGTGTCCCAGGGTATAGGAATTGTAGAACACCCTGGAAGACACAGGGGCCTTGGATTGGGTGTTACGAGAATAAGCATATGTGGTCGACCTCGTGGTTCTCGTAGCACTAATGAGCAAGTCGCCATCCTCACCCAAAAATTGAACGTGGCATTTGAACGGATGACAACAATGGAGCAAGAGCTATCATTTATTAAATCTCAAGGGTATAAGCCATCCGATTCAGTAGACCATGATCAGCTTCACATACCTAATGTAAATAGCGTGAGAGATAGTTGTGAAGCTGATGCATTTCTTTCTACTTTTCCCGAGGTAAGCATTACAAACTATGAATTGTTATTAAATGTATTCGGTGTAATAAATTATTAATAATGTGTAATATTTTTGTTTAGGGTTTGCATAAATGTGACTTATTAGCGAATGACCTTTCAACAATTTTGGCGAAAGGAAGGGTCCGCATCAATCACAGTACGGAAACGCAGACAATCCACGGGTACAATTTAGCCCTAAATACAAGGCCGGTGAGTATTGACACTCCAATCATTGGCAGTGCACACTTGCCTTGTTATAAAGAGGGCGATGAGGCAACCACTGTACTAAAAGCTCATGGAAACTTCGTGGCTTGGCCTACGGATCAAATACGTCTCACTACTAAAGAGGTATTGACATTTGACATCTTCATTAGACCTTGTTTAGTAGTTACACTATTTATACCTTTTTCATATATATATTTATATGCTCAATATATATTTTGTTTAATATTATCAATTAAGGAATAAAAAAAGAAGACTGTTTCTGCTAGTAAAACCAAGAGAGGTACTAGCAGAACGAGCAACACAAAACAGGGCATTGCTAAAGGAAAGAGAGCTAAATCTGAAAAATCAGTTGCCCCACAAAAGATTCCTTCTTCAGATCAGCAAAGCCAACCTCCACCAGCATTAGCTTTATTATATTTTTATGCCCAAAACTACCTCAGGGACAATTATATTTTCATTGATTGTCGTCCTGAGTATGTTGGGAGGGACGATGCTACTTACATGGTATCGACGGCTGACATAAGCGACATTTATAATCAAGAATGGATGTCAACCATAAGTGTCGCTGTCTATGTCACGTAAGTATTATTGAATTTTGAGATTTTAGTACTCTTAACTTATACAATTGGAATTTTTATGACCTCTTATATGAGTTATTAGTTATTAACCAATATGCATTATTTTTGTCGTCCATAGGTTGGTAGCTACTCGAGCTGCAATGGAGGGAATGTTGTCCTCTATTGTGTTTGTGTGCCCATACTACATAGCTGACGGTAGTACAATAAGAGAGGGTAGGCACATAAACTATTTAGCGGATCGCATTTTGATTGAGGGACACAACAAGCTCTATCTCATTCCTCACATCGCAACTGAACATTGGGTTTTGTACGCCGTCTGACCTGATCTTAATAAAGTTTATGTGTTTGATTCCCTTCGAACCTATGACGTGCCTTTTGAAGTCACTCGTCGTGGTGGGAAGGAATTTATCGACATATTAGTATACTTTTCACTTCTTACTTCATTAGCTTATTTATACATATATTCGCCTAGCTTTCATTATTTGAGGTATATATGCGTACTTACAATATCGTGTATCCAACTCTATTTATTAGGGCACTACGGACAGCGTATCAAAGGAGAGGTGGGAATGGTGTCCCAGACTCAAAGAATATTCAATGCGAGCCTGTCATAGTAAGTAGGAAGGCAACTATTTCGTATTTTATTTTAATTAAAATTAATATCTAATAGTTAGAGAGCTAACTGAATTCATTTGACAGTGTCCACAATAGCAAAACGACAAAGATTGTGGATACTATGTATGTAGAGCAATGGATCTAATAGTCCAAAATAGATCGGTCAACATAGATCCAAGCCATATATGTTTTCTTTTCGATATTTTTCCATTAATGAATCATGACATATATGTTTGGTACTTGACGTAAGTGCTAACTGTATATTAATCAAAACTTGGGATTTGTAGTTTTTCACCGATGATTATGCACAAGGCCAGCAATACAATGTTGAAGAAATTGATGAAGTGAGAGAGCAATGGGCCAAGCATGTGCACTCATTCATTCGGTATTAGGTAGAGATCTATATATTCTACATGCATGTTCAGGTTTGTATTTTGTCTATGTCTTTAAGTCTTCTAAGCTAGATTTATGAACATTTTACTTTAGGGTGTAGAGCTACCAAGTTGTGGTATGCCTACTAATTTTGATTATTGAGTATATATGTCTGGCGTATTAAGACATGCATATTAACAAGGGATTGATTGAAATTATGGTGTGATTGCAGATTTGTTATCAATTGACGTTGTTTTACAATGCAGATTTGGTAATTATTTGAACATACAACTGTGTATGTGGGTAGGAACAAAACTGCAAAAACTTAAAAAAAAAACTGGAGTACATTTAATCTCAAATTTATGCTCATTTAATACGTATTAGGGTTTAATAAATGCCTAAATAATGTCAGAAAGTGTAGTTGGATGATGTTTTAATAACGGTTTTTTTATAACCATTATTAAAACCCTCTTTTTTTAACAACGGTTTTTCTTAAAAATTGTTATTAAACATGCATTTTATGCTCATATTGGCGGGTTTTTTTATATTTTTGATAACGGTTATGAACCGTTATTAAAGATTTAATAACGGGCATTTTAATAACGGTTGAAAATCGCTATTAAAATTATAAAATAACCATTATTAAAACTGCTTTCTGGGGTATTCATTTTTATATCTTTGTTTACATTTATATAAGGTTTGTAAAAATAACTGCAAATCACTATATAGGTGACACTACTATAAACATGTTATAGTACCAAAATATGATAAAAGAAAATTTAAATCTAAAATATCTGGCATCCAAGAGTTAGTCTTTATCTTAGACCAAAGCTCATCTGGTTTTAGTACCTTGATTGATAGGCAAGTTCCACGTGAGAAAACGTTGATGGCAATTCTTCTTCATTCTTTTATAGAATCAATCTTACTACACCGCAAAATCTTACATAAAGTACTTCCTATAGAATACTTATATTTGGAAAATAGTATTCCAAGTACAGCCATATGTACACATGTTACAAGACATGTGCATCCTTATTTATTTATTTATTTGTATTTAAGGCAGACAACAAAAGATAAGATTCCCATCCATCCATAGTTGATTTTAACCTTGACGTCTCTATCTCCCCATGCAGCACTTTCAATCTAGCGTTATATCCTCATGAAACAATCGGATAAGAAGCCCTCATAGCAATACCACATAATCCTTGTTCATCACTAACACCTCTCTTAATCTTCATATACCCACGGTCACCCCAAGATGTACCCCATGAATTCTTTAGTAGCCAATACTTAGTCCCATTTTCATCCTCACCATACCCAATAGCAGTAACCGCATGATCAAGGTTCGTACCACACACACCATCAAATACACCACTAGAGTAAAACCGAAAATCACCATCACTACTAATGGTAACAGAAACAGGCTGTTTGGAAACGGCTTTTAGAAGAGCTTCTTCGTCGTTGGCGGGGACGTCTTCGTATCCGTCGATCTGGGCTGCAGGGTTTAAGGCTTCGTTGCTGCAGATGCTACGATAGCCTGTGTAAGGGTAGTTGCTTTCGGTGGTGAGGCCTCTGTTTTGTTCAATGTATTGAAACGCAGTGTCCATGTAACCGCCCTCGCAGCCATCGTTTTTGGTGTTGCAGTCGACGAGCTGTTGTTCCGAGAGGGAGATTAGGTTGCCGGTTGAAATTTGGGTTATTCCTTCTACAGCTGCAACTGCTGAGAATGCCCAGCAACAGCCTGGTTTGCGGTAAAGATGAATAAAAGACTCTTAATTAAAAATGAAATAATTATCTATTAGAAGGGATAAATTATTATTTGAACCTCGTGCATCCAGTCGCACATATATTTAGCACAACTATAATATAATTTAGTATATTTAGGAGTAAATTTAGTATATTTTTATAAATATACATCAAAATATTATGATATACTTTTAATACATTTTGGTTTACTTTTAGTATATTTTGGTATACTTTTAGTACATTTTATTGTATAGTATATCTTTATGAATATACATCAAAATATATTAAAAATATACCATAATTGTATTAAATATATACATGTACTACCTTTAGGTAAGAGTCTTTATTTAGAAGGAGACCTCCTTGTTGAAAATCAGCTTGAAATTCTTATAATATATATAGGAAATATCTAGTGAGAAAAACTATTTACAATGAGAACCGAAAACTATTATAGTTTTCTGATATGCTTATAATAGTTTGCACTATCTACTGTGGCTAATTTTTACCACCTAATGCGAATAATTTTCTAATTCAAGACATAAATATCTAATATTTATAAAAATACTACTGAAATTATTTTTTTTTTCTAAAACTCAAATACTTTAATTTTCTGATAGATTTACAGTAAATTTTCTCCATCCAGTCGAGATAATTTCCTTCACATATTGTGGGTAGTTTCTTGACCTAAAAATGCTACAATTTTTTTTTCTAACACTCAAATATTATAGATTTCTGAAATACTTATAGTAGTTTTATCCACCTACTAAGAGTAGTTTCTAATATCTATGGTAGGTAGTTTTCAAAGCTAAAATATAAATACATAACATTTACAAAAATATTACTGCATTTTTTTTCTAACTCTCAAATACTATAATTTCTTAAACTACTTACAATAATTTCATCTGCTTACCATCACTAGTTTCCACCACCTAATGTTGTAATTTCTTCAACCCAGAATACTAGTTCTCAGTTTTCATCAAAAGAGCTAGTTCTTATTGGATATTATATATATATATATATATATATATATATATAATTTTTATTTTTATAAAGACTTTGAAATCATTTTATAAATTTCAGTCACTTCAGCAACTATTTTTTCTGAAATATTTTTAATTAGATAAATAGGGCAGATTAATTATCGTTTTCATTAATTACATGGATAGTTTCAACTAATAATAACTTGGGTTTTGGTTGTAAACTGATTTATTTCAATCATGTAGATGACGATCGAAATATATAGAAGAAATAATTTAATTTATTAGAAATCTATTGTAATTTGGTGCAGGATATCTTCAAAATAAAGTGATAAATAAAGTTAAATTCAATCATTTTGGCTTAATAATTGATCTCTGCCATGTACTAAAAAAATAATTGATCCCTACCATTTTACTCACATCTTACGTAGCTTAATTAATTAGGGGTCAAATATTCGTTATCCTAAGTTTTTTATATGTTGGTTAATAACTTAATATTAGGAATGAGATACCTACCACTACTGCCTTGGTCCTTGATGTCAGTGACTGCACCTTTAGTTCTCCAGTCCATCGTAGAGTCCTCGACCGTGAAGTTCTCGTATCTGAATGGCTGCCTTGACGTAGACACGGTGGTGGGCAAATCCTTCCTCTTTAAACCGGTATGAGAAGCTCTAAACTCCTCGTCCGTCAAATCAGCAAATGCATTAACACTAAGCTTAAATCCTTTATTCTTTTTATTCGAAGTTTCGATACGTTCTACGTTTGCTTTGAATATTTCAAATCTTTTCGCTTTCTCAACGTCGTCTTGATAGACCTTTCCATGTTGAGCCATCCAATTTTCATGCTTCGCTTGCATGGACAATGGCTCATCGTTGAGAAGGCCAGAAGAGGACGCTAACTGAGAAGTCATGCTAATTAGTACAAGTAGGAAGGCAAATAAAGATAAAAGCTGGCATTCGTATCTCAAAGCCATTAATGAAATTAGATATTTAGGGAAAGAAATTAATGGTTGATGTTTTGATTCGGTATACGGAAAGTGGCAACAGTGAATGAGCTTTTATAGGCAGAGTTTCAAGCAAGGGATGCAGCCTCTGGCAGTATCTTCTACTCAATAAACTCGTCGGGACATGCCACTTCTGCATTCCTTATGCAAAGACTCCGTCTTAGACGCGTTGTTATGTTATGTTGACTTGGGCGTGCATGAGTCTACACGTAACTCATGATGTGACTATTCCATCTATCTTGGTTCCGAACAAAAGTACACGCAAAAGAGAATTTACGGGAGAGTATAAGAGGAAATTTTCAATAGAGAAGTTTTCTTTGAAATTTCTTTGGCGTCTTTGCCGAATTGCAGCATATCAACTCTGGAAACACAAAGAATAATGTAACATCATATCAATAAGGCTTTGTTTGGTTTGTAGAAAGTTAAGTGGACAGAAAAAATTTTAAAAAAAAAGAAAATTGAAGGAAAGAAAATGAAAGAAATTAATTTTCTTTTGTTTATTTGGTTGTTGGAAATTTTTTTGTTATAGAAAATTAAATTCTTGAAAAATATTTTTAGTGTTTGGTGTATAGAAATAAAGTCATGAGAAAAATTAAATGTTATTATTTAAATATTTTTATATATTTAAAAAAAAATTAAAATATTATATTGATACATAAAAATTATCATAAAGTTTATACATTGAATTTTGATTCCTCACTGCAGCCTTAATACATTGATTAATTGGTGTGTTTCTTAGCACTCGTCACCATCATCACCTTCATCGTCCTTAGCACCCTCAGCACCAACTGCTTCATAATCCTTCTCCAATACAACAAGATTCTCATGAGCCTTAGAAAATTCACCTTCTTCCATACCCTCACCAACATACCAATGCACGAAGGCTCTCTTGGCATACATGAGGTCAAACATGTGGACGATGCAAGAAAACACCTCTGCAACACTTGTGGAGTTGGAGATCATGCACACTACCATTTGGACCTTGGCAAGAAAATAACATCAAAGAGGCTGTCAGAGAAGAAATGACCAGGAGGCCAAGAAGAGACAAATAGTAAGATGTTGTTATAATGAGAGCAAGCCTAAGACAAACTCACCAGTAAGGAAAAAAAAAGGAAGAACTGGTAGGTGACATTTCTTCTGGTGAACAAAAAACCAATTACCTGAGAGATCAATCTGCTAAGATTGGTATAAATCGGGTGCTCAGATATCATAGATGGCCTCATTGTCAAGTAGCACAACAACATCAGTGTGCTCCCTAAGTGAGTGGGTTGAGAGCACACTGTTGTAAGGCTCAACGATCCAGGTTGAGATATGAGGGGATGGGTAGATGATGAATCCAAGCTTAGACTTCTTCCCATAGTCAACAGAGAGACGTTCCAAGAGAAGGGAACCAAGACCTGATCCGGTACCTCCATCCACAACATTGAAAACAAGGAAACCTTGAAGACTGGTGTAGTTGTAAGCTAGCTTCCTAATACAATCTAGGAAAAGATCAACAATTTCCTTGCCAATTGATACAAAAGCAACTAAGGGTATGTTAAAGCCTTTTTTTAAAAAAAAATTGCCTCCTAAATGTATATACCTTCTAATATGAAGAACATAAAGCTTTTAAACTGAATCACATCAACAATAATCAACAGAAAAAATTGGAAAGGGCATCACAAAAGTATAGAAATCAAATCAGAGTAGGAGAATAATAACCTTTTGACGATGTTTGTCCAATACTGAACTAACCAAAATTTTCCCCAAAATAAATTTGAAAATTTTATAATTACGGAAATGAGCGTGATCTATAAATAAAATATCACAAAGTACATCTCCTCTACAACAAATATAAATCGTAAGACCAATATTCAGTTTCTCTCTTTCATCAATAACTGAAAGGTATAATAAATTTTTGATATGGAGTCCGGAAAATCATTTAGAGGTGCAACTGGAAGGTGCGGTAGCTAGAGGAAGAAATCTGTCTCAAAATTCGTGAAGGCAGGTCTTTAATTCCCATCGGTAGAATTGCTCATTTCTTGAAGAAAGGTAGATATGCCTAGCAAACTGGTACTGGCACTTCGATCGACCTTGCAGCTGTACTTGAATACCTTGGTGCTGAGGTAAAATGCACAAATATAGTTGCCTTCTTATAATTTTTTGTGTATCTTACTCTTGTATGACAGAGCTTTAATCCTTGGAATTCATCGATTTGATCATTCTTCGGATGTTGAATAACATAGGTTTTGAAATTGGCTGGCACTGCTAGGGATAACAAGAAGAATATATCACTAAAAAATAAATTATGTGTGCCAACATGGCCTTATTTGTTGGTAAAATCTAATTTTCTGTTAGCAAAAGCTTTTACTAACAGAATTGTTTTGTGACAAAACTGTGAGTAAAAACTATGTGCTTAAAAGTTTTACCTAGTTTTACCCATAGATACGTATCATCTATTGGGAATAATTGATAATGCCCACAGATATTTATCTGTTAGTAAAACTTATGCCCACACTTATATCTGTAAGTAAAGGTATTAACCATAAAATAATATGTGTGACAAAAATTATTACCCACAAAACAATATCTGTAACTAAAACTATTATCCACAAAATAATATCTGTGACTAAAGGTATTAGGCACAAAATTATATCTCTAATAAAAATAATTAACCACACAATCATATATATGACTAAAAATATTAAACACAATATTATATCTATTACTAAAACCTATTGCCAATATATATATTGTTGGTTATACATATTTTAATCCTGTATATTTGTAAAACCTATACCGAAACGTACAAAATTTATTTATTTTTTAAAAGAATATCAAGTTTTATTAAGCAATGAAATTAGTACAACTTAGTTCCTAGAACCTATCTAAACACTACATTACATAGAGCCTACTCCTACTCATATGGGGAGTCGAGTACCTAGCTGAGATAATATATATATAATTTTCTTAACAAGGTCCTTCCATCTACAATTGATTTTGGAAAAAATCTTTGAATTCTTAGGAATCCAACACTTATAGATGCACACTGCACTTAGTGTACGGGCTAAATGAATCTTCTTGTTTGAGACCCTTGTTCTTTGAGCAAGAGTTGCTATCAAATCAGGCCATCTTTTAGCTATCTCCTTCAAACTAATAGATGCACAGGCATGCTTTAAGAGGTGCTTCATTACTGGACAAGTAAAAAGAAGATAGGGGAGGGTTTCATTGGCATCACAAAAACAACATGTTTGATCCTCCACATTTGAATACTTGCTAAGAACATCTTTAGTAGGGATCTTGTTATGAGTAGTAATCCAAAGTAAGATTTTATGTTTAGGGCTAGCATTATTCATCCAGACACATTTCCACCAATCCATCGAATTACCTTTATACCTTAGATGGTCATAAACTGCACTGACTTTATATGCCTGAGAAGGAGTAAAAATTTGAACTACATAATGGAGTTTATCTCTGATCTTGAATAATTTCTTAATTATCCATGATGTAGTAGATGGAAGCTTAGCATTCCACATGGACTCTCCTTTTATATAGAAGATGTGAATCCATTTAACCCATACACAGTTTTTCTCCTGGGCTATATGCCACAAGTGTTTTCCCACTACTGCTATGTTCTAGATTTGAAGATCCAGCATCCCAGCCCACCCTCCTATTTTGGAATACACATAGTGGACCATGTAATTAAAGCTTGTTTGGATGGCCTAGCTTTCCCTGTCCATAGAAAATTCCTGCATAAACTTATAATCTTGAGGATGAGTTTTTTTAGGAAGGATAAGAATCTGACTCCAATACATTTGAATACCATTAATGATAGATATAAGCAACTGCAACCTTCCTGCATAGGACATAAATCTTTTGGACCAGTGTTGTATCCTGCTAGTGATATTCCCAACCAAAACCATCATTTGATATGATCTTAAACAAGTAGAAGAAATAGGGATCCCTAGATATTTAAAAGGCATTGTACCCCCAGGGAAAGAAATGAACTCTGTAATTTGAAGCTTCTCCCTCTCTGGAACCCCTGCAAAAAAAAGGAACTTTTCCCAAGGCTAATATGCAGGCCTGATGCACTACTGAACTGATAGAATTGATTTATTAGTAAGGTGACTAAATTTAAATCACCTCTACAAAATAGCAGGAGGTCATCAACAAAAGAGAGATTAATAATGTGCAACCTTTTGCATTTTGGGTGCCCTCTAAAGCCTTCCATAGTCCATAGCTATTGAAGAATTCTTGATAGATATTCTATGGCAATGACAAATAGATAAGGTGAAAATGGGTCTCCTTTCCTTAGCCCTCTTTTTGCTTGGAATGGATTAAGCATATCTCTATTAATAGAGAGAGAATATTTGACATGGGTCACACAAGACATTATTAACTTAACTAAATGGGGAGGAAACATTAACCCTAAAAGGACTCTCTCCAAGAAATTCCAATTGATGGAATCATAAGCCTTCATGATATCAACCTTCATCATGCATCTAAGATAAGTATGCTTTCTAGCTTACATTCTTATGAGTTCATGAGGCATTAGAAATTTTCCCCTATAGCCCTCCCCTTGACAAAAGTTGATTGAGAAGTGCTAATAATATCAAGTAAAATAAGTTGAATTCTTCCTGCTAAAACTTTGGATAAAAACTTATAGAGGACAGAGCAGCAAGCAATTGATCTGAAGTCTGTGACTTTACTAGGAGTGTCATGCTTAGTAATTAGCACCAAAACAGTGGGGGTGATAAAAGATGGAATTGTACCTAAGTAGAATATTTCATTAACAAACTAATAGATATTCTCCCCAATTATATCCCAGGAAGTCTTGAAGAAACCTACAGTGAACCCATCTAAACCAGGAGCCTTTGTGTTTCCAATGGAGAACAAAGCTTTTTTTTAACTTCATTATAGGTTATAGGCTTGAGAAGATCATGCTGCTATTCAGGATTGAGAGTGGCCCCTTTTAGCAAAAGATTCATATCCACCTACTGAGCATTAGGGTCATTTGATTCAATGCCTAAAAGGGAATGATAATACTCAGCAAAAGCTCCATTGATTGAATCAAGATCAGTTGCCAAGCCACCATGCATGTTCTGGACCTTTGAAATACCCCTCTTATTCTGCCTTTCTTTCATGGTAGTAAAAAAGAACTGGTTGTTAGGGTCTCCTAATTGTAACCATTTGATGCTTGATTTTTGCTTAAGGAAAATCTCCTCACATTTAGCAAAATGCTCATACTGCTTCAAACATTCCTTTTCCTCCTCTTTTAACTTGATGCAGGTGGGATGATTTTTGATTTTATCTTGGATAGAAACAAGTTTCTATCTTTGCTCAGCCACTTTTTGCATAATGCCACCAAAATTTGCTCTTTTAAATTCTCTACACTTGTGTTTTAGATGGTGCATGGAATTTTTAATCTTAGTGAATATAGAATAATTATTAGAGATATGCCATACCTTAGTCACCATATGTAGAAAATTATCATCATAAATCGACCCTTAGGATGAGGTTTTCAAGGATTTAGACACACCACAGTAGGACAGTGGTCTGAAGAAAAAAGGGGAGATTAGAACTCTACTGTTACATTAGTGTATATTTTGAGCCATTTAGTATTTCCTATAACCCTATCAAGCTTACACATAATCTTCCAATCCCTAATTTGTCTATTAGACCATGTATAAGTGTGCCTTGTATAATGCAAATCATCTATCATTATATTGTAAAGAAAAAATTTAAAATCCTCCACATCCCCAGCATCCAAGCCCGCACCTTGAAAAATTTCATTATCTTTCAAAACAACATTGAAATCCCCTAAAACTAACTAGGGCACATCAGTAATGATAGTGGATTCCAGCCAATGCCAAAGATCTCTCCTATCACACCCCTGCGTATGGGCATAAATAAAGGGGGAAAATGATAGTGCTAGTAGATAATAAGGTAGCCTTGACTTGGATATCCTGGGCATGAGTGCTAATCTTCTGCACCTACCATATATTATTGTCCCATAAGCACTATACTCTCCCATTATGATGATGATTATAGTTATCTATAGCTTGATGCTGACTCCCTAAATTCCTCCTAACTAATGTTGCTTTGGAGGATTTATTCTAGTTTCTAGTAAACCAATTAAAGAGAACCCATTAGCTTTGATCCAATGCCTTAATTCCTTTTGTTTAAAAGGTTTATTAAGAACTTGGATGTTCCAAGCACATATCATATTTATAATGATTCGGGAAAGGTTTCATCAACACCTCAATTTCCCCTCTCCTTAACCCCACCTGGATCAATATCCAGTGAAATAAACCTATTATTTAGATGGGAAAGGTTTAAAAGGTTTTTTCCCATCTCCTGTTGAGCTTGTATAGGCCTCCACATAGGTTTCTTGTGATATGTTGTAGAATAAGATCTCTTGGTCCCCATATTGGTTTGCATCATCTATTTTGGACCCCTGGTTTTGTGTTGCTCAATCTTTTGGTTATCAATGTTCACATTGTCCTTTGCATGTTGATTTTTCTGAGCACAGGATCTTTGATTATGTCCTAAAGCATTACAACCACTACAAAATGATGGTCTCCATTCATAAAGTATGGATTGATTGATAATTCCTCCATCCGGATCTTATATATCCACAGACTCTACATATTTTTTTGTAACATCCACCTCCACAAGCCCGAGCATACGAAATCCTTTCCACTAAGGTTTTTATCCCATCCAAAACAATTGGCCTACCAACTGCACTTGTTACCTGTTAATGGAGTCATCATCCTAGTAATTAAGAAGTAGGTTAGGTAGTTTAATCCATAATGGCATGAGATGGAAACATTCTTTAGTAAATTGAAATTTCCTATGCCATTGCTTGAGAATGATGGGTCAGTTCATAAAAGTCCAATATGGGCATTGGAGAACCCATTCCTTAACCTGATCAGATTTAAACTTGAAAACCACAAACCCTTCATCATTCAGCCACACTTGAAGGGTTTGGATCAATGGCTAGTTGGTTCGGATAAATTCCATGATCTGTCCTATACTAAGATGAATCCCAATAACATATCCAACCACAGACCCCTGCCATTGCTTACATTTTTCCTCGACCTTCTCTTTCAAAATTGATACCTTCTATCAATCCCCTGACAGGGTAGGAGAAATATATGATAGAATGGTGGAGGCATTAATAGACCAATTGCCAATCACCATATCTTTCCAAGATTTTTTCTCCGGACCATGTGGAGGGGTTAGGTTAGGCATATTAGTAGGGGCCTGAAAATTATCAGACATATGAATCGCCTGCTCCAAATTAGGTTGTCCCAATACAGATCTTCCAAAATCTTTCAATAGGTATTAGAATTTCGATCAAATTGATTTCCCAATTGAACTTCCCTTTGCTCCAAGGGTTCCATATCCAAATTGAAAGAAGATTTATTTTGAACCTTTAAACAATTTTCTTTTGATATTGTTAATTCACCCGATAAAGGCTCCATAGATGATTCCTTGGCCAATTCCAAAGATGCAGTATCATGAGAAGAAATCAATGTCGACCCTTTCCCTAGGGTTTGCTTTGTTCTGGCTGAAGCGGTGTTCTTCCTCATCTTAGCCATGTTGAGGAGAGAGGGGAGAGCAGCCCGAGAGAACTTACAAAATTTATTGATATTACATGTTACCACAATATCCAATATCCACCTGTCATAATTCCAAAAGAATATGTAATTTTATTAGCAATATGATTATAACACTTTAAACATTATAATGTGAACACATTAATCAAAATGTCATACCAACTCTTCTTCTAGGCATGCATAGCCTTTTCGAGCCATATTACGGCGGTAAATATTGTCGTTTGCAATTTCTTTATTCTTAGCACTTTTCTCTCATATTACAAGGCAAATATGTATGATCGATTATTTAAATATAAATTTGTGTAATCCTAATTAGAAAGTGTAACTATTAGTCAACAAATACCTTAAACTCCTCTGAACGATGATATGCAATGAATTGATCCCAACTTTCTTGATTAATAAACCCATAACACTTAGGGGGCTTTGTGTGTAAAGCACCATCCCTCTTTCTGTACATTTTTTTTATTTTTCAAATATGCCCTAAATGTTCTTAGAAGTTCACCACAACGTCTAAGAAGTCACTTCTTCCTCTCCTCTGGGATGATAAAGACTCTCTACAAAGTAAGACAAAAATATGTATGTCAATGCCATTCAATTGAAATTAATAACATGTAACGGATTAAAATATGACAAACAAAACATATCAATTACATTCACTTATTGCCAAATATGTTCCTTGTGACCTTTTGGAACATGATTCCAATTATTGTGGGATGATTGGAACACAATTTCGAGTGAAAAATGAAATGTATGTCAAAAACATATAAGCATACTCACCAATGAGAAGATTATATCTACTCCAACTCAATGAAACTTGTTTTCCTCTATTTCTCATGTCTGTGATGATTCTCATCATGGTAGGTCCTCCCTTCATTTCTTCATTACTAAAGTCCCTATCAACATTATGCTTTGCCAAATCTCTATGGAATTTGAATACATAAATTAGTATAATGTATGTTGTGAATAAAGATATATAAAATAGAGTGTCAAGAAACAATTTCATATGTAGTAATTATATGAAAAAAAACAAGTTAACATTATTACCTTCATTGCCCTCTTTTCCTTAATTTTTTCTTCCCTCATTTTTGATTGGTTTCATCATTTGATGCATATGTTACTTCATGATGATCATCCCTTACACAAATTTCCTCCTCAATAATGTCATTTTTTTTATCTATCAATGATTGAGTTGCTTGCACTACTTTGGCACACTCTTTATCCCAATTGGCATCATTTTCATCATCAGAATCATTCAAATTTTTTTTTTTTCATTTCTAAAATCACAGACCATCTTAAATTCGAAGGTACGATGGTAAAGAAAACTTATGTTGCTTGAGATGCCAAGATGAATGGGTATTGTTTATGCCCTACTCTATTAAGATCTAATAATGTGAACCCATTTTCATATCTAATCCCATAACTATTATCAACCCATCTACAATAGAAAGTAGGTAATTTGAACATTGTGTAATCTAGCTCCCAAAACCATTAGATGACACCATAATAATTCATATTTGCATATATTGGATTCTTGTCCTTCGCACTAGCAATATGCATTACCTCAGCCACTAAAGTCAGTCCACTGTTCTACATTGTACTCCTATTATCTTATTGTTTCATGTAAAATGTAAATCCTTTGATAGCATAGATGAAATATGAGAAGACTTCATATCAGAGCATTTGGGACAACCAATGTAGGGTTGCAAAAATAGATTTTGGGAAATTTCTAATGAGCGGAATGATGTGATCTCTTAGTCAATGTATGAGGAAAGATTAAGTTTATCAATTATCCACTTCTCAGTATTTGATGGATTTTTTATCCTAAAAAAACACATATGTTCTTCAACATAAGGCTGAAAATCATCACTATTATGTAATAAATAGAGACATGCTTTACGGAGCATGTCAGAGTCTACTTGCCCAAATTGTTTACCCCTAATACCTTGTCCTTTAAATTTTCGTGCACGCCGATACTTAGGAATACCGATAGCATACGCATTAGACAAGTAATTTATGAAAAATTCAATTGTCTCTTCTACTAGATAACTTTCAACAATGCATCCTTCTAACCGATATCAATTCTTCATGTAACATTTTATCAACTTTATACACTATTCAAAGGGGTACATCCGGTGCCCATGAATAGGTCCTAATAGTTTTACCTCATAAACCAAGTGAATGATTAGATGCACTATAATGTCAAAAAATAAGGAATATACGTTTCAAGCTAGCATAAAATGATCACAATACCTCTTTGCAAGGAATCCAAACTATTAGGTGTATGAATTTATAGCATAATGCATTAAAGAACCAACAAACTCTAGTGATAGCAACTCGAACATGCTTTGGAAATATTCCACATATGGCTATTGGCATCAAATGTTGCATCAAAATATGACAATCATAAGATTTTATGCTGATTAATTTCAACTCTCTCATTGACATTATCCTTCTGAAATTTGAATAATACCCTTCTAAAACCTTGACACTATTAAAGAATTCACAAAATGTAATTCTCCTTTCTAGATAGAGTATGGAAAGCTAGCGGTAAATAAGTTCTTCTTCCATTATCATGTGGTGCTAGTTTATGGCTAATGCCCAATTCCTCCATATCTAATTGATAATTTATGCCATCTTTAGTCTTTTTTTGAACATTAAGTAATATACCAAAAGGACTATCACATATATTTTTCTCAATATGCATTACATCAAGAGCATGCCTCATGTATAAAGATTCCCAATATGGAAGGTTGAAGAATATAGATATCTTCTTCCACCCAAATGATGGAGGATTATCTTTATTCTTCTTCTCAAACATCACTTTCAAATGTTTCATCTTCTTATACACTTGTCTCCCTATCAACCACCATGCTCTTTTTTCTAGTTTTCTATTGAATGCATTCCTTTTCCTATGATAATGATGATCCTTCGGTAAAGATTTATAATGCCCAAGATAAACAATCTTTCAACCATGTGTTAGCTAAACAAATGAAGTATTATCCTTACATATATGCATGCATAATGGGCTTTCACACTATAACCTGACAAGTTATCATATGCTAAAAAATTACTTATAGTACAAAATAACATTACTCTCAAAGTGAAACTTTCCTCACCATAAGAATCAAACACTTTAACACTCGTGTCTCATAATAACTTCAAATCATCAATCAAAGGCTCCAAATAAAAATTACTATCATTCCTTGGTTGTTTTGGCCATAAAATGAGTAAAGACAACATCATATACTTGAATTTCATGTAGAACCATGGTGATAGATTGCATATAACCAAAATCATAGGTAAAATACTATATGTGCCTTGATTGTATGGATTCAAACCATTTGTAGAGAGAGAAAAACACAAGTTTCTTGGTTCTTCACCAAATTCAGGAAACAAACCATCAATCATCATCTATTGTAGAGAGTCAAATGGATGAATTTGAAGCCCGTCATCTATTTTCTCATCAACATTCCATCTCAAGTTGTTTGCATCGTAGACATCATTACACAACCGCCTGAATCTTAGTATTATAGGAAAATACCATAACACCTTTGTTAGCACCTTATTCTTCTTATATCATGGTGCTTCGCATTCTTAATTAGGATAATAATCTAAATATGCATTGCAAAATGATATACAATCATTAGGTCATGTATGTATCTTCTCATAACTTATACTTATAGATGAATGGATCTTCTTCACTTTATAAGTACGATCAAGTAGAACATTATCATTAGGAAACATTTCTTTCACAAATGATAATAATTCTATAAAACTCTTATCACTCTATCTATTACATGCCTTTGAATTATACAACCTTAAAGTAGTGGATAATCTAGTAAAATTCTTACAATCACCGTACAAAGGTTATTTTTGAGTTACTCAATAACTGGTTGAACGTTTTTGGACAATCTCAAACACTTTCCTCAATCTTTTGAGTCATCTCCTTTAACAAATCACCCTTATTATTGTTAAATGATCCACTACTGTCCCTCCTACCTTCCTCATTATTATAATCAGACTCTATCTTACCACGCCTTATATTTCTATAGTATATCATGTTATTATGTTGCCATATATACAAACTATTCCAATAAGGGAGTAAAAATATACCAATAAATAAATTATTCTTACTTAGAAAGAGTTTGTATGTATATACATATCAAATATTTATACACGGGTTGTAATTTCAAAAGTAAATACATACTACGTATTTAAAATAATACCTAAAAAATAAGAAAAAAACTAAGGTAGTAGCAACAATATATACATCAAAAGGTTGCTACAACCTAAATAGCTAACTAACACCACCCCATAACCATCATATGAAATCTGTTGATAGCCTAGCCTATGCCAACTAGAACCCATCACTCTCAGTGTCCACTCGTCTTGATATGACATATGCTCCCTGACATCATCAACAGAGAGTTCATTGACAAATACTCTAGGATAACCATACTCAGGGGTAAGCTATGATGAAACCTCTGCTCATCATTTATGACCATCAACTCTCTAGCAATCCGATCATAATCCCTTGTAAAAACCTCACCCTTAACAAATCGTAGGTGTGATGCATCGATAAGGTCAAAAACCATATCAAAATAACTAGCTAATTCCCCTAACCATGGATTGATCTGAGGCAATGTCAAAAGTAAATGATTTGATATGAAATGGAATGAATCATAGTATGACTCACTCAAGAAAAACCAACGAATCTCCTTGTATGACCATGTGACATGACTTTGGAAATCTGAATCGGGTTTCATGCACAAATATGCTGGAGGAAGGTACATAATAGGCAAATGCGCCATCTTACTAGTTCACATCCTATAAAAGAGAACAACTACTAAATCATGTTATTAAAATTATTTTCTACCTTTTCAAATTATAAAATATGTGTATCTAACACTAGAAAAACTAGTTTTTTTCATTAATATCAAAGCCATAAATATTGTCATGCATGCATAAACATATAAAGATGAAAACCAAAACCCATAACAACACAATAACAAACAGCAACAAAATAGCTACAAACATATATCATATAGAAAATAATACACGTAATACCTATTAAATAGTTAAAATGCATGTACACACACACACACATAATGAAAATAAAAGAAAAAAAAATTATACCAAGTTAGGTTCTCGGGCAAGCAGATAGGATGTAGGGTTGACATCACCTATTGTGGTTGTAAGAGCCATGAACAATGGGGAAGGGCGGTGGAAGAGAGGTAGGAGGCTAGGTAGGGCAAACAAAGGGTTTGAAGGGTGGTGGGAGGTTGGGTAGATGGGACGTGTGAACCAGGGCAAGAAATACATAAAAAAGAAGATAACGACAAGAGGAAACAAAAAACGGCCATCAAAGAGCAAGAGGAAGGCAAGTCAGGAATTATGTGAATAAGCAAGTATTGAGAGCAACAGAGAGCAAGTCAGGAAAAATTAAGACTAGCATAGAGAATAAGAGAGAGCAAGTCAAATTTTAAGTTTTTACAACTGTAATACCCCGTATCTTTAAATTTAATTTTATTAAGATTAATTATTTTATTAGCATAACTTGATGTAAACATTTAATTATTTTAATTTTGATTCGTTTTATGGATTTATCAATGATTTCGACTTCATATTTGAATTTAATGAATCATTGTCGTTGCGGATCATTCTAGATAAATTCATTCACGATCATGATTTTATTATATTCATATGATTTTGATATTTGGTTAAAAATATGTACTTTTCTTCTTTCTTGTATTTTATTTTTAATATTTTAGATTCATTTTCGATTATAACTTCGTCATATGATTACGACTTTAGTTAGAGTTATATTTCATTAATGAAATATATTATTTAAATTATAAATTTTTTGTCTAAAATATTTAAATTTATTTTAATAATTTTGTCTGTAGAAAATATTTTTAACTTTGAATTTATTCGTTTATGAAGTCATTAAGATCTTCAGAAAGTTTTAAATTAAAAATATCTTCAAAAATTATTTATAAATTATTTTTTGAAATTAATTTTCTTCGGTTTTACCCTTTTGGTTTGCGGAAGACATGTTTTGGAAATTATTTAAATTAGTCTTGGTTTATTATAATTTGGTTTAAATATTTTCTTATATGCTTTTAAATATTTTTTTAGGTTTTATAATTTATTTTCGTAAACAATATAAATTTTTATGTTTATTGGCAAATTCTTCTAAAAATATTTCTGAAATTCTTTATATAGCTCTTATATCGATTTTAGACCTTTGGATCCTTGCAAAATGATCTTCATTAAATAAATTTTAGATAAAATCTTCTAATAATAATTTTAGATATTTATTATTTTATTATATATTTGTATTTGGAAGGGGAAGAAATAGGACCAACCCCCTTCTTCTTTTTTCCCCTTTTCTCTCTTCTTCTCTACTTCTTTTCTTTTCTCCTTCTCCCCATTAGCTTCCATGGCCCCTACCCTCTATGTGAGACAAGCCCTAACCCCAACCCTTAGTCTCCTTGCTCCTCCACCGCCTCGCCAGCTACGACCGCCACTAATGACGCCGCAACAAGCAGTAGTCAAAGCAGTATAGTAGCCACGCACAGTAGCAACAACCGGAGTAGGTGGTGCCGCTATCTAGTCATGGAGAGCTTGAGTGAGGGTTGACAAGCACCAGTTGACCTCATTTGGAGCTTCCCTGGTCTTCATTATCCTTAATTTACAACTCCTAGTTTGGTATAAATTTCCAAAAACCCTAACCCTAGTTTTGATTAATTGAGTATAAATTATCGTATGATAAGCTAAATTGATTATTTAATTGTGTATATATATGTTGTATGATTGATTTAGAGTGGTTAATTGTAGTGTATTTGGTTGATTTGTAAAAATTTAATTTTGGCCGGTTATGCTTGAAAATTTTGGATTTGGCCGATTAAGCTATTTTGGGTAAATTGATTTTACGTTATGCTTTGAAATATATCTAATTTCATGTCAAAACCATCAATTTGAGAATTTTATGTGGAATTAATTGGAATTGACTTTCTAAGTCAAAATTCATGTGCGATGAAATTAGATTGCATATTTGAGTTATTTCACTCAATTGATTTCACAACATCCTTTGAAATGTATTTAATTTTACATTAGAAGTGTTGATTTGGGAAAATTGTGTGAAACTTTTTGGAATTGAATTTTTAGGTCAAAACTCTTGCCGATCTAAATTAGATTGTGTAATCAGGTTGTTTTATTTAGTTAATTATATATTTTACATTAGAATACATTTAATTTCAATCCTGAACCATTAATTTAAATATTTTGGCAATATTTGACTAGATTTACGTTCTAAGCTCAAAAACCCTAATTGTGTTGTATTGGTTATTTCTTTTATTGGTTTCGATCAATTGGTTGTATAATATGTTATAAAATATGTCTAATTGCATTTTTAAACATTCAATTTAATTAAATTAAAAGAATTCAACCAAAATGCATTTTTCGGCCTAAAAGCGTAGATTTCAAGTTAAATTATGAAATTGGTCATTTGTATAGTTATTTTTATAAAATTAAATTTGTAGAAGTAGTTGAAATGAACCTAATTGTATTCTAACACCTTCAATTGGAATTAATTGATTTGAATTATCTGAGTTTGTATCTTGGGCTTTGAAACCCTAATTTTGAAAACTGATTTTCTTGAATTGGCTACTCAAAATATTACATCATTGAAATTGATTATTGAGATTTATTTAAAATTAGTTTAATTATACTCTTAAGCTATCAACTTGAGATAATAAAAGTTAATTAGTCGAGTCGTAGTTCGGGTATTAAAAACCCTAATTTTTCGAGATGGTTTTATAAAATTGATTATCTTATGCTTCTTTTACCTAATTGATTTTTGGCTTTGATTTAAAGTTAGTTGAATTATGTTTTTATCTTATTGGGTTGGATTTGGTTCTCTACAAATGGTTAGTTTGTCTTTTGGGCTATAAAACCTAACTAGTATATCATTTTGATAAAATAACTTATCTTCTATTGTCCTTTCCCTAGATTTTCAAATCTATTTGATATGCCCCGACATGTGTTAAACCCGATTTGATTAATATTTAACCTTGGATCTTAATAGAGCGATGCTTGTGATTTATAGGTTTTAGATATATTTTCCAAGAAAGATTATTTGTGTTTCCTATATTGATTTAATAATAATATATGAATTATTGTTTGATAAGGTAGTCTCTAACCTATTTTTGATTTCTATCGGTGATCTAAGAAAACTTTCTCGTGGATTATCGAGCTCTCGATAGCTCTCTCTTTTTATCAATTTTCTTAACTAGCTTTGGATTTAGGTAAGTCATTATTTACCTTTACTTATGGCAGAATATGTAATGTATGACTGCATGGAGTGGAAGGTGATGAGTATGCTTGATTATTTAATTATGTCAAGTGTATGTTGTATTTTTTTGTGGTAATTGTATGTATGTATGAGTTATAGATTTAATGCGAATGCATGGTGTGCCTCTTGAGTATTGTATATGTTTGGGTATATGAAGGGCAGAGTATGATTATGTTGTTAGAAAGTCTAGCTAATTATAAAATATTTAGGGATATTAGATTATGTTCTAATGTGCCTAAATTGTAATTGGTTTAGAAAACTGTATTCGTGGTTGAGCATGGATTGAAATTGTATGATACCGTATGTTGTATTTTATGCCATGGAATTATTTGGCTCTAATACCCCTGAAAATGATCGTCTTTAGAGCCACTTGAATTGGTTCAGCTTTAATGCCCATTGAATTGGTTAGGATTTAATGCCCCTAGAATCTATCGGATTTAATGACATTTGGATTGGTTCAACTTTAATGCCGCTTGAAATTTATTAGCTTTAATGTTGCTTGGATTTAATGACACTTAAAAAATGATATAATAATGGAAATTAATTGTGTTGATGGAAATGAGCTAAGTGTTGTTATGTGGGCCTGATTTATGATTGGTTAAATCCTTGAATAAAATATTAATTACTTAACATAAAAGATCTCGAGTTGAGACTTGTATCACTCGGGGTAGCTATCCGAGTTAGGTTTGGTATTCACTTGGTACCATTCTGATGTTTTTCTATTATGCAATCCCAGGTGCCTTACGAGGTCTAGAGAGGCCCTCTTCTAATCTATAGGTGTCTCGATATATTTTGGTCCTATAGGGGGTATGCATACTTAAGTGATTATGTATCCTATTTATTGGTAGTTAGGTTACGTTTTTGGATGGGCTAGCTAGGGATAGTACCGTTCGAGTACTAGATTATTTGTTACGATCTCTTTGAGTCTCTGTCCTCAAGATAATAATATTAAACAGTGGCGATCACAATAAAGAAGTGTAATAATGAATTATTCTCCTTGACTCTTGGACTTTATATTTTTATTTCCTATGCATGCCTCTTAGTTTTCTCCCTTACAATAGTATTGCCATATGACACATATCCATATTCAATTATCACATGATCTATTATTAAAATCACATGTGAGCCTTGTGTGTAGAATGATACATTCTATGGTAGTGTGTGTTACTTACCATGCAATCATGATTTTTTGTACGCTTGTACCCTATATATTGTCATGTCTAGTCCTGTATTCATAAGCATGAGTCTATGACTCCATGTTATATTGTATGTATCACATGTATAATCGAGCATGAGTTATTATATGAGTTAAATGGCATATGTATAATCGAACATGAGTTATTGTATGAGTGAAATTGTATATGTATGATATGTATAATTAAGCATGAGTTGTGTAAGCTAAGGATTGCTATATCTTATGTGTATCATGTTTCCTTCCATGAGTTAGGTAGTCTTAATTTACTCCGTACTGGACCCGTGTTGATACTACCTTAGTTGAATGGGTCTTGCGATGATCCACTAATGGTGGGGAGCTTACCTCTTGTGTAGGTTTGAGATTGGATATTATTTTTCGATTAAAGACTTGGCTTGAGAGAGTAGGCAATCCGGAGTTTGATCCATCAGAATTTGTCTTTGCTTAATTGTATTTATTTTTGAAAGTTTTCAAGTGTTGTATTAAAATTTCAAAGGAGTTGTAATTGAATTTTAATTTCCTATTAGTTTGATAAGCTTTCAAAATCCATGATTATTTCATAAGTTTCCGCTAATTTATTTAGCAATGATTTTATTTAGTGAAATTATTCACTTGTCATCTGCTTGTTAATATCTCCTTGTGGGAGTTTATCCTCAAGGCATAGATATTATTTGAATTTTTATTGTATAGGTTTTAGCCTTGCATCTAGCATGAGATAGATGATAGACATTTATCTTATGTTAGGTGCGGTGGTAACATTCCCTAAATCCTATTTTAGCTTCTGTATTATTCTTTTAAACGAATTTTTTTTAGGAGTAAAATTTAGGGGTGTTACACTAACATATGTAAATGAGTAAGAGGGAAGAGAGGGGTGTTTACTATGCAAGTTTTAATAATGGTTCTAGATATAACTGTTATTAAAACGTATTTTAATAATGGTTCCAGAAATAATCGTTATTAAAATTTTGGAGCATTTTCATTTCGGTAATGGTTAATTTAAAACTATTATCAAAACAAGCATTGATTTTTTTTATTTAAATAATAATGGTTAATATCCAAAACTGTTATTAAAACTTATACCGCATTCTCGCCCCAAAAGTTTTCATATTTTTATCAATAGTTACGATCAAACTGTCATTTATGTGGCGTCATTAATGCTTGGTTCCGTAGTAGTTAGTACTCTTTTAGTATTTAAATCTCTATTGAAAGTAGCATCAACTGACCTTTCTAGTATAGCATCCTCTACCAAACACAATATCCTGATGTAAAGTACCCTTTAAATACCACAAGAGCCACTTAACTACCTATCAATGTGTCTTTCCAAGTTTAGACATAAATCTACTAACCACTCCGATAGCATGAACAATATTCAATCTAGTGCACACCATAACATATATGAGATTTCCAACTGCATATGTATAAGGAACTGATGCATATGAGACTTATGATGATGAAAGACCAAACCTAATATCGTGAAACATCACTATTGGTACTTTATCTATTTGTAAAATAGGTGTAATAATGGTGAAATATCAAAGCTAATAAGGTGAAATATGTTCGTGAAAATTAGCAAACATCATCAAAGTGTAATGATACGATTTAAAATTAATAATGATGGTAAAAAATAGTGTTAGCATGATGAAACATTAGTATAAAGATGGTAAAAGATAAAACCTATGATGGTGAAAGATAAATGATAAAACTTAACTCTATCTACTTGTAATATTAGTGTAATGATGGTGAAAGTATCAAAATTATGATGTTGAAATATGCTTATTAAATTTATCAGACATCATAAAATTGTAATGATGAGGTTTAACAAGAAGTCTCAATAACATACCATTTGTTATCATTTCTCTTTTTAGTTCTTCTCTCAAATTACACTTTTTGGATCTTCATCTTCTATTGTTTTCATCTATAAAGTTGGATGAAACTATAAAATTCAGGTAAAACAACAAAATGATCACAACTTAAACCTCGATACTGTTGTATGTAATGTATGTTTGATTTTTTTTTAAAATGTACTTACTGATCGAGACAAAAAAAGATTTCTAACAATTAAATTTACACATGATTAATTGATTGATTAAAAATCGTTCAACGAGAAGAAGAAATTAAAATAGAAGTGGTTTTCTTTGTTGAAATGTGAACATAATTGTGTGAATTTTTTTTGTTTGCTCTTTTTGATATGTCGACGTTTTATACATGTTACATAATGACGGACATGTAACCTATTGTATAGTGCATCAATTGGTCACTATCACGTAGCGAACAACTCCTAAGATTAAATGAGAAGCCTCGATGCTATAACGGTATCATAATAGAGCACACACATCTTTTCAATCTTCTAAGTTGCTTTTAACGGTCCATGCATGATTTTCCGATTCCTACAATTCCAATCAATATAATCCAATTGATACGCAATTGATTGTAGCAGCAGTAATAGGAATTTCCGATTCCTATGATTCACATTTGAATGCATATTTTCTTTGGACAAAGACTCAAACCACTAGTTAGAGGCCGTCAACATCCAAATATATATACCTTCAATTTGAGTGGCAGTAGTAGCAGTGCCAATAAAAAAAGGGTGTCCTTCATAGGATAAAGCAACCCGAAACACTATGATTTTACACAAAAATTGGAATCTTTTGGCTAATACGCATTCCGATTGCCATTTGACAGGTCACGATTGACCCTACATTTCACATGCATACCATTTTCCAGATAAGCTAGCTAGTATTATGCCATGCTATGCGCGTGACGTTAATAAAATATAAATATTAACAATACTTTTTTTAACAATTATCATTATAATAATTACCATAATTTTAGAAAAAATAATATCGTTAATCATAATATAATAAAAGATATTCAACAATTACATTTCTATTCAAATGTATTATTATTATTATTATTAAATGTGTAATACTATATAAAATAATTATCTTGTTTTTCAATTAGTAGGTTAAATAAATGTAATTATTTACTTACACCACATATTATGAAACATACCATTATTACTTGGTTAAAAAATAGATAATTATTGAAAGAGTAGCATTATAAGGATGAATAATGTTTAATGATACATAAATTAATTAATTTGTGATAATAATATTATGTTGTTGGAACATGAAATTCTTTGATATTTATAAATTATTAAAAATATTAATTTAATAATTAAGATATTAAAATATAGTTACATCTTAATAAAACTATCTTTCCTAACTAATGCACCAAAAAACTAACAACTAAAACTAAATACGACATTTATTAATTTCAACTTTTTTTTTTGTTATTTAGAGTAAGTATTAAATTAGTCATTGATTTATTTAGCAGAACTATTGGCTGCCTAGCATAACTTCCATCATGAGGCTCATTCTGGTGGCTTTTAGCAAGTGTTTCTTTGTTTAGACTTCTTGGTAGGCGTGTTGTCACTGCCTACTTTGAGCATTTTTATTTTTGTAGAATGTTCTAGAACATTATAGAATAATGTAGACATGTATAGATACATGTAGAAGATGTAGGAGGCTTCTATACTTGTATTAATGTAGAAGATGTAGGAGGCTTCTATACTTGTATTAATGGTTCTAGATGAGTATGTTTCTAGAACTCTTCTCTTTTGTATCCACTTGTATGGAATACTCTAGATTGACCTAATGTGTTCCAATGAAGCATTCTAGAGGAGAAATGATCTAGCCCACTCTGGAATGTCCCCTAGGATGGAGTGAGAAAGATGTCTCAAATATAAATAGGGGTTGAGGGGCCTCATTTCCACCATCCACAAGTTGGAAGCTCTCAAGAATTCTCTCAATAAAGCTCTCATTCTCTCAAACTCTCTTGTGAGTTCCTTTGTGAGTGCCTAAGACTTTGTGCTAAGTAAAGTTCCCTTAATCAAGAATGAGTTCTCTTGATGTGAGAGGTTGACTTAGTCTTTTAAATAGCGGAAAAAGGCTAAGTGTCGCATGTAGTTAGCTTAGGGAGAAGTCAAGGTGTAATAGATGGTATCAAAGCATGGTTATGAGAGAGATTAACCAAGAGGAGTTGCTATGGAACAAAGCCCCACAACCTCACAAGTCACCCAAATCACTGATGTTGAGAAGAAGAGGAAATACAAGGGTACCTCTAAGGATTCTGCTACTAACTGAGAGGATGTCATAAAGAGGATGGATAGGTCCATACAAGATTGCCAAGAAGGATGTGGGGGCCTTATCCAACTAAGATGAGGTACATGAATTGATGAATGCTTTTGCCACTAAACTCTTGGAAGAGATGGTGGAGTCCAATAGGAAACTTATGGATGATATGTTAGACTTAATCAAACAACTTGTGTCTGAGAACATTGAATTAAAGGAGAGGCTTAAAGTGCTGAAGTGAATTGTGCTTGATGTAAGAGGGCAATCTTTGTCGATGTGGGAAGCTCAAGGGTATCTATTTCTATGTTAGATACATCCCAATCTCAAAAGTACAAGGGCTTGAGGAATGTTAAGGAGATCCATAAATTCCTTAAAGGCATTGAAAGGTACTTTTTTGCTACTCATTTATGTGATGATAATATGAAAATTACCTAAACTACCCTTTATCTCAAGGAAGATGCCATGTTGTGGTGGTTTGTAGGCTATCGAGATATTAAGAGGGATTCTTGTGTAATAAACAAGTGAGAAGAGTTTAAGGCAGACCTCAAAAGGCTCTTTTACCTAGATAATGCCAAGTTAGATGCCATGATGAGATTAAGGAATCTCAATCACATTAGAACCATCAAGGCGTACAACTCATTGATACTTGAGATTTCCAATATGCCTAAAAAGGAAAAGTTGTTATATTTCATGGACATGTTGCAATCTTGGTCCGAACAAAATCTAAGGAGGAGGATCATTGAAGACCTCCCCATAACCTGTAACACCCCAAAATTTGCACTTAATATTTTTTATATAAACCTTTAAATTTAAAACCATAAATTTTGGGGATGCTACCGCCACACTTAGTAACAGACCGATTCACTCCTACCGTTCCAGTACTAAGTGCTAAGGCTAATAAAACTACTCACAACATTATTAAATAAACCAACGTTCATAAATGCAGAAATCAGAGTACGCATAAGTTCTTACATAATTTGAAATACTATCTATAGCTTTTCAAAGGAGAAAAATAGCGACAATAATAAAATTATTTCTGAAGTATTAGACATAATTAAAAGAAAACAGGAATAATAATCTCAAATGAAAAAACGGTCACGCCACTCCAGAAACCAATCTAGCCCAAAGGTCATCACTTGGCCCAACCTCATATCCCATAGACATCAATGGCATCAAAATAGGCATCTCCTACCTACAACACATCAGACGGGCTTTCTACTCGTGGGAATGAGTAGCACCCATAAAAGGGTGATCGGTATGCTATGTACTGAGTAAGGTAATCGTGCACTAAGGCCAGCATTCAAAATTCACACAAACAACATATAATAATAAAGGAGCATAAAATCCAGTCATAATAGCATGAAGGTAAAATGAATGCTCTCGTGAAAATACCAAGATTCAATTGAGCTCAAAATAATTACTTCACCATTCCTTTATTGAATTTATTTTCACACCATACTCTTTATCAAGTCTATACGAGTACAGGAAACCCACTTGTGTTGCAGGTGGATTGGTCTCCAGGGCACTTTGGCTCCTAGCCACTATTCTAGCTGGTGGATCGGTCACTTAAGGTACATACCCTACCACTATTATATGCCGGTGGATCAGTCTAGCCCCTTTTCTCGCACGGTGTTCCACTGTAAGTAATTAGTGTCTTCCCATATCTTAACAAAATGTAGGGTTTGGTTTATTGAGCTCGGGATCCCCCACCATTTTAGCCGATAGATTGGTCACAAGGGTAACTTACCCTACCACTATTATACCCCGGTGGATCGGTCTCCAAGATATAGTACCTGGTCACTATTATGCCTGTGGATCAATTTGAGCCCAGCTCAACATCTTCCTCTTCATGTGATTAATGTTTTAAGTATCTTATTCCGAAGCCCTTACCAGGACATACAAGTCTAACTCCTACTATGGTTACCCTTCAACTCTAGTTACTACTCCAACCCTAGTTAACCACCACATCCAGAGTTAATCATAGCATACCTTAACACCCATGTGAACCCTAACTCCATGCAAACCCTAGCTCCAGTGCAAAACCCCAACTCCACCATGCAAACCCTAATACCATCATACAAACCCTAATACCACTCTACATAGTTATGTAATACTTAAACCACCCCCTCATTAATTCATAACATAACACCACATTCCATGACCTACATGCATGTCTTATGGGTTGCATCAATTCACATTAGAACACAACTGATACATATCAAATGCATGCCATAAAATATCATATGAACGTACCTCAACTCTATGTCATATTACAAATATAATGGGTATAAAAATACACTTAAAACATATTATATTTCACATCACATGGCAAGAAAGGCATGTAAAATACATTACACACAAACGACCTTAGATACACCATTACCTAAAATATCACCGGTCTTGGAACACACTTCTATACCTCTTGAGGGCTTTGACTGGGCTCACCTACTATGGGGGAAAAACTAGAATTAGGTTCCCTCCTACAAATACTATTATTTACTAACTTACCCTAAGACTAGGTTTTTAATTAAAATAATACTATACTAAAATTAACTATACGAAATACTACTAAAAATACTAATAATAATTATTAATATAATTCAATATGAATGGTGATATAAGGGTTTCTACCCTTCACCAAAATAATGCTAATAATGATAATAGAAGTAGTAGTAGTAGTAGTAGTAGTAGTAGTAGTAGTAGTAGTAGTAGTAGTAATAATAATAATAATAATAATAATAATAATAATAAAAGTATTAGTAATAAAAATAATATTAATTGTAATATTAATAATGATAATAATAACAATAAGAAAAGCTTAAAATTACAAGGTAGGGTTTTCGGCCCTACCTCCAAATAATGAAAGCACCATTCCATAATAGTAATAAAAATATTAATAACATATATTACTTATAATAATATTAAAAATAATAAAGATAATAATAATAATAATAATATTTATAATAGTAAAATAGTAATAATGATAATAACTTATAAGTATTCGAATCATTAACCTAAAATAGGGCTTCATCCCTCCTTAGATAATTAATAATAATAATAATAAAATAATAATACCAATAATAATAATAATAATAATAATAATAATAATAATAAAATTTATAATAATACAATTAATACCTAAAATTTGAAACTAACAATTTAAACATTTTATTCCTACTCTCGACCCTGCCAAGAAAATATAACATTAATATTACATCCAATAATAATAATAATAATAATAATAATAATAATAATAATATTATTATTATTATTATTATTAATCTAATAAATATTGAAAATTGAAATAAAAATAGAATAAATTTAAATAAATAGAGGAGAAGGGCTGAAAGGGTCTAGGGTTTTACCTTGAGTCTGCGGAGATGGGTGGCACCGGCGGTGGTGCACGGCGGCAGCGATAGTGGCCGGAAAAGAGGGTAAAAAGGGGAAAAGTTGGGGTTTGAGAAGGATGGATGGAGAATAAAGATGGGGGTTGAGGTGCTGGTGGTAGCCTAGGCAGAGAGGAGTAAAGTGAGGGTGGTGGCGCGACGAGTGGTGGTGATACACGATGGCAGAGGTTGCGGCCGTAAGGAAGAGATGAAGAAAAAGAGGGGAGGAGAAGGAGAAAGGAGAAAATAAGGTTATAGATAGGTGGAGGAGGATTAGTAGCAAGTTTTGGGTGGTGCAGAAGGCAGTAGAAGTGGTGGATGTGGTGGCGGAAGGTGGCTTGAGGGGTTGCGGGGGTAAAATTTTAGTTTGATGGGTAGGGAACTTCACACGGCTGTGGTGGCTTGTGCAAGAATAATCCAAGGAGATGGGTGGCTTAGTTAGTTAGAGGGAGGTGTAGGGAAGGCCTTGGTAGGTAGAGATGGTGGCGAAGTTGGCTGACGGCGGAGGAAGGGTCATCTGAGGTCGCGGTGGTGCACAGGGTAGGATCTTAGGGTTTTGGGCAAAAAGTTTCGAAGGCAACCAATCAAGGAGTATTTATAGATTTTAGAGGGAATGGTTGGGTTCTGGAGGTCGGTAGGAGGACAATGCGTGTAGGGTTTGGGGTAGCCGATAGTATTATTCGGTCGGCACGATTTTTGGTTGTGTTCGACGTTTTGTGAAGGAAAAGGGAGATTTCAAGTGGGAGAAAAGGAAAATAGGTTAGACCATGCTGAACTGTGAGTTAAGGGGATGAGAAAGAGAGAGGAAACAACTGGTTAAGTCACGCGTGGCCGGTGGCGCCATTTTCGATGCTTTGATGATGTAGGTCGACGACAGAGGAGGAAGGAGGAAGAAGGAGGTGAACGGGGCCGCCGGGGAAAAAATAAAGAAAAGAAAAGGAAGAAGAATCGGACCAGTCGGCAACGGTTATATAGATTTAAATCGAACGTGGCATTCTAGGGGAAGAAGCTATGACATGCAGCGTTTGGCTGTTGCAGGAAAGAAAGAAAAGTATACGGGTCAGTTGGAGGATAAGTGTAAAGGGAGTGATTCATGCATGTCTAAGGTGAAAATTTCTAAATAAGATAAGTAAGACATTAATCATATAAAGTGGAAGAGTATTGAGCCTGGCCTAGATCGATTCAACGGCATAATAGTGGCCAGGTACCGAGGTATCCTGGAGACCGATCCACCGGCATATAATAGTGGTAGGGCATGTTTCCCTAAGTGACCGATCCACTAGCTAAAATAGTGGGGGATCCCAAACTCAATAAACCAAACCCTAAAGTTTGCTAAGACACTAATTACTTATAGTGGAAAACCATGCGAGCAGGGACCAGACCGATCCACCGGCATAAAATAGTGGTAGGGTATGTTATCCTAAGTGACCGATCCACCGGCTAAAATAGTGGCTAGGCACTGAAGTGCCCTGGAGACCGATCCACCAGCTAAAATAGTGGGGCTCCCGTAATCGTGTGGACTTGATAAAGAGCATGGTGTGAAAAGAATTCCGATAAGAGATTAATTAAGTAATTAATATGGATTATAATTAGAACTTTATATTTTTACCTAAATGATCATATGTCTTTATGTTATCATGTTGGACTTTATGCTCTTTTATTATTTTGCATGTTTTATGTGAATTTTGTGTGTTGGCCTTAGTGCATGGTTACCTTGCTCAGTACGTAGTGTATTGATCACCCTTTTTATGGGTGCTGCTCATTCCCATGAGTAGTAGGCCATTCTGACTTTGTGCAAGTGGGCGAGACATCAGGCGGGGCTGAGTGTTGAACTTATGTTTGGCTCGATGATCAGGAGTGGTGTGGCTAGATTTACTCTTCTTGTAATTTTATCTCCTCCTGTTATTTCTTTTGTATCGGATTTACCATTTTATAATTTATTAATTTTTATCGAATATTTCATATGAACCTTTTATCGGTTGTAATCTTATTTCTCTTTTAGATATAAATTACAATTATTTACGCGCATTCTGATTTCTATTTTAGCACCGTTTAATGATCATTTGAAGTTTAGATTGGTTTGTTTTATAATTGATTATTAAATTTCTTCTAGCCTTAGCACTTGGTACTGGAACAGTCGGGGAGAACCGGTCTGGCACTAAGTGTGGCGATAACATTCCCTGAATTCATGGGTTTTAATTTAAGTGCTTCCATTTTAGAAAAAAAATTAGTAAATTTTGGGGTGTTACAGTTTCACTTCCCTAAGCCTACAAAACTCACTCCTCCACTCCTAAAACTTATTAAAGTCAGCTTTAGATATCAAAATCGTCTAGACTTTAGGTTGTCTGATATGGGCGTCAACATTGACATGGGTATACGTGTTGCCATTATTGGCCCTAATGGAGTTGGGAAATCTACTCTGCTAAATCTTCTTGCTGGCAACTTTGTTCCTTCAGAAGGAGTCAAAAACTGAGGATAGGAAGATATTCCTAGCATTTTTTGGATCTTTTTACCATTGAAGATAATCCAATTTAATATTTTCTTTGTCTTCATCAAGATTCAGAGGGCATGAGCAAGCAAGAAACTATTAGGGCAAAGCTTTGAAAATTCAGGCTTCCGAGTTATAACCACCTAACACCAATTGCTATATTATCTAGTGGTCAGAAATTATGTGTTTTTTGCACTTCAATGTCAATGTCCATGCCTCATATCCTCTTGTTGGATGAGTTAACTAATCATTTAGACATACAGAGTATTGATGCATTGGTTGATGTGTTGGATGAGTTCACTAATGGTGTTGTCCTTGTTAGTCATAATTCCAGGTTGATTTCCCATGTATATGATGAATAAGAGAGGAGTCAAATATGGGTTGTAGATAAGGTAATTGTAAGCTTCTTCCTAGGAACGTTTGAAGAATACAAAGAAGAGTTATCGACGGGGATCAAGGTTGAAGTGGACGACTAAATATGGCATACACTGAATTTTGATTCCTTGGTAGTCATTTGTTGCTACTCAACCATTGTAAGATTTTGTTTGTCTAATTGCCATCATTTTCTTAATTTATTTCATTCACCTTTAATTTGATTAGATTAAGGACCTGCTCACATATATATTGAGTGTAATGTTACATGATACATAAATTCAACCTTTCTTCCCAACTGGGGACTGTAGGTTCGATTATATAACTTTGTTTCTTTGTCATGATGACGGTTCCAGGTAGTTTTTTTAGCATTGGTAATCTTTGCAACATGTGTTCTTTGATCTATGGGTTGCATTTTTATGTTTAAGGTTGTTTACTACTTTTCATCTAGTTGTCCTGTGGCAGTGGGAGATTTTAGAGACTTATAAAGAGGAAAAAAAAGGAAGGGGGAACTACACAGACTAGAAAGTAGAAAGTGTCATGCATTGGCCATGTCCTTGCTAAATCCTAACTCCATGTTACTATTAACTTTCAAAGTTAGTTGCCATCTATACATATTTTAGCACTGGTGAACGTTGGAACTCATTCAAATATTTACAATTATATTCTGAAGCTCATGTCTTCACATTTGAATGATTTTATTCTTCAACCCTGATAACTATGTTTAATTAATTATTTTTTATTATAAAATTAGGAAAGAATTATAAATATGTTCTTTAATTCGTTGGACAACTGAAAACATTTACTAAAAAATCTTCTTCCAAGAGGTAGATATGTAGTCTGGTGTGATGATTGATGAATGATAATGTACTATTAGGTGAGAGTATGGTAAACATAAATATGCATACAAAAACAATCACATTATTTTAGGAGTATAAGATGAGTTGATTGCATATGTATAAATAACTTGATGTGAGCAATTATGGGGAATTAGAGGAATTCAATTGATTTGAAGTAGAGAATTCAACTATATAGTGTTTCTGATCATGAAACAGAGAATATTTCAAAATGTTGCCTCTAAGAGACTACTTTTAAACTTATGGGCATGCCTTTATGATAATAGAGGAAGGTCATTGCGTAATGTTATCATCATCAAGCCAAGAGCTCAAGTCTTTCTCCATTTTTCTTTGCTAGCCGGATCAGTCCATGCCTTTATTTTGTATCCTCTTCAATGAACTTGTAGAATTCCATAATAACCTAAAAAGTGGATTAAGGAAATCAATAAACCGACTGCATAAAAAAGCCTTATCTTCCCGGGATAATTTGTTTGCCATGCTAGATATAAATTTACCATTAATTCCATTCTGTGACTTGTTTCTGTTGGAACAAAGAGTTGTTGAATCATTCATCAATTGAATGAAAATTAAAACAAAAAAAACTAGGACACACTTGAAAGTGAAGAGCAATTGCTTTCTCTCTAAAGCTAATTAAACCTTTTCTTCCCATTGATATCCCTAGTCAATGATGGGAGTAAACCATCCCTTCTCTTCATTTATGTTCTTCATCATGGGTCATGATCAAGCTATTCTTCCTACACAAACTCGATTCAGGACCAACTTGGCGAGCATCTCATAGTCTTTACCTCCTCTAAAAGGAAGAGCCAAGATCTAAACCTCCTTTGAATCCAGTTTCTCTTACTAAAGTAGACATTCTACCTAAACTCCTGACTTATTTCACTTGACTATGCTTCATAAGAAGAAAAATACCTAGCATAATGTTTCTACTCCTTAAGAATTGTGATAGAATCAACAAAACTAATTATTTGATATTTGCATTCGTTAATTTTTCTTCACTCACAAAAAATACACCTATTAAGGTATCATAAATTGTGTGTTCGAGAATGAACGAGATAGGCTCTGGTTTTTATTGGATAAATTATGTGAGAGGAAGCATCTAAGATCTATTACCAGCCAAAAACTAATGACTTTGATTTTTCTCATTGATATTCTATTGCACATGTATTTACTCCTAACATCGTCAAGGTTTATACATAGTAATGCTACATAACCAAATGTGAGTTGTCATAGGAATGGCCCCCATAATATTTGTTTTTTTGATACAGTTATTTGCTTATCAGAGTTAGATAAAATGTTGGAAAAGATTTTAAAAGCTATTCCTAATTAGTGTAGTTTTCAAAAATACAAGATATTATAATTTAAATAAAACTAAAAGAAAATAAAAAGTGAAATAAAAGAGTTATAAGATCTTTATCTTCTAAAATTAAAAGTAAATTTTATTCTCTTTTCACTTCTCCTTTTCACTACATTATAGAAGGACACCATCCCATTTTAGTTTGCTACCACCTTCGTTTGCTACCGCCACCATTTGCCTTCAATCTTATTATCTACTGTTCCTATTTTTCATTGTAGTCTTTCGCTGTCATAAAAAAAAACTATAAAAGCTTACCACATTATAAATAAAAAAAAAAGACAACACATAATGAGTCTCCTTGTAAGAATTGTTCCTTAAGGCCTTAGTTTTTATTGGAGGTTGGTGATTGATGATCAATACTAGTTTGTTCAGTTCTATATTGTTGTGTTTTTCCTTTTGGTTGTTGGTGATGGGTTTTCATTTCTCTTGACTTTGATTATATTGTCATTTAGTATTGTTTGCATTGTTGTACTCATAGAGTTTTGGTTAGCAGCTTTGCTGCCATGCTCCTATGAGTATTTGATTAAAAAGTGTCCTTTTGGGTTCTCTAGATAAAAAGAATTTTGTTGTCGATTTTAGGGATTGAATATGTCTGTATTTTGTGCTTATTTTGTTTATGAATTTTATCCTTATGTTGTGAAAAGCTTCTTAAGGGGACTAATTATAGTTTATAGTTTTAATTAGGCTGATCGTGGATAGTCTTTCCAAAGGTATTTTATTGTTTTTTGACTTTTAGTCTTGTGATTATTTGGCTTGTTTAGTTATATATAGTGTTCAGATGGTGATCTTTTGGAATATATAGTAAGTTAAAATGAAAATATTTGTACATATATGCTCATCATGCAGTTTTAAAAGTTAGCATAGAATATTATGATGCTTATTTTAATTACTTATTAAAATTGTTTTATTCACTTTTGAAAATATAGACTCGGGTTTTAGTGAAAATTACATAGAAGTGGATGAAGATCATCAAGGGGTCGGATATGTTAATGTTAGAAGATATGGATGTTGAAATGGAAGTTCAAAGTGTGAATAAGGTCATGACACCAACTAAAAACATGAATTTTGATTACAAAATGGAAGCTCGTAGTTGTTATGCTATATACATAGAAGCTATGGGCTTTGGCATGTCAATTGCAAACTCACAAAAGAGGGACTGGATAAAATGTTGGGTAGATTTCCAATGTTATAAAGGTGGATTTCCTAAGAGTGTTGTTAATTCTTCAACACGTAATCTAAAATCTAAATCAAATTGTAAAACATCAATGAAAATTGCAAAATAAATTAATGACAAGTGGAAGGCAACCACAATCAATTTTCGAGTATAACTATCCTATGTAACATGAATATACTAAATACTTGAAGTCCTACTAGAAAATATCACTCCATATGCAAAGAAATATTGAGTTATATCGTGAGGTAGGAATCAAGGTCAATCAAATCATCAACTCATTAAAGTGCATTATTGGGGGATGTAAATATACAATGTCGATGGAAAAAAGATATATGCAATCTTAATGATAAAGTTAGGTGACATGAGCTCAAAGGAGGAGATGTCTAAGTAATGTTGCAATACTTCAAAAGGATTCAAGGAGATAATAATATTTTTTTTTCTTTCTATTTGATTGATCTAGACAAAGAAAATTATCATACAAAAGTATTTTGGACAAATGCTAGGAGTCGGGAGGTGTACAATGAATTTGGAGATGTAGTATTATTTAACACCACTTATTTTGTCAGCATATATGCAATGCCTTTTGCACCTTTATTGGTGTCAACAATCATGGTTAAATAACATTGTTTGGATATGGCTTAGTAATGCAAGAAGACACCGAGTCCTTTTTTTCTTTGGATATTTGAGGAATGGTTTAATTGCATATAAAACATTCACCCCAAGGCCATCATAACTAGTCAAAATAGGGTAATGAAAAATTCCATTTCTAAGTGTTGCCTCATCAAGACATCAATGGTGCTTATGGAATTTCATGAAGACTGTTAGAGAATGTTCAATTCACATTCAATGTATGAAGAAATCCAACATGACATGAGTAATGTTGTGTATGATTCTTTGACTATGTAGGGTTTTGAAGAAAATTGGAGTGAATTATTGAAAAAATTATGAACATGAAAATAATAAATAGTTGTGCTCTATGTTTGATGAGTGCAAACAATGGGTGCTAACATTTATCAAAGATACATTTTTGGCGAGAATGTCCACAACTCAAAGGAGTGAAAGCATGAATGCAATCTTTGATGACTATGTTCACTCAAAAACAACATTGAAATAATTTGTGGAGCTATATGAAAATGTATTACATAGTAAAGTCAAAAAGGATGAAGCAGATGCCAAGTACTCAAACTCACAATACCAATCATATATCCATTATGATTCAAGGGTCAATTTCAGGTGGCATACTCTTTTAGTATAATTTTAGTTTTTGTAACTGCATGCGTATTTGAAGTGTTTGTTTATCCATTATTTATTTTCTCATATATAATATATAATCTTTTGAAACCTTATAACTCTCGCATTCAAGCATCAATTTTAGGTTACATACGCTATAAAAAAATACAAGCTATTTTGGAAATAATTTTTGAGAACACTCTGTGTGTTAGTTGGATGGTGGACCTATTGGAGTCGAGCAATATTTTATTCATCATTGTTTTCATGGTGGTAAGTCAAGGTCAACTAAGAAATTGTTCAATTCATTATTCATTTCAACTAAACAACAAAAGAAAGCAAATGTATTTGTTTGTTTTTTGAGAGTAACGACATGGTACACTCACGTATATTAAGTATTTGGAGCAGAAAGATGTTGCATGAAATCATAGAAAAATATATCCTATAACAATGGTGGAAAAATGTGGTTAGGATTCATATGAATATGAGGCTAAACTATACCAATTAGCAACAAAAAAGCCTGAATTGTGTCATCTTGATGAGTTGCAATGCGTATTCAATGAATTTGTTGATAGAGTGATATTTTTTGAAGCAAAAAGTGGGTGGCTAAACGGGATTTTATTGCAACTATCAAATTTAGTAAACAAGAGACTTAAAGTAATGTACCACTGATGAACCAATCTCTACCAATGTAAATTTTGTTGAAAGTTTAGAGTCTTAGCTGAATGTTATTGATAAACCTAGTTATGCTGCTAAAAGAGGGTGGCTATAAAAATTGAGGAATATCTTATAAGATGAGAAAGTAACAAAAGACGAGAAGAAAAAACTTCAATCATTCATATCCGATGTGTAGGTTAGAAACTTCATATCAACTTTAACATTTTTTTTGTTACTCTCTTTTAAGCTAAAGTTTAACAATTTTTTTTATTTGTGAGTGAATTTTGATGTCCAACTATTGTTATGGCCAAAAATCCATTTCCCTAGTTGTTAAATATGGGTCTAGCAATAGCTTTTCCCTTACCTTTCATTTCCACACAGGTAAATATATTTTTCTGCTTTATCCTTTTTTTTAGGTAACTCATGTGTGCGTGTTTTTTTTCTGTTTGGGCATTTTTTTTCCATCATATTTCAATATACTTTGTAATTGGTGTTACTTATGAAAATTTCCTCTAAGTCTTGTTCTATTTGTTGTACACCCTATTTTTTAGTCTTTATGTTTAAATTTTGAATCAAGTAGTTCATATGAATTAATATATTTAACTAACATATATCTATCAGTAATAAAATATTTCTCTCTCTATTTTTTATTTACCAATCCCAAGTTAGTACTACATTGGTTGATCTAAATGTACCAATGATTAATTAAATGAGTCCTTTATAAAGAGCAAAGGATGCAAGTTGTGATGCTTGGCTGTAGGAAAGTGATGTCGGCACACTTAATGAGGTTTGTATTCCATTTTTGATATTTGTTTGATGACCTAAATGTACTTTAGTGGTTGCTAATCTATGCTAAAATCATTACATGTTATTCAACCAAGTATCTAAATGTAATGGTTTTGTTATTTAGCTAATTAGAATTAGTCATAAAGTTAAATATAACTTATGGTATATTGACTTGTATTGATTTGTTAGCCCTCTTTATTTTTAGATTACCTGATAAGGTGTAATGTTAAAGTGAAAATTGGAGGTAATACCTTGAACACTGCCAAATTTGTGACAGTTAGGAGTACCATTCATTGACTCACAGAACAACCATAAAGATAAAGAAGTAAACTTATAATGCTTCTAGTCTTAGTTTTGTAATTATACACATATTTATCCTATTATTCTACTTCACTTGAAAGCTTTGAGCTACTAGCAACCACTTTTCTTTGATTTTCAAAAGTAATGGGAGTATTAGGTGTGATTAGTTTGGTCTACATATATTTTTAGCATTCTATCTCAAGTACATGTTTGGAAATTTTCAACCCAACATGATTTAGGACATAGATAAAGTATGCATCTATCATATCTATTTGAGTGGGAATGCCCCCCTTTCAAATTCTCCAATGTTTATATCACGCGGTAGCACATCTCTACTAGTTGATGATTATAATTAGCTACAAATTTTATTTTCTTTTAGGGGTGTTGTTTCAAGTTACAACTTGAAAGGTTTAAGTTACTATCAATTTAATGAAGTAGGTGATTTGTAATAATATAACTAGCAAACTTGGCCTATTATGTAGTAGTATAATTTTGCACTCATTTAGGCCACTCTCGAAGGAGTTAGGGGGAGTTGTTTGAAAATAACACATCGTCTAGTCTCATCCCTCTAGTTCACAAACATGAGCGCAACAACACTTGATGCAGCAAAAATACATGAGCACAACTAATTTGAAAATTTCAAGTACAAAGAATTATTATGTTTAACCACTAATACAAATTTTAGATTAGTTTTTCCAATCCTAGCATCCAGAGAACCTAAAAAGACACTATCCTTTACTACAACAAATGATGATGTTGGCAAACGGCAGTAGCAGAGAACGACAAACATGGAGAAATATTGCAGCCATGAATAGTTTCTTTGAATGTGTGGTGTGGTTAAAAGGAGAGTAAGAGTGGTAGAAAGAAAATAGAGTTTTAATTTTCTCACACATAAGATTTAAGTTATTATTTTATTTACTTTTAATTTTCTTTTAGTTTTATATAAATTGCAATCACTCATATTCTTAGGAAACTACATTAATTAATACTTTATTGAGAATCAAATATCCTATGGGACCATTCTTATCCCAATTTTATTTTAGATTTACCATTTTTAGCATTACTGATTTACATATGTTCATACTTCACATGAACATATGGTTCCCATATTTTGTGGAGAAGAATTTGTAACTAGTTTGCTATTGGTCATCTTTTTGTATTGATTTATAGATTAATATATAATTTGGTAGATCCGACAATATCCTATGCTAATTTATCAAGATTTATATATAACAATAATGCAAAGTTGTACTTACATTCATAATGTGGGATAATAACTGTAATGTCAGTATTGTGGTCTTTTAGATCAAATACACACTCATCGATCTCTATTGATTAATGAAACTCAAATAGCATGAAGTGTGTATGACCCAGGTATCACAACCCTATATATAGATAACTGACTCGTTATCTATCAAACTATTCTATTTCAGTTAATTAACAATCTAGAACATCCAAAGTTTATGCATATATGGATCCACATCTAATTAGATATGTAAGCCTAAATAATTTATACATAAATATGATTACTTATATATGGGCTTAATTCATATGACAACTGCAATTCGTATCATTCACATATAAGTACAACATTGGATAAACACACAACGCTCTCCCATTTGGGCTATATGTGTGACCTTATAACCACAAATTGTAAAATAACGAAATGAGCTCAATATTATTATTATTATAAAATGTATATATAATGAATCTGGTTCATTAGTCATACCAACATATGATCAAGGCAACTTTCTTCACATTTTTTGTAACTAAACCTTCAATGGTCACGTATGTGGATATAACCAAACAACATGAATCAAAATCTAGATGTGTGGCATGGGAAATATCATATAATGTGATCTTAACATGCCTATTTTCAACTAATCCACCATAAAATTTCAATGAGATCAAATCATAAACAAAACAAAAAAGAAACAAATTGAAACTTTATTTTTACGGAAAAAATATGGTCAAAATGTCCATAAGCTAAAATAAAGTGTCCATACATAGAGAAGATGAAGGGAAACACTTCTACTGAAACTAAACATCATCAGCTGATACAACACCCACACAACCAAGATATTTGAGAAACTAATTGGGTGGTAAAACATTAGTGAGTGGATATGCTATCATGGAGTTTGTATTGATTTACACTATAGATAATTCTCCTTTAATTACTTTCTCTTTAACAAAAAAATATTAATATTGATACTTTTAAATTTTGTAGAACATAGGATGTTATTGGAATACCGAACTATAGCCTTATTGTCATATAATATCTTAAGTGTTCTTTTAATATCGTCAACTATATGCAACCCCATGACAAAATTTTGTAGCTAAATACCGTAAGTAGATGCCATATAGCACATTAAACATTTTGGTTCTATAGTGAAAGAGGCCACAAATGCCTACTTAGCAATTTTGCAAGCACACAACACCTCCAGCTATTAGAAAAACAAAATCTAATGTAGACTTCATGCTATCTTGGAATCCAGTAAAATCAAATTGAGAATATCCTACTATCTCAAGCTTGTCTGACTTTCGATATGTGAGCATGTAATCTTTTATTTTTAATAAGTAACACATGAATCATCTGGATGCTATCTAATGGTTGAGACTGGAATTACTCTAATATATGCCAAGGTTTCTAGTGATGTATGCAATATCCGGATGTGTACACACTTGAACATGCATTAGATTTTCTACTATTGAAGCCTAGGGAACACTTTGTATTTTCTTTCTTTTAAAGTAATTCTTATGGCACCCAATGAGAATAAATTTGTATCCTTTAGCAACAGGAGTGTTTCCTGGTTTGTAGTTCGGCATGGCATACCACTTGAGAACCCTTTCAATAAAAGGCTTTTGTGACAGTCCTAGGATACTTCGAGAACGATTCTGATGTATCTCTATGCCCAATAAAAAAGAGGAATTATCAAGATCCTTCATTTCAAATATTTGAGTCAAAAATTTATTAGTCCCATGTAATAAACCTATGTCATTATAGGCTATTAACATTTCATCAACATACAGGAATATATTTACTCTCAAAAAAATTAAAGTATACACATTCATCCACCAAATTCATCTCAAAACCAAAAAGGGTGATAACTTGATGAAATTCAAAATACCATTGTCAAGATTCTTGCTTATGCCCATATATGGATTTCTTAAGTTAACAAACCATAACCTTTAGATCTCCTAACACAAAGTTTTCTTATTACATCATATAGATCGTTTCCTCAATGTTACTATTAAGAAAATTAAACTTAGCATCCATATGATGTAACTCAAAGTTAAAATGTGCTACTAATGCCATGATCACTCTTAAGGAATCTTTAGAAGAGACTGGAGAAAAAGTCTCTTTACAATCCTCCCTTTTGAACCATATGGCAATAAGGCGTTCCTTATATCTCTCAACATTTCTCTTTGAATCCCTTTTGGTCTTAAATATCTATTTTGCAACCAATGTGTTTCTTTCCTTTAGAAAATGGGATAGTATTTTGTACATCATTATCTATCATGGACTTTATTTCCTCATTCATGGCATTAATCCACCTTTGAGAATTCAAACTCTACATGGCATGATGCAAGTTTATTGGATAATCTTCCATCACCCCAATTCCTACCTCATGTTCTAGGAGAAATATAATGTAATCAAATATGTATATAAAATATAATGTAAGGGAATGTACCTTAAGTTGGCAGATATAGTAGAAGTAGACATATCTATATAGAAAATACAACAATAAGTTAAATATACATACTCACAAAATTATACATAATAAACAATCAATAAATTTAAATAATGATAATCCTATCATAAGAAATTGATGCAACATTAATATCAAGTCTATGGACAATAATATTAACTAAAAGTGGTGTTCTTGTTATAGTGATAAAATAATGACAATAAGACATGCCAAATAATGAGATCATCTTTGGATTAACTTATTATCCACATGGCATCCAAATAATTACCATATTCTTATCAGTATAGACATATATTAAAATTCTATCAAATATTTGCCTTTCTTTAGGCCAACATATCATCCGCATATATATATCCAATAATTTTAATAATTTAATTTCAACAAAAGATGTTACTTTAGACACCTTTTGTGTCAATTGTTTTATGTACTAAGGAAATCAATTATTTAAATAAATTGATCCCTCAATTTTATTTATAAAGTTTGACCTATAATATTAGGACCAACTTTATTTAGATTCAATATCCATAAAAAAAAAGATTAAATCTAGCATCAATAGCATTACAATAAAATTAATGTCAAATCACATATAAAAGGCCTATACAATAATTTATTAGATTCCAACAATATAAATATCTAATTAAATTAATTAGGCCAATTATATTTAAGTAATATTATTAGTTAAATACTACAAAAATAATGGGCAACAAATTAAAAGTCCAAAAGTACGAAAATTATTGAAAGTTGGATTATGCAACAAAAATGCAAAAAACAGCCCAAGTTGCTTAATACAAAAACTGGCTCAATCAACACTAAAGAGAGGCACAAACCAAAATAACCCAAATAATAACATAAATGAGCTGCATAAAAATATAAGGAAAATCAACTAGTATAACGGGTTGGGTGCACCCAATTAATTGGTCTAATCCCGAGTTTAAAACTTAATATCAACCAAAAAATTATTATTATTATTATTAAGAAAATTACAAAATTACACTTGATTAATTAAACCCTAATTACTCCCTATCTTTCTCCTACCTCTGACCCAAATGCTTATCCTAAGCCTGCACGATAACTATCACTATGTTTTATAAAAACCATAGCCCATCACCAGTAACGAGCCTGAGTAAGCATTGTCCACCACTATCAATTGTCCCTAACCAAGGCCACTAGCAATGTAGCCCCAAGTAACATAGACCGAGTGAGGAGAATGCTGGCCAAAACCAAAACTTTCAAACTCCAGTGAACGCCACCAATGGACAAAGGAATAATGTGGCACAAACTAGGATGATGGAAATTGAAAAACTAGATTGAATGACATCAACCCAATTTGAAGCTGAATGAAGCCTGACAACAACAAATGCCAAACTAATCAAAATCGATGACAGATGAGCAAAGGAAAAGAAGAAAAAGAATGGATCAGGTGAAAATCAAAAGGAAAAATAAACAATCAAATAACATAATACACACACACACACACACACACATATATATATATAAGAAAAACAAATCTAATATAAAAATAAATCAAATGAAGACTAAAAACAATGTCAAATAATGTTAAACATTACCATGTTGAAGATTTATCTATTTAGTGTGCGTACAAACAATTCCATGTTCAATTTATTTTAGGAGAAAATCAAATAATACCAGATGATTACAATTCAATTTAGTTAATCTTGATTAATTAAGTAGACAACTCTAATCCCAATTGATAGATCAATATATAATCTTTTAGATCCAATAGGATCATATGCTACCTCAATAATATTTATATATAATAATAAAGAAAAAGCATACCTACATTCATAATGTTGTAATAACCATACACCATTGGATTTAGGACAGTAATGGTACTATCATTATTGTAGTTTTTGGATCAGACACGCGTTTCTCAGTCTCTCTTGATTGATAGGAACCAATTAAGATGAAGTGTGTGACCCAGGGACCATGACCCTATATATAGATAACTAAACTATTATGTATTGGGTTATTCTAGTTTGGTCCATCAACAATCTATAATACCCATAGTTTCTACCTACATAGGCCTATAATTTATATATAAATATGGTCACTTATATACGGAATCAATATAAACGATAACTCACAATTTGTATCATTCACATAGAAGCCCAGCGTTGGATTAAAACCAACATTGAGTCCCATGATGCGTGAACTCTACCACTTGGATCTTGATTATTCTCTTAGCCATTCATTTTGTTTTCTAGCCATTCATCTTGCTTTCCATTGATAAGAAAAGTCTGATGAAGCCTCGTGAGGAGAGGAAATAGAAATAGGATCACTAGTTTGATGTGTATTGTGCTCCTAGTTTTAGCATGCAATCTCTACGTGTTCAAGTGGTTGGTTGGCTCATGTTAAATGGAGAGGCATAGCTTATGTTGCATAAGTTAGTAGACATGACAATGGACTAGAACCACTAGTTCTCTTCTCAATAGTTTGACGCTTTTTTGTGTTCGACAGCAAAGCTTCCTTTCTCTCAAAAGGTAATACATTTGTCTTAGGAACTATTACCAACCTTGCCTTAGGCTAACATGATACAATTAAATCATGGCATGTGCCTCAAGAGTATAGGAAATACATATTTGCGACCATGGGTTCCCATAAAAGTAGACCCCAAACTAGTAACTTTAGTCACTGGCAATAACCCAACTCTAATATTACAACTGCCTAGATTACTATAATAATTTTATCTCAAGAGGCCCATGTATTCTTTCATACTTGATTTATGCACCAAGGGCGGTGTGATTCAAACCTAGGACCTCATGGAAAAGTGTTGAATCACTCTCCACTATACCGAGAAAAGATTCACTCAAAGCTTCTTTCCTCTATTGTAGGCCGAGCTCTTTATCATTAGTTTCAAGTCCTTGGAATCCTATTGAATTCTAATATTTCTTTATGATCTTTTCTACACTAATTGTTGAGAACTAAACCATTAATACTTTCATCCAACATACCTTGAACTAACTATTTGCTTAACTAAGAATCGTTTATTGAAATATTTTTCATTTTATATCGCAATTTGCATTGTACTATTAGTAGCAGGAAACATTGTGCTACTAGTGATAGTAAGATTATAATTTTATACATCTTTCGTTTATGAACACACATCTTTTTTGCATGAATACGCATCTTTTATAGTTAAATACACGCTCCTTTAATAATGTGGTAGATATGGTGACATTTTTAAAAATTAATTAAACTTTCTTTTAAAATAATACACCTCTTTTTTGATAAAATATAAATCTTTAAAATATATCCATAGCAAGAATATATGTCTTACTCAACAAAATACACAATCTTTTACATATAAAATGCACATCATATTGTAAATAATACATATATTATTAGAAAGAATGCACATTTTTAGTGGACAACATTTTATAGTTATAAAGACACATATTATTTCAACAACACATATATCACACCTCATAAAGATAAACTATACATCTTATAGTAATAAATACACATATTATATAGACATATACACATCTTATAACATCATTTATTTATAAAATAATAAGGGACGAATACATGTGTTGTAAATATACATCTTATTAAAATGAATACACATCTTATCTAACAAAATTCACACCATTTATTTATAAGATAGCAAGGAATAAATACATATGTATATAGGACACACATTATGTTGGAAAGAATACACATCTTTATAGGGTAAATGCACATCTTATAGTTGTAAATACACATCTTACATCTACAAATGTACATTTTATATCAATAAATGAACATCTTATAATTGTAAATGGACATCTTAGATAAACAAATGCACATCTTATATCAATACATACACATCTTATACTAGTGAATACACATCTTATAGTGGTAATACATATATTATAAATATTTAAAAAAATATGCATCGCCAATCTAAGATGTGCCCCAAAAAGCTATAAGATGTGCATTTGAAATTATACCCCATATCATATGTGTATTTATTCATATAAGATGTGTATTTAAATTATAAAAATGCACATTAATTCAACAAAAATGTGCATCAAATATGGGAATGAAAGGGAGAAGAGCATGGAGACTTGTGTTTAGATAAATCTCATTTTGCATTAAAATCATGTATGCACAACCATCGTCTATTCCCATAGATTTTTTGAAAGATTCTTACTTAATTATTGACAATAGTTATATATTTGAACTATTTTCTATTCCTTAATATTTTTTTAAAAGCTTTGTGCTAAGGTATAGATGATAGTTATATGTTAAAATCGATGTCTATAACATTAAAAAAAAAAAAGGAACCCAATACCAATACCATATACACAACTTGAAAAAATATATAATTGAAAATGATAAACAAGAATCAATATTATGTATCCCATGCATATATACAATCTAAAACTCTTACATTTGTAATAATAATAATAATAATAATAATAATAATAATCCTGTATATATATGATAATTTATACGAAAGGTCTTACATCAAAAGAAAATAATCAAGTATAGATTCTCATATATATAAAGCACAAGCATTAATGTTGTGTGTGTAACCAAGTATACATTCATGTATCTACGTTAATCAAAAAATTACTTACAACTAAAGTCATTATCTTGCTCGTTTAAAGACAAAATCCAGCAACACTTGTCAGATATCATTAATCTTGCTATCCAAAAAGCTCACATGATCTTTTTGACATACCTAATGAAAAAAAAAGTATCACAATTTACATGGTTATTAATATTTAATTGAAGTAATATATATATATATATATCAATACATACCTCTAAATCTTTATTGTCTTGCAATGACATCTCTCATATTTTTCATGAAAAAATATCCACATGTGTCATTATATCCTTGGTTTGAACACTACATTAAATAAAATTAACATATTAATTTGTTAGAATAATACTAAATAGTAAACATTAAAACATAGAAAAAAAATATAAAATAATTACTTATACACCTTTACGTAAGCCTTTTGTGTAATTTATTTCCATCGTTTTGCTTCTTTAGATAATTATTAAATACCCTAATTGTTGTATAAATACATATTAATTCTATAATATCATCAGTAACTCATGAGATAAGTTTATTAAAGCTAGAAATTAATTAATTACCTATAAATAATCTTTTGTAGAATGTCACATCTTTTTTCTCCTAAGGGGTCAAACTAACATGTGAACCTTCTCTATGGATGTAAAATGACCAAAGCCCAATGTTCATTAAAAGAAGAAAGGAAAAAAAATATATCAATGAGGAGCCACCCTCATCACTTGGACCATATACTCTACCTATTGTTTAAGGTCCCTATAGGATATCACATGAGGACATAAAAATTCACTATGACACTCCAAAAATTAATACTGAAAATTTTTATTTTATGGAAGTGTAATAATAAAATAATGGGTGTGATTGACATATCCAACATAAAAAGATCCTTATACATGATTCATGTTGAGTGCAAGGCTAAAACAACACATTTCACAAATAAAGATAAGGTGTGGGAATTACTTGATCTTGGGTTAGAAGATTACAAAACATATGCAATAAATAGAGGAGAAGTAGGAAAATTCATATACAATAAGTGAAATAAAAGAAGATTTTTGAATAACCAAAACATTATGCCTACAACCCCAACTATCTCTCTACAACATGCATCATGTTAAACAACTAATATCAACAATGCTTACAAAATAAGGCGTCATCTACTTTTAGGAAGGAACATGTGTCCTAGAATGAATGCATCAATACTTGAATAGAGAGTAATACGATTAAGTCAAAATACATAGCATGTTGTAAACGATAGGCATGTGATAGCACATAGAGATCACAAACATATATATGATTATAAAACATAATTATAACAACCAAGTGATTATATTTATTTAGTGATCACAACATTCCAAAAATAATCACACTAAGCACTAAGAAGAAAATAAAAACATAAAGAATCTTCCTTGGGCATTGTGCACCTGATCCACTATTGTATTTGATGGAATAGAGACTGTCATAAAATCACCATCTCAGTAAAAATCACTCCTAATCCACTAACTAACCTCTAATTCTTAATTATGCATACCTCCTATATAGTCTGGTGGAACAAAAAATAAAAATAAAGTATATTAGGATCATCATAGTTTTGTAGAACTAAGGCATAGGTACCACATCAACCTCAAAATAATTATAAACTTCTTAGTTATTGTAACAATCAAACCACTTAGGTACCACACCAACATAGTGAAAATGGTGTAAATAGTATAACTTGATCCTAAATCATGTGATTTTTCATTTTAATTATTAATATCATATTGATTCATTATCCAATACTCAACAAATAACAGTGCATCACTTGTCTCACTCATCATTATAGCATTTCCCCTTATCTTAAACTTTTAATCATATGAACAGCCATATTATCATTTTTTATATGAAATCCTAAGGGTTGACAAGATTCATAATACTTATATCATTACCATCCATTTATTACTTATGTAAATTTACTCAAACAATTGCATTCTTTATATGAAATTAGGATTATAGTAAGGTTCATTAAGGAAAACTCTATATAAGTAACATATAGGGAATTTATATAAACAATAAAATAACACTTAGGGATAACATAAATAAATGAAATAATCCACTTAACTAAAGGGTTTCACCTAGAAAGGTTCTTGAGGTTATCTTAAAGCTAAACACGGCATAAGAAGATTATATTAATGGTGAAAAGATAAAAGAGTCCTTATCAACCCTCATTCATCATTTAAGTCATTTAACCAAAATGTAAACTCAGTAATTTATCAAATTTAAGTGAAAACTTAATCACTTTGCATTAACTATGAATAATCAAAAAACAAAGGTTGCACTCAAATTTTTGTGCATAAAACAATAGATTTACTCTTAGAGTGTTCTATGCTCATTTTATGTCATTTTATCATAAACCCTTAATTTATACCAATCACAATGATCTCAATTAATTCACTTAATAAATTTAACTCATTTTACTATCATAATACTCATTTTAAATCATAAATTCAATAATTAAAATTTAATGGCCAAAAATACACTTATCTGCATAAAATCACCTTAAAAATTTTTTAAATCTTAATTCATTCCATACTACTTTGAAACCCACCATATTATGTATCAAATTGTATGTAAATGGCCTACTAAAATAAATAGTTAAAGCAGTTTTGGAAATTTTATACTATGAAAATTTGTTCAACACTTAAAACAAATCCATTTTACTCCAAATTTATACCAATAATAAAGCACACTAAAAAATGCTTACATAAAAAAAATCTTCATAAATCAAATCAACCATTTGGTTCCTCAACACAATAAGGAGCAAAGTCTATTAAGAAGGCAAACAAAACTTAACTCAACCAAACTTCATATTTTTCATAACAAATTTTAACACACATGGAAATACATATATTGAGTATTATAAATAAAGGAGGCAATTATGAACATTAAACATAAATTTAAAAATTTTCTAGCATGGCCTAACATGGCTCTTTTCATACAAAAGAAAATAAAAAAATGATACATGAGAAAAACTCTCAATCTCACAACCATACATTATCATGGATTTGCATAATATCATGGTATTGAATTTTTCATGGAAAATAACATATAAAAACCTATTCCTAAAGATTTAATCATACTACCTATTTAATTAAATCTTTGAGCAAGATACTTTGGCTTGACCAACTCCACACCTAAGAAAAATAAGATTATAACTCCTTTTTTACTAAGCCTTAAACACTTAAGAAAAATGTTGAAGTGTTAACCTAAGGTAAATAGGGTGGGAAGCGCAAGTTAAGTAAATAGAGATTAAAGGAGAAAAGAAAACAAGGGGAAATAATGTGTAAAATGCCACAAAATTCAACAACAATGGGATTTAGGCTACCAAACAATGCCTAAAAGTGAGGGGAAAATATGGGAGAAGGATTGTAAAAGTATAGGAAATTACAAGGAACAAATTCCCAAAATAACTAAGAAAAATCATTCTTAGTTGTGGTCATGAGAGTTGGATGAAAATGAAAGAAAACAAGTAGTCCCAATGCAAAAGCATACATCAAGAAAGTTGATTGTGATGGGGAAAAGATAGAGGAAATAAGTGAGTTCTAGTGCTATTTTGTAGCAGAAAAAAGGTGCAAAGATCAAGAGTACAATGTAATGGTTAGCATGAAAGGAGAGAGAGAGAGAGAGAGAGAATGTTAACCAAATAAGGATAAAGAGGTGATAAAAGTTGAGAAAAAATTAGCCATGGTGACAGCAACATAACATAAAATAACATGGGAATGGAAAGGCAGGGACTAGAAGGGAATAAAAGTTAAATATTGCAAAAAAAAAGGGTATGTTCATGGATTATTCGTTGTAAGGAATCCAATGTAAAAAAAAGGGCAGGAATGGGGGAGAAATGAAGGAGTTAGAGGTGCTGGAAGGTGCCAACCCAATTAACTTTGCACAATTAGTCACAGGTTAAAAATGAGAGAAACAAATGTTATTAAAGTGGATTTGAAATGGTATTGAGGCACCATTTTTTTGGAATAAAAGGGCTATTGGGGTTTTGTATCATATGATGATAGAGAAGGTGATTAACTTGTTACACAATTGAATAAAATCATATGATTATAGAGTGTAAAGAGATGTTGAATGTGTAATAGTTTAATGAAAAATGTTATGACTAATGTACCTTTAACCAATATTGATTTTTAATGAATGTAAATAGGATAAAAAATCTGATTGGAATATAGTTAGGGGTTGGTTGGGATCATATGATATAGTTAGAAGTTTAGTTACAATTAGTTTAATGAATTAAATTGCAAAAAGGCTCAAAATGGGTTTTTTTTGGAGAGAAAAATAGCAATTGGACTTTGAAAGATACAAAATATTGTGAGAAGGTGCAAAATAATTTTAGGAACCCAAATATGTAAAAATATTGGGTATTATAGTTGATTTGAAGCTCGTTAGATGAAAGTGAGCAAAAAATGCATTTTTTTTTATAAATGCACAAAATGAATAACAGAGTGTTCAAATTACAATAGATGGGTACTTACTATTTTTATAAAATCAAATATATAAAAATATTTGGTCTTGAAATTGATTTTAGGCCCAATAGATTTAAAATATCTAAACCTGCTGAAATGGTATAACAACATAAATGGAAATTTTTATAGTTTAACGATCTAGAAGGAACGGGTAAGCAAAAACAAGTCTGGGAAGCACACCTAAGGTTATAATATTTTTAGAGCACGTAAAATATTTAGATGAGCTGAAACGAGTGAGAAACAACTTGGAATGAAAAATCATGTAACTTGTTATTTTTTGCAAACAAATAAATTATTTGTGCAAATGAAGAAATAATTAACAAAAAGATCAAAAAAGACTTCAAAATAATTAAAATAAAATAATGTACTTAGGAATAATCTTAAGAAAGATTTATAAGTTTATAATTAGTATGAAAAAATGAAAGTGCTGGATCGAAGAAATCATGTAAAAAAATGAATTCTATTCTTAGAAATCAATATTTAAAATTTTAGAAACAAATTATGATTCTTTTTTATTTAGTAATTAGGGTTAGAAAAAAATAGGATGTTACACTTTTAATCATCATCTTAAATTATAATTTGATATTTTAAGAACCTAAAAGGAAATAATTATGTAATTATTTGTTAGTAATAATTAAAAAATTATAATAATATTTGTTAATATAGTTATATATTAAAATTGAATGAAATTATACCTCATTTGTGCCTTTATATGTTAGACTTAGTTCCTACATGTGAATCATCTTCTTCAATCTTGAAAAAAAGTCGATGTACATAGAAATTTAACTTGTATGCTAAAATATTTATTTTACAAGACTTCATCAAAAGACATCCTCATCATACAAGGTAACATTTCATATTTGCTAAAAGGTGGGTTGTATTTTTCACACAATGTCCCTCTTACCTTATCTAATTTTTTCTCTTGTTATTCCTTAGGACTTTACTTCGTGAATAAAATTTTACCATCCTAGTCAAAAAGAAAGAAAAAGGGATTAATATATAATAATTAAGAATTTAATTAATTGAACTCTAGCTATTAATAGTAATATTGTGTCCTTGAGCATAACTAAATGAAATAACCACAAAAGTGGCTCTCCCTCCAAAGTATAGGAGATCACAATCGTCATCTTTACAAAAAGTTTAACTTTAAGAAAGCATATTCATCATAGATGTTATTAAGAGTCACACAAACTGTATCAGGCTCCAATAATCTCTCTTCAAAGATATGAGTAGTTCAGTGGATGATAATAGCCTATTCCTCTAATATATTGAGATCACATGTATATTCACTCTATATTCAAGAATTTTATTAATTTCATAAATATATCAACTGTACATACACTTTAAATAAAAAATAATTAAAAATAAAATAAAATAACCTAATATTAGGGGTTTTAGAAGTAGAAGTAGGCACAATCATGTCAATCACCGAGTCAGATGTCCTTTCATTCATGAACTTTAGCATTTGGTTCTCAATTTTTTGTTTCCTAGCAATTAACTCTGCTTATATTGATCTTAAAGTATTCACTTCTATTATTAGATAATATACCTCTTCTTTAGGAGTGTGGGAACTAGGAATCCATCAAAAAGTACTTGATAATATGGCATGTGGCAGCCCTCTAACTTGACCAATATGCTCCTTAGTCCCCAAAACATAATGGCTACTTGCTAGCACTCCTATTGCCCAAAATTCCTCCAATTAGATAAATTATTGCAATTAGGGGTAATAAATGATGTCAAATAATATTTAGAAGAAGATAATTCTAAAATCTTACAATTTTATAAAATATTTGTTAGGTTTGTTCATTAGTAGCCTTCTCCATTTTATTGTCTACCCCAACCCTCACCCAAACATCAACTCTTGTAGGAGGTATATATGGAGTACCTTCCTTTTTTGTGTACTCCTTTCCCTCCTTCTCCTTTATAATGAATTTAAAAATCGAGTCAATTATTATCATTTGAAACTAACAATAATCAATATAGAATGACCTAATTTATTTTCATACCAACTTCTTTCTTGTGGCATTATTGCTGGGGTGTGAATTCTTATGAGGGTAAATATTTTTTTTTGAATTTTCTTTTATCTTTTGGATTTTCTTCTATCACCAAAATCATACAAGTTATAGATAAAATCAATATATATATATGACTTTGATTATTATTTAAGGTATAATAAAATCTGTGAGTCGTTATATACCATAACTTCTTGCTTTTTAAGCTAGGGTGTGATCACAAACTAATAGTCTATTAGTGGTTATGATTTGTAAGTTCTATCTTCCACAACCATGTAAAGACATGCTAAATCAAACTTAAAGTTTTTTCAAGATTTACCACACTTCTTATAGTATTTGGGCATACCAAAATCACTCTACATCATAAGAACAATAAATACAATAAGTATACAATTTAAATGGTGATATAATATTTGTCCATAAATGCTCATTATACTTGTATACCATCTTATAAATTCTCTTTCATCTCATTACATACATTTATCCAATCAAAAAAAATAATGGAGACCATTTTATGAGCTCTAGAATTCACATAGCTTATGTAATATGTCACATTCTTTTTGGTTGACACCCCTTCATTAGTAGACTCATCAACTACATATTTAAGTTCTATACCCCAAAATTCATTATTCATTTTTTTGAAAGAATCCTAGAGAGTGATAAAAGAATGGAAATGGTAAATAAAAAAATTTACACACAATATAGATTTGTTCCTGTGTAAATTACTCTCTACACCAAGTACCAAAAGGTTCTCCCTTTTAGATTTTTAATAGTAATGTATTTTTATTGACGATCACTTGTCTCTCTATTTATGAGCCTTATAATTTCAATGACTCTCTAAGAGATGATTTGTAACTTAGCCTTTTTATTTTCTCTAGACTCTCCACAAGAATCTCTCAAAAATGATAGGCAAATACTCACTAACCCCTTTGTAATAAAGTTTATAATCTGGTTGTGATTATAATTGATTCTAATCAAAAATAAAATATATGAAAGTGTATAACTTTATATAAGGTGTAAGCTAGCTAGATGTAATAAAATATATAAAAATTTAAAAACAATTTTAGCTAAGAGAAGTAAGTAATAGACATTTTTCAATAATAAACTCTTAACTTGAAAGTTAAGAGAGTTTGAATGAGAAATTGAATGATTTAAGAATAGATGATTAATTGCACAATCAATGTATTTGAAAAGTTACTATAATAAATTTTAAGGAAGCTTATTTATAAGCCTCACCCTCGTCATATAGCATTTAGACACAAAATCCCCAAAAGCTATATTATCCAATAGGCATAAAATTAGCATTTAATGCTCACTAATCAATCGGTCTAGCCAATCTAGTCGATTAGTGATTCAAACCAGATGAATAATTATGTTCAGACCTAAAATGGAAAGTTACCATTATATAAACCTATCGATCAATTATGCATAGCACTCAGTTGGTCTTATGGACATATATGAAAAGTTTCATGGTTTAGTAAACCAACCAATGCATTCATGCAATCAGTCAATCAATTTATTCAAACCAATCGATTGATTTAAAACTAGTCTATCATTTTGGCAAAATCGGTTAGTGAGTTTAAACATACACAAATGAGTTTTTGTATGAACGAAATCCATAGACTAGTTGGACAAACCAATTAATCGGTTTGTAAAATCATCCAATGTCTTTAAAAAAAGATGGATGATATTCTATAGAAGTTAAACCCATGGATTTGTTTAGTCAAACCTCATGTTCAACTTCCTCAAATCAATGGATTAGTTTCTTCAAACCAATCAATCAGTTTGGTGAAACCACTCGATGTCTTTAAACATACACGAATGGATTTCTATAAGAGTGAAACTATGGAATGGTTGGTCAAACCAACCATCAATTTCTAAATCATTCAATTGGTTTGACAGAATTAGCCAACAATTTGTTGGGCCAATCACACTCTTTTTTAAACTAAATTAGTTTATAGGTCTTGAGACTAGTCAACTGATTCTGGCATGAACCACACAAAAAGTTTAAATCACTTTAAAATATTTATAAATCAAGATCTACCATGAATTATTATGACGTGAATTCAAATCAAATGTTATAAAAGCTTTTAAAAGTGGTTTGATTAAAAATGTTAAATTTCTCAACTTAACTCTCGACAAGAAACCTAAGGCTTTAGAAGCATGATCCTTAAACTTAAAGTCTTGGTTATCTTCATATGATATTCTCTTTTGCTTCTAAACCTGATTGGTCTTTTAAATTGTACATTAGAGAAATGATTTGAGTGAGTGTGTTTAGACCTCTTTGTTTCTCAATTATAGTATATGCACACTTAAGCAAACACATTAGTTCCCAACACTCGTTTGTTATAATCAAAACTAGGATAATGATATTGTTTGATCTATGAGATTAAAATTTTTCACTTTTAAGTGGAAGCATGAGCATAACTTAATGGGTGTTATTGCCACACCTAGCACAAGCTCAAACCACATCTTTGTCCCACTAAATGCAAGGATAAAATGTTTGCAAGAATCAAACAAAAACTAATAGAAATAACATAAGACATTAATAAATTAAACATAACCACAATGTATTGAACATATACTCCAAATAATATAATACATAGAAATAGAGAGAAACAAGAATCAAAAGGGATAAAGTGTCCAAAAAAGATATCTAAAACCTAGGGCACACATCATATGTGATCCTAAATTACTATAACTCTATGCCTTAACCCCTCGATATAGCTTGAACAATTCCATGTAACACCTCCATTTTTAGTTCTTAAAAATTTATTTAAAAAGGAGTTAATTGTTTAAGATAAATCATTAAAATTAAAGGTGTTACTACCACACTTAGCACACGTTTGATATCCTCCACCATTATCGTACCAAGTACTAAGGCTAAAATGCTACTCTACTTCAATTAATAACAACAATCATAAGAACATAATAGAGATTTTGTTATAGATAAACTTTTTTCTATAGTACAAAAGAACATATAACAATCAGACAAGAGAAAGAAATATAGAAGGCGATATAAGAGCTCAAGGGATATCCAAATCAAAAGATATTGGAGCAGACAGTAGATAGTTCTAACTCTCAACTCCTACCAAAATCTATCAAGATGTACTCTCAAAATACTCATACAAGGTCAGGATTACTCATTGAATAAGAAGGGGATAATAAAACAAAATCTATTAGTACAATGGTACTAAGTAAACCACTATACAATAATAACATGCAAACATCACATAAGGCACATAGGAGGTAAAATGCTGTAACATTGCATATATACATCAAGGAAATCATGTAATAACAAGATACAATAAACATACTATAACATATAAATCTTCAAGGCCACATGGTCTTTATACCATCATTCTTAATCAAAATATAACCATCTCATGAAGCTAGCATAACTACATCCAAAACATAACCCATAAAAAAAATGGGTAGGGCACTCAGGCATCTATCAACTAAACAAACCGTACCACTTCCAAAACCAAAGATAGTGCATGAAAGCAACTATCGAACCAGGAATCCAATCCAAACCAAAACATTCTAAAGGCCACACAACAATTTACTTTTCTTTTTATTATTCAAGGAAACACAAGAGATACCCTAGAGACATAACAACATGCTAATAATATTGGCGCATAAGAAAACATGGTACCCTCATAACCATCCAACCTAGAGATATAATAATACTTTAGTCATACACGTGCCTAAGTCAACAAAACACTCTCTCAACCAAGGATACCTAATTCTGAAGTACCTATATCCTCTATAGGGACAGTAGGCCACCTGTAGAGTATACTAGAGAACTTATAACACACCCTAAACTTACTACTCAAAAATTTCATTTCAGCAGAAGAACCATTCGTACATAATAGGGGAGTTACCGCTGTAATCAATATAATTCTGGCCACAAACCATCCCCATACCAATTATAAGGAAAAGGTAAAAAATAAAATAAAAAATATGTTAAATATAGAACAAGTATAATCCATAACATAAATAAGAGTTAGGTGTTCATTTTGAATGTAGAACTGAAATGCATAAATAAATGTTTAGATAAAAATAGTATGGAGAAAATCAATTTAAAATAACAATCAGATAACACAACTTTGTGGTCCTCATCCTTGATCATAGAATGGTATCGCTTTTCCCTAATTAGAGCATTATATGCAGTGAAGTCATCTAATGAGTCTTCATATACCTGCACAGACACAAAAAGGATCTCTGCTAGTGGGAATGAGCAGTACCCATAATAAGGACAATCAATACAATACGTACAAAGTAGGGTAACAATGCAATCAAGAAGGCCACATAAATTCATAACACCATGATAAGAGATGATAAGCACATAAGTTGATCATACTAACTTATTTAATATTCTCTAAACATACAATAATAGTGCAATGATAACAATTTCATGATTTTATTGACGTTAGGTTTAGGGACCTCACTTAATTGATGTTTTATTTATTTCAAGTTCATCACAAAGCCATGTACAACTACTCATGTAAGACACTATCCTAACTACTACCCTGGAATAACCTTATTCCCCTTAGAAACCCTAATTTCACAATCCTAGCCTATCCTTGCCTCCACTTCCCCTTTTAGTCCCCAATTTATCCAAAAAATATCAACATGTTATTAGCACCCCATATTCAAAATTCATGGCATGTTACACACATTTTACACATGATAATAAGTAGCCTCTAGGCTTACTCCTCTAAAACCCTAATTTCTTCTATTTAGAATAGTCCCTTCTTTAGTGCTTATCTAGTCCTCAAATTCCATACCCATGCATAGAATGCTTATTTTAACCATTTACTCAAACATTATAGACTAACTCCAACATTTTATACATGTTATAATAACCTACCTATTCAACCACCTCCAAAACCCTAATTCCTCATTATGGCCTTAACTACGTTCTTCTGCCCTATATGGTTACCAAAATTGGCATATATTCCCAATATGTTTTGTTTAACATAGTTTTCAAAGGTTTTATTCCAACTCCCCCATCTTGTACATGCGATAATATCCTACCCCTAGAGTTACTCCTTGGCCTCCCAAAACCCTAATTTCACAATTAGTCACAATTCCTTCCCTAGTGCTCAAATATCTTCCCAAATTTGCATGGCTACCCAAGACACCATTATTAACATTTTATCCACTCCCTAGTACCAATCCCCCACCTTACCCACGTATGATAATAACTTCCTCCTAGAATCTACTAATCACTTTTATGGTCTTTCTTCCCCATACTATATTTACAATAAACCCCTTCCCCTAGATATACAATGTTGTATCCCTAACCTATTTTTTTCCATTTAACACCCTAAAGTAACTAACATGCCACTTCTTCATAAAATAGACCAAAATATCCCTAGGTCACAAGAAACCCTTTTTCTACCATCCCTTAGTCATAAGACACCTAACACGAATGACTATTCAACTTTCCACACTTGTAATATTATAAAAGGGTATGGACATGACTATACATAAATACTTGAAAACAACACAGTCATGACTATACAACTTTTTTTTATCTTCTATTGTTGTTAGCCAAAGTAACATATACAACACTAGAGTCATTTATCATTTCATGATTTCCATCACACATAAACACATCAAGGAAATATATTATAATACAACAAAACCCTATCTATGACTCTATCCTTACCAAATTGACTCTGGTATCTAAGTATGCACGACATATGCCTCCTCTTCTGCTATCACCAGAATATTACCTAGAAATAGGAATATACACAATTTAGACTTTCCTTTCCCTTTTTTTTTAAGAGAAAGAATTTAACCTAAGAAATATAAAAGAGGACAAAGGAAATGGAGGTGACCAAAGTGGGAAGAAAATAGTGAAGGGTGGCGCATGACGGAGATCACGGTAATGTGACGGCGAGGGATATGGTTGTTTTGGAGAAGTGGGTGAGGGTTGGCAATTTAGGGTTGAGGTGGTGGTGGTGTTGGGACTGGCTTGAGTTGGTGGTGGTTAGTGATGTTGGAGCGGGCGATAAACGGTGGTGTAGGGTGAGTAGAGATGTAAATGAGGTGAGTCAGTTAACTATTTGGCTCAACTCAGCTCGGCTCATTTGTTTAGTTAAATGAGTCAAACCTGAGCCTCACTTTTGGGCTCATTTATTAAACGAGCCGAGATTGAGCTCAAAAAAGTGAGGCTCGATTCATTTTTTGGCTTTAACTCATGAGATCAGCTCAGCTTGACTCGTTAAAAGCTCGGCTCAGCTCATTCATTAAGTTAAATGAGCTGAACTTGAGCCTTATTTTAGGCTCATTTAGTTAAATGAGCCGAGCCCAAGCTCAGAGGTATTTGGCTTGGCTTGGCTTGTTTACAGCCCTAAGGGTGAGGATCAACTAAGAGGGAGAAAGAAGAAGGGGGAGAAATGAGGGCTTGTTGTGGTGGTTGCACTAGCTGGGGCGCTTGGGTAGGGAGGCTCTAATATGGTGGTGGTAAGGAGGGAGAAGGAAGGGTTGGTAGTACTAGTGATGACAATGCAGCCAACTATGGCAGTAGACCTACGAGGAAGGGAAAGGGACTCGGAAAAGGGAAAAATGTGGTGCGGCAGGCATGGGTAGGGTGTGGACAGAGAAGGGAGGTGGTAGGGTGGTAGGTCGGGTGACAATGGGCTTTGATGGCATTGGAGTTGGCAAGGATGGAGGAGGGAAGAAAAATAGGGGTTGCAACAAGCTTACAGGTGGAAGAGAAGAGAAAGGAGATGCTTGAGGATATTATAGGTAGGGCAGGATGAGGGAGAGGGGAAGATAACAGGGGAAAGGATGGAAGCTCATGTGCATGGTTGAAGGGGCGGTTGAAGGTGGGTAAACGGCAAGGTGTAGGGGTAAGGTGCTGGATGCACGGGCAGAGGTAGAGGTAAGGGCGCGGTTAACATGCATGGTTGAGAGAGGAAAGGTGAGGGGCACGAACGACGTGTAGAGGAGGATACATTTGGTGAAGAAATGGAAGGGGGATGGTGAAGAGAGGAAGAAGATGTGCATGGGAAGGAAGAGAAAAGGAAAAGAAAGAAAAATAATGAAAAGGAGAAAGAGATGAAAAAGGACGGGCCTCGGCTAGCTTAGGGGAGCGGAAGAAAGAAAACAGAGAGAGAGAGAGAGAGGTTGGGTTGGGACAGCGTAGCCTAGAATGAAGGAGAATAAAATAAAGAAGATAAAAAGGAAAGGAAGAAAAAGAACAAGAAGTAAAAAAAGAGGAAGAAAAAAAAAAGAAAAAGGGAGAAAAGAAAACTTTGGGCGTGGGATTTAGGTTATATTTTTTGAGTTAAATTTTTTTATTAGTAATAATAAAGTTTTTGCCAGTAATTGATTTATTATAATTAAATAAAATAAAAAAAATTATAAATTAGTTAAATTTAAAATGTTGATAAATCAAATTTAGAATTTTAAAATTTTTATGGTATTACAGCACAACCCCCTTAAAGGAAGACTTTGACTCCAAAGTCACAAGTCAAGGCTTGGGAAGTTCAAAAAAGGAATGAAGAAAAGGTGATTCTGGTGGTTAGCCCTAATGGCAAGGACATCACACTAATATATACTATCCCCTTAAAATAAAGTGATCCCGGAATCTAACATGCCTGTAATGAAGATTTTGGGGTACGCCTCATACATGTCCTTCTATATCTCCCAAGTGGCTTCTTCTGCTCCATGACAACTCCAAAGGATTTTTCACGAGTAGAACTAAGCTTGTCCAAGTTCTGATTACGTTGGTGTTAAAATTTTTCAAAGGCCTCTCCTCATAGATTAGAGAGTCTTTGAGCTCAATCTCATCAGGTTGGATAATGTAGGAGGGATCTACAATATACTTCTACAGTTGTGAGATGTGGAAGAAGGTATAGAATCTATGGAAGGAACACCAAATGATAAGTAACCTCTCCAACTTTGTTGATAATCTTATAAGTGCCAATATACCTTAGGATCAACGTGCCCTTCCTACCAAACCTCTACACTCCCTTGGTGGGTGAAACCTTTAATAGAAATCTATCCCCTAGCTCAAAACCATCACTACAACATCTCTGATCACCGTAACTCTTTTAATGACTCTAAGCCACTCTCATCCTTTCTTAGATCAACCGGATCTATTGAGACACCTCCTCAATCATCTTAGGGCCAAGCATAATAGTCTCATTGATGTCACTCCAACAGAAGGGTGTCCGGTACTTGCGTCCATATAGTGTTTCAAAAGGTGTCATCCTTATGCTAGCATGATAGCTGTTGTTGTACAAAAACTTCACCAAATGTAGACGGTCCTCCCAAGAACCTCAAAAATCTATAGCATAACGAACAATATGTCCTCTAGCATTTGGATCATCCTATCAGTTTGTCCATCCATAGCCATCAAAGGCTATACTCATCTTTAGTTTTGTGCCTAGAACCTCCAGTAAGTTTCCCTAGATGTGCAAAAGAAACCTCCAGTCCCTGTCAAAGATGATGTATGTAGGTGAACCATGCCTGCTACCCACGAACCTCATGTAAGTGTTAACTAATATACCTATGCTCTAGGTTAATTTCATTGGTACGAAAAATGCTAATTTATTCAGTCTGTCCACAATGACCCAGATCGTGTCACACCTGCTATGAGTTATTAGTAATCCACTCACAAAATCCATGGAGATGAAGTCCCATATTCATCTTGGCACTTCCAAAGAATCAACTAACTCTGTAGGTCTATGGTGCTCAAACTTGACCTTCTGATAGGTCTGACATCTTGCAATGAACTTTGCTACCTATTGCTTCATACATGGCCACTACTAGATATGCTTAAGGTACTTGTACAACTTATCCCCTCTTGGGTGAATAGAGTAGGGGATACAATGTCCTTATTCCAAAATTTAGTGCTTTAGATCAACACAACTTTGCAACACACACCAACATCCCTTGTGGCAAATGCTACCATCCTCATGTATCTAAAATCCTTCAGCTCGACCATCTCATAATCACAATGGCACAATAGTGGCAGCGGTTATTTTAGAGAAGTGGGTGAGGGTTAGTATTTTAGGATTGAGGTGGTGGTGTTACTGGGACTAGCTGAAGTTAGTGGTGGTGGAGTTGGTAACCAGAGTGTTGTAGGGTGAGGATCAACTAAGAGGGAGAAAGAAGAAGGGGGGAGAAAGGAGGGAATTTATATGGTGGTTGCACTGGCTAGGGTGCCTATATAGGGTGGTTTTTATGTGGTGGGGGCAAGGAGAAAGAAGAATAGGCTAGCGGTGGTGGCAGTGTAACCAGCCGTCGCTGCTGGCATAAGAAAAGGGAAGGGGAGGAGGAAAGGGGGAAAAGGTGGTGCAATAGGCATGGGCAGGTTTTAGGTAGAGAGGCGAGGTGGCAGGGTGGCATGAAGGGTGATGATGGGTGGCAACGACGCTGGAGTTGGTAGGGATGGAGGAGGAAAGAAAAATGAGGGGCAGGGGTAAGCTTGCAGATGGAAGAGAAGAGAAATGAGAGGCTTTGGGGTGGGGGTATTTATCAGTAGGGGAGGATGAGGGAGAGGGGAAGGGCTGGAACCTTACGTGCATGGCTGTAGGGGGGTCGTAATAGTCAGGTATAGGGTAGAGTGCAGGGATAAGGGAAGGGCATGAACATTATACATGCCACTACATGGCCGAGAGAGGATAGGTGAGGGAGATAGGCTACATGTAATGGAGGGAACGATTGTTGTAGAAATGGAAGGGGGAAACACAAAAGAAGACGAGAGATGGAAGGAAGAAAAAAAGGAAAAGAAAGAAAAAGAAGAAGGATGCGCCTAGGCTCGCCCAGGAGAGGGGAAGAAAAAAAAGAGAGAGGTTGGGCCAGGATGGCGCAACCCAGAAGGAGGGAGAGGAAAATGAAAGAAGAGAAAAAGGAAAGAAAAAGAAAAAGAAGGAAAAGAAAAAAAGGGAGAAACGAAAAATTTTGGGTGTGGGATTTAGGATAGATTTGCAGAGTTAAATTTTTTTTATTAGTAATAATAAATTTTTTACCTATAATTAATGTAAGATAATTAAATAAAAATATATAAATTAGGTTAAATTAAAATGTTGATAAATCAAATTTAGAATTTTAAAAATTTTAGGTTATTGTAAAACTACAACACACCAAGAAACAAACCAAACTAAACTAAGGATTAAATCTCATCTCTAGGGTAGCTAACCCTAAAAAGTAAAGCATTTCTAAATCTATAGGTCTTTCAGTTAAAATATTAATATTTTATTTGGTGATTATAAATATCACATAATGTACAATAATTCTATTTCCATAATTAACTATTTTACCTTTATTTTTAATTATTTAAATCAACTCAAAAGTCAACGGTCAAAGCTAAAATCAAATTCAACACTAAGGTCAACCAAAAAATTTACCAAGATCATCTAATGTCCAATTATTCTTCTTTAGGTGCAGTAGGTTAAAAATGACCAAAATTCCCTTAAAATTGTCCTTACCATGATATTATCCATTTTAAAAGCTAATTTCACTTTAATCAGCAATTTTCTATGAAAAGACTAAAATACAATAATTCATAACACCATAATGCAATAAATTAATATTTAAGATAGCAATTAATGACATAATATATGTCATGGAAAAGGATGAAATACGTACAAGCATGGACTAGACATATTACACATGCAAAACCCTAACATGCTAACATAAAGTAGGTACAAGCATGGACTTAACATGACAATACTCTGTGCTCAACATGTAATATACATTAATGCATAAATTAATATTTAAGATAGCAATTAATGTCATAATATATGTATTAAAGCATTTCTAACCCTAGAGTACGGGAATGAAGATGAATTTAAACTAACCCTAACCATGCTTGAAGATTATCATGCTATATATTAAATTAAATTACCACATGTCAGGATTATCATGGAACACTTATGATGAAAAGATATTATCTTGATAAGGAAATATGCCTAAACAATCCCTAACCTAATTATGCATCAGAACACTAACATGATCTTACTTATCATAACATACATACTTAACTTACAACAAAAAACCCTAATCTAACGTACTCATATACATATATCAAGGTGTGTTATTTAAGCATGCCTTTATATAAAATTTCATATTATTATACTTATGAAAAAATTTCAACATGCTACGCATGCATATATCTTTTAAAAAATTCACATACATAGAATCTCCTCAAACCTCTAAACAACATAATAAACCTATACACGACCACATGGGTTCACATTTTAATATAAGCATATGGTTACCTCTTATCCAAGAAAAAGAAAAATAAATAAATCAAATAATCACCAAACAAGTCTCCACTCAAACCTCCTCAAACTCCTTAAATCAAAATTGAACAAACATGTTAGCAACTAATCGACAAACATCAACTAAAAAAAAAGAGATAGCCATACTAGGTTGCGTGAATTAAATGATTTTCCTTGTCTTGGTAGCGTGAGTGACTCACACAGGTGGAGGGGGTGTTGTATCACTAACTCACACAAGGAAGGATAGATTTGAGTGACTAACTCATGAAGTTAATGGGGGATTCATGGAACTACTTCATGCGGCTAGAAGGGTGGTTACGCAAGTTTTTGATTAAGTTAGGAGGTAAGGAATAGTGATGGGTAGGAAGGATTGGGAATCATGAAGAGTGCAAAGTGTAGAGGAAACATGGTGCAAAAACTTGAAGAACTCTAGGGAAAACTAGATCAAACAATAGGGAAGAAGAAAGGGAAATATGGGGTCAATTTTAAGGTTGAATCAAACACTAAAAAAATGAAGAAGGAAGGGGGCTTATATAGGTAAGGGTTACGTGAAAAATGGAAAGGTATGGGTTTGGGTTGGTGAGAGAGTTGGGTACGTCTAGAAGAATAGGGGCATGAGATTGATGCAAAATTTAAACACGGATAAAAAAACCATGCCAAGGGGTGGAGTGTGCTGACCAATTTGGTTGGGATTTAGTTAGGTTGTTTGGTTACACATACTGAACCAAGGAAGAGGAGAACTAGGAGAGCAAAGTCCAGGGTTCATGGTTCTGATTTAAAACAAAGAATAACTAATCTTCTAAATTATATCCAAATTTTAGATTTATAATCTAATTTCCTATAATAATTACATAATAATAACAATAATACTGCCAACCCAAAATATCCTACAATAATTATTATAAATAATTACACGTAATTCCCAATTATATTAATTAGAGTTTCTAAAAGTAGGGTATTATACTTCGCCTAAGGGACCTCCTAAAAAGTCAACGGGTTCATCATCAAATACTTGTCAAGCAACATCAACAAAAAATGTTGTATTACTATGAATCCCATATGGAGTAACACAACTATCTTAAAGAGACAAAATTATGCACAAAATCTAAGTGAAGAAATCGACAAAACATGTAATAACATGACAAAAAAATAGTTAATACAAATGTCAATTGTAAGGACAACAATTCAATCTTCAAGCATAGGATAATGTAATGCATGCACATGGATAGATGAGACTCATTAATTATTATAATTCGTTATTGTGATCACAAACAATACATTATATTAATTTCAGGATGAGAACTCAAAAAACTCCCTTGTATACAAAATTTCTACCTAGTATACAAGACACTATCCTAGGTGGCCCACCTAAAGACGTAATAGAAAAACCCATCAATATATCACCTAATTACTTTAGTATTCATAACCCTTATAGGGCTCATAGATCCTATAGAGTAAAAAAGGACCTCCTATGCCTCTTATAAGATGCCTAACATCATAGAAGAGAAAAACACTACAATAATACTAAGTGAATACCAAACCTATAAGTGGGTAAGTACCTTGAGCACTATTAATCGCAACTCAATATCTTACTCTTTAAGTGATTAATGTTTTATGGAAAAATTAAGTAAAAAAATGCCCATAGAGGACCACTTAATCACTACCACCAATACAAAGCCATTTATTAATTATGTTTCAATAAAGCTCATGCACTTGATCTATAGAAGAATCAAACCCCCAACCTTTTAGATCTCAAAGGCCCAAAAACATTCCTATAAGGCCCGCTTTAAATAAATGAGGCATTAAATCCCAAGCCATATTATTTAGGCTTCAAAGCACAAGTTATATGCTAAAAAGACCCATTTTTAATTCAAAACTTAATACTTATTAGTTACAATATTTATTCAAGACGATGGCCAATGCTCAACCCCTAAGTCAATACTCAACAAAGTTAAGGGTCAACAAGAGTCAATGGTTTATAATTTAAACACACTTAAGATAACTAACATGCCCATAAGATCAACAAACTCATTTAGGATTAACAAAGGTATATTTCATGCTTAAAGGTTTATAATCAACCAATTATTTTACTAGAATAATTGTGTAATATTGATACCAAGTCTAAAATATACTAAGATAACATATTTGTCCCAAAATACCTTTTGTTAACTTAATTAACCATTTAATTAATGTTTATAAGTCCATTAATCAATCACCATCCAATTAAAACACTTATGAATTTAAATATATTTTCTTAACCCAATATTCACTTACATCTCAAAAATTCTAAAATTAAATTATAATGACCAAAATGTGCTTGTTCATTTAAGACTTCTAAAATTCATGAGTTACTCTAAATAACTTCAAACTCTAACATATTATGTACCAAATTTCATGTAAAAGACACAAAAAATACAATAGTACACTTAAAATTTTGAAAAACAATCTATAATACCCAAAATTTCCCTAACTGAGTATGTGACCCAAAGCCCTATATTCAAATGAACTCTAAATGCTCCAAAATCCAGAACCTACTTTCTATACCCTATTATACATATAGTGACATACTTAGATAAAATTAAAACAACGAGAACCCATATAAAAATATCAAGTCCAAGAGTCAGACTACTCTAATCAAGGCATATTCATCACAACTCTACTATATATTCATCAAGTATCAACAACATATTTATCTAAGTTTCAACAGACATAATAAAACCATGCTAAAATTACACAAGCCATTCTCTCATCCAATTTTCATTCTTATACACATAATATAACAATAGGCACATATCATACAAGAACTTCCAAGATATGATTTCATGCTCATAACCAAAATATAGCTAATTGTACATAACATAACATATACTACACCTAAATTCCTTTTTCTAAAGGTTAGTTTAGTTATCAAAATCCTAAGCTCCTTTGAAAAGAGGTACCAAACTAATCACAACCAAGTGAGCCTCTTGATCTCCTTCAAAAAAAAAAGATAAAAGAGGTATAAGAAGAATAGATAATAAGGGGAAAAGAAAATAAATAAAAAAAGGGTGAAGGATTACTGAAATTATGATGCGTGAAGATTAACTACAAAGGGAAGTGAAAGGATAGAGGTATCTTGACTCAATATGATAGAATGAAATAAAAATAGGAAGGGAAATAGGAGGAAAAAGGTTTAACCATAACAACTAGCATGCAAATCAACAACAATAAAAAAAACCTAGTAACAATGGCACAAAGTTGATCTACAAGGGGGAAAGAGAGGGAAAAGAAAGGGATAAAATTTATGGTAATGGGGAAAATATGGGAGGTAAATGCAACAAAACATGAAATGAAAAAGACTCAATATAAAGCCCAGAATATTAAAGAGGAAGTAGCCCAAACATATGCAAAAATCAGCAAAACCTCAATAGCAATAGATGGCCAAAACTACTCGATAGGGGAAATGAGGGAAGAGAAGACTAATGGAGCTCGATTTCACAAAGGAAAGGGTGGTTAGTTATAGCATGTACTATAAGATTTAAAAGGAAATAAATACCAATGGGATAGGATGAATATCCAAAAGAATAAAGTGTATAAAGCTAGAAAGAAATTAATAGAGGGTTGAGGGAAAAATGGTTGATTTTATGTGTTTGTGTGTTGATGTTTTCAAAATAGAGAAAGCATGGTAGGGTATTTTGATTAACACACCCACTCTTTGTCTCAAGTATAAAATGAAATCAAATGGGGGAGTGGGCCTTTTTTGGTTAACTACAAGAAAGAACAAAAAAGAGAGGGGTTGTAAGAGAGTAGGTAGTGTTTTTTAGTGACATTGGATTATGACAAGGTTTTTGGTTGATTGCTAGCATATAAAATTTGAGATCATATTTTAACGTGTTAAGGCCACATACCAAAAAATAGAGGAGAATGATAGGTATTTTACAATGTTAGGATACTTAGATAGGTTAAGGATAGAAAATAAGGATTTATTAATATAGTAAATAGATCCCAAATATTATGAAAATTTATGGAAAATTGCAAATTAATATAGTAAATAGATCTCAAGATAGAACATAAGAGAAAATGAAAAGATTATGGACACATTTTTTTTTTTTTGCAAATGTACGAAATGCGTAAAACCATAGATTGATGCAAAATAGCTTTAGAAAATGAAATCTATAAAACTATTTGTTCTCCAAATTTGTTTGATTCCTAATGAATTAAAAATGAATAAAATTATCTCATCACTTGAAATAGATATATTTGCGATTTAATAATTAGGAAAGAACAGATTGTTTCTAGTGAACCAATTACATGAACCAATGGAAAATTGTTTTTGAGTTGAGTTACACATTTTAAACTGCCTAAAATGGGTAAAAATGATGAAATCAAAAGATTCACACAAAATATGTTTTCTAAAAACAAAAGAAATGATTGAAAAAAAAAAGTCCCAAATTAATATGGATAGAATAGAACTCAATAATAGAATTTTAAAATAATATAATACAAGGCCAGTCATGAGGTAATTAGGTTTAGGAGACTGGGGTATTACACTAAATCCCTTGTGTTTTAACTTATAAACATTCTTTATCTACACACTCCCTCTCTTTTCTTTAGTACATACCCCTTGATCTTCTTGAGATGCCATACCTACATGAAACCACCAAAGAAATAACATTTTTGGGTTTTAGTAGGACATTGATCAGTTTTTTATTCATTCACACAAACATGTAAGAAAATTGTCATAACCTACCTTTTCTTGCCATATTTTATAATTTTATTACCGAAACCACTGTAAAATTCCACAATTTTTTTAATCTATTCACCATTTAACAAGGAAAATTAAAACACATTAAAATTCTATAATACGTGATAATTAACAACACCCGAATTAGTAGCAACACTACAATAAAGTATGTAATTAATAGGCCAATAACAACCAATATTATATCCTCCTTACTAATAAAATAGTAGCAACTTGCCAAATTTCAAAGAATGTAAATCATGTATATCAAAGAAAAATGAAAACAAAAAAAAAATTAAATTCTAAACCCACAAGATAGTGAACAACACTCCAAGAATCACTCATAACCACTTTTAAAGGGTATATAACATATTAAAGAGAAAAATTAAGCAATTATATTTCAAGAAAATACAACTATTTAAACATGGAAACCTCAAGATTCTATGCAACATGAAAAAAAAAAGAATGAAGGAGAACAATGGATACCAGAATTAGGTAGAGCAACAAAGACTTTGAAAGAAAGAGGAAAAAGATGAGGACAGTGGCAGGAGAAGAAGATTTGTTATAGCAAAAATGGTGAAGATTCTATAAAATATTGGAGAATATTGTTATACCTAATAGATTATTCCTCTTGAATATGGCCAATAAATGCGTAATAAATATAGTCCTACAATTTTATTTATATTATTTATTAAAATATAAAAATTATTTAATGCATATATAATGAAAGAATAAAGGTGTGGGTAAAAATAAAAAGTAAGTTTTTATTTCTATTAAATGTCTTTTATATATAAAATTTTGGTGATAGAATGACTTTTCTTTTTTATATGGAGGTAGTAATTGCACTATCTCACATCTTCATACCTCTTCACTCTCTTTGCTTTTTTCATTTTTTTTTCTTTAAGGCAAATACTTGTCTTGAACTCTATGTCACTAAGAACATCACTAAAATTAATTCATACCAAATATGTAAAAATAAGTGCTAGAGAATTGACCCTTAATTGTTGGTTTTCAATTATTTATGTTTCTGCATAATTACTTTTCATTTTTCATCATCATTTTTTTAATTTGCCTAATCTTTTATACTATTGTTAATAAATATTATTTAGTTTTTAAATTAAATATTAAAAATCATATGAAACATAAAGAAATTATAAAAGAAAATCTAAAAATCATATAAATATATTATAAAATATCAAAATTATAAAAATCTAAAATCATTAAAAAATAATAACTAAAATATAAAATAATATCCTTGAAAAATTCACTATACGAATAAGGGTTGATGTTAGTCATTGATAATAAAGGGAAGTTTGTGATGATGTTTCATTGGTATTAAATCGTTGCTATAAGTGGGTCGGTAATAAGCTTGTTACCAACGATCTTCGTATCGTTAGTAATAAAATGTAACACCAGCAATATGTTTGTCAGTATTAGGCTTATTAGTGATTTTAATGGAAATGTTAGCTGGTCGATAATTTAAATTGGGCACTCATATGACAGATGATAACATTTCTAAACTTGAAATTATTTTAATTCAAAAAAACCCTTATTAGGGACGATAAATTTTCTTCATTTTAAATTAATCTAATTCAAAAATGTTATTACCTTTGATTTATCCTTAGTAATAAGCTTATTACTTATTATTTTTTCAGACAAAAAAATTCCAAAAAAACCTTATTACTAAGAATTTATCGTAGGTAATAAGCTTATTAATGACGATTTTCCAAACAAATAATTTTTAGGGAACCTTATGATTGACAATGTATCATTGGTAATAAGCTTATTACCAAATATTTTATCCTTCGTAATAAGCTTTTGGAAATATTATATAAAATTTAAATATATTACATAAAATCAAGAATAAGGTTTTGGAAATATTACCTAATATAAATAACATTTTAAATCCAAATGTTTTTATAAAAACTTAATTTACAAAAAAAAACATAAGATTATTACATCTAACTTGTTAATACTAATCTAAAACCTAAAAATTATGTTCATCATCTTCATATTCATTATATGATGGAGGTGGAAGACCTTGAACCCATTTATCCATAAAAGCTCTTATTTGTTATAATTCTTTCTCTTGAAGCTTAAATGATGCTTTTTTGGGGTTATAAGCTTATGCATTTATATTTGGTAATGTTATACTTGAGATTTTCATTCTTGTTCTTATAGTAGATTAGTCTACATCATACTCACTTGAGAATTGGTACGAAGTGAGCCTTCCCCTGCAAGCCTTCATCCCACAACTTTTCTATTCCCAGAAAACTACTTAAGATGCCCTTGAGTATTGGTTCTTCATCAACTTCTGGAGGTGAAGGATCATTCAGAACAACACTACTAGAAGCCATATGGGACAATGTTTCCTCCTGCCACATTAACATTTTTTTTTGTACATGTAAGTAAAAATTAGACATATTGTAATACTCCAAAGTTTATCTAATTATAATTACGGGTAATTAATATTCTAACCTAACCCTACCCCTATATGATTAATATTTTAATTTCATCCTAATTCATTAATCTTAAATTTAAAACTAATTCTAATCCAAACCCTAAATTCCTTTTTCTTTTTATTTTTCTCATTTTCCCCTTTTATTTCTCATTTTCCTTTTTTCCCTTTCCCTTTTCCTTCTCCTTCTATCTTGATCTACCTTTCTCCTTCTTTATATTTAGGTCATGCACCCCCTTCTGCATTGCTTTCCCTTTCTAGCCACTACACCTACCTTTTTCCTACATTCATCTTTGCAACCTGGCCTAAACCATCTGTAGTAGCACCATCTTGCCCAATCCCTTTCCTTCCCCTGTTTATGTTGCATGAGTCATGCCTTCTTAACTTTGCACCTTTTCCCATTTATTATTTTTCTTCCTCACCCTTTCCTTTATAAATACCCTTTATCTTCACTCCTTACCTCATATGGAACTTAGCTTAACCTCTCCTAAGACTCCCTCATCCTTCCCTCAACTCTTCTACACTATTTTTTCATCATTTACTACTTCTTTCCGCTTTGTATAGCTTATATAACCTCATGCAACCTAGCTTTTGTTACATCAAAAACCCACACAAATCACTCATTGGTTGTGTCAACTTCTCATGCAAACCCACCCCCATCTATGATATCACCTTATGGATTAACGCTCACCCTACATCAAACACAATATGAATGTCAACTACCCATACTGCACCACCACCTCTTGTGCTGCCACCTCAGACCACCACCCTCCTAGTAGCATCACTTCTCAATGCCAACCCCAATGTATCTAAGTTACCTCTTGATGCAGCAACCACCCTAGCCTTGACACCTGTTGATATAGCATGACCTTTGGTTGTGCCACATTTCCATACTGCTAGTTCAGGTTATGCCACACTTTACCGCTACTTGGTTGGCTTTATTTTTTTCTCCATTTTCGACCTCCTTTACCTTAGATTTTCCTTGGTTGTTTTTTTAAGTTCTTATGATGCAGTATTATTTATTCTTAGTTGATTTCCTAATAGTCTCAAGGGAGGAGTATTAAGATTATTCTACTTGGAGACTATTGTCGTTTGGTAATGATATATGTCATATTTAGGGTTTTTGAATATTATTTATATTTTGTGTGAAATTGCATGGTTGGAATTATTATGATGATAATATCATTTTGATAATGCTATTGTATGATTATGTGATATCAAATCTATAGAATGTGAGTAATATGTGAAGAACATGTGCTTGTATGTTATTGTTGCGATAAGTCTCATTTTAAAATCCTAAGTAAGTTAGTATGACTTATGGTATTTTAATATTTTTTTAATAAGTATGGAATATTTTAAATGAATTTTTTTAAGTTGTGTCATGATAATATATATTGTAATTTTGGAGTTGATAATATTAGACTCTTAGGGTTTTTGTGAGAATATGGGTGTATTAGCTATCTTAAGGGTGTTTTGGTCATTATACGTTAAATAGGGAATATTTGGTATTTTAATGTGTTAACTAGTTTGAAATATGTTCATTATATCAAGTGGAATGCTTGGAGTAATTATAAGTGGCATAAGTCTAATAAAATAAGAAAATAACTTAAGTTAGGATTAGTAACCCTACAGGTAGGATGTTATCACATGTGTAAAACATTGGATTTAGACCTAAATTCTTCGATATGATGTTAATAATGATATTTAAGTAATGAGTAATAAATTTGGTAGTTATAAGAGTCTTATGGAATAAGTTATGCCTAACTTATGAAATTAGGGTTTCGTAGGGATTTGATAAATAAGGGCTTTATATAGGCATGCCATTATTACATGTGTAAGATGTTGGAATTATACCTTAATTTTTTATATATTTTTAACAATAATATTTTAGGAAGGTGCTAAAATTTGTGGATAATTAAGTATTATGGAAGAAGTTATGCTTATAATATGAAATTACGATTAATTATAGGAGATCTAGCCTTTTCCATAGGAGATGTTCCAATATTTATATGGTTGCATTTAATGTGTTTTTAATAGTTGTGTCAGGTTGGATTATATACCTTGAAAATATACATGTGTGTCTTCATGATGATCTTGAGATGAATAACAATGAATAAGAAAGTAATCACTTAAAGTGAAAGATCGCGTGAGTCAGAACTAAAGTGTTGAGTCTGTTCCATTGGCTTGATATAGTGGCCATGTGCATTTTTTCCATTGGAGGTTCTTCAAACTATTTCACTGGTTTAAAAATAGTGGCCAAGAGCCTATTTTCCTAGGAGGTGTTGAGTCCTCTCCATGAGCTTAATAATTGGTAAGGTATGTTTTACCTTAGGAGGTATTTCGATCTATTCCATTAGATTATAAATAGTGGGGTCCTGCACTCAATGTAAATAATAAATGGATTGTTGCTATACCTAATAATGTAATTTTGATTTATTTCTCCTCTTGCATCGTATCATGTTTAATGATTATGCATGCTTATTCTTATATGTGACCTTATATATTCTATTTAACCCTGCTACTACTATATTGTTTCCTTACTCGGTACATAGCATAATAATCATCCTGCTTATTGGTTTTACTCATTCCCATGAGCATATGGCCTAGATAATTTTGTGTAGATCATTGAGGACCCCTTGGATGATTTTGTTGCTTATGACACTTTGCATGAGGAGGAGTGATCCGACTATCTTTGGGGTTTAGGACGTAGAGTCATGTTATCTAGTTTATTGCTTTTGGTTTGAATAAATTGTGAACTCTTAGTCCAATGTATCCCTTTTATGATGTATTTTGACATTGTACTTGAATTTAACCTCCAAACTCTTATATAAGTTTATAAAGCTCCCTCATTCTCTGTTTAACGTGTTTTAAGTGTAAATTGTTTTGCCTTGTATTCGGTGTAAGTAGTGTAACACCTTGATTTTTTACTACTGAAAAATCTCATTTTACAGTAGAAGTATATAAGTAAAATATTTAAGGTTACCACCGTAATTGACATAAGATTGATTTATTCAACCATCCTTACATCAATCACAAGGTTAAAACATTTAAAGTAACATAAGAAAATTAAAGATGAAAGAAAAATTTATAACAATATAATAAGTTAGGAGTTTAAATCCAAGTTATAATATGTAAAATACAAAAGAAGGGCTACCATGGATCAAGAGTCCAAAAGGTATCCGGGTAAATAAAACTACTAGATTACATTACTCTTCACCTAAAAATCCAGTGCAGATAAGGTCTCTCATCCCCATATAGTGCATCTAGGTAGTATAATCATCTAGAGAATCAGGGTCTCCTACTCGTGGGAATGAGCATCACCTATAAAACGGGTGGTTAATATGCTACATACTAAGTAAGGGAATAATATTATCGAAATAGGGATACAAAGAGCACATACATTCATAACAGGTGATAGTATATAATCAAATAAATGAAACATCTCATAAGATAAATAATGAACCCGATCTCTTTATTAGATATAATCCATTTTCATTCTTTTATATACGTTGAGTGCAGAAGCCCCACTATTCTTAAACTAGTGGAATGGTCTAAAACACCTTCTTAGGAATAACACACCTGAGCTGCTATTATCATTTGGTGGAATGGATTTGAAAACATCACTTTCTTGGGGCAGAAACCTCTCGAGCCATTATTCTCCTCGGTGGAACGGGATATATATATAAAAACCATACTTTGGTCATGACTCATGTACTCTTCCACTTTAAATCATTGGTTTAATTTCCATAGGTTGTACAGTTATGTTTTCATTTCATGTTGACCAGGAACCCTACTATTCTTAATCTAGTGGAACGAGCTGAAACACCTTCTCGGGGAAAAACGTTACTGAGCCACTATTTGTGCAAGTGGAACAGAGATTAAAAACATCACCATCTTGGGAAAAAATGCAAAACATCACCTTCTTGGGAAAAAAATGCTCCTGAACCACTATTTTTTCTACTGGAATATAATATAAAACCATCATCTTCTCAAGAAAAAATGCTCCCGAACCACTATTCTTTTCAGCGGAACAAAATATAAAAACATTACCTTGGCCCTACTCACGTGTTCTTTCACTTTAAGTGATTAGTATCTTATTCATGATTAATTCTCAGGCATTAAACACATTAAAGTATATAAACACACCACGTAGGTCAAAGTCATTAAATCTCTTCAAACCCTAATTATACACTCCTTAGCATTCATTCTCCCATATTTATTATTATTCAACCACAAATTATAATATATCATTCTCAAATATTATCACCATTATTATACCCATAATTCATGGTCTAACTCTTAGGTCATACACATATAATAATACTCTTGTCCCAAGGTATTACTCACATTACCAAAAACCCAAATCTCACATATTAGCCATAATTCACCCCATGAGGCTTATATGATTACTAAGTTTAATAAACATCCTTGTAAGGCCAATCATTAGCAACATATCCAGAATCCGAATAACCTCTAGATCTTACACGTGGAATGATAACATGATCGTTTTAAGTTATTATACCCTAAGTATACCATTATTTCATTGAATGACCCCAAACAAACAATAATACCTCCAAACATTACTTAGGATATCTTTATCATAATTTAATCCACTTAATACATAAAATACCATAATTTTATTTTTATCCCATAATAACCAAAATACCCTTAAGGACAAACAATAACATTTGCTTTATAAAATCTTATACCTTCCACACACATTATTTTCCAAATCCACCAATCATCATCACACCTCATAAATATGCTTATGTCCATTATCATAGTTTATTTAGCCCATATTTCATGCCATAAAATATATTCACACAATTATGTCATTATCACAAGAAAATCATAACTATACCTCTTATCCATTCTTATTTCTTTTAAACATAATATCCATATCATCACAAAATATCATGATGAACATATATTAAATCATATAGCAACAATATCATGAAAAATACACATAACCACACAAGAAAATAACAAAAAACCCAAAAAAAATTGGTAGGATCCTTACCAACTAGGATACTGGGCTCGAAGGGTACAAACAAGGAGAAATTAAGGTAAATAGTGTAAAAATGGAAATAATTGTAGTTAAATGGAAGCTTTAGATATGTCGATGTATAGTGGAATGTGTGGTGGATATATGGTAAAAATTTGGTGGTGTTTGGATAAGGTTTGGGGGTAAAAATAGGGGTGCATGACCCAAATGGGGTGGTTGGACATGTGTGTTGTAGGTAATGCACACCCAAGTCAAAAGTTAGGATCGCACATAGCCAGGTGGTGTGAAGTGGCACGACTGTGCTCAATCACTGGCAAGTAGGTCACAAGTCAAACATATACACATATTTGTGCATCTTGGACATGCATAGGCATTTGAGGGTACACGGGCAAGCTATGCTGAGTTGCACAAGCATATGATAGGAAATTTTAGTGTTGCACAACCTTTCTTGAGGTCATGCACAGGATGTACATTTCTCAAAAATGTGATAGGTGAGAGAAAGAAGAAGGAAAAAGAGGTGGTGGTCGGTGGTGATGGCTGACGACGGTGTTGGGGAAGGTTGGGGCGGCCTTGGTGATGGGTCCACCGGTTGATGGGTTGTGTATGGTGGTGCACGGTGTTATTGGTGGAGATGGAGGGGGCTCGTTCTTTAAAAACAAGGCACGAACACCCTTGGAAGAAGAAAGGGAGAAGGGAAGAAGGAGAAAAAGGGAAGGGAAGCTCGTGTGGTGGATTTTGGACACAAAATGGCATAGTGGAGGCAAAACATAGAGGAATAAAATAGAGTGTGGTATATACATATATATATACATGTGTGTGTGTGGTATAAGTCAAGGGAAAAAGGAAACAGAGGGAGAAGGCGTGCGTACAACGGTATAGGGTGGTGGTGCAGGTCACGAGGGGTGGCAGTAGAGGTAATTGTTGTGTGTTGTGGTGAAAAATATAGGTAATGGTGATGGTGAGTGTATATGTTGTGTAAAGATGAGGAAGAAAAAGGAAGAAGGCAGGGAGATAGGGGTGTGTGTGTGTGTAGGTCGGATAATAGAGGTAAAAAAAAGAAGAAGAGTGATGGATGATGGATGACTGCAAAAAGATTATGGGAGATGGTGCAAGAGGGGAGGGATGCGAGTTGCAAGTGCAAGTTGCAAAAAAATCAAACATTGCGGCTTAAGTGGACCGGAGAAGGAGAACAAAGAAAAGAAAAGGATAAAGAAAAAGGAAAAAAAGAAAAATATTAGGGATTAGTTTAGGTGATTTTGGATTAACCAAAATAGTTAGGATTAGTGGAAATTGTAGCTATTTTGAGTTTGGTTTACAAAATATAATTTATTCGAGTCAAAGATTTAGAATCGGTTAAAGTTTAGGGATTAAGAAATTAGATTACAGATAAAATAAGATTTTTTTAGAATTAAAATAAAATTAGGGTACTAATAATACAGTATTAGGCTAGGTAAATTTTGGGATATTACAATAATGATATGGTGAGCAAGACTTACATCAAGTATGGCTAGACAAGATATATAAAGAGACTTGCCACCAATCAAGGAATTACTGAACCTCTGAGAGATATTTAGAACAACTTACTTTCTTTTCTATCTACCATCTCTCTATTTTATTTAGTTATTCACTAGAACAATTATGATCTGGAAGTTGATCCAGGGCAAGTGTTCGGATCTATTATGACATAACCACGAGGTACTCAACGGACTCTTTTAAGAGTCTAAAAACTTTTTTGGATTTTGGATTGACGTAAAGAACAATTTTTTTTTTTGTGCTACTTAGCATATTCCTATCTCAATTAGAAGGTCTTAAACAGAGTTCCTTAATTTTTTACATCAAATATTTTACATAAATAACTATAATATCGAAATAACTACTGTTAATCTATTTCAAATAAACAAATTGCAAATCTTACTAACAGTCATTAATGAGTTTCAACATTACTAAGAAAAATATCGGTATCTATATTTAGTCAGTCGAAAATATTTGATTTATCTTTTCCATTCATTTATTCTTTTTATTAGATTATTCTTTTTTTTCTTTTTCAATTAAATTATTGAATAATGTTATTTAGAATGAAATAATGAAAAATTATGTTAGTAGTATTAAATTGTAATTATTTTTAATAACTAATAGCAAAAATTAAATAAATCTATTCTGTACTCGAACTGTGGGTAACACCCAATTATATTGTTATTACACTTCTTCGACAATGAAAATTTTTTAATAGTAAAATTTGGGGTGTCACATATAGTATAAAGAATTTTAACAATATTATAATTAATTATATATAGCAAACTTAAAAAATTATCCTCACCGTGGGGAGTGACCTATTTGTTATTCTTAAAATGCATTTCTTTGCAAGTAATGTTTTTTTTAGTTTTGGATTGGCTTATATAATTTGAAGAAAAATGTTAATACAGTTTAATACATTACTAATGAAAAAAAAAAGAAGAATCAAAACCTAAAAAATACCTTCTTGTAGCAATACTATGACAACAATTGTATACCATAACAAGTGGGAGTAACCTGTTTTTCCCTATTTGCATCATTTTTTTTCTTGCCAAAACCTTCACTAATAAAAAAGGTAATTTGTCCTTATTCTTTATATATAACTGTTATTCAATTTGTATTCCAAAATTCAATATTAACTTTGCGTCCTTTTAGTTTCATAGATTAATACATCTTTGCCATACATCTAGCTCAAAAATAGAAGGCCTATAATGTTGCCTATATATTATTATTTTTTCAATTTTAACCTACACATATATTTTAGTCCCACTATTACATAAAAATTTTACTATGTAAAATTTAAAAGTTTTAAAGTTGTGAGTTTTTTATATTATCTTCCATGATCAAGACATCCTAATTTTTTTTTTTGTATATGACCAATGACCACAAATATATTTTTTGTATAATTTCACAAGGGTATAATTATATATAGTAGTATTAAAATAGTACAAAAATTGATTTATCTTCTTTAGTTACTCTCTAAGTTAAATGTTTCTATATTTTTCTTTGATGTATCAACATCATAAATTTTATTATTATACAATAACAAATGAAAATATAATTTTCTAGCGATTTACCTTTTATATTAAAATCATTAATATTATTTTTTAATATTCACTTTTTCATATATCGTGAATCAACATTATATATTTAAATCATTCACCTTCCTAATTAAGATCCTAACTATATAATCTAACATACTTATATACTAAGATACTAACTAAACACATAATCTATCAAATATTAATTAAACTCTAAAATATTCACTAAAAAACATTCAAATTACATATCACCAAATTTAATGTATACTAACATGCTAACGTAAAAACATATACACATAATAAGAGACCACCCCACAAATATCTTAGGAACAAAATTAACTAAAATATTTATTATAATCTAATATACTAATATTTATTCTAATATAATATGCATAGTAACAAACACACAATAATCTAGTTATTTACATAACCTAACTATAATAATCTAATAACCCAATTATATAAAACCTAACTATAATAATCTAATTCAGAAAAGTATTTCAATTTATATAATACACAACACATGAATAAAACAGCAAACAAATACATAATAATATCACCAAACACAAGCTAAAAACCTTCAAATATAAACAATAAACATATAAAATACTATTTTTTTATAGAAATTATAACAATGGTGGTGCTTGCACTACTACGAAAACGGAAAATAATAACAGAAAATAAATAACGGTGGTTTGAAAACCGTTGTCAAATGAGTGAAAATTAATGTGTGGGACATTTTTGAAAACGCCTATAGTTCAAAACCGTTATTAAAAGGGCAACGTTAAAATTTGCACGGATGTTTTAATAACGGTTCAAATAAAAACGTTATTAAAAGAGGTTTTAATAACGGTTCATACAAGAACTATTGTCAAAAGTCTGAATGTTTTAATAATAGCTCCTGAAAGAATCATTATTAAAAGAGGTTTTAATAACGGAACCATTATTAAAACCTCTTTTAATAACAATTCTCTCAGGAACCATTATTAAAACTCCAAAATCAAACTTTTATTTCGCTCAGTTCTATTTCATGCCAAAAGTTTTAGACTCTCTACACCTTCATTCTCTTACTCTCCTTCTCCTTGCAAACCCTCGCACCACCACACCATGCACCACCACTCTGGCTCCTCTCAAGTAAGGGAAACCCTCACACCGCCAACTCTCCACCACGCCTCTGCCATTGTCTACTTTGCATGTGTGTGCTATCATTGTTCCGAAGCTAGCTAGCTACCACTTGTACCTTCATCCTCCATCATGTTTGAAGCCCTTGCCTCTCTCAACTTACTCGCCATCGTGTTTGTAGCTAGCTCACTTTATGTATGTGTTTGTTCTTCCTCTCGTAACTTTTTATCTACTTATATATATATAAATGCATGCATGTTGCTACAAGGTTTTGTTTGTTTGTTATTGAAAGATTGCAGTTTGTCGTTCGAAAATATGTTGTTGAATGTGTTGGTTGAAAATGTTGTTGTTCGTTGTTGAATTTGTTGCATTATTGTTATATATTAACAAATGCATGTGTTGGCCGAGACCTTTACATATATATATAATATGAATGTGAGTGTAGAATTATATACATTTTCAATCATAAAAACTATATATATATACACACACACACACACACATTTTCATTAATAAGTATAGGACACTAGCAATAAGATATAGGAAATGTCATATAATGAAATGAAAATATATTTTACATATGTACATGATTAAATGAAAATTTCAATTAGAGATACAAACAATTTTAAGTTCCACACTTAACTAATTTTCTTTAATTTCAAATACCAAAGTTAAACCTAAGATTAACAGTCAACCCAAAATCAAAGTCAATATTAAGGTCAACCAATAATCTACTAAGGCCATTCTAGGTCCAATTATTTACTTTTAGGTATATTTGGCCATAAATAACCAAAATGCTATTGAAACCATAATTACCATGATATCATCCATTTAAATGCTAACTTCATTTTAATTAACAATTTCTTAGAAAAGCCTAAAATACAATAAGCAAAACATTCTAGCATGCAAGTAAATTTCAAGATATGATAAATGATTATTTTTCCCCTACACATGAATAATCATATAATATAATCATGAATCCTAACTTATCATAAGACACATATTTTTCATACTTAACATCATATAATACATGCTAGGCATACATGTTGGAATAATATAAATATCGTATACTTAAAAGATAATTCTACCCCTAGGGCATCCGAATATTAATCCTATGGGAATAAACCTAACATGCTCAACCTATCATGGTATATACCAACATCCTCATACATATATATAATCAATTTACAACATTAAACCTATTGTAGCATGTTTTCATACACTTAATATCATAAAATAGTTACATACTCAATAAACATATTTTCATGATATTATATTAAGGTAATTAAATAAAACATAATAAGATATGCTTAAAGAAATAAATACAACATAACATGACAATACTCTAATTGTAATACCCTGTATATTTGAAATTTAATTTCCTTAAGCTTAAAAATTTTGTTAAGAAAATTTAATGAAAGCGTTTAATTATTTTATTGTGATTCATTTTGTGGCGTTATTAATGCTTTTGAATTCATAGTAGAATTTAGTTCACCGTTTTCATTATAGACTATTCTAGATAAGTTCATTCACAATTATGATTATTATTATATTCATATGATTTTAATTTTTATTTAAAAATATATTTATGTTTTATCATATTTCTTTTTAATATTTTCAATTTGTTTTTTATTATAACTTTGATGTGTAATTTTGAATTTATATTTAATTAATAAAAATAAATTATTTAAATTATGAAACCCCCTTTCAACTATTAAAATCATTTATTTCCTTCGTTGAATTAATCTATTTTTACAAAGTTGACAAGATATTCAAAATGTTTTAAATAGAAGAATTTTCTAACTTATTTATGAATTTCTTTTCAAAATTAATTTTTGTTTATTTTTTTCTATTTTTTTATGGATGACCTTTTTGGAAATTATTTAAAGTAATCATAGTTTCTTAGAATTTGATATAAATATTTATCCAGATAGTCTTAGAAATTATTTTTTGAGGTCGTATTATGTATTTTTTGTAAATAATATGAATTATCGCGATAGTTGGTATTTTTACCAATATCTTTCATGAAATCCTTCAAATAGTCTTTAAATTGATTATATATCTTTGGGTCCTTATGGAATTATTTCCGCTAAATGAATTTAAGATAAAATCACGATTTAATATTATTTAGATATTTTGTATCCTACATCGACGCCACCCTTTTTCTTTTATCTTGTCTCTCACTCAACTAACTCCAACTAGAGCTGTAAACGAATAGAGTCGACTCGCAAGCTTTCTAATCTTGGCTCGATTCATTCATTGAGATAAAAGAGCTGAGATCAAGCTTTATTTTTAAGCTCATTTCATAAACAATCCAATCTTGAGCATGAAGAATTTGGAATTAAGCTCATTTATAGTGCAAAAGCTTATAAGATCAATTTATTTACCACAAAAGCTCTATAGTTGGCTCGGCTCAGCTCATTTAATAAATAAACCAAACTTGAGCAAGAAGAATTTAAGCTTGAGTTCATTTATAGTGCAAAATTTTAAGAGTTTTCCATATTCGGGTAATGATTTATGTGCTATTGACTATCGTACATTCTCATGGAGTTTTTCCCTTGTTTTTTTCCTTTTTTTTCTCTTGTTTTTATGATGTAGCATTGTTCTTTGTGTTTCCTGAGTTCATATGATGCAATTCGGCAAAGACATCAAAGAAATTTCATAGAAAATTTCTCTAATGTAAATTCTCTTTTGCGCGTAGTTTTGTTTGGAACCAAATTAGATGGAATATTCACATTAGCTAGTCCATGAGTTACGTGAAGACTCATGCACACCCAAGTTCCATGAGTTACGTGAAGACTCATGCACACCCAAGTTAAGTCAACATAAGATAACAACGCGTCTAAGATGGAGTCTTTGCATGAGCCTAGCAGAAGTGGCATGTCCCGACAAGTTTATTGAGTAAAAGATACTGCCAGAGGCTGCATCCCTTCCTTGAAACTCTGCCTTTAAAAGCTCATTCACTTTTGCCAATTTACGGACAGCAAATCAAAACATCAACCATCAATTTCTTTCCCTAATAATCTAGATTCATAATGGCTTTGAGAGACGAATGCCATCTTTTTTCTCTATTTACCTTCCTAGTTGTACTAATTAGCATGACATCTCAGTTAGCGTCCTCTTCTCGCAATCTCAACGATGAGCCATTCTCCATGCAAGCGAAGCATGAAAATTGGATGGCTCAACATGGAAAGGTCTATCAAGACGACGTTGAGAAAGCGAGACGATATGAAATATTCAAAACAAACGTAGAACGTATCGAAACTTCGAATAAAAAGAATAGAGGTTTTAAGCTTAGTGTTAATGCATTTGCCGATTTGACGGACGAGGAGTTTAGAGCATCTTATACCGGTTTGAAGAGGAAGTATTTGCCCAGCACCCTGTCTACGTCAAGGAAGTCATTCAAATATGAGAACTTCACAGTCGAGGACTCTATGATTGACTGGAGAAATAAAGGTGCTGTCACTGACATCAAGGACCAAGGCCCTTGTGGTAAGTGTTTCATTCCTAATATTTAGTTATGTACGGTGTGAATGATATATTTATATATATTATAAGAATTTCAAACTGTTTTTCTGACAAGGAGGGCTCCTTCTGATAATTATTTCATACTTTAATTAAGAATCTTTTAACCATCTGCTCCCCAAATCAGGTTGTTGCTGGGCATTCTCATCAGTGGCAGCCGTAGAAGGAATAACCCAAATCTCGACCGGCAACCTAATCTCCCTCTCGGAACAACAGCTCGTCGACTGCAACACCGAAAACGATGGGTGTGAGGGCGGGTACATGGACATTGCCTTCAAATTCATCGCACAAAACCAAGGCCTCACAACCGAAACCAACTACCCTTACTCTGGCACTGATGGCACCTGCAACAACACTGAAGCCTCAATCCCTAGGCCTGCAGCTAAGATCCGTGGATACGAAGACGTCCCCGCCAACGACGAAGAAGCTCTTCTAAAAGCCGTTTCCATGCAACCTGTTTCTGTTGCCATTGAAGGTAGTGGTTTTGATTTTCGGTATTACTCCAGTGGTGTATTTGAGGGTAAGTGTGGTACGACACTTGATCATGCGGTTACTGCGATTGGGTATGGGGAGGATGAAAATGGGACTAAGTATTGGCTACTAAAGAATTCATGGGGTACATCTTGGGGCGAGGATGGGTATATGAAAATCAAGAGAGGTGTTAGTGGTGGACAAGGATTATGCGGTCTTGCTATGAACGCTTCTTATCCGATTGTTTGAGGAGACAGCGCCAGATTAAAAACTGCTACATGGGGAGATGGAGACGACCGTCAAGGTTTGATTCAACCACGCATGGATGTAAATCTTATCTTCTGTTGTCTGTCATAAAAAGTAAAGAAATAAATAAGGGTGCACATGTCTTGTAACATGTGTATATATGATTGTAATTGGATTACAATTTTCCAAATACTAGTATTCTAGTTGGTGGTTCTTTATGTAAGAACTTGCGGTGTAATACGATTGATTCTGTAAAAGAATGAACACGAATTGCCATCAATGTGTTATTATGTTGAACTTGTGCACAAATTAAGGTACTAAAAATGAACCGTCCAAATGCACGGCAAATATGACAGTAGAAAACAAGAATAGAAAACCATAGTTAATTTTCCATTCGTTTCGAAAAATAAAACTTCTATGTATAGAATTTTATGTTATTTTTAAAGGAAATGTGTAATCATCATATTATTGACATATATATTGACTTATAAATAGTATATAAATTAATAAAAAGATTTTATTTAAGAAATAGATGGAGTAATATAGAACCAATTACAAATTAGTAATAATGCATGATAAAAAGAGCATTATAGTACACATATAAACTAGTGAGTATTATTATTATATCCAACACAGGAAAATACTTCCAATGCCAAATCCAAGCCAGATACAAGGTTTAAGACAACAAGGTCAACATCAAGGCCTATGACATGCACAATAATCATTTTCCCATCAATGAACACGTGACCATTAAATAATACATGTCATTACAAACATACTAAGTAACACAACCTATTCTAAAGAGATAATATGGAATACGTAAGGCTAACATGTGATTAAAAGCATAAGAACATGTGATAATGTTAATGATGAATCATACAATACCTTGATACATGTGATAATCAATTCATATAAGAGCATAACATTATAGAGTACTATTATGTAAAGTAACGGATGGCAATGTGAAAAGAATATGTGGATACAAATATAGGATAATGGAATACAAGACAAATGAAAAAAATGCCAAGGCTACCATACAACCGAGAACATCCAATTATTATACTCCTTTAAGTGAGCACACCAATTGATCATTATTAACTTGAGGATGGACACTCAATCAAGACCCATTAATAACTATTCTTGCATGTCAACAATATTAGTCGTACCTATTCTTCTCAAAAGCATAACCAGACCACCAAATACTAGGATACATAATCATTTTATTATCCATATTTTCTATAGGGTTTTAGATACTTATAGAGTAGACAAAGACCTCGTAAGGCACTTAAAATCATAGAAGAGAAAATGGGACTAAGTATTAGCTACTAAAGAATTCATGGGTTACACCTTGGCAAGACGAGAATATGAAAATCAAGAGAGGTGTTAGTGATGAATAAGGATTATGTGTTCTTGCTATGAAGGCTTTTTATTCGATTTTTTGATGGGGATACAGCACCAAATTAAAAGCTACTATATAGGGAGATGGAGACGTCAAGATTGAAATCAACAATGTATGGATATGAATCTTATCTTTTGGTGTCTACCCTAAAAACAAACAAATAAATATATAATTAAGGATGCACATGTCTTGTAACATGTATATATATGACTATAATCGGAATACTATTTTCCAAATATAAGTATTCTAGTAAGTAGTTCTTTATGTAAGAATTTGCAGTGTGATAAGATTGACTCTCTAAAATAATGAACATGAGATCCCATAAAAATATGATTATGTTGGACTTGTGTATATATCAACTTACCACAAATAAATAATTCAAAATATTGATAAAAATAATAGTGAAAAACAAGAATAGAAAGCACCAGCCTTTGATTAATATTACTTAACCAATTACAAACTAATAGTATAGGAATTTATGATACCAAGAACATTATAATTCTTAGGTACGTGCTTTGACTTTCAGAATTTAAGTAATCCAAACAAATATGCTTAAATTTGAGCTAGGGAATCTACATTTTATTAAGAATCCCGCTTTTAGATTCTTACTCTCTCTAGATCTCGCCAATAAAAATATTCAGATTAACCTTACACTATTAAATATAAAGAACCCCCCTAATTTAAATAAAACGAGAAGTATGAGATTATTTTTTTTATCTACTTTCAAATTATAATAAAGATGATTACATAGTGGGGAAAAGAGAAAGTTCTTAAGTTATTCCATACGTGACATTAGGCCAGCAAGAAAAGATAAATTTTAAATCAAACAACATTTTTGACATTGAGTTAAAAGAAAATATAAAGTAAGATGAATTCTATTAAAGTATATTGACATTTAGCCCAATATTTTTAGGATATTGCATAATTCCACTGAGATTCATTTATATTTAAATTCACTTTTACTTTAGTACTTAAATGTTGAAAATGACCACATTCATAAATCCATGTAGGTACCCATTAAGGTGCCTACAACACATCCTAAGTCTTCTCCCAACAAATTTTTATTTTTATAAAAACAAATACATAAAATATTAGTTTATCATTGTCATATTCAACAAAAGTCCACTTTCTGTACCATTATATCATTTTGAGTATAAGGAAAAAGTTATTAATGAAATGAAACATGATAAATAAATAAAAAAGAACAAGAGATATTTTATAAAATAGAGACAAAGGTTAGGAGATGAAACTCTAAGCATAATAACAAAATACAACAAAATGGAATTCATGGAACAAAGAATTTATAAGGGTATCTAGGAAAAAAAATGATAAGTTACTAGATAACTAACACTCTACCTTAAAACCCATAAAATAAAATACATATGACTCCTCCACATGCACAATGCCAAAATCATCCGAGCAATTATCAAACAACCACATGATCATCAGGAATGAGCATGTGTCTTTAAGACAAACATGTTAGTTCTTGTGTACAAAGTAATATAACAATCACATCCAAAGATTAAGCTAAGTATATCAAATAAATACTATAGCAAGAGATATGATATACATATATATGTTACTCATAATAGAGACAACTTAAGAGACGCTATCATATTTCATACTTAGGTGATCATGAATTTCCATTTACTCAGTCATTTGAAATCAAAATCTCCACTATTCATAACTGATGGAATAGTATTATGGCATAAAGCACCATCCAGTGTATAATGCCCCTAGGCACCACTATTAATAGTGGAATGGAGTAAGTATGACATATATCTCCTTCTAAGGTAGCACGCTCCAAGGGACCACAAAGATTAGACTCCAAAGTTTAATTATATGCACCCCAAAAAGTAAGTGGAATAGACGAGTATTGTAATACCCCAAAATTTTAAAACCTAAAATTTTAATAATTAATCCTCATTTTAGATAATTTAATTTTTTAATTAATTAATTTAATTACTTTATGGACTTTTGGGTGTATAAAAATGGATATGATTATTTAATAAATTAAAATAAATATTTTTCTTATTTTATCATACTCATTTTATTTAAATAATTTTCAAAACCCATATTTTACTAAAAAAGTTCCCTCTTAAACTAATACCTTAAATTTTAAATAAATTAATTTATCTATCTAAAATAATTAAATACCCTTATTCTAAAAATTATTTTTATTTTATTTTCCCCTTTTTTCTTTCTCCTTTTCCTTCCTTTTTCTTTTCTTTCATTTTTCCTTTCTTCTTCTCTTTCTCCTTAGGCCGTAGCCTACCTTCTTCTTTTCCCTCCGTGTTGGGTCGTTGGCCCTCTTCCTTCTTCTCTCCCCTCACATCCAGCTCGACTACCCCCTCTTCTTTCTTTTCTTTCCTTTCCTCCCCCGGTTGGGCCTACCCAACCTCTTCCCCCTTCTTTCCCTCTCCCTCGCACGCATAGGGCCAACCAATTCCCCTTCTCTTCCTTTCTTTGCCATACTAGCCTGCTGCCCCCTCCTCCTCTATTCTTCCCTTCTCCTACCTTCTTTGACCAAACGCCCCCATGGCAGCTTGGAACCCCCTGCCATTACAGCCTGCCTTTCTCTCTCTTCCTCATCCCTTTCCTTCTATTTTTGGCCACACACATGCCTGCACTCCTCCCCCACATGCCCTCCTTTTCCCTTCTTCTTCTTCTCCTTCCTGCCACCCTATACGTCTGACCCCCTACAACTACCTAACTGGACATACTTCCCTTCTTTCCCTCTTCCTTTTCTTCTCCTTATCTCCTCCTTCTCTGCCCATTTTTCAACCCCCTTTGAGCTCCCCCTTCCCCTCCCTGCCGAGCCATTTTTCTCCCTTCTTCCCCTCTTCTCCTCCTCCCTTATTTTTGATTCGCCGCCTCCAACCACTGCCCCTACCTCCCAGATGACCACCATAGCCACCCCTACTACTTCCATGCACCACCCAATAACCTTCACTCGCCCCTATAGCCACCCTTCCCCTCCTTTCTATTTCTATCCCCTTCTCGGCCTCCACCCTACACCACCACTGTGCGTCGTCATTCTCCCTCTTCCACTGGTGCTATAGCCACCCGTAAACCCCCTGGCATGGCACCTCCTCTACCACCACCCTTCCTCCCCTTAGCTAAAATTTCCCTACAGCCCCTCCCTTCTTCTCTTCTTTCCCCTTCCTTTTTTTTTTGTCCCATCCTTGCACCCATCTTCCCAGCCCTGCAGTAGCCATCTCCATTACCCTGAGTCACCAACCTTCAACCCTACCACCACCTTCACTACTACTCCCTCCCAGCACCTAGCCACCTCCCTCACTCCCCTCCACAAGCCCTCAACCAAGCCCCCAAAACCCTTACCCTAACCGTCCCTCCTACTTTCTCCCATCCCCCTCTTCAAATCTTTTTTTTTCTTCATGCTATGCTTGTAGCTCATGCTACCATGTAGTGTGAGCCTACTACATCTCCTTGAACATGTGTTGTTAATTTTTTTGAGGTATAAAAATAGTTAGTGTTAACATGTATTAATTAAGCTTTTGATAAAAAAATTATTCTTTTGATTTTCTACTTTTAATATGCTAATTTTTTATATTATTTTTAGGCATTAATTTTTACTAATCAAAGCTCTAACCTTTAACAGGGGTACCAGTAAGGTTTAATTGTTGCAAAAAATAAGGTCATCATTATACCCTACTAAAATGTGTGGATATACGTATGGTAACATATTAGGATTTTTAATATGATTATGTGCATGTTGTGTGATGTTAAGTGTATTATGACTTTTAGCATATGTTGGTTGTTGAAATAAAAAGTATATTAATTTATGTGTCATATGTAGGACTGATGTTTAAGGAAGGAACCTTATAGTTAGTGACAATGTTAAATATACATGTATGACATGATAAGCTAATCTGTCTATTTGTTGCATAGATAATATTAATATGAGCCCTCGGGGCATTTTAGTAAATTTCCTTATACAAAAGGTATGGCCTAAATAAGTATATATGGTAAGTGATAATGCGTATTAATAATAAATAATAATAGTTGGTGGTGTTAGATGATGTATATGGAGCATGGATATTAATATCTTATGTGGTAAGGGTATTTTAGAAATGTGGCATAATAAGGGAAAATCGGTAATTTGTGTGAATAAAATGGTAAAATGGTAAAATGATGAGGAAGAAGGGCATTTTGATAATTTGGCATAAAGAAATGGTGACTTGGTAATTTTATAAACATAATGGGGTAAAATGATAAATTAATAAGTAAGAAGGGTATTTTGGTCAATTGGCATAAAAGAAGGGTAGCTTGGTAAATTTGGGAGTAAAAGGGGTAAATGGTAAAATAATAAGTAAGAGGGGTATTTTGGTTATTTGGCATAAAAGAAGGATAGCTTGGTAATTTGGTGAGTAGAAGGGGTAAAATGGTAAAATAATAAGTAAAAAAGGGTATTTTGGTAATTTGACATAAAGGAAGTGTAAATTGGTAATTTGGTGCGTAAAAAGGGTGGTAATTTAGTAGATAAGGGAGTATTTTGGTAACTTGGCACGATAAGAGGCAACTTAGTAATTTTAATAAGTATGAAGGACAATTTGGTAATTTATCTAACCAAAGGGGCAGTTTGGTAATTTTAAAAAGTATGAAGGGTAATTTGGTAATTTATCTAACCAAAAGGGTAGTTTGGTAATTTTAATAAGTATAATTTGGTAATTTATCTAGCCAAAAGGGAAATTTGATAAATATAACAAGTATGAAGGGTAATATGGTAACTTAGCAAGTATGAGGGGTAAAGTTTCTAATCTAATAAGTATGGAGGATAAATTGATAGTTTAAAAAATACAAAGGGTATTTTGATAATTATATAAACATGAATGGTAATATGGTAATTCTGTAAGTAAAAAAGGGTAAATTGGTAATTTTACAACTAGGGATATTTCAGTAATTTTATAAGGATGAAGTGGTAAATTGGTAAATTGCGTATAACATGATAATGGATTAAATAAGCCTCCATAATAAGACACAAGGGATGTTAAATAATAGAATCAAGGTTTATGGCCTTAGTAATATTTGTTTAAGTATGACCATGTATATTATAACAATAAGGATATTTCAGTAAATCGGTGAATATCATAGGGATAATGCATGGTATAGGGTTGAATGAGTAATTACTGATTTGGTATTTATTTTTTTATATTTTTTTTGAAAATTATTGTAAGTTATTCATGTAATATTTTAGAATAGTTCTATAAAAAAAATTTAGAATTAGTATTGATTTTATGGAATTTTTATAAATTTTTAAGAAATTTTATGTAATTTTTTTATGTATCAATATAGTATTTTAATTTTAATTAAATATATATAAATATTTAATTTTTCTTAGAATTTTCTTTCCATATACCAAATACTAAAAACGTTTTCCAAGAATTTAATGTTCTACAAAATTTTCTCCAACAACCAAATAAAGGATTTAATTTTCTTTCCTTTAATTTTCTTTCCTCTACATTTTTCTTTCTACTAAATTTTCTTCAAACCAAACGGGACCTAAAAGTTACTTTTTACCCACAACTATTTTTTAAGTTTTTCCTTCTCTAATAAGCCCCATAAAGTTTTTCAAGTTTTGCTATTATTTTGTGATGAAATAGCAAAGAATATACGCTAGAAAAAGACGGGTTTCATTCCAACGGAAAACCAGACAAACTACGCTTTTCAAAAGAATACATGACCCTCTTTCGCTGCTCCTAACTTATGTTAAGGGGCACCCAACGGTGCATTAATCAATGCCTTCTTTTTAATGTTTCGCAGAAATTGTAATGGTGACTGGGTCCACATTGCTGACGTAGTGACTACGGAAAGACGAAGAATTCTGGTGCATCGCTCGTCGATGGAGGGGACGCTGATTTAGGCGGGATTCGCACCGCTGATTACTGTATTAAACCGTCGTTTCCCGCGACAGACGAACGGAACGTCGTCGCATCACCATGACTTGAGAGCTAAAAATATGCATATAGATTTGGACGCCGACAGTCTATATATCTAGTGGTTTAAGTCTTGATTCAAAGAAAATACATTCATACCAAGGACTTGAACATACAATCAATTGCGTATGAATGAGATTAAACCGATTGGAATTTTAGGAATCGGAATGCATGCATGGACCGTTGAAAGCAACTTTGAAGACCGAAAGGACGTGTGTGCTCGATTTGATACGCTATAACACCGAGGCTTCCCTATTAATCATAATCGAGTTATGATCATACCATCAATGGTTTTAGCATGTAACTTCATATTTTATTTAAGATACGGATAGAGTTTCATATAAGCTTACAAGTGATTTTTAGAGTGTCAATTGATTTTAGGATAAAATCTCTTATAAATGTATAAATGTTATGATTATCCTCAGATAAAAAAAATTTACATTACCGATAAAAAAAAGGATAAGATTTGAACTTGGGACCTGTAATATCTAAAAATTAACATTTAATTACTGTACTAAACCTTAGCGGTAGTGGTAAATTTACATATATATTATGGCTATACTTAGGCAGACTTATGTAGCCTAGAAATAAGAACTTATGATGCCTACTAGCCAATCAAATTTTACATATCTCCTTATTCACTTTTATATTGATACATATACTTAATAATTATTCAAGGCAATCAATAATACTCTATTTCAATCCAACTACCTTTGGCACACTAAACATATATATGAATCAATATAGATTTGACATCAAACATACTTAAACTAATTAAATTTGAAATGAATTTAATTTGATAACTATGATCGTAAAACTCCGATTTTCAACTGTTGAGCTTTTTTTTAATAGAATTACTGTAGAAGTTAAAATATTAAAAATTCATGGTATTACCACTAAATTTAGTATAAATTCAATCTTCTCTATCATTTTTACACTAAGTGGTAAAGCTAAAATATTACTTTACTTAAATTAAAAACAATAATTATAAAAAGCATATAGAGATTACATTAACCATAATAATTATAGAATGGGATATAAGAGTTTAAAGAATATACAAATCAAAAGATGTCGGAGCAGACATCGAATACTCCTAATTCTCAACCATAAACCCTAACCATCAAGTAGTATCCTAAAAGTACTCATGTAAGATAAATAGTGCACATTGAATAAACAAGAGATCATAAATTGGAATCCATCAATACAATAGTACTAAGTAAACTATTACACAATACTGCATGTAAAGGCCACATGGAGTACATAAGTGGTAACATATGGAAGCATGTCATAAAAACATCAAAGAGAACATGTGATACAAGATACAACAAACATGTTATAACATATACATCACCCAAGCCGCAAGCTCATCATGTCATCACACTTAATAATTTTATAGTCGTCTCATAAACCAACATGATCATAACCAAACAACCACAACAAAACCCATAACCATTAGGGTAGTGCACTAAGGGTCCTACCAACCAACCAAAACCAAATACCAAAGGTAGGGTATGAAGGAAACAAAATACCCTTCCACCTTATAATCCAGATATAGGAAATTACTCTGGTCATATTGGTGTACCAAGACAACATGGTATCCTCCCATTCTATGATACATAATTCTTAAATATACATATCATCTAAGATGTCTGAAGAACTAAATAGAATAAACTAAGGCCTTAGTTAAAATATTTAGGCATCCAACGAATCACCAAACAAATTGAGAATGCCTACATCATCTCTAAGGTAGCTAACCCTAACAATTAAACCATTACTAATCTAGAGATCTTCCACTTTAAGTATTAATATTTTATTTATGTGATCACCAACCACACATAAATAAACATATAATAATCAATTATTACCGAACTATTTTTCTTTATTTTCAAATATTCAAGTTAATTGTAAGGTCAGCTATCTAAATCAAAGTTATAAGTAGCACTAATATAATACTCCCAAATTAGTGGTGGATAGTGGAGACTTAAAAGGATTGATAAGATTACCTATATTAATAAGGTATACCTTCTCTTTGGTAAAACTATTATTAAGAACTCCATAGTTAAGTGTTCTTTATTTAGAGTAACTTAAGGATGGGTGACCTCTTAGACAATTTTTTGGGATGCACATGAGTTGATAAAAAAATATTAAAAAAAAAATTTCTAAGAAGGACATATCTTGATCTGTAGAGCCATTCATTAATCGTAAAAGTAATCTAGAGTAGTTATCCACGACCCTAGTAAGGTCGAAGTGTTATAAATAATATTAGAGTGAAATCGCAACCTTAGATAAGCTAGTAAGTAACCTAGATGGACTATTCTTGGAATAGATCGTAATAAGATAATCAGTAGTTGAGTCACAATAGGGACGTTGCGTTCTTGAATAAGGATGTATGGAATACTCCCAAATTAGTGGTAGATAGTAGGGGCTTAAAATAATTGATAAGACTATTTATATCAATAAGGTGTGTGTGTTTATATATATATTATTAAAGAACTCCAATATTAAGCTTGATTGACTTGAAATAATTTAAGGATGGGTGAACTTCTGAAAGGTTTTGTGAAATGTGTGTGAGTTAATAAAAAAAAATATGCTCAAAAGGACTTATGTTGATATTTGGGGTCGTTCATTGATCCTGAAAGTAATCTAGAGTAACTATGCATAACTATAGTGAGACCGAGATGTTAAAACTAAGGGAAACCTAAAAATCCACTAAGACCAACCTTATTCAATTATTAAATCTTAGAAACATTTTAGTCATAAATTACCAAAATACCCTCAAATCTTAATTATTTCTAATTTAACTATTCTCACAGAAAAGCTAAACGATATTAATAACAATATAATATTATCATGGAAGATATATTTCTATAATTTCTAACAATGACAAAAAGCAATGTTGCCCCTACAATTGAAGTAATCACATACTTAGCATACCACAAATCAAATGCTTATCATATTAACATAATATAACACATTCTAGGCATATCTGTTGAAAAATTCCACATTTCATATAAAAGTACTAAAATACCCCTAAAGCATATGAAACCTTAATCACTTATAGCTACACCTAAACATGCTCAAATCTCAACACATCCTATATCAAACTTTAACTAAATCATGCAAAGACTCTAATTGAGAGCTCCAAAAAACCTAGAAAAAATCCTTAATAAGGGAAATAATGACCTTACCCAAGAAATCCTCACACCTCAAGCATATATTTTTTTTGTTTGATAACTTAGAAGATTTTATTACTATTAAATTATTCATCAGATAATGCTATCAAACATCACCCACCACCAAGCATATCTAGCTTTCCAAAAGGCATTTAGCATTCTAATAAGAATCTTTGAAAATTTATTATAATTCTCGAATATTCTCAAATTTCTTTCATGCCATATAGACATAATGTAAGCCACAAACATTTCCCCAATAACCTATTTTTTATTGTGATATTGACTTAACAAGAACACAAGAGCATTAATCTCTTACTGCCAGCCATGAATGCCATTCTTTTATACTGGTGTTAACCAAAGCTTGCGCTAGATATTTTACATAAACGGAGAAAACATAAACAGATGATCTTGGGTCACCAAATCCTACTAACAAAAATGACACATTCCATCAACTACTAAGTCCATCCCAATCAACCTATCCTTAGATAATAACCTAATATGCAACTTCAATTAGAGTGGAAACCGATGTCTAGGTAGGACGAGTGGATTCCATAGAATTATAACCCACCTCTTTTTCTAGTGTTTTTCCTAGAATACTTCATAAACAACCTTGATATTGTACTCGACATGTCCTTCATGCATATGCTCTTAAAAATACTGCTATAGGAAAACCTAGTATTTAAGGTTCTCTAGAAAAAAATATGGTGTATAAATCATGAGAGAAAGTTCCTACATCGCGTGCTACTTGAAATACACTTTATGGATCCATTTGACCCAAAGAGAAACATTCTTGATTTCTAGGTTCCATAATAACTTCCCTAAAACACATACATTCCACAAACCAAGATCAAGCAATCCTAATCTACCCTCTACTTTAGGGCAACATAGCTTGTCCTAAGAAATGAATTCCCTTCTCCTGACTACATACTTCCTACACCAAAGGAAGTTCCTACACAAGCTAATAAGCTGAGGGAGGATCTTATTTGATAACAATAGACTTTGGTTGGATTAAAGTTGGACATTAAACATCGCTAACTTAATGAGCCGAAGACACCTTGCATAAGATAAATAGATGGTACTCAAATGCCTTAGCCGAACAATGGCCTTATCCAATATTGGCTTAAGATGAGTTGCTGACAATCTAGTAGAGGTTAATGGAAACCCCCCCCCCCAAATAACTAATAAGGAAAGACTCCTCAAAAAAACTCAAAAAATCAATGATAGAGGCTTGCCCGTCACCTACCACCCCACTAAAATAAACAACACACATCAAAGTGTTAAGCACCATCTCTGATAACTTGGAGAACCATTCAAGAGCATTCGTAAGGCATCTAACACTTCAAATATCTCCCTTGCAAAAGAGGATCAAGTCATATGAAAGCTAAGGTTAATTACCTTTAGCGTCTTACATATAGGATGATCCTTAAAGTTATGGATACACAAGCATGTTGTGATTAGAAACCAAAACAAAAGGAAACAAAAGGGTTTCCCACCCTATGAAAGAGGCACAAGCAACTTTATGGCCATTAGGTTATGATTAGAAACCAAAGGACTCTGGAAGTCATACACAGAAAAAGGAAAATTCTCTAGCCATTTCGAATTCACTCAGGCCCTATCCAACTTGCACATAATTTCTTCAGCTCCTCCCCTCCTACTAGACCATGTATAAAAGCAAGCGTGCCCTTACAAATCAAACACTCCTAAAGCCAAGCAACATTCATAAAACCCCTACACATCAGAGTCTAAAGGAATATCTCCTTGGAACTTTTACAGTGAGGGTAACATAACATTAAAATCACCCTCCAAAATCCAAGCTTTATCTGTTAGTCTATGTTTCCTTAGCTAATCCCACAACCTCCATCTCTCATTACCACTATTGAAATCATAAATAAACACAATATGAATATGCATGCAAGTGGATTCATAAAGAACATCTTGTGCACATATATAAAGGGAATTAATATTCCACGCCCTTGAGTCCCAAACAACCCATATCTAAGCATCATGGTGATAATCATAGTTATCTATAACATCCCGACTCCTACGAACTTTATTCAACACTATACTAAAATTGAACTCCTTCACATGTTTCCAAAAAACTAAGGAATGGTGATTAATATGAATATATATATATATATAACTTCCTTACTCTTGGAAGCCTTATTAAGTCGTTTTATATTCCAAGCACTGAACATGTCCACTAAAATCAATGAAACTAACAACACTACTTACCATCTACTCCACATTCTGAATAGCTGTACTTGAATTTAGTCATGCATCCTTTCATTCGGAAAGATGTATAATTCTCTTCCAAGTTAAGATCTTGGGTTCAACTAAAGAAAATAATAATAATTTCATGCTTACATACATAAGGGAAAATTACTACAACATGGTACATAAATGTATTTCATAAACTTATGACAAAACTCTATCATGCTAACACATGATTTTTCACATATTAGTAGGAGTATATGAATTACCTCCTTTCCATGCAAAATAGGAAAAAAAAAAGACCCACCAAATATTGTGGCTATCAAGCTAATATTTCTTATACTTAAAGACACAAAATTTCAAAATTAGAGCTACAACACAAAAAAGGCAAGATAACAACAACAAGAATAACAACAAAGCAAAAATCAAAATAAAAAGGAGACTATACCTAACTAGAGGTTGGCATTCTGACGAGAGGGAAAAGCGAATACAACTCTTCAATTTTCTCCCAAATCTAACACTCATATATTTAAGAAAATATAATAAGGTTAGATAAGAGATTAAGAGAATAAAGCAAACAAGAAAAAATATGGAAGAAAGGAGAGAACAAAGGGCTAGTCCTTTCAACTCAAGAAAAAATAGGGAAGCTCTCAATACTTAGGAAATCTTCGAAAGGAAAAAAGGAGAAAGGAGAAAGCACCTCTAAAATTTATGAACTCAATTTTTTTCTTTCAAACGGTTCATGGAAGTTAAAACATTAACAAAAGTCAAGATGTTACGCCGTATCCATAATAGAAGAGGTACTCCCTATACCCAATATATTTCCATTGCAAGGCAAAAGTAACATCATCCTTAAGGATTAAAAGTAAGAAGTACTTAATCCTATAATGATACATGAAAATGAACAAAGAGAAGAGAATAAGTATAATAAATATAGAGGACAAAAAATTCCAGATATATATATTTGAGATAACAATTCTTGAGATCATTCCAATTAACACTCACCACAAGCAACACAACAAAAGCATTGAATCAATGAATGGCATTAAAATATTCCTACAAAGTCACAAATTTCCATTAAATAGGTAAGTGATCATAAAATGGAACTTATCAGTACAACGATACTAAGTAAACAAATACATATAATATTAAGTATGCAATGTTGCATAGAGCACATAGAAGGCATCTTAGAGGAAAAACGTGATATAAACACATCAAAAAACACTTGTGATAGAACAATAATCATGTCACATCATAATCATTACCAATACCACATTAGTATTATATCATTATTATTAACCACATATAGATTCAATAAATGGTAACAAGTATTCCAATAACTTAGTCATGTTGAGTTTAGGTACCCTGATGGCTATTATTATCATCTAGTGGAATAGACATGTATAACTCTAGTGAACATCTTGATTGCAATTAACGTCTGGTAGAATGGATAGATGCAATTCATAAGAATAAACACTCTTGATTATTCTCTTTTAGTGGAGTAGATAGGTACAACTTGGTTCTAACTCAAGTTATCTTTCACTTTAAAAATTAATTTCTAATTAAGAATCATAGCTAACATAATCCATATCAATAGAGCTAAAGGTAGTTCACAAAGGTGATTATCAAACCACTAATCTAAATTTAATTCTGATAACCAGATAATAACTACTTCTAACTTATTTACTTGAAGAGATACAAGAGATAACCTAAAGACGTATGAAGTACACTATTTATACTAGGGTACAAAGGTAACATTATATCCTCCCAACCTAGTTCACCTAATCCTTAAGTATTCATATTCTTTAAGGGATCCATAGGTCACATATAGAGTAAATCATGGCTTTATTGAGGCACTAAGGAACATTAGTGAAACCAAACCAAATTAATGACTCCTACCTTGTCACTAAAGTAACCAATTCTAGAAGGCAAAATATTCCCAATCTCAAGGTCTTCCACTTAAATATTAGTATTTTATTTGGGATCAAATATATCATGTAATATACAAAAAAAATTAAGTTCCACGCTTAACTAATTTTCTTTAATTTAAAATACTAAAGTTAACCTTAAGATTAACAGTCAATCCAAAATCAAAATCAGTACTAAAGTTAATCAATAATCTACTAAGGTCATTCTAGGTCCAATTATTTACTTTTAAGTATATTAAGCCATAAATAACCAAAATGATATTGAAACCATAATTACCATGATATCATCCATTTAAATGCTAACTTTATTTTAATTAAAAAGTTCTTATAAAAGACTAAAATACAATAAGCAAAACATTCTAGCATGCAAGTAAATTTCAAGAGATGATAAATGACTATGTTCCCCTACATATGAATAACAATATAAAATAATCATGAGCCCTAACTTATCATAAATCACATGTTTTTCGTACTTAACAACATATAATACATGCTAGGCATACATGTTGGAATAATATAAATATGGTATACTTAAAAGATAATTCTACCCCTAGGGTATATGAATATTATTCATGTAGGAATAAACCTAACATGCTCAATCAATCATGGTATACACCAACATCCTCATACATATGCATAATCAATTTACAACATTAAACCTATTCTATCATGTTTTCATACACTTAATATCATAAAATAGTTATATACTCAATAAACATATTTTCATGATAGTATATTAAGGTAATTAAATACAACATAATAAGATATGCTTGTAGAAATAAATACAACATAACATGACGATACTCTAATTGTAATGCCATGTATATTTGAAATTTAATTTTCTTAAGGTTGAAAATTTTTGTTAAGAAAATATAATGAAAGTTTTTAATTAGTTTATTTATAATTCATTTTGTGGTTTTATTAATGATTTTGAATTCATATTAGAATTTAGTTCATCGTTGTTATTGTGGATTATTCTAGATATGTTCATTCATAGTTATGATTATTATAATATTCATATCATTTTTATTTTTATTTAAAAATGTATTTATGTTTTATCATAATTATTTTTAATATTTTTAATTCATTTTTTGTTTATGGATGACCTTTTTTGGAAATTATTTAAATTAATAATAGTTTCTTAGAATTTGATATAAATATTTATCTAAATAGTTTTAGAAATTATTTTTGAGGTCTTATTATGTATTTTTTGTAAATAATATGAATTATCATGATAGTTGGTATTTTTACAAATATATTTTATAAAATCCTTCAAATAATCTTCACAGTGATTGTATATCATTGGGTCCTTATGGAATTATTTCCGCTAAATGAATTTAAGATAAAATCATGATTTAATATTATTTAGATATTTTTTATCCTACATCCTTTTTCTTGTTTCTTATCTCTCACTCTCCCAACCCCAACTAGAGCTATAAACGAATAGAGGCGACTCGTGAGCTTTCTAAGCTTGGCTCGATTCATTCATTTAGCTAAATGAGCTAAGATTGAGCTTTATTTTTATGCTTTTTTCATAAACAAGCCAATCTTGAGCATGAAGAATTTATAATTGAGCTCATTTATAGTGCAAAAGCTTGTGAGATCAATTTGTTTAACACAAAAGCTCTATAGTTTGCTTCGCATAGCTCATTTAGTAAATGAGCCAAATTTGAGCAAGAAAAATTTGGGCTTAACTCACGTATAGCCCTACAACTCCCTACCCACCTCCCTTCTTTGTCTTCCAATTTTAGCACCACACTAAAATGCAACCACTACCATGCCATCAACAACCGATTACTCCCACTACACTAACACCAACAAATGCTAATGATGGGTGGCAACAACAACTAGCCCTCCTTGCTTCATCCTCCACTAGAGCACAATGTCAGCTCCACCACCACACTATAGTGCCACCACTAGAAAACTTCCCTTTCTAAAGCTCTAATAGCATGAGCAGGCGATAATGGTAATCAAGACAACATCAAATAGTTGCAACGGGTAACAATACTAGGTCATTCTAGGAACCAAAACCACCTCCATCATTGTCCACCCATCAATGATTAGTCCTCAACCTTTGATAAAGCTCCATCAATCCTCACCCACTTTGATTTGTTGAATTTGTTTAGTAAATTTTTCTTGAAACCTTAACGTTTGTCTTGAGTGTTTTTGGATAAATAAGGCTTAATTAAGTTGAATTTATTATTAGATTATGTATATATGAGTTGTGTGATTTATTTGGAAAGGTTCATTTTATTCTATGTTGTTGATTGATGAAGTTTATATTTTTACCCTGGATATGGCCGGGTTGCTCAGATTTATATTAAGCTAATTTTGATAAATTGATTGTGTAATATGTCATAAAATGTATCTCATTTTATGTTTCTAGTGTTAATTTGATAAAATTTATGAAATTGATTAAACAGGGATTTCTAGGCTTAAACCCTGATTAGGGAATCGTGTCTTTGAATTGAATTTGATGTTTGAGTTGCATCTATAAATTAGTTTTATGAAATACCTTAGAATATGATTAATTGTACTTATAATTTTTTAATTTAAGAAAATTTATGAGAATTGATCGATTTGAGATTTTTACTTTATAACTCTAATCTTGTTAAATTAAGATATAACCTAGGATAACATTGGAATGCAATAATGGAATTGTATTGTGTTGATGAGAGTGATTTAATATTTATTCTTTAAATCAAATTCATCTTTAGTTAAATCCTTAAATAAAATATTAATCACTTATAGTGAAATATCTTGATTCGGGGCCTATATCACTCGTACTAGATATTCGAGTAAGATTTAGTATTCACTTGGTATCATTCTTGTCTTTTTCTAGGTATCTTGATATATTTTGGCTCTGTAGAGGATTTGCATACCTAAATGACTAGGTGTCCTATTTATGAATGATCTAGTTACCTTTTTTGGTAGGTCAACTAGGGTTAGTACCATTCACATACTAAATTTATTATTATGGTTTCTTTAAGTCCCCATACTCAAGTTAATATAATCAAATGTTTGTGATCTTGATAATGGAATAAAATAATTGGCATTTCTCATCCATTCATGAATTTTATATCTCATTATCCTAAGCATATCATTTAGTTATCTTCCTTAAATTTGTGTTTCCATATGATGCATGTTCTTATTTTGTTATCACATGATCTATGATTATAATTGTATCTATGCCTTATGTCTAGAATACTATCTTTTTCAGATTGTTTCATTACTTAGCACAATTTTGAATTTCATTATGTACTTATACCCTCTGTATTGCCATGTCTAATTGTGAGTTTGTATGCATGAGTCAATGACTATATGTTTTATCACATGTGTACCATTTATATTTATAAATATGATATTCCAAATGAGTATGCCTTACTCATGCCATCGTATAAGTGCCTTACTCTTATCAATGTATGTGTGACATCCCTTAACACCTTATAGATCAATAATGAGTGTTAGGCCATTTATTCATGATAATGTGTGTTGTTGTATGAGTAAAATCGTGTATGTATGTATCAGTATCATAAATTAAAGATTATCATGCCTCTATGTGTACCATGTACCCTCTATGAGTTAGGTAAATTTGATTTACTTAGTATTGAACCCATATTGATACTATTTTAGTTGAATAGGTCCTGCAATGATCACCTTATAGTGGGAAGCATACCTATCATGTAGGCTTGAGATCAAATGCTACATTGTTGGATTGAAGACTTAGGGATTTCTATTTATTTGTATGTAACTATTTTGGAATTTCTTAAGTGTTGTATAGAAATTTTAATGGTATTGTAACCGAATGTTCTTTTTCCATTATTTTACTAAAATTTTAAAATCTAGGGTTATTTCATAAATGTTCCATTGGATATCTACTTGTAGGATTTTATTCTCCTAGCATAGATAATGTTTAAGTTTTAGTTGGATAGCCTTTAGCTTTCATGTAGCATGAGATAGGTAAAGAACATTTTTATTATGGTAGGTGCCGTGGTAATATTCTCCCTTTTTTATTTTATATTCTACATTATTTTTCAAGAGAAAATTTTTCATGTGTGAAAAATGGGGGTGTTAAAATAATATGCTATTAAGTAATTTTTATATTTTAGTAAATCATGTGAGTTACCTTAATTCCAATTAAAAATAAAAATATATAAATAAGTACATTAAACTCTAGCCTCCGCTAATACCCTCCTTCTTCACCTAAAAATAGCCAAACAAAATACATATATTAGAAACTAAACAATACAAGTCAAAAAAGTACACAACAATCAATTAATCAACCAAACAAACCACCAACCAAGGGTGGTAACCAAGAATTTCTCATGATACTTAAGGGCATTAACATGAGGTTTTCACATTGAGGGAGAAAACAAATCTTGACAAGTTACTCACACTTAGGGGCCAATGCAAAAGCCAAGGTTTTAAAAGCTTTACAAGGTTCACATGTAGAGGCTCAACTGTGCGACACAAGCTTGCCAAAGGCAACACAATCTCAATACCATGTAGCACAAGCTCAACAACAAAAACAACACAATCTTGTAGCACAAGCTCATCACACATAGAATAATCTTGGCACACGCAACACATACTCAACACACATATAAACTCAACAATAAACACACAAGCTCTACATGCAAGGCTCACGTGTAACAAAAGCTCAACAACAATCACAAACACTTGTCATTATTGAGAAAGGATATTGATGGGGCTCGACTAAACAAATAATTCACACTTAATAATCAAGGTGAGAGTAAGCTAGGATGTAGCTAGAGATTGGCAAGTTGGAAGCTCATGCTAGCGAAGGTTGGGAACATAACGTTGGAAGCTCATGAAGAATAAGGTGCTAAGAAACAAAAATGGTGGAATTTAGGGTGGTGTTTGGTAGGGTAAGATGAAAACAAAAAGAGTGGTAGTGCAGCGCAAGGATTAGTGGGAGTTGGGATAATCATGAAAAAATGGTGGCACGACATGTGGAATTCTATAAAGAAAAACTAGGGGGAAAGGAAGTAGAATGGAAGAAGAAAGATGTTCCAATCAGGTTCTAAGAATAACTAAAACAAATGAAAGAGGAAGGGAGTAGTTGTAGGGGGTTATTAAATGCATAACATAGGAAAAGTGAGGGTGTTTGGGTTATATGAAAAGCTGATGAAGAGGGGAGCTTGTGCATAAAAATGGAGGTCGTAGATGATAGAGATCAGGGGATTGTGTGAAGAAGAAAAAGTAAGGGTTGAGTGTTGGTTAAGGATTAGGTTACATTTATTCTAGTTTGAAAACCAAACCAAAAAACAACCGGTTAAGGTGAGGGGTAAAGAAAAAGAAAAAAAGGTTAGTGTAAAATATTTAAGAAGTTGTTAGGGGTTAAAACAAGGGTTATAATTTAAGGGTTAAAAGAGATAAATAAGCTAAGGTACATGTTAAGTCTCAAATAAAATGTTAAATACCCAAAAATAAAGGTTAAAAAAGCTTTTGGGTTTTACAAAAGGGTAGACTAAATGAAAAATAAAACAAAAGAGAGAAAGAGAGAGGGTATAAATAGCCAATCAGCAAGGGAAGAGAGGGAGAGGAGTTGACCTTAGCTTGTTTCCTCAGCAATTAAATGGAGAGGTTAATGCAAGTATAATGGTGTAAATGAATGGGTAAAAAGTGAGGTGAGGTGTGCTTATAACCTAGATCTTAGGAAAAGGAATGGGGCACAAGCAAGGAGTGGATCCCAAGGTTAGGGAAGGTGGTTGGGGGCACAAAACCAAAATAGAATAAAAATGCACCAAAAATAACTCAACTTCACATCTGGAGGACCTCTAGTCGACTGCCAATCATTCCCCCGAACCTTGCTTTTTCCCCAACAACATGTCGTATGATCCTAAGGCTCTAGTCGATCACTCAATACCAAAATCCCATTTCTACCATTTGTAACCTAGTTTACCTAATCTATTTCCATCCCAACCTAAACATACATAATTAGCACATCCACCAAGTATTATCCTCCTATTATTTCAATGATCCAGTTCACATAATATATTAAGTTGAAATTAGGTTCTCATGTAGGGTTTATAAGGAATAAGGTATTATAATGTTTCCATGGTATATAAGTAATTAATTATCATGTACCAAACTCTATATGTTATATAATGGAGCATTAGAAATCATTGTATGTAACTTTTGGAGGAAGTCAATAGAGTTGTGTATGGGTTTTGGATAGACTGAAATGATATAAGAGGGACCTGAGTTGATACAGGGAAAGCATGGGTGTGTGTGTTCTATCCAAAGAAAACATCGACTTGTTTGGAAGCATGGTAAAGGTGTGTTTTAGTCCTAACTTAAAAATAATAGACTATACCTTTTTTGTATGGCCGGAAAAGTTAGAGCCAAAAAACTACTTGGGGGTCTTATTTTTAAATATAGACCAAATTTTTTGATATGTACGATGAATCACTCAGATATTTTGTACCCTATACATAACTATATTTGCCCGAGTTTTTGGTTTCTACGATGATGAAATTGTTAGTGTCTAGTAGATAAAGTGATATTTTTTCATGCAAGGATGATGGGTATTGTCGATTACACAAATCATGAAGACATGAAATATGTTGTTAGCGTTCAATGATCATGCAAGACATCTATTTGTTATTTTTTCCCTTTCTTTGTTTCTAATGTAGAGCAAAACGATTTTTGCACCTTTTTGTGCCAATCTTATATCAATTTCACGCTCGCCTCCAAGTCCTCTAACTAGATGATTCAGAATTTCGCAATACCTTTCAAAAGTTCCATATTCGGGTATTGATTTATGTGCTATTGAGTATTTTACATTCTCATGGAGTTTTCCCTCTCTTTTTTTCCATTTGCTTTTTCTCTTATTGTTATGATGTTGCATTTTTCTTTGTGTTTCCTGAGTTCATATGACGCAATTCAGCAAAAACCTCACAGAAATTTCATAGAAAATTTCTCTAATTTAAATTCTCCTTTGCGCGTAGTTTTGTTTGGAACCAAATTAGATGGAATCCTCACAATAGCTAGTCCATGAGTTACGTGTAGACTCGTGCACACCCATGCTAAGTCAACATAAGATAACAATGCGTCTAAGATGGAGTCTTTGCATGAGCCTTGCAGAAGTGGCATGTCTCGACAAGTTTATTGAGTAAAAGATACTGCTAAAGGCTGCATCCCTTGCTTGAAACTCTGCCTATAAAAGCTCATTCACTTTTGCCAATTTACGGACACCAAATCAAAACATCAACCATCAATTTCTTTCCCCAAAAATCTAGATTCATAATGGCTTTGAGAGACGAATGCCATCTTTTTTCTCTATTTGCCTTCCTACTTGTACTAATTAGCATGACATCTCAGTTAGCGTCCTCTTCTCGCAATCTCAACGATGAACCAGTCTCCATGCAAGCGAAGCATGAAAATTGGATGGCTCAATATGGAAAGGTCTATCAAGACGACGTTGAGAAAGCGAGGCGATATGAAATATTCAAAACAAACGTAGAACGTATCGAAACTTCGAATAAAAAGAACAAAGGTTTTAAACTTAGTGTTAATGCATTTGCCGATTTGACGGACGAGGAGTTTAGAGCATCTCATACCGGTTTGAAGAGGAAGTATTTGCCCACCAACCTGTCTACGTCAAGGCAGTCATTCAAATATGAGAACTTCACAGTCGAGGACTCTATGATCGACTGGAGAAAAAAAGGTGCTGTCACTGACATCAAGTACCAAGGCCAATGTGGTAAGTGTCTCATTCCTAATATTTAGTTATGTACGGTGTGAATAATATATGTATTATAAGAATTTCAAGCTGTTTTTCTGACAAAGAGGGTTTCTTCTGATAAATAATTATTTCATACTTTAATTAAGAATCTTTTAACCATCTGTTCCCCAAACCAGGTTGCTGCTGGGCATTCTCATCAGTGGCAGCCGTAGAAGGAATAACCCAAATCTCGACCGGCAGCCTAATCTCCCTCTCGGAACAACAGCTCGTCGACTGCAACACCGAAAACCATGGCTGCGAGGGCGGTTCCATGGACATTGCCTTCAAATTCATCATACAAAACCAAGGCCTCACCACCGAAACCAACTACCCTTACTCTGGCACTGACGGCACCTGCGACAACACTGAAGCCTCAATCCCTAGGCCTGCAGCCAAGATCAGTAGATACGAAGACGTCCCCGCCAACGACGAAGAAGCTCTTCTAAAAGCCGTTTCCAAGCAACCTGTTTCTGTTGCCATTGAAGGTAGTGGTTTTGATTTTCGGTATTACTCCAGTGGTGTATTCGAGGGTGAGTGTGGTACGAAACTTGATCATGCAGTTACTGCGATTGGGTATGGGGAGGATGAAAATGGGACTAAGTATTGGCTACTAAAGAATTCATGGGGTACATCTTGGGGCGAGGATGGGTATATGAAAATCAAGAGAGGTGTTAGTGGTGGACAAGGATTATGTGGTCTTGCTATGAGCGCTTCTTATCCGATTGTTTGAGGCGACAGCGCCAGATTAAAAACTGCTACATGGGGAGATGGAGACGACCGTCAAGGTTTGATTCAACCACGCATGGATGCAAATCTTATCTTCTGTTGTCTGTCATAAAAAGTAAAGAAATAAATAAGGGTGCACATGTCTTGTAACATGTGTATATAAGATTGTCATTGGAATAATATTTTCCAAATACTAGTATTCTAGTTAGTGGTTCTTTATGTAAGAACCTGCGGTGTAATAAGATTGATTCTACAAAATAATGAACATAAATTGCCATCAATGTATTATTATGTTGAACTTGTGCACAAATTAAGGCCAAAAGCACGGCAAATATGACAGTAGAAAACAAGAATAGAAAACTTCAACCTTAGTTAATTTTCGATTCGTTTCTAAAAATAAATATTCTATGTATAAATTATTATGTTATTTTTAAAAGAAATGTTTAATCATAATATTATGGACGTATTTATTGACTTATAAATAGTATATAAATTACTAAAAAACATGTATTTAAGAAAAAGATGGAGTAATATTTAACCAATTACAAAATAGTAATAATACATGATATCAAGAGCATTATAGTACACATATAAACTAGTGAGTATTATTATCATATCCAACATAGGAAAATACTTCCTATGCCAATCCAAGCTAGATACAAGGTTTAAGACAACAAGGTCAACAACAAGACCTATGGCATGCACAATAAACATATTCCCATCAGTTAACATGTTACCATTAAATGATACATGTCATTACAAACATACTAACACAACCTATTCTAAAGAGATAATATGGAACACATAAGGCTAACATGTGATTAAAAGCATAAAGGCACGTGATAATGTTAATGATTAATCATACAATATCTTGATACATGTGATAATCAATTCATATAAGAGCATACCATTATAGAGTATAAGGCAAGGTAAAGGATCGTAATGTGAAAAGAACCATGTGGATACAAATATAGGATAATGGAATATAAGACAAATGACAAAAATACCAAGGCTCCCATGCAACCAAGAACATCCAATTATTATATTCCTTTAAATGATCACACCAATTGATTATTATTAACTTAAAGATGGACACTCAGTCAAGACCCATTAATAACTATTCTTGTATGTCAGCAGTATTAGTCTTACCTATTCTGCTCAAAAGCATAACCAGACCTCCAAATACTAGGATACATAATCATTTTAGTATCCATACTTCCTATATGGTTTGAGATACTTATAGAGTCGAAAAAGATCTCGTAAGGCACTTAGAATCATAGAAGAGAAAATGGGACTAAGTATTAGCTACTAAAGAATTCATGGGTTACATCTTGGCAGGACAGAAATATGAAAATCAAGAGAGGTGTTAGTGATGAACGAGGATTATGTATTATTGCTATGAAGGCTTCTTATCTGATTGTTTGATGAGGATACAACACTATATTAAAAGCTGCTATATAAGGAGATGGAGATGTTAAGATTCAAATCAACAATGCATGGAAAGGAATCTTGTCTTTTGTTGTCTACCCTAAAAAAAACAAATAAGTATATAATTAAGGATGCACATGTCTTGTAACATGTGTATATATCACTATAATTGGAATACCATTTTCTAAATATAAGTATTCTAGTAAGTAGATCTTTATATAAGAATTTGCACTATAATAAGATTGAGTCTATAAAATAATGAACATGAGTTGCCATCAATATATTATTATGTTGGACTTGTGTACAAAACAACTTACCACAAATAAATAATTCAAAATAGAAATAAAAATAATCATGAAAAACAAGAATAGAATGCACCAGCCTTTAATTAATATTACTTAACCAATTACAAACTAATAGTATAGGAATTCATGATACCAAGAACATTATAATTCTTAGGTACGTGTTTTGACTTTAAGAAATATGCTCAAATTTAAGCTAGGGAATCTTCAATTTATTAAGGATCCCCATTTTAGATTCTTACTCTCTCTAGATGAAATGCCACAAATATTTCTAATTTTAAAAATTATATTTAAATAAGGTTTTATTAGAAAATTTAATTTAATAAATTATTTTTGCTAAAATAAAAAGGAAATTAATTAGGGAAAAATTAAGAATAAATTTATAAGTATTTTAATTAGGAGAAATTATGTATTTTAGCTAATTAAGGATTTTATTTTGAAAATTAATTAAATAAATTATTTTATTTAAAATAAGAAGGAGAAAATAGTATTAAATTAATATGAATTTTATAAATAATATAATTGAAGAAAATTATGGTGTCTTGCTAATTAAAATGAAATTTATGAAAAATCTTTTAAAAACTCTAATTTAGCCTAAAAAGGGATTTAAATATTATTTTATTTAAATATTATTATTTTTAAATATCACAAATATTTTAATTAATTTAAATACCCAACATAATTATTTTTTCCTTTTCCCCTTTCCTTTTTCCTTTCCTTTCTTCCTTTTTCTTTCTTTTTCTTTTTTCTCCTCCCCCGACCTGGGCTAGCCCAGCAGCCCAAGTCCTCCATCCCTCCTTCCTTTCTTCAACGCGGCTTAACCCGCGCAGCCACCTCGTTCCTTCTCCCTCGTCGCGCTGCGTTTTGCTTCTTTGTTTCCTTGTATGCCATGTTTTGTATAAAAAAAAAATTTAACCAGTGTCGTCGACCAGTTCCCCCCCCCCTTTTCCTTTCTTTCTTTTTCTTCTAGACCGCAGGTCTAGCCCCCCTTCTTCTTCTTCCCCAGCCCGATCGCACCTACCATTCTCGCCGCCGACCTACACCGCCCGTCCCTAGTTTTTCACCGTTGGTTACGCCCTATTGACCAGCCATTTTTCTCCCTCTCTCTTTCCCCTAATTCGGCGACCACATAGACCTATCCAACTCTCCCTTTTATCACACAATCCTCTCTCTCTCTCCTGCGCACAATCCTTGCCCCGTTTTGATTTCTCCTGGGTAACCTTGCCGCCGGCGAGGTTGAACCAACTTTCCCTATTCCCTCATCATCCCTCATACCTCACCCTATCACTTAAACCCTATAAATACCCCCCTTACAAAGCCCTATGTCAAACCTTTGAATTTTACTCAGAAAACTCCCTTGCACGCCGCCGCCCCTTTAGACGCCTCGTTCGCCGCCTTCGGCCAACTTCGCCACCAAATCTTCCTACCAAACTCTTCCTTGCACTGCCCTCTAGCTAACCAAACCATCCATCACCCTCTATTCTTCCTGCATAAGTCTCCCTGGTTGTGCGAACTCCCCTTCCCAATCAAACAATTTTCTGTCTCTGTCACCCTTCGCACCGCCATCCGCCACCTCTTCAGCCGCTTCCGTCCCTTCTTTCTCCTCCCATTCTCTTCTGCAGACCCTCCTCTACCTTCCCCTACCTTTCTTTTCCTCTCCCTCCCTCCCTCTCCTCCTCTCTTTCTCTTCTTCTTCTCCATTCGGTCGTCACCGCCGCCGTGCGCCGCCACCTTTGGTTGTGCTACCACCATCATTCAACTCCTCTCCCTCTAGGCAGTTTTAAACACCCAACTCCCACCTTAATTCTCCCTATCTTTTTCCTAGCATTCAACTTTTCCCCTTTTCTTCCCTTTTTCCGGCCACCACAGCCGCCGTCGTACACCACCGTCGGTACCACCTATCCCCACCAGCCTAAGGTTGAACCCTAGACCCTCTCAACCCTTTTTCCTATTTTTATAAGCCTTAATTTATTTTATTTCATTTATTTGAATATAAATACTATTATTATTATTTTTTATTATTTTTTTAATATGTATTATTATTATTAGTATTAATGTTTTGATTATTATTTTTGTTGAGAACTGAAGCTTTATTATTTTTTTCTTATTGTTTCTATTATTACTATTATTATTATTAATTTATTTATTATTTTAATTATTATATTTATTATTACTATTTTGAATTTCTATTATTATTATTCCATTATTAATATTACAACTACTTTACTATTAGTTTTGCTATTATTATTATTATTGTTGTTATTGTTGTTGTTATTATTATTATTATTATTATTATTATTATTATTATTATTATTATTATTGTTATTATTATTATTATTATTATTTTCAAGTGTTAGTATTATAATTTTATGTAGGGCTGGGACCCTATTATGCCTATTTGAATTTTAGTAGTAGTAGTATTATAAATATCATGTCTTATTATTATTAAGTTTATTAGTATTTTTATTATCATTAGTATTTATTCTTATTAGTGTTATTATTATTATTTAATAAGTTTATTATTTCTCAATGTAGGGTAGAAACCCTACTTCATTTTTATCTTCAAATATTATCCTTACTATTATTACCATTATGGTTATTATTATTTTGTAATATTGTTATGGTTTTTATCATTATTATTATTATTATTTTATTATTTCATCATTATTATTATTACTAAATTTGGTTATTTATTTTACTAATATTATTATTAGTATTATTTTGGTAAGGGGGTCAAAGCCTTTATTTCACTATATTTTTGAGTAATGCCTTTTTATTATTATTGTTACTATTTTATTATTCTTGTTAATATTAATATTGATATTATTTTTGGTATTTTTGCTATTATTATTTTATTATTTTATCAAAAGCCTAGTCTTAGAATAAATTAGTAATTAATAGTATTTTTGGTAGGAGAAAATCTAATTTTAGCTTTTTCCTCATAATAGGTGAGACCAGTCAAAGCCCTAAGGAGGTGTAGGAGTATGCTCCAAGACTAGTGTCGTTCTAGGTAAGAGTGTAACTAAGGCTTTTTGTGTGTTTATCTGCATTATGTGCTTTGCATGCTACGTATCCTATGTTTATCATTATTAATTATGTCGTATATGGTATGATGTGGATTTGAAGTATGTTTTCGTGTATTTGCATGGCATGTGTATTATATATATATATATATGTGTGTGTGTGTGTGTGTGTGTGTGTGTGTGTGTGTGTGTGTGTGTGTGTGTGTGTGTGTGTGTGTGATGAATGGTTTGTGACCCTATAAGACATGCATGTGAGGATGTTAATATGGTTTGTGTGGGAGAAAGGATGAAAAAGGAGAATGGTGGAAATAAGTTGACCAAAGGAAATGATTTAACCTAAGTATTTTAATGATCTATGAGTGGAGGAATAAAATGGGAAATTTAGGGTTTCGTGTGGAAGAATTTAATTTATGATTTTGTATTAGAGAATCAAATTTATGATTTTATATGAGAGAATCTAATTTCTGGTGTTGCATGGTTTTGTGTGAAAGAAGTTAATTTATGATCTTATATGGGAGTATCTAATTTATGGTTTTGTATGGGAGAGTCTAATTTATGATGTTATAGGGGAGAATATAATTTATGATGTTATATGGGATAATATAATTTATGGTTTTGTGTGGGAGACTCTAATTTATGGTTTTATATGGGAGAATCTAATTTATGGTTTTATATGGGAGAATCTAATTTGTGGTTTTATATGGGAGAATCTAAACTAGGGTTTGATATGGATGGACTTAGGGTTTTGCATGGCGGATTTTATGGTGTTGTATGGTGGAATCTAACCTTGGGTTTTGTGTGGATTAAATCTTGGGTTTTGCATGGAGGAATCTTGGGTTTTGAATGGTGGAATCTAGGGTTGTGCATGGATGGATCTAGGGTTTGCATGGTTGAATTTAGGGTTTCACGTGGGAGTTTTAAGGTTTCGCATGAAAATTTTGAATGGTTGCATGGGATATGTAACGTCTGCATAGGAGTGAAATTTATGTATGGAACGTTGGTTTGGGGTGTGAGGAAATTAATGTAAGCGTTGTAGGGTGTTTGAACATTTTAGATGAAAAATAGTACATGGAGAAATATAAAGGTATATAGGAGACTGAACTAGGGTTTGTGTGGACAATTAGGGTTTGTTGTGGCTACTTAGAGTTTTTGTGGTATCATGTGTGTTTGGTGATTAAAGTGTAATTATGAATATGTAATCTATAATTTGTGATGTGTGAAGTGTCAAGGAAATGATTTGCATGTCCAGGGTAAAAGATTTTAAATAAGATACTTAAAACATTAATTATGTAAAGTGGAAGATGTTGAGTCGGGTCCAGACCGATCCACCGGCATAATAGTGGCAGGGAATGTTTCCCTCACGACAGATCCACCGGCTATAATAGTGGCAAGGCATGTACCCTCGTGACCAATCCACCAGCTATAATAATGTGGGATCCCGAGTTCAACAAAATCAAACCCTATAGTTGCTAAGACATGGGAAAGATACTAATTACTTACAGTGGAACACCATACAAGAAGGAGCCAGACCGATCCACCGGCATAAAATAGTGGTAGGGTATGTTACCCTCGCGACCAATCCACAGGCTAAAATAGTGGCAGGGCATGTACCCTCGCGATCAATCCACCGGCTAAAATAGTGAGGTTCCCGTACTCGTGTGGACTTGATAAAGAACATGGCATTGATTGATTTCTAATAAAAGAGTAATTAAATAATTAATCTGGAATAAGTATGTATTTTATATGTGGCCTTGATCATTTATAAGTGATATAATTTCTTCATGACCTTATGTACTTTATGTGTGGGTTTGAAAGTGTAAGTTGAGTATTATTTCGCATGATTCTATATGGTTATGTATTGGCCTTAGTGCTCGGTTACCTTACTTAGTACGTAGCGTACTAATCACCCGTTTCATGGGTGCTGCTCATTCCCACGAGTAGTATGCCCTTCTGACTTTGTGCAGGTGGGGGAGACATCAGCCGAGGCTGAGTGTTGAGCATGTTTGGCTCAAAGTTCAAGATTGTTGTGGCCATATTTACTCTTTATGTGATTTATTTCTTCTGTATTTATTTTGTATCGTATTTATCCATTTTGATTTATTACCTTGTATTGAGTATTTTAAACGAACCTTTTATCGATTGTAAGCTTAATTCTCTTTTGGAAATGAATCGCAATTCTTTTATGCGTACTCTAATTTTTTATGTATGTTACTTTCTAGATCTTTTATGAACTTTTGGTTTGAATTTAATGTCCATCTTTTCTTTAGCCTTAGCACTTGATACTGAAACTGTCGGAGAGAACCGGTTTGGTACTAAGTGTGGCGATAACATCCCCAGAATTTACGGGTTTTAATTTAAATGCTTCCGCTTTTAAAAAAAAAGTAGTGAATTCTGGGGTGTTACACTATATCTCTCTAATAAAAATATTCAGATTAATCGAATGACTATTAAATATAAAGGACCCCCCATTTAAAGAAAATGAGAAGTATGAGATTTTTTTTATCTACTTTCAAATTATAATATTGATGAATTACATAGTAGAGAAAAGATAAAGTTCTTAAGTTATTCCATACATGACATAAGGCCAGCAAGAAAAGATAAATTTTGAATCGAAAAACATTTTTAACAATGAATTAAAAGAAAATATAAAGTAAGATAAATTCTATTAAAGTATATTGACATTTAGCCTAATATTTTTAGGATATTCCATAATTCCACTTAGATGCATTTGTATTTAAATTCACTTTTACATGAGTACTTAAACTCAAAAATAATCATATTCTTAAATCCATGTAGGTACCCATTAAGGTGCCTACGACACATCCCAAGTCTCCTACCAACAAATTTTTATTTTTGCATAAACAAATACATAAAATATTAGTTTGTCATTGTCATACTCAACAAGATTCCATTTTCTGTACCATTATCATTTTGATTATAAGTAAAAAAATATTAATGAAATGAATCATGATAAAAAAAATTTAGAAAAAAAAGAGCAAGAGATATTTTATAAAATAGAGACAAAGGTTAGGAGATGAAACGCTAAGCATAATAACAAAATACAACAACACAAAATTCATGGAACTAAGAATTTATAAAGGTATCTAAAAAAAGTGATAATTTACCAGATAACTGAAACTCTACCCTAAAACCCATAAAATAAAATACATATGACTCCTCCACATGCACAATGTCAAAATCATCCAAGTAATTATCAAATACCTACACATCAACCACATGATCATCTAGGAATGAGCATGTGTCTTTAAAATGAAAATGTTAATTCTTATGTACAAAGTAATATAACAATCACATCCAAAGATTAAGCTAAGCATATCAAATAATATAATGAGAGATATGATATACATGCATACGATACTCATGATACGAGACAACTTAAAAGACGGTATTATATTTCATACTTAGGTGATCATGAATTTCCATTTACCTAGTTATTTGAAATTAGAATCCCAACTATTCATAACTAATGGAATGGTATTATGGCATAAAGCATCATCCAATGTATAATACCCCGAGGGACCACTATTAATATTCGGTGGAATGGAATATGACATATATCTCTTTCCAAGGCAGCACGCTCCAAGGGACCACTAAGATTAGACTCCAAAATTTTATGTCCACCCCCAAAAGTCAGTGGAACAGACAAGTATAGAATACATATAAGGTCACTGTAGTTATGACATAAGTAGGTCACTATTATTATCAATAGTATTTATCATCCCTGACTCTTTTAATCTTTCATTTTAATTATTAATGTCTGGTCATTCACTTAATCAACACTTAACAAGACACCTTTTGTTTCACTTTATTATTACACCACTTCACTTGTGTTACCACTTATAAATTATCACTACCATTGATTACAAGAAATATTTATTATTACTTATTACTAAATTCATTATAATAATTTTTTATAGAATAAACACTTGGGGTTATATTATGATTAATTAGTTTAAACTTGCCATAAACACATAGAGTAACCAAAGAGTATAAAGAAAGCAAAATAAATATACCAAGAGTGTAATACCCCCGACATTTGAGGTAACTTGTGTTATTTAGATTTGGTATTGGTGAATATTGAAGTTCCCTTCATTGGTTATTTATGAAATCTTTTTATATTTTTGAAGCTCTAGTTGCGTTTTGGGACATTTCGTTCATGACTTCTTGTAATTTTGAACAAATTTGTGATAGAAGAGATTTACGACACACTTTTGTCCTCCAAAATATTTCCAAATTATTATTTTGTATGGAAATTTGAAATTTTAGCATTTTCTAGTTTCCTAGGCTTTTTCAAAATATCAAGTCTTTTTAGCAAAAATACACTATTTATCCTTTAGGATGACCTAAATTATACGTTTTGAGTCTCATTAATTCCTTTTTGGTTATCTAAAAATTTAAAATTTATTAAAGAGATAAATATGATCCCAAAAAATACATTATTTTTTTATTAATTTAGATATTTTTATACCATAAAATTCACCAAATACAACTTTTTTTCCTTCTGCCTCAAAGATAATCTTGTAAGAATCAGTCAAAACAAACCATTCTTAATTAGAATGATTTATAATTACTCATATTTTCCATGGCTCCTACAATGGTTGTTGCAACAGAATTGGTTTTTGCTACCTTGGTGAAGGTTATCATTTTACCCTATTTTACATTAAGTTAGCTAGTTTTTCTTCCTTCTTCTATACCATTTCTATGACATATAGAGACATGGAATACACCTTGTTTGGATTCCCTAATGTTTTGAATTTTTACCCTTTCAAGGCTTACCATTTAAGATATTTTCATGACAAAACTTCCATGTTTTCTTAGATATTATCCATTTTATCACCTATTTTTCCATTTAATCATGGTCATTTATTCATCCTATTTTTTTCTACCTTCTCTCCTACTTTCTCCCTCAAAATTATTTATCCTTCATGGACATTAACCACCATTGTTGAAGCTTGATCTTGTTTCCAACTTTGATGTTAAGTTCATTCACCCTTTCTCCTTAATTTATTGTCCTTTATTTTGGTTTATGAAAATTATTTTCCCTAATGTATTATATGGTTTTTATATGTTTTATTTTTATCTTATATTAGTGTTGAAGATTTGAGATTAAATTTAAGTCTCCCAAACCCTAAGTAAATAGAATATACATGTATTGTGTGATTTATTTCAAGTTAAGTTTGGTAGTTTGTGTACCATTCGGCTATGGGATACATTTTGGTGTTAGAATTATTTTGTTAAATTATAAGGATTTTATGATTTTCATTGAGGCTTTTATTACAATTTTTATGTTGATCATATTTCAATTCAATCATGTTTAAATTATGGTTTTTGTTGATTAAAGGTTGGTGGGCTTTAGGCCTTCTTGTTTAGGCAGTTGTATTTTACTATGATTTTAGGAGTTTTTGATAGGATCAACTTAAATAATTAGAAATGAAGGAGAAAATATTTAAGTATAGAATTAGAAATGTGGTACATTATGCGATATTTTATGATATCCTTATTAAGAAAAAAATATTTAAAGTGGAAGCCCTAGATATTTGGGAATGGTTTCTCCTTAGGGTTAGCTACCTTACAGATAAGGTAAGAGCCCTTGATTTGGTTTGGTATTTTTTTAGATGCATCAACATTCTGACTAAGGCCCTAAGCTACTCTATAGGTAATAATCGGCCCTATATGGAGTATCAATACTCAAGGATTAAGTGTCTTACTATAGAAGGATATTAGGTTACCTTATTGAACCAGTATGATCGAAGTACTTTTATTTCTCTAGGTTACAAGATTGGAAGATATTGTCTTCCCTTAGTGTACTGGAAGATAGGTTTACTTTATACATCTTTGGGTTATTATTATATTCCCTTGAGTAATTAAATATGGAATAAACTCTTGTATTAGGATTTAAGTGGATTATTTTAGTTTGTTGATTTGGCAGTTTCTTTTGTGCACTTCCTAGTTTTGGTTTCTAGGCTTGACAATTGTCTGTATGCACTACTTGGTTTTAATTTGTTGGTTTGAATGTTTTTTTTTTAAAACTAATTGGTTTTAGTATGTTGGTTTGATATTGTCCTTCATGGACTATTTAGAATTGGTATATTGGTATTGTTATGTTGGTTTAATATTTGCCTCCCTGCACACTCCATCCACTATTTAGATGTGGTATATTGGTTGGTAATTGTGTTATTGATTCTTATGTTTATGAGTGGTATAAATGTGGTTATTAGAAATGGGATTAATTATGATGTAGTGTCTTCCGCTTTATGATACACACTTGATATAATTGGATTAATGAAACTATCATAATATAGTTAAGTGTGATAAGATAAGTGATGCATAAGATATCCAACTTGGATTATGCTAGAAAGTAGTGTCTAATTAAGATTAGATCAACCAAAAATTAAGAGTAAAATGGGGAGAGATTTGAGAAGTTGAAATTAATTATTAGTAACTCCTTGAATCAATTCTCATAAGAACCACCTAGAATTTAAACTCTTAGGATAAATCATGGAAGATTTTTGCTAAGCTTCAAACTCTTGCACTATAGTTACACTAGAGTTGAAGATGAGAGACTCTCAGTTTTGAGAGAAAATATGAACAGCTAAAAACAAGTTGATTTCTCTTTCATTCTTTCCTTAACACTTATAGATAGAGTACAGGATTAAAGATTACAACTTATCCAACTAATGCAAGTGATTTGACCTAAAACAAAACAACAAACATAATACACCACCTTAAGTCACTCAGCCATGGGGTGTATTTCATGCTAATTTTGAATGGTAGAGCCCCTCCTTCATGTTCCCAAATCATGTAGCTGCCACTTAATTCATAAGAAAAGATACAGGGGTCATTTTAATCTTGTAAGGGACAAAATAAATAAATAATGTCTTTTAGCCTTTCTTATTCTTCCCAAAAATCTACATTGTTCTTCCCAATTACTGAAAAGGACTTGTTATGTAGCTTGAGATGGGCTTGTGGTTTGTTTTATGTGGCTATTATAGGTGTAGATTAGGATGCATTTTGGGGGTATTTTTGGAGCTAAAATAATAAAAGAAAATGAGCTAAAAAGGGTGAGAAAAATGTGGAAAACATGGAAAAAAAAGGTAGGGGTTTTATTATATGGAGGTGATAAAAGTTAACAAGGTTTGCATAGTTTGCATGGCTTGCTTGACTTACATGGATATTTTTCTTAGGAGTGATTAATTTTTCCAAGTGAGGACAGTTTTTTTTTACTCTCAAACTTGAAAAAACTAAGGGTAATAGTATGATCATTAGATGAGGTTGCTTCCTCATCATCCTCTCCCTCTTGAAAAGCAACCATTTTGTCTTCAAAGGGTTCATCAGGAATGTAAGGAAGTAGATCCCCCACATTAAATATGTTTGATATATATCCAATTTTCTCATGTAGCTCTAGCTTATATACATTATCACCAATCTTTTCAATGATCTTGTATGGATCATTGCTTCTAGGCATAACTTTATTTTTCCATTTAGAATAAAATCGGTCCTTCCTAAGATGAAGCTAAACTAGGCCTTCTAGCTCATACAAGTGTTGCTTTTGATCCTTGTTAGTTTTATTCTTGTACATATCATTGACCTTCTCTATTTTTTATCTCACTTACTCATGAAGTTTTTTCATTGCCTAGCCCTTTCTTATGCTTCGAAGTTGGTGTGGGCTTCAATGGGGAGAGGTAAGAGATTGATGGGAGTAGTAGGATTCACTTCATATATTACTTCAAAAGGAGAGTGACCAGTACCATAGGTTGGTGATCAGTTGTAGGAAAACTCGGCATGAGATAGTTTGGTGTCCT